>FMWQ01000050.1:0-1200000 GCA_900102585.1 Microbotryum saponariae | reverse complement strand
CATCAGAGACGACCTCCCCGCTCCGTCGACGTCTTCCTCACCCACGACTCTGATTCCGTCATGGACTGAGAACACGGTTGAAGTTCGCTTCGGGGTGCGTTCGAGCTTCGATGCGAGGTAGAAGAAATAATTACTGACTGTGCTGCATCCCGATCTTCATAGGACCCAGAGTATCCAGATTCTGCAAATGCGTCGGATCAAGAAGTTTCACCGCAGGAAGAACCCATCGCGTTCCACGACGAAAAAAAAGCTGTCGATGTCGAGCCGGAACAAAGCTCCGAACTACCCATTTCTGTAGATGAGGAGGATGAAGAAGACAGACAGCAAAACATATCGACCCCTGACCTCGAAGCGACCGCGCAATTGGATCCGCCTTCGAACTCGCCCGCGCCCGCTCCACAGAACGAAACGAGATTGGCGCTCGAATTACCTGCAATGAAGGACAAGTCGAATGACAGCGAAGCGGAAGCCGAAGTCGCTCAAGAATTTGCTGTCGGCACCCTTGTGGACGAGGTGGAACCACATGCCGAGGCTGCACCTGAATCGGAGGAGACCGCGCAAATGGAGCATGCCGAGGACCCGATCGTGGAGGGCTCACATGCAACCATCATAGACGAGGTCTTATCGGAAGCGATCGAAACAATGAGGATACAGCGCGAAAGTCGTTCACATGAGCCTCAATTGGACAGCTCCGAGGACCTGCCGGTTTTTGAGGAAGCCGATGCCATCGGGGATGAGGAAGACGAAGTCATCGATGATGAAGTTGGAGAAGGGGAATATGTCACGCACAGATCCCCTCGGGGCATTGACGAGCGATCCGAGATGCGCTCGGCCGATCTGTACAGCGTGCCATCGTCTCCACTTGCTCGATTTACGTCCGAGGCCTCAGACGACAGCCTGCAACGCGACGAAGTCTCCGACGACGGTTCACAGCGCAACGAGGCCTCAGATGATGGCGAGCAGCGCGAGGACCCTTTCATCCCACCCAGGGGAGCCACACCTGTCGTAGTGGCTCCGCCCGCCACCTCATCACCGGGATTGGAGTCCCCAACTCCACAGCATGCTCCACGACCCAAGCCGAAACCTGTGCCGGCATCCAAGCCGACGCCCAGATCAGCCAGCATCCCGGCGCAGTCGTTCTACGTGGATGTTCCTGCTTTACCTCGACGGAGACACTCGTCCATGTCGGAGCATGCCGGCTCCTCTCGCTCGAGTCGTCAAATCGAAAGTAGACGACCGCTCGGACCGACGGACAAGAGCCTGGAATCTCCGATCGCGTCCATTCGAGCGAAAAATGAGGCGCGTCTGTTCGATGACCCTCCTGACCTCAATGAACCTGGGTCTCGTGAAGCATCGGTTCAATCGCGCTCCTTCTCGACTCGCCAACTTCTGGGAGATAGCCTCGAGCAATCGTCGCCTGGGCCAATTCCGATGGACGTGGAATTGATGGAAGAGCATCCGGTGGAAGTGTACCAGCAGGTCGAGGCGTTCGACGAAGCGGGCCTTGCTGCGGATGATGTTGCCCCAGTGCCTCAAAGCGAGCAGGATAACGAGTCCGATGACGTCGTTGAACTGATCTCCCCACCGCGGAGACAACCTCGAAGGATCATAGTCGAGGAGGAGATTCCACCCTCTTCCCCTCTACCCAGCCTTCCTCCTTTACCGTCATCGATTGCGCCCTCGGGTTCCATCCGGCCGTTCGATTCCCCGAGCAAGTCGCCTCCAGTCGAACACGACCGAGCTCCTCCTTCGCCTGGCCCTTCTACGCGACGCCAAGATGGAGATTCATCTTCCGACGGTGAGACACTCATTATGATCCCACGCGCACGACCAAGAAAGAAGCGTAAAAAGGCGTCGCCCGCGGTCAAGAAGAAGTTGCCTCGGCCATCCATCGAGCCCGCGCGAGAAGTTAGCGACGAGTCGTCAGCCGATGAATTGGACATGCTCAGGACAGCCAAAGTACGACTTTCTCCAATCATCGGGCGGAAGATCACATTGCAGAGTCGACATTTTACGACGCCGACGACGACAGAGCCATACCCCCCAAAGACGGTCACAAAGACTCGCAACGCCAACCCTAGCTATCACCGATTATCGCTTCCGAGTCGAAGCGTGCCAGCGCTGGATCGATCGAACGCTAAGGGCTACATCATCGCTCCTAGCCGACCACATGCATCGATGGACAATGCACCTTCCTCGAATGGGCGTCCAGCACGTACACGAAAGTCGACGGCGAATTGGTGGGAGCTTAGTAAAGGTCTGCAGCGGAACGAACCTCTGAAGACCAAACGTCAACGCAAGGAGGAGAATGACGACGATTACGAATCGCGCAGACTCGACGAGGGGTTGGAGGACGACGAAGTGGTTCGGTCCTCGGTCACGAAGAGGAAGTCGCCCTCGCTCAGCAAAAGACGCAGGGTATCGAGGGTCGTAGACGACGATGAAGAGGACTGAACCCGCCCCCCCCCCCCCCTCCCGACAAGCTCTAACGCACGCAACAACAACAGATATATTGCGACAACTATTTCCGAAACAGGCTCTTTATGGTTCTTCAATGTACATGTACCTACGTACCTCTATTTGAGTCAGTGCTGATGTTGTAATAACAAGTGCACGCCCCATGTCGTACAATATTATTTCCCTCGTTCAAGCGCGACATCGTGAAGAATCACTCGGCCTTTTCCTCCTTCGAACCGACAAGGCCCATCCCTCGCAAGCCAAAGAGACTGATAGTCAACGCGATCGCGGCGAAAGCGAATGTGAGCCACCCTCCGATACGGTATCCCGCCAACAGGACATCGGGGGACTCGGTCGTGTTGGGGCTGAGATCACCCGCGAATGGGTTTGCGGCGAGATATTTGTCCGATGCAAGTGTCGCGATCGAGGAGATGATGGCGAGACTCATCGAGGTTGCGAGCCTCGTCGTGACTTGGAACAAGGCGCCAGCTGTGGCTTGTTGGGATCGGGTTGCGCTTCGTGAGATAGCGATGGTCGCGACGGTATAGGACAGATCGGTCGCCGGAGCGAGGGCGAGCAAAGGGAAGATGGCGGCCCAGTACCCGTGATCTGGCTTGACGACGGCGAGGAGAATAGGAGCGATGATGCCCAGGGTCATCGAGATGATGATGAGAGTATTGCCATGGATGTAGCTGATCGCGTAGCCAGGAATAATCTGTGGTTGACAGCGAGAGAAGAAAATGCATGAGCGACCAACTTCGATTGTCGAGGAGGTGTGCGCGGCTTACATTGAAAATAATCCCCGAAACGATGAGTGGCAATTGGAACAAGGCTGTCTTGAGCGCTGACTCCTCCATGACAAGCTGCAAGACAAGGTTCACGTAGTACGTGCAGGTGTTGAAAGCTCCCCACTGCAATTTCGTGAAGTTGGACTGGTCAGAGGGCGATCGGGATCTGTGGATGGCGATGTGCTACTCACGGCAAAGAAGACGACGGCCAAGATCGCGGGCAGATGAGGAGTCGTCCAAATACCAGGAGGCAAAATGGGAGGGGGTGGCGGTCGTTTCGGCTTTCCTCCCAATTTGGGCTCTGGCGGCGAGCTGTAGAACGCGATGATCATATGCTGCAGCCGGACTTCCCAGTAGAAGAAGGCGATCAGGAGCAGGACGGAGATCGGGATCAAGGGTGGCAGCCAGGGCGTTTTCCACCCGAGGGGCTCGCTCGAAGCATCGGCCAACGCAAAGGTGAGCAAGACGAACCCTGCAAACGACAGCAAGGTACCGATCCAATCGATTCTTCTGTTTTGAGACAAGTCAGGTGGACTGGGTGCTGCTGACTCAGCAGCGGAGGCAACCGACGCCGCGTCCGAAGTGGCCGCAAGGGTGACATCGGCACTTTGTGCGGTGACGAGAGGGATCGCCCCCGAGTCCATGGCGAAAATTTTGGGGATGACGAAGAAGCCGAGTACACCAAATAAAGCCGCAAGAGCCGCTTGGACGTAGAAGCTCGCTGGTTCATCAACCGCAGCGTCAGCTGGGAGTCGAATGACAAGTTCGAAGTCCCCCAGGAGGCCGAGAAACTGACCTCGCCATCCGAGTTTCGTCTCTGTCAACAGAGCGCCGACGACCAGACCGGAAGCGAAGCCGAGCGGCTGACCGGCACCGAGCAGGGCGAAAGCGATGTTCTTCCTCGGTCCCGGTTCAAAATGGCGCCTATGAATGCGCCGGCGGATTAGAAGAGGAGTTTCAGTATCTTCTGACCGGCGACCGACCGGCCGAGTCCTGGCGAGGGAATGAGGCCTACCCGAGAATACCTATCCCTGAAGGAGTATTCGCTGCGGCACACTATTTCCCGGAAGGGGAACAGGTGTGTTCAGTGGGATGCCGATCTTTGTCAGCGAGTGAGCGTCGATGATGATGCTTGGGCATCAGGGCGACGACTGACGATACCGAGCATGGAGGAAAAAGCCGAAAAGCCGATCATCGTGGGACTCAATGCGACGGCCACGGATACGACAAAGTAAAGTGCAGCTGGTAGACAGAAAAGGTCGCGATGTGGCCCTGGTATCAGTATAGTGGACTGGTGGTTTTTCGCGCCTCCGCTCCCCCCATGGTCGAGCTCGGGCGCGGCTGGGAGGTCGGGGAATGGGGACGGGAGATGACTGACTACCGATCAAGAAGAGCAACCTCGGACCGTAGACGTCGGCCAACCGACCCATGGGAAGCAAAGTCGAACCCAACACGAGCGCATAGAGCGTGAGCGGCCATTGCAATGCCGATGCAGCGATATTGAGGTCCTTTTGCACTTGCGGAAGCGAGACGGTGAGCGCGCCGCTGAAGTAGCTGTTGATGAAGCTGGTGCCGCTGACCGCGGTCATGACGAGGTAGTCGCGCACACCATCCCGTCTTCCCGAGCTTTCGTCGACCGACATGGAACCAGAGACGAGTTACGGGGCTAGGGTGAGCGTGGAAAGGGCGAGGAGAGGAACGACGGAGGCGGCTCGGTGATTGATCGATCGATTGCTTGGACGATTCTAAGTTTCAGAGCTTCAAAGGGTAGATTTACAAACTGTACGGGAGGCTGCTCGGGCGCCAACCGGGCCCACCCCAAGTGAGGCTGTCAAAAAAATATTAAGAGTTCTCAATTGATCCAATAGCATCAACTTACCAAAGAGTGGCTGGTTGACACCCACTGAGACGTCTCCGCTACCGACCCCACCGGGAGAAAAATGAAAACAGGTTTTCGCTCCCCCACACCAAAAAGGTCACGTGACACCACACGACGTAAATGGGGGTTGTTCTCATTACACGGGATATTCACGCTTTATAGTATCTCTAACCTTGGACATGATAATCCGATCCACCCATCCATCCGGATCAAACCCCTTTTCCCACTGGTTATGCAAGTGCACAGCCCACACGTTCCCCACCTTCCTCTCAAGCGATCTGAGTCTCTGAGCGCTCCATTTACTCTCCGCATGAGCCGAAGCGAAGGGATCCGGTAAGCGATTGTCGAGTCGACAAGTAACGCCGTCCGTAAAGCAGAAGGGAAGGATCTTGAATGGCGCGATCCCTTCAGCCATGAGACGCCGGAAAACCTTGTAGTAAAGGCGCGAGCCCCAGTCGGTCGAATCCTTTTGCGGTGGTGGATCGTTCGCCATCGCGTACAGCATCTCACACAGGTAGGGACTGTGTTTGAGAAAGTGCATCATTGCACCGTTGAGCGGTTGGTAGATTTTATCTGCGAGATGGGCGGAGGTGAGGCGCGATCGTGGAGAGTGGCCGAGCGTAAATCCGAAACATGCTTCAGTATGGGTCGCCGGGTCAGGAAGAATATCTCAAGCTTCATAGTCGATACTCACCATAGCAGTCCCATTGGGTCACCCACTCATGCTCCCCTAGCACCCTCATATCCCTCCCCGTCATGATAGTATCGAAATCGACCCAAACCCCACCCTCGGCCCAGAGTACAAGCAACCGCACCAGGTCGCCATCAAGCCATGCCTTCTGGTCGGCCAGATCCAGCAGGTTATGACCTTGCATTGGCGTGCCCTCTGCCAACGCCTTCTTGTCGACGCTTCGCACGACCAGTCGGGTCGGGCCATATCGTTTCAGCAGAACGGAGAGCAAAGGATGGGTTTCGAGTCGCTCCGTCGTCAGCGCGCTTGTCCACAGGATCACAGTCGAAGTCTCTCGGTCCTGCATCGCCAGTATCGAGTCCAGCAAGGCGGTCTGCCGTGCACCGAGCGGCTTCAAATCGTCCCGCCAATAGGTGTGAAAGATCGTTCGCTTGGGCAGATTCATCCCCGGCACCACGGTACGAGGTATGGTCGAGGCAAAGGCGAAGCAGTCATCGCCGACTTGCATCGAGAGTCCGGCATGAAGCTCGACGTATTTGGGGGAGTGGGCTAAGGTGGTGTTGTAGTCCGTCGCAGCGATCGTCGCAGGATTGAAGCAGGTCCCTGAAAGCGGTGGCACGGGGTCGATGTTGCGCCGGATCCAGCCCCGACGATAAGCTTGAATCTCGATGTGTAGTTGATAACGCCTCCACAGAAACCCAAGCTGTATGGTCCAAAAGGCGGGGATGGACAGGGGCGACGAGCCGAGCAGAAAAACAGAGACCCGTCAGCTTAACAATCCCATCGCCGCTTCGGCCTCGTATCTGATGCAGTCCTACATTCTGACGTACCAGCAGCAAAGCAGTTACAAAGACGTAGCTGGCTATCCTTCTCGTGCTCGGAAGAGCTCCGTGCTGCCGCTTGCTAAATAGCTTGTCGCCGTACCGCGAGCTCGACGACGGGTTGCGCAGGTCAATGCCACTGCCGCCCGTTGTACCCAGCAAGCCAGGTCGCATCCGATTCGAATTTGTACCAAACGGCATCCTCATCGACCTTAGATCGACTGACTCGCCGCCCATCTCGGTCAGAGAGCCCAGTTCAATGAGGCCCGTGCTGAGGAGTCGAATTGAAAGTGCCAACGAGCTGCAGCTGGTCACGTGCATCGGCCGCGCGAGTAGGGGAGACGAAGAAAAGAAATGGATAACCTGCTCAGCTGTCCCATACGTGGGCTCATCAACCCACAGATTTCCTCGTAGTATCACATAAGCACGTATCTACATTCGCGACTTGCTGCTCTATACAACCGATAAAAAATCTCCAAGACTGTCTACTATATACGTCGGCTTGGCGACCGCATCCTCGGCCTCTGCTTCGGCCCTCGTGTTGATGCCTGCGAGATGAATGATCATTGGCACCAAACATGGATAGTCAGGAACAGGAATGTTAAGTATATTCTTGAGAAGATCCGTGATGCGCCAACTTACCGGTCAGGACGAGCATCGTGGAAATACCGCCGTTCACGCCAAACAGAATGTCCGTGTTCAGTCGGTCGCCAACCATGAGCATCTTGCTCTTGTCCAGGTCATAACTGAGAGGGGTGATCGAGGAATTAAAGATGTCAGTGAAGGAGTTCACGATGCCTTTGTTACCAGCCTGGTCACTGACGTCTTCAAGATGCTCTCGAGCATCGCCGCTTCAGGTTTCCCAATTACGAGCGGCTGTCGGCCCATCGTCGTTATCAGAGGTGCGATCGTAGCTCCGCCGCCTGTAGATGTATCAAAAGCAACTGTCAGTAAGTATCCAACACAGGGTCTAGCTTGTCGCACTTGCCAGGATACACGCTCCCATGGGTAGGGAAAGTCGAATCCAAGTTGGTGGCGACGAAGTGACACCCCTCATTCTCCCGAAGGTACCGACACCCTTTAGCGATCTTCTTGTAGTTGAGGTGCATGTCGAGACCACACAAGACGGCGCCGACCTCTGGGTCGGGTGTGATGGACGAGAAATCCATGAGGTCGATGAAAACGTTGTCGGCCGGGTCCTGGGACAGAAGTGGCCGTCGAGATATCGGGGCATTGTAACATGCACGATAAGCTTCCACTTGGGACGCCTTTACATGGTCCTTCTTCTCCGAACTCACCGTCCCACCCGAATGCCGAATGCCTACACTGTCCAACTCATCCTCGATGCCCTTCTCGCCAACGACATACACCTTCTTGTCCGCGGGGAAGTTGAGCACGTTCTTGAGGTAGGCCGCGCTGGCGTAGGCCGAGGAGAAGATGTCGTCGACGTGACATTCGATGCCGAGCTTGTCGAACTTGGCTTTGTTTGCTTCACGCGATTTGGTAGCACTGCATATCCAGGAAGAGCGCACGGGGGACAAGGTGGGGGCGGCGGCGGGTGGGGAGGATGGGGGATGGAAGCAAGGACGCAGCATCTGATCAGCTCCGGAGGACTTGGATAAAGTAGTCTCATTTTTTTGGTGATGAACTGACTTGTTGGTGACGAAGAAGAAGCGCTTGCCCATTTTGCGCAGTCCAGCGAGCACCTCCTTGACGTGCGGAATCAGGTGATCACCCTCCCAGATCACTCCATCGCAGCTATGGATAGGCGTGGACCGGCGAATGTTAGTTCGTGCAAGATAGCTTCCATCACTTCATCGCCTCGTCTACCCTTTGGACTTGTCCATGCCGGCCTGACCAAGCGAGACCACGCCATCGAACAAGCTGTCGCGAGCGCAAAAGAGGCAGAGGCCGAGCTTACTCAAACAAGATCGTGTCGTACTTGTCAACGATCTCTTTCAGGTCATTTCGTGTTGTCAGATCGCGCGTCATGTCTCGTGTCGATTGCGTAATGCGAGGGGGCGAAGACAAAGCGAGGTCGTGAGGCGCGAGCGAGTATCGGTGTCGGCCCGACTGCCGTCTCCGAGAGTCCCGAGGACCTTCGAAGTTTGAAAGGGCAGCGTATCAAAAACTTTTTTAAGCATCCAACTTGCGACTACTATTAAGTTATCAAATCATCATCAAGCACCACCAAGACCCATTCCAGGCTAAAATGCCGTCTCTAAGCGACCTGTTTGATCTGACCATCTCCCGCCCTAAGCTGACGCATCGCCTCCTTCTTGTGCCTGCGCATATGTTTGGCCTTTTCGACTCCGAACCCATCGCTAAACACTTCGAGCGTCTCCTCTAAGCTCAAAAGCGCCGTTTCAGGGTAGAGGAAGATGCAGAACAAGGCGCCGAGGAAACAAATGCCCGCGTAAAGACCTGGTCGAGGAAAGACATCTTTCCGGTTAGCACAGTCCGTCAATTTTGAAAATTTGAGAGCACGGAAGACTGACCGAATGCTCCCGAGGGGGTGATGGCGTTGATCAAACTCAAGAACGTCAACGAGATGATCAGGTTGCCCGCCCAGTTGCACGCAGTACTGATCGAGGTCCCAATCCCACGAACGCTCACGTGGAACAACTCTTGTTGTTGCCAAGGGATGTTTCCGATACCCTGGGGGCGTGTGGGAAGCAAAAACCCTGTTAATCGACTGTGACTCACGAGTACACTTGATCGAAACTTACCGTAGCGTAGAAAGCGACGTAGATGATCATCGCGGCCAGGACGACCGGCGACCACTTTTGGTCGAGTAAGGAACCGCTCACTTGTCGACGAGTTGAGGAAAAAGGCGAAGGTGCGAGGATCTGGCGATCCAAGTCGATCTTGGGCTCGGGGATGAAAGCGCAACGTACTGGACGTGCGACTTTTCGCATGAGTATATCTCAATCACTATTGGTGAATGAGGGGTGCCTAGATCGGATCGCCCCAGCCGGAAGCGAGGTCTTGAGTATCGGAGCCTATGCGCTTCCGATTTATAAAACCCAAACCTCTCTCTGACGATGCCATGGATTCTTATTTGGTACAGATTATCGATCTTGATTATGCTACGTAACTCTTCGGAGCAAGCTGAGAATCCGGAGTGTTCTAAAGTGCGAAGTCAGTACGACCGACCCGGGGGTCCCACGCTTACCAATGACGCTAGCCCGCGCCGCCGCCGCGCGCTGCGATGCTCCGAAAAAGGAGACCCCTCGGTCACCCGAGGTCACCAAGTCGACCTGATTTGCAGCAGCAACAATGAGCAAAGCAGTATTCTTGATGGTTGCAAAATGACACTCGTATTTTAACGCATCTGCTCGTACTACTCTGAGTCCGAACGACCCATTACTCGTGGTGCCCTTCCATGGCTCGGAGTCATTTTGAGGGGTCAGAAGATCGAGCTGATGAGCCAGGGGCGCGCTCACGCGCAACCTGTTCACGTCTGACGCCTCGGGTACTACCCTCGCACTCCCTCATCCCTCATCTTTCGATCTCTCACCGACCATGACGATTGCACACGCACACAAACTGCTCGACCAGGAACTCCTCACCGTTCCGGAAGCCCTTTTGGGTCAGCATCAAGATGTGCGACAGGCGTTGGTTTCGCTGGTAGGCGCCGTCGATGGTGAGTCCGAAGCCACCGTCGCTGCTGGTGCAATGCTCCACCCACCGATGAACACCCTCTCTCTCCCCTTCCCCCCTCCCCCCCCCCCCCCCCCCCCACACACACACACATACACCCGGCTGTCTACTAGTCGTGATTCTCGACGGCTCGACGCTGTTCTCCTCCGAGTGGTTCTCGGCCGCTCGGAGCGGCACCTCGGAACGAAAACAAACGCAACGTTTCGTCGGCTCGGTTCGTGCAGAGGCGGATCGCATCGTCGCGGCGACGGCCGGACAAATCCACCTCGTGATCGTCTTCGACCACGCTTCGGCTCGTCCGGCCTTGAAGGCCCGTCGGACCCCCATGTCGAGAGACAACGGGAACGGCGTCCGGTGCTCGCCCCAAGTCTCTCCCGTCAATTTCCAAAGGAGAGGCCCCGACCGGCACACCGACCCCGTGACCGAATGGCTCACCAATTTCGGGGGTCTGGGCGAGCCAACCTTAGCGGGACACGTCTTCGACATGTCCTCGAAGGTCACCATCATCATCTCGGCGCACGAAGCGGACCCCCTGATTGCGGCAAGCACCCGAGTCGGCGTCATCGGCGGCGTACGCCTTCAAGGCGGCCGTACCGCCCTCGCCAGCAAAGATTCCGACTTTTTCATGATGATCGGAAGTGAGCGTGCGAGATACCGATTGATTCCCTCCGTCAAGCATCGGGTGGTTCGAGTCATCGACCTCGAGATCCTCGAACGTCAGGGAAAGTTCCCCGGTGCGGAAGGAAGGTTCGTTGCGGGGTTGATGATGGGATGCGATTATCTTCCAACCGGTATCAAAGGTTACGGTCCGGACAAGCTCGAAAAGTTGGATCGGTCCGTCTTTCAACTCGCGACTTGGACACAAGGGTACGAACACGCCTCGGCGGTCTTGTATCGTACCGGCGCCAAATTTGACGTTCGCGCCGTATGCGATGCAATCACTCCCATCCGCAACCTGTACGACTTCTATCGGTGCGACTTGATCTCGAAGCCACCGAGCGCCCCGCGAGCCATCGAACATTCCCCCCGGGTCCTCTTCCCCGACACTTCGTTCGATGGTGGCTCGGACGAACACCTGTGTCGCCAGTCCGCGCCCGCGCTGCGGCCGTTCCATGCAACCCCGCTCTTGCAAGGGCGCCAAGGCCACGGATCAGAGAAGGGTCCCCTCCAGCCTCTCGCAGTGATTCGCGATCAAAGGACACGACACGAGGCCGCGGCCGTTCGGCGACTCGAGGCCGTGCAGCCCGGGAGATGTGCGTCGACCCGCCAGATTGCGACCAAGGGCGCCGTCAGGGCGGATGGCTTTCACCTTTTGACCCCCGAGCGCCCGATCGTCGAGTCCGTATCGGAAGGCTCCAATAAGGCGAAGAAGAAGATCACGACCCCAGCCCCGCCCAGGGTCAAGGCAATGTCTGCGAAACAGGGGCGGCGGGCACACGCGATCGCCTCGGGCCAATCTACTACTACGTCTACCGGCGACTCGGACAGCTCAAAGGGCGCCGGGGCTCTGGCCCAGGTGTACAGGATGTTCACGATGTCGGATGCACTGGAAGATCTCGTGAGGGAGGTGGACGGTGGAGGCCCTGGCCCTGTGGAAGATTCCAAGAAGCGGCGGCGAAAGGCCAAACAAACGAGGCGCCGGCACAAACAGGGTCGGAAGGCGACAAATCCGTCGACGAGCTCGGGAACGTCGCACTCGCCCGAGACGGCCAGCGACGCCATGTCGATCGGTTGAGCTCGACGACCTGTCTTGCTCGTGGCTTACTCCTGGCGTACTCCCGACTTCCTCCTGGCGCTCATTCTCGCTTGCTTCCTCGTTCCGATCCTCCCCCCCTCATGACACTCTAATCGCACATCGAAGTTCTTTTCTGGTTGATAGCCTCGTCGCCTCATGATTCGATCCCTAGGCACATTTTCTTCGTCTTTTTCACGTACGCTTTGTACGAGTTATAGGGTGCTATTCAGAACACAGATCATCACATCATCATATTGTGTGGCTATTTCCTCGAGACTATAGCGCACCCCTCAGCAGGTGGGAGGAGCGAGTAGGCGAGGAGCGGGGCAAAGAGGAGTGAAAAAAGGGGGGGGGGGGGGGGGGGGCGGAGTCTGTGGCCGAGTCTGTGGCCGGGGAAGAGGGTTAAAGGGGTTTGGATCTGCGATCGCAGGGCACTACTTCTTTCGAGTCAAAGTGAGAACTATCTTACGAGCTTGAGCTCTTAAGACGATGGTTTACACTGCCTCGATACAAGAGCAGGGTGAAGAAGGAGAGAGAGAGAGGGAAAGAGACCAAAACCGGACTGCTAGCCATGAGAACCGTCGCCTTGATGCTTCCCCGTAAGCAAAGAATACGATGAACCCCCGCGAACCATGTACGGTACATATAAACACCCATCAACATACCATCAAACTTCCCCTCAACCGATACATGGCCCCGCAACGCTCACATCCGATCCCAAAACCCGGTCACCTGACCTTTCCAAGCGGCTTTTCCTCGGGGAATGTTCTGCTAGTCGGGTACTGCGGGACTTGTTAGAGATATATGGTTGTATCGTCCTTCATCTGATTATGGTTCCTATTGTGGTGCTTGGGATTGAGCCTAGCGACGCTTCATGAACTCTCTAGTCACTCATTTTCCCTGCTTTACTAGTATATAATCCCTCTTCCCTATTAGCATTACGCTTCACTTTCTAGCCTTCCGCGAGTCTGTCTCTTAGTCTCTGGCCACTCT
Organism: Microbotryum saponariae; assembly: GCA_900102585.1. Lineage (NCBI taxonomy): Eukaryota > Fungi > Basidiomycota > Microbotryomycetes > Microbotryales > Microbotryaceae > Microbotryum > Microbotryum saponariae. The sequence continues at coordinate 1,186,973 of FMWQ01000050.1, read as the reverse complement.
GTTCTCGTCCCCGTTCATTGGACTGAGTCGTGGTCATCATCAGATTCCACTTGAGAACATTTCTGCGATAGGACTGTTCTGCTAGTTGGGCACTGAATACGATGTTGACGAATCATGTCTCGGTACCTATCGAATTTCTGGCCGTGCGCCATAGCCACAGGAACAGGTAGGTGATACCTGAGGCTCGCGGCCTGGCTACCGCTCCACGCACCCACGGGTCACGGCACCAAGTTTCGTCATCAGTGCCATCGTCTTCCGCATTGAAGTCCCACTCCTTAAGCCTAAATGCACCGTTGTCTGTCGCGTCGATAGAGTGATGACTCAAATTGTCGCTTGAATGATCCCTCATGTCAAAGTCAACTCCTTCGTTCGTGTTGTCGTCAGTCTCATCAAGCGTGTCACCAGGGCCGGCGCTGCCGGCAAACGAAGCCAAATCCCGCAGGTCACCCGCTGTCGTTCGCTGAAAAAGTTTAGCGTCGTCGGTACACCAAAGTCGAAGCTCCACGCACCCCTCCATCTGTTGTTCGCCCGTGTCCCGGGTGCACCGCCACAAGTAATCAAGGCTCGGGATCAATGGCGATGGAGGAGGGTTCGGTCGGCGTTTTGGACGCCGCCTCGTCAGGATGCCGTGGACATTGTGGGATTCGGTCGCATCCGCCATTTGACTTGTCAAGGCCAATAGAAGTCGTAGCAGCAGCAAGTTCTGGACTTGGTCGCCTCGACAGCGATCATTTCCGGCGGCCACGACTCGGAGAGGAGGGAGACTAAAGACGGCTTACGGGAGGGAGATGAAGAGGAGGTGGTGTTGTACGGGCCTTCACTTTTGCGCCGCAAAGACTCGGAAAACGACGAGCAATGGTGGGATCAGTAGGGCAGGATTTGGAAGGAAGACCGGGCCCGATGTGCGGATGAAGCGGTGAAGGGGAATGAAGAGAGAGCAGCGGTTTGAACGACCGGGACGTTTGAAAGGAGTTTGCTTCTTGTTTTCAGGTAGACTACTTTCAGGATCATTTTTTTTGTTTCTACTTGTCTCTCACTTTTTGCGTGTTTCACGTCTCGTTCGGCATCGTCTCCAGTCTCCGACCTCAGCGTTTCGTTCTCGAACTCTGTCTCTCTCGTGTCTCTCGCAAGTCGGGTGTCTTAAAAGCTCTTAGTCATACCCTAGCCCTCGTGTTATCATACCATCTTTGATTGATAACATCTTTGATTCATACCATCTTTGATTGATAACATCTTTGATTCATACCATCTTTGATTGATAACATCTTTGATTCATACCATCTTTGATTGATAACATCTTTGATTGCTAATGCCAGCAGCGTAGCCGGAGAATTTTACAAAAGCCTCGCTCTTCGGGGACAAGCCTAGAGCGGCTCCTTTTCTCGTTCTCATACGGGCCAGGACCTCATCCTTTTCTTCTTCTTCTTCTTCTTCTTCTTCGCCCCTCCTTTGGTCCCGTGGTCGCCCCGTTCTCGATGATCGTGTCGGCCGCCTTCTTCCTCCTCCTCCTCGTGAATTTCTTACGTTTGGTCTTGGTCTGTCTTTCTTGTCTTTCCCATCTAGGGAATCAGGATTTGCTTGTGGTAGTGGCAGTGCGTGTCGCAGGGAGTCCATGCTTGAAACGATGCCGATGGGTGCATTGCGGTGGAGGATAGTTGAAGCTTGAAAGTGGGGGTGCCACTGGCCAATGTGTGCCGAGGCCAAGGGCCGATTAGCTTAGGCGAGTAGCAAGTGCACTACCTGGCTATGCGCGGGCGGTGGGGAGGGATGGTATACCATTCTGTACCAACGGTTTCCTGGGCCAAAATTCCGAAAGCTGCCTTAACGCGTTACGTGTAAGGTATGCACCTCTGATGTGCATAAAATACAATCTGTCGTTCTTGACCGATAGGGTGAAAGCAGGTGTTGTACAATGTGTAGCCTGGCAAGCAGGTCAAGGTCGTGGTGCTGTTGCAGGTCACGACGTTCGGATCGGTGCAAGGCAGGCATTGTTTGGCTGGAGAGCGCCGGAGCGGACGATATAATCGAGATCAGCCATTGAAACTATGTGACAAGATTGCGTGGTAGAACGATGAATCGCAATGCCTCACCATCCGGGCTGAGGCAAGTACCCGGAGTCTTGCTGCAGTCCACGGCTGCGCACCTGCGCAGGAGGGGTCATAGATAGGGGCTCAAAGTGTCACGAATCAGCAGTCCGAGGTCTGAGCGCAGCGCCACCGCGCAGCTTACTCAGCGCTGGGAACTTTCTAGGAGCTTCCAGTTATCTCTATGATCTTGCGCCTCGATCACTTCCTTTGGCTTCAACTTGCTTCCACGAGTTTCTGTCGCTTTCCCTGGGCTTTCCTGCGACTATAAATAGGGCTTCTGTGTAGAAATCGCTCTTGTCTTCCTTCTGCAATCTTGAGCTCATAGTCAACTCCCCCAGTAACCTCCAGCCCCCTCGGCCTCTGTTCTAGTAGTCTTACAAGAACAACTACATCAATCCCGCACTTGTCCCGTCGTCCTCGCTATCACCTGCTGCCTACGGCCCAGCAACCTCAACCTTGACACAAAGTCAGCCCATTCGCCTGCATTAGCCCCAGTACCAAGGCTGAGCGCGAGCGGCATGCACTACTCACTTGCGTTTCGAGTTGGGCACACCGTATGAGCACGTCAGATGCTCTGATCGACTGCACTTCGTCGCGTTCGTGTAGAGCGGAAGCACACAACACGCAAGCGTTCTCTACGATGAACAAGGATGCCGAGATTCAAGCGATGAGCATGCGATGGCACGGGCACTCTCCTTGATCAACACCCAGAGTAGAATTCTTCATGAAATGCGGAAAGAAGCAGCCTGAAGCTGAATGAGGAAGATCGGGCTCAAAGCACGAGGCAGGAATGCCACGCCCAGGGGCAGAGAGCGTTCGAGGTCAGCCTGCCGGGGACGACGCGAGAATTCCGAAGAAGAGCGATCCTACCCACTGATGGCGATCTCGTTGGTGTGGCAAGCGATGCGCTTCTCGAGCGCATGGATAGCCTTGTCCAAGACGGGAGCGGCGATCGAGAGGGTCGACTGGAGGACGAGCAAGGTCGCGGCGAGGAGGCTGGAGCGAGCGAGGACCATTTTGACTTGGCCAGGATCGTTTGGGGGGAGGCCCGAGATGTCACAGTTAGTGGTTTTTTTATTTTTTATTTGGTAGATTTCAGTAACAGTATTATTGTATTAATACCTAGAAACCTTCGGAAAAGTCGGAGGGAATGCTTTTACGCACACTGGCGGAAACCAGTAGTGTAGGACTCATTGACCCTTCATCAGGATCAACCATACCTACTAAAACCCCCTTAGGTGGCTTACAAGACACAAGGCGACCCTTGGACTCCTGGATAGACGCTCGAAGCTCCTCGAATTCCGTTTCGGTGATCGGTTCCAAAGGATCCGACGAGAGTCTGAAGAGTTTCTATTCTGATTAGGCTTGAACTCCTGATTCTATTTCTGATATGCTAAACGGAAGATATTCTTGCTTTATAAATCTTGCCCAGGCCTTACAAGTAATTAGCTTGTTAGTATGTTTAGTGCGCCTGGGTGACACTTTACTTCTTAGTCTCTTCTCCGTTCGCTCTCGCAACGGTTCTGACTGAAGTGTCATTCAGTGCGAGATACATAGCGTCCCAAATCAATCATACGAGCGAGGCGAGTGCCCCGGTGTAAAATTGAGGGGGCTAAGAACTCTCCGAACGATGGAGATGGTATAGGAAGGAAGGAATGAGAAGACATTCTGTCGGGACCGGAGGACGTTCACCCTCCTGCACCTCATTCCTCGCCCGGGAGTGATTTTTGGAGCCTTTGGATCCCGCCACTCGGAGGAACGAGCTGCAGGGTGTCTCAGATGCGCTGGGACGGAGGACTCGCCGGCACCGAAATTACGGGCCGCGCGGTGATTCGACGGCTCGGTAGCCGATAAATAAATCGGTGAAAACCCACCCGTTCCCTAGTAGCTACTTGGCACTGCAGTGCAAGTGGGTCCGGGTGGTTCGCTTGTCCCGACACAACAAGAGCGAGAGCGTTGCGTTATGACCGAGAGGTCGAGTCGACGAGTGACCGACAGCCGCGACGCCTGCGAGAGACTGAACTTAACGCGATCTGCACGTGACGGTGCCATGCGATCCTCTCGAGGCAGTAATCAGTTCAGTCACTAGGCTGCCTCCATATTGAGACCGAGGTTTTGAGCGGATACCGGAGGAGCACAAAAGAGGGGCGGGGGCGGAATACGGAGGGCCCTTTCAGTTTACTACGAAAAGCTTCATCGTTCGAGGCATAGTAGATGAACTCTGCGTGGCGGGAGGAAAACGACGGTTGCCGGTTATACGCTCGCGAGATTTCAAGGGGTCAATACATGGGATTTGGGATTTGATGCCTGGACATACGCGACACTACTGGCCGCGCCTTCAATGACTTTCGAGTGACTTTTGATAATGTTTCGAGGTACATGTGAAAATTTGACATTTTGGGGCCAAAAGAGGGTGTAAAATCTGGACAAAAAGTCGGAAAGGGGCCTTATTCCACTTGGGCGTCTGACGTGGGCTTTTTTTGTCCTGGCCCAGCCGACTCGGGTCAAGCCACGGTGTTCTCAGGTTGCTCGGACTCGAGCGTGCTTCCTGCGTTCGGCGGTCGCTCCTCCCCATGGCACATGTCCCTCACCGCATCAAGAGTGAAGCGTTGGCGTGCAGTGCTTGCTGAATGCAGCGGGGGAGGGTGGGGAACCATCGAATGGGTTCATAGGATTGAAAATGTGCCTGGTAGTTACACAAGATGCTGTCATTTGATGATCCCTTGGGTCGATGACTCGATCATCTCGGTGACCTCGCCATGTCCAGTCACAGGCAGTATGATTTTGGGGAGACGAGGTCGGATTCGCCAAAACGGCTCGTCCTGAAAGGGCGGGACGACAAGGCGGTAACCGTGCGTTTAATGTGAATGGTTTGGTGTGACGAGTCGCTCAGTCGAGAGTGCGAAAGGGCGCAAACTGGGATCGGCTCGGCGGGAGGAGTTGAATGCATCGCGCTCGGTGAGAAAGAAAGATTGATCGATTAGAGCAGGATTGGCACTGCAGACGAAAACAAGGTGATGCAACCCAATCTACTCTGCCCAGTCGACGCTCGAAATGGTTTTCGGGGATAGCGTCGACCTGCTCCGACCGTTGTTTCTGAAGCTGACTGAACGAATTGGATAGCAGGCTGTACATATTGACCACATCACCCATCGTTCTTAGCACCGACCCGATCCTCTGCTTTTCGACTGGCACGATGGCAAGCACCCTGTCACTGCCCAGGAGACTCGGCTTTCAGGCTTCTCCAACTCCCCCTTCCCTCGCTTCCTCTTAGCGCTCCTTGTCCCTGCCCTTTCCTCCGGGCTTGCTCCCTTTGGCCTTGGCCGTGGCCTTGCTGCCTTGCTGCCCCTTCTCGTCCTGCTTGTCCTCGTCCTTCCCGGCCTTGGGGTACCTGAAGGGGTGTTGTTGGAACGCGGCGACTTGTAAGCCCACAGTCGGCATGTTGCGTGCCGCGACAATGTCGCGGTGGATGGGCGGACGGCATTCTTTCTCGCACAGCATGACCCGCAGATTATTATGCTCGGCCCCGTGTGCTCGGCCATTCTTGAGAAGTCTGTGCGACCGGCGCGCCGTGACCGGTGCGATGTGACACCAGCAGGACATAGTCCCGTCGTTAGCATAATCCGGCAACGCCTTGGAACTCGTTCACGACTGCTAGAATGTCCTGAAGGAACCTACCGGGATCGCTCCCCTGTCACCTCGTTGCGGCAGGTGGGGTCGCTGCAGACCGAGGAGGTATTGTATTCGTCGACCGAGACGATCTCCACGACGAATCCTCGCTCTTTCAATCTGTTGAACTCTTGAACGAGGTCTCGGCAAAGGACATTCGTCCTATACGTCGCCTTCTGTGTTCCACGACTCGAGCCTCCCTCGCCAACGAAGACCAGCACCGGACGTTGGCGCGGCGACAGGATGTCCTTTCGTTGGAGGACCTCTGCGGTCTTGATCTTGCTCAAGTCCGCTTGCTTTAACGTGTCATCGCGGGCCCTCTCTACAACAAGGTTGAAGCACGAGGTTCCATACGACAATCAGTATCCGGCTTGAACTTGTTCGAGAAGACTCCCTGCGGCGTGAAACGGAGGACGAACCTATCGTTCTCAAACCTGAAACCTCCATCACCTGCTCGACGAAGCGCCTTCTCGAAGCCTTGGATAAGAGATTGGTCTTGGCCGCCCAGGCCTGTCGATCCGGCTCGCCGAGAAGGAGACGAGAGGAGGATCCACGAGCGAGCTCGGCGCGAGTGCGTGCGTCGGCGTCGTCGCGCTCGGTCGTATTCGAGTCAGAGGGGGCTGAAGCAGGACCGTCGAGGGTGGCGGCCGAGGTGGCAGGGCGTTGTCCCTCAAGAGGGGTTGCTGCGTGGCCGGGAGGTTTGGCGTGACCGAATCGGAGGCTGCCGGCCGGTTCAGCCGAGAGCTTCCGAACGTGGCTCTGCACCTTCCTCAACGGCTTGTCCAGCGCATCCGCGTAGACGACGACGTCGTCTTGAATCTGAACCTCATTTCGGTCAAAGAGGGTAGCCGAAACGGCCATAGGACATTTCGTGCCCAGGTCGATGCCAATAATGATGGAGTCGTTGGCACTGTCCTGGACGATTTGTCGGAGTGCCTCATCGGTCGTGTAGCGGGTTCCGATGCGATCTGGACCAGCCCAGTCCTGCTCCGGCGATGGAAGTGAAGGCGAACACGGTTCGTCAGCTGGATGATACTGGATCCATTCCCCCCGGCCCGGAGACGGGCGGCCCCCGCGCCCGCGCAGCGAATACGCACCTCACCCTTGCCGTGGCTGTAGAGAAGTTGGAGGACCTTCTCGCCGGCATTCTCGACCCTCTCGAGGCGCGGCATACCGCCTCGTACTGTCGGTAATGGGACCAGAGTCGAGGCGGAAACCCACTTGACAAGCTCGTTGGGAGTGGCGAGGAGCGACGACCGTGCGATACAATCGTAGGTCGGGTCGAACGCCACGGTTCCGCTACTGGTCACGTGCTCGAACGTCTCCGCGATCGACTGCGGGTCACGCGTGACCCCCGGGGCAGGGGTGTCGGCGCAAAGTGGGACTCGGAGGAGCAGGGACAACTTGTTGGGGATCGCCTTGGCGACGTTGTAGCCTAGAAGCCGGACCGTTTGTCCATCCGATCGCCATTCTCCGTGGGGCACAAAGCCATTCGCTCCAAAGCTCTCAATGTTGAAAAGAACCTTTGCCACGAGGGGTCCGAGATGGTCGAATCGGGTGTCGATCCGACCCGAGTCAGGCCGACGGCTGGGGGGGGCCGCCTTCTTGGCGCGCTTGAAAGGGGGAGGATCGAGCGTCGTTTCGGGGGAGGGCTCTTCGAGATTGGCCGTGGATGATGAGGCGGTAGCGAGAGCCGGTGCCACGTTGGCCGGGGCGGTGGTGGCACGAGGGGTCGCTTCCCCGAGCTGCTGATTGAGGTGACGGCGCAGCACCTCCCAGCGCTCGATCCATTCTCGCTTTGATGCCCACTCCTTTGTCGAGGTCTCGACAAAGGAGTAAGCGGAGGAGAGAGGGGGCTCGATCTGCGCGAGTAGCGCGGTTGCGACGTGGTCCACGGGGTTGCTCGAGACGTGCGATCGCCAAGGCACCCACACGCATCGAAGCCATTCGAGCAAGGTCTTGGCCACGTCTTCACCTTTGTAGATGAGTATAGACGTGCGTCGTAACCCCATGGTAATGAAATCGCCCCCCAAATTCTGTGCAAAGAGGTCGGATGGTTGAACAATCGGATCAGTGCAACTGCACTCGCATTGGAGCGCGTCGGCCCGCTGACGGCCGGGTCGACTCGTTGAAACGCGGTGAGAGCCGGCGGTGCCACCACTCACCAATCCAAGGCCTCGGGTGTGCCCGCTCGCAACCTTGAGCGCGTGGAGGGCCGGGAAGAGACAATGAGGGCGGTGTGATACCCCTCGGATCCAGTCGCAGATCGTCTGCTCGGCAAGACGGGAGCGCTCGTCGGGTGTGAGCATCCGCGGCGAGTTGTCGCGGATGATTTGCACCGTAACTTGCAACGTAGACCTTGCCACCGACGCTAGATCATACAGGCTTACCGCCTTTTGTACCTGATTTGAGGCCTTGTCGTGTAGACTCGCGATCTTTGTGGTCAGGTCGGAAAGGAGTCGAACGTCGTGGTCGTCGGGCGAGTCGGCGAGTCTGGCTTCGTAGACAGCCTCAACAACGGCCTTCTTGACGCTGGACTTGAGTGACGAGCCCATATCCTTGCCCTTTTTCGCGGGTGGCGAGTACTTTGCGTCGTCCGCATCGTCGTCCTGGGGGGGTGTATTCGAGGTGAAGACGAAGCGACTGTCGACAAAGGCCGCGACGATTTGGTAGACTCGGTCTTTCCATCCAAAAAGCGCCTCGACGATCCTCATCGCACGGTCGTCCCACCAGTTGGGGGTGTGGGGGATCAGGGGGATCGGAGGGCGATTGCGTTTGGTTGCCTCAACGGCGTAGATCAAGGTAACCCACGCCTGTGCGAGGACCGATTCAGGGAACCCGTACCAGCGTGCCACCAACGAGCCGTCAGCCCCGTGCTCGTTTCGTCGCTGGTGTCTCGAACCATACGTCACTTACACCGGAAAATCCGATCGAGTCTTGCCCCCCCGATACGCGACGAAAATGCTCGTATTCTTGAGCACGTCGTTGCGACCCCTCGGGCGCATCCGAGGTGAGCCGATCCTCGAATTTCGTCAAGGTCTTGCCGGGCGTGGCCTTGCCGCCGTCTTCTCGCAAGAGGTAGAGGAGGGCAAAGAGCAAGGTCCGCCACGCGTTCTTGTTGTCGCCTAGGAATCTCCACTGATCATCGGTGAGCTTGGTCAGGGTATGCCCTAGGGCCTCGCCGAGAATGGACTCGATCTCCCTGTGCGAGATCACAAGGAGGCGCACGAGCGGCTGCAGCGTGTGCAGGCTCGGCTTTCGATCGGAGCCGGCAAACGGAGCGTCTACCATGGCGGCATGCTCCGTTCGTGGCACTGGGGTCGCCATCTTCGCGGGTGAAATTGATGATGGTGCGACGTGGTGCGAGGCGAAGGCGCTTGACGGGGACCGGCGCGCTCCTGGCTCATCAGTTCGATCTTCTGATCCCTCAAAATGACTCCGAACCATGGAAGGGCAACACGAGTAATGGGTCGTTCGGACTCAGAGTAGTACGAGCAGATGCGTTAAAATACGAGTGTCATTTTGCAACCATCAAGAACACTGCTTTGCTCATTGTTGCTGCTACAAATCAGGTCGACTTGGTGACCTCGGTCACCGGAGGGGTCTCCTTTTTCGGAAGATCGCAGCGCCGAGGGAGCTGCGATGCCGAGCGGCGGCGGCGCAGGCTAGCGTCATTGGCACGGATGAAGCAAGAACTTGACCTCGAGTCGCTTGGTAAGCGCCAAGCCTGGCCTCGGGGCGAGTATAAAAGCGCCACCCCCCTCTCACCTCTCTCTCTCTCCTTCCTTCTTCTTCGTTGATGAGTACCTCTCACATGGCTCCTCCACCACTGGGCCGAAACCGACTAGCGCATCGACGCAGCACCGAGGCGGTAGGTGGTGGAAGTCGGCAGTAGTGTACCATCAGCCACCGTGAGTTCCCTCCCCCCCCCACTCGTTGCAAGTATGTACCACCGTCGCTGACTTGGGCACTGCCCTCCTCATCTTGACTCGGATCGTCATCAGCCTCCAATCTCGCTCTCGATCGAAGAGGGGCCCACGGCAGTCCTGGTCGTCTTGCGAGGTAAAAAGTTTGGGAGAAGTTGTTGATTATCATTGTATCGGGTCAGTCCCGCTTGTGGCCGCCTCCGAGCATGCACCCCCACCGCCACCGCAGCTGCCATCATCGGCCGGACACGACCTCGTACGACAGACTTGGGCTGACCTTGCTCTCACCTTCGCCTTTGCATGCCCGTTCATCTTCATCTACCTTCACATCACACCATCTTCACCTCTACATCGATTCTCGTCTTCACCTTCACCCTTCACCCTTCCCCATCACCATCACATTCGCTTCCACCTCGAATCACCTCCACCTTCATCCTTTGCCTTCATCTCTACGTCTGTTTCTCCCCATTGTACCTCCCCATTGCACCTCCACCTTTGACTTAACCGCATTTCATGCTGCTCGTTTTTGACCTTGATCTTGATCGTCAACCTCCCCTTCACCGCACCGTCCACCTCTTGCTTACGTCATCCACCTCCACCTTTGCCTCCACCTCGGGATTTGGCGTTACAGGGGGTTTCCTTGTCCGCCAATCGGCAGTGCAAGACGTCATGACCGGTATCAATGATGAATCAACAACTTTGTCCACAAAAAGTGAGTTTTATGCACACCAGGTATCACTGCATACTAGTAGTTCCGTCTGCTCGAACGTCAAGTTGCGAGCTGCTGCTAACATGCATGGTCACCCGCTGCCGACAGCTGCTTCAACTGGCAATGCGGCGGGACAGGTCAGACTCGAGGACGGGGATGATGGAGAGGAAGTGGGGATGTGTGGGCGTTCGCTGTGTTTGCTCTTTTCGCTTTTTCTCACGTGCACGTATCAGGCCGCGTTGCACAGCGACTCCGACGATGGTCCTCTTCTTTGTTTTCTCATTGTTTGGGTAGAACAGAGTCCGAGGATTAACCGTACTGGAATGTCGATCTACAAAAGATTGTCTGCAGGTGGCGCCGGTGCACTTCGCCAGCGCGCGGAGTGGCCGAAGGGGTCTGAAAGGGTCTGAAGGGGTAGCCGAAGAGCAACACTGAGCAACATGCCCAAGCAGAAGGCTGCCCCCGGCCAACTGTCTTCCCTTCTTCTTCTCCCTTTGTTACCCCCTCCCTCCACCATGCCGCCCGCTGATGCCATCCGTTCTCGCACGGAAACACCGGCCAAGTCGAGCCCCTCGGGTGCTGCAGCGACTAGTGCGACCGCTCGCTCCGGATCGACCGCGACGAGACGACGCAGCTCGAGCACTCGTTCGACCGCCGCCTCCGCGTCGTCCGAGCGCACACACAACAACAGTCCCGCGACCGATCGCAAGCGGGCCGTCACCGCAGACGACATGCATCACGAGTACGAGTTTGGAGGTCCGGTCGGCGTCATGGCCATGATGACGCTGTTCCCGTGCCTGTTCTACTACCTATACGTGTGCCTCTACTTCTATGATGGTCAGTTCGATCGTGCCCGATGCGAGGCGCACTCCACCTCGACGCCGTGCAGTCGTAGAGCTCGGCCTTCCTTTCGGTGTCGTAAGGGCGAGTCGCCTCGGTGCTAACAAGCTCGATCTGGACCCCGTGCAGGCAGACTCGCTAGGCCAGTCGATCCTTCGACTCTCACCGGACCCGGAGGGTGGATCGACTTTGTCAAGCTCGTGTTCCGTCTGGTCGTGACGGTCAGTCCTCCGCACTGTTTGGTTCGAGCGCGCGCGGGCATCCATCGCCTCTCGCCGAACCAACCCTCCGGATTTGCCATCTTCATGGACTGAATCGTCTCCTCTTTCTTGACTGGGCACTTCTTTCGCATGAATCCCACAGCATGCCGCACCGACGCGCAAGGCCACGACCTTGTACTTCTCCCTCATCTCGCTGCAACTCTTGCTCGCCTTGATCATGCCCGGTGTGCAGCAACGCGGTCTCCCCGTTTCGTCGCTCGGAGGCAAAACTCTGGTCTACAGTTGCAACGCCTACACCTCGCTTTACGCCACTATCGCCATCGTCGGAGCGTTGCACTACACGCGCGTTTTCAACCTCGCCGACATCATCGACCTCTACGGGCCCCTCTTCACTATTGCCCAATTGAGTGGCTTTGGTCTCGCCGCAATCGTTTACATCACCGGCGAGCGATACCGCATGAGCGGCAACATAATTTACGACTACTTCATGGGCTCGAGCTTGAACCCGAGGCTGGGTTCCGTCGACCTCAAAATGTGAGCACTCTGGTGGTCGTTAGAACAGTTTCCGACGACGCACTGACGGTCCCATTCTCGACATAGGTGGGCCGAAATCCGCGTGTCGTGGATGTTGCTCTTTGCGATCGCCATGGCGGCTTGCGCCAAGCAGTACCAGACCTATGGTTACGTTTCGGCCAACACGGCACTCTTTGCCTGGGGAACTGGCTTGTACCTGAACGCCTGCGCAAAGGTATGTCGAGGATGCACGGGTGCTCGTGGCGTTTCGAAAGCTGATCGTCTGTCTGGTGCTGGGTACTCTACAGGGCGAGCAATACATACCCCAGACATGGGGTAAGTCGTGAACGCGCCCACACTGTTGTAGCACTGAGGAACTAATCCGTGACACTTCGCTTGCCTTTCCCAGACATGAACTATGAGAAGGCGAGTGTTCAATCATTTGAGCCTTCGCACTAATACTGATTGGCCTCTTTTATGTCCACAGTTCGGATGGTTGCTCTCCTATTGGAACCTTGCGGGTGTCCCCTTCTCCTACGCGTACTCGGCGATCTACATGGCGACGCACGACCCCAAGACCTACTCGTACCCGACGTGGTTCGTCGTACAGCTCTTCATCTTGTTGACCGTCTCGCACGGCTTGTAAGTCACTACAGCACGGCATCCTCCATCACGTGGGATGGCCGAAACTCATATCCAAGCTTCATGCATAGATTCGACGTAGCGATGGGACAAAAGTCGTATTTCAAGGCCAAGCAGACCAACACCTTCATCAAACGCTATACGTTCCCGCAAATTCCCGGTACCGAGATCGAGAACCCCAAGACGATGAAGACCATCACCGGCACCGACTTGTTGATCGATGGCTTGTGGGGTATCCTCAGGAAGCCGAGTGAGCACGACCTCTCTTGTAAGAACCATACCACCCTTTTATCGGGATTTTGACCTCCTATCCGTTTGTGCTGTACCAGATTACACGTTCGACTGGTTCCAAGCCGTGGTCTGGGGTCTTTCGGCCGGTCAAGGCTCCGCGATCCCTTACTTCTACCCTCTGTTCCATATTACGATGCTGTTGCACCGCAACGCGAGGGACAATGCGAAATGCGCGCGCAAGTATGGCAAGAGTTGGATCGAGTACAAGCAAAAGGTGCCGTATACGTGAGTTAGGCTCGAGCTTTTCTCGTTAACGGGAATAGGAAGTGGCTGATTCCTCCACTCGCCTTGCCGCCCGCTCGCCAACAGATACATCCCTTACGTGTACTAGAAGGTGCCAACGAACGTTGGAGATGATGATGATGATGACGATGTCCATATGATGATTTCGCCCGCCGATGACTGGAGGTAATTGAGGATGAAGTTTATAATACCCTGTACCAGTCTCCCGCTGTTCCTTATACTTTCTCGTTGCCGCTTGGGTATTCACGAGTGCAATCCTGCGTACTAGATCGGCTAGCTGCAAGCCCGAGCAGAGTCAAGCGCAGTTGAGCACAGTCGAGCAACGTCGAGCACTTGACTGCACTTGAGAGCGAGAGCACTTGCGCATGCTTGGTCCGACTGACGTCTTTAGCTCCGCTCGTGGACTCGTCCCCTTCCGACCTTCGCCATCCCACCGTTTGACTTGCGCTACCCGTTACAAGCGCCCACAACTCGTGACTCCACCCACATCTATGGCTGGCAAGAACATCATTGTCCTCGGTGCTACGGGGGAAGTAGGACGTCAGGCGCTTGCGTCTGCTCTCGCTGGTCAGTTGATCCATCAGGGCTCCACCAGTCGATCGTCTCGTCGCACTCGTTGTGGCGCAGGACTGATGAACTTCTGATACCTTTCTTCAGCCCCGACCACTCAAAGCGTCTACTCGTTTGGACGTCGACCTCCTCCCGTCCCCGCGGATGCACCAGGGATCGACAAGCTCAAGCATTTCGGCCTCGACTTTGACAAGCTGCTCGCCGGTGATGCCGCCGAGGGTCGGAAGCTGTCCGAAGTCCGAGCCGACGCTGTCGTCATCGCCCTCGGTACGACTCGAGCCAACGCCGGTAGTGCGGCCAACTTCATCAAGATTGATCGTGGATACGTCCTTGCCGCGGCCCAGTCTGCCAAGTGTGATGACAAGCAGCAGACGCTCGTGTATTGCTCGGTCAGTCCGGTCTCGGCGAGCGCATCGTCGGTCACGGCAGTCGGCGTAGAGCGTACAGGTTCGCTGACCGCGTGAGTGCGTCTCTTTACAGTCGGGAGGCTCCAACTCTTCTGCACCGTTTCTCTATATGAAGTCCAAGGGCTTGACCGAAGAAAGCCTTGCCGCTCTTTCGTATGCCGACACCATCATCGCTCGTCCAGGCTATCTCGAAGTCCCCGGCGGAAGGGGAGAGAGTCGATGGATCGAAGGCATCCTTGGGTCAGTGCTTCAGAACGAACGAAGGTGTTTTCCAGCGCCGGCAATAGTAGGCGACTGCTGATGAGATTATTCTGCGTTTCTTGCGTTCGTAGCAAGGTTACGTTTGTTCTGAGCAAGTTTTCCGAATCGGTCGCCGTCACAACGCCTGCAGTCGGCAGCGCACTCGTCCGTGCCGCTCTCGAGGGGTCTGAAGCATTGCAAAAAGCCAGTCTCGGCCACGAGGAACAACTCAACGGTCACAAGGCTTGGATCTTGCCCAACCCTGCTATCCTCAAGGCCGACCGCGTATCCAAAATTTAAGTGCAAAATGAGCTTTCCATTCGGTCTCCTCTCTATGCAAATTTCGCTTCCATCTGTACACTTTCTCTATGTTATAGCTTACAGTACTCTGGAAACTAAATTAATTTACTGCAATCGATCATGAGATCTCTACTCCTGCGAGACCTCCCTCGCCGTCGTAGCTTCGGATGCCGCCTTCTCTTTGAGTCGATCCGCTTCCACGCCCAATCGATCCCACATCGCCCTCAACTTCTGCAAATCACCACAAAGTTCGACCAACTCCCGCGTCGGATCCTGGTCTTTCGCCTGCGGTCTATGGCTGAGGTAGATCCGGTTCGCGACGATGGCGAGCCCACGTCGATCGCCAAGGATCGCGACGAGGACCGTGCCTGAGCGATGAATGTATTGCGAACGAGGGGAAGGACTGCGTTTGTAGGAATACTGCACGTCGACGTCGGAGGGGAAGCTGGAATCGGCGCCGATGTCGAGAAAGAAGCCGAGCGAACGGAGAAGACCAGCCTCGTAGTACCTGAACGATATGGGATAGTTCAGCAACCACGGTGCAGCTTGTCGAGAAGTGCGCAGAATGTCAGAGTGCTTACTCTCGCGGTAGTGTCAAGTCTACGATTGGAGGTGGAGGCACCTTGAAGGGCAAGATCGTGGCCAATTGAAACGGGTTGTGCAGGTCTTCGACAGCTCGCGTAGAGACCTCGATCAGCCTTAAGCCAAACTTTTGCACCTGCCTCGACCAAGCCTGGATTGCGCTATCAATGATCTTGCCCGACCCAGAGAGCCAGTTCAATTCGAGGTGGTACGCTGCATTGCGGTTGTGCGAGCGATCGAGGTGACAGATGACGCGCTCGGCCCTGGACGACTTTTTGCCGAGGTGGTCGAGATCGACAATGACCGCGTACGACATTTGTACAACCGGTTTCTTGGGGGTAGGCGAAGGCGCTGAGGTGCCCATGTCGCCGAGGTGTTCTGGGGCGGAGATCGGTGAGGGCAACTGCATATCACGATCGAATAAAGGCGAAGCCGGTGGCGGCGTCTCCGAAGTGTTGGTGAGGCGCGACAGCCACATCGACAAGCGAGGAATATGAGGGTTCGCTGACTGGGATGAATGAGCCGCACGATTCACCGCGGTCGCCAAAAGATCCAGATTAGCCGACGTCGCATTCTTGGCCATCATCGAGGCCCACTCGGGGGCAGTGAGAGAGGTGCTGCAAAATAAAGGGCGACGTTAGTTCAAGCATATACCCCGAGATCTACAGCGTATGTTCTGACTCACTGGGAGATCGGGATTTGCTCCCGATCTGCACCAGGTGGGATCCATCGCGCAGACTCGATGAGATCTCTGAACGTGTAGAACCCCTGGTCATTGATCATCGCATCCGACGCGTCCGCTTCCAGTGCTTCCGTCGTTCGAATGATGCTCTCTCGCTCGGTTACTGTTTCAGCTGGAAGCAACACCAGCCGAGTCCGCCAAAAACGCAGCGAAGGCCGGAGGTCAGGTCTCTCTGCGCCAGCGACGAGCCGGTCAAGATGCTGCCAGTCGTCCGGCTCGATCATCGAGGGATACGGGAACTCGAGCTCGGTGTAGTGATATACGTTTGAGCCTTGGGTGAAGATGAGACCTGAGAAGTTATAGCTCTCTTTCGACCAAGTCCGGCGGCGGCGCATGATCTTGACCTGCACGGCTTGGGTTCGACGGTCGTACCAGATGCGATGAATCTGGTTCGCCAAGGTGAGGTACACTGCCGTCGAATCGCCGATCTCGACCTCGTGCAGGACATCGGGCAAGGTCTTGGACGACGCTACACTGATCTCGTCGAGCGCACCGATGTGGTTCGCGGGCGTGACGAGCTGGAAGCCGTGCGAGAGCCGCTGCGACACCATCTCCAAGACAAGTTCAGCCACAACGTTGCGACCCGTCCTGCTCTGTTCCGACAACAGAAGGAACGAGTTCGATGTCAACGATGTCGGCACAGCATAACCGAAGTCCGAGTATTCTGTCGACAGCGCATCGGCGGTTGGCAAAAAGTCGGTCGTCAAAGGCAGGCAAGCCCCGCGAGTGATGGACACCCAGTTGACCGAGCGTTGGTCATTGGCGTGCCGGACGAAGATCGAAGCCCATCGTCGAGCCTGATCAGCCAGTCCGTTGCTTCGCCTTCCCGGCTTGGAAGGGTTAAAGCGAGACGCAGTTGAGCGGTGGCCTGAGCTCTTGCCTTTGCTAATCCCCGTTGTGGTGAAATGCTTGAGCGAAGGCGAATTGCGCAAACCCCTTGAGGGTCGATCGGCGTCCTTGGGCTGGATGGCCCAGGTCTTGATCGAGATGGGGAGAGTGGGCCCTCTGATTTGGGGAGAAGTCAGCAACGAAGTTCGGTTCGACGGAGGAGGGGATGTCGTGCCGTGATCAGATCTCCCGGAGGTGACAGACATGTCCGTGTCGAGGTCGAACTGGGGTGTCACATTGGCTTGAGCTTCAACCCTTTGCACCGCAACCGAGGGGGCTGGCGTTGCGTTGCTCGTCGAGGCCGGTCCACGGAAGAGTCCAAGCCAGCCCGGTCGAGACGAATGGAACGATTGATTCGTAGATGACCCGCTGCCGGATGGGGCCGCGATTGTGTTGGTCAATCGAGCGATCAAAGCCGGGGTCGCCAACTTGTTACGATCCGTCTTGGTTTGGGCCGACGAAACAGTCCGAACCGACGTGGCGACCGATGCCGAACGCGGTCGACCTGGCATCGGCGTCTTGGACCTCGAGCTTGTAGCCACTCGTTCCGCTTCGGAGATGCGTTGTTGTCGCCCTCGCTCCTTCTCGATTACGATCTCCTGTTCCCGCTCCCGCTCCAGCGTCACGCGCTTCATTTCCCTCTCGCGCACCTTGGCTGTCTCAGCGGTTCTCTCATCCATTTCCCTCGAGCTCTGCGCCGACAAACTCCTTCCGCCCCTCCCACTTCCATCGCTCCCACTTTCGGTCGTTGCATCGCTGTTGCTATGAGCTCCCTTGATCTTCGCGCCGATCGTCTTGTCCCACCTCCCACCGGCATTGTTCGCCAACTCGACCGAACTTCCAGTCGTCGTGCTCATGGCTCCACTCTCTTTGGACCAGGTCGAAAGACCTTCCAACCCATCCCGAGCACCGACGGCCAGCGCATCATGCATCTCCCTTTTGGCCTGACGCTTCTCCCATTCACTCAGGTAGCCAACGGTTTCACCATTCGCACCAGTTCCCCCATCCTCGGCGTCCATCGCGGCATTGATTGGTAACAGCAATGGGATCGCGATCGGCGTCCTCTCCCCTATGCCCTGAGAGAATAACTCGTAGCACCTCGCGCGGGGCATAAACCGATCGATGCGATGCGGCTTGTCGACTTGCAGACCAAAAAAGGAGCAAAAAATGAACATGGGCTCGGCGTAGTAGATCGACATCTCTTGCAAAGGTCGCGAAGAGTCGTAGTACAGAGGATCCTTCTGATCATTTGGCAAGGCGATGCGGGTGGGGTCGCGGCCGAACGGGTTCTGCGGCATGTTGTGCGACGAACCAGAGTGCTCGGCCGTAGCGGCCGTGTAGGGTCGCGAAGTTGCCGAATGAGTCGTACCATGCGATGAAGGGAGACCAACGTTCGTGGGCTGGATGTCCGTGCCAGCGCGCCGTTTGTCTTTGAAGCCATTAAAAGCGATATGAGGCTCGTCGGACAAGCCAGGCTCGTGACTCTGGAAGGCGAACAGCGGCACCGTATGCAACGGGGTCTTGCTGAGCGAGATGAGGTCCAAACCGATTCCATGGTAGAGCATGCGTTCCGTTGTCAGTCGCAACAGGCGCTTGGGAACTTCGTAGTACGACGTGCCGGCGGTGAGGACGAGCACTTCCAAGCCGGTGCGTTGTAAATCTCGATCAATCCAATGCTCTTCAAACGAGTTGAGAGCGAGGTTCGTTGCTTCCAGCACCGGCGACTCGTGGGCGTAGGCGATCCGGCCCGCCAGTTTCTGCTCGCCCGTGGCTCGCGTGCGCAGCAGGACGGACTCGTGCCACCTTTGGATCTCTTGCGCCACCGTGCGAACAATGGACGGATGAGGGGAGGGCGTGAGATCCATGATGACCTGAAGCAAACAAGATAGGGCGCGTGAGTCATGGGGCCCGTGGGCAGCAGCAGATGACACATGTGATTGACCTTGAAAAAGTCGCGATAGAGGGTCCCATTCTCGTGCCTCTTCATTGGCGCCCTCGCCTCTTCACCTTCTCCGTTGTCCTCATAGATTACGCGGCCATACAGAATGATGGAAACGGTATGGCTCGTCGAGTAGCCCCTATTCTTGGCGCCTCCCATGCCTTTTCTCTGCTTGCCCGACCAGTGCTGGAACATTTCGTCGAGAAAGACTTCGCACCTTTCGCGCAGCATCGATCCGTCCTCTTCAAAGTGCCACATCTCTTGACTGATCTCGACAAAGATGAAGCAACGCGCCGACTCTGAACGAAATATGATCTTTGTCTCGTCGGTGATGTAGGCCGAGCGGAGGTGATGGTTGTTCAGGTTGAAGATGGCGCCGACCCTGAGACGAGCGCCAATCAGTACCTCGGAGGTGACGCGTTGGTTGACAAATAGGCAGGTGCGAGCCAAACTGAGCGTGAGACGAAACATGTCCGGTCGCGAGAGGTAGAGGTTGTTGAAGTAGAGCTCGACGTGCGAGGCGACCAGTTCGTCAGGTGGGGGTGGGGTAAGCTAAAGCGTATTCCGAGCAAGTAGCGCACATCATGGTCAGCGTTGCCGGTCGAATAGTAAGCAGAATATACTAGAATATCATTATGCATGCACGATGTTTTCCTGTGGACTCAGTGCTGCGCGGCGGGGACTGACCTGATGGTTGCGATCGGCTCGACTGAGCACCTCGACGACAACTTCGGTGCGCGGTTTGATCCACTTGAATGTCTGCTGCACGCTCTGTGAGACGAGCACTTGAGCCTTGGGCGGTCTTCTCCTTTCTCTGTCGGCTTGACTCGCTGCAGCGGCTGTAGCGGTGGCTGTAGCGGCGGCTGTGGAATGCTGCGCCGAGCCCTGCCCCTGTGCTGCGGAAGTATTGGCATTGGCCCCAATGTTCGTGGCTGCTCCCACCGACGAGGATGCAGCACTATCCGACAAACGATCGACCTTGAACAGTAATGCCCGATCCTTGCCCTTGTTCTTGCGCGAAGGGGTGGTAAGCGGTCGGATCGTCAGCAGATCACCGACCTGCGTCGAGGGCGGGTACGCCGAGGGGTGCACGAACACGTCGACCTTGGACAAGGCATCAACGTGCAGTTCGACAGGTGCCATGCCTCAGGGTCGTGGCCAGTAAGCCGAGCAGAACCCCGCGTACGGGGGGAGCTGGTAGAAGCTGGTAGAAGCTGGCAGCTCTTCCTCAGGCTTGGGAGACGCGCTCCCTGTCGCTCGGACCCATTGGTGGATTGCCCCCGACGGAAGTTGCCGCTCAACTTGAAGGCCAACTTGAAAATGATCCAGTGCTGAGTGGGGTGAGTGGGGTGAGCACCGACTGGGATTGCAATCGCCCCAAGTTATATGGCCTTGGAGGAAGTTCAAACACGAATTACAGAATTGACTGTGAGGCACCTCTTGAGTCTTGAGTTTGGGAACAGCGATACCCTAACTCGGGGCCTCCGAGTCGGGCCCACTCCGTGGCCACGGCACAGCCACGGCGGCGCTCACGCGCTCACGCTCGAGCTCGCCAACGATGAGCGCGGAGCTGCCCCGGCCGCGATCGTCGGCCAGCCAATTTCCCTATTGGGCTCTATTGGGCTCCATTACTCTCAAGCGCCGGTCGTGTAATGCTCTCCTCGACCACGTCGGGCTCACCCGTGCGCTCTCCCCTCCACACGTTCTGCCCCCGCCCCCTTCCTCATACCCTCTTCACACTACTTCTCCCCTACCATGTCTCGAGATCGATTACGTGAAGCTCGGGTAAGTTTTGAGTGTCGTCTTCTTCTCTGCGGGGAAAGTGACGAGGGGTTGTCCACACTCCATCGACCGTCGATTCACAGGCTGCGCTGTTGTGGCCGACCACCCCCCGCGAGCGCTGTTTCGCCGAGCCAGCCAGCCAGCCAGCCAGCCAGCCGCCTGTGGCTCGTTCGAGAGTTCGAGACTTGAACGAGCGAGCACCGGCGAAGACAACGGCTGACGGAGAGACGATCGAGCCAAATAACGCCGAACCGCATCACCCCAAGCCAAGGAGCTCGGAGCTACACTGATCCATCCTCGTTCTCGTTGGAATGTCCTCCAACAGAGCCAACAGCAGGGTGGGCAGCAGCCCGGCGGCCAGCAGTACGGATACGGGTGAGTGAGCGAGTGCGAGTGCGATCCTCCATCTGTGAAGCCGGATTCGTCAACGGGTCGGCTCGGGTAATCGGCAGTTGCGAGGGCAAGAGGAGGGTTTCATGCTGTCAAGGGCATCGTTCTGACCGGAGCGCATTCATCTACATGGCTTTTGATCACAGTCAACCGGCACCGGGAAGCTATGCACCTCAGCAAAGCGCCCCCGCCCCCGCCCTCGCCCCCGCAGCAGCGTCGGGCTTCTCGCAACCGTCCTACGGTCAATACCCACCACAGCAAGCCCAGCAGCCCTCATACCCTCCTCAGCAGTCGAACCAAGCTAGCTATGGTAATGGTGCAGCTGCGGGAGGCTACCGACAGGGGGACATGCAGTCCTTCTTTGCCGAGGTCAGTGCCGATGCTGTCTCATCCGGGCACCCCACCCAGCCCCGGTCCCACCAGTGCTGAAGGACCCTGCATCATTGTGATCGCAGGTTGAAGAAATCCAGGACGACATCAAACAATTGCACCAATACGTCAACCAGATCTCAGACCTTCACTCCCGACGCTTGGCCACGACCGACGATGCGCAGCAATCCGAATCGTCGGCCCACCTCCAGGAACTGACGCAGGCCACCTCGTCCCTGACCAACTCGATCCGCGACCGCATCACCCGACTCAACAATTTCAATAAGCAGTCCCCGCCGGGCGACGCCGAGTTCAACACGCGCAAGCTCCAGGTCGGCGGTCTGCAGAACGCCTTCCGGCGGGGCCTGGAGGAGTACAACTTGGTCGAGAAGAAGAGCAGAGAAAAGTACAGGCAGAGGGTCGAGAGGCAGATTAGGATTGGTGCGTTTCGTTTCATGACGTTGAATATCTAATCTTGAGCTGACGATCAGCGCATTGGCTACAGTCAAACCCGATGCCACTCAGGCCGAGATCAAGGCGGCCTTCGATGATCAACAAGCTGGCCAGCAGATCTTCTCCCAAGCAGTCAGTTACACTATGCGTACTAGCCAAGGCAATGTGGTAACTGACTCGCAACTCCTGTCCCGGCGTCTCCCCAGCTGGTCTCGTCTCGTCAATCCGGTGCTCGTGCCGCTTTCGCCGAGGTGCAATCGAGGAACCAGGACTTGCGCAAGATCGAAGAGACCATCACTCAGCTTGCCCAAATGATGCAGGATGTGAGTCATTGGGTTTTCACAAATCTTCCACTGGTGTGACCCGACCTGAGCCGCGCCGATGGTACGTTCCCAGATGGCTACTCTCGTCTTGGAGCAAGACGACAGCGTCAAGCAGATCGAAGCCACGGCTGTGCAAGCCAACACCGATGTTGAGCAAGGGTACGTAGGCTGGTATTTCCAAGCTGTACAAAAACCAGCGGCTAATGTCTAGCACTCTCATCAGTTTGCAACAAACCCAAAAGGCCGTCAAGTCAGCTCGCGCTGCTCGAAAGAAGAAGATCTTTTGTGCCGGTATTGTGGTCGCGTAAGTCCTTTGCCGCGCACTCGTTCGCCGCCCGCGATCACGCAGCTAACCTCGCCCTTTGTGCTATCTCCGTGCCACCGATGTTCAGCATCATCGTGGGTAAGCCGAAGCGTGTTTGCTGTGATGTCCCGGGTCTAGCCCACCCAGCTGAAGCGACTCATCCTTCTTTCTGGCAGTCGTGGTCGTCGTGGTCGTCATCGAGGTCAGGAAGAAGTAGAAGGCGTAATAAGAAGATGGGTCTCATCTCTGGATATCGTCTTGAACCGATCTACATCACCCGTGTCTCTTGTGTGTTCTCCCCTCTCTCTTCCGACGCTCCTTCACTTTCAATTCTGCTTGCGATAGCGTCGCCCCATCGTAATTTCCGCTCTCTCTTTCTTCTGTTCTTACTACGTTCTTTAAGTCTGTGTCTGTGCCTGAGCGCGATCAAAACAAAAGAAGCGACGAACACTCAAAGCCTCTGTCATATGTTCCCTTTCTTTCGGCGAGGCCCGCTCTGGAGTGGGTCCGAGCGCGGGCCAGGCGCTCGTGCATAGGTCCTGCGTTGTCATCAAGTACAACTTGTTTGCTTGCTATGACATGACGCCTTGCACGGACCCGCTTCTTCACTTCTGTCCGGAGATCTGAGCTCAAATCTGAGAAATGGTCTCGGGCCCGTGGAAGAAAGGGGGTTCTCACGAGGTGGGTGCTTGTATGCAGTTTGGCAACTGAGGACAAGACGCGTGTGAGAGGTTGAACGACCCGCGCGCGCGCGCCTCTCGTTTCTTCCTCGCGAGGCCCGGAGTCTGTGATTCCCAAGTCACTCGTTACGATACCCCTCCTGTGTCTTGCACGACCTTGCCGGAGAACAGAATCGACACCGCCGAACGTAGGCTTCCCAGTGTGTGATTCTGACAGGTCAGTGAGCTCTTGCCCCCGCCTCAGAGTGGGCTCAGCGACCCAAGCTCTCCTGAGTTGGGTCCCCTTGTTCACGGGCTCGGACGGGCCTGGCGCTGATCTTGCCTCCTTTCCCACCCTCACAGCATACACGATATACCCTACGCCCATCACATCGAGTTGTGCTCTTACAGGCCCCCATCACGGTGTCATCCCAAATCAGCCCCTGTGGCGACCGATCCGCTCCTACGATCGAGCGACGAACGCGCTCGCGCACAATCCCTCAGCTCGTACTCATCTCTCTCGTGCTTCATCGAAACTCGACTCTTCAAGAGATCTCACCTCATTGGAACCTGTGTACGCTCTAACTGCTCCACAACCACCACAGAATGCCGCCCCGATCACGCTCACCCGCGGCTGTGCCCGTGCTCAATTCAGCCTCAGTGTCGGGATCAGGAACGAATCCTACAAGTCGTGGTGGTGACCAACACGCCTCCACCTCGGCCTCGACATTCACTTCCCAAGTACCGCACCACGAGAGGCGTCTATCGAACCCCGCGATGCCGGTCTCGTACGCGTATGGCGCTCCACCCGCGCCCGTCGGTTCTTCACCCCATGGATCGCCTGCTTCGAGATCATCGAACCGAAGGGCCAACACCGGGGAATCGAACGATGCACAGAGTACGAGCTCGAATTCGAGACGAGGTGCGCATCTACGAGCGCAGTCTTTGTTGAGGGGAGAGGTCGAGGCGGGTCAGGACGAGACGATCCTCATCACGGGCGACGATGACGACGAAGAAGAGGACGAGGATTCATTCGAACTCGAAAAGCAGCGACACTTGGAGAGGGAAGAATCGATCGGAAGGTCCCTCGAACCCGCTGCAGTAAGATATGCTCGTCTAGCTGAAAGAAAACGGAACACCGGTTCGGCCATTCGACACCCGACCAATCTCGGGACGACGACGACGACCGGTGTGGCTTCGACATCGAGTTCAAAGACGAGGCCTGCGACGGACCTCAATAATACGAGCGTCAATATCGCCAATGCTTTCGCTGCTGCTGTAAAAGGAACGTCCTCGGCCGAGGGATTGATGAGAGTTGGAGGCAAGAGGGCCACAATGCCGGTACCAACACAGGAGACCGTTGGTCAAGAGGATGCCAGTGAAGAGGAAGATAGTGGCAAGGAGACCCACCGTGCTGGTGGAGGGGCTGGAACCGATGGTAGTAAGAAGCGAAAGGTGAGTGCTCACAGCTCGCGCCAACAGTGAATGAATAATCGAGCTGATCACAGCATTCGTGACGGCAGAAACGCAACTCGACTTCGAAGGATGCCTCGTTCAAGCATCGGACTGGGGAAACGACAAGCGAGGAGGAGCTATCGGAAGAGGCCCGAGCCAAGGCGAAGCGACCCAAAAAGACGACCAGCACGACATCTCCCGAACGGGAACGCGGCAACGATGCCGAGAAGGAGCAAGTGTCCGGGCAGAGAAAGACTTCACCGAACGCAAGGAGAAAGTTGACGACGACTGATTCGGCCTATAAACCCACGGGCGAATCGGAAGCGACCTCGGGGGACGACATCTCTGACGACGCGATCGCTCGTAGGAGAAAGAGCAAAGGCAAAGGTCGGGCGAGCACCGGATCGGCAACTTCGAACGCAATCCCGATTGGGAGACGAGACAACGAGGTGTGGCAGAAGGCCAGAAAGAGGAAAGGGCGGAAGGGGAGAGGCACAGGCGATGGCGTCGACGACGAAGGAGCAGGCTCGGACGATGAATTTGCTCAAAACGACGACAAGGAGCAGGACATGGGAGGCATGGAGCACGATTTTGAGCCGAACATCTCGGTCGAGCCACCGTCGGTCTCGTTCTTTCTTCGAGACAAATCCCCCGCCGATCGAACGCAGGCATCGGCGCAGAAAGAGGTGGTCACACCGCAGCTCAAGCTCGGAGGATATCCGACGTCTTCCCCGGGCACACATTCGCCATTCCAACCCTTGCGCGCCTTCACGTTTGGCTTTGGTGGTCGAGGCGCGAATGCCGCCGCACCACCGGTCGATCCTTCCTTTGACGATTTCGATCAGACTCTCAATGCTGGCCGCACTCAACCCTCACATTCCTTCAGTCGATCCCTGAGCCTCGACGACTCGCTTACTCGCGGTAGTTCCTACGATTATAGCGAAGAAGAACGCATCGTCGCCGCGCTCGAGGAGCAGCGACGGCTCAATCAGCTTGCGGCCGAGCAGTCGAAAGGTGGTGCGAGTGACGGTGTCAACAGCTTGACGGCGGGTCTGCGACGGCGCCATCGACTCAAGGGCGCCCCGGCCCTCGCTGGTATACAAGAAGAGTCCCAGCACGTGAGGAAGAGCGGGATTGGTGCCTTCCTAGGCCGACAGCTGTATCGTCTCCTCGCTGGCGTGTGGCGGACAATACAGGACCCGTTGCTGGACTGGCGCAAAATCTGGCGGGCGATCGGCCTGTTGCTGCTTGGTTTGCTCGCGATGGTATATTTAGTGTGAGTACGTTCGCGAGTCTGAATACTGGAATCTTACTGACCTCTTCATCTCGCTCACAGACCCAACATGACGTCCGATTCACCCTCCAAATCTGCGTCATCTTCCGACCATTCGTCGTCCATCATTCATTACGTGCCCTTCTTCCGGCCATCGTCGACCTATCGTGCTCCTGCGACACCCGCAGGCTCACTCGAGGAACTGATCGCTCGCCTGACGTTGCTCGAAGGAGCGATGGGTCAGCTCTCTTCGCTTACCGACGGTGACCGAACCCGCACAAAGGCGAATAATCAGCTCATGTCAAAGATGGCGGAGCAGCTTTCCTCACTCGAGCAAACCCTGTCGGCCGAGCGCCAGAACGCTGCCAAAGCAATCGAATCTTCCGTCAAGGCCAACGCAAAGCAGAACCACGAGCTCGAGCAGACTCTGAAGGCGGCGCGTGCCGACCTCGATGCGCTCGTGACGCGCGTGCAGACCTTCCAGGACGCTCAATCAGGCGATGCGGCCGACTTGCGCAAGCTCAAGGCCAGCATCGACGCCGCGGCCAAGGACATCACTTCGCTGGGAGGCAAGGTTGCCCAAGTCGCGCAGGACGTGCGAAAAGGTCTCGACGGCGAACGCATGGCCAAACTCGCGCTTGAAGCCATCGAACAACGCCTTCCACCCAAGATGGCGGTCAAAGTCAACGAGAACGGCAAAGTTGAAGTCGACGCCACGTTCTGGCAATACCTGCGGGATGCGTTCGTCGACAAGAAAGAAGTCGAGAGCATCGTCAATAGCAAGGTGGCCCGAGAAGTCGCCAAGCTGCCCCTCAAGACCGACGGCGGTGGGCCGCTGGCTCCGATCGTCATTCATGAACCGCCCAAGTGGGATGATTTCCTCGAGGCCAATGACGCTGCGCTGCGCGCTCTCGTCTCTTCCAATATCGAAGGCCGCACGGGCTCAGATGCGATCGTGACGCGCAGGGCTTTCCTCGACACGCTGCGGCGCGAAATCAAGACGCTTAAGGCCGACTTTGAGGCCAAGGCGAACGAAAATGTCGAAAAGATCGGGCAAGAACTCTTGCGCAAGGTGGCTAAGCAAGAAGAGATGAAGCGCAAGGAGAGTGGTGGCGGCGGGATCGCATCGCATCTACACCTTCCCTTCACCGGTCACAAAGGAGGCGAGGGCGGGGAATCGGCAACCATTCCGAGCGACAACGTGGCGGCTTTGGTCTCGTCGCTCGTCGATTCAGCTCTGCTTCGCTACTCCAAAGACGTCCTCGCTCGCCCAGACTACGCGCTCTTCACCGCAGGTGGCCGGGTCGTCCGGACGCTGACTTCGCCAACGTACGAAGCCAACCCTCTCGGCGCAAGCCGGAGAGCTCTGGCTTGGGTGACCGGCACCGCTGGGCCGCGTGGTCGACCCCCTGTCACGGCCTTGCATCCCGACAACGCTCCAGGGTCGTGCTGGCCCTTTGCCGGTTCTCAGGGTCAGCTAGGGATTCAGCTTAGCCGCAGTATCGTGCCTAGCGACGTCACGATCGAGCACGTCTCCATTGACGTCTCCCTCGACGGGACTGTCGCCAGTGCGCCTCGCGAATTTGAGGTCTGGGGTGTTGTCGAATCTCGCTCCGATATCGATCGCTTGGCTCGCTACCGATACGAGCAGCTCGAGGCGCGTCGAAAAGCGGAGGTGCAGGGGGACGACGAGCCCAGAGGTTTCGAGCTCGAGCCTCCTACCTCGATCCCTCCGACGCCCAACCACATCCTGCTAGCGATCGGCTCGTACGACGCTGCGTCGCCTGCGCCCATCCAGACATTCCCCGTGACACCTATGGCCCGCCAGCTTGCGATTCCCGTCCAAGTAGTTGTACTCAAGGTCCTAACGAACCATGGCGAGTCGGCTTACACCTGCCTGTATCGCGTCAGGGTCGGCGGCACGTCTACCACCATCTCGGCGCAATGAAGGGACGACGAGCTTGACCGTCTGCTTGCCTCACTCCACTTCGATCGACGTTCCTTGTTGATTACTCTCTTTTGTTGCTCTTGTCTTGTCTCTTTTCAGTAATACCTATTCATTCGCTTCAGTTGATTACATCGATCCTGTTCTTTGGCTTTTTTTTGGCAACGCAACAACGCTTCAATCGTTTTCGTCAAAACATTACACTTTTGTACTTGTGAATCGCATACAGAGAAGCAATACTATGGATAGACCAAATACACTAAGAGCCTAACTTGAACACCTATAAGCACAACACGGTAAAGTCTTGCTCTCCGTCCCACTTCTGAGCACTCACGATAAATTTATGGCCTCTGTCGGGGCACGAGTCTTTACGAGAGCGGTGAAGGATACGCTTGGAACGTCTTCTGATCCGTAATTGGCGACCACTGCAGCCAAGCGTCTTCGAAGCACGGTGTGACGACAGTATCGGACGGGTCGGAGAACCAGTAGGGCGTCGTCGTAACGGCTGCAAGCAGCCCTGAGAACGTAGACTCGGTAGTCGCGGCTGCCGTTGCGATACTGGTCATCGTGCCCACGAGCGAGGGTGCGATGCAGGAGTCGCCGAGGTAGAAAGCGTCCGGGACGGCATCGGGAGTAAGCATGAGGCTGGCGCAGGGGGATGCACAGCTCGAGTAAGCCGAGGACAAAGGTGAGGCTGACATGGACGAGAGCGAAGAGGGTGAGGAGTGAGTCGGTGATAAAGGCCCGAAGTAGGACGGGTCGGGCAACGTGTCAATCGAGTACGGAACAGCAGGTCCGGGGTCCTGGAAAACGTCCTCGAGCGCAGGGTATTCGTAGGGTACTGTGAACACTTCGGCGATCGAGCCAGTCTCATTCATGGACGGACTTGCGGAAGTTTGGACGGGACTGGGGGCCTCATCGACGTGCATGGAAGTAGACTCTCGATCCGGAAGCTCCGGCAGATCCGGCAGGTGGGAGGTCGAGGCGGTAGGGGACAGGAACACTTCAGGCGCTGAGGGAGGTGTGCAGAGTGATTTGACCTTGGAGTGTACTTCGGTCGGTTGCCGCTTGATGGACATGGACCCTCCAATCTGGTTCGAGGACTGCACCACCTCAGCCACACTGGCGGCCTTCTCCGAGCTCTTCTTGGGAGGTGATTGGCAGGAGCTTGGCAGACGCTTGCGCAAAACCGTCTTGGACGTAGAGGAGCGAGCCTTGCCCGATGAGCTCGATGGGGAAGACGATGACTTCTTGTTCAATGACGAAGACTCGAGTTCCGAGCCAGAACGGTTGCGCTTCTTGCGAGCTACGATGAGAAAAAGGGAACCACCGGTGGAGAAAAGGAGACGATCAGCACAGGTCGCTCAAGCGCTCAGGAGTAATCGCAAAGACCAGACAATCTCGCGATTCCGAGTGGAGATGCATTCTGTGTGGAGGTCACAATGACTCGGATGGGGAAGGGTCCAAGATAGAAAAGAAGGACGAGACTCGGCGCCGACGGTATAGACTCAGGAGGCTACGTCACCCGGGGGCGAAGAGATCGCTTCCGACCGGAGCAGGGTCACGTGGCCCTCGGGCCGCGGGTGGCAGTAGCACTTAGGCAATTGTAGTACTCACGCCTCACGCGATCTTCACTCTCTTCGCTGCATGGCCTCGTACCATGGTAGCCGCAGTAGAGTTCGTCCAGGTCATGGTTGCGAAATCGAGCTGTAGCAATGCAGGACATTCGGTTTTAGTTGCTGTGCGAGTAAAGCAGGCCATCCGAAGCTACCTGTCGCCGCCGGCGGATTTAACCGCCCGGGTTACGGCACTGCATACATCGCCGACGGAAGCGGCGAAGACTCACCAGTTCTTGTGCACGCCGCACAGGGCTGACCATTGACTCCAGTGCAGCGAACCCGACGAAGCCGACATCTGCCAGGGAGTTATAATTCCAACGGACGTCGTCAGAAGTGTTTCGGTGCAAGGAGTCTCGGCAACTGATTAGACCGCGCTACAAGCTCGAAGCCTCACCGGCTAAGCAGGGCACTCACCTGTTGCAAGCGTCGCCTTTGGCCTTGACTTCGAGAACTCGGCTTGGAGAGAGCATATATCCGTTCTTGGTGAGCGATGACAGAGGGGAAGAAGGTAAAGAACAGCGCTCGAGGATCGACGGCTAAGACCCGGGTGGTCTCGGATTCGACAGCGGTTGCGACAAGCTATGTCCGGGCTATGCTTTCACACTAGCGCGGTGAGCGGACTTCTCATTCTACTGCTCCTCTGTGCTCTCAGGGGAGGTACGGCTCGAAGACTACTTCTGGGGAAACCCTGCGGACAAAGCCTCGGCGGGCAGTGAACAATAGGGGCTGGTCGTGTGTCGGATGCGGTCTGGGCCTCATTAGGCCGCGATCGGCCAGGGCTGTTCTCGGCGACCACTTTCCGTCCACACGTTGCGTTGCCTTGTGAGATTTTTGCAGCATCCTTTTCACTCTGATCCAAGTTTCGCCGTCTAGTACAAAGGTTGCTCTACAGGTACAGATGAGACCTGTCAATAAGATGCTCCGTGGTTTTTGCGAATGCAGACGGCTGAACACTTTGGTCTCAACGGCGCTGGAGGAGAAAGTAGTCTTGAGCAATCTTGGCCACAGTCTCGGAGTAGCACAATAGCTCGTGTCAGCAGTATGCCTCCTATCGCGGCCCCTGACTTGGGCACCGCCCGTCGCCCCTGTTCAACGAGTCTCTCTACTAGTGCGCGTCGGAAGTGGACCCGGTCAGACATACCGACATGACTCAGCTAACTCAACGACGAAAGCGGTGCTGGTGCTCCGAACACTAGCTTAATAATGTCATTAATAATATGATTCACTTTTGTTTTGTTTTTGAAGCCGTTCCTTTTGTCACAAGCATTACAATTGACAAGTGAGCAAACTTGGGTCCAACAGCCAAGCCCGGGAGCAACCGGTTCCTTCGCCGGAAGCACGTCGGAACCGCATTTTTGTGTGGTGCGGCCCATAAAAATGGGTGATGCAGGCTG
Source organism: Microbotryum saponariae (assembly GCA_900102585.1). Lineage (NCBI taxonomy): Eukaryota > Fungi > Basidiomycota > Microbotryomycetes > Microbotryales > Microbotryaceae > Microbotryum > Microbotryum saponariae. The sequence continues at coordinate 1,156,198 of FMWQ01000050.1, read as the reverse complement.
TCTCGGGCCTTCCGTGCACATATTGAATGCATATGGTGCACGTAGGGAATTCGTTGTCGGGGGACCAGCCATATCACATGGAATGGACCTATCGCGTAATCAGGTTTCTTGCAGTATCGATGTTTCCTCGATCCCCCGATCCCCAGAAAGTTGAAACTGGACTATGTAAGACCGACTCTACCATCTCCAAAACCTCGCCGGCGTTTAAATTGAGTGCCGGCAGCACTACACTGGTTGATATTGTGCGACCCGCCGGCCCGGAAGCGAGGTCTGACGCAGTCTCATGCAGTGCCTTGCAGTGCTGCCTGACGCGGCGATGGCCTCGCCGCACTAGCGCTGCCGGCTCCTTTCCTTTGTACCAATCACTAGCGGTGTATTGTGAGTGTGGCTATCCCATACAAAGACACCTCCGACTTTCATTAGCGCTCGGCTAAGACCTGCAGCGCCTCTGTCGATCTGCGTTCGGCACTGTAGTCTACTGCAGTAGCCGATCCTCCCCGGGCTGGTCACGATGGCGTGACCAGGCCGACATCCAAGTCCTGACACTGACACGTCCCGGTTCCCCTGTCCTGCAGACCTCCCCGTCGCGGACTTGCTCGCCAGTCATATTCGAAAGCTTCAACTCCACCCACCCCCAATACACACGTCTGCGTTGGTCTGCGTTCATTCAACCGTTGCTCTTCCTGGCGCGTGCTCGTTCGCGCCCCACAGACGTCTGCGGCGGCGGCGGCCCACGCCACAATCGCCGACGTCATCATGTCAAACGGCACCAACCAGCCACCGCCCTCCACTCCGTCCTCGAGCCAAGGTCAAACACCTGCTCAGGCACCGTCTTTGGGTAGTCCTGGCCCGGAACAGTGCATCACCCCGCCGTCACAACGCCGCCGCGAAGCACGGATCGCATACTGCCAAAACATTTACGCCCAACAGGCCGAAGCCATCCCCGCCGACCCCGAAGTCATTCGCGACGGTGGCTACCAGGCAAGAGAGCTCGATACGCGTGCCGTGGACTGGAGAGAGTGGGAACAAACCGCCGAAAGGACCTACCAACCGGTCAATGCCGGTCGCGTGCTGGGCCCTGATGGACTCGTGCGAGATTGGGAGGTTGTAGCACCTGGTCGCTTCGTCGAGGGTGCCGACAATGCGATGCGTGACGCCCTACTGGGGCAGAATGGCGGCGCGACATATCGCGACTTCCTCCAAGGCATCGAAGCGACCCCTTCAACGTGGGAACAGGCTCGCTTCGCTCATGCTCAACCTGTCGGCGCCGGCGCGGCTGGGGTCGGTGCGCAGGGTGTCCCCTCTCTCTATGCCGGTCTTACGGGCCACGCCACGGGCCTTGAATTACCGAGTAACACGGTTGCGATTGCCTTAACAGCGGCGTACATTGTCGCTCGAGCTATGGGTTTCGTTCCGGGAGTGGCGAGGCGACAACGTCGCCGCGATCAAGAGGGCTTGATGACGCCCGAGGGCAAGGCCAGCAAGGCTGCGCGGCGTTGAGTGGAATGATTGGCGGTTCTTCTTTCGAGTACATGTTTTTTGTTTAAAGTTTGCATTCACCTTTCTCGTCATGTTCGGTCTACTTTGTACTTTATCTTTCGTGCTGCTTCAATGGAATGGTGAATTTGCTCCTGTGGACCACTCGGAATAATAGCATGTTATGCCAGATAGCTGTTCCCAGATGCTCGCTTAGGGTACCTACACGATGTGCTTAGGGTACCTACACGAATGTCATGGGGCTCATTTCGGCTAGTCTAGGTATCTATAATTAAGCTAACGGGACGTTGGGAGGGAGCTTCCTCGGGTAGCGTCTTTGAGGGCCTGATTGAGCTGACCACTCACCTACCCTAGCTCTTTCGCATCAACTCTTGCAGCAGTGTCATTCCACATGCTTCATACACCGTCGGCGGCACTTTCGGAATCTGCTGGCCATAGCGAAATAAGCATGTGTACAGCTCAAAACTCTCGGCGTTCCTCTTTGGCGGCGTTCCTCTTCACTGTATGCTTGCCGTAGGTATGAAATTATGAACAAACAGGGTACCAAGATATTGTTTTTATGCAACATAAGAGGCGAAAGTAAAAACATGAGATGGCGAGTGCAACTAAGCAATGAAGCAAAGAACGGAGTCATATGTCGGCAGATTCCACAAGAGTATGCTTCACCAGACCCACTCTCGCAGTCCCAGCTCGAGGGAGGGCGTCGACGGTAACGGGAACCATTGGGCAAGCGACTGGTGGTCGAGAGGGAGGGGTAAGTCCATGAGAGAGGGTGGTTCCGAGAACGAGATACCACCGCACTCGGCGAATGGTGGTGGCGACGGTGTGCAGGACCAATGCGAGGTGTCGTCCGCCGAGAAATCGCTCCAGAAAGTCGACTGGGGCGAGCCGAATGAGGACGAGGAGTCGGAGAAAGTCGGACTTGGCGTCTTCATGGACATCTCCGTCTCCAGAAGGGCTAGAACAGCGTCGGATTCATCGAGCGACATGGATGATCTCGGGAGACTCGCGCTCGACCAATTCACCGCCGAGGCCAGGGGCTTGGCAGGGAGCGCAGCAATGGTCCCCCGGTGCGACTCCGCAATTTGAGCGAAAGTTCTGATAGGTCTGATAGTAGATATATCTATCGGATATGACAGGGGTTCCGGTGTGCCAGCCGAAACAGCGCTTGCTACACCGGTGGCCGCAGTGAGGGGGGAGTGCGTCGCGGAAGCCTCGGGCCCACCAGGGGCGACCTTGACCTGCGATGTGGCGGCGACGGACGGAAGCGGAGGCAAGGGAGGCAGCTCTGGAAGTCCGAGGGCGATCTTGAGAGTTGGTGGAGGTTGCGACTGGTCTGGCACCCCGTCAGGATGTGTGATCGATGCCGCATCGGACGTTTGGGGCGGGTCTAGGGGCGCGTACAGTCGCTGGTTAGCTCGAGTCAAGCTCGTCTCGCCCCACCGCTGAGGAGAGGAATCTAGCTCACCGCTAGACGCACCAGTAGGCAAGTTAACCATATGCCGCGACGGAGCAGGCAGCTGGGTAGGGCGTTTCTTGAGCGCCAATCTCCGGCTCCCTGTGTTCTTGCGAGACTTGCGAAGTACTTGGGTGTAGCAACAATGGACCGAGTCGGCTGAGCGCCCCTCGAAGGCGGCAGTGCGCAGGCACGCGGTGCACGCCGGGGCCTTGGCATCACATTTGACTTTTCTGGCTTTGCTGTAACGTAGCGCGTTGAAGAAGAAGATCGAAATCCCCCAAAAATCCGGGGTCAGTTTTTGTTGCTCAAAACATCCGGCATCGCCAAACTCCCGGCACGCGCGCCCGACGCCCGAGATCGGACCCGAGCTGACGTCGCGCGCCCGGGGGCCAGCGCACGAGCGACCCGCTCCCCGAGCGCGGGCGCGATCGCCGAGGATCACTGTCGGTAGGCGACGGCGGCAGATCGGACCTCGGCTCGCAGGAACAGGGGAACCGACCGGGCACTCACCAAGTGATGCATGCTTGACCTTTCTCAAGAGGTGGCGAAAACGCTCGTTTTCGTGAAGGCATGATGTGTGGTGCTGGTCGAACAGCGGAGGTCGAGAAGAACCAGGGCTTCTCGGGTTGAGACTCTAACCGCGCGCAAGTTGATTGGTGAGAGAGAGCTGGACAGGGAGGGCACGACTACGGTCGACAGATGAGGGATGTGACGGTAGAAGTATGACGGTGAGAGATTCCTTGCTACTTTGGTGTTTATCTGGCTGGTTAGGCGATGTTGTGAATGGTGTGAAGTCAAAGATTGAGGTCAAAATCGTCTCGGAGGAAGAGAAGCCTCACAGATAATCGGAGCACCGAGACCATCAGCGAGTCGGACAGGAATTCGGGGACGGGCGTCGGGCGCCGAGCGCCAGCTGATCAGTGAGCTTCACGCGTGCGGCAGTCATCTTGATTAGTCAGGCTTGCGATAGCTCCGCGGTCCTATTGCGTTTGTTTCCTGCGCGACAAATGAAGGGTTAATAATGACCAATTGCGCTCTGGTTCCCCTGCTGCAGGGTAATTAGGCAAGGCAAAAAAGGCGGTCGTTCCACCGCGCGCACCAGGACGTCAGAGGACGTCCTCCATTCCTCCGAACAAGATGCGTCACTTTTCCTCCGCCACAGTCTTTTCCGCCGCCTCCACAGTACTCGCGCAAGTGCTTACGAGTCACGAATCACGAAATCCGCCACGGGCGTTCTCAGAAGCCCGTTCGACGGTTGCGCTAGACCTACGCACGGAAATTCCTCCAATCTGTTTAGGTCACCCTTTCTGACGAGGTGCGGTGTCTTGTGCCCGTACCTACCGCCTACAACGCGGCTACGATCGGGCCAACTTCATCCGCTTGCCTCGATTCCGACGCGCGGCCCGGCCTGCTCTCACTGCTCTCATTCATAAAGCTCCTCGCTGTTCTGAATCGCTGGTCTGCCGACATACCCCAAAAAGAATCAAATGAGGTATCTGCATACGTCTCCGGATGCAGACTAGACTTAAGGATGCGGACGAAGCAAGCTGCTTGGTCACCGGAGAAGCTGACTTCGAGGCTCAGAGTGACGGCTGCAGTGCGGCAGTCTGGGGCGAGCTGGAGCCGGCAAGCCCAAGTAGCATTGGTCAGCTCTTCGATTTTGAGTTGGTACATTTTCCCGGTTGTGCGTCCTGGTTGTACGTCTTTGGTTTGTACGTCTTATATTCTGCTTTCGAATACAAGCTGGGAGGGTGTGACACTAAGTAACTCTGGACAAAGAATTAGCAAGTGCAGTGCAGTGACCTTTTTCTTTCCCGCGGTCCCAAAACTGATCAAGACACAACCGGCCTTTGGTTGCATGTCTTAAGTGAGCAAATGAACTGTTGGATGAAACATTTGTGCCCGGTACAGGCCGGCTGAATACGCTTCTTTCCCGTACAAGCGGTCGTGATGCTCGAGTCGGAGATCCTCGCCCCTGTGCGCTGCGGCTACGACGTGCCGCCTACACTTTGCGATCCCATTCAAAAGCAGCCGATGTGCTCGGACTGAAGTTTGAGGGCTGACCAATTCCTGGACGCAAGGCGTTCATAGTCCTGGCATAGAACCGAAATCACTACCCCCAAGTTGGCCAGCGTCATTCCAGGGTCGGTTTATAGTGGAGGCTGAAGCAACATCAAAGGAGCGGCTTCCGACCTTGACGACCAATCCAGAACCTCCATAATGACAGCACCAACCTGATCTTTCATCGCAAGGGATAAGCCTTGTGAGGATCTATTATAGAACCTTGCTTGTAAATCTTTCCAATGACGCCGCACATAGCTGCCGGAGCTGCCGCAGAAGCGTGACACAGAGTCCAATTGGGACTTAGAGTCGAAGGGGAAGTATTGAAGGTGTTAGTAGACCTTGCACTGATATCAGGGGCCGGATAGCTTAGAGGTCAAAGCTTTTCCGATTAATGGAAGCAACCCAGGTTCGACTCCTGGTCCAGCCGTTTCTTCTTCTTTTGTTGATCATTTTCGGAATCATTGTTGATTCCAACAAGCCTCTCGTCGGGTGGTCACTGCTTCTGCTGAAAACCTTGACTATCGCTGATTTGTGCACTTCGCCAAGAAGATAATGCAAAAAGAAGTGGCTTTATCTTCTCAAACCAGTGGGACCCCGTTAAATTAACTGGAATGGTTCCAGATAACAAGAGAATTAAACGGTATAATGACGAAAGACAGCAGGGAAACTATTTTTCACTCACTAGGTGCGGCATCGCGGCCAAGACTTGGCGAGGTTGCGATGGCCCTCCCTACTAGCGACCTTAGGACCGGGGCATAGTGGCGAGGGTTTCTCCTTGAATAATGAGTGTCACAAAATTAGATGAGAGTGGGAGAGAAAAAGAAAAGGTTAGAGGGAGTGGCGCGGGTCTGTTCCCGGGGTGTGATTTGCGGTTCAGCGCCTAATGCCGCTTGGCGGCTGCCGGAATGACACTGACACCGCCGGCGCGCCGCATCACGTGACAGACGCCAGCCCTCGCCCCGCCCATCAGGCGAAGCTTTGCTGTAGAAGCAATGTCATAAAAAGCCACGCGCTTGCCGTCTATTAAATAGAATATAAGTGTTCCTGTTTTACGTCAACGAAAAAGTGAAGGAAAATACTGGGAACGCTGTAGCTTCGTTCGACTCGCGCGAAAAATACAAAGGATGCCAGAGCTTGTACATGACTTCTGATCGGGAACATGGACACCACAGGCAGGTGCGGCAGACACAACAGTATGCTGGTACATCCACCACTGGCGGCCCTCCGGGCCGCAACCTAGTTAAAAACAGCGATTTAGGTACATTCCTTAACTCACTTTATTTTTACTAGTTTAGTTAGAGTAAAGTAAAGAGTACTGGCTTCTACCAGTGTGCGTAAAAGCATTCCCTGCGACTTTTCCGAAGGTTTCTAGATAATTATACTGTTACTGAAATCTACCAACTAAAAGAAAAAAAGAGCAAAGAGTATTTGTGGTCCCGTCGACCGCCGTCGGCGCCGGCGCGACGCGCGTGTGATGATGGGGCACGACGACCAGCGTGCCCGGCCCAAAAGCTGGCGGCCGTAGGCGCGCTAAACTGCGCGGGTTGTGGCGCGTGAACGTGTGTGTGTGAACGACGCGCCAACGCGGCGCACTTAAGACTCTCAGACACCTGTCGCACCGTCGCTTCACATGAACGCTCACTCATAGTCTCAAACCTCCGACATAGTGATACCAAAAAGGGATCATACCAATCGACTGAGCGCCTGAATCTGTAAGAACGTCCGCTGCTTGACGACTCAAAGTATGAAAGGTGATGGATCTGACGAACTCGGCTCCACAGACAGCCGCGCCACGCCACGACCCTTCCACGGACCCCTCACCGACTCCGAGCTGCAGACGTCGGCCATTCAGACTACTCCGACTTCTGTATCGACCATGGCCCGTGATCGTCTTGCTGCCATCCGCGTAAGTATTGGACCATTGCGAATTTTCGAGCTGGCTCAGCTCCCTGCGAACCCCTGTCGAGGCTGTCGTTGTCGGCTTGAAGGGCCTTCAAGTCATTCCTTTTCGACTCACGGTCGCACTCATCCCGCAAAAGTCGTCTCTTTTCAGGCTCAACAAGCGGCGACAGACTCACAACAGCAGCACCAGCAGAATCATTCGTACCCACAACAGCCGCAGCAGCAACAGCTCTACGGCGAGTACGGCCGCCCGTCCGCCGAAGATAAGTATGGGCGTCCCAACATGCATCGGCCGCCGTATGAGTCGAGAAACGCATCCTACGATGATCCCGGCCAGTACCAGAGCAATCCGCCCTACTCGAGGTCGCGCTCAAATTCTAGCCATGGAGGTTCCGCCACCCGACCGAGGCCAAGTAACCCGCCTCCGGTGTCGATAGCGCCATCGAGCAACCACATGGTTCCCAGCTATCAAGAGCCGCCACGCGACTTCAATCCGTACGAGCCCCAGGCCTATTCCCCGATCCAGGCCCCTTCTGGTCAACAACCGAAAGCACAGAAATCGCAGTACACCCCTTTGGACCCCGTCAGAACGCGCCAACGCAGCATATCCGAGGGCAAACTCAACCCCGATCAGCGTCGAGCAGTGGAGCAATTCTCGATGCCGCCGCCGCCCGTACCGGGCCAGAATTACAACTCGGATAAGACAAGAGGGTATCCAAATCCGCCACCTGAGATGAGGCCCGCACCTTCTTATCAAAGCTTTGCGACCGAGTACGATGACTACAAGGGCAGCTCGGCAAACCTCGTCTCGAGCAAATCTCGAGCCGAAGAGTCGTATGAGATGCAGAAGCCTCGCAGCAACAGTAACGACTCAAACTGCGGACGTCCCTCGAAAAAGAAAAAGACTGTCAAGCGAGGCGATGTCGAATTTGAAGAGATGGGGCAGTTCTTCGCTGAGGTACGTGGCTCTAACGTGGCTGCCCCGTCTCGAGAGCGCATGAAAGCAGTCGCTGACGACTCACGTGTACGCTGCACTGCTGCAGGTTTCGGATCTGCAAGAAAGTCTTCGAGAGGCCAATGGGTTGGTTCAGCAGATTGCAGGGGTCCATGCTCGAATCTTGGCGCTCCCATCGACCGAAGACCCACAATCTGTCGCGCTGAACCAAGAGCTGAACGCCCTCACAACGTCGTCTCGGAAGCTGTACAACTCGCTCAAGAACCGCATCCTGGCGCTCGATCAAGGCAATGCCGGGCTCCGAGCCCTCGTACCGGCAGCCCAGTCGATGTACAATCTCACCATGGCCGATGTGGATGTCCGGAACACTCAGGTGTCTGCTCTCAAAGAGCGCTTCAAGAGCGCGGTCCAGCGCTACGCCGAAGTCGAACGAGACAACCGAAACAAGAATAGGTCGCGCATGGAGCGTCAAGTCATGATCGTCAACCCAGGTCTGTCGGCCCAGGAGGTCAACGAAGTGGTCCGACAAGCCGAGGAAGAGGGCTCGAACGCCGTGTTCTCCCAGGCGTTGCAGCAGTCCGATGGTCGAAGGGGCTATGCTGCTCGAGGAGCTCTTCGCGAGGTCGAGACCCGCGCCGCTGCGCTGGCTCGGATCGAATCTACGCTCGTTCAGCTCGCGCAGCTCTTCTCCGATATGGCCATCCTGGTCGAGGAGCAAGATGTGCAGATCGTCGCCATTGAAGCCAAGGCCGCCGAGGCGACGCATGACATGGAGAAGGGTCTGCAGCAAACACAAAAGGCCGTCAAGTCGGCGAGGAATGCTCGGAAGTGGCGCTGGATCTGCTTCATCATCATCCTCATCATCCTCATAGTTGTAGCCGTCGTCGTCGTGATCGAGGTCGTGCTGCCCATGATCAAGAAGAACAACGAGGCCAAGGCGAATGCGCCTGCCCCGACCACCGCTCCAGCGACGTCGACGCCCACCGCCCGTTTCGCTGCGGCCGCCGCCATCCCTGCTTCGCCAACGGCTTCGGCCAGCACCAGTGCTCCGACGTCAACACCAGCTAGACGGTGATGATGACCAGAAGAGGTCCTTTCGCAGTTGACCGCCGTTTTCCTTCCAAGGTTTGCGAGACACGGCCCGAAAGCTTTTTCTGTCCCTTCGTTCTTTCGCGCATTTACATATCTCGAGTAGTCATGCATCCTGCTCACTCACTCATTCGAATATTGACTTTTTGTTTCAACACTGTAGTATTATTCTTTCTTGCGGCTTGCATTTGGTTATGGACAATCGAAAAAATACTTTCTTTTTCGCTTGTTGCCGGCCGGCGCGGCCTCGGGTGCTTCTTGGCTCTGCTCCACACTATTACTGCGCCCGACGCGTGATGTCAACTCGACGATGAACCGAAACAGCCTGAGCGAGCTATGCGACACTCTGTTGGGTTCAATGACCAGCCGGGACCTTGACGCTCCGACTCCGACCACGACCGCTCACGACGCCTCTGCTACAGCTCCATTACCCGCTACAGAAGCGGGTGCAGTGACGACGATGTCACGGCCGAGTCCCGTCAGTCCCGTCGCGTCAACGAGCGGCGAGCATCTGCAGCCATCCGCGTCAGCCGCACCACACGCGTCGACTTCATCCACACCCATGCTCTCCCAGTCTCGATCTAGCTCGAGCTCGACGTCAAACGCGTCCTCTATCAGTGACGATGCGTCGCATCAAGAATTGAGTCGGTGCTCGCAGTGCAAGCAGAAGCGCACGCTCGACCATTTCCCCGTGCGCTTGACCTCGCTGCAGCCCTACCTCGTCTGCAAGTCGCACGAGTGGTACTGGACCCAGGAGAAGAGGCTCACCTATTGGGCACCCGAACATACCATCACACTCGAGGACGTGTGTGGCCAACTCGCCGCCGCGATGGACAATCTCGTTCAGAAAGGCGCTCGCGTGGAAGACACCGTCGTGACCGGATCCTGGCTCGTCGATGGCGGAGAAGATGATCGGGGCGCTTTGGTGAAGCGCATTACGTGTGCAGGGGGATGGGATGTCAAGCCAGTGTAAGTTGAAGATCGCGTCAGCGCACCTTGTCACCATGGTTTCTGGGCCATCAAGTTTCCCTATCCGTGACCCTCCGCCGAGGAGGAAGAGTTTCAATTCTCATGATCCAATGCAGAGCTAACGAGATCGGGTCCGCATGCTTCCTCAATAATCAGCCATCAACGACGGTCACGAGCGAAAGGACCGAATCCCCCTCCAAAGCCATGGAATTATCTTCTCCAGCAGAGCAAATACCCCACCGCGCCGCAGCTCCGACTCGTCCTGACACATCACGAGTCGTTTCAGAAGTGGGTCATCACCCTGCGTGAGGATGCCCCGCGTCAAGCTGGGCCCTGGGCAGAAGCCAAACGAAACAAAAAAGAAGCGGCAGCGGCAGCGAGCTCGACTCCTCAAACTGGTGGCGAAGATCACAGCTACGACCTCGAGCGTGAGCTTTCGCTGATGGATCGCTTGGTCGGGCACTCGGGTGCACCGGGCTACACCGGCGAGGTCGTCGTCAAGAGAGGCCTAGGACGTCCACGAAAGAAGAAGGGTGATTTGGACAATGCTACGCCCGTCCGATCTCGCTCGACGAGTAGCCAGGTTCGCTCCGAGGAGGATCAGCAAAGGTACGACATGATCAAGACGCTCGAAGCAGCGATCGGTCGTGAGGCAACGGCCGCGGCCATTGGTCGGGATCGCACTTTCGGTGAAGATACATCGATTCAGCATATCGGATCGTCACGCCCACCAAAGCGATCAAAATTGCAGACGTCATCGACATCGAAGGCTCATGCTTCCGATATGACGTCGAGTCGACCGCCGCGGTGGACACTCATCTCGGCCGCCGGACAGATGGCGCCGCGTGCCGCCTCTGCCCCTCTGCTGTCCGGTGGACGACCGACAAGAACGCATGGCCCCTCAATGCCTGCTCCCATGTCGTATCCGCATGTTTCATCCTCGACCGACCTTTCGCTTCCGAATTTGCTCTACGAGCCTGCGTATTCTACGCCACAACCTCCGCCGCTTCAACCTCCTCATCTTAACCCCAATCATGCACCGCAAAACTTGTCTCGTCACCACCCCAACCGTCTGACCTTGGACGAACTCCTCGAATCGCCCTATACGGATCCTCCGATGATACCTTTGACAAAACGAGTGTTTCAGGCTCATCCTCTCGTGCGTGCACCTGAACGACCTCGATCCTCAGCGGTACAAGGCAGGGTGCGCTTCGTCGACGACCATGTGCCTTCTAGCGATGCCATCGGACCCGATGAGGATGACGAAGACGAGGAATTTGAACAGCCGGATGAGGATGACGAGGATGCTTTCGAGGAGGATAGCTGCGAGGACGACGAGTCGGGGGATGGAGACGCCGAAGGCCTCGAGGAGGAATTCACTGACGGCGAGTCAGGTGATGATGACGATGATGATGAAGAGGAAGGCGAGGATGAGGAAGGTGGGGATTGGTTGACGGGCTTCGTCAAGGGTCAGTTGATGCATTCGGGTCAAGGCGCCGGACAGGAAGAAGTGGACGAGTTGGAAGAAGAGGAGATGCCGAACGAGGCGCATCAATCTGTGGCGGGCTCGGCGACTCCTATCGCAGCTTGATACACCTGAGCTTTCGGACTATTTTGGTATATGTATTGTTATATTGCAATCGTGTTGTTTGAGTTTGTCTGTTGCATGGATGGTCTCTCACCGTCTGACTTGCCCGTCTCCATCCCTGCGCTCCATCTCCGCCTCGATGTCGGCGATGACGTTTCTCAGCGCCCCTCGTTCCCAATTGCCTCCCACAAAGCCGGTGTAGAGCATCGTCGCGCCACTAGCTCCCACAGCGGTACCCAAGACGACGAACAACCAACTCAGTGCGCCCCTCAGTGGTTGGTAGCTCGCAGCGATCGCGAGAACGGGGACGAGGAACAAGGCGAGCACAAAGAGCTGGAATTGCCTCTTTTGGCACTCGAGCGCGTGTCGATAGGCCATCATGAGGTTCTTGAGCATCGTCGATAGATCCTCGGACGAGATGCTTCCTCTACTGCCCTGATTCGAATGAGAAACATGTTCGGTAGTCGGGGTCTGCGGCTGGAAAGAGAAAGTCGCTGCAAGGCCGAAATGATCCGAGTAAGAAACGCCTAATCCTGGGACCGGTTCGGTCAAGACGATTTTGGTCGATTCGACTTGAAGCTTGCTCGAAGCCGTGGGTGGGGATCGGAAGAGGATGTAATCGAGTCGTTTACCACCTCGGATGCGCGTCTCGTCGCGTGGATGTCGTTTCGCCAATTTGGCGGCCGAGTAGGTGTTGAGCGGCGAGTCGCACGTGATGCCGTGGACGAGCATTGTTTGGACGGGGGTGAGCTTACGGTGCGCGATTGACGTGATGGAGGGTGGGGCTTGGTTCGTTAGAGCCCACGCGTCGGACAGCGATGCACCTGATTCGAGGATTCGCATGATGATGGAGTAGGGTTGCGAGTTGAAGTCGCCCATCTGTAGAGGGGATCGGGCCCCGCTGATCAGAAAATGACCCCGAAAGTGCGAACTTGACTCGTCTGTCTTCGGACTCACAAGCAAGACATGCCGACCCCTTTCGAGCTTTTCCTTGACCACTTCGTTCAACTGCCACGCCTGTGCAACCCGATGAGCGCCATCGATGCCATCCCCTTCGCCTCCAGGTGCGAACATGTGGGTGTTGAGCACGTCGACCAATCTCGTTGAACCGACGTCGGCCCCGAGATCGATCGTACACCCGCAGATGGACTTGCCGGCGAAGAAATCTCCGGCGATGAAGTGGAGTGGGTATCCATTGAGAGCGTAGGGTGTAATGAAGGAGGACACGATCGGATGTGCCGATAAAATGGCCAGCCCCGAGCCGATAGCTCCACTGAACGGAAAGCGGGCTCGTCTCGGTCAGTTTAGCAGCAGCAGCGCGCGTTCTTCATCGGCGGTGACTCGCCTATAAAAGAAGCGGGCGTAGATCAAGCCTGCTTCTTTTGCCCTGGCGGCGACGACATCGAAGTCGGCCCTGACCCAGATCTCTTGCAGCGCGATGACGTCGTAGGGCCCTCCCTGGCTGTACGACTGGAACGCGAGCGAGTCGCCGGGGGAGACGCTCGCCGCAAAGGCGCGTTCCTCGTCGTCATCGTCGTTACGTGAAGAAGATGAGGAGAGTGGGTTGGAGTGAGTCGCAATCCAGTCGGCGATGGCGAGTAGACGCTCCCTGCGCTTGTCGGCGACGAACTTGAGGCCCCTGTCAAGCGGGTGAGGTGACGCTTGTGATGAGATGCGGACATATTGGGTATTTAGTAGGAGTGACTGACCAGCAATTCAGGGAGAGCACTCGCAGTGGCCTCGGTTGCGCCGACATGACGGGGCCCCGTTCCTACTCGCTCGACCTTGGACTGGTGGTGGTGGGGGCCGAGTGAGAGCTGTCCTGCCAGCCAGCTTGCATTACAGAGAGCCAAAAGTAACCAGTCGAGTACCAGTCGACCACGCGCGCGCGCGCCAAACCCCAAATTGGCTCAACGGAATCTAATTGGAATGGGGTGGTGGTGCTCCAGAGTCGGGCAATGTAGGGCAGTGTCAGATGAGGCAGTGAGGCTCACCCCCCGGCTGCCGCTTCCCTTTGGCTTCCCCTCCCGGAAAGCTTGCGAACATGGCCGACTTGGCTGATGACATGTCGTTCGACATCACCGCTGCGCTCGATCAAGTCCAGAGCCGAGTCCAAGCGCGCGACGACGACGACGACCGTTCCGCAGGCGCTGCGGTTCACTCTGGCGACGCCGGCGCGTTGAGCCACGTCACGAACGCGCAGTTGCCCCAGCTCGACAGCGGGATCCGTGGCGCATCGGAACCAGACCACGCTGCAGCAGCGTATTCCGAGCAGCCAGATCACCACCAGGACGGCCAGGAAGACGCGGACGAACCTGCCTCCCCACCTGACGAGGGCGATCTCTCAAGCCCGAGCTGGGCCCAAGAACGCTCCCAGAATCTGACCGGCCACCGCGTCGACGAGGAGGGAGGAGATGAACTCAGGGGCATTACTCTTGCCGCGGAAAGTCACGGCAAGACTGTCCCACACCATGACAACGACGGCGACGACGATATGACGTTCCAAACAATCCGCCTCGACCAGTACACGCTCGCGTCGCCAACACCAGCCGCGGACGGTCCTTCCGAGATCCCTTCCGTCTCAGGCGCAAGATTAACCACGTCTCCCCCGCTTGCCCCGCTCCCAGCACCCCCATCCGCCACGCCATCACCGACACTGAGCGCAAGTGCAGACTCTTCGTTTGCACCCGAAACGACCACAACAGCTGCCACCTCAAAGCAGGATCTTGACGACGACGAAGAAGAGGAAGAGGTTCAAGACGAAACCAACGCCGAGTCACAGGCAGAGGCCGAGAGGAGGAACGACTCGTCAAAGGCTCTCTCCACGCCCGCCGATGGAGATGCCACTCCCGTCGATGCAGATGGTACTCCATCCGATTTGGTAGCCAAAAGGAAAGCATCTCTTTCTGGTCGGCCTGTCGCGGTCACCTTCGATGGCCAACCAGCGGATACTTCAACCCTGCCCGTTGCCATCGCGACTTCCCCGACCAAGGCTAAGCGACTGGGCACTCGAGTCCCGACCGCGATCCAAAAAATCATGAGCATGACGCGGCAACGCGACCTACCACCCAAAGACAAACTCGAAGAGGAGCGACATCTCAAGCAGCTCGAAGAGATGAGAGCAGCCGCGAAAGAAGCAGAACGAAGACGACAATCTCAGCTTCAAGCCGCTGCAATGGCACGAGCGACTCGCATCGCGGCTGCTCATTCCGTTTGGGAGAACCAAGTGCTCCCTAACTGGCGAGCCGTGACGCACGAGTCGGCCGAAGGTCGAGAACTGAGGAAGCTGTGGTGGGACGGAACGATGCCTGTGCGCTGGCGTGGTCGACTGTGGAGTCTGTGCATTGGCAACGGGTTGGCCGTGAGCAGGACTTCGTTCGCTGGGATTTTATCCCAGGCCAGGCGCGGCTTGAACGATGGGACCTTCTTTAAGGAGACGATGGCTGCGCTGGAAGAAGACGTGCAGGGAACACTGCGGAACCTCAAGCTGTTCCAACGCGGAGGAGCAATGCACGAGGACCTGATCGATCTGTTGCTCGGCTATGCCGTTTACGCCAGCAAAGCGACGGGCCAAAAGCCTAGTTATGTGAGTCGCAGACAAGTAAAGATCAGACACACTCAAGGACCGCTCAGCTGAAGCTTCACTTCGGTCTTTTACTTTTAGCCTCCCGGTCTCGCCTGTCCGGCCGCGATGCTGTACGTGTTGCTCAGGACCCCCCAGCCCGTTTGAAACAATGAAACTGACCAATCCATCCATGACCGTATAGCCTCATCAATATGTCTGTCGCCGATGCCTTCATCTCCCTCGTGAACCTCGTCAACAAGAGTTTCCTCAAGAGCTTCTATGGTGATAATCCTGACGAGGTTCGTCCCCCGAAAGCTATGCTATCTAATATCTGATCCTCCGCCCTGAACGTTCCCTGACACACCGCTTCTACTTCTCGTAGCCGGATGCGTACTACCGCATTTTCGACACCCTCTTGGCCGACAACATGCCCAAAGTTTACGAGAACTTTTACAAGGAGGTCGTACGACCGTCGCTGTACCTCCACCCGTGGCTCACGTCCATGTTCGTGCAATTCCTGCCGCTCGACCTGAGCACGCGCTTGTTCGACGTCTTCCTGCTTGAAGGCGACGCGTTCGTCTTCCGAGTCGCCCTCGTCCTACTACAAATCCTCGAACCTCGGTTATTCAACCCCGTACAGTCCGAGCTCGACGAGGTGTTCCGTGGCAAGGATCGTGGGGCCATTGCCGTCGTCAGGAGAGAGAGGATCGGGAGCATCCTTTTGGGCGGTGGAGGCGAGACCGAGGAAGAAGTCCGCGATGTGCTTGTTGAGGAGGTGTACACGGAGATGGGGTGTACGGAGGATCGAGTGTTTGAGCTGCTTGGCCAGCAGGACTGGAAGGAGGAGACGTGGAATAGGCTCGTTGAGCGAGAACTTCCGGAGGCCGATTAGAGTTTTTCCGTTTTCGTGTTCTGAGTACGTCCTTAGTTTCTCAGGAAGTTGTTGTAGAATGAAGCTAGGCAGAGTCCCAATCAATGATGAGTGCTACGCTAAGGCAAATACGCTGGAAAAGATACGGAGCGTCCGGCTGGGCCACTATGACCTGCGAGGTGCGATGCTGATACAGGGGACAGGCGGGCGGGGCGGCGCCCAGTTCTATTTCGTGCTATTTCGGGCACTGATCCTGCTTGCAGTGTCGAAGCGGGCACCCGAGCATTCAGTATCGGAATTTTGCGATACCTAGTAATCGACACAGGAGTTGACAATTGAATGAGCGACGACTCTCGGTTGAGGTGAGATTTTCAAGATACTAGACGTTCTTCGACGGCAATCCCGGGGCCCCAGGCAGTCGCGAGCACTGGCTCCCCACGATAGCCGGAAGAACGAGCGGAGAGAAGCTGTGCGAAATTGAGCACCATCGCCGAAGTGCTTTCCCCGCGCTCCTCTCTCTCTCTCGTACACCACTGCATCTTCACCTTAGTCCGCTTGGTCAGTTGAAGAGACGCGTGGAACCTGAAATTATCTTGGTGTACAGTCGAAGCGTCTCCACCCTCACCTTATACCTACACAAGGCCGCAACCTCGAACGCGTCGCGCTTACTAAACTATTTCGGGACCGGTTCTGGACGAGGCTTCCCACCGAATCGCCAGCTTTCACTCCAAACATCTCGCGGCTAGATTGTCACTGCTATCAATATGTCAACAAAAGATACCAAGCCACACAAGACCTGCCATTACCTGGCTTACGGAGTGGATCTGCACCGTGAGTCGGAGTCGTCTCGCCCTAAGCGCAGCGCATGCAGTGGAGAGTGCTCGAGGACCCGTCACGACTTGGAACTCTCGCGGAGAACGTGCCGATTCGAGGAGTCTTGGCTCTAGAAGGATGAAGCGCTGACTGACGGGCCCCCTCTCATTTTTCGGTTTACTCGTAATTCCAAAGCCAAACTGCTGTCGGCTCGTCTTGGACCCATCAAGCCTCTATCTTCAACACCTGTGATCGTCCCCTCCGCTTTTCTCGCCTTCGACGTCCAGGGCGTCCCCTTTTCGTCCCCGGCTTGCACGAATGCCATTGTACAGGGTGTGAATGACATCGGGTGGACCGCCAAGTCGTCCAAACCACATACTGCTCGTTCGGACATGACGAACGCGGAGAAGGAAGAGGATGAAGATTACCGAGAATGGATTTGGAGGCGGTGTTGCCCTGGGCTCGACTGCACCGGCTTGCTGCCCCCGAGATTGGAAGGCGTCGCTTTCGAACTGACCGAGGCCGACTTTCGTTCGATCGTCTTGGACTTTTCATCGCCTACCTCTTCTTCATCATCCGGGAATCTTCACAAGGATACGGCTCGGTCCGAAGCCGCTTGGCCCGCGATCCCGATCGAATGTCAACCTTTCACCCCTGGTGACTCGATAAAGACAGCGGGAACCTTGACGGCCTACATCCCGACCGCTCCCCTCTCCATCGCAAGACAACCGAACCTCCAACCTTCGAACGAATACGTGCGCTTGGTCATCCTAGGTGCGTTTGGGTCACTCTTGTCGCAACCCTACCTCGGGCATTTGGTGCTCCTACGACCATACCTCCCTACGGCGACGATCGGCAAACGGATTGGCCGCTTCGTGGTCAACCTCATCATGATCCCTCCCTTCTTGTGCATCCACATGCCGCTCTATGCTATGGGATTTGGGATGAGGACAAGCGCGGTGGCTAGAATGACGGACCGACTCGTCGCGAGATTGGTGATCAAGGCTGAGTCGGCGCTCAGTTGGTGTACGGGGAGCGGGTGGTGGAATGAAAGTGAATTGCAGGGCGAAGCCAAGATCGTCTTGGACGAAAGGGGAGAGGTGGTACCGCAGTCTTTGTAACTCTGGGACTTCACACTGTCCAGTCCGTCTAGACGTTCCGAGGACCGTGAAACTGAAGATGTATTGCGATGTTTGCGTGTGAGAGAAGGAGAATCGTGGCTACGGCTAGGCAACGAGGAGGCAGCGCTGAAAAGCCACAGAAGGTAAAGGATGGCAAAGCCCTTAGGCCGGTCTAGATACTAAAGTATGAACAATGGCGAAAGCAGAAGGCAAAACCAGGGTCTGTAGTGGTCGTAATGGGCAGGATGTCTGAAGGAAGAGGGGCTTGCGCTAACGACGTAAATAAGTCGTCGCTTAATATGCATGTCAAGCCGTCATGATCGTGATCGCGGGTGTAGTTGTATCATTTCCTCTTCCAGAATCCCTTGCCGGCAGCGTTCGACAAAAGCGGGGGAGTTGAATTCGAATTCAGGCCCTTTTTGGTCAAGACATTGGGCTCGTGCTTCAATTTCGAGCTGGCGTGACCTGGCGAGGGGGGACGGATAGGTAGTGCTCGTTCGAAACCTCCCAGCTCGTTGGTACTTGAGCGAGGTTGGGCTGCTCCCGGTGGAAGCACTCGCAAGTTGGGTGATGGCGGCTGACCACCAGTGTAGAGGGATGCAAGGTAGGGTCGGTTGCCGCGGCCGGGCATGGGTCCACCACGCGAGGGTGAGCTAGGACCCGATGCTGAGGAAGGGCCACGGCCCATGGGAGAGCCGGAGCGACCCCAGTGAGCTTGTTGGGACGCAGGCATCTTTGGTGGCGTGGGCGGCCCACCTGGACGTACTCCAGAGTAGTCGAACTGCTGGTCATGACGTTGTCGAGGGTGCGGCTGGTAAGCGTCAGTCGGGGTGGAAGGCTGTGAGACGCTGCGCTGGCGAGGAAATTCGAGTCGACCGGCATTGTGCACCGCACGCAAGGCGTTATCGAACTCCTGAGCGCTCGGTTGCCCCCGGCTTTCGACCGCACTCAAGGCTTGACCTGCCGAAGCCGACCTTCCACCGGTGTGAATACTGAGCCCCTCTCGTTTCCCGACACCAAACCGGTTACCGAGTGTTCGGTTCTTTATCTTGGTCTCGATCGGTGGCTTGTAGTTGCCCGCTGGCTCGGCAGCTTGTGGCAGCTCTGGGGCCTGAGGCGGGAGTCGACCGTACATTGTCTCGACCGTGGCGCCAGTCATACGTAATCGATCGATCGCACGCTTGTCCCCATGCCCCGCCGCCTTTCGGAACCAGTCGATCGCTTCTCGAGCGTCCTTGTACGTACCAATTCCCATCTATGAGGCAATCCAATTCCATCCTCTGGTGTCAGCTCCTTTCCGTCTCGGAGTTTGTTTCCGCCGATATTCGTTACTTACCTCGGTGAAATACCCTACTGCGTATTCAGCCTTCGCGAGTCCAAAGCCAGCGGCCTTCCGGGCCCAGAGGTATGCCTCGGTATCCGACTGCGGCAAGACACCGGGCGACCCAACGAGGTACCAAGCAGTCAAAGCAAAGCATGCCTCGGGGTGACCTTGCTGAGCGGCAATATCTACGTGACAACAGTGCACGTCACATCAGTCAGGAGGGCGTCTCTCGGAGCTCCGTAATACGCACTGTAGTAGTGGATGGATAAGGCGGCGTCTTGAGGGCATCCCATCTTTCCATACTCGTAGCACTCCCCCAGCTTATAGGCACTGGGAGCGAACTGAAGTTCAGAGGCGCGAGCCAGCAGTTCTGCGGCGTACTCCTCGTCCTGCGAGCAGATGTAGGAGATAATAGTGTCAGAATCGTCAGTGTGAGATCACCAGAGAGTACACGGCATGGTTCTCTGCGCACCTTGAAGATAACATTTTCGATCCCTTTCTCGTGCAAAACGGCCAATTCGTGCAAACTCTGCGGTTGTGGCGGGTCGACTTGGTCGGCGAGCTCGGCGGCGCGTTTGAGCCACTTGACTCCTTCCCGCGGGCGCCGTGCCAACCCCATCTCGCCGTTAAGTTCTGCAATACCTAGTCGGTGCATTGCGCCAGGGTGGTTGAGAACGGCCGCTCGTCTATGGGACCGAACAGGGGTCATGGACCTCAATTCGTCAGTAGAGGTTCCTCCGCTAGAGGGGTTGGAT
Source organism: Microbotryum saponariae (assembly GCA_900102585.1). NCBI lineage: Eukaryota > Fungi > Basidiomycota > Microbotryomycetes > Microbotryales > Microbotryaceae > Microbotryum > Microbotryum saponariae. The sequence continues at coordinate 1,136,226 of FMWQ01000050.1, read as the reverse complement.
GTGAACTAACCGAAGCAATGTGACGGCTTTGCTAAAGTCCTTCTTCGTGCCCCAGGCGTTCTCGCAGCACTGTGCTGCTCGAAAGCAGGCATCTGAATGGCCGTGTTTCCCGGCGAGCATGAAAAGGGGGAAAGCTTTGTCGTAGTCCCTCCGTCCCTGTAAGCAGAATGTAATATTTGGTGAGCAACGGTTGTCAGGATTCAAACGTATACTCGAAAAAAGCGACAAGAAGAAATTACTTTTGCAGTTCCGACACCTTGGGTGTAGCAATCCGCCAAGAAGTATTGGCTCTTGACGTGGCCACGCGTAGCAAGCTTGTTGAGTAACGTCACACTTTCGGCCACGAGCTCCTGTTGCTTCGTCCGAGATGTGAGATCCGTCGCACCGGGAACACCATTCTCTTTGTTGTCCTTTGTCAGCACGTTACTCATCGCCGCTCCCGGCGAGCTCGCGTCGCCGAAACCGGACTGAGCGTGAGCCAGTCGATCGGCGCCCGAGATCGCTTCCATCTCGGCTACAAGCTCCATCGTGAAGGTGCACAGCTCGAACTGGATGTCGGGGTCGTCAGTTTTTTTTGCGTTCGCACGGTACAAGTCGAGCGTCTTTTCGTGGCTGAGCAAAGACGCCATTGAGCCCGGTTGGAGGTGAGATTGATCCGACAGTAGTCGTTGCGAGCTCGGTGATGGTTCGATGATTGAAGCTGCGCCGCCAAGTCCCGCTTGCAGGTGCAAAGATGCAGCACGAGAAGCCGCATAGGGGGCACTGTAAATCCTTTGCCCGAGCATCGTTCCCTGGGCTCCAACTTGTGACACGACAGCGGGTCCACTCGAGGTCGAGGTCGTGGCGGTTCCGCCGCTGGACCGCAACTCATGGGACGAGTAGGAGCCCGAACCCGAGTCGCCTCCAGTTGCGCCGTGCTGCTGGTGGTGGTATTGGGGAACACGGTGTTGAGAAATTGCATAAACATTCGTCGACGAGGTGTGCGGGATCGGATCGTGAGAAGAGGAGATGCCGTTCACGGGGAGTCCGGCGAGGCCCTGGCTCGGATCGAGATGGCCATCGAGGCCGTAGAACGAGGACCGACGCGCGTCACGGGCATGCCGATCAGAGCTAGTTGAAGGTCGACCTGAACTAGCCGCTTCGTCTTCTCGATCAGCCAGAGCGCCGTACAAGGACGAGGACGACGATCGCATCTGCGCGGCGGTCCGTGCCTCAACCTCTACGTCGTCCTCGTCTCGATCGCGTGCGTTGGCTGCGATGCCGAAGAACGAGTTGCGTCGCGCTGTCGTCTGCCGGCCATGACGACCCGACATATCATCTTCCGTCTCTTCCGACTCGGAGTTGCTGTGATGGGTCATCGTGTGCTGCGATGCGTGGGCGCTGGCGGGATGACCGAGCACGTTGGGTCGTGAGGGTGCCGAGGGCGCGTGGTGCTGCTGGGCTCGTTCGCGCTCCGAGTCGGTGCTCGGTCGGTTCGACGAAGACACGCTCGACGACATGGACAACGTCGAGGCGTGGTGATGGGAGATGTCGACCGAATTTCGTCCTCCTTGGCCAGGTCTCGGTCGATTGAGCACCGAGGGTCCTCCTGTGGATGCGTAGCCGGCTGCGAACGGCGACGCTGTCGAGGGGGTCGCACCGCCGTTCAGGGTGAACGGCCGTGAAGCGGCACCCGCCTCGGAGAGCAGCAGCGACGACGAGACTCGGAACGACTGGGGGGACGATGGCGAGGCGCCAGCCACGGGAGAAGCCATGTCGTGCTCGAACGGGGTCGAAACAGCTGTTGCTGTTGCAACGCGGTGAGACTGAAGAGATACGGTTCGGGCACTACGCAGAGCCAAAGATGCGAGAGCGCGACCGCGACCCAGCCGATCGATGGGCGCAGCGCGCGCCGAGGCTCAAGGCGTCCGCGGCAGGCGAACTCTGACCGCACGACCGCGGATCAGGTCGATGACGGGGCAGAGACAGTAGAGTCTGAGATCCTGCGTGCCAAGAGCGTGCAGGCTTCAGACGTGGGAAATCGAAGAGGGCGATTCAAATACATCAGGGCATGGAACGGTTCTTCAACTCTTGTGCTCAATTTTTTGCCAGGTATTCTCGCGCCCAATGCGGACTGCGAAGGCGAGTCTCGCAAGGGTGTGCAACGTTTCCGATGTAAAGGACCGAAGATCCGAGACCCCACGAGTCGGGCAAAACGTCTTGGAAGCGCCGCTCGGTCAACCGGTTGCAAGCCCGAGGCGCGACGTCGCGCGAGCCCCGAAAGCCATCGATCTCTAATGCCAAATCCCCCTATCGAAGCAAGCGATTAGAAACGTGCGCGTGGCTGCTTCTCGACGTGTCGACGCGCGAGATTGACTTTGGTCGTTTCGCCAGTCGATTGGTCGCAACTGACCGAGCTGCTTGGGACAGGGGTTTATTCGATGCTGGACATATAGTACATAGGTCTGGACAATCATTCATGGGCATCTCGAGTGAGTTGTCGCCCGTCAGAGCAGATTGGCTCGCAGACCCGACCGGCAGCTGATGCTCCAGTGATCCATCGCCAGGCAAGCGGGATGCGAGCGTGTCGACATCTCCCTTCTCCTCTCCCTCATCGAGCAAAATCATCAAGCTCACTTGTTCGATCCTTTCTTTTCCCGACTCCGACTTTCAGGACGAACTGTTGGGCAACACGTCGTGCTGGCATGGGACGTGGAAGCGACCCAAATCATCGGCCAGGATCGCCGCTTTCGATGTTAGTTCTCGTCCACTGCAGTTGCAGTTCACGAGATGACATGAGCTGCCTACCAATGAATCGTCTGCCGGCTCGTTTTTGACTGCCTGCAGATTGACGGAACTTTAATTACCCACCGCAAGGACTCGCTGAGGCCGAATAAGACATTCCCGGACGATGAGAACGACTGGACTTGGCTCAATGCCCAGGTGGTGCCCAAGCTGTGCCAAGCTCACGCGAACGGGTGCGTAGCACATGATATTCCTCTCACCCCGAAGGACACAAATCGCTGATCGTACCTATGACTTACGTCTTTGTATCCTAATTCCCTTCCATAGCTATACGATTGTCTTCTTCTCGAACCAAGCTGGTTTGGCCAAATCTCAACACAGTTTTCGGCTCAAGCTCCCGATGATGGCGCGGCGTGGGCTAGAAAACGTACCATTCCATGTCTTTGCCGCAATCGATTATTCGATGTACAGAAAACCGGCAACTGGAATGTGGGACTATTTCGTTCAATATTGTAATGAGGGAGTCGAAGTTGGTGAGTTCAGCGTAGTCGCGAGAGCCGCCGATCGGCAAAGTTTCCCATCCACGTTATCGCCACGTTATCGCATATGATTGACGCGACGCCAGTGAACCCACGATCTTGTCTTTTTGTCTCATCGAGATAGATCTTACACAGTCCTTCTACGTCGGGGATTCGGCTGGACGGCCTGCACGGGACCAGCGCCCTCGTGCCGACGCAACGGACATCGATCGAAGTAAGTCTCTGGCTTCTCCATGAACCGAGGGCGCGCATCACAAGTAAAGCTGATCAGCTGATACGGCCCATGCCCATGCTTCCCAGAGTTCGCGCACAACCTCGGTCCGTGCAAGGGTCCCGTTATGTGCGAAGAAATTGAGGGTTAATTTTGAAACACCGATGTGTTTGCCCTTCATAGATCTTCCTTTCTACACCCCGGAGGAGTACTTTCTCTGTCGCCCGATCTCTACGCAATGGTCATTCCGCACCGACCATTGGCCTTCCTTCAACTACTCGTACACGGGCCCACTATTCTCACCTTCAACATCCCCTCTTATTGTCGCACCGGCGGAAGAACCTGAAGTGGTCTTGTTCATTGGTCCTCCGGGAGCGGGAAAGACCAAGTTTTACTGCGACAACTTCAAGGGAGAAGGCTATCTTCGCATCGTGAGTGGCCGGCATTCTTTGGTAAATCAAATTTTCTGAGCTCAACTTTCTTCTTCCGAGGGTGAATTAGGGCGATGCTTCGTTACCCGACGCACTGGCGCTCTTAACCTATCATTTCCAATCCACACCATACCCTCCGTCCTGCGTCATTGACTTGCTCCTTCCCTCCCGATCCCTACGCGCCTCGATCGTCAGCCATATATCGCAGCTTAGTCGAGAGAGGTCTTCAATGGACGCAGCGGACCAATCTAGCCGCTCACATGGTGGGATCAAAGTCCGTCTTTTCCACTTTACGACGGACAGGGAGCTTTGTAAACATAACACGGTGTATAGAGCACTGAGCCCGAGTGCGCTTGCTTACGACCCTTTGAAGAAGAAGTATGCCAAAAGATTAGCCTTCGAGAGAGGGGAAGAGAGAGAGATGGTACCGAGGGAAGTTTGGGAGAGCTGGGATAGGAGATGGCAAGTTCCCGACGCGGATGAAGAAGGTGCAATCTTCCTCGCTTCTTGAGAATGTGTCGAATTAACTGAGTTCTGACTTTTGACGTGATCGACTGCACAGGAATCGAGGTGATCAAGATCCATTTCAAGCTCGTTGGGACGACGGAAGAGCAGAAGAAGTGGAGGAGATGCTTGGACGTATGGAAGAGACCGAATCCATTCATCGCGAGGAGGACAGCTTTATAGACGGGAAGAGAGTCGACAGAATGATATCTTGAGTGTCCGGAATCAGATGTTTTTTGAGTTTCCGGAATCAGATGTACAGTATAATAGACCCTGGTAGTTTAAGCAATTACATTTGGAGTTTCACGATATGGAGATGAAGACATTGGATCATTCGACCAAGTAGGCATCGTAGATAACTGCAAAGGTTCGACGAAAATCCGTATTAGCGGTGAGAGCGAAGCGGAGGCGGGGAGAGGAGGAACCGACCTTGTCTTCCGAGCCTGATGCCGCTGCCCACCCACATGGCGGTGTTGAGCCATCCATACTTTGTGTCCCTCGCGTCACACTGTTGAGCGGCGAGGCGAATCGGGTCAGAGGCGAGAGATGGTAGGATCCTGAATTCGCGCTAATCGTTTCCCCCTCACCTCCATCTCCAAAAACAACCTGAACTTGTACTCATCGACGGTCGGTGCGACTCCGGTGAAACCCTCTCGAGCGGACGCAGCAAGTCGTTCCATAACCTCTGGAGGTCCGGTCCTCCACCCCCTGGTTTGGACTTGGATGTAATGCGGACCGTCTTCATCGCTCGTCGTCTGCAGCAGGTAGCGAGTCGATAATTGGGCCGAGTAGGGTGCCGAAGGATGGTCAAGCGAAAGGACGTGCTGCGAGTCTTGTCCACCGGGCCTGAAGGATGTGAAACGGACGAAATCAGCTCTAGTGGGCTGTGAACCTCTAGAATGAAGACGAAGATCGCGAGGAGATGTGGAGCGGGAGGCAAATTGGTTCTCACATCACGACCCCTATGCCCCAACTGGCTTCGAAATGACCTCCAGTGAAGGTGATCCAGCTGCGAGCTCAAAACTATGACATGATTAGTCAGAAACTTATCGAAAAGAAAGTTGTGTTGCTCGTCGTCGCTGTTGACTTGCTTGAATCTTTTTGTGGCAAAGCGCGGAACCGTTTCATGCGCCGGCCGTAAGCGAGATCAGCCGGGAGGTGGTAGAGCGGAAGTGGGGAATGAGGGCGTTGTGGTGGAAGAGCATCAGCAAGGACAGCACCGCAGCTCCTGCGTGCGTTCGACGGTTTGAAGTAACTGACTGTCCACCATCGGCATGTAAACCCTGGCCCAAGGCTCGGACGGGCTCGAGATCGCACACGAGTCGGAACGAATGCGTGGAGACGGTGGGGCGCGGGATGCGGAGCTCCATCGCGTCTCGGTGCGTTTCTGGCGTCTTGTCGGTCGATCCAGCGGTGTAAAACTCCGTCATAGTAGTACCTTGTGAGATCGGATCAACTGCGGTTGTTGAAGGATGTGCTGCGAGGGGATCAGGTAGGAAGAGGAGACCGAACCGCCGGACGGCGTTAGGCTGGGTGAGTCTGGGCGCGGCAGGACCGAGCGCGCGCGTGACCCCGAGTCTCCCCGAGTGACGCTGAGTGACGTATATGTGCCGAGCGGCGAGCAGCTCGGCATTCGCCTCTTTGAGCTTGGTTTCGTACACTTTACGCGCCCGTGCACGCACCCCTGGCTAGTCTTTCAAGCCAGATCTGAAGCGACAGGCTCTCCTGTAAACCAACCCGTTCGTCCACGTCCTGCCCTTGGAGCACCCTTCGTTCATCGGCTTACACTCTCTCCCTCACCGACAGCACTGGATGGATTATGGCATCGACCTCCGCAGGCGACGGTAGCCCCTTTGACACCATGATGTCGAACGCGCATGTCAGCGAGAAGGCGACGTCAGCAACAGCAGCGCCCGGGATTGTGTCTCCAACAAGGTCACGAGCCAGCTCAACAACGTCTCTAACGACATCGTCGACAGCAGAGTATCACAAAGGTGATCGACCTCGTGCTGCGTCCTTTACGACGGAGCGGCACACGGCCACGACTCGCTCGTCGTCTCCGTCGGGGTCTCTGTCTCTGTCTCGGGCCCCTTGCATGTTTCGGGCGGGCTTGCAGACTGAGGCTCAGGTCCAACATGAATCGCACTCGTCCCCTTCTACCGCAATTCAAGCCCATTCGACTTTGATCCTGCCCAATTCGACATTACTCAAGCCCACGGGCGTCAGATCGACGCTGCTGGCAGCTCATCACCAGTCCTCGCCGGGGCCCTCTGCCCCTGCCTCAACGAATGGCGCCTTCCTTTCTTCAACCGGGCGGGTCTCGAGCTCAGAGCCCCGACTTGGCAATCCGTCCCGATCTAGTTCGCCGCCGCCGCGAAACAATTGGCGATCAAGCATGATGGGCGGAACAATCTCCTCATGCCCTACGACAAGTCGCGAAATTCGGATACCAAAAAATAGAACGAAGGGCCCCCTGATCACCCGCATCCCCTCGCCAGCGACATCGCCGACCACGCCCCATCTCGCTTCCGTTGCCAGTCCCTCTACCTCGACGAGTGAAACACACCAATTCAGATTTTCCTCTCCTGCTAATCTTCATCAACAGCAGTTCCAGCACAGCCGATCACCCTCAGCGTCTGCTTCCTTGCGGCCGAGCCCGTCATCAGCCGCAATGAGGAGGAACTCGAGCGACATGTCCCAACAAGAGGTCGAGGAGGATTTGGCCCTCGGCGGAAGGGCAGCCTCGATGCGTTTAAGTCACCAGCGGCGGACAGGGGACCCAGAAACTGTGCAGAAGTGGGACGAGCAACATGCGATACCAGACGAGGTCGAGCTACGGCGCACATTTTCGACAGCCTCGAGTCGACGCAAGAACGACAGTCTTAGCTCCAGCGTACTGACCACACCCACGATCCTCAGTCGAGGCACCATGACGGCGTCGAGGGAGCCCATTTTTGGGATACGCCCATCCTCGTGCGATGGTGGACGCCACGACCGTCGAGTATTGAATGGCGATCACTCGATCGCCCCGTCGAATAAAAGTAGTCACCCGTCGGTGAAAGTCGACGGAATAAGCCGAGAATCACCGGTCTCTCCGTCGACCGATGACTGGAACCGATCTCGACTGATCTGCTTTGACTACGATCGTCAAGGGTACCACCACTCCTCGTCTCTGCCGCCAACACCCGCGCCGCCCACACAGCTCTGCCCACCTGCTGCCGAGCCTATCCTCGACGATCGCGGTCAACCTTTGCGCAATTATCAACTGCATGGTGGTTCGAACCGCTTCTTCATCGGCGGCCGTTTCCTCACTTCGGGGGATGACCTTTTACCTTTCGTCATTTCATTCGCGTTGGCGATTGTTATGCCAATCATGTTCCTCATTTTCTCCGCTTCGTTTATCTGGCACCACCTCGGTGCAGGCGGCAAAGTCAGCATCTTCCTCTTCATCTATATCGTCGCTCTGATGTGGACAAACATGATCAAGACGTGCTGGACTGACCCGGGGATCATTCCACGCAACCTTGATCCGACCCCCGACACGAAATGGGTCGAAGACATCGACGGTGAAGGCCACGCGGGTCTCAAAGTGGAGCCGAGGTTCTTGCGTATCAAAGGGAGTCTCGTCCTGACAAAATGGTGCGAGACTTGTCACACGTATCGACCCCCGAGGGCGAGCCACTGTCGATTGTGCGACAACTGCGTTGAGCACACCGACCACCATGTGAGTCCTTGGCCGAGCCGGTCCGTGGTGGCTGCGAACGAAGTCGCTGATCCACTTATCTGCGCGCATGAATCCGGGCAGTGTACCTTTCTTAACAACGTAAGTGACTCTATCTGATCGATTGCGCGCTGGTTCGAGATGCATACCGATGTCACGCCCGTCTTTTGCAGTGCATCGGACGGCGCAACTACATCCCCTTCATAGCGTTCCTCGTTTCCGCGATCCTATGCGCCGTTTGGGCCATCGCATTCTCGGCGTGGCACATCGGCCACCAACAGGCTCTCTCCCGCGATCCAATCAATGTCGCTGACTTCCGTAGGCCTTGGGTCACCCGTTGGGATGTCATTGGGAGCATTGTTGTCGCTGTCATCGCATTCGCGCTGTTAGTGCCGATCTTTGGACTCTTTACGTACCACGCCCGACTGATATGGACGAACAGGACCACGATTGAGATGGTAAGCGTCTCTAGACACAAGGTTGAAGATTTGTCTGTCGTTGCAGCTCTGACGCGCGCCCGTGTACTTACTCAGCTCCGACCGAAGGGTGACCGTTCCGGTGCCATCGACCCAGCGGATGGCACGCCGATCAGCAATCCATACAAGCTCCGTTCGGTCAGAAGGAATGTGGTGACCCTGCTCTGTAGACCGGTTGACGTCCCGAATTGGATCAGCCATCGCGCTTTCGCGACCAGAGATGAGCGAGACGACCATCCCTAGCTGTTGAAATGGAATCGATTGATCAGTCTTTCGTGGCCAAGGAGTACTGCGGCCCTGCCAATGCCTGGATGCGCCTTGCGGCCTGCGATGCATCCTTGGAAGGATACTGTCCAACACGAATCTCTTCCCTTCGGGCGAGTGTCTCTCCGTCACCGTTTTCATGTGAAGAAACCAAGGTGATCGGCGCGTGCCCTTTGCGCTGGGGGAACAGACCCTTTCATACTCGCACGGATGTCGAGGAAATGGTATCTGTCTCCTGTGGACCATCGCTCGTCTGCATCTGAACCCCCTGGTTCTACCGGTCTGATGGATCCTTGAAGCTCTTTAGACCCGAAGCTTTTCTTTCGAAAATGTGTGGGGATCCCAGCCTTGAAATTCGACTCCGTTCTCAACGCCCTCATTTTCTGGAGATAGCGCCGCTGCCCCGCAGCCATGTGCTCCTTCCCCGCCCCGGGGGCCACCGAGGCTAGCCGCTCAGTTTAGCTGGACAGGAGCTAGAAGTCGGGGGCCATGTTCAGCCGTCTGCGAGTCGATGGCTTGCCGACTGTTCACCAAATACTCGCAGAGTAACAGACTTGCACCATTCAGCCGCCGGACCGCCGGACTGATCGACCGACTTGACAATCACTGCGCGCGTCGTTCTGCAGTCCTCGTGTTTTGAGTTTTGAGCCGGCGATTCGCAGAAAAAGCAGACAACGGCTCCTGAAGCCGTGTCACCTATCGGCACGTGTTTTGTTGTCCACACTTCTCCCTTGCTCCTGCGGTATTCGCCCAGCCTTTCGGCTTATGTAATACATATCCGAACGACGCGTTCAACGAAGACGGAAAGCGGGTAGGGGCCTCGTCGCTGCCGCGCGGTGCGTCAATCTTACAAACGTTTTGAAATTATGTTCCTCGGCGGATCGATCACCTCATCGCGAGTTGACCCGACCCTTTTACAAACATTTGACCGTATGCGGAATTGTATACCGCCGGGTGCTTTGTAACTGCACCTGGTCGTGAACAACACCGAGGGGCGGCAACGCCATGTTTGGACCCATGCTCGGAAAAGCACTTTCGTGAGGCCATGTTCATCAACAGCCGATCGTCTGCCGCGAACAGCATTTATCCGCAACGGCGAAATGGGCTCGGCTTCCAGGTCCATGACAATCGCGCACGTGCGCGGCGATAAAGAAAACCACCGTGCGGTGCTCGATCATATTCTTGCTAACGACTGGCCCCTTTCGACGAGCCGTTCGCGGTGGCAGTGACACCGCACGAGGGCCTTTTCCCGGAAACGAGGCAATGCCTACTGCTCACTATGCTCACTACCCACCACCGTGGGTTTCGGCTCAGAGAGTTGTAGGTAAGTCAGTGTTGTTCTGGCAGATACCTTGAGGGGTACACTAGCCTGATCCTCGGCCGCTGACTAGCCCAAGCGAATTCCGGGGCTACCTATCAAGGAGCCAGACGAATCTGGGGCCGCCGGGCGCGACGACACAGGAGGCACCATGTCTCGGTACGTTTGCCTCGCTTCCTCAGGAAAGGAGACCTTCGAGGGAGTCAACCGTTGCGGAAAAAGCCAATTTTCGAGCAATTAACAGGGCGATGCATCCCACCATTTGCGATGAATCCACTCAACACTGCGCAACCGGCATGTCTTTTGACTTCGTTCCGATCACTTGGCGAACCACACTCTCAGCTTCCTCCCCCCCGACATCCCACCAACCGCCCCAAGTCACAGGCCCTCGCGATTTATTTACTTGACGTAAACTGCCCCTGCGCATCATGCGTTGTTCCATGTCGTTGTGCTTGAGCTTCTTGCTGTTCCATACCGCTCTCGCCATCGCCGCGCCGGTACCTCTGCGGCAAGCGCGCGACGTCGACCCTTCTCATAATGAACTTGAGCAACCCAACAACACCCCAAGCGTCGATCCCAAAAGTGCCATCCCATCGCTCTCCTCTTCGGCCTCGGACGACGCGAAGAACTCCCAGGCCAAGCAGGACGGCTCCAAGTCGCGGAAGAATGAGAGCATGGGCACCAACAGCTGGAGTGGTGGAACGACCTACAGTGGCATGAAGAAGCTGCGCCGTCGTCGCGTGAGTGTTCGTGCTTTGCTTGGGGTCAAGCCTCCAGATTCATTAACGAATTAGGCCTTCTCCTGCACACGCCTCCTTCCCTGACGTCCCATTGTCGATGTGGAATTGGTAGTGATGGGGTCCATGCCTCGAATGGTCGCTCCACCCCTTGTCGTTATCGCTTTTTCACACTGGGGGTTTGTTACCGGCGGCTTTCATTTTGTACGTTGTTCCTGTTCCACTCGAGGAGGTCATCTTCCGTCGGTCTGCTTCGGCATAGCTGACGGCGCCCCTTTCAGACGGATTCGGTCGTCCAGCTTCTACCCAGCTCGTCGTCGTCGTCGTCGTCCCCCCCTTCCCCGCGTCTCGATCACATGTGTGTTTCAGTAAGAGCTTCAAGTCACGGTATTGACGGTCTCGGCGTCAACTAAGCTTACGATCAAGTGCCATTCACGTTCGTAGAACCCTCTCGTTTGCCCCTCTGCCATTGTCCTTTGAAGGTTTCTTTGTGAATCCTGAAAGCCGTGCTCTCCTATATATCTTTTACTTCCGAAGTTATAGCCGCTTTTGCAAATGTCACACAATCTGCGTTTTCATCGCAAGTTAAGAAGGCAGTTTGCCGGTGATTCGGCCACCTTCCTTCTGAACGTGGGAAGTTTCTGCCCCAGTTCCCGGCAAGCTAGGTGCGGTGGTGTGAAGAGGTGCGAACCCGAGAGAAGCCGAGGCGAGGCCGCGTCGCTCCTCCGTCTCACTTTCACTCGCCCACACAATCTCACACGCTCACGTGTTGCGCCTGCTTGTCGCCAGTGAGTCAAGACAAGGACCGCGCGCCTGCGTGACGAATGACATCCACAGCACCGTGGGCCTCGACGTCCAACTCGAGCTCAACATTGGCCACGGACTCGTCGCCGTCCTCGACGGGCAGCTTGACCGCACCGGCGAAAGCTGCTGCAGAACCCAAGCGACCCATCGCCGTTCGCGCTTGTGAGTCGCCCGTCGCTGCTGCGATTAAGTCGACTCGACCACGAGTTTCCTGGAGCCTGGCGTGTGAACGTGGCTGACCGTGATCTGCCCTTGGAACGATACAGGCGACGCGTGTAGAAGACGCAAGACGCGATGTTCGAACCAAACAGGTCCGTCGTCGTCCAGGCACAGCTTGCTTTCTCACGCTCTCCGAACCCCCCCCCCCCTCTTCCGGCCCAAGCCCCCAGCCGGCGATGGCTGTTACTTCGCTGATGCGCTGGCGATGAGCCCGAGCTGACCCGCCGCTTGACGACTGGCCGATCCCCTTCCCTGACTACCTCCTTACACAGATGATGGTCAGTCCTAAGCTTTCTCGACGCGGTCATGACGTGATCCGAGGCCTAGCTGACGAGCTCACTTGCAACTTGGGACTCCACCACCAGGATCGGCGCCGTGCTCGTACTGCTCCTCGAACAATGTCCCGTGCACGTACGAGCCGATCAAGCGCGGCGTGCCCCTCGCGGACCCGGCCGAGTTGCTCGAGGCGCGCATCAAGTCCGTCACCAGCCGTATTCAGGAGCTCACCAGCGACGGCGGCGTCAATCTGATCAAGATGCTCGACGAGCTCATCGAAAACCACGATCATGACGTGCTATGGACCCAGCAAGGGATCGAGATCGAGCATCTCGCGCGGCAGATCCGCGCCGAGCGCATTAAGTCGCTGTCGCCGGCTGGCACGCCTTCGTCATCGTCAACAACGTCGCACGCCATCCGGAACCGAGGAGGGGCTTGGGATTCACTCGAAGATGATATTGCGTTAGATCGAGTCCGTTTTAGTCGAAGCCGTCGAGAGCGTAGATCTCGAGCGTTGATCGTCTCTTTTCGAACCACAGGTTCACTACGTTGGACGTGGATCGAGTCCCTTCTTTCTCCAGAAGCTCGTGCGCGATATGCGGGCACCTGCACCTATCATCGATCCCGACGAACCGCCTTCGCTTGTTGGTGAATTGCTCGAGCTCGACTACCTGAACGGGTCGAAGCCGCCGAATACGCTCCCGCCTCCGGATCTGTTGCGCAAATTGATCGATGCCTACTTTACCGAGTTCAACGATCGCCAACTGCCTATCTTGCACCGCCCTTCGTTTGAACGCGCTCTCAACGCCAACATGCACTTGTCGAATAAATCGTTTCGTGGTCTTGGTGAGCATGCAATCCCACTTTCAATCCACACGTCAACGTTTGTTCTAACCCCAATGGCATCTTCCCGTCCCCCGCGCAGTATTCATGATTTGTGCGCTCGGATCGCGATGGGTCGAGGATCGGCGAATCGATAAGATCATCGCCAACACGTCCGATTCTTCCGGGAAGAATGCTGAGCCCTGCATTTGCAAGGGCTTGAATTGGTATCGCGCCGCGGTGGGCGAAGATTTCAGTTCGGTCGCTGCGGTGATCCCCGCGACATTGTTTGATGTTCAAGCCTCCGTCCTTGGCATCTTTTACCAAATGGGGTCCATGACTCTCGTTCCCGTGTGGAGCTCCATAGGGAATGCGCTGCAAAAAGCAGTGGACGTCGGATGTCATCGAGAGACTCGGACGCGGTGGACGAGCTCACCGCTCGAGGATCAGCTGCGCAAGAGGGCCTTTCACACGCTCTACTCGCTAGACCGGGCCATCTCTACGAATTTGGGTCGACCAACGTCCATCATCGACGACGATATCGATCTTGACTATCCTCTCGACATCTCGGACGTTGATTTGGACGACTACAATCTGCGAGGACCCAAGAGCACACCTCCAGCAACTCGGGATCCCTCGGTTGTCGCACTTATCGAGTGCATGTCTCGTCTCTCACGGATCTTTGGGCAAATGTTCAACGCGCTCTACGGAATTCACCGGCCGACGACGGCAGAGGCTTGTACGGCCCTCGTGACTGATCTGGATCAGCAGATGAATGACTGGGCATGCGCGGTCCCCACCCATTTGAGATGGTCAGTGGAGTGACATGGTTACCAACGAGGCCCAACAAGACGTGAACTGAGATTGGCATCTTGATTGTTTTGCAGGAACGGCGAAAAACTGGACCCCAAGTTCTTGACGGCATCAGCGATCCTCTACATCTCGTACTACGAGCTGCAGATTCGTATTTTCCGCGACTTCGTCGCCCCCAGTCGTTCGGTCCTCATCCCCCTTCGAGCACTCGACATTTGCGCGCACGCAACCTCGTCGATTGCCTACATCAATAATTGGATGCTGCAAGCAGGACGGATAGACGACTTGTTCTGGACAGTTGTGCAAAAGGTATGTCTTCATTAGATGTGAGCCAGCGCGTAGCTGGATTGTCAAACTGACTCCGTGGTTCATTTTCCGCTCGTAGATGGGTGTGGCGTTTCTCACAGTCCTCACTTTCATGTTCCGACAAGGAGCCTCGGGTGCATCGCCGGTGCCATCCACTTTGCGCGACACCCGCATCTTTACGCACATGTTCCAAAAGCTGTCTAAGCACACTCTTCTCGCTCACATTGCCATGACGTACATGCGGCGTCTGATGGAAACCGCTGTAGCAACCTACCCGAACCTCATCGCTTATCTCGAGACGGGTACGCCGGGCAGTACGCCCCCAGCCACAGTGGCGAGTACATCCGGCACGACTCTGCCGACGAGGGAGACGCAGCCCGCTGTCTCATCGGCTCAACCGACGGAACCAGATGCAGAGCGATCTGGAGGGCCGGTTCATCCTACACTCGGAGGGGTCACGTCCATGCTCGACAATAGCCAGCTTAAGAACGCCCAAGACACCGTCGCTGCAACGCATCCGGATGCGACCTCAGCTGCGCCGAATGACGCTTTCGCGCCCTTGTACCCGCAGCCCCAGGCCACCGACGCCTCAACATCCTTGCCGACATTCCAGATTGCGCGGCCTAGTCTGTGGCTCCCTTCGTCGAGCTTCGGGGCGCCCTCTTCTTTGATCACCAATCCGTACGACCCGATGCTGATGAGCGACAATCTGCGCGCCACTGATCTGACGCCCTCGGCGGCGCAGCCGACTTCATTGATCCCTGGCGCGACGCCCACGCAAGCCGATGCCAACTTGCTTAACCCGTTCGACGCGATCTCGTGGAACACGTTCCCAACTTTCGATCCGACACTGGTCGGTGACTCGACTCTCACCAATCAGTACTTTGATCCTCTTGCCATGCCTCACGATTGGCTACTACGCTCGGGGGGCTTTACGCCGATGTGAATGTCCGTGAGCGAGCGAGCACGTGCAAAATTTCGTCAATCTGTAGAGCACAGGCATATATAGATGAGAATGTAATCTTCTCTTCTCGTATTGTTTGGTGTAGGCGATGGCGGGAAAGACGCTCCATCCGTTCGGGCACCAGATCTCGGCTTTGAAAGGGATCTTGCCGAAGTCGGACGAAGTACCTGTCGGCACGGCCATGCGGTCTCCGAAACCTACCCCCTCGTGCGCTACATTGTGAGTAGAACAGACAAATCATTTTCGTCCCTGGTCGGATGCGTCGGTGAAAGTCAATGAATGCGAAGCTCCACTCGGACCTACCAAGAGAGGTTCCACAGTGTCTGTAGAACACTTGGGTCACAAAGTTGCCCGACTCGCGACCTTGCCGTCGTAGATCTTGACGGAAGCTCCCTTGAGCTCGACGTCTGCCATTTACAGATGACGACTCACAATGAAATCAACTCTGATTTCTTCTTGCTGAGTAGTGCGCCGCAAATAAGCTGCACAAGTTGGTGCAGCGGGCAAATTTCGGGGGGCGAGTTTGTCGGAGATGCCTGCAGCCCAGTTCGCACATCGGACCTGATGCTCGTACTTTTCACTGACCTGATTGCTTAGCCGAGAAGTTGGTGGTGTGAGCCGATCCGGAGGTGGCTTGGTAATCGATACAGTGGCATGCAATCTGATATTTGCAGTGTGGTACTCGGGGTTACGTCGGAGACATTTCGGACATAGCGGGCCGGGTCCAGGAGTCATTTCGGGTCATTTTAGTGGGGTCTGCGGCACTCGGGATCCCGTCGGAAGCAGCGGTTGTAGCGGAGTCGTTTCGAGCGAAGCAGGGTCAAGTTCCGAAGTCGTTTCGACGGCCGGGTCGGGAGTCGATTCAATTTCCACTAGTTTCGGCGGAATTCTCAGCGATTAAGCGGTCCCGGATAAACTCAGTACTTCGGTAACTCGAGACTAGACTGTCAGCGACGAATCATGTGGCGGGATTTGAATGGAAGACCGGGCCGGATGCGCGGATGAAGGGGAAAAGGGGAATGTAAGGAGCGCAGCGGTTTGAATGGTCGGGACGTTTGAGGGGAGTTTGCGTCTTGTTCTTAGCTAGACCACTTCTAGGATCCAATACAGCATCTTAGCTGGTTCTCACTTTCTGCGTGATTCAAGTCTCGTCTCTCATCTCCGGTCTCCGGTCTCCGGTCTCAGCGTTTCGTTCTCATACTCGGTCTCGTTTCTCGGTTTGGGCTCCTTTCTCGTCTCTCGTCTCTCGGCCGTTCCGGTCGCTCTCTCGTATCTCGTCTCCCTCGTCTTCGGTCTCGGTTCCATCGTTTCCCCTTATCATTTCATATTATCTTTGATCGACCGCTTTGCTATACCATAGCAGTCGAGCTGCAAGAGTGAGGATCAAGGAAGACATGGGAACGGTCAGAAATGGAGAACACAAAAAGTTCCCGAGATTCCGCTGACAATGCTCAGGCAATCGTGATTGGTCGCAGAGGCAAATACCGGTGTGAGCATCTTGGACGGGTAGTAGGTAGGTGGGAAAAATAATAGGGATACGAAAGGATGGACTTTTAGTTGCGAAGGAAGGGAGGAAGCCTCGCAGAAGTGCGCGGTCACGAGTGATGGTCCGGACTCCGGCGGCGTCATGCTGGTGCTACGCCTTCAGTAAATGCCTACATGGGTGCCAGTCTATCAACTGCTTCTCTCCGGGCCCCACATCCCATCTCTGGCGACATCCTGTGAGCCTTCTCCACGGACCTTTACGATAATCGACTCAGGACCCTCATCTTTCGCCCGAGATCCAGAAGTGCCGCCGCTGGCTACCAGCCCCTCTTCGGTCAGACTCTGCGCCCTTGGACGGACTGCCAAAGTTGCCCGAGGTCGAGGCTTTCGGTGAGCGTCGACAGCGCCGAGCGAGACAGGGACGTATGCAGAGCAGCGTGTGAAAGTCCAGCATCGGAGGAGACTTGGCACCCAACCGAGTAGGTACAGCACTCGTTATGAGAGTTTGCCGCCGCGAATCGACCAATGATGGCATCACAATCGCTCCTCACTCAGAGCACCCATGGTCTGTAATCACATCACATAGGTTCGATGAGTCATTTCGAGTCTACAGGTATTTAACCCTGCTTTAAGAAGCCTAGGGCAGGGTTTCCCGGTAACATGATGAGGTTTCTTCGGCACTCGGGCTACCACGGCGAAAGACCAGAAGGTTCTGTAAGGTATGCGCCTCTGATGTGCATAAAATACAATCTGTCGTTCTTGACCGCTAGGCTAAAAGCAAGTCGTAACTAGAACTCGACAGTTCTAGCTACTCAGAGGCTACTTATAGGGCTGTTCTGTAAGGCATCCCTTTACAGATTCGGCATCGCGGGGCCGTCCTGCACGTCTCAATCGATGATAGTCGCCGAGTGTGTATGTCTGAGAATTTTATGTCTCTTGTGTTCCTCGTGGGATATCAGTGGCAGTCGGCGCCATCGTCACCAGAGGGTGACTTAGGTGCTCCATCCTTGAAGAAATCGTGACCGTGACCGTGACCGTGACCGTGACCGTGACAGAGGAGCCTCGAGAAGATGCCGTGAAGGACAAGCAAACGCATAGGAGACTATGCATTCCATTCATCAAAATCGTGGTCTACTGCTACATAGTTTCCTTCTGCGCTGCGTCGTTGATGGCCTGAAGGCCAGTCCAGCGGTCCTTGGTGAAGAGCTCGGCTTCGAACGGGATCTTGCGGAAGTCGGGCAATGTACCGGTCTGCACGGCCATGGAGTCACCGAAAGCCTTCGACTTGTGAGCTGCAATATCGGTAGAATGAGGCTCAGCGGAGTGTTAATCCCCGTCCCTGATCCCCGTCCCAAGGTCATATTATCCACGGCGCGGAGAAACTGTGAAGCGCCGATCGGACTTACCGAGAGCAGATCCGCAGTTTCCGCAGAAGACCCGGGTTACAGTGTTGCCCGAAGCCGCCTTGCTGTCGTAGTTCTTGACCGAATCGCCCTTGAACTCAACATCTTGTCAAAGAGGAAAGAAAAGTACACGAGGTTGATTGCGGTTTAAATACGCTGGACTCGACGACGTCCACCACTGAGGGCGAAATTGCCCGATCGTGATACCGTGATACTCGAACTCTGAACTGACCAGATTGCTTGGCCAGGATATTGGTGGAGTGAGCGGAGCCCGAGGTGATTTGGCAGTCGGTGCAGTGGCAAGCGATCTGAGATTCGTGGCTCGACCTGCAGTGGACACGAAATCGGACGATGTGGGGTCGATCAGAGACCGCGGGCTCGCACTTAACTAAGGCGGGCCCGAAGTCAGCAGGACTTACGCGATCTTGATTTGGACGGAGCCGCAGAGGCAGGAACCGGTGTGAGGCATCTTGTGTAGTTAGGAAGTAGGTCTGCGAAAAGTGGTGATCGAGTGGATGGGAAGAAGTCAAGAGAGAAGGATTGCACGAATTCGGGGTCAATCAGCGGTAATGACGGATCATTTCCGTGTCGATCCGATCGAGCGCGAGGTGGGGCGAGTGTGGGGCACGAGATGCGTCATCATTAGTAATGGCCTCACGTACCAAACCCCCGGCCTGTCGCAGGTCTAGATGAGGTAAGTGTTTACCTAACCAGCTACGACCTATAAATGAATTAGTAAGCTCGGGTGTTTTCCGAATGTATTCATCATAGGTGAAGCCGATGCAGATAAATCCACGTCGCGGTGCCCTTAGCTGCAATGGACTTCCTCGATACGAAAGGCTTCACCAATTTTAAATCGAGCCCAAAGTGTTCTCTCAACTTCTCACCAACCGTAGCGGGCGCGACCGTTGCAGTCGCTCAATGAGCCAACTTCTGGTCTGTACGGCCGGGTCCTCTGCAGCGCGGCGATTCTTGGTCGACGAAGCGCCACGACGTCGAGCGGGGTGTCTGTCCGACCCCGAATCGCTTGAAGCCCTCGACGCCGCATCAGACGTGTCGTTCCTATCGTCGTGGATACTGCTGCTTGAGCTATAGATAGTTTGTCTGGTCTTCTTAACCATTAATTGTGGGGGACTTCTCGAGTGGCGTCAGACCTAGAACGGAGAGAGGAAACGCGCGACCGTCGTTCGACTCGGGGACACCTACCACGTTCGCCACGCGACGACGATTGCCTCCGACTTTAGTTGCCAAGCGTTCTGGTCCTCCTCACCTCAAGTCGTCTGATGGCCGTGAGTCTTACGTGGGACAATGCAGATCGGATCAATCTATACTTATCACACACACATTATATACCAAGCTACAACAAACACATTCAACCACACCTCACACTAACCTCCAAACCCCTTAAGCATCCACAGCCCCCAATGGATCCCTCACCGTACGAAACGTCGAAGACCTCTTTCCACCTCCCATCGAAGGAGGAGACGAAGGCGAAGCACTGCTCATCAATCCCAGTCCGATCCCATCCCCCGTCCCTGAACCTCTGTCCGCAAGACTGAATGTCATCCCCGAAGCTCGAGTTGAGAAACCGGTGAGAGGGAGTGGTGCGGCGCGGGCGTTCGCACCGAGGCCGAGCGATTTTTGAGTGTGCGGTTGTGGGATGGATGACGACTTGCGTTGTATAGAGGGTGTAGCGGATAGTGGTGGGGAGGGGCCGGTGGAATGGGCCAGACACGAAGAGGCGGGCTTGGTCTCGACGAACGCCGGCCCCAATTTGGGTGAAGGGGTTGACGATGTATCACGACTCGCTAGCCCTACTCCAGGCGAAGAAGGATGCGTACTTGGTGGAGTCACCGGTGCACTCGACGACGATGTTTCGGTGATGCTTGTCGAAGTAGCCGACGCCGAACTGGTCGATGGGCGCTGGACCCGGTTGTTGTCGACGAGTGGAGACTTGGGCATTTTCATCGTGATCGCGCTGATTCGGCCCAAGATGCTCTCATCGACGAGAACGGAACCATTGGAGCCCAGAACATCTCGAACGTGTTTCAACACGTCCATAATATCCGTGGTCGAAGGAGACGACCCATCGGTAGCGCTAGCCTGGAGTGCGGAGACACACGCGTCGATCGCCCTGGACAGCCTAAGGCTGTTCGAGATTGACAGAGATGGGGACGAAGGGGCGGGAGGCAAAGGCCGCGTTGTTTCTGGCGGTTGATGATGCGGCTGTTGCACGACCTCCCAAGGCGCGCGGTCAGGTATCTTGGATAACGGATCCCGAGCAAGGGGCCTTGCCGCCAGCTGAGCCGCCATACCACGCTGAAGTGATGAAGGGTATTTGTGTCAGCTCCAAAGGAGGGGTCAAACTTGAAAGCACGAGCAAGAGACCCACGTTGACTAAATCATTGATCGTGGCCAACCCCCCCTGCAGAGCTCCTGTCCAACCCAGCGCTTCTGCGCGTCCATATACCCCCTTGGCCAGATCACCGACCAACCCTTTCCCGGCCAAAGCACCATTGTTCACACCTCTTCCTGGGCCCCCGTTTCTAGGTAAATCATCTTCCCCCCGTTCCAGTCTCAGCAGGTCTGAATCACCAGCTTGTAAGCCGTATTGCTCGTTGACGCGAAGGATCATCTGGGCCGTCGAAGGTGAGAGGGAATCGCGGAGTAGTAGAGCTTGAGAGATGAGATACGTCACTTGATGCGAATCGGGTGAGGAGGTTGGGTAAGGATAGCGGAGGAGGAGGGAGAGACAGCTTGAGTAGTCGGCCAAGAGGAGGGCGGAGCGGATGCGCAAAAGCATCGCGAGGCAAATGAATTCGGTCACCCGGAGCTTTTGTAGAAAATATTGAAAAGGAGATAAGCTCGGGTGCAGCGGTCAAGTGTCAGTCTGAACGGCTCACATTCGGATCTTCAGCGAATATGCCATCCCACACGAGCAAAGCTTCTTCGACAGGGAACTCTCTCGTGAACAACAGCCTCAACCACCTGATCGTGTACAACTGGGGCTCAATACCGAGTCGATCCAACTTGGCATGCAGTTCCGGGTCGATTGTCGCGAGCAGAGAGTCGTGGATCCTCATCGACGTCGCAACGATAGGCTGGACCATCACGGTCGATATGGCTGCAATTGCCGAAGACGGCGTCTTGCTCGCCGCTGCAGGTAGGGATACCGAAGGTGTGGGGTCATAGAACGACTTGGCAGACTTCATCAAGGTTGTGAACAAGGACCACGCATCGTGTTCGATATGATCTCGACTCAACACAAGACGAGCCAGCCCTTCCGAATCATGTGGGCGTTCAGATTTCCCATCGCGCGAGGCAAGTGGGGGCAGGGCATCACAGTCGACGACCCACAGTACGAGTGCGACGAGTTCGTGCATGCCTTGTCGGTAGCCCGTGTCGGATGCGAACGACTTGACAAAGATGAACAAGAGATCGGTCATCTGATCTTGAACTTGAGACGAATGAAAGTAGGGAATCTCGGGAAAGCTACATCATGCAGAGGCGGGGTCAGCGCGGGGGAGCAGGAGCATAAGATCTATCAGGACGGAAGCATTGGACCGGACGACTCACGTCCTAGACACGTCTTGACGGATGACCCTCCTCAGCTCGAGGTCCTCGAACCAGCTCGTCCAGGGGTTCGCCTCGTCGATCGCGAGCGGGTTGTTCTGGTCGACCTGGACCTTGGTCATGCGACCCGAAGCAACGGAGGAATGACCATTGGCGGTGAACTTGGGTGGTACAGGTGGTCTAGGTGATTCGATCGAGGCAAGGGAGAGGTAGTCGGAGCACCATTTGCCGTCGGGGGAACGGAGGTAGGTCGAGCGCAGGGAGATGTACTCTGAGCGAGCATGTTGCAGCATGCGTTCGTACGAGGTCCATATCGAGCTTGGGATCGAGGAAGCGCCCAACGGTGCCGGGGTTGGCAAGAGGGAGAAGAAGTACTATTGCGTGGTACGGTGTGGGGTGAGAATGAAGCAGAGTCAGCTACGGGCTCCTCTGAAGTGGGGGGAGGCTGGAGAGGGTAGAGACCAGCCGAGCCAAGACGAACTAACCCTCCAATGCAGCGACCTCAGGGTGGTGATCTTACCCGAGAGCGAGGACTGTTTGAGCGTGTGCGGTGACAGAAAGGGGTCACTGAAGAAGCTGTGCCATTGCGACAGGAGCGTCGTCGCCGAGGGTCGCTCGACGTGGTTCGTGTTCGTGCTGTCATCGCCCCGATCAGCTGGCTCCTCAGCGGAGATATCCGGAGACGATACCATGCTGCCCAGCACGCGCTGGCTTGGCACGAGGTCCTGCACTGGCCAATGCGAGTAAGGGGCCGGCGTTGTGCACGCAGGAAGGTCGTGGAGCGGATCCGAGCGCAATATCGTCATCAGTCGCGCACGTCGCGTCGATCGTTCAAGACGGACATCTACGGACATCGGCAAATTCTGACATTCTTCCCGTGGCACACAGCATGCAAGACAATCTACAAATCATAGCACAGTCTGCCCAGCCCAACCGGCCAAATATAGCGCTCGGTAGAGTACCAGCGTGGGGTCACACGACGATGCCAGAGTGTGGCCACAGTAAAGGATGTATTGCATGTCCCGTCCCCATCTCACACTCTACACGCAGGCCAGTTTCGCCGTGAAGCTCAGCTCGAAAGAAGGAACCGTGCGCTCAGACGCTCAAGACAACTCGCTATTAGAGTGAATATCACTGGAGAAGTGTGCGACGAGAACGAGTAAAAGAGTACTAGGTGTTCGAAAAGGGTGGTCCGTCCAGCCCTGATCACATCCGGTCGCCAGCACGCGGAGCCAAGAAAAAAAGGGGGCAGCGAAAAGCGTCAGTACACGTGTACCACTTCATGAGTCCGTTGTTGCAGAGATTGGGCATGGTGTGCACTCGGCTAACACGGTTTTCTAGGCCGCTAAAAGCTTGTCGCTCAAGAGGACTTGCGGGCAGGAAACGAGGTAAAATACACTCGCTCCCTTTTGAATTGCCCGCAGCTCGATTCGGAACCCAGTGCTTTACAATCATCATCGTGCGTTGGTTGTTCGGATTGGGTCGAGGAAGTGGGTGGGTGGGCGTCGTATTTGTAGTTCCGGAGGCAGGAAACGGCG
Source organism: Microbotryum saponariae (assembly GCA_900102585.1). Taxonomy (NCBI): domain Eukaryota; kingdom Fungi; phylum Basidiomycota; class Microbotryomycetes; order Microbotryales; family Microbotryaceae; genus Microbotryum; species Microbotryum saponariae. The sequence continues at coordinate 1,113,098 of FMWQ01000050.1, read as the reverse complement.
CGGGGACTCACCAGTTGGGTCGCGACTCGGTGCGGAGCGAAGCCAAGACGCGATCGCGCCAAGCGAGCTCACGGCGAGGTATTAAGCGCCGATCTCAGTAATGGCTAGTAATCGCTGGTAATGGTGCCCAACTGGGAATTAGAGTGAGCGGTGTGGACCCCGACTCTCGGCCGTCTCCGTCTCTCTCCCCGTCGGTCTCTCTGTGCAAGCTCCGGACCACCTGCCTGGATACACGGGCTATCATGGTCGAGGGAAATTGTTCTGATGACTCGAATCGCCTGCCCAGTTCGGTGTCGTGAGTGCACAAGATCGCTCCGGTGATCGCCAGGTACTCGCTTCGGCATGCCGTCCCCCACCCACGCCCGTACTGAAGCCCCACTATGATCCCACTGCATCTGCCGCCGTGTGCGACCCCACGTGCAGGCCATCGCACTACTCGATCCGCTTACTCACCGACTTGGAGGCTCTGCTCTACAAAGGGGCTTCCATCACCACCTTGACCGTACATGAACCCATCGAATGCATCACCCTCCACGCCGCATCACCCTTGGTCCTCCACGAATCCAACGCGTTCCTCTTTTCGACCCAATCGGCTTTCGCCCAAGAAAGCCACGCGCCCAAGCGGCGGTTGGACCACGTCGAGTACGACGGAGAAAAGGCCAAACTGTTCTTCCATGGTGGCAAGATTGAACCAGCCGAGTACAAGATGGCGTTGAGGTGGCATGGCGAACTCAATCGGTCCATGAAAGGGTCCGTATCTGTTTTTTCTGCGACACTTGAAGCAGGGGCCGAGCGTCACCACGCTGACGGTCTGAGATATGCGGTGTAACCGTCGCAATCTGGTCCGGAAAGCAGATACTACACCTCGACTTACCCACGCAAGGGCGGCGAGGAGGGGCAGACCCATGTCTTTGCCTGTACCCAGTTCCAACCAACATCGGCAAGAAGAGCTTTCGTGAGCCATACCGCTCACTGTTCGCGATTTGACCGCGCCGAGCTGATAGCACCCTTTCATCCCGCAGCTTTGCTTCGATGAACCCCACTTCAAAGCCATCTGGCAGTTGTCGATGATCTCCAGGGTCCGCACGACCTCCCTTTCCAACATGCACGTCGACCATGTCGACATCATGCAAGATCGCCAACGCTTCCCCATCGATGAACTACTTGATGACGACTTTTACTCTGACGCAAAGGCTACCGACCAAGATTCCACCGGCAACATCGAATTCGATCAGGCAAAGGGTGAGCTCGGGGTTTCCAAGGCTCCGAGCGAGACCGATCAATCGATTGTTGAGACGGATTGGATCGTTGTTTCGAAAGCAAAAGATTGGCACATCGTGCATTTCCACCCGACCCCTTTGCTGTCGTCTTACCTCGTCGCTTTCGCGAACGGTCAATTCGAGTACCGCGAGGATCATTTCACTTCGGTCGGAATGGATGGCAGGACAAGAGATGTGATTTTGAGGTTCTATGCGACGTGGGATCAGATTGACAAGACGCTGTTGGCGCTCGAAACGACGAGGAGATTGGTGCCCAAGTGGGTATTGCCCAGCTCACTCAGAACCTGACGGAATAAGGTACTCATCACTCTTTGTACTGTAGATACGAGCAAGTGTTTGACATCCCGTTCCCGCTCCTCAAACTCGACACCCTCGTCGTCAACGACTTTGATCTCGGAGCGATGGAGAACCTCGGTCTCCAGATGGGCCGCACCTCGGCGTTTTGATGATTCCAAAGGAGGGTCGGTTGCGTCGAGGAAGGGTGTCGTTTCCATCACGTCGCACGAGATCAGTCATACCTGGTTCGGTGACATGGTATCGATGGACTGTGAGTCTTTGATGCGACCGTGCTCCGTGGCCTTCCTGAGCTGATCCGCCTGAGAACTGGATTTACCAGGGTGGTCCGGCCTCTACCTCAGCGAGGCGTTCGCCACACTCATGGGAGAATGTCTCATGATAGACCGTCTCGAACCTACTTGGAACGTCCAAGCCTCCTTCATATCCGAACACCTCGGCCGCGCACTCAAACTCGACGCCCTGCGCTCCTCGCACCCCATCGAGGTCCGAGTCCCCGACGAAGCTGCCATCTCGCAAGCTTTCGATGGTATCAGTTATTCCAAAGGAGCAAGCGTCTTGAAGCAGTTGTGTCGGTGGATCGGCGAGGATAAATTCATAGAAGGGGTGACGATCTATCTCAAGAAGCATCTGTGGGGGAATACGAAGACGATAGATTTATGGGAAGGGATTGCGAAGAGCTCGGGCGAGGATGTGGCCAAGGTCATGGATAATTGGGTCAACAAGGTCCGTCACAATGGTGCTAGAGGATTTCATCTCGACCCACTAGCTGACAAGGGTTTAGACTACAGATTGGCTTCCCTTACGTGAAGGTCGAAGAAAGCCTCAAAGGGCTCAAGTTGACCCAGCACCGGTTCCTCAGCTCTGGAGATGCTACTGTAAGCGACGCGATACCCCCGCACGTCTAATACTGACAAATTACTCCTCTGCCGGTCATAGGCCGAGGAGGATGAGACACTGTGGCACATCCCTCTACAATTGTTGACCGTGGATCCCAGGACTGGCGAACGCAAAGTAAACCGATCTCTTCTCTTCTCGGATCGCGAGATGGAGATCGCCTTGCCTGATATCGAGAAGGGGATTTACAAGCTCAATGCCGAATCTTGCGGTGTTTGTGAGTGCACCTCTTCGACTGACTGGCGCTCGGAATCGCTAACACTGACTTTGAACAGATCGTGTTCTATACCCCGCCTCTCGTCTCGAGCGCCTCGGCGAGGAAGCCATCCGACCCGACTCGTCCCTTTCCCTGACCGATCGAATGGGCTTGATCCAAGACGCTTCCGTGCTCGCCTCTTCAGGCTACTCGAAAACGTCCTCCTTCCTAGCGCTCGCCGACCTCATCGCACCGACAGAGAAGGAATACCTCGTCTTTTCTGAAATCTCCTCCGCTTTGAGCGCGATCTCGAGTGTTTGGTGGGAAGAGAATGAGAGCGTTCTGGAGGGATTGGCCAAGTTGAAGAAGCGGTGGTTTGCCAAGGAGGCGAAGAGACTGGGTTTGGATCCTATTGAGAGGGAGAGGTTGGAGGACGTCGAGTTGAGGGCGTTGAGTTGGTCCGCGATGGCTTCGAGTGAGGATCCCGCGTGAGTTCTGAGGAATTACGACCGAATCCAAGATCTGCACGTTGAGGCTTGGACTGGTGTGACTGGTCCTTCCATCCACAGCACGATCAAAGAGTTTCAAAGGCGCTTTCGGCCCTTCGTTGAATCAAACGACAGTTCCCTCATCCCTTCCGACCTCTTCCCCACCATCTTCCGCACTTGCGTCCAACACGGTGGAGCAGAGGAATTTGCAAAAGCGCTCCAAGTCATCTTCGCGCGACCCAACCCCGTGCAATTCTCAGCTGCCGTATCGGCACTGTGTTCGACACGGGACGAGAAGAGGTTGCAAGAAACGCTCGAGTTCGTCTTGTCGAAGCAGGTCAAGACGCAAGATATCTCGTCCTTCTTCACGTGGCTTTCGATGAACCCATTGGCGAAACGAAAGCTGTGGGGGTTGTTGAAAAGTAATTTCGATGCGTTGGTCGAGAGGTTGGATGGGAATTTCCAGGCGCCCTACATCTTTGGGAAGGCGTTCAATACCTTTACGACGGACAAGGATGCGGATGAGGTCGAACACTTTTTCGAGGGCAAGGATACCCATATCTTCCAGCAGGCTTTGGATCAGGTGAGTTGTTCAATTGCTGGGGAGCGGCATGTAGAATGCAGAATATCCTGATGTTAATTTTCTTTTTGGCGTCGATACAGGGCCTCGAAGCGATCCGAGCCAATGCCGCATGGCTCCGAAGGGACCGAAAAGATCTCCGCACCTGGCTCCAAAAGAACAATCACATCTCCGCATAAGGTCTTCGTATCTATCTTAGATCCTTGCAATACATTTCTGCAGATTCTTCAAATTTGCATTCCATTCCAAATACTACAGCTGACGCGGGAATCAAAATCCGGGTGGTTGTCGCTGGGACGAGCGCGGCGAACGAACGCTCGGAGTCGAGTTTGTTGGCGTGCCTGCCGTGGAGGACGCTGCGATCGTGGCTGATGCTGGGGTCGGAGAGATGGTCGGGATCCCGCCACCTGGAAGCGGTACTTTGAAATTCTGGTCATGAAGAGCAAGTCTTGGGTGGTCAGACACATACCCCCCCCCTGGGCCCACGAAATAAGTCCACTCACCGTCGCTTTCCCATCCCTATACACTTCCTCCAACACCTCCTCCCAAGTCCCCTCCGCCTCCAATCTATAATATTCCTCGTATAACTGCAACGCTGTCCTAGCGTCTTCGATCGAGTCGTGCGCGTCGGATTGGATGTCCAATTTGAGTACTGCCCAGGCGAGGAACCGGAGGGAGAGCTTGCGTTGGCGATGCGAGAGATGGTATATGTTGACGGTGTCGATGATTTGGGAAGGAGGGATGTAGATGTCTGGGGTATCATCGCTGTGAGTCACCCTCCTCAAATCCCCGAAAGCGCGAATGATGAGGTGAAGGTGAACTCACTGATGATACGGAAATCCTTGTTGAGCCCGTGGCCGATAAAGACGCAGCCGAGATCGACGAGCATCCTCAACTTCTTGTACGCGACCTTGAGCGGGACCAACGTATGTCTCGAAACAAAAGGATCGAGATCACCCGCTGAAAATAGACGAGGGAAACGTCAGCTCGGAAACATCGCCCTTGGACGAGCAAATTCAACGCACCTTGAATACCCGAAAACTCCGTCAAATAATCGACGACCGATTCACTCGTATGAATATGATCATCAATAAACGGAATCCCCGTATCCTCCCCTTCCCCTCTCAACACCGAGACCCTAGCCAACGTCATTCGACTAGGTCTCAGAACCTTCTTCGTTCCGTCGGAGTGGAATTCGGCTTCTTCCGATTGAAGGGAAACGAATTCGGCGTCAATGGAGATGAGTGTTCCCGGATGGGGGAGCTCGATCGTTCTAAGGGGTTGGTGTTTGATCAGTTTTGGATCGCGGTTCCTATAGGCTCGGTGAAATGGGTGAGTCAGCATCACTGATCTGATCACAAGGTTGACGTCGGATTGGGCTTACTTTGAGACTGTGATATCCTCGCACAGGATTGAGGGGTCGCCCTTGAGAGGCAGCGCCGAGAAGTCGAGCAGAGACGACGAGTCGACGCGCTGGTAGAACAGAACCGCCGGAATCTACGTGGGCAAATCAAGCAGATTTCAATCCACCAGATCCCCATGTAGCATGTGAAGGAATACCGTACCTTCCATGAGCTAGGGAAGCTCAGCGCCTCGTCCTCGCTGATGGGGCGGACGAGGAAGTCGTTGAAGACATGCCACGATGAGCCGGGATTCCTTTCCTCAGATGACACTGTGTACGAGGCGAGATTGACTGCGTGAGATGGATGCTTCATCGCATACCCTGTCTTTCCCTGAAACCCACCTCTGGCCAGTGCAACCAGATGCGGTGCATCCCCTTCCGACTGGATCTGAACCACCATGGCCTGGCAAGGAGTACGGCAAGTTGCGGGTCAGCTCGGCAACACGGCCCACATAATCAGCAAACAAACTCACCCTTAATTCATAGACCACTCCATTTTCCGCCTCAATCCTCTCCTTCACCTCCTTCGGTGAACTCTCAATGCTCAACACCTCGCCCTTCCTCCTAACCTCGAACCTCGACTCCAAGAACCTCCTCCGACCTCCCGCTCCCAGCCCGCTCCCCGCTCCCATCGCAGCCGCTGACCCGTCCATCCACACTTCCAATTCATCCGACGTCCTCACTCCAGCATTGACGACTAAAACGGGGGGTAACAAGGTCGTCTCGGCGACGACACGACGTATCCGTAGATGATTGGGTTGACGACATGTCGAACAGACCATGCGGGCGATGGTCTCGCGATGAATCGAGTTGCGCAACAAGGTCGTGAAATCCGAAGCGGGTGGAACCTCGTTTGAGAGCGCCTAACGTGAGAAGTTGTTTAGCCAGCGTGCCGGGTAAGCCCTGACCCTGAGCATCTACTCACCCGCCTAGGATACAACAAGTCGACCGTGCTGAAACCCGTGTCTCTCTTCGATTGGGATCCACATTGCGAACACACGCTCACGGTCTTGGCTTCGATCCTCAAGAGTTGAGCCAAGGGTGACGGAACCGAAGCGTCATCGGTGGTCGTCTTGGCTTTGCACAAGGGCGCGTTCGAACCGACGTTAGACTCGGCGGACATTTGCTCGAGGAGGTAGCGCGAGAACGTTTGGATCAACGAGGCGTAGGCGACTGTTGACGAGGTCTCGTTGTCGTGATCCATGAGCCCCAGAGCAGACACTGTTGGCCATATGACGAGGACGATCAGGGTGCAAATCCTCATTACCACGGGGAGGTTCCCCCATGTCGACTTACCTTGTGGGCTTGCCCCAAACGCCCTCGAAAAATTGCTCGCCTGACAGTTCATGCCCTTCGCGTCTCCGAGCATGCGGAACAAGAAGCCAGCTTCGCACAAGAGGCAGTTCTCCTTCGGACATGAGGTGTGCGTGTGCGCTTCTGCCAGTGTTTTAACCGGGGTTGTGTAGTGCAGTGCTTGGAGCAACGAGTTGGTATACGAGTTGGTGATGTGAGTCTCGAGACCCGAATACGGTGTCTTGTTGTAAAAGCTATCAGTGATCGCAAAGTCAGGTCAGCCTACGACACCTCCATGGCGCGACCGCGGAGAGACTGACCCAAAATCAAAGTCCTCGACACCAAACCTCGAATACTGAATCTCGACCTTGCGATAATGATTCGGCATCTTCTTCTTGCCCTTATCCTCTTCACTATCTTCCTCCTCCGCAAGGTCCCCCTTCAGATCCTTGAGAGCCTGTTGTTCCTCCGTCACCCCATCGCGCTTCTTCTTCATCGCCGCTCGCTCCCTGTCACTCCTGAACATGGGGACGTCCATGCCCATACGGCGTTGATCGTCGACCATCTTGGGAACTTGGTTCCTCCTTTGTGCCACCCTCATACTAGGAGGGTAGGCGGCGTACCCGACAAAGTCGACCTGCTTGACGCTGGCCAACAGCGCGGGGTCCAAGATGGGTTTCCGGTGGTGCAGAGGGTGAGGACGGAGATCGGAGTTGTTCGCTGCGGCCATAGACAGCAAAGGTTGCGAGTAGTAAGGCATACCGATCGAGTTGAGCGGGGTCTGATCGTTCCAGTGAATTCTTTCGGGTGGATCGACGACATCGGGGAGCTCGATCTGCTCCGTCTCGAAGCGCAGAAACTTGGAGTCATTCTGCGCGGACCAGAGATGAACGTAGCCTTCGGTGTCGGTCAAGGCGAGTCCTTGGCCCGTGGGGGATACGGCCATGGACGAGAGGTAGGCCGGTGTGTCGATCTGGAAGACGGATCCTTTGCCGACTTCCTTGAGGTCGAGCATCTGGACCCTCCCCTCGGCACTGGCGACAAAGACCGAGCCCGATACCCTCGGGTGGAACTTGATGAGCGCTGGCGGGGTCGGGAAGGGGATCGGGGAGAGCGGTCGTAGGAAGCGCGCGTCATGGAGTTTGAGATAAGGGTCGGGTAAGGGGAGACCTTGACGCATGGTGTAGCCGATGGTGAGGATATAGTTGCCTTCGACCTCGAGTTGGGAGATACCCCCTGTATGGGCGAGCACGGTCTCGGTCGTCGACAGCTCCGAGGTGCGCGCGTCGAGCAGGACGAGAGAACCTGTCGTTGTCGATGCGACGAGGTGTGTTGATCGTCTCAAGTGAACGAACGGGGATGGGGTGGCTTGACGTCGTACGACCGATCCACGGTTGAGGTTGACGACGAACATATCCGACCCGGGACCGGTGGTGACGATCTCGGACGACCTCGCGGGGGTGTAGGCAAAGGTGGTGAGCGGCATGGTCGTATCGGTTTCGATCGTCCACGAGGTCAGACCTCTCCGATTGGCCATCTTGATGCTCGAGTACCGGTTACGCCTCGCCGACGAGGACGACGAGGACGGAGAAGCGGATCCCCCACCTACGCTGAGGATGCCGTTCTGGTCGACCGCGATCTCGCCGACCGGACCCTGGTGCGCGCTGTAGCTCGTGTAGCGCGAAGTGAGACCCGAAATGGGGTTGCAGAAGTAGGTCGACACGGTGCCGAGTGCCGAAGCGGCGAGCAGTAACGGCTGAGCGGGGTCGAACAGGCTCGAGCTCGCGGCGGTGGGGAGGTACATCGACGGCAACGGGTGCCACGACGAGCGGTCATTGGGATCGGATGACATCGTCGAGGACGACGGTTGCGCTAGCCCTGATCCTGGTCGTTGCCCTCCCTGAGGCTGGAGACGATGGGATCCGCCTGGGAGATGGGACGACGAGGTGGGGTGATGGGCGAGGGCGTGCCGAGGGTTACTGTGGTGCTGGAGCAAAGGTTGGAACGGGTTGGGATGAGGATCGAATGCACCGACGTAGGTCGCCATCAAACGGGCACGGCCTCTTGTAGTGGTTCGGATCCCGTCTCTCTTCTCGTCCCAAGTTGGTGCCAGAGAAGCGCTGAGAGCCTGAGACGCGCGAGAGAGCGCGAGGAGCAGCGCGTTCCAGCCTTGTTCTAGCGAGTTCTAGCGCGTTGATCGATCGAGGTTCCGAGTCGTCTCCTCTCCTCTCGTCTCGTCTCCTTTCGCGTCACGCGTACGACGTCGCACCAAAACTCAACTTCCTCGCATCTCCTTTTCCGGCTTGGAGCCTTTCATCTCTGTCAAACACGTCGCACGACGCACGACGCACGACGCACGACGCACGACGCACGGCGCACGCTCGCACCGACGCTCGCACAGCACGGCGATGTCCCCCTCCCCGGAGACGGCGGTCCCGCTCGAGCTCGACGTGTCGACGCTAACCTCTCGCAACTTGATCGAACAACACCTCGCCGAGCTGACCCGCCACGAGTCCTCCCTCGATGACCAACTGCTGCAGCTCATCTCGGCCAAACAGCCTTTGCAGGCCCAACTTGATCGATTGGGTTCGCTCAAGGAGGTCGTACATGGCATCCAGGGCGAGGCTTCCCATCTTTGTCGTCAGGTCGCGCAGGTCGCTACAACCGCCGAACGCGTCGGTGGCAAGGTCAGGGTATTGGATCAGGAGCAGGTACGTTCGAGCAATCCTCCAGTACCTGACACTCCAGATCTCACCCCGACATGTGATCGCTCTTTTCAGTCCCGCGTCAAGGAAGCGATCGAATACGTGCAAGCCGTGCAGGACCTCAAGACCTCGATCGCTGCACTCGACACCGCGATCGAGAAGAATGACTGGGAAGCCGCAACGAGGTTTATGCAACGAGCCAGTGCCATAGACCCCAAGATTGTCGCTTCAGGATTCGCAGAAGCGGTCGTCGTCAGTCTCTTGCTCGGGGCGCGCGATGTGGGGCACAGAATCCAGCAGCGCTGATTCAGTTTCCAGTTCGCATCGGACTACGTTGAACCCCACACAGCCTACTTCGGATCTACCGCAAACTCCTCCGGCAACACTCTCAACGCTACGTGCCTCGCTCTTGAAAACCTTTCTCGAATCGTTCCAGACCGCCGCCGTCGCGGGCGACACGAACAACATCAACCGCTTCTTCAAGCTGTTCCCTATGATCGGGGAGGAAGACAAAGGTTTGATCGCTTACGCCGAATGGGTCGCTGGTATCGTCAGGGATAAGGCGGGTCAAGCAACGGGCAAGAGTCAGTCCATCTCTCTTCGCGTTCGGGGTGGGGCCAGAAATCGAGAGCGAAATCTGACAGGCACACTGCCACGTCTTCAACAGGTTCGTCCCCCACGCATTTCTCCACCGTCCTCACGAATCTCTTCGAATCGATCGCCCTCATCATATCCCAACATCAACCCGTCGTCGAAAAGTACTACGGACCAGGCAAGATGGTCCACGTCGCTTCGAACCTCTTGACCCAGGCCGACCAGCTAGGCCTCAAGACGCTCATGGCATGGGAGGAGGAAAGGAGAGTTAGGAAGAAGCTCGTCCAAGTCAGGGAATCGAGGTTTTATGGGTTATCGACCAATCCCACCTTGAGTGGCAGTGCGGGAGGGCCTTTGAACTTGCGAAGATCTGCGATGACGCCTTCGTTGACGAGGCCGGGGAGTCCGACGATGGGAGGGAGTAGCACGCCTCAGCCTCAACTGCAGATGGAGGATGGAGGTGTCGATCCGAGGGAAATTGATGCGCTTTTGACCGAGACTAGCTTGATGAGTGGAAGATGGCAATTGTTGAGGAGGTTTCTGTATGGTCGATTGACGGTAAGTCCATGAGTCTTCAGGAGACTCTAGCTGGCATCAGGTGCTGAGAATCTTCCTCTCGCGTTCAGGATGATGATGACGAGACACAGCCCGAACCACCCTCGGCCACTCAACCTAAAATCACAGCAACCTCCACAAACCCCTGTGCCACCACCGACGACGACTCTGCATCACCCGACACCCCTCCCACCCTAGCGATGATCGAAGAATCCGAGCTAGGGCAAATGCTCTCCGAGAAACTCCGTGCCGTCTACCAACCACTCAGCATCTGGTACCTACGTTCCTCAATCGAAAAGGCGCAACAGATGGATGAGCTCGACCTCAATTCGTCGCCTTATCTCTCTTCGTCTCTTGACGACACGTTCTACATCCTCAAAAAGACGTTGTATCGACTGTTGTCGACGAATCACATTGAGACGGTGGTAGGAATGGCGAAGGAGATCCGGACGATCGTCGATAGGGACGTAGGCGAGGTATGGAAGTACAAGATGGATGGCGCGTTCAAAGAAGTTAATTCTAGCTCGAGTGCTATGGCTGTTGGGAATGTCATTGTTGGTGGAGTACATGTCAATGTTCCCGGTGGTCGAGCGAGGGAGGAAGAGAAGGAGAGGAAAGAGGCCGCGGCGAGATCGATGTTCATCGTGCGTCCTCCTGGTTGCTTCATCTTGCGAAGAACTTCACAAAGCTGATTCCTCTACTTGACTACAGACTTACTTGAACAACCTCGACACAGCCTCCGAGTATACGCTCAGAATGATCGACGAGATGCTCGCCGGTGAAGCCTTGCAGAGCTCCTTCTTCGTCGAAGCCGAGTTGGAACGCGCAAAAGTGGCCTTCTTGGGCGTCAGAAGCCTTGAAGAACGCTTCAAGAGTATTTTGAGGGTGAGCAACAACTTCTCAGTGTAGATGCTCGTGATCATAGCTGATTCCCATCCTTCCTTTGCCAACCCATAGTCGGGTCTTGACACCCTCTTCAACCAACTCTCGCGGCTTCGCCTGAGACCGTTGCTTGCGGACGTGTACAAGGATATCTCGTACGTGTTGAACGAGGACACGTTCGCCGAAGCCGAGTACAGGGACGACGTGCGCAAACGCTTCGTCAAAGGATGGGAGGCCTTGCTGGCGGGGTACCGAGTGAGTCCCGAGGTACGACAGACCATAAAAGTATTTACAGACTGATAAAGCGTCTTTTCTCTCTTTCTAGCAATCTATGACCCCAGCCAACTACAACCTTTTCTTCGCGCACAGCATATCCGTCCTCGTGCGCCCTTGGGAATCGCTCATGCGTTCCCTCAACTTTACCGAGTTGGGCGCCCTCAAATTCGACAAGGACCTCCGATCAATTCAATCCTACCTCTCCAATCAAGCGCCTTTTAGTTCGGCGATGATGAGGGAGAGTTTCTCGAGGTTGAACCAGATTGCGATGGTGTTGACGATGGAATCGGAGGAAGAGGCGGATGAAGTCCTCAGTGCGATTGGCAATCGATTGACCAAGGGGGAGGTGAGGAGTGTTTGGGGTTTGAAAATACAGTAAATGGTGAGGATACGATGTTTCTGAATTTGTGTTGTAATTTATCTTGTCGTGAACGCCCGACGCAAACATCCAAAAGCCAATTCACCTTCGGCATGAGTTTTCCGGAACGGCAGCTCTCTCCAGGTTCGTTTGACCCGTCTCTCAGAACACCAAGGTCCACCCCAAGAACATCGGTAGCACAAACACAGTTACCGGCATTCAATCTCTGCTCCCAACTCGGAAAGCCTTCTGCTCCCGCCACAAACACTCCTCAATCCCTTCCCTCCTTATGCGAACTTGCCCTGGATGTGGCCCTCCTTCGAGTTGCGCAGGTGGTTGTCGGCGATGGCCCATTTGAGGAGGCCGTAACCTGTTCGAGTGGAATGTTCCCAGGGCGGGTTCGGCAAGCAATGCACGTCGTTCGAGTGGACCACCGAGGAGAGGTGCGCGCCGGAGTGAGTCCAGGTGGAGTGACGGCGGAGCGGAAACGCATGTCCAAAGTCGGAGTGGTGGTGGTAGAGAAAAGGTGCGAGTCAGCTGCGGCTTCTGTGTCCTGCATGCCACTCGTGTCCATCTCGATCGGCGGTGACGCCTCTGTCCCTGCCACACCCCGAAGCGCTCCGCACGCCCTGCTTCGATCGTCGTGCTCCCCGCACACAACATCCACCCCCCTCCACGGATGCGTCCTTAGTTATCGACTAGATGTGCCAACTTACCGGCACCGAGGGGCAAGACAAAGTAGACGGCCTGGCCCATGATGCGCCTGTAGCCGTTGACGGCCCAGTGCGAGAAAGCGCCCCGCATCGACGCTTGTCGCATAGGCGAGACACCTGGACACAATAAGGCCCGACATGATCAGTGCCTGTGATACGGGAAAATGCAGAGGTGGAGCGGTATTGTCCGCCCAATCGCCTCTGCGGCAGGACGTGGGCACGGGTTGCCACGATTGGTCGCACTTACTGTATTGAGTCACGCCCTTTTGTTTGGGTCCACCCATCTGTACGTGCCACCCATCAACACCCCGTCAGCCCCCAACCAGCGAGGATGCTCACACGCTCTACACGACGCAGCGGAGTGACACCGGAAGCAGCCGAGCCCACCCGCTCCTGCTGCCTCCTCTCGAAGCCAACTTACATCTCCCCACCATCCCATGTAGGTCTTGCCCGACTGGACATTCCGAAAAGCAGGAGCATCAGTTCAGAGTCCATGTGCGACCTATGCCCCTTGCCCGCTCCATCGCACTCACAGGCATGCCGGATCGCACTGTTGAAGTCGGGATCATTTCGCGAGCTGATGGTTGGTTGGTGCTGGGCTGGGCGGGCGCGCTTTTTGGCTGGAAGGAGGCAATCAAGCAATCAAGCGCCAGCCAACGTCTCGTCTGCCAACGTCGGCGCGAGGGCCCATTCGCTTTCTAATCCAAGTTCACTGATCGGCAGTTCAGGCCGACATTGCAATTCGCCCGATTTGCACAAGGACTCCAGTAAAGAAGGTCGTGGCATTGAGGCAGACACCTCACTACTACAACGCTTGCTAGAAATCTCCGAGACGAGAATTTGATCAAGGTTCAAGCTATTTTCCTATGACGAAGTATATTCATAGAGCCAATCGCCGAGCACCGCGCTGAAACCGCTGGGTCCCCTCTGGCGACCCCTCTCCTCCTCTTCCCCCCTCCTGAATGTCAACGCGAGAACAGATTTCAATCGCATCGACCTAAGCATCACCCACTCAGCCGATGCCGTCGCAGCCAACGGATCCACGAGTGTGCACGCGCTTATCATCGACACCCTTGACCCCGCCCCTCAACTCGCCCAACTCAACCTTCAACGCCTCGAGTTCCCTCTCGGCGCGACCGCGGCACGCCTCGATCTTGGCCGCCGTCGTAGGGGTCAAGCCGTGCGAGTTGGGCAACAAGGTGAACGCATCGGCCATGCAGTTGAGCACGGTCGTCAGGTTCTGAGGCAAGTAGCGCAGGATCGGCGATCCACCCGTGGCGATAGCGTGGTCCGAGTAACGAATGATGTAGCTCTGTTGCACAGACAAAAGATAGCAAGGTCAGTCAGGCTCATCCGACAGAGCTGCCATCTCCTTCTCAACACTTACCTTGGTGAACTTCCAGTGGCGGTCCCTGAACTCGCGCACTTGGTCGACCATGAGGATGTACAAGGCCAAGCTCTCGGGATTCTGCTGCGCAAACTTGAAAACGCCCGTCTCGGACGCACGACGCTCGAGCGCTTCGAGGTATACACGTTGCGCCGAAGGACGGTATTCACGGAACTCGCGCAAGGTCGATGTGAGCTCATTCTTGGGGTGTGCACGAGTGATCTCGAGCAAGTTGTCCGCAAGGGGGATGATGGACTGAAAGAACCAACAAAAACAGGAAGGTCAGCTGGATCGGATCACGGAAAGCTCACTGTCCGAACCTAGACTGAAGACTCACGTCGTTGGCACCACTCTCACCACGGAAGTATTGGGGCTCGTCAGTGCCGATGCCCTCGTAGACGACGCCGTTGGGGAACATCGAGTTGGACTTTTTGGGGCCCGTGCCAAAGATGAATGACCTGAAGCGCAAGTAGTCGACCGGCCTCGACCACGACCACATCGACTCCATCGCGACTTGGATCTTTTCGTACGTCGCGAGGAGGTCACCCATCGCGCTTTGGAACGCCTTGTGGTCGCCCCTTTGAGACGCCTCGAGCACATCCTCGGCCGCAGCGACGACTCGACCGGTGTGGGCCACCATGGTGACGTGCACGAGAATGAAGCCGGCTTCGGAGCCGCTGGCATCCTCGAACGCACGGAGGATGTTGAGGTTGTCCGTAGCCCATTCGGAAAGAGGGCCGAGCTTGCCTGGCTTGGCCTTGGACTGGATCTTGACGTAGTTCTGGAGAGCGTACGAAGAGGAGTACTCCACTGTACAGGAGTGTCCATGATATCAGTCGCAATATCGAAGACATAAAATAGAGGCAGATGCACGACGCACTGAAGGGAAAGTGACCGAGCTTATCGGCGAGCTTCTTCATCGGGACCGCGAGCTCGCGAGGGAGGCGGTTGTTGCCTTCGCCGTAGACTGCGGTGTGTCGGAAGCGTTGGTCGACCGGCTCAAGGAGGAAGGCTGGCGAGAAAGTGACAGTGCTTCAGTTTCCCAGATCTCGGTACAATTTAGAGCCCTCACGACGCCACTCACCCGAGGTGGCGTAGCAGTAATCACGGAACAGCGCCGAGAGAAGCTGCTGGTTGCCTGCAGTGCCAAAAGACAGGAGAAGGGAGAGGTCCAACCGCGGTCGTAACATTAGCGAACGTCCATCGACGAGCATTGGATCTGTTCACGGGCAATCTAGGAAGAACGTACCACTCTCGATGACTTGATCGACCTTGCTCTCCAAGTCGACCTTCTTGAGTTCGGTCTCGCACGCATCGGCGAATTGGCCGTGGCCGAGCAAGCCGACGCCGCCGTTCGGTTGACGGATCGTCATGCGCTGCAGCAACGACTCGAGGGGAGCGAACTCGGCGGGGAGGTGGGTCAACGGATCGACTCGGGGGAGGAAACTGTTGTAGACTCATAGTAAACCGTGGTGTGATGAAATTTGCCGGGGTTGATGAGGAGTCGAGGTGGGGGAGAGAGGGGTTGGAGGAGCGGGAGATCAGGAAACGGGCAAGATAAGCGAAAGGGGCGATGCCGAACAATGCCGAGCCGGAACCAAGATCGTCAGCCAAACAGCTCCACGTCACACGGACACTTTGCGCAAAACATCAGATCAGAGAGCAGTCTAGAACTGACCCTCGCTCTCGAGAGATGGTGAAGACAGGCAACTTGTCGCGCTGGGACGGCTCGACGTCCTCCAACAGCACGGGAGCTTGAGTTGGGGTCGCGATGTGGGTCGCGAGACCTCGGGAGCCAATTTTCATGGTCGAGGTAGCGAGTCGGCGCTGGACCATGACACTGGGTCGAATCATGATGGAGTATTGTTCTTTATCGAGTGAATCGACAGGAGGGAAAGGGTGAGAAACGAGTAGGTGATTCGAGTTGCGGAGGGGAGCAGGAGAGAAGCAAAGCCGGGCGTGACGCTGGAACCTCCACGCGACGGTCAAAACGCCGAGCGGCCATTCGCTGCGGATAGGCCGCGCGGGCAACAGCGCGCGCGAGAACCGCCGCGGTTACCAAGGCTGTGTGTGGCTTGGATGTCGATGGCTGCCACGGCGAATGTGCTAATTCTGAGCATACGATACGAAGGGGCCAAAATGACCTGCAACGCTCTCTCTATTTCCACCACTAAGCGGATAGTTAGGAAGTAAGTCTGCGATGTAGCGGTGACAAATCCTGCACTCGTTCTTTTTTCGCCAAAAATCCAGTTAGCCGAGTTCGTCGACGTGCATGACTCGCGCCTACTCGCGCTCATGTCAAACGAACGCGCGAGACGGGACGCGTTGTATCCCCGCTTCCTGGCTTTTTGACTTCGCCCACCCCCTTCGAGGACGCCCCTCCACATCACGCACGCCTCGCCTACGCACCTACTCACCCATGGCCCCTACTCGCACTCAAACAGTTCTCGTTGAACGTACCGTCAAACCCAGAATTACTAAAATGACCGCCAACCCCTCGAAAGGCCGCACCTTGTCGGATGAGGCGATGCCTGACTCGACTATCCCTTTCCCAAAGGACCTGGCGGCGCGATCCCGCTTCGTGTTGCCCGATGGCAGGAAGTTGACTCCCCATCAATGGAAGGTGAGTGACGATCACGATCCGTCTACATGTGGTCGGACGACCGGTGGGCGAGGCGTCTTCGCGCTGCGCCCGGATGCGTATCTGCTTGCTGACTTGGACCTTCTGTCCCCTTTGGCACCTGTGCTGGCAGGTGTATGATCACATCTCGTCGATTCCCGTAGGCAAGGTGACAACGTATGGGCACATAGCCAAGGTGTTGGACTCGTCACCACGAGCCAGTGAGTCGGATCATTCTCCTATGCATACATCGAGCCTGGAGACTCTCCGCTGCGCGCTCATCGCATCATCCTCGAACCGAAACAGTCGGCGGAGCGCTGCGTTCAAATCCTTTCCATCCTCACGTCCCTTGCCACCGCATCATCGATTCCAAGCTCTTCATCGGCGGATTTCAAGGGCAATGGGGCAATAACAAAGGGGACGAGAACCAGATCGGAGGCAAGGAAATGAAGAAGCGCAGATTATTGCGCGACGAAGGTGTCGACTTCGACGGCAAAGGCATCTTGATCGGAGGTGCTGACAAGGTCTGGACGGGCTTGTGAGAGTATAGCGTGGATGTGTGGTCTGCACACGTGTCTTCGTGGAGCGTGTTGTTGCACTTCGGGCCTCATATATCTTGTCCACCTTTTAGTTGTCTCACTTTCTTTTGGGTACGTAGGTCCCTGTTTTTTGCTCGGAGCCGTCGCTCCTTGTAGCGCACTTCACGTATTTTAATATGTATTTTAAGCCAGCTTTGATACGAGCATCTATCTGTGTAAACCTTGTCTCTTCAATGATTCAGAGTCCTTCCGCCTGTGGACGAGCCTCGTCCTGGGATCAGAGACGGCCTCGGCCTCATTTCTCGGAAAGGGCCTTTACACCGGGCAATTCCTGTGAGAGTTGAAAGGCGGCACGGTCAGCTCATGTATATGTCGCAGACTGTGACACTTCTCAAAGACACTCACCTTGCCCTCGAGGAGCTCGAGCGAGGCTCCACCACCTGTCGAGACGTGCGAGAGCTTCTCCTCGGCGCCATACTTGGCGCAAACGGTGGCCGTGTCACCACCTGCAGAGGCGAAAGCAAGCAATCGCATCAGCTGTGTGATCCTCAAAGTAGTGTAGACGCCGTAACGCACCTCCAACGATGACAGTAGCGCCATTCTCCTTGGCCTCAATGCAGGCATCCAACGTCGCCTTGGAGCCCTTGGCAAAGTTGTCAAATTCAAAGACACCGGCGGGGCCGTTCCACAGGATCGTCTTGGCTTTCTTGATGGCCTCAGCGAACAACTTGCGCGACTCCTCTCCGGCATCGAGACCCATCCATCCCTCGGGAATACCCTCCTTGTCGGTCGCGGTGCCGACTTGGGCGTCCTTGGCGAACTTGTCGGCGGTGATGTAGTCGACGGGGAAGACGAGCTCGACGTTCTTGGCCTTGGCCTTCTCGACCAACTCGGCAACCTTCTCGGCACCGTCCTTGTCGAACAGGGAGGTACCGATCTCGACCTTCTCGAGCGTCTTCTTGAAGGTGAAGGCCATACCACCGCAGACGATCAACGAGTTGACCTGCATCGAGTCCAATCCCCTGTCGGTCAGTTTAAATCCTGGGATGGGCCTTAGATGTATGCGGACTGACCTTGTCGAGGAGGTTCTCGATCAGCTGGATCTTGTCAGAGACCTTAGCACCACCAAGGATGGCCAAGAAGGGGCGTTGCGGCTCCTCGAGGACCTTGGCAAAGTACTCGAGTTCCTTGGTCATGAGCAAACCGGCGGCCTTTTGGGGCAAGTCGACGCCGACCATGGAGGAGTGCGCTCGGTGGGCGGTACCGAAGGCGTCGTTGACGTAGACGTCACCGAGCTTGGTCAGGCTCGCTCGGAACTTCTTGACGGCCTCGGGGTCAGCTTTGGTCTTTTTGCCGTCCTTGTCCTTGGACGAGCCTTCTTCCTCGGCGTGGTAGCGCAGGTTCTCGAGCAAGATGATCTCGCCGTCCTTGGCGTCGGCAACGGCCTTTTCGGTCTCCTCACCAACGCAGTCGGGAAGGAAGGTGACGGACTTGGACAAGAGCGACTCGAGCTCCTTGGCGACGGGCTTGAGCGAGTACTTCTGTACGACGTGGCCGTCCGGTCGACCGAGGTGGGACATGAGCACGACGGCCAAGGCACCTTGGTCGAGGGCGTGCTTGATCGTGGGGATGGCAGCGACGATGCGCTGTGGGCTCGAAATGGGACCATGCATGGCACGGGATTGGAGTGAGAGAGGGTGCAGGGTCACCAGATGAGGAGTGCAGGTTTAGGGGCACGTATTGGTTGGGTCAGCTCCAGTGCCAACAACGGGGCGCCTAGCTCGTACGCAATGATGCAATAGCGATCTCTTTTGATTCGGTCCAGCATCATAAAGGGCTGGTAGCGTCGTAGCATCACACCGCAGTCTCAAGTGCGTCTCGACATGCGCAGTGGGTATCCATGCGCAATGGGTATTCATGCGCCGTTCATCGATGCCCTCCACCGTCGTCGTGGGCTGGGCATCGATTTCGGAGACTTGACGCCGCAGAGAGCCACCGACAAGAAGAGACACGACATGCTGCCGCACCCACTGACCTGGTTGTTGGTGATCTTGGGTCCATCGAAAGGGACGTTAAAGTCGACTCTGTGGATGGCGTGACATTTCACTCAGCCTTGTGAGCCCGTGGACGGTGGTGGGGAGGAGGGCGGGCACCAGCTCAAGCGAGCAGGCCGCACGTACCGGATGAGCACTTTCTTGCCCTTGAGCTGGACGTCCTTGATCGAGAGCTTGTTGGACAGAGACACTGTAACTCACACGGTCACAGTCAGCGAATTGTCTGAGGTCTGGCTAACACAGCATGTGACGTACTGATGTGCAAGGTTGAGTGTATGGATGGGGTGCAGGGATGAAAGCGACCGGGCGTACCGGGCGCCCCCCAAGTCAATCCAATCGATCGGACATGCGCGACTTGCTCCGAAGCGTGGAACCGCAAGCGCGTGAAAGTCCGATGCTTCGACGTCATGCGCGCCGAGATTCGAATAGTCCGAACTTGCACAGATGAATACCGAAGGTTACAATCTACAACGCTAAAAAATGGAACGAAAACAAAAAACATGTGTGCTACTCTTCTTCTCCTTGCATCATGTTGAAGTCTTTCACGCGCGGGAGTTCGTAAACTGGGAGAAATCGAGATCGCCGTCTGCCCGAGGATCAACAGCGTGCGGACACCATGTCAGCATGGTCGGGCGAAAGCCAACTCCGGAATCCGAAAAGCTCACATTCATCCTCGGTCGGCAGATCACCCAATTCGGCCAAGATGGCTTTCTGACTCGTTGGCTTGTTCGGGTCAATTTTGGGTCCTGCCGCACCCTCGGGAGTAACCTGGAACAAGTCCAGAATGCCCTCGGTGCCCAGCGTCGATAGATCCGAGTTTTGTTGCGTCACGACCGACGACGCGATGTTGAGTTTGAACTTTTGCAGACTGTGGCAAAAGACTCTACCGTCAGCCGATACATCACGGTAACCCCTGCATAAGCACTATCCGTACTGACCCCATGATCTTTTCCTCCAGAGTTCCACGCATGATGAGCCGATATACATTCACGACCTTCTTCTGACCCAATCGATGGGCACGATCCATTGCCTGCAGATCCTTCATTGGGTTCCAATCGTGCTCGACAAAGATGACCGTATCCGCTCCCGTCAAATTGAGGCCAAGACCACCAACGTGAGTCGTCAGCAGCAAGCAGTCGATTGAAGGGTCCGCGTTGAACGTCTGCACGACGGCGTGTCTCTTCGAGACGTCCGTGGAACCGTCGAGGCGCATGTACGCCACACTCGGCATCAACGCTCGGAACAAATCGCGTTCGACGATATCGAGCATCTGTTTGAGCTGGCAAAAGATGAGCACGCGGTGCTGCGAAACGGCTTCGTCCTCGGCTTCCGACTTGATCGTCGGCGTGCCGATGCCGCAGTCGAGTAAGATTTGGCGCAAAGCATGGAGTTTGGGGGCGTGGACCACGTCTCGAATCAAGGGAAATCCGGTCTTCTCGAGGGCTTGTTGGTGCCGAGACGACTCGGGATTGAAGATGAGCGAGGGGTGGTTGACGAGCTTGCGAAGGTACTGCAAAGCCTGGAAGACGTGTTGCGGTTTACCTCCTTCGCCTGATCCAGAGTCATCGCCACCGTCAAGGAGCTGCTGACCCTGTGACTTGGAAAAGTCGTCGTAAAGGTCCTTTTGCAGTGGCGATAGCTCGACGTAGTAGTCCTGGATGATCTTGGGCGGCAGGTCGTCCAGGACGTCCTCTTTCAGGCGTCGCAGGAGGAACGGCAGGACCTGCTTGTGTAGCGCCTCGAGCGCGAGTGCGCCTTGCTCTTGCTCCTTGGACGAGCTCTTGGCATCTCGACTCGCTGCGATGGGCTTGCCAAATCGGTCGTTGAAAGACTTTTCGGACCCAAGGAAACCCGGCATGAGGAAGTCGAACAGACTCCACAGCTCGAGTACGTTGTTCTGGATAGGCGTTCCGGAAAGTATCAAGCGATGGATCGCTCGTAGCATCTTGACCGACCTAGTGAGCTTGGTTTTGGCGTTTTTGATGATGTGGCCTTCATCGAGAATGCAGTAGTGCCAATCTTGCTTGGAAAGCGTCTCGATCTCGTTCCGTGTCACTTCGTAGGATGTGATGACCACGTCATACGACCCCAGAGTCTTGCTGATCGAGTCGCGGAACGCTCTCGGCCCAATAAAGGTGACACAGCGTAGGAAAGGGGCGTACGTCTTGATCTCTTGTTGCCAATGACCCGTCAGAGTCGGGGGGCAAATCACGAGCGAGGGAAGATGAACCGTATCGGGCGACCCGGTCTTCTTGTGCCGCTCAGCACGCTCATGATGCATGCTCCCGAGTATGCAGATCGACTGCAAGGTCTTGCCGAGGCCCATGTCGTCACAAAGGAGCCCGTGGAGCTGGTACTTGGCGAGAAAGGCCAGCCAACTGACACCGTCTCGCTGATATGTGCGCAGTTCGATGCCGATTGGGATCGGAATCTTGTACTCGGCCACCTTTTGACCGTCGAGAAGTTGGACAAGAAAGTCGCGCTCTGCTTGACGCTTCTCGAGCAGATCGCTAGAGAAGCCGGGAGGATCTGGCAGGCCGGCTTCCAGTGGTACGAGTTTGATCAGCGAGGCAAAGGTATTGGTTGCGACGAGACGAGTATCGTCGTCTGGATCACTCATCCGACCCAGGATAGGCACGATTAAAAAGATGACGTAGGGTAGGATCTTGATATCGAGAAGGTCGACGAGGTGGGAGACGAGCTCGACCGCTCCCCGTCGGTGTTGCACGTTGACCGGGTCCCCAATGACGGGCACGACACCCTCGACGACGTGTTTCATCCCTTCGACGGAGATGATGTCACACATTGCAGCAAAGCACTTGCTTGCTGCATACCGTACGACGGCGAACTTGCTCCGGATCGCTAGGGTCAGAGAAGGCAATAGCTCGACCAGGCGACCGCGTAGGTTTCCGTTCAGTTGCTTGGCGCCTATGGGGAGGACCGTCAAGCAATCGAGAAGGCTTTGGCCGGCATCTGCGCTTGTCGCTAGCAGCTGATCGGCTTGATTGACGTCGCCTGTTGGCAGACTCACGATATGATGAGCTCACAGATAGCCAACGCTTTCCACCATTCAGACTTCAGACATACCAGAAGCAAACGCCGCAAGTAATCCTTCGGACATTCCGCTCCACAGCCTCGGCACCCGCTCCAGTAAATCATCCCCAAACCGGATCGAGAGCTGGGCCAAAGCCAACTGCGCACCACGAAATGTGACGCGAGCGGTGGCAACCTCAGCCGATTCGACCTCCTTCTCCTTGAGCTCCTTGACGGCCTCGCCTCGAGCAGGTTTGTACTTGAGGGTCAAGATACCTTGCGCGGCGTTCATTTCGTCGGCAAAGATGGGCGTGCGCGTCTTGTCCTGGCACAAGAAAGTGCAGAGGTTCTTGACGATCTTATCAGAGGGATTCGCTTTAATAGTTGATCCAGGAGCAGAACACAGGTCGATGAACGCGGCGATCGCGCAGGCAGATCGAGCCTGGACCTCGGGATCCTCTTCGAGCTTGACGGCATTGTTGAGGCTTCGTACGAGAGGTGTGAGCTTGGCGGGAATGACGCGCAACGCCACGATCGCTCCTGCGATGGCCGCTGAGACCTGTCGATCTCGACTCGCTTTTCCAGCTTCCCATTGACTGATACCACTCTTGATCTTGCCGTGCTTCTCTTCCAACTGTGGAAGTGCCGTCCGCGCCGCGCCTTTGGAAACGAAGCCGACCAGAGGCTGGTACGAGCTATCGATCTGGCGAGCGTGAACGATGCGGAATGGTTTGGGGACCCGCGGGATTTTATCTTTGGTGATCTTACCCTGTGCCGAGAACGCGGCGTACAAGGCCAAGCAATCAGAGTTGAGCTGAACAAGAATCGAGTCTAGCTCCGAGTACGACTCGGGCGGATCGGCGGCAACAGCGGAGTGAAGGGCGGGCACCAGTCGAGACGCCAGTGTCGAGCATTGGGTCAAGGGTTTTTCGAGCTTGGGCGCAGCCGCTGCGCCCCACTCCTCGATGATGGTCGCGCCCAGGAAGCGTTCAAAGGCGGAGGTAGAGTTCAGCCGCGTCGTCAGCTCATCAGAAAAAGTCGAATCGTGAGTGCCGAATGGCCATGAAGCGATGAGCTGTCCTAGTGCGATTGCACCAGCAAGACGTGCTCTAGTAACTCCCTCGATCGAGACGAGCGCCAAGTCTTGCGAGATCATCGGTCTGTCGACGTTGTAGACGTAGCCGCCGGTGCCGCTCAAGCTTGTCTTGGCCGACCAGAAGAACGCCGTGTTGAGTGGCGTCCCTACTGGGGTCGAGACCAGTGCGAACCATGTAGCGATGTGAGATGAGGCAAGGCAAGCGATTCTGGACGGAAGCGCCGAAAGCAAGACTTGCCACGCCTGAGCCGACGACGCGCGAATTTCGGCTTTGTTCTCGACGATGAGGTTTTGGAATAGTAGTCGCAAGAGTCGATCGTCAGCCCAGCTCAGATCACTGGAAGGCAGCTGAAGAAAGACGAGGATGGTGTTGAGGACGGCGACACGAACCGATGTGATCGTGTGTCGGAAAAAGGGATAGAGTCGAGGCACTAGGTGTGCCAAAGGACGACCAGCGGTCACGAGCGCGAGCACGGAAGGGTAGCGGAGCAAAATGGCGAGCAGGTTCATGACGCCGCCGATCGAGCTTGACAAGTCGTCTTTGAGATCGCCGAGGCATTCCCACAAGACCTCGACGACCGTTGCGAGCTCGACGGGAAAGCTCGCGACGAGTGCATCGGCGACCGATACGAGGGTTGCTGCTGCCGCCGATCGCACATCATCGTCCCCATCTCTCAGGCCTAGGAGGGCTGCGTCTATGACCTCCTTCAGGAGCGCCGTTGCAGTCGGTTGAGAACCATCAATACTGGCCTCGGGCTTCATGACCTTGGCTGGCTCGGCTTTGGTGCGAAGCATGTCGCCTTTGACAGTCACGAGATACTTGAGGCCCAGCAGTCCGGAATGCCGAACCTGCCATGCGTAGTTGACTCGACGTCCTGCATTCGGCTCTGGGGCGACGTCCGCGTCTCGCTTGTCGGACAAAGCGCGGGAAGGCGGCGCACCGTCCTGATCGATCATCGCAATGAGCAAGCGTTGGACGAGGACGACCGAACTCACTGCCATGCAGGGCAGCAGAGTCGCGAGCGCCTGCGCCGCCGTTTCTCTGACAGGTGCAACCACGTGATCTGCGTTGTAGTCGCCGAAGCGATCGAGCGCAAATACACAAAGCAGCTTTGCAGCGACATCTTCGGACCAGCGTCGATGTCGTTCCTGGTTCGCGGCGACAGTCTGACCCGCTGTGAAAGGGACCGAGTCGAGTCAGCTTTGGCATGCCTAATCGAATCTCCGAAAAGCGCCCTTACCAATCTGTCCACCGCAACGGCCTTGCAGCTTGAGTACTTCCTTCAACCCCAGAGCGGCACCGTGTCTCGTTTCCCAATTTGGCGATAGCAGAGCTACTGTGAGGCGCTCGACCGTTCCTCTCCATGGCCACTCGCCAGCTTTGACCTCCATCTCGGCCCGGTTCTGCGCCTCGGCGTCGACCATGACTTCACCACCCTGGCGTTGCTTCTCGAGTTCCCTCTCCCTAGCCCTTGCCTGGGGATCGATCACGACGGCTTCGCTTTTGACGTTGCTTTGGGACGCAGAGGTCGCTGGAGTGCCGTTCCCCGCATCCACGGCTCGGATCTTGGCCGGGGGTGCGGCGAGTGAGGCAGCGGATAAGGCCCCCGCCCCGCCGTTCGGGGTTGACTTGGCTTCCGTCTTGCGCTTGCGCTTGAGCTTGTTCCGTTCTCGAGCAGACAGACCGGCAAATTCGTCTTCAGTCTCTGGCGGTGTCGCTACCACTCGCATGGAGTCAGTGGCTGCGGCGTCGTTCGACGCCGATGCGATGGGTGCACTGATCGCAGATGATCTTGACGCCTCTGCACCGATTGGTAGCTTGGATGTGCTGGTGACAGGGACATCGGAGGTAAAAACCGAAAGGGTCTTGACCGAGGCAGCCCCTTCGTTCTTGAATCTGGGTAGGGGCAGAATCGTTCGAGCAGTCGTGGTTGGAACTTCGGTGGCCTTGAGCGGATTGTTTGAAGCGGTTTCCACACCAGCGGCTAGCTCGGCCGAAACGTCGACACCCAAATCTTGCTCCATTGGCCCACTCATCCCCAATCCGAGGTTCGTCATGGCTTCTCGTTGGGCCTTTGCGAGTTCTTCGGCCGACAAATGCGAGAGATTGCCATACTCGTTACCCGAACTCGAAAGGAGCAGCGAGCCTTCCGACAGGACCTTCATGACATCGAATTGATCCAGGGAGAGCCCTTCGGATAGATCGGCGTAAACATTGTCGTTGAGCGGGGTCGAAGGGGGTGCAGCGGTCGAGGTGGGATCCCATATTCCAACCGCCTTCGAAATGAAGCCTAGTGCGGCAGCGGCAGCTTGTCGCGTTTCGGACGAGCGTGACTGCAAATGAGGAAGGATCTTTAAGAACGAGCATAGTGTTGTTCGCCCATTCTGTCAGCTCAGAGCTCTCCCTCACTGACCCACCCAAGCGCAAGGCGGTGTCCGTGTGGGGCGTCGAACGCCTGAGACCCGAAGGACTGACCCTCGCAACGAGCTGTATCACCTCGTCCCACTCGCCATCGACTCCCTTCCACAATGAAGCTTCTTCTCCTCCCCCGAGTGGGTTGCTCAAATCGCTCTCGGCCTTGACAGAAGGGTGTGCGACGCGGGTGCCGGCGATCTGCCCCAGTTGACGAGCCGCCGTCAGTCGCACCGAGGCGGTCGAGCCCGTCTCGAACAATTGGATTAATCGGTCCAACCTGGCCGTGTGGAGTTGATCAAATGTCAGTATACGGTGCCAGTGTGAATATTGACGAGGCGTGACTGACCGGGAGCCCGACATCGCAGTGCGCTGATCCGCGTTTCCTGGCGGCTGACTTGGAAAGCACACAAGAGTCGACGAAGGATCGCTACTCGCGACGTCACGTCTGCCTCGCACAGCCACGAGCAGCCACGGGAGGCCACGGGTGGGCCGCCCCCCAGGCTGGGCTCCCCTGGGGGTGGCGCGCATGCGCTTAGAGCGGAGTCGGCGAGTGAAACGAATAAGGTGCAGAAGCGAACAGGCCTTTCTCTCGTTGTAAGGGGATGCCTTGCGGAACAGCCCCATAAGTAGCCTCTGAGTAGCTAGAACTGTCGAGTTCTAGTTACGCTTGCTTTTAGCCTAGCGGTCAAGGCGACAGATTGTAATTTATGCACATCAGAGGCGCATCATACCTTACACTCGTCTACTCCACTCTAAGCGCACAGCTGGCCCGGAATACGCCGGCAAGCACTTTCGGATGTATTTCATCGGGCATATTGCAAAGTTGCATGGGGGTTTTCCCGGTTGCACATGTCACCAAACAAACGCCATGCAGGCAAGACGTTTCTAGCGATACGGCCTTCACAGTCAAGCAAACTTGGCCCTCTCAAGTTGACCATCGCACCGAGTGAGAGATAGACGTCCGGAAGACATAAGGAAGCAGGATTTGCCAATAGCTGCCGTTATATCATAGGAACTACACTTGTTGCACACGTATTTACAAAACTGCACGCGGCATCTTCCTGCTCGCTTGGCGGACCTGTTCGCAAAGAACGGCACAGAAACAGGGGACAGGATCAGTGATTGGGCTCGACCCTGCGAGCAGCGCCGAATCGCGACTTACCGCAAGATCTCCGAGAATCTCCTCTATCGATTTGAAGAAAGAGGGAGAAACG
Organism: Microbotryum saponariae; assembly: GCA_900102585.1. Lineage (NCBI taxonomy): Eukaryota > Fungi > Basidiomycota > Microbotryomycetes > Microbotryales > Microbotryaceae > Microbotryum > Microbotryum saponariae. The sequence goes on along the minus strand of FMWQ01000050.1, from coordinate 1,086,226 downwards.
AGCAGGCAAGGTCAGCAAAGCACAGACTTGTCACCGCGAGGCAAAGGGGCCAACTCACCTGCACCACCGAGAATAGCATCGAACTTTTGCGTGCGTTGGAATTGCTCTGGAGACAGGTGTGCAAGTCTCAGCAAAAACGAACCACGCAAGCCTCCAGGTCTCACGGAGAAGGTCCACTCACCGATCATACCACCCATACCACCCTGCGTGATACCACGTCCACCAAAGATCTGAACGGCCTCGGACGAGATCTCACCGGCCATCTTGGTGCACCACATCTTGAGCGCACCGATCGGGCCACCGAGCAAGTCACCCTGCTGCGCGTAGGTGAGGTGGTTCATCTGGTAGGTGATGTTCTCGAGATAGGCCTGCAGCGACTCGATCTTGGCGAACATGTGCGCGAACTTCTCGCGAATCACGGCTTGCTCGATCAAAGGCTTGTGAAAGACATTGCGCTGGTGGGCCCACTTGAAGCACTCCTCGACGATCAGGCGCGACCCGGCCACGGAACCGCAGCACATGACCCAACGCTCGTGGTTGAAGTTGGTCAAGATGACGTAGATACCCTTGCCCTCCTTACCCATCAAGTTCTCAACGGGAACCTTAACGTTGTCGAAGGTGATGTAGGCCGTACCAGCCGCGGTCGAGTAGGATGTCTTGATCAACTTGGTGTCGACGCCCTCGCCACGGCGGATCAAGAGCATAGAAAGGCCGTTACCCGTGTTGACACCGGTCGAGAAGTAGTCCGAAAAGTTTCCGTTCGTGATCCACTTCTTGGTACCGTTGACAATGTAGTGCTTGCCGTCGGCGGACTTCTTGGCCATGCAGCGAAGACCGGCGACGTCGGAGCCGGCGAAGGCTTCGGAGATGGCGAGCGAGATAAACTTGCGACCGGCAAGGACCTCGGGGATGATCTCCTTCTTAAGAGCCGGCGAACCGTAGTTCATGACGGGGGGGAGACCGATGACCATACCACCCTGGAGACCATCGGCGTAGCCGCGAGCACCAGTGCGTACGAGCTCTTGCGTGACGATTTGCTCATGGAAGTAGTCAAAGTCCTCACCCTTGACGCCACCGGGGAGCGTCAAGCCGTGAAGGAGCTTACCGGGGCCGAGACGCATGTGGTTGATGTAGACACCCTCGGCACCCATCTTCTGGATGAGTTCGACCGTCGGTCGCTCGTTCGACTTTTCGTGCGCCTGGGCCTCGGCGCGCACGTACTCGTCGTTGAACTCGCGCATGTACTTTTGCAGTGCGCGGTGACCGTCGTTATAGTAAGGCGATTTGAAGCCCTCGGTGAGCCAGGTGGGCTCGGCGTAAGGGACGGGCGAAAGAACACCGGGCGTCGGCAAGATATAGCGAGGCTTGGCGCCCTCGATCGTGCCAATGATGAATCGGCCGTACTTGACAAGCACTTCGGATCGGTGCATGCCGAAGAAGGCATCGGTGGCATCCTGTGGGGGCGGACTTTGGTCTAGTCAGCCCTCTAGTCCATTACTTTGAGCACCGATGCGGGTATCACTGACCTTGCCAGCAACGAGCTCATCGAGCAACACTGCGGTCCCACCGGGGTGCAAGTCGACAAACTTGCTCAAACTGCAGTGGAAAGGAGCTGCGCTTTTAGTTGTCGAAGCTGTGATAGAACACGATTGATAGAGTAGGACTTACTCCTGTGGGTTGTGGAATGCGCAGTAGGGACAGAAGATGACGGCCGTCAGTGAATGAGCTCGTCGCGGACAGGTAACGCGCGACGCGTGTCATTCGGGCGCAGAGCTTACATAGACGGCCGAGTCGATGATGCACCAAAGATCACCCTCCTTGGAGTGCTGTTCGTTGGCATCACGAACGAGGGACGATGTTCGGGTCAGTATACAGACAATGGGTGACGTGCTGCGTTGAATATGATGGCAGCGATCGCGGAGAGCCACCGCACCGCAGAGAGCGCCGGCTCGGCGTCGGTTAGCCGGAGGTCGAGGTCGCTAGGCGCGCCGCTCAGCCCAGATCGGCACAGGATGGCGCGTATCCCATGGCAGTGCCTGCCCGAGCACAACGGTCCAACCACAACACAATCCCATGGCAGTGCCTGCCCGAGCACAACGGTCCAACCACAACACACTCATTGACGTACCTGGGCGACTTCCTCCTTGGTGTAGGTCTTGAGCGACTTGGACTTGGCCGTGGCGGGCACGGTGAGATACTGCGTCTTGCTTTGAGGGAGAGACATGGCTGATTCTGAGAGCGCACCGGCACACGTGAAAGCCGTCGAGGAGACCAGGCACGAACGACCGTTGAGCGACGGTGGGGAGGCGATACACGATCAGTAACAAGGTGAGAGAACAGGGTACAGAGGGTGATGAGTAACGCGAGATAGCAAGTGACCACACCGGGACTCACGATGATCAAAGTGATTACAAGGAGCGGGCGAAACGATAGGATCAGAAAGAGAAAGCCTTCGACCGACCCACCCCGCCTTTTTTTCGGCGGCGGGCTGCAGACGTGCAGACTGGCTGCAGCCGCCAAGCAGAGCCGCCTTTGCGCTGTCGTTGATTGGCGAGGCGCCCGGCGTGTGGCCGAAACCGGAGTAGACGCTCGCACGGACCACCCAGGTCATGAAAAAGACACAACTAATTCCAGCTCTACACACCCTTTTCAAAACCACCAAGCCCTTTGGATCTCTACCAAACGCCAACCGGCCGCCAAAGTCACCCCATTCGCGGCGCACCATTCGAGAAGGTCGACCTTGGCCGTCTTCTCCGTGATTCCACACACGCGCAGCGAGTTGAGCTTGGGCATCAAGTGACTCTTCAGCGTCGTGAGCAAGGCCAGTCCGGAAGGATCATCGAATTCTTCTACTACTAGACGGGATAGGTTGGGGCTTTTAAGAGAGGCGAAGAAGGTGGGTGAGGAAGGTATGCCGGTTAAGTGCAGATGTCGAAGGCGAGGCAAAGGGACAGGGGGTGAGGGGAAGTAGGAGACCTCCTTATGCTCTGTGTGGAGGGGGTCGCAGATACAGTCGTCAGCGGCTGAGGAGACACTTACAATTTCTAAAACGAACTTCTGACTGACCTTTGCATCTCATACCGCCTCTTGGCAGATCCCTGACGCTCAGCTCCTCGAGTTGAGGCGCGTAGATCTTGACCAGACCTTGAGCGACCGGGGCGAACTTGTGCGACGTGAAGGACGACTTGTTGCGGATCGCGAGAGACTTCAACGTCGTAGCCGAGTGTTCCAGCAGTAGTTGGAGATCTGCAACCGAGGTTTCACCCCAGGCAGTCGCGGAAAGCTCGAAGCGTGTGAGCTGCACTTTGTATCGCTCGAGAATGCAAGGCTCGATCTCCTCGTGAATCAGCCAGTCTCTGTTGGCATAAGCTATGCAGTCAGCACAAACCAATGCGTTTCCAAACCGCCTGAATGTGACTTACGGAGCGATCCTCAACGTCAGGTCCCTAACCCTTGGGAGGTCGGCCAGCAAGATAAACGTCTCAACGGCCGAGACATTGCGCAAGGTGAGGGTCGTAATGGAAGGAGGAAGAAGACCGGGCTTTAGAAGCTCAGGATGGTGGCCAAAGTCGGCATCGAAGGTGGTGAGCAGTGGGCAGAGAGGGATGATGCTCTTGACGAGTTGCTGACCCCTACTTTCGACCATAACAGAATGTACGGTTGAATCGTGAGCACCAGCAGCGCTCGATCGGAGGGACAGGCTGCGACACTTACAGGGCGACATCAGCGGCACGTTCCAACTCGTACTTTTCGACGATGGTTGCCGGGGCGGTAGGCATGAGTTCGGGGAGCGAGTGATTCTTGGTGCGACAGCTTGCATCGATCGATCGCACATGAGCGGCGGCCTGGACAGTTTTACCGAGGGTTTCGATGATTTCTGCGGGATAGTGATCCTTGGTCAGTTACTGACATCTAATTAGTCCCTGTGGAGTGCCCGGGGCTCACCAGCGTCTTGGCAGGTCCGCTCGCCGATGATGATGGAGCGGTGGAAGATTTCTCGCACGACCTCGCGCCATTGACTGCACACGCCGGCGAGCAATCTGTAGGCGCATGTCTGAGAAGTCGATCCGGGTCAGTGCCAGATGTCATGTAAACCTAGAAGGTGATCAAACTGACAGAGCACTGCGTGGTGATGGGCAGGAACACGCCATCGCAAATGAAAAGTTCGCTTCTCGCCGCGTTGACGGCCTCCTCGAGGATCTGGCGAACGATCTCGATCGGCAGTTCTGATCTCCGACGCTTTTGGGTAGAAGTAGGCTCGAGATTGAGTTCGCTGATGTGAGCTTCTTCGAGGTTGCCGATGCTGGGGGAAAGCGTGCACCGGAACGGTAAAGTCGGTACCGTCGGGGGATCGGCGGGCACGGTGAAGATGGTCCAAGCAGGATGACTGTAGTTCTTCAGCATGATTTCGGGAGCGGAATGGGGCACAGAGCTAGTGGAAGTGGGCTGTAAATGATTTTGGATGGAATGTGAGGAAGTAAAGGTGGATGTCAGGGCTCGATGGTGTGATGAAGTGTCGGTAACCACTGGTGTGCTCTGATGTGCTGAGACTTTGCCCTCGAGACCGGGGCGGTCCTCTATCAGTGGCGGCGGAGGTCGCCGCGCGCTTGTTCAGACCAGTGGCATCATCTGGCCGGAGACATTCCATGATGGACCCCAAACGGTTCTCCAAAATCCACGCAACATCAAGTGCCGAGCCGCTCTGTCACCGTTCGTTGTCGCTCGGACCCCGTGGGACGGGACAATAATCAGTTAGTCTAGGGCAGAATGAAAATCAATCAAAATTGAGAAGACGCGCGCCTATGCTCAAATAAAATAAAATAAAAGCTTCCGCCAGATGGGCACACGTGCAGTCCCCGTTCGAAAGGCGGATCGAATTATGAAATGTCTCGAAGGGAAGGGTTCACTGCAGGCGTCCAGGACTTGCGCTCGGCGGTGGGCGAAGGAAGGGCAACGAAGCTGGCCGCGGGAGGTCAATTCGATCCGAGCGTGCACGAGGGTGCATAGCTGTGCAATGTCGTGCAAAGGTATTGGGATGAGCGGAATTAGAGTATACCGGGGTATGCAGTCATGTGCATGCGTTCACATGATTATGCAGGGGCGACAGGGGTCGGACGGGGCCAGCCAACTTTAAGGCGACTCGATCCGCGAGCTGTGGGCCGATTTCGGACCAAGTGGGGGTGGGGGCTGCAACACTCAAGAGTAAAGCTATCGAAGCTCATGATCAGTGAAGTATCGGCCTGCTCGCTGCACGACGCAATGGGAGGCGGGGTTACTACCCCCAACAACTGGTTTCGATGATTGAAGATGTAATAGGATAGAGTTGGAGCTCGATGATCCCTTTGATGGAGGATCCCTTGGGGCGTTCACGAGTGTTATGGCCTCTGGGAGACTGGGAAACTGGGAGACCTCCCCAAAGTGGCCATTACTCAGCCTGAAGCGACCCTGCGTAGCCCAGCAGTAGCCCAGCCTAGCCCAGCGTCCGGGTGCCGTCCTCAGCCACCGCCCGGTGCCACTGCTCGCACGTTGCCCTCTTGCCCGATCGGACGTCGCACCGACGTCGCACACTTACGCTCCAACATCAATATCTCGACTCTCCTTGGTCGGAAAGAGATTGTTTTGACTGATCTCGCTAACCGAGGAGTTGTCGGACCAACCGAAGCGATCCACCGCAGCCGAATTGGGGACCAATGACGCGGCTGGATCGGACGATCGTGCGCTGGACGACGTCGTTCACGCTGGTGGCCACGATAGCGTCCGCCGCACGCAGTGGAGTACTGCTCAATCAACTGCCTTCGCACGACACCAATACGAGCAGCAAGATCGTTCCTGATTCGAGTCGAGCAAGCTATGGTATCGTCTCTGGGCCAGCGTCGCTCTTGATGCCCCGCCCGCCGGAATGCCCGCCGTGCAACCCGTTCAACTGCGTGCTGCCGGCCTTCACATGCCTCAACACAGGTCAGTGAAGATACCATCAAAAACATACTGGTACACTCTTGATCACTATTTGAAGCTGACCCTCATAACATCAACATCACTCTACATCGCCTCGATCGCCGCCTTGTCCAGGCGTATGTAACGACTACAACGGACAGTGCATCTGCCCACCCGGATTCGGGGGCGAAGACTGCTCCAAACCACGTCAGTCACAGCTTGATTACTCGATCGTCCTGGACCACGATACTGACGAATCCCGGCAAGGGTGGCACGTGAGCAGTCTGCGGATCGCTCGCCGATGGGAACGAACGTTTCCCCCGAAACGGCACAGAGTGCGAGTGCGAACCCGGATGGGGTGGTATAAACTGCAACGGTGCGTCTTGACACTCTAGGCATCGTCCGAACCTCATGCACCCTGCTAAACCGGTGCTCCACACCTATCCGCAGTCTGTGAGACGAACAGGGCCTGCTCCGCACTCATTGCCAGCCGAGACCCGGCCAACGGCATGCTCAAGGCCAGTGATAAGAACGATAAGGGAGACGGCGATGGTCAAGGCTCCGACGACGAAAATGCTGTGTGCTACAAGCAAGGCTATGCGGTGAAGGAGATGTTCCAGATGTGCGATGTCACTAGTAAGCAAGAGGTCTTGGATTGTCGCTTCGGAGGGTGTGTGGCTGATCGGACTGATAATGCGCCGTCCCTCTATAGATCGCAAGATCCTCGACATGTTGCCTGGCCGACCACCCCAAGTGACATTTACTTGCGATGTTTCATCCGCGACGTGCGGCTTCCAGTTCTGGATCGGCAAGGTTGAATCGTTCTATTGCGGCCTTCGAAACTGCACCTCATCCCTCCAGACGGGATATGACAGCAATTACACCGAGTATTCGTGCCAGGAGATGTCGTGTTCATGCATCCCTGGCCGCATGCTTTGCGGCGAAGATGGAAGCGTTGGTCAGTGAAAAGCCCTTTGATCCTGCGTTTACGCCTGGTCGGCAACTCACCATGTACGTTTCCGCCACCACTGCGCCAGATATCACCGAGTTTCTCGACGAAGAGATCAAAGGGCCGACCAAGTTCAGCACCCGATCAGGCGAGAACAGCAAGTTTGAAGAACCGGCCATGAACCAGTTGATCAACGACATCTTTGGGGATAGCTACATTACACTCCGGTGCACAGCCGGCGAATGTCTCCGAGCGAGCGAAGTGCCTGGTTTCATTGTTCCGCCCAAACCGAACGACAAGACGTATATTGTCGTCACGATCGCCATCGCTGTCGCTGTTCTGTTGCTGGGCCTTTTCCGTAGGTCCATGTGCCTTGCACAGGCAGAGTTCGCTGCGAGCTTACACGTAGGTCGGCATCGCTACAGTCTTCTGGTATTTGGGACGTGCCGACACGACGAGCGAATACTCGTTATTGGGCGGTCGCATCCGCTTGCCCAAGCATGGAGGATCGAACGGCACGACGAACAAATCCCTGCTCGAGGATCATATCCCCGCAGCTTTGCAGTTCTCCAACTTGACCTACACACTACCGAACGGTCGAGTGGTCCTCGACGACATCAGCGGATCTGTCAAACCCGGAGAGATCATGGCCGTGATGGGTGCATCTGGAGCCGGCAAATCGACATTCCTCGACTTGCTCGCGCGAAACTCGAAGCACGGCACCGTCGAAGGCGATATCCTCGTCAATGGACAGCAAGTAGGCGATTCTGACTATCGCCAAGTCGTCGGCTTCGTTGATCAAGAAGACACACTGCTCGGCACCTTGACCGTGTACGAAACGGTGCTGTACTCGGCCCTTCTTAGGTTGCCTCGCGACATGTCTTATGAAGACAAGAAAATGCGCACACTCGAGACGATGCATGAGCTGGGTATCCTGCACATTCGAGACAGCCGAATCGGTGAAAGTGGTCATCGCTCGATCTCGGGTGGGGAGAAGCGTCGGGTCTCGATCGCGTGCGAGCTTGTGACGAGCCCTTCGATCCTGTTCTTGGATGAGTGCACCTCAGGTGAGCTCGCGGCGATAATTCTAGGACCAGGAAAAGCGAGCCCTGCTGACTTTTGAGTGGTGATGATGATGCATGCAGGCCTCGATTCCTTCAATGCATTCAACGTCATCGAATCGCTCGTGCAGCTCTCGCGAGTGTACAAGCGCACCGTCGTCTTCACGATCCACCAGCCGCAGTCCAACATCGTTGCATTATTTGACAAGCTCGTCCTGCTTGCCAGCGGCAAGATGGTCTACTCGGGCTCGGCCAAGGATTGCCAAGCGTACTTCAAAGACATCGGATGGGCTTGCCCACCTGGCTTCAATATCGCCGATTACCTCATCGACCTTACCATGGCGACTGAGAAGAAGCCGAGTGATATCGCGCCTGCTGAGGCTCAAGCGGCGCTGATCCAACTCGAGGGCGAAGAAGATGCCGTGACTGTGCCGGATCCCGAGCTCGGTGTTCAACGCATGACTCGTCGCCGACGTCAGCCAACGGACCCTACCGATGCTGAGGCCGAAACCCCCTCGACGAACGGGAAGGGTACATCCAAGCTCTCGATGCGACTCCTCAGTGGCTCGAGCTCGGGTCGTGACACACCTCAAGTCGAGCTTCCTCTCAGGCTGACTCGGCTCGTCGACGCTTTCGCCAAGAGTGACATTGCCGCCGCGACGCGTTCAGAGATCACAGCTGCCGGTTCGGCGGCGCGGGAGAATGGCCACGTCCAAGGCCAAAGGGTCGTGCTGCACAACTTCAAGCGGGCTAATGGGTGGACCCAGTTCAAGATCTTGAGTGGAAGGTCATTCAAGAACTTGTACCGCAACCCGCAATTGATGCTCGCACACTACGCTGTGGCCGTTGTTGTTGCAGGTGAGCATCCGGTGCGAGCGAGGCTCGCAAGGTGCCGCTAATGATTTCTCTCGACGTGTGCTCGCAGGGATCTGTGCCTTCTTGTTTCGAGGATTAACGTGAGTTCATGCTCGGGTATTGACTTGAGATTCATGATATTTACGTGACGGTGAGACATGCCCAAACAGCGAGGACATCCCCGGCTTCCAGAACCGAATGGGGCTGGGCTTCTTCTGCCTCTCCCTCTTCGGCTTCAGTTGTCTCACAACCCTGGACGCCTTCGCTGCGGAACGCCTACTTTTCACCCGAGAGCGAGCGAACGGATACTATACCCCAGCAGCGTACTTCACCGCCAAGCTCCTCTTCGACATCGTCCCCCTGCGTGTCATCCCGCCTTTCGTCTTTGCGGCCATTATCTACTCGCCCGTGGGCCTCGTGCCGACCGTCGATTCGTTCTGGCGTTTCGTTATGGTCCTCGTCGCGTTCAACCTTAGTGCTTCGAGTGTGGTCTTATTCCTCTCGGTCATCATCAAGGACGCTGGAGTCGCCAGTTTGATTGGAAGTTTGATTATGTTGTTCAAGTCAGTCGTGGCTTTGACTCTTTCGTCATGTCCCCGGCATCCAGCTAAGGCATTGAATTTTCTTCTTTCGACCACAGCTTACTTTTCGCCGGCCTGTTGATCAACCGCGACAAGCTCCCATGGTGGCTGCAGTGGCTCGAAACGACGTCCTTCTTCCACGCCGCTTTCGAGGCGTTCCTCGTCAACGAAGTCCGGTACCTTCAGTTGAGGGATCATCGCTGTAGGTTCTTCTCCTACGGCACCCTGTATTTGTCAAGCGCTGATCAAGAAAGCTCTCTTCACGTGTAACAGACGGTGTCGATATCGAGGTCCCCGCAGCCACGATCCTCTCCATGTTTGGTTTCAACGCCCAGGTGAGCTGTCTCGAAGAGAAGTCGACAAGTCCCGATCGTCGACTGACACTTTCTTTTGCCCTCCCCCCAACAGGCCTTTTGGTTTCCCGACATGACCTTCCTGTTGAGCGTATTTGTCATCTTTACGGCACTTTCCTTTGTCGCTCTTGTTGTGCTCGTCAAAGAACGACGATAGAGGGACACAACGATCAAGAATCGAGTAGATGGGTTTGGATTTCGTCGATACACGGTACATTGTAATACTATTGGATTGCGTCCAAACTGGGCACTTCTTCTCCGGGGTTCAGTGACAAGGGTCGAGGTGAGTGCATTCCCAAGTATCAGATTTCGGCAAAGTAGCTCCACTAGTTGCATTGGATCGCAAGTCGAGGAGGGCTCAGCCTCACGAAATGAAGTCTCGGCGATGCTCTGGTGGCGGCGAGATCGAGGCAGCTAGGCTGGAACGTTTCTCTCGCTTCGTGATCGGTGGGTTTCATCAAAAACGTCGAGGATGAGCTGGGATCTTGAAACAAGCCAGGGGCTGTGTTTATCGAAAGCTTGCCCGGGAAGGGTCGAATCTCGCAAAGTTCGGGACCGGACATCGGATGATCACGTTGAATCCGCCGATAAGAGTGTTTTTTTGCGGGAAGTGCGCTTGAAGTGTGAAGTTGAGAGCCTCGACCTCTCCAAGCGTCGATCTTGCAGAGGACCACGACAGTGCGAGCGGATTTGGGCATCGAGTCCACGGGCGGCGGCGATTTTACACTCGGTTCGTGTTGGCCAGCACGGTGCGCGAGTTTTGGATCCACTGCGTAACGGTGACCATTCGGCGGCATCCCAGCGAACGAACTCGTCACAGCCGAGACGTAACTGGTTCATCTTGTTTCGGTGGTGTCGACTGAACGACATTCCATCTCCCCACCGCAGCGGCCAAGAAACCTAAAATGGGCCGGGTCAGCACATGACATCGTTCGCCTCGTCAAACCTGTGCAAACGCACCTGTTCCCCCCAAAACGGCCACAATCCTCCCCAGCGGTCTATAGGGAGGTTTGCGAGCCTGGTTGAAGGCGTACAGACTGACGAAGGCAAAGGTCGCGGTGCCGCTGAGACGACAAAATTCGCACTCGGTCGAGGCCAGTGCGCCGGGAGAGTCGCCCGAACGAACGGGAGCTTGTGATTGCGTACTCCGGAATGTGGACGGGATGAGGTTCGACATGCCGTTGCGGGTTGCGGTGTACGGAACAGCTGCGTCTGCGCGGAGGAAGAGGGCGACGGCGATGACAACGACGAGTGCATACATTCAGACTCGGGAGACGGCCCCGGACGGCCCCCGCGCGAAAGATCCCCGTTCGGCGTGGCCTCCTACCCCGCTGGATAGTGTTGGGTCATCGTCGTCAGGCCACCATGTAAGTTCACTCCGTCCCAACTGCCCTCAGGTGACCCTCTCGACTCGACTCGACTCCATAGCTGGCGTGACTGGAGTTTCCTGCGCCGACTTGCCTGGGTCGCTGTCCTCAAGCCACGCTCGCAGTCCATCCACATTCTCGTGCACGGCCAAGAACTGACACGTACCTCATCCTCACACTTGGAACCAGGACCGAATACTGGATCTCCAAAGACCGCTACTGGTGCAAGCAAGTCCCCTTCCTCACTGCCCACACCTCCCCGTCGTTCCAGCACCCCTAACCCTTTCCCTCCTTGCCCCAGATATTGTTCCATCTACATCGCCGACGACAAACCCTCGCGCATTCACCACGAAACCGGTCTCAAACATAAGGGTCATTATGAGCGGTACATCAGGGAGATCTATAAGCGTGGCGAGAGGGAGAAGAGGGAGAAGAAGGAGGAGGCCGACGAGATGGCCAGGATCGAAAAAGTCCGTAGTCGAGTGGCTTTTCCTTTCGGTTTGGATTTCGGATCGAAGCTGATGAGGTTTGTGTGTTGCCCTTACATCGTAGGCCGCACGATTGGCGATGGGCTCTTCCTCCCTCGACCTTGGCCAAGGCAACTCCTCAACCCCCCATGCCTCCACCTCCAAACCAACCCCGGCAGGTCCCCCCGATCCTTTCGCATCCTATACGACCGCCGCAGACCTAGGCTTCAAAGACGAGCCGGTCATTGTCGATCCTGCGATCGAAGCGAGGGAGAAGGATAAAGAGACGAGGCAGACCGAGGGGGTCATTGGGCAATGGGAGGTCGTGAAGAAGAAGAAACCTTTGTCAACGACGTCGGGGGTGACTACGATGAACGCGCGCGTGGTCCTTCCTCCTCCTCAATGGATGCAGAACTCGCCTGGGTATACGAACGGGGTCAAAGTAGAGACCGAGGTCAAACAAGAAGGAGAAGACGAACAAGGTGCCGAGCCTGAAGAACCGGAACAAGAACGACCAAAGGCCGCCCCAAAATACCTCAACGAAAAAGCCTACGCAGCCGACAAAGACGATTACGACCCGAGCAAAGTCGGACCCGTCAAATTGAAGCGTAAGATCTTGACGCTCAAGGAACAGCAAGAGATTGACGAGAGAGAAAGGGAGAAGAAGAGGATCAAGGAGGAGATTGAGGAGACGAGGAAGAGAGCCAAACTGGAACGAGGGAATGGGTGGAGTCAGGTTGAGGTTGGTGAAGAGGGGTTGTTGGAGTTCGAGGAACCTCCGGAAGCTGAAGGGGAGGTGAAACAGGAAGAGGGTGATGTTGCTAAACCCTCCATTGCCGAAGAGGGACAGGACAAGCTCAAGGTGGCAAGCGGCTTCAAGAAGCGCAGAATGCATGGCGCGAATGCTGTGAGGAAGAAGTAGGGACCGTTTCCCGGGTAACGATGCATTGTAATCAGAGCCCGCTCAATGCTCGTTTCTGAGGTTGCCAAGATCGTCCGAATGAACACGTCTGTATCGGGAGAACGACTGCGGATGGAGTCTATGAAACAGGAACCGCAAGCTAGGGATGCGCGAGCAGAGAAAAATGAGGGCCGACAGCGGCCCTCTAAGAGGCGTTGCGCGTGTCGAAAGAAGAACGGACCAACTAATTTGAACAGAAAGAAAGGAGAAGAAGACAGAATAAGGGCCACTAACGATTGAGGCACACTAGCGAGGGAACAGGTCAAGGAAGTGTCGAGAGCTAGTGTGTACGCTTTGGTGGTGGACATTCGTGACCCAGATTTTGAACGAGTGGGCTGAAGCAACAAACATATGAATGATGGTCACAGGTATATGCAGATAGTGGTACAACGCGAGTGGATGGAGTGGGTGGAGCGGGGAAGTGGGAGGAGTGGAGCCGCAAGGGATCGGGGTATCGAAAAGACGCATTGTCCTCGGTTAGGCTGATCCTTGCTCTAGGCGAGAGGTGGCGTGTTTGATATGGTCGCAGCACGACGGCGACGAGGAGCCATTAATATGCCCTCGTCCTCATTGTCGTCCTCCTCCTCGGCATCGGCAAAGGCTTCCCATTTGCGCGAGCTAAAGACCGGTCCAGCCGACAAGCCGCGCGCACTCGGTTCTTTCGCAACCTCCGGAAGCAGGCTCGGTTGCTCCATAGTACCGATGCTGAGCTTGTTCAACGACCGGCTGGGAGAGGCCGAGTGCTCGCGTATCAGAGGCGGTGGCGTGGGCGATGGTTCCGAGTTGTCGACTGCCCTCGACGAGAGCGCGTGGTGCATTGAGCCGCGAGGAGTAGAGTCCGCAATAGTCTTCAGAGAGGCAGGGTTATGCTTGCCTCGTCGCATGCCGTATTGGTCGTCATGTTCGCTGGCCTCGACCTCGTGAACCATTCGGGCTGTTCCGTTGTCACCCGGCCACTCGACGTTGAAAGGGGCAAAGTCCCCACTCCAGCCGGTGATGCTGTCCGCTTGAGCAAGGGGTGATGCAAGGAAGTGGTCATCATCGTCATCGTCATCGTCATCATCAACATCGTCGTCGTCATCCGATTCAGAGTATTCGAACTCGGTCAAGTCGATCACGTCGTCTTCATCCCGCTCTCGATGGGCTTCGGAGGCCACGTTCTGGATAGAAGAGGGCGTGACGTCTTCGGTGCTGGAACGAACGACGCGCCCGAAAGAGTCGTACTTTTCGCCTCCATTGCCGAAGCGCTCTGCGGGGGCACCTTCGAGTATGACAGCGTGGACTCCGTGCGCAGCGGCCTCCTCGTCCGAGGTCGAGGCCTGGCGACTGAGACGGCGATTGCTGCTACCGCCTCCGCCGAGTTTGGACAGCATGCGCGAGAGGGTTCGACGACCGCTTGACTCTTGATCAGAAGGAGGGTGCGACGCGGCAGCAGCAGCAGCAGCCGATTCAACGGGATCCCCCGAGGTTTTGCGCAGGCCGCTCGGGCGCTGAAAGGAGAATCCGCCGCGAACGTTGCGGAGCGAGGAGGTGGACGACGAGCGACAGAGCTCAGGGTCCACGAACGCTTGGTTGACGGGTAAAGGCGAGGACGGAGTCGTCGGTGTCCCCTCGAGGGATTGTCCCGACGCCTGCCGAGGTCTTCCGAGATTGCCCCACCCTCCCCGGCCGTTCGCAGTGGCTGGACTCGCGCTGCGCCCACTTCCGGAAACCGATACTTCACGTGAAAGCATGCGACGGAGGTCCATGCCGAAGTCAAGACTCGTCTTCTTGCGGGTCGTGTTGTCATCGGGGGAGTGGCGGCTCGAATGCGAAGGCGTTCGCGTCGGCGCGTCGGTGATGCTTTGGCTGTTCGAACTACCGCTCTTGGAACGGGACCTCGGTACCGCATTCGGCGTTCGCTCGATCCGCTTCATTCGAGCAAACCCAGGGAAACGAACGAGTGCCGCACTGAGGGCACGTCGGATGCCGGGTCCGTTGCGAATTGCAGGCAGCGTGTCGGAAGCCCCACGCTCTTGTGTCGCGTGCTGCACATCCTCTTCGGTCACAACGACGGATTCGGACTTGCCGACATCGGTCTCGTACAGCCATGAGTCCGGCGACGACTCGAGATTGCGAAGCACCCAAGGATGTTTCTGTCGTCGAGCAGATGCAAATGTCAGTGTGAAGATAAAGATGCTCTTCGTGGTCACCTGAGTCGCGGCTCACCTTGACCTCAGGCAGCGTGATGCGTCTGCTGGGATCCTTTTCGAGCAATCGGGAGAGCAAATCGACGGCTTCGCGGCCCTCAACTCCGTCGGCGGCTCCTGCCCACGCCGGACCCACGCCAGACCACGCCCTCTCCACACCCATCACTGCCGGTACTTGAACAGGCTCTTTGACGATGATGTTGTACAACTCGTACTCGGTACGGGCCATGAAGGGCGTGTCGCCGAAGAGCAGGCAGTACAGGGTCACGCCGAGCGCCCAGACGTCGATGCCTTGGGCAATCGGGGCGCGAGCACGCGGTCTCGAGGGGTCTGGAGGCAGTAGGGGTTTGGAGATGAAGTAAGGGGATAGCGGAAGGCCGTTCGGTGCCGTTGATTGGACTTCGACCGGAACTTGGCCGCTCGGCGTCGACGCAGCTCCGTAATTCGAGGCGAGCGAGGGAGAATCCCGAGCACCGGAGGGGAAGTAGGTACCGCCGCCTATCGAGGCTTCGTAGACACTGCCCGTCGGCGTCGGCGTGTAATCGCTGGGGTGACAAAGCTCTGGCGCAAAGAAAGCAGGGCTACCAGCCGTTTTTCGAAGCGCTTTGTCGTCGTCGCCTTTGGGGGTGCCCTCTTTCGATCCATCCTGCTGAGCATCCGGCGAAGCTCTCCGCAGGGCCTCCGAGACGTGCGACACTCCGAAATCCGATATTTTGACGACGCTGTGATCGTCGTTCCAGAGCAGATTCGCTGGCTTGATATCGCGGTGGATGATTCCGTGGTAGTGCACTGGGAGGCAAGTCCGTACAGGGTGGTCAGACATGCGTCACACAGCGGCACTGATTCCAGCACACTCACAGTATTCGAGTCCCAGCACAACATCACGGAAAGTACGCCTTGCTTCGTTGACAGACATGGTTGGCTGTTTGTTATCGTCTTGCCACGCGATCTGGCCTCCCGACATGAACTCCAGGACTGTGTGCAGGAAAGGTGCGTGATCAGCTTCCGTCACAACTCGAGATACACATCTGGACACGCAGGAAACGTACCCATGAAGACCTTTTTGCTCTTGGCATCATCAATGACCTCCTTGAGGCGAACGATGTTGGGGTGATCGAGCTGCTTCATGATGGCGACCTCGCGCTTGACCTTGTCGTCGGCACCAATACCACCACTCGTCTGGGAGGACGATTTACGACCTTTAGCGGCGCGTAAACTCTTGCCTCGACCGGTCCCTTCGCGTGCGACGGACTTGATGGCGCAGTAGCGGACGTTGCCGGCTTCGATCTCGTGCTCCCAACGGTCAGCTCGAGAACCCTTGCCCTTGCTCATCCGTCGGGCAGCAGCGGCGACGATGTCCTCGTCGAACAAAGCATTGTCTTCGTCACGCTTGGCATCGTCACTCTCGTCGTCCTCGTCGCCTTCGGGCACGATCGGTTCGGCGCAGAGCCATACTTTGCCGTGCGAGCCTTGGCCGATCGTCTTGAGGCGAACGTACTGGTTGACCATGCGGCGCCCATGCGCGTCAATCGAGCTCGAGAGGTGCAGCGTCGTCTTGGGGGCATTCGAGTCGGGTGAGGCGACGAGATTTGGGTTCGGAGGCGCGCCGTCGCCGTGGCCGCTTCTCGATGACGAGTCGGACGGCTTGCGGCCGAAGGGCGACGGGTGGGGCTGGCGGCTGTTGTGGGTTGTCACCGTCGGGCGCGTGGCTCGTGAGGTCGATGCGGGCGGTGTTAAGGACGAGGTAATCGAATATGTCGAGTTCGAAGTCGAAGCCGAGGTCGATGCGATGGGATCATGGTGGCCGTCAGCGACTTCGAGCGGCGCGGAGCTGCTCGGTGGCCGAGGCTGATAGTCTCGCGCACGGGATGTGACGACAAAGCCCGAGTTCCTCGACGCGGTGCCGGCGCTCGACACCGAGGTCGAACTCGAGTGGCTCGACGGCGTCGGTGAGACGTGGGTACTCGTCGATGGGGTCAGATTGGACCAGGGTGATAGAGTCGATGCAGAGGCAGGGGATGTGCCCGATGAGCCTGCGACGGGCGACGGTGCGGCGGACGACCGCTGGAACGGCTGATGCTGCTGGTGCTGGAGCTGGGCCTGCTGGGGCTCCTGGCACTGGGGCGGCGGCGGCGGCTGGTGCTGCTGGTGCGCTGGGCGTCGCACCAAAGACCCGGACCGCTTCAGATCGGTCGGGTGCGCATCCAGGGCCATCGTGAGACCATTCGCGACCTGATTCAATGAATCGATTCGCCCTGATCGAGCAAGCATCACCGTGCTGCTCCCTACGACGCCCTCCTGCCTGCTCACTGCTCGACGCTGCTCGTCGTGGGTCGGCCGCCCGAGACTCGATCGCGCGCTCCAGTTCGAGTCGAGTCGAGTCTGAGCCGATCCGAGCTGCCAGTCGGATCCTGTCTATCTATCCACGTGAAGCTAAGAGTAATGGCACACCTAGGTCGTCAGTCGTGAGCTGTCGTGTCAATAACTGTGTCGCTGCTGTGCAAGGGTTCAAAGCGAAGCGCGAGCCAGTGTGGAAACGAAGGTGGGTGAGAGTCAACGGCCAGCTGCCATTGCGCCTGCCGTAAGAGAGCGTGAGAGTCGGCTTGGGCGCTCGCCCATACGCCCGGCTGCTGCAACCCAGCCTACGTAATCCGAGCGCAGGTCAGCTCGTCCGGAGTTCACCTTTCGAGCTTGCTGCTCGCTACAGGTGAGACAGGGGACCTTGCTTGCTCGAGTCACAGCTCTCGTACCTGAATTCCATATTACTTCAAATTTTCTCGAGGCTTCGGCCGCCGATGTGCCGTCAATGGCCATTCTAAGCACTGACTCGGAGCAGAATCGCTTCTTGCGCGCAGATGCAGTGCCAACTGGGCGACGGGCCGACGGCGAACCAGTGTATAGCTGACGCTGCACCACAACTTTACACTGGTGTCAGCCCCCAAGATACTATGAATAACTTCTTCTGAAGGATTTTCGATTCAGGAGTTACACCACACGCTCCCGTAGCAGCTCCGAGAAATTCTATCTTCTAGCCCGTCGGCGCTCGATGCATGCACATTGCACTTGCGCCGTGCCTGCCGAGTATGTACCCTGTTTCAGACGCCGCGACTGGCCGGCCGATCGACCGACTGCCGAGCTCGAGCTCGAGTTGATCAGCAAGCTGATCAAGGAATCTTTTTGATCAGGTCGCTCCCCTTCCCCTTGCCTCCAAAAATGACAAATGCGAAAAACCACAATCTCCTCCCCCTTGTAGGCCAAAGACGTGCCCTGGAACGTGCCCTTGCACCGCCCATCAGTAGCTAGTGCATTGCATGTCTGCTTCTTATCAGCTACCGCTGAGCTTGTAATTGACAGCGATGCACGGGCGTTCGAGTAAGATTTGGGTCCTTTTTCATGCCCGATCGTTAGGTACACTACTTCGAGTCGATCTTGCGCTTATCGAGCCAACTTTATTTGGCAGCAACAACAAATGGCTTGCTGCATGAGTTTTGGATGGCAAACAAGGCAAGTTATTATACACGGGTTAATCTACCCCCTACCCACCTATAGTCCTTTCGACTCGAGCAACCAAGACACTCGCTCGCCGAAGCTTCTTCGGTCGAGGGCATGGCTCAAAAAAACCCCGAGCGGCCAGCTTGTCGTCCGTCGAGTTCGGGGAACGTTTCACGCGCTAGTTTCCGAAGCGGGCCCACTATTACTACTACTGCCCATCAGGCGCGCAGTAGTCAGCCGCCCCAGAAAACAATCCTCTGCCGACGCCCGTGCCGGCCGAACCACGATTCGGCGATGAGCGAACTTCAGGCTTCAAGCTTCAAGCTTCAAGTACCAACTGCCCCGGATCGCGAAGTGGAGCCTGAGCGGGATTGGACGACCAACAGGAATTGCAAGTGTGTGTCGGAATGGTTGCAACTCCTCCGCCCGCCCTGCTCGCGTTCGAATAGCCGTATCGACGATCGAAGACAGACCAAGTTCGATGATGATGTCAAGAGAGTAGTTGCTGTGAACAGTCGCCGATTTCAGTTTCAATTACTTTCACAGCGGCCAGAATTTTAACTCGGCGAGTTCGGTGAACTGCACCTGTGTAGGTCCGAGCTCAAAAGTTGCAACTGAACGCCGTGTTGCATAAATCCCGTCCAGACGCTCAATAATACTTCCAGGCTGGGGACCCCCACTTTTTGACAACGAAACCTTCGGCTGGATTCTTACACAAGAAGACGGGGCTATGCACCGCTGGAGAGAGAGGGCAAGACCGATACGGAGAAGAAGAGGTGCAGAAGGGCAATCTAGCTAGAACTGGCAATCAGGGCCGCTGTGAAAGAGGAGCATCGAGAGAAATCGAGGGAGCGCGAATAGGCGAAGCGAGTGAAGCGAAGTTGGGTAGCGCACGTGACTAGGTCTGCCTACGCAGACATCAAGAAATATTGGTGTGCAAAAGGTTACGAGATGACAGACGAGTCCTGAACGCAGATAATAAGAAATGTTGGCGTGTGAAAGGCTGGCGTGTGAAATATTGGCGTATGAAAGTCAGGAGATGGGGAAGTGAGAACTCGGGGTACGGCAATACGTGCGGGGCGATAATGGGGATGCCGAGGCGGGGAGGGCAAACATCGACGATCTTGCGCTAGCAGCTGGCGGGCGGGTACGTGCGCAGTTTCGGTGACGTCGACGTGGCGAGTTTGCGAAAGAAAAAATCTGCGCCGAAGCTCCTAGGAACACGGTACATCCCGATCTAACGACGAGTGATGATGGTTTGACGCTTCTTGGCTCGCGTTGTCGATGCAGGGGTTGGGTCCGAGCGACCATTGTTGCCAGCCAGAGGATTCGACCTCGAAAACCCAGCCGTCGGCGCCATCGGTAGTCGGGGGGAAAGCGCCTCGGCATGTCGCTCGCAAAAAGGAAGACCTGAGACGACAAAGTGGTGTTCGAGTAAAGCTATCCCACACGTCCGATGCGAACATACAAAGTGATCGACGTGGTAGCGTCCCCCGCCACCGTTCTCGACGCCGACGAGCGAGACGCACGGACCTTCGATCGGTTGTCCGCAGCGCACGTTCGCGCACAACGAGCCATTTAGTTTGTGGTAGTGCATCTGGCAGTACGGCTTGTGGTCGTAGACGTAGAAATCACCATTGGGGAAAGGGACCGAGCAAGTGAAGCAAGTGAAGCAGTCCTTGTGATATTTACCAAGGACTTTGCCATCGCTCGACGTGACGGCACCACCTTCGATCGCTCGGCAGCATTTTCGGCACTTGGGTAGGAACCGCTCGGCGTAGCAACTCCGACAAAAGACTTGACCGTCACCGGCTTTTTGGATATTTTTGAGATCGTGGGAAAGATCGCGTCGACATGTTGTGCAGCTTTTAACCGCCGTCGTTGAGGACAAGCCGCGCGGCTGGTACGACGTGGGTTTGTATGCTAAAATGCTGGCTTCGCTTCCGTTGCGACTAGAACTCGAGTGAGGAGCTCTTGTGGACGACGACCCAGATCCCACGATCGATGCCAATGCCGCCGATGAGCTCAAAGCCGGTGTCGAACGCGACTGTGTTAACGCCGTAGAGACTTTCGGGGTTCGCTCCAGCTCAATGTCCTCGTCGAAAGGTCCCGAACAGGTCAATCGTCGATCGTAGTACTCGCTCGGGATGGGATCGTAATCTTCCTCTTCGTCCGACTCGGTCATCAGGCGCAAATCCTCCAGGCAGTCATCGAGAGATTGGCTCGAACCCTTGCTGCGCGTCATCCCAATGGAGATCGCAGGGGTCGACTGCCCGGAGGAATCGAGTTCGGGCGTCGCTCGACTCTGAAGGGACGACTGCTTCAAAGGCGTCGGTTTTGGTTTCGGCGCATGAGCTGGATTCGTTTGACCGTAGTAAGCGAGATCATTCGGAGTCGAATGAGAGGCTTTGAGGGTCGCACGACGATGATCGTCGTAGGCCGAGAAGAAATCGTCGTGGTCGGGTGATGGCAATTCTTCGGCCGGCACGATGCGGCGTTCGTCCACGACGATATGCCTCGAGCGAGGTGGGCTACTCGACAAGACCGACGATGCCGCAGTGATATTTGAGTTCTCCCGTCTCGGACGAGCGTCGGAGGAGCGCGATTCATTCGACTGAAGACTACGAACCGAGGGTTGGGGAGAAGGGTCACGGGTCGCGGAAGCGCGACCGCTGCCCAAACCGACACTGAGTGCTCCAGCAGATGCGAGTGACCGAGACGATCCGTTGTTCGGAAGGCTGTACATTCCTCCCGTAGCCTCCGGGGTCGGCAAATGGGCACTCGTCGTCGGACACACAGGCTGGCGGGAGTTGGCTCGGGCAGCGAGGTCATCCGAGTTGGGGCTGCGCGACAACCCTGTTGTCGTGGGCGACGATGATGCGGTTGGGGTGTTAAGTCGCTGGTACTTTTCGAAAAAGGGTAGCTTATTCGACGAGCTCGACGAGACCGACGTTGCTGATGGCGAGCGAGGGAGGTAGTTCGGGGCCGCGGGTTGCGAGGCATCAAAGTGCGATTTGTTCACTTTCGCGCTCAGATAGCCTGGAAACGAGATAGTAAAGGAGGCGAGAGACCGACGTAATCAGTCCAACAGTAGATTATCAGTATAATGCCGGTCCAAAAGCGACGGACCACTTTGAGACCCTGACTGCACGACCGCGCCTTTCGGACCGAGAGGCACATGCGTCGCCGTCGTTCCACCTGTCGAGGCTCCAACCGATTCCGACGGTTTCGTAGCCGTCACATCGATCCGTAACCTATTCGGCACCTGTCTTTTCAATCCATTCGCCAGCCTTGAGACTGAAAAAGGTGAGACTACCTCCGCCGTACTGTGGCTAGGCATCGTCGTTCCGGTCGACGGAGGGGATTCGCTACAGATATGTTCGCCCAATTGAGTCACATCCATGAAGGCATGACAATCGGAGCATTTGATCTTGTTGTCTTCGAGATCACGGTTCTCGTCTGTATCGGAGGGGTCGATGGGGATTGTGCTTGTTGCTTGACGACCGAAGAGGAGTCGGGAGGGGGAGGGGAGAGGGCTTCTTGATACTGAGCTCGACGAGGACGATGACGTTGAGCCAGGGATCGCAAGGTTGGTGCTCGGCTTGGACCTTGAAAGATCCGGCGCTAGCCTTGAAAAGTACGACGTCATCGTGGTGTGTGGTGGTACCTAGCAGGGTCGAGTTGAGGCAAGTGTCAGCATCTCGGCACATCCGTGGTCGTTAGCCATAGCCCACCACGTGATCTGCGCAATGGGCGCGTGCGGCCTGCGCACCCGCCGAGTCGCCAAATATCACCGCCCCGAGTTCGTACCTTAGCGGAGTCCGGGCAATGTTCCACGAGAAAGAATCGACCGAAGAGCCAGCCCTTTGTGTGTCGGGCTCAATAGAATACGTGGAAGGGGCGACTGATACACGATTGGCCCAGTAGACGTGTTCTGGGGCTACCTGCGGACGTGCGCAACGCTCGGGCTTGGCTTCAAGCGAAGGCGAGAGGACCTCCTAAAACCCCGCGTTCGGAAGTGTTCCCAATCCTCGGCGAAGGCTTAGCGTGAGACGAGGGTTGTTCGTTGTATGCGTAGAGACTAGTCGTTGATGTTGGACGCGGTACGGGACAGGAAGAGAGGTCGCACCGAGCTCCCGAGCGAGAGAGGGTGCTTCCCGAGCAGCCGCGACTGGGGAGGGCCCATTACGGTCTGCGGCGACGCGTCTCGACGCGTAGAGGCCGACGAGTTCGACGCGTGGGTGAATCACTCGATCAGGAAGGTGCGGGGAACCAAAAAAAAGACTTGGCTGCGGATGTGTTGTATTGCCACTAGAAAACATTATTGTACAACCATACATAAGACCTCAAGAAGGAGCGCGATAAAAGGGGTATAAACAGAAAAAACCGTCCGTGTATGAAGAGGCGATCATCGACCAGTCCCTTGAGCGTTCGAACTACTCGCCAACGCATTCAGGTTGACCTGACTCCCGTTCTGACTCTTGCTCGCCCTCAACTTAGCCATACCTCCGCCAACAGAAGCGTTCCAACTGCTAGCTCCTGCGCCGACGTAGTTGTTCGTGCCGGGGACTTCTTCTGCTGTACTCGAAGACGGTATCCTACCACTGCCGAGCGATTCCCATACCGCGTTCGCCAAATTGCTCGGTCCCATCGATTGGTTCGAAGTCGTTGAAGATAGCAGAGCTGCTCCGCAGGGAGGCGTCGAAGTCGCTCCGTAAGGGTTATCAGAGATCGCAAAGTACCGGTTGCGCGATGGAGAAATGGCCGAAGGCGTCAGGACGCCATTGCCGACGAGAGTGGAGAAATCGTCCGAGGTGCCTCGTTCGCGAGTATAGGTGTTGGAGCGCGCCGTGAGCTTGGACAGACCGTTGCTGGTACGATGCGAAGAAGGTGTTGTCGGTCGCGAATTGGGAAACACCCCGTTTGGCGGTGTTTCCGGTGCCGGGGTCGCAAGTGGAGAGGCGGGGATGACGATTGTCAAAGGGGGTGGCGAGGCCGACAGCTGACGCGAGGTTAGGACGCTTCCTGATCCTGATCGAACCAGGGGGGGTAAGAGAGCGTGCGAGGAGGCGCCAACGGGGGTCGAGTTTTTGCGCTCGGGGACGTCGTTCCAGCCCGCCTGGGTTTGCGGAGTGCCATTCGACGCCGTGCCGGCTCGCATGAAGGGCGCCGGCTTGTTGGACCGAGGAGGACGAGGTCGCATCTCGTGAATGTTGCCGTTTCCATTCCCATTGCCGCTGCGCAAAGTCGGGAGCAACGACCCTGTACCGTTCCGAGATAAGCGGAACAGCGATTGTACTGCGGAGGAAGCTCGCAAAAGCGGGTAGCGGAAAGGAAACCACGTTTTTTGGGCGAACGAGTTGGATTTCGTGCGTCGCGATTGGGATCCGCGCGGTGGTGACCGACTTGAGCCGCTCCCAGAGTCTCCACTGTTGAAGCCAGGATCGTCGCTTGGCACGGCATTGAAGTCGTTTCTTCGCTTCGACGAAAAACACACCCCGACGAGAGGCACACGCTTGCGAATACCGCACTTCGAACAGAGCACGAACCACAATGCGAACAAGATGAGCGAGGCCCCGACGAGAGGAAGAGGGTCCTCCTTGATCCCCGCCAGCGTCGACCTGACGTCCCCATTAGCCCACGACGGTATCCGCGGTTTGGCCCAGTCGAGGGAGTGAGGTCGTTTAGGGTTGATCGTCGGTGCTTGAGTCGATCCGCGCGCGACTTCGAGCACCATCTTGCCTAATGTCCAGCTGACGGCGACGTCGCCGACGGCGTTGAGACTTTGGAACGAAGGCTGGGATGCGAGCCCCTTGTCGATGGTCTTGCTGATGACCTTGTCCGTCATGTTCTTGCCATCCCCCTCACCACCTTGATCGATGATCCGCGGTATCCCAATCCCTTCATGAAGGATGTTGACGACCCAAGCGGCCTTGAAGCACTGCGTCTCCAACCGCGTCAACTGCACCCCTTGCTTCCACTTCTTGCCCGATTTGTGGTCGGCCATGATCTCATCCCACTCCCGCGCGCAGTACTCGATCGCGTTCTTCTCAAATTCGACGTAGTCGTACATCCCTCCGAGCGCCCACACGTCATGGGTCGAGTAGAAATATTCCGAGATGCCGATAAA
This sequence comes from Microbotryum saponariae, assembly GCA_900102585.1. Classification (NCBI taxonomy): domain Eukaryota; kingdom Fungi; phylum Basidiomycota; class Microbotryomycetes; order Microbotryales; family Microbotryaceae; genus Microbotryum; species Microbotryum saponariae. The sequence goes on along the minus strand of FMWQ01000050.1, from coordinate 1,061,887 downwards.
GTGATTGACCGAGAAATCGATCGGTGGCACGTGCACGCCGTTGAAAAGGCACGGCTGGTCGAGGCATTCGACCTCCTTGTTCAACAACGGGCCCGTCTGCCGCACACAAGCGGCGAAATCGCCCGTCCCTTTGAGCGTATAGCCAGAATGCCGTGTTTCCCGAAGCAAGAGGTTTTTGGGCAAGCATGGGTCCTCGACAATGACGATAGGTCGCTCCGACCCCAACCCTTCGGCGTCGAGAGCTTTGCTCGGATGAGGTTCGTCGTTCTTGTCCGCTATCCGAATGTGGCTCTTGATCGTAGCATCGATGTATCTGTTTCTCGCTTGATTCGTTCCGAAGCCGAGCCATGTCGTGACGAAGACGGGATGGGACACTGTCCGGCCACTGAGGAGCATGAGATTGACATCGAGCAGATTATCGCGATGGGCGATTTGTTCCTTTTCAGCCGGCTCGAAAGCGATTTGTGTCGATGCACCACCCATGTCGAGGAAGCCGTACGTCGAAGAGTGTTTGTGGCCCAACTTCGCCGCGTGATCATGGGTGTCGAAACCATCCATGAGATAATTGACGGCGACCCATCCGTACAAACCTTCCTCCTCTCCTGTAATGATCCGAACCTGTTGGTCGCATTCGTCAACCTTGAAAGGATATGTTTGAAGATAGGCGCATGTCGAGTCGAGCACGGCGCGTTGCTGGTCGCGAGGCAGCAATCGCATGCCCGCCGTGGCGAGGAGGTAGATCGGCGTCGAATCGAGTTGGCTTGCCGGGACAAGTGTCTTAGCGAACTCGATCAGAGGTTTGAGGTAATCACCGACTTGACCTGGCGTTTCCCCAAAGGTAGAGATGCCTATTGCCGATGTGTGTGTGGGTTCGAAGTCGAGTCAGCGCCGAGGCGAGATTTGCTGCTCAGAATCGACCAGCACGTACCTGGTTCGACCTTGATATGCCACCCATCTCCACTTTCAACCCCCTTGTCAACCTTGTTGAGCACCTCGAGCGTCTTTCTCTCGGCTTTACGCTGTTGCTTGGCGATGGTTGGGTCGATCCAACTGTAGACCTGCACTCGGGATCCAGACGAGCCGGCATCGATGACGATCCCAAACTTGCGACCTTGGACCCATGGCGCTGGCCGCGGGACCATCGTCTTCTCCTTGAGAGACCAGGGATTGAATCAGAATATGATTTTTCGCCGTGTTGTCCGATGTGAGGCGGTCCGAGAGATGGGATGCAGTCGCAGCAAGGTCGCCAAACGAAGGCACGTTCAACCTTGCAGGGTGATCCTGCTTGGCGGAGCTTCACAGTACAATTCGACCCGATTTCGTTTTTGAAACCCTTTGGACTAGTACGAGCTCTGACCACTCGGGAGAATGGATGTGATCTGCCCCGCTCGCTGGGTCGCGGAACACGAACACGTCAGGGTTCGCAAGGCTGGACGACGGAGAGACGACCAGTTCAGTTCACTGCAGGTGCGCAGCTTTGAAGTGATTCTGTCGCAATCAACATACCCGTCTGTTGCAACCTCTGATGTATGTGATATATGCGGCCCGCGCCGTGGATTTGTACACTTGGCCTCGCCGAGCGAACGAGCCCCAACTGCCAGCGTTCGAGCACGAAGTTGAGATCGCCAGGCCAGTCACCGAACGTGACGTGGTCCGAGTCGCGAGTGGAAGGGAACGAATGGCTTTCCTGTCGTACCGGAGTGGAGGAGGGGCTACAGTTGCTGTTCGCACCGGCGGAGGGGACTGCCGGCCGAAGTGGTTTGGGGAAGGAGGAGGCAAGTCGTTGTCTGTCGTTGTGCACCGTCGAGTTGACCGCCGAGGACCGCCGATTCCCCCGCGCGGGGATTCCTCCGCTGGCAGCCAGTGGCAGCCGCTGTAATACTAATAGGCCGCTGTCCAGCCCAGTGCTGCCCCAGGCCTCCCCAGGCTGGCAGTGCACTGAGCCGTCGCTGGCGAACTCGCTGGCCGGCCAATTTTGAGCTCGGTCCTCCCCTCTCCTCGCGGCGCTGAGCTGCTCAGCAATAGCTGCTCCTAGCTGCTCAAAGCCGTTTAAAGCGCACCCCGTCCGCTGTGGCACTCGTATCCGCTTGCGCTCAACCGGCTCCTCTCCCGTTGAGCAGTTTCAAGTTGGGTCGCATCGCATGGCCTTTGTGAGAACTGACCCCTCTTGGACGGTTATCGTGCGATGGGGCCGAACTGACACCCGTTCCTCCGTTCCTCCGTTCCTCCGTTCCGCTCGGCAGCCCATGACGACCGAATCCGTCAGTCGGGTCAATGTGTGGCGCAAGACGGATGCGCTCGCACTCCGACTACGACGAAGGTCAGATCGCAATACGCGTCCAACCGCTCGAAAGCAGCGGGCAGACTAAGGCCCTCCTCGTCACCCGCAGACAACTGATCGGTTCTCGCCAAGTCGCGCTCGAGGTCGTACGACTCTTACGCGAAGTCGTTTCCGCAGCCAAGTTCTCGACCTTCCCTCAACTCGTGCAGCATCTCAATGAAATCGGTCGAATGCTCCAGGATGCGGGGCCCAAAGGTGAGCCGCTCAGGACTCTGGCTCTCGTGCTCTTTGACTCGACGCATCGCCGAGCCGACACGATAGCGGCCGGGGGCACAGGCCTGGGTCGTGGACACGTCCAGGTCGTCGCACTGGAACAGTATTGCCCACATCGAACCTACGCGGGTCTATGCGCCATACCTGCATGGTCCGGTGACATGGCTTCGTGCTGACCGGCGCTACCCCTCGTCTGTGCGAATCTCGTCCCCTTCCGACGCAGAACTCGTCATCACCAACATGACACGGCGCATCATCATGCTCATCTCAGAAGAGTACGCCACCGCCCTGTCCAACTTCCTCGCCGACGCGACCTCTTCCTCCGGCCCAGCCACACCCATGTCGATCCCACCTACACCCGCCTTGGGTCCCGAGTCGAGCGCCAACGTTTCCTTCTTCAACGAACGTGACCTGTCCGGACCTTCGCGCGGTGGCCGACAAGGCTCGATGCTCGGAAGCATGTTTGATCTTCTGGGCCACAAGCCTGCATCCCCTTCGACGTCGGCTTGGGGTTCGGCAGGTCTCGCCAGCCCCGGATTGGCCACGACCTCGGCGTTCGCCGCCTCTCAGCCTCTCTCGGCTCTGTCGACACCCACCTCGTCCAAGAACGCGTCGCCTACGACCTCCCCCTCAGCTTCCGTCATCCTCCAACGCCCCGTCCTTTCCCTTCGAGCTCCCTCACTCGCGACCCCGCCCCTCCCCCATGTCCAGATCGCGCTCGAGGACGACTTTTCCAAAAAGAGCTTTAGCCTCAAACCCGTCTTTATCGAAGCGATCCAAGAACTTATGGACGAGGTCGAGTTCACCTATCGATCCGTAGGCGAACAATCGATCGACCACATCCATTCGGGCGAAACGATCTTGACGCTTGGGCACTCGCAAACGGTCCTGTCGTTCCTCAAAGCCGCTTCTCGCAAACGCAAATTCACCGTCCTCGTCGCTGAAACGGCCCCCTCGTACTCGGGTCGTCAGACCGCTCTCGCCTTATCCCAACATGGTATCCCGACGATCCTCATTCCCGACTCCAACATCTTCGCCCTCCTCCCACGATGCTCCAAAGTCCTCTTGGGACCTCATCTCGTCCTAGCCGATGGTGCCCTCCTCTCCATCGCCGGAAGTCTCCCCCTAGCCCTCGCCGCCAACAGAATGAGGGTCCCCGTCGTGATCGTTGGTGGGATGTTCAAATTCTCCCCCGTTTACTTGGGGGAAGTCGATTGGGGGATTTGGGATTTGGGGTCCCCGCAAGAAGTGTTGGATGCGTCGGATGCGAAGAAGAAGATGCCGACTTCGACTGTGGGAGGGGAGGATGCGGGCGATGAGACGGAGGTGTTGAACCCTTATTATGATGTCGTACCGGCGGAATTGGTCAGCCTTTATATCACCAACTTGTACGTCTTTTCGTGGGCTGGGTCCAACCTTTGATGCAGATATGGGATACACTCGGAGCTAATGCGTTGTTTTGTTCATCCTTGCAGGGGGGGTCATCCGAGCTCATTGCTGTACCGGTTGTTGAACGAGACGTACGGCGGGGCAACAGCATAGCTATGCTCTCTGATCTGGATCACCTGCAATGAACTTTTGCAACCTCAACACGTGCAGTCGGTACTGCTCGTTTTATGTACATTCAAGACAGATATTACCACAGAGTAGGAGGCACATATTCACGATTACACGCATGTGCACGGTACAACACAGAGAATGATTGAAATTTCGAGGAAGTATTGAGGAAGTTCCTGATGATGTGCGCAAAGAACGCACGTTCAGATCTTGGAGCGAGGGGAGCTCATGGGGAAAGTTACGGAAGGAGGGTTGAGGATCTTGTCGACGATCTGATACGAAGGATGAAGAACGTTTTCAAATTGAGTGAATGAATTTCGGCCGTGTGGGGATATGGTGATTGCTCACTTGAGGTGGTGTCAACTCGCGAGGCGAGAACATACTTTGCGAGCCCCCGACGTAGCCTACGACTACTTGGGCCGGTTCACCCCATGATGTCTCGGCCCTCGGCCAGCGATCCGTGAAGGTCAAATCAAGGTCCCCGTTTTGCTCGATGTTGGAGAAAGACGAAATCGAAGGGCTCGTACGGACCGACTCGGCTGAGCAAGCCACTCGCGGATCCCAACTCCTTGCCTTCCCACCATGTTCCATATCGTGCAAACCCAACATGAACGAGTTAAGTCCACTCGTAGAATCGGAGGACGTACAAAATCTCGCGCTCAGCGAAACGACATCTTCCCAGCGATAATGCGTGGGAGCCATCGAACTGGAGGGACCACCGAGGATTGAAGAGGCGGCACCGGAGAAACTCCAGGTTCTTTGACGGGTTGAAGGGCGGTGGCGTTCCGGGGTCGTCGAAGGATGATGAGCTTTGGGGGAGAGCGAACGGGTGAAGGATCGGCCGACGTAGTCGAAGACGGTGGAGAGATTTGCGAGACTGATGACTGAGTTGGAACGGCCTCGTTGCGTAGGATCGAGCGAAGTATCTGCTTCCAAGCTGGATCCAAGGGTCGAGGCTTCGGGAGGAGTTGATGCGGAGACGCGGGGCAGCGAGCCTCGACGGTCGAGGTGGTGGAACGAATCGAGTAAAGCATTAGAGAAAGCACCTCTGGGTGCCTTCTTCAATTCGTCTGAATTGCTTCGCTTCGACCTGAGCGGCGTAGTCGAACACCTACGCATAGCAACAGAGGCCTTGCTGCGCGCTCCTGAAGGAAGTGCCGATTCGAGCGAAGTGACAGCTGAGATCGTCGAATTGGCTCGATCGCGAGATAAGCGGGTAATGTGGCTAGATGATGGGGATGTAAATACTTCGGTAGGAGATGGAGTATGTCGTGGTGAAGAGCTGAGGAGGAATGGTGCGCCAGGAGCTAAATCGGTAGTCATCGAGATAGGAGGCAGGCTCGGAGGTTCCACACTGAGGACACACGAGCCACACGAGCAGGGCGATATCGGGCTCAGCTCGTACCCTTCAGTCCGTATAGTGCTCCTTCATTCGTAGACTTACGTTATAAGCCCATTGATCTCACACGAAGGCAAGCGAGCCCCGGCTCGCCCGGTCTCACTTCGATGACGATCGTCGTCATAGTCAAAGATCGGCGGCGCTGCGGACACGGGCAGCGTCACACGAGGAGCAACTCCAGTAGGTGCAAGAACATCGGCGTCGAAACCGTTCCAAGACCCGAACAAGGTGACACCTGAACCCGAAGGGACGGTGGTTTCTTCCTTGTCGTCGAATAAAGGTGGGAGGAGGGTCCCAGGGCTGATCGGCGAGTCGATCGTCGGTGCAAAGTCTTCGACGCAAGCGTTCGCGGTAGTGCTGATCCTCGTCACATCGTCTCCCTCGTACGTCAGGTGTCGAGCGTGGTACCTGGAGTGATGACGAGAAGAAATATTCACTTCAAGCTGCGACAATGGTCCGAATGCTGTGCCATGGATGTTCACGGACGCCGTCTTGCCTTCGCTCGACGAGCAAAACGTTGCCAAATTCGTCGACGACCTCGGTCCGTCGGGAACGTAGGCAATTCCGTCCTCGTCGCCATTCAACGCTAGTCCGACGGCGTACAGCTCGTCAAAGCTGTTTCTATGGTCCCGGGCGCGGGAGATGCATCTTGGGAGTGTTATGGATAGATGCGAGCGGTTCCTGCCGTCGGAGGAACTAGGAGACGGCATCTGCCAGCCGGTCCGAGAGGTACTGGCAGCAGCGGCGGAGGCAACTGTAGGCCTTGGGACGTGGTCGGGGCAGCTGATCGGGCGTGATGAAGTCATGTCCATGATGATGGTAGGGCCATCAAGTTATCAGAGCTTGAAAGAACGACAACGAAGTTCGACTCGGGAGTAAGGACGTGCCTCACCAATTGGCAAACACGTACTTCAGGCTTCATTCAGCAAAGCCGAGCCTCGCGCGAAACTCTTCGGCCGATGGATGAGCGAGCGTCCGGCCGTTCGGGCATGGACGAACAGAGACCCCAGGTTCCCCCTTTGCCCACCTACCGACCGAATCCAGACGTTGATATGGAGTTGGTGCCTATCCGGCGGGAGATTCGGGGTAACAGACGACTCAGGCACAAAAGAGGGTGAGGGAAGAACAAGTCCAGGAAACGTTCGCTAGAATCACGCGGCAGCGCATTATATTACCCCATATTGTCGGGGCCTCCGCTCACGACAGGGGTAGCAATCCGGGGACGGAGAGTGAGCGGCAAGCTGGAATGTATGACTTTAATTCAAATTAAGCGCGGGTTCGAGCAGGATCGACAAGCGCCGGAGACATTGTAGTGGGTCTTATTGATAGTGACTCGGCCGATGATGACGACATTGCCGCAGGAGAGAGAGGAAGACCTCGGTGTCAGGTTTCACACGCAACTGACAGTCTCATTCCAGGCGTCTGACTACCCCGAAAACGCAAGACAGGAGGCACTGGAAGTCGCGGGTCTAGCAAAGTCTAGGCATGAGTTCGGAAATTGACAGCAACAGGCGATTCATTCCACCTACTTTAGATCCGTTGTGTTGCACGCAATAAATTCGACTGCCTGGTAGTCCGACGACCATGCGACGTTTCTCGGGTGTCGAATCTCGAGGAAGCTAGCCCTGAGAAGTGTACGAACGTCGGGACATCACGCCCGCGGCTAATTTCGAATCATGGGTCAACGACACCAATGTTGCCTTTTGCAATAATCAGTCGGCTCCGAGTCCAACCTCGAACGGCGATGGTGCAAGAAGTTGGATTGCACTAAGGATCATCATCCTATCAGCTCAACTGCCTAATCCCAAGAACAAAACGAAACAGTTTGATGTCCCGGGGTGGCGAGCCCAGCGCTTTCAGCTTGGCCTGTCTTCGCAATGCAGTGGTGATGTTCGGGCGGTAATGTGTAATTCGTGCGTACTTCGGAGCATCACCGCTCCGGGATGTCAAAGTTAGCACCGGGCCTTAGCCTCGGCGGGTCCTACCCCCGGCAATGCAGTTGTAGCGTGGCTTCGTTGAGGCTGAACCCGATAGCACGTCGCCATACGGGACGGGCAAGGCGTTGGCAGGACAAGGATGGTGCCGAGGTGACTGGGACGACGGTCCACCTCCACGTTGATGGCCGAGCTTGCTGAAGAGCTATCCGATATCGCATCGTTCAATCAGCTCGACAAGACGCTGCGCACGATCTCGGCCCCTTCTTTGACCCTCATCCTCTCCTTGAACAAGTCCCGCACGGTACTCGAGGTTTGTTCGATCCGCGTTGCGAGAGCGCTCGGGGTCATCGACGACGAATCGGCTGAGCTTGCTGCCGCGAGAGGGTAGCCACCGACGGCCGAGGATTGAAGCGTTGAGAGTAGGTGTTGCATTGTCGATAGCATGTTTTGGAGTGCTAGCGATGTGAATGCGAACCCATGCGAATCAGCTCGAGGTATCGTGATACGGAGCTGCAACTTCCAGCTTCACGGAATGATTCCGACCTATCGCACACCCGTCTTGGCTTACCTGTTGGATCCGGTTCATAGCCCTCTTCGTACGCCCTCTCATACATCTCAAATACAACCTGACACTCTTGCTCAAGTCTCGCGAGTATTCCCGAGCCCGATCCCTCCACCCCGTTCAACAACGCGACGACCTTCCTTGCCTCGAGCACGGGCTCATCAAAGCTAGACGGCAGACCGCTCATCCTCGAAGTCGACATGATCGATGGTGCTCGGTGTGATCGATTCGGAGCAGTTGCCGCAGTGCCACCACCTGGTGCGCCGCCCGATGGAGCATACGGTAGAGGGAGCGAGGCGCGAACAGCAGGGGAGGGGCGAAACGGAGCCGGCGATGCACCCGGTGGTGGGGAGAACGCAGGTGGAGTCGCAGCAGCAAAGGGGGTCATCGCGTGCATCGTGGCTTGGCCGCAGCGGGAGTGAGGCGGCAAAGGACGAGCGGTGGATGGCACGCGGTGTCGAGGTCGAGAAGAGAGGGGAAAGGAGAGGATGCGCGATCTACGATCAGCGCGCGCAGCCGCCGAGATCATCAAGGTGGAGCCTGTTGGAGCTCAGCCTCTCGGGGATTCGCCAGGGCTGGGCGGTTCTCCGGAACTAAGATGGCAATTGCCAAGCTGCAAGGTGCAACAAGAATTACAAGTGAATGAATATGCCAAATTTGGAATGGAGCTCACCCAATCCACGAACGTTCTGAACTCGGCATCATTACAAATGGTCCGGTTCCGCAAATCTTCGGAGATGGTCCCGGGTCCGCCTTCGAGATCGAGGAAGGAGTATCAGCGACTAAACGCTTACTTGACTCAGCATCAGCAATTCAGCAGAGAAGAAGCGTTGTAGCATGACCATGTTCAGATGGGACACCGTCTTCTCCGCCCCTGCTCACCCCAATAGGAGGTGTGACCTCATCAGCGGCCAGCTGAGTCAGCTCGATCAAATCTGACTAATGTTCTCTGTTTCGCATTGCAATTGCCGAGTCTTGGATCGGAATACACTACTTAATGAAATACATAGATTCTGGCGACGTCGACCGTGCTCCTTGTCATGGCCATCAGCTCTCATTGTAGCGCAGCCCCGGAGAGAAAAAGCGATCGGTCGTGCCGAACGAACTCCTTTCCAAGAATTCTCGGCATCTTCGAAAAACGGCATCTCCCTTCGTCAGCATCGCCGCACCATGGAGAAGCTCCGCCCCCAGGCGACCATGTGATCTAGTGGCAGAAGCAAGATATGACGTAGTTGAGAATGTGGAGGTAGTGATGTGGTACCCTTGCACAAGCTGAGCTGTGGAACGTGGGCAATTGACCACGATGCCGAGATGTTCGGACCTGAGCGGCCGCGATGACATGAACCGAAGTGAGCGGTTTTGGGAGGCTGCGTGCGCTCTCAAGCTCCGCCCTTTCTGTGCTTCGCTCGTTCATCTTGCATTTCTTGATTCCCCTTCCCCCCTCCCCTCTCTCCGTTCTTTTACCACGTTCTTCTACTCGCCACTGCATTCTGCGACCTCTCTTATCCCACACATCATACTCACAATAGCATCTACTCTCGTCCAGACGCTCACATCGATGCCAATGTTCCGCTCTCACGAGCCTCTGCTGCCATCCACCTCGACACCGCCCGATCAAACTCATCCGCCCTACCCGACCGCTCCACAGGAGTCCCCGCTTCCGCTCTCGGCATCGCTCAAGCCGGCGCGCTATAATCGGCGCGCTACGAGACGCCACTACGTCGAAGTTGACTCTGATGATGAGGATGGAGAATCGACGCGGAATGATGGAGGGAATTATGACGAGTATGGGGAGGTCGGACGGGGTAGGCAGATGGCTGGCGCTCAAAGTCAACGGAGCACCACAGCCAAGTCAACTTCGAGTGCGACCGTCGTCGGAGACACCCCGAAGCGGACCAAGAGGATCTGTATCGCGGTGGGTGAGTGAGATCATGCATCATACCGACTCTTTGCACGTCACTGACCCGCGAGTCAATCCTCGGTTAGCCTGCATCCGTTGCAAGAAGGTCCGTCCACCGAACTAGCGGAATTACACACACCCCGCCTCTGTTCTCCGCGTCTGACTGATCTCCTATCCGCGTACTCTGCCACGCCGAATCCCGACGAATGCCGGACCCAATCGTCCAATCCCAACAAGGCTGGACGAAAGTGTTCGGAAGGAAGACCATGTGATCGTTGCCGTCAACGAGGGTACACCGACTGTCGTGATGCACCTCGATTGAGGCAGGCAGGCTCGAACGCGGACTCGAATCTCAAAGGCTGTGGGTCATCTCTCCAGTGTCCGGCGCCGAATGGATCTAGCTTACGCATGCATGGACCTGTACAGCAACGAAAATGATGAGACAAGAGACCCACAGCGGAGGCGGGCAAGGTTACTCAACTCTGGACCCCCAGATCGCCTCGCTGAGTCCTTGTCGATCGCGATCCTTCTTCTTACCCAGTCCCGCTCCTCCGGTCGTACGTCGCCCCCCGAAACCCCGCAGTCCCTATTCTTCCCTCGACACCCAAACACCACCAAGTTTCACACCACCCCCTTCATCAACCCCCTTACACTTCCCCTCACCTCGCTACATCATACCCGACACCCTCCCACACCTCGACTACACACTGAACCCCCTCCCCTCGCCACATCTTCCCCTAGGCTGCCCACCCTTGATAACTCCCATCAACCGCCTCTCACCCCCTCACAAATCCACCTACCCCGACTCACGTTCCTACAAACCTACCCTCAAACTTCCGTCTATCCGATCGCTGTTCTTCTTGGGTGAGGATGATGTCGATCGTTGGAAGAAGAGGTTGCTTGATGAATCGAGTTTGGCGGCGACGGGGGTAGGGATGGGTCAAGCGAGATTTAGGACTTCTTTCGAAAGGACCTCGGCTATGGGTGTTCGAGGGTGAACAAAGGGTTTTTATTGATGTTTTTGTGCTTGGTTGTTGGTAGCTAGAATCGTGCCTGTCTGTACAGTGTCGAACTTTGATCGGTGTAGATGTGCGCGCAGGTTTTCGTGTTGGGAAAGGTTGAACATGAGCCACACGTGGGAGACGCAAAACAGCTCTGACCGCATTCCGTAGATCGACAGCAGCTCTGGTAGGTTGAAATTATGATCGCATTGTACATCCAGGACTCTACAATGGCACCATTCCGTCCAAGGAACGAGGCCGGATCAAAGTGCGCCGGGTCCTCCGACCGCGCTGTTCTGCTTGCTCAGGTACCGTTTGCCCATCGCGCGTAGTCGGTGGAACCTCTGCATGACTGTGTTGGCCATCGTAGGTGCGAGTCGAAGAGACGCATAGATCCGAAGAGGTAAGAGGGCCTGAAGACGTTGAAGTGCCAGTTGTGATCAGTGATCGGTGCTCGAGGCGGCGAAGAATCTGCCGCTCACGACGAAGCTCACTTTTACGACGACATAACTCGCGACGAGGTTGGCCACATCGCCGGACAAAGTCAAGTCCTTCGTTCCTGATTTCGACGTCGTCTTGACCATCGTCGTTCGACCCTGATCTTGATGTCCATCCCTCTCGGCTTGCTCGCTCCTCTTGAGCTCTGCCCTCTGCTCCTTGTCCAATTTCTCGATCCCGAACCACCCATACCTCGTTCCCAATCTCTTCGCCTGTTCTCCCCCCTGTAATAACCAATCCCCCAACTTGGTCTTGAAATAGCTTCGCTCCCGTTCCGGCGTTGAAGCAAGCGTGATATGCTGAACTTGTTCGACTAGAGCCTGACCCAATCCAAGGGATTTGAATCCCCAGAAGCCGAGGAGGAGAGGCACGATGGCGGTGAGTTCGTGCAGGATGAGGAAGGAGGCGATTAGGGAAGCGGGGTCTAGGTGAGGGTGTTGGAGGCGTAGTTGGGTGAGGTAGGCGCTGAAGCGGTTTGGGCGAGGAGGTGGGGGGGTCGAAGAGGTGGAGGAGGTGGAGGAGGTGGAGGTAGAAGAATAGGGGCGGCCTTGACGGGGTAGACGAGAAGGTGGCTGGCGGAAGGGTAGGAAGGTACGTATCCGTGGCTGGAGCATGGTGATGGGTGTGAGGCGCAATTGCACACGATCGAGGGCAGGAGCGAAAGGAGCTGAACAGAGCTGAACAGAGCTGGACGAGGACCGAACCTAGTCCGAGATCGGAGATCGCGCAAGTCACGCTCAGTCACGCTCTGTCACGCTCGCGCAGATAGGCGCAGGTTGAGCTGTGCCCACACTCACACCCAGCACTCATCCCATCACCACCATGTCCACCTCTGAAGCAACCCCACCAAGCACCTCAGGCTCGACCTTCAAACGACGCCGTCTCTCCCCACCCCCCAACGCCAACCAGCCGCTCTACTCGCTCGACGATGACGAGCACAGCCACGACCCGTCATCGTCCTCCTCGCTCTACGTCCCCGTCAAGAAACGACGCGAGGCCCTCCTATCGAAGCTAGCAACGAAACAATTGGGCGTCGCAGCGAGCGTGCTGGAGAAGCAGCAGATGGTCGAGAAGGAGTTGCAGGAGGAGCAGGAACGCGAGCAGCGCGAGGGCAAGAAGCAGCGTGGGAATGCTCAGACCTTGTTGATCGAGGCACAGGAGGTCAAGAGGTTGAAGGCGATGCAGGGTAGGCCAGATCCGAACGGCGGAACATGATCACACCAGCAGCGCAGGACGGCATGGCGCTGACGTACACCTTTCGCCGCGCGCTCGCACACCCCCTCCGATCGCGAGCGATTACAGATGCCGTCAAGACCGATGCCGACAAGAGGAAAGAGGAGGAAGACGCCATTCTGGCCGCACAGGCTGCTAGACAAAAGGCCCTGGCCGGTGCGGAGGAGATCGCACAGGGTATCGTCTACACCGAGCGACTCAAGACGACGTGGGTCTCTCAGGCAAGAATCTCTCCGAGTCCGACCCGTTGCTGACGTGATCTCCTCCTTCCTCCCATGTTGCTCAGATGGACAGCACCCAAGTTTATTCGAGAACGGTCGGAAGAAGAGAATGACAAGATTCGAGATCAGTTCCACATCCTCGTCGCCGGGGACGATGTGCCACCACCGATCCCAAACTTTAGGGCCAGTCTCTCACAGTCACGTGCTATTTCGCGTAAAGCGTTTACTGATCTTATCCATCTTCCTCCATCACAGGACATGAAACTGCCTAAGCCTCTGCTCGATCACTTGAAGAAAAAGAAGATTCTTGCTCCGACGCCGATTCAGCTTCAAGGGATACCCGTAGCGTGAGTCCCATCCTTCGCGTAACACTGGCCGCCCTCATGCTCAACCCTGACCTCGTCGCCCACGCGGCGCACAGCTTCTCCGGCCGTGATATGATTGGAATCGCCTTCACTGGATCCGGAAAGACACTCGCTTTCTCACTGCCTTTGCTCATGTTTGCTCTGGAGGAGGAGAAGCGCATGCCGTTCATTCAAGGCGAAGGGCCTGTCGGAATTATTGTCTGCCCTTCGGTGAGCACGAGTGCTACTACTAGGCCGAGCCGAAAGCGCAGTACTAACCATATTTTGGCCTGGCCATAGCGCGAGTTGGCACGACAAACGTTCGATGGTCTGGCCGAAATGGCGCAACTGATGGCGCAAGGCGGTTACCCCGAAGTGCGTGCCCTGCTCTGCATCGGAGGCATCAACATGTCCGAACAAGGGCACATCATGTCGCGCGGATTCCACATGGTCGTCGCCACTCCAGGTCGATTACAGGACATGCTCGAGAAGCGCAAGTTCGGTCTAGCCGGATGCAAGTTCCTTTGTCTCGACGAGGCCGATCGTATGATCGACATGGGGTTCGAAGATGATGTCCGCAACATCATGTCTTTCTTCAAACACCAACGTCAAACGCTCTTGTTCTCCGCGACGATGCCGAAACGAATCCAGGATTTCGCGCAACAAGCGTTGGTGCAACCGATTGTGGTCAATGTCGGTCGCGCGGGTGCGGCGAGTATGGATATCATTCAGGAGGTCGAGTATGTCAAGCAGGAGGCCAAGATGGTGTATCTGCTCGAGTGTTTGCAAAAGACTGCCCCGCCGACGATCATCTTTAGTGATAATAAGAACGAGGTCGATGGTACATTCCCTTCCGTGGTGGACATGTTGAGATCTTACCGTCGTGCTGACCTGTGCATCGTTGCCTGCAGATATTCAAGAGTACCTTTTGTTGAAAGGTGTCGAGGCTGTTGCCATTCACGGATCCAAGAGTAAATCACGGATCCCCACCTGCTTGAAACTCCAGCCCAGATACTTACTCTTCTTTAACCTTCACCCTCCCACAGCCCAAGAAGAACGCGAATACGCCATCAAATCCTTCAAGACCGGTAAGAAAGACGTCATGGTCGCCTCGGGCGTTGCCTCAAAGGGACTCGATTTCTCCGAGATCCAACATGTCATCAACTTCACCATGCCCAAGGAGATTGAAGATTACGTGCATCAGATCGGTCGTACGGGTCGTTCGGGCAAGACGGGTATCGCGACGACGTTCGTGAACATGCAGACCGCTGAACAGACGCTGTTGGATCTGAAGTACTTGTTGATGGAGGCCAAACAAAAGTGGGTGTTTGGGAATTTGCTTTGTGGGTATTTGAAGGAGGAAGGCACTGAATTTGTTACCTTCGTTCTTTCTGCCAGGATCCCACCCTTCTTGTTGAGCATCGAGGATCCCAACGCGGGCAATACGTCCGGTTGCGCCAACTGTGGTGGTGAGCATCATTTCACAATCGCGCGAGTCTCGCATTTCTTGAAGCTGAGCACCTCCTTGCCCAACAGGTCTCGGTCACTCAATCGCGAATTGCCCCAAGCTCGAAGAGAACCAACGGCGGACGGTCGCGGGTCATGTCGGTGGACGAGATACGGGCGGATACTAGGGGTGCCCGAGCTGTGTATTTCGTTGTTCGTCTCTTATACGGGAGAGAGCGCACATTATACTAGTAATGTTATAATTGACCTCGATTGAGAGATTACTTTATTTGTTACAAAAAGTTGTTGTCGTCTCCTTCTCAGGAAATGATGCAGTCCTCCGGCATCTTGGGCACGCCATCCGCACCCAACTCCATCCCCGCTGTGAGGGGAGCCAAGTCAACAAGAAGCAACCGTCAGCTCAGCGGCCAAATCAATGCTTTCATCAGACTGGAGTTCTCATTCAACAACTCACGTGGCATCTCGCCCATGATCTCCTTTGGCGGCGCACCACAATCGTTCATTTGAGCAATTAGGTCCGTAATTTCTTGTCGACGTTGGGTATTCCGTTCTTTTTCGGAAGGGGTCATTTGATCTTCTGCTTTATCGGCACCGGGTTCCTCGAATTTGGAGACGATTTGGGACACAACGGTCGCTTGGATTTGGAAGCGTTTAAGGTCTTCGGAAGGCAGTTTGCCTTCGTTGGTGGAGAGGTAGGTCGGGTACTGTGGGGGGGGGGGGGGCGAAAAGGGGAGTTCAGCTTTGCTGTAGGACCAGGTCAAGGTTGGCGATCCTGGATCTCACCTTGTCACTCAATTCCTTCAACGGCTCATACAGAACCTCCCTACTCATCAACTGGCCCATCATCTCATCCAACATACCCTGCAAACCCTCTTCCCCGCCCTCCAGGCCGGCCATGGAAGCCATCATCGCGGCCAGAGGATCGGCATTCGCTCCTGCGGCGGTCTTGGCCGAGGTTTCTTGATCGACGGCCGAGTTGGATTGTTGCACTTTGGACATGGACGCTTTGATCGCGTCTTGGAAGTTGACGGGGGCTGTCGGTTGGGTCGAAGAAGGTGTGGATGTTGTTGTAGTCGAGAAAGCTTGTGTGGCTTTCCCTTTAGTCGTCGGATCGGGCTGGGACGCCTCCGACGTAGCCAAGCCTGCCGCTCCCGCTCCCATGGCAGCCATCAACTGACTCAACAACTCTGTATCATCCCCATCCGGTCCAGCCGATCCTTGCGCCCCCCCTGCGCCATCATCGTCTCCGAATCCCAAGGCGTCCAAACCTTGACCACTCATGAGTTGCTGCATCATCTTTTTGAACTCTTCTTCTTCGCCCGGACCGAGGCCAGCGAAGAGGGACGACATGTTCTTCTCCATTTCGGCGGCCAAGGCGGCATCGCCTTCTGAGCCTGCTCCTGCGGCGCCTAGTCCAAAGGGTAGTGTTGAGTCGCTGGGAAGGGCCAAGGCTTCTTCGGGGTCGGGGAAGTCGCGCTCGTCGTCGATCGTGGAGGTGGTGGTCGTGGTGGTGGTCGGTTTGGCGGTGGGTGCTCCTGCTGTGACGATGTCATCGAGATCATCGAGGCTGTTGGTAGGACGGATGCGAGAATAGATCCCCAGCAGGAAGCAATCGATGATGGAGGGATCGATGGCACGCAAGATGGAGCCGTGCGGATAAGCCAAGTGGGGCGGCGACGAGTTGCGCGGGTTGGGTTGAGGTCCATAGCCGGAACACGGCCGGGCGCCACAAGTCAGAGAGAGAGAGAGAATGTCAACCGTGATTCTCCAACAGGACAAGGTGGGCGGTGCAACTCAACTCTTCGTCGACGAGGGTAGGGGGTGCCATCGTAGGTGGTGGGTGCGACGATGCTTGAGGAGGTGCAGTATAGTGCAGTAGTGAAAGAGCAGCTGGAGCCGAGCGCGGTCGAGGTTCAAGCAACGTTCAAGGTTGAGCGTGTTGGCGCACAAGCCTGGCCTAGCCCGGCCTCAAAATTCGGTTTAGTCCGGCCAGATGGAACGTTTCAAATGGCCATTACCAGCGTCCACCGCCGCATACAGCTCAAACGGCCAACTCACGGCTTGCATTCACCCCCCACTGGTGCTCTGCTTCGACAACGACTCGCTTCCGCACCAGGCCTACTCAATTGAGCACGGTCTCAGCGCCTTCATCACCCGCCCAGCAGTACCACAGCCCATCGCACGGCCTCGAACGCGCCCGCCTCGACGAGTCAGGGGTCGTCAGGTCGTCAGGCCGTCAGGAGCAGCAGCCGTACGATAGGCCAACGCTCCGATCTTATCGAGAGACGATATCACAGCGAAGACTACCGTACTAGTGCTCGAAGGACACAGCCCGGCCCCACCTTCGCGCACCTCCCGCCAGGATATATCAGCACAGGGGCCGATCGCACGCCTGACACCTTCCCTCCCTCGATCTATATATCTCTTGCTCACACACGACCAGTGAGTTGTCGCAACGCAACACCCTTTTGGACGCTCAGCGAGTCGTGTAGCTGACCCAGCCAACCCATCCTTCCTACCTGCTCCTTCTGCGCTTCCGTCTCTCTCTCTCTCTCCTGTGTTCGTACCGAATGGGGTCGCACTGCTCTCGCGTCGTCACGACCGCGAACATCATCATCCATCGTGCCACCTTCCATCAGTGGACGACATCTCCAACTCGTCCTCGGCATCCTACACCAACTCGTGGATCTCGTCAGTCTCGAGCACTCGGGACTAGCACGTGCACACTGAAACATTCCGAGCTAATCCGACCCCGACTCGTGCAGATGGTTCTTGGCATCGAAAGGGAACGAGTACTTTTGCGAAGTCGACGACGAGTACATTATCGACCGCTTCAACCTCACCGGATTGAACGCCGAGGTGCAAGGCTACAGCGCCGCGTTGGAGTTGATCACCGACACATCAGGTCCGTCCTCTCGTGCATCGGCCTCTTCCTCTTTTCATACCACTCATCCCCAATCCATTCCTGCCCACAGCCGAGGAAGATATCGAAGACGAGCAACGCGAACAACTCGAACTGGCCGCACGGCACCTCTACGGCCTCATCCACGCGCGCTTCATCATCACCTCCCGAGGGCTGTCCAAGATGATCGACAAGTACAAGAAGGGCGAATTCGGTCGATGCCCCCGCGTGCTCTGCTACGGTCAAGCCCTTTTACCGCTCGGTCTTTCGGACGTGCCCTATCAAAAAGCGGTCAAGTTGTACTGCCCACGATGCGAGGATCTGTATTCGCCCAAATCGACTCGACACGGTGCGATCGACGGCGCCTACTTTGGTTCGACCTTCCCCCACATGCTGTTCATGGTCTACCCTGGTATGATCCCGAGTAAGAGCGTGCCCGGAGCAGGCGCCGGTGGACAAGGACAAGGGGGACCCCAGGGGGGTTTGGCGAGTGGTGCGGCGAGTAAAGTGGAGAGGATTAGGCCGAGGATCTTTGGGTTCAAGGTGCATGAATCGGCAAAGTTGCAGAGGTGGCAGGAGAGGGTCAGGGATCGTCAGATTGCGAGACTAGAGGAAATCGATCAGAATGGCCAGTTGGATTGAGCAGGGCCGTGGGGGGGTGTTGTTTAGATCGCGATGCGGGTATCGCTTTTCTCTGTTCTAGTGTACATGTGTGCAAAGTTGCTTGGTGTCGTTCTTTAGCGACGAGGGTCACGCCACGTCTTAGTGCTGTTTTTTTCGTCCAATTTCGCTCTTGAGCGGCTGGGTACGTGCTCTGAGATCTGAGACCGTGCCTCTCGAGAAGACGTCGGAGCCCGACTCGGCGACTCTATCCTGATATGTAGCATCAGCGGATGAGAATGTTTGTTCGCAGCTAGTCTACAAGAAGAGACGACCCTTATCGGGCGCTGGATCTGGTTAGGCAATCGCCTATGACCTGACTAAGATATACACTCGTTCCCCCTTACCCCAAGGTCGAAGGCGCGTGCAGGTGGGGTCGGTGAGGCCCAGCATTCTCCCGTGCCAAAGAGAACGGGCGTGGCGAGCGCCGCCGACGACTACCCCAGGGGCCAGCCTGCAGAGTGGGAGTGGGCGGCGGGCGCGTATCCGAGCTCGTAAACAGTAACACTGCTCTCTTCCTCCCGACTTTGGTTCGTTTTCACCCCTAATCTTATCCCACCTTTCAATCAACATGGGTACGTGGTGCCCGTGCCAGTATATAGGTCCTTGCTCCCGAGTTGCGCTCTGGTTTGCCCGTTGCCGCCATCCGAGTCGCGATACACCGGAGCGCATACCGGGAGGCTGTCACCATCCGGGATCCGCAGATGACAGCGCATATGTAATCGCTCAAACTGTCGGGCCACTGATCTCACCACTCTCGCCCACTCTCACATCAGCTCGCAAAAACATCCTCGTCACTGGTGCGGCTGGTTACATTGGTACGTCGTCGCGAACGTTTCCGTTTCGGCGGAGCGTGCACGTGGAGTTCCCATCGATGGCGCCCGAGCGGAGCGGATCGATCATCTTGACTGGCTCGCTGACCACTGGCGATCATCATCCATCACGCCCCACCGCTTCGCTTCGGCTTTGCTCGTGACTCCCGCCGAACAGGCTCGCACATCGCATTATGCTGCCTCTTGTCGGGCCAGTACTCGGTCGTGACCATTGACAAGTCAGTCTCAACCGCAAGCTAGCTGGCCGCCTGTGGCATACCTTCCCGACGCGGCCTAACTCATCCCGATCGCTGACCGTGGTCGTCCGGCCTATGCGCCACTCTTCCCTCTCGCGCTTCAATCTGTCACGCACTCTTCGATGGAACTAGCTTCTCCAACTCGTTCCCAACGGCCATGACCCGCGTCTCCAAGCTCGCCGTCGAGGCCTTACCCGCCGACGCCTCGGACGAAGAGAAGAAGGCCTGCCAGATCGACGTCGTCAAAGGCGACATCACCATCAAGTCCGACATCGAGAAAATCTTCGAGGCGTACAAGGCCAAGGGCGGTATTTGGGGTGTCATCCATGTTGCGGCTCTGAAGGCGGTGGGAGAGTCGGCCGAGAAGCCGATTCAGTACTACGAGGCCAACATCACGGCCACCATCAACTTGCTCGATGTGAGTGAGGGGAGATGAAACAGATTGAACTTCCTTCGAAGCTGACGCACGTATCCCACTCCATAGGTCATGGCTCGCCACCAGGTGTACAACATCGTCTACTCGTCGTCCGCGACCGTCTACGGGGCCCCCCAACAGATCCCCATCCCCGAGACCTCGGTCCTCGCCCCCGAGTCCGTCTACGGCCGTACCAAGCACATGTCCGAACTGATCATCAAGGACGTGTGCGACTCGAACCCCGACACGTGGCGAGCGATCGGTCTGCGCTACTTCAACCCCGCCGGTGCTCATCCCTCCGGTGAGATCGGTGAGGACCCTCGAGGCAAGCCTGGAAACCTGTTGCCCCTTTTGGCGCAGATGGCCGTTGGTAAATTCGCCAAGGAGGGGCTGAAGATCTTCGGTAACGATTACCCTACGCCCGATGGCACTTGCGTTCGTGACTACATCCACGGTCAGTTCTTGCGCGTCTTGTGGCGATCTTGTCACCCCGAAAGGTACATGATCCTATCAAAAGACGGCATGACTCATCCCTTTGACGCTTCTTCACACACAGTCATGGACTTGGCCCAAGGCCACGTCGACGCCCTCGCCGCCCTAACCCGCGACTCGACCTACGCCTCCCTCGGCACCCAAAAATCCCAATTCGGTGGTTCCGGCGGCAAATACAAGGCGTACAACCTCGGTAAAGGAAAGGGCATGTCCGTCCTCCAAATGGTCGAAGCCATGCGTGTAGCGTCAGGTTTCGAATACAAGTACGAGATCGTCGGAAGAAGGGTCGGCGACGTGCCGGATTTGACGGCCGATCCGGCGTTGGCGGAGAAGGAGATGGGCTTCAAGGCGCCGAGGAACTTGCAGGAGATGTGTAGGGACCAATGGAACTGGCAGTCCAAGAACCCCAAGGGGTACGAGGGACAGGAGGAGTAGAAATTGAATTACAGACCCATGCGTTTGTTTGTGTCCATGTACAAAAGTCCCCAGCCGGGGCGTGGTCGGTCGATGATCTGTCTCCTGGCACGTCTAAAACGCTGCGTAAGTTCGGGCTTCGCTTGGCCACACCGAGGCCAATGGCTCGATGAGTCACTCGCACGCGACAGAACGGGGATTGGATAAGCTCGAATATCAGCTTGAATTGACCGAATCGGTGCGGAGTGTACCAAATGTCCAGATAGCTTGTGCGGACATCTCATGGCCGAACCGGCAGAAATCGAGAATGGCCTTCCGAGCGCGGGCGCCTCTTCCCCTCCCTCTATCCTCACCGAACTCCATCAAGGATTCGGAACTAGAAATGCATCAAGTTCCTCGTAGTCCTGTATGAGGTTGAGACGTGGTATTACAGACTTGGGACATCTAAACTAAGACAACACAGACGAACGAAGGATCGACAAAAGAAACCCAAACACAACGATGCCCTCTTGCCCAAAAGCTAGAATTGCTCTTTACAACACCATCCTCGTCGCACAAGCGGTGTGCATCGCGTCGATCGCCTTGTTGACTTGAAGGCTGTACAACCCGACCGAATCGACCATCTCGCGGTACAAAGCTTCGCTCTTGTCCAATACGGCGTAAGTCTCGTTGTGGATTGATTTGATCTGCAGACAAGAGGACGGTCGATGAGTTATGTTTTCCGTTTTCGCGAGCCTTTTATCCGGGCGACGTCGACTCACCGTCGCCTCAATCTCCACTGCCCTCCGATTGACTTCGGCCGTCCTCATATCAAAGTCCACTCGTTCTTGCTTGAGGTTACTCCACTCCTCTTCCAAACGCTTCTTCTTGGTCTTGCCCGCTTCACGCTTGTATTGCGTCTTCTCGTCGAACTTGGAGCAGTTGTCCCGCAGGAATTCGAGACGACGTTCGGAGTTCTAAGGAGAGGGAAGAGGACAATGCTCAGCGGTGATCCGAGAGATGGGGGTATGGAGAGTTGGGACATACCCTCGATGTCTCCTCGTAGCCTTCTCGCGCTGCTTCGGCTTTGGACCATTCCTCCTCGAGCTTGGCTAACCGTTGTTGACCGTCCAACATTTTGGCCACATCGCTCGCCAAATCCCTCGCTATCGTATTGCACGATTCGAGATCCTGTGCGTGACCAGACCACCGTATTAGAACAGTGTGCAACCAAAAAGAAATACCTTTACCAGCTGTCATTGTTCACGCACCGCTTTGTATTTCTGCAAACTCGAGATCTTGCCCGACAACTGATGCGCCTTGGCCTCGGTCGCCCTCAATTCGCCGACGACGCGATCCAAGTCCTCTCGAAGCGAAACGACAGATTGACGTAACCTTTCGGGAGAGCGAACGATTTGCGATTGGAGGCGGTTGACCTTGGAGTGCAGACGGGTTTGTTCTTTCGAGAGTTCCATCTGTGTTTCGCAGATAGCAAATGGATCAGTACATCCATAGGTCCAGAATATGCCGGCTGCAACGTACAAGATGGTTCGCCAACCCAATGACGGCGGCCTTCTTCTCCTTCATCTGGGCCTCGAGCCTGTGGCCTTCCCTCTGTTGCGCTTGGAGGTCCTGTTGACGTCGCGCGATCTCGAGTTTGGCCTGCGTGACCTTGGGTTCGTTCTCGAGTCGTTTGGCCCTGCGATACCGCAACCCGGCAAGGTCAGTTCTGAGCCTTTCCATGCTACACAACAGCAGTCTCGTCACCCACCTCTCTTGCTCAATCTTGAGCCTCAACTCGTTGGACCTCGTCTCCAACTCGATCTCTTGCTCGCGCATAATCTTCTGTTCCTCAATCAAAGGCTGCAAGATATCCTCTGCCTGTTCCTCCTCAAAGTACCAGAAATTGATGATACCCGATAAAGCATCGATGAGACGTCCGGATTGAGGGTTGGCTACGTCGCTGAGACTGAAGCGTTCGATTTGAGCCGCGTCGGTCAGTTGTTGGCTGGGCAGTGGGGGGCGGGGGGGGAATAAGGAGGCGGCGCGTGAGTCTCGGGAGCTGTAAGCAGGCGGGGGAGCAAGGGGGTAGCCTACACCATGCGGAAGAACATGCGTGACTTCATGGCGCTTTCATAGATTTCCTGGTTGATTGTTGATTTCATACCGGTCGGGTCAGTATACCGGAGAACTTAGTGTGCGCTGGCAGCGTATGCGTGCTCATCCCTCCCGCGACGACGCAGCGAGTTGAATGATGGACCTCGCAGCCAAACACGGCGCCGAGTCTGGACCACGGAAGGTATCCGTTCACCCTACACACGTATCTGTACTCACAGGATAATCCATCTTATCCAACTGATCCAACGCGACCCTATTGGAGGTCTCACTCGTGTACCCTAACAAACGATCGGACCACCGATCCCAGATCTTCTCGACGAGCAACGAACTCGGTTGACGCAGGTCCGCTTCCGAGAGGTGCAGTTCGATCGCTTGGCAGCCGAGGATCACATCTTCAGCACTGAGGATGGGGAAGAGAGCGCCGGGGAGCGGGATGGGAGGGGCCATGGTGGGTTGGTGGGGGTGACGGGGACGGAGGGTGGTTAAGGAGAACTCACGCGCGCCGGGAGCCAAAAGACGCGTCGGGGGCGAAAAAGAGGGGGCGCGTGTTTGAGCTTGGACCTCCTCTTCGGATCATCCGTCGGCGCCGCGCGGTCAAGAAGTTTCGGGCGAATTTCATTGCCTGCCCCAAGCATCGCTCACGGAAAAAGTATCGACAGGTCTCTTCATCACCGTGTAGTGAATACAGTACCATAAAGCCCCTGTTCGAGCGCAGCGCGATGCTGACCAAAAATCGCCGGCGCGGACCAATGACTTTGCACGTGCGATGCCTGCGATAAGCCGGGCCCAACAGGGGTCCCTAAATGCAAATTGTCTCGGCTGAATGCCCCGTCATATCGAATTGGACCGGTCTTATCGCCAGAGGTGTCTTGGAACAAGTGACTCGATTTGCGAAGGATCATCCGAGTCCCGGGCCGTCGGAAGTTGCTCGCTGGCAAATGGCGGCTCAAGCGCTTACACCGCCGACGTCTGTTTGGGCCTCACCGAATTAGGCCGATGAGATTAGCTTGGGTGCGGCAGCCCTGCCCGCGTGGGGCTTTTCCGGACGTTCACCTGCCCTGTCTCATCATCGTGCTCGTTCGACCTCTCGTGCCCTTCTTGCTCAGCCATTCTCTCCCTCGTTGCATCCTCTCTAGGTCGTTCTTGGGTCAGTCCATCCTTTCGTTTTGTCTAGAGTCATACGCCGGGCGTAGTGCGAGCGCTAGGTGAGGGTTGCACGCCGATGTCATCGCATCTGGTCTCGATCGACCGCGTGTCGGGCCGGGATTGAACCTCGTGGGCCTTCGAAAGATTTCGCCCCCCCCACCCCGGCAACCCATTATTAAGCAGATTTAAGCGGTCCTGCTGTCCTCCTTTGCACTCCGGCTGACCTCTTGCAGGGGCCCACCTTCTCTTTCGACTGGGATCATCGTACCAGACCTCAAGTCTTAGACCTCGAGTCCTCTTGAACAAGCTCTGCACCTCTAGCCAGCCCATCTCATTCTCGATAGCAGCAGCAACACCGCCCTGCCGCCTTCCTGCCTCTGTTCGTGCTACCCGTAACAGCTTTACCCAAACAACCTCTCGCTCGTTCTCTTCCGCACCACGCCGCAACATGTGTCTCTGCCATGCCAGCAGCGGCTTTGCCAACCTCGACAACCTCGCCGCGACCCCCGCAAGTGATGCCGAGCAGGTGCGCCTCACCGACAAGGTTGTGTGAGTGCACGTGCGGCTAGATCATTCACTCCATTGAGCCAATCTGATCCTGGCTTCCTCCTTCAGCCCCTCGCACTACGAGTTGGTCATCAAGACCGATCTCGAAAAGTTGAGCTTTTCGGGAACGGCCGAGATCACGATCGACGTGCTCGAGGATGTGCCCTCGCTCGTGCTCAACGTCGCCGAGCCCCTCATCATCCAGCACGCCGTCTTGTCCCACACGTCGCTCAAGACCGAATCGACCCGTCCCGCGAGCGAGCTCAAGCTCCACACCAAGCGTGAGCGCATCGAGATCACCTTTGCTGGTGGCCACGTCGCTGCTGGTCAGGTCAAGTTGGCTCTGCGCTGGCAGGGAGAGCTCGACAATTCGATGCAAGGTTACTACCGATCCTCGTACCCTGCTCCCGGAGGCAAGGATGGCGATACGGTCAGTTCCCGCTGGTGTCTCGGAGCTGGTCGGAGTGTCCTGTGGCGAAGACTGAAACTGAGACTGACTCGACTTTGGGAGGACCCTCTTGACGTGTGAGACAGGCCTTCTACGCTTTGACCCAGTTCGAGCCCACCCAAGCCCGTCGTGCATTCCCTTGCTTCGACGAGCCGGCGTTCAAGGCGACGTACGCGATCAAGATGATCTCGCGCACCGACTCGGTCGCGCTCTCCAACTGCGAGGTCACCGACACCAAGCACCTCGGAAGCGGTGGAGCGTTCCCCCGCACCGACCTTTTGACTGACGCCTTCTTCACCGAAGCCGGACCTGCCGCTACCAAGACGGAAGGCAAGACCGAAGGAACGGTTGCCGCACCTGCTTCCAAGACCGTTTCGTACGGCGATTTCAAGGACGACTGGACCTTGACGACCTTTGCGAAGACGCCCAAAGTCTCGACTTACCTCGTCGCCTTCGCCAACGGTCCTTTCGAGTACATCGAGGCGAGCTACAAATCGCCGCTGTCGGGTAGGACCGTGCCGATGCGCGCTTATGCGACCAAGGACAATATTCATCAAGCTGGTTTGGCCCTCGAGACCAAGGTCCGCATCTTGCCCATCTACGAGAGCATGTTCGACATCGGTAAGCCCCAATCCACTTCCAAACAAATGACCCGTTTCTCGTGCTGACCATGCCATGCTACCGTTTTTTCTCAGAATATCCATTGTCCAAGCTCGACACGCTCGTCGCGAGTGACTTTGACGCCGGAGCCATGGAAAACTGGGGTCTCATCACAGGACGTACGTCCGCCTACCTCTACGACCCCAAGAAGAGCGGTATCAGGACGAAGAAGGTCGTCATCGGTGTGCAGTCGCACGAGGTTGCCCACCAGTGGTTCGGCAACATCGTCACCTTCGATTGGTGGCACGGTCTGTGGCTCAACGAGTCGTTCGCGACCCTGATCGGCGAGGTCATCATGATCGACGAGATCGAGCCATCGTGGAAGATTCACAGCAGCTTCATCAACGAGCATTTGTCTGGCGCGTTCCGCCTCGATTCGCTTCGTTCGTCCCACCCTATCGAGATGCCTTGCCCCGATGAAGAGACGATCCAACAGATCTTTGACGCCATCTCCTACTCCAAGGGTGCGAGTGTGCTCAAGATGTTGTCCAACTACATCGGCCAAAAGACCTTTATCCACGGTGTGTCGTTATACTTGAAGAAGTTCCTGTACGGCAACACCATCACGACCGACCTCTGGGACGGCATCGCCAAGGCCAGTGGCAAGGACGTGGCCAAGATTATGGAGAACTGGACCAAGAAGGTCGGCTTCCCCGTCATCACCGTCGAAGAGACGTCCGAGGGCCTCAAAGTGACGCAGAACCGCTTCTTAAGCACCGGTGACCCGATCCCCGAGGAGGACGAGACGATTTGGCAGATCCCTCTTGAGCTCTTGATCGTCAAGGACGGCAAGGCCGATGTCAACCACGACCTGTTGCTCATTGAACGCTCGACCGTCATTCCCATTAAGGACGTCGCCAATGTCACGTACAAGTTCAACTCCGAGACATGCGGTGTGTACCGCACCTTGTACCCCGAGGACCGTCTCGCCAAGCTCGGTGAAGAGGCCGGCAAGGAGAACACGCACTTCAGCTTGAGCGACCGCATGGGTCTCGTGGGTGATGCGATGGCGCTTGCGACTTCGGGCTACGCCAAGACGAGCGGTGCTTTGACGCTCTTCTCCAAGCTCACGAACGAGAAGGAGAACCTCGTCTGGCAAGCTGTCGGCGATTCACTCGGAAGCATCAGCGCGACGTGGTGGGAACAGCCCGAGGACGTCCGAGGGGCCATCTCCAAGCTCCGTCGCACGCTCTTTGGTCCCGTCGCCGACCGACTCGGCTTCGAGTACTCGGACGACGACGATGTCGACACGATCGAGTTGCGAACGATGGCCATCTCCGTCGCCGCAGCCGCTGACGACCCGGCGACCCTCGCCGAGTACAAGCGTCGCTTCGCGCTCTTCCTGGAGAAGGACGACGAGTCCCTCATCCCTTCGGACTTGCGCGACAGCATCTTCGCACAGAGCGTCAAGCACGGCGGGGAAGCCGAGTACGAGAAAATTTTGAGCGTCTACAACAAGCCCGAGACGCCCGCGCATAGGACCTCGGCTATGAAGGCCTTGTGCGCCACTACCGATCAGGCTTTGCTCGACCGCACGTTCAACATGCTCAAGGGCGACGATGTGCGAACACAGGGTGGGTGTTTCTCGCTGCCTCTTGCTCTCTTTGGATGAGCTGTCTTACTGACTTGGAGGGCGTACCTCTTCTATGACGTTTGCAGACTTTGCGTACTTCACTTCGAGCTTGGCCGCCAACTGCGTCGCCAAGCGTCAAATCTGGCAGTTCCTGCAGGACAACTACGAGATGATTACCAAGCGCTTCAAGGGCAGTGAGTACAGCAGTCGTATTTGATCGCCGATTCTTACCTTGCGTTTGCTCACGGATATGCTTTCTTTTGGCCACACTAGACTTCTCGATCGGCGGTGTCATCCGATCGTGCTTCTCGACCTTGACGACGGAGGAGGACGCCGCGGCTGTTGAGGCATGGTCCAAGGGCATCGACTCGTCGGCATGGAACCAATCCCTCAGCCAGGGTCTGGACCGCATGCGTTCCAACGCCAAGTGGCTCGACCGCGATGCCAAGGACGTCGAGCAGTGGTTGAAGGAGAACAAGTTCTTCGCCTAAAGAGGAGCGGGTTGTGCGAGCAGTCGAATTATCGTATTAGCAAAGATCTAGCTAATCGCGCACTCGTAAGTGTGGGATGCTGTTTCTTCTTTTGGTGTCGGTCGATTGTATTTGCAACTGTGTGAAATCCGAAGAGAAATAGCAAATCTGAAGAATCGGCCGACTAGCAAGGTGTAGTGAAGAATCGGGAAGTTCCTGAGCTAGGCTACCTCGACGGGGTTGCTGTTTCGTAGGTCACTGCAGGCTGGCAGGTCAGCGCAGGCTCGCCCCCACGACTCGCGCGTCCAGCTGCCAAGCCGCTCTCACTACGACCATCTCGGACCAGCTCAAGCTCAAAGCCACCCCTCACACACCTCAACCACGCCGCCATCACTTACCAAACTACAAGATGCGATCTATTATCACCTTTCTCCTCACTCTCTGCGTCGCCTTGACCGTTGTCCAAGCAGGTGAGCCACATTCCACTCCGTCTTGGGAGAACCTCTTCCGCTGTCCGCTTCTAGAAGGGAGCCCAGGAGCCTCGAGGAGACCCAACGGCCGGACTTCCCAGTCTCCTCCTCCGACGAAACACTTTGTTCTTTGAAGAGTCTAGAACCTTTCCCCCTCCTCATCGACTCCTTTGACTGACAGCCCTTGTGTTCCCTCAATTAACCTCCGTCACTGCAGCTTGCCCAGTCGGAACGACGCTGAAGAAGAGCAAGAGCGTGTCGAGCGCGTCGACTGATTCGGTCGTCGCTCAGGTGTTCAAGTACGGCCCTAGGGCCGCAAGAGCTGCGGCTGGTTCGAATAGTCCGCTCAAGAGGGGGATGAGGATTTATATTTGATCCGAATGGCATCGAGTAATACCAGGTGGGACCTCTGCGCGGCGTGCTCTTCAGATTGGGAACGCGCTGGCGGTGATGGACGTTTCGGATGCGGGACAATTCGATCGGAATCGTTGTGTGGCGGCGCGCACAGCACGTGTTTTTGCGTTTGGGTGCGATTTTTCCGAGGTCGTGGTCGGCGTTGAGGGGGACCGCGGAAATTTGCAAGCTGGCTGGGCCAATGAATAATGTTGTGACATCGTAGCAGAACTTATTTCCTTTTGTGAACCTGTAAGGTTCCCTGATTTTGTTGTGCATCCCGTCGTCGCACTGCCTTGCCTGTACGGACAGAATTACGAATGCAAACGATTGGGCAATTGCAATCATTGGCAAAGATGACAGGCTTATACTGATGACTCTGCGACTTTTTTTGTCATACCCTGCTATCCGAATAAAAATTACTAAACCTTCAGGAACAAAAGAATAGAAGAGGAACGGAAGTTCGCTAAACCTTGGACTAGACTCCTGCTCCAAACCAATCCCCTTCTACTGCACCTTGACCGTCGAGTGCGACCCTTGGGACGAATCAGCCCTCTCAATACTATCGACCTCCTTATTCATCGGCGAATCGAGCGGGGCAATATACTTGCTCTTCTCCAAACGAGCCTGTTGCCTACGCTTGTAAGCCGCGGATTCGAGACCGAAGATGGCGCATCGCCCTTCGGACCATTTCATGTAGACGAGGACGACGACGGCGGCGATCCAGTACAAGCAGTAGGAGACGATCGTGCCGATCGTGGCGTTGTTGGTCCAGCCTGTACGTAATACGAGCATGAACGTCAGTCGACATGGCCCGAGAAGGATAGGAGGGAAAAGAAGAAACTGACCGAGAATGGCGTTGAAGATACCCCACCCACCGTTGGCGGTGTTCTCAGGGTTTCCGTACTCGAGATGCCAAACATTACCAGGGACGTAGTAAGAACCGGGACCATCACCAGATTCTGACACGTCGGCGCCGACACCCTTGTTGAAGTGATACCTTTCGAAAGCTCCGACACCCTTGGACAGGAGACCGGCACCGAGGAGGAAGAGGATGTTGGTGGAGATGACGAGAAAGGCGGACAGAGATGAACGAGATCCACCAGCGTAGATCAAGTCTGCCGACATCGAGCGAGTCGGATCAATTAGGGGTTCCCGGTGCGGAAAATACCGCAAGCAGCCAGGGATGTAACTCACAACCGACAATAAGACCACAAATGAGACCGACGATGGCAGCGAGCGGGATCGACCTGGCCGATTGACCTAACGAGACACCACCGAC
Source organism: Microbotryum saponariae (assembly GCA_900102585.1). Lineage (NCBI taxonomy): Eukaryota > Fungi > Basidiomycota > Microbotryomycetes > Microbotryales > Microbotryaceae > Microbotryum > Microbotryum saponariae. The sequence continues at coordinate 1,032,177 of FMWQ01000050.1, read as the reverse complement.
AAAGACGACGCACTCGAGACCTTCTCGCAGCACGGTGATGAGGGGCAAGAGGAAGAGCGACCACTTGCCACTGCGTGCCTCTCGCTGGTCCTTGACGTCGACCTCGCTGTCGGCAACGACTTTTTGGTCAAAGGCATTGGCGAGCTTACGTTTCCACTTGAGCTTGGATCGGTCGATGCGCAGCATGGTGATACCCATGATGAAAATAATGAGGCTGCAGGGGTAGCACGGGCACGGAGAAGAAGATTTTATCAGCTCCTGGCAAAGGGCAAAAGTGTTCGGTTCACGTGTAATACTCACCATGCAACGAGAGAGAAGGTGCCTTCCCAGATTTCCTCGTACTTGGCCCAGAGATCGTTCAGCGTCGTGAAGAACTGTATGGAAGGCGTGACGTCCAGAGGTCGGCGATCAGCGGCAAGACCTCGGCACCCGAAAGAAAAACTCTTCCTCGTTCTTGTGCGAGCAGGTATGCCGAAAGAAGACTTACAACAGCGATGAAAGCGGCACCGATGCACAGAGCGATGAACATGCCGACGGCAGCACCAGCCCAGATCTGTATTCTCATCCGCCTCACGAGCCGCTTCTTGACGGCTTCATCGCGGTCGAGCGAATCGCCTTCGTTGACGGGCTTGTCAACCAGGGATTCGACGAGGCCGAGCAAGACCGAGATGATGATGGCCGCTTCAATGACCTCTCGGAAGACGATGAAGAAGATGGGGACACTGAAAACGTTTCCCATCGTGGGCGCCTAAAGCTTGAGCTAGCTAGCTGCAGGTGCGCGTGTGGGCGTGTGGGCGGGCGTAATCTGATTGGGCGGGTCGAGATGGATCGAAGCGCGGATGGGCAAGACAACCAAAGAGGGGAAACGCGTTAGCGGCAGGCAGGGACGACGTGCACGTGGGTCGATGTGATCCATAGGTCGAGACCCTCGATCCATCCCCTCGATACAGTGCCAACTCACGAGCAAGTATGCTACGATGCGGGATCGCAGTCGATGCTGAGCTTGTTTCGCACGCGAAAGAGTCCGGCGAGCTCGCGAAGCGCAAGCGGCAGAAAAACGCGCAAGATAATGAGGCCCGGGAAGATCTAATCAGACAGCGGACCAGTCGCGGGCAACGGGCGGGGGTTGCGGGCGAGACGACAACGGTCGGTGTGGGTACTAGGGATCGCGTCTTCGTGTTCGAGGGACGAAGGACGAAGAGGTTGCGAGGCGTGTGGAGTCTCTGGATCAAAAGTGTAGTACCGAGCTGCTGCTGGTCCTGGGTTGGCGGTGTGGGCGGAGAGAGCTTGAGAAATAGCTCACGGCGGCAGGATCTCTTGGGGGCCGAGGGGCGAACTGGGGCGAATGCGCGCTTTACGCCTTTGGCCAGCCGAAGACCGCGCTATTTGACTGGGCGGCGGTGGATCCCCGAGTGATTGTCGCTCACTACAACCCGAGGCTCGTCCCTGGAGCCGTTGGCAAGATCTCCCCAAGTCTTCACTCGATGCACCCGGATAAAAAGCCAGAGCCAAAAGTCCAATAAGAACAAGAAAATAAAGGCACCAGGCCATCCCCTCGGAGCAATCGCGAATAGGGGCCTCGAAAATCCCCAAAGGCTCCTTGTAGCTGATATCTTCGTTTAAACATTTTATTTCTCCGATACCTCGTTTTTCACGAAATACCATCACCACTTAGGCACGTGCCGGTCAAGCGGCGGAGGGGTCGTTTAGAAGCTGCGCCAGACAGCCCAAAGGCAACGAATCGAATCGGAGTAATTTAGGCCAAGGGTATGGTATGTGGTGTTGATGTTCTTCATAAATATTCAAAGATCAAATGAACAAGGTCTAATGTTCCAAGTTTTCACTTTCACAAGAGCAAAGTACGGTCAAGCCATGCCGAACGAGCACCCGAAGGCTATTAGCCTGCTGGCCGGACAGAGCCTAGCAGTGGCGATGGTAGCGTTGGATTTGGGCGTTTGGCGCATCAAGGCATTCTAGGCATGGTTTATTATCAGTGGGGTATTAGGGAATTAGGGAGTGCGGTCGGCGCGCGCGCGAGTCTTTTCCGTAGCTTTTCTTCTCTTTTCCGCCCACTGGTAACTCACTGTTTCGGACTTTACGACCGTGCACCGTATCGACACAATCTCATCGTTTGGCCGACCAACGAAAGTTACCAGAACTGTGCGGAAATCTAACAGTAGCAACGCGGAAGAAGGGAAGTAGTGCGCCGTGCGAGAAGTACTCTTTCTAGGCTTTGCTTTTGATCGAGATCCATCTTGAAGTGGATTTCTGCGGCGCATTCTAGTGAGCGCTCTCCGACGTCCGGTTCCCCGGTCATACGAGTCGCCGCCATCGCGTTCTTCCCCAAATCCTGGCTCATTCCGTGGAGGAAGGGTCAGAAAATTTAATTTGAAGGGTTTGGGGGGGGGTTCAGGGGCTCGGCTCCGGAACGCGGATTGTTGATTGACTGAACGATTGAAATGATGTTGATCTGATAATATCACCTCTTCGGTTCTTCTTTCTCCGGACGTTCGCTCTCTTAGAGCACCCGTTTCGCTGCTTCTCATCGCTTGCGCTCAACGGCACCAGCCTCGCTGATTGGACTCCTCACGTATACCCTTTCGTGTTACGGGTTCTGAGAGTCTGAAAGGTTCGTAGAGGCACACGAAATGCTTAGGTCTGTGAAGGTTGATAGCGCTTGAGCAGTCGCAAAGGAGCTCAAGTAACCTACACGCAATGTCGGCCTTGGGAAACGACGTCGGGTCCTGTCTGTCAGAGTCGCAGTCGGCCAAGTCACTGAGTGCCAATCGCTACCTAGCTATCGATAAGCAGCTAACCTCGATTCTGTCGGTAGGTATCCCAGCTCCTCAGCGCGAACTGGGCGGAATATGGAGGGCGACTGTTGTGTTTGAGTACGGTCCAACTCCCCCACGCCTTCGCGAACTTCGTCGCTATTATTAGGCGGGCTTGACCCGCTGCTCTGTGGCAGCTGGCCTGACGGCCTGACATGGCCTGACAGGACCCGGGAAAGCTCAGCCCAATGTACGTCTCGGAGATTCGTACTTTTCGGGCCCATTTATGCCTTGTAATATGCTTCAAGATGTAATTATGATGGTAGAGTAACTTTTTCAACATAACTCAATAAATTAGTCTTACGGAATACATACACCCCTGGAATAGGGATATTCGGTGTACAAATCGGCCTAAAAACGGGGTTTTTCGAGGCGCACCGTCGGCTGAGCTTTCCCGGGTCCTGGCCTGACGCGCGCGCACACGCCTGCAGTTCGCAAAGTTGGCGAAGCTGATCCTGAACGTCCTGAACACCGCCAGCGTCCTGGCTCCGCGGTGAATTTTCCTGGAGGGTGGTTCAGACTTCAGAGTGTCGAAGTTGCGAAGCTCAGTGACGCGACGGTGGCCCAAGCTCGATGCGCGTCGGACCATGGCAGGACCGAGACGGCGATTGCAGCGGTCCAACGCCGAGTCCGAAGGCTAGCGCAAGGGGCTGACCAGCGAGGAAGGGCTCGGGACATTCATAGAAGCGATGAGCGACCTATACTATTCCTGGGGTAGGGCCTGAACCGGCACAGGAGCGACGATGCTATGGATTGCCACATGCACCCTGACTACTGGCGAACTCTTCGCGGGCTGTCCCGTTCTTCAGCGCCCTCTCACATTCTCGCCTCCAATTTCTTAGTCATGTTCAACTAAGACCGACCGTGCGCTCCTCATCCCTGTACACGTATTGAACGCTTCCACTCTTTCCACGGTCTGTATGCTGCACTATAATTTCCGCTTCAAGTAGAATTCGCCAATTCGGCAAACGGGATACCGAAGCCAGCAAAATACTGAAGCAGGAGGCGCTCGAGCAGGCCCATGGTACGGCGCTGCAGTGCGCTCGAGACTTGGCGAGGTTGCGATGGCCCCACCCAGCGTCTCTTCCACGAGTTCCTGATCGACGGATTCTCCCATGTCGAGATCGACCGACTCAACTACCTTCGCTCTCATCAAGAAAACCTGCGCCTCGCCACGGCCGTCTAAGGCTTGACCCTGGATCAAATTAGACGTTCGGTAGCAAGTTTTTATAATCAGGCTCGACGCTCAAGAATAGCCGCGCAAAAACTTACGCAGCGTTGCCAAGATGCGATGGCGTGCGACATCAAACATGGAAAGCTTTCGCTTTTTGTCACGGTGACGTGCAACCCCGAGTGACCGGAAGTCAAGGTTGCATTGGGGCCGAACGACAAAGCATGCAACGGCCCGGATCTCATTGCACGGGTGATTGAAGCCAAGTTGAACCGACTCGGCGACGGCGTTTTGGGCAACAAGCAAAGGGCAGGCTGTTTCGGCGTCGTTCTGAGGCAGACATGTCAGAGTATCAAAAGCGGGGCTGCCGCATGCACAAACACTCAACACCTTCGCGCCGGACGATCCTCCTTTGTCGAAAGAAGCAATCGACAAGATGTTCTCGGCCGAGATACTCGGTCCTTCGCGCTATCCAGAATTCCACGAGACCGTCACAAAGCATATGCTGCATGGACAGTGTGGCCGAAACCCGACTCAGCCCTGCACGTAAAAGGACAAGTACGGTATCGCGAGAAGTAAGCGCCACTTCTCTCACAAACAGGACCCCACGCCCGCATGTACCCTGATGGCCAGCCGTAGAGTATCGCCGGCGTCTGACGAACCGCTGCCCCTAGACCTTCACCTACGGCTTCTTCGACCTGTGCGCCGCAGCTCCCGACGGCGATTTCACTGCCACGTTGCTCTACACGGATGTGCCGCATTACTACTCCTGAATAAGGAGAAGCTGCGCTGGAAACGCCGAGTTCGTGATCGCAATGTCATCGGACGAATCTACACCGTTCCACTGCGTAGTGGCAGCGCCGTTACCTCAGACTGCTCCTCGACGTCGTCATCGGTCCGACGTCGTTTGCGGATCTGCTCAAGTTTGAAGACGTTGTGTATCTTTCCTATCGCGCCGCTTGCGCCGCTCGCAGGCTTCTGGCCGACGGTGGTGAGCACGACATCTGTCTCACGGAAGCTGAACAGATTCCGACCGGTGACCAACTGCGGCGATTGTTCGTGTTCATGTTCATCCAAGCGACGGTTGCCAACCCGCCAGCCTTGCTAGATCGTCACTCTGCTTCCCTAGCGATGATGCCGGTTATCACATCGAATGCTTTGAAGACGTATTCGTCGACGATCAAACCATCCGCCTGTGGACGCTCAACAATATTCGTCTCCTTCTTTGCGGCGAACGATCGAACTTGGGTCTTCTTTGATCTGTCCAAGCTGGCCGAGGACAAAGTGCGTCGATCGTCCCGATGATCGGCTTCCCCATTTCAATCGTCAGCAATGTGCGCAAGATGCTGAGGAGGCGCCTGCCCGCCTGAGCCACGACCAACGAAATGCATTTGACGAGCTCCTTCGCGCGGTCGACCTCAGTGTCGTCGATCAGATGCGCGACGACCACCTTCAAGAAGTTGGGCCGCAGCATGTGTCTTTCCTGCTTGCACATGGGGGTACTGGCAACACTTTCGTGGAAGAATGTCATTCTCAATATGTTGCGAGCTCGACGACCAAGCGATTGCCGAGGCCTCCTCGGGAGTAACGGCGTTGCTTCTCAAGGGAGGACACATGGCGCATTCGACTTCCGAATCCCACTCGACACGTCGCCGACCACGACGTGCCCAGTCGACAGGGAGAGTGATCTGGTGCTGATGCTGCGTACCACCAAGCTCATCGTTTGGGATGAAGCACCAATGGCGCATCGATTTGCGGTGGAAGCGATGGACCGTTTGCTGCGTGATCTCGGAGAGACCGAGGAGCTCTTCGTGGGGAAACCAGATGGTACCAGCGGCGGTGGCCGACGTCGGGGCGTTACGATGGGCGGAATTTGGTGGCATCCTGGAGGATGAAAGTCCTTCATGGCATGTGTATGTCGTGCCATAGGAGTAACACGTTAGGCTGATCTTTACCCTCTCCACCGCTCACCGGCCATCGGCAGCGAAGTCCTCGCCTCGATGCATCGCCTGGGCTTGGACCAGCGGTGGTCGGCAGGGGCTGTCCACGGCGCTCCGACCGCTCTCGGCGCCCTCGCGAGGATCGTACCGACACGACGCGTCGCCATGACGGGCGGCATTGTTCCAAGACTTGGAAAAGCAAGAATTACCGGCGGTCTGCTCCCCCTACCAATCTCTGCGCGCTACACTTCCACGAGGGTGCAAGAAACAGCCGCCGGCTCAGCGAGATGGGGTCAAATCATTCAATCCAAGCCCTCTCGCGTACTACTTGAGCCGATCAGGGCTGCAACAGTCGGCAGAGGGTCTGCTCGCCCCTACGATCAGGCTATTTCGGTAGCAATAGCCCAGAGCGTAGCTTCTACCGCGGCAGCAAGAATTGACCGACTCGGGACGTCTTTTGTGGCCGAAGAACACTCCAGAGGCGGAGCCACCACCTGGCTTCGACAAGCTGCAGAGTTTGTGCGTGTCCTTGGTCACATTACTATCGGGTCCTACTTCCGCTAATGTATCGATATCTATTTCGTGCTACCGAACGGAAACAGGCGAGGCGGGACCGATCGCGCCGAACGCCATGTTCAAACATATATTCCGAAGTCCTACGAGAGCAGCACGCCGCACCGAAAACGTCGACCTCGACCGGCGTCCAGACTCGCATGTCGGTAGTCCCAGCTTCAGCAAAATGTCGACCGTCCTTTGGTACCTTCATCACCTGGATGAAACGTCGGCGGGATTCAATCCGTTGTACAGAACAACATTCAGCCACGAACGCGGCTTTTTTTTTGCCCCGGACTATCGACGACTGGCCGAGCGTTGAAACTCCAAGCGCTAAGGTCGATAGACCGGAGCAAAAAAAGCCGCGTTCGTGGCTGAATGTTGTTCTGTACAACGGATTGAATCCCGCCGACGTTTCATCCAGGTGATGAAGGTACCAAAGGACGGTCGACATTTTGCTGAAGCTGGGACTACCGACATGCGAGTCTGGACGCCGGTCGAGGTCGACGTTTTCGGTGCGGCGTGCTGCTCTCGTAGGACTTCGGAATATATGTTTGAACATGGCGTTCGGCGCGATCGGTCCCGCCTCGCCTGTTTCCGTTCGGTAGCACGAAATAGATATCGATACATTAGCGGAAGTAGGACCCGATAGTAATGTGACCAAGGACACGCACAAACTCTGCAGCTTGTCGAAGCCAGGTGGTGGCTCCGCCTCTGGAGTGTTCTTCGGCCACAAAAGACGTCCCGAGTCGGTCAATTCTTGCTGCCGCGGTAGAAGCTACGCTCTGGGCTATTGCTACCGAAATAGCCTGATCGTAGGGGCGAGCAGACCCTCTGCCGACTGTTGCAGCCCTGATCGGCTCAAGTAGTACGCGAGAGGGCTTGGATTGAATGATTTGACCCCATCTCGCTGAGCCGGCGGCTGTTTCTTGCACCCTCGTGGAAGTGTAGCGCGCAGAGATTGGTAGGGGGAGCAGACCGCCGGTAATTCTTGCTTTTCCAAGTCTTGGAACAATGCCGCCCGTCATGGCGACGCGTCGTGTCGGTACGATCCTCGCGAGGGCGCCGAGAGCGGTCGGAGCGCCGTGGACAGCCCCTGCCGACCACCGCTGGTCCAAGCCCAGGCGATGCATCGAGGCGAGGACTTCGCTGCCGATGGCCGGTGAGCGGTGGAGAGGGTAAAGATCAGCCTAACGTGTTACTCCTATGGCACGACATACACATGCCATGAAGGACTTTCATCCTCCAGGATGCCACCAAATTCCGCCCATCGTAACGCCCCGACGTCGGCCACCGCCGCTGGTACCACCTGGTTTTCTTGATTCGGGGGAGCCGATCCGGCCACTTGGCCCGGGCCGGTTGAAGTCGATGCAGCGAACCAAGGGGACCTTCTGGGGCGCGAGTTGTTCGAAGTCATCATTCAGTCCAGGAATTGTCGGGTCTGGATCGAGTGAAGCAGCGGCGATTCTGGAGCGAGTGAAGCGGCGGCGAAAGAAGTGGTAAGAGTGCAGAAGGCAGGTGCTCAAAAGCCAGCCGTTAGTCGCTGTCGTCACCCGGCGCAGTAGGGATGAAGATTTGATCAGCAGAGACAGGTGTCAATCGCGTGATCGTTGACAGATCTGAGGCACCACTCCATAAAAATACACCAATAAAACCTGCCACGTCGTCAAAACCTGCCTCACCAATAATACCTGCCTCGTCGTCTTTGGCTGCGCGACGAAGCTATCGGATCAGCTTGATCGCACGAAGTTGGCGATAGGACTCACGTGCAAGTACCCCATCGAATTGGCTTGGTGGAACTTACTCCATCTCGCGAGCAGCAACCAAGGGAAGACTTCTTGGTCCGAAAAACAGCGAGGATCGTCGTGGCGCTCGTCATTCGTCGGTGTTCACCTTCGATTAGGATTATGGGCATCGCGAGCTGGGGGTGAGATGACTCCGGTCGCGGCGTCAGCGTTCGATGCACGGCTCAAGTCGAGCGTGGATGACACGAAAAAATCATGATATCATGACTCACCGTATGGTCATGCACGTTCCATCATGGGCGAGATCACGAGCTCGTCCTGTAGCTTGACGAGATGGGTTCGAGTCGAAGATTGGTTGAACGAGTCGATGCAGTGGCGCGTCACCTGTGCGACGTTGGCGGTCGACGGTCATCGCAGCTCCGTCGGCGACTCAGCGTCCAAAGCGGGCGAGTGCGCCTCGACATGGGATGTGCAGGAGCGTACAGGAAGTCTCACCCGACTCATTGAATGTGATAGGTTCATTCTACGAGTGTGGTGATGGTGGTTGTGGAGCTTGCGGTGACAAGGGTGAACGTAGTAGGCGCACTGTCAGAGCGGTCAAGAGGCAAGGCGCGATGACGCGTCGCACGCGCGACTGGTCTCAGATTCATCCCGAGGTACCCCCGAGGTCCGAAGCAGCTGGCAAGGTCAGCCAGGGTCGGGCACGGCACAGTGAGCGTCGTCCTTTCAGCCTCGTATTGTTCACTCGACCTCGTTCTCAAAACCAACCCAGAGTAATCAAATAAGGCTGAAGTATCACCGGAGCATTGCAAGACTCGTCTCCGAGCATTCGCCGCACTCGCCGCTTCGACCGCCTCCGGGCCCCTGCCCGGGTTGGCTCTCGCCATGATGCTTCCGCGCTCCGGCGCCGGCCTCTTCCTGGCACATCGATGGAGGAGCGTGTGGCAAGTCAGTATCAAGGAGGCGGGTGCTACCGGTAAGCGATGAAATAAGTCGATTGTCAGCCGAGACAGCTTGGGGTTTGCGTCAGCCTGTACTCGTTTTGCATCGGGCTAGCTGGCGAGGGTACACTGTGCACGCCGATCGAGCGCAGTGGCACTACAATATGCTCATCTCCGTGGTCGGCCCAGCCTGCCACAGACCTCACTCAAAGGCTGGCTATTAGTGCCGGGTGTTGATCGTTGCCGCTGTGCAAGCCATCCTTGTTGTCCCCGGTGCGACGGCCACGCAAGAGAAGTTAGTTGAACTCGTTCTGTCTGCTTCTGGAGAATCCGCGCTCGAGGATGAACCAGAGGATCAGAAGTGGGTAGCCGTCGGCTGTACAAGAGACGTGGGCTTGCTGAGGTGATGTAACGACATGCTATCTTCGTATCCCACCCTATCGCTTCCGATCGGAGGACCTATCCTTACCCCCTGTCTGCGTCTGCCTTGGACCACAATCCTGGAGCCACTAGGCTCGGACAGGAGCCCGGAGCTCTCTCAAGTTTAATATCCGATCTATCGTGCAAAGAAATGGTCTAAGCCTCCGATCTGAGCATCGCCTTACGCCAGATATCGACCAGCTGCAGGTCAGTGCTGCAGAGTCAGACCAGTGAGACCCTCCGGCTGCACGGTCACACGACGAAGAGGAAAACAATCACAGTGGCATGGTACACCCTCCCTGGATTGACTTTGACCGGGTCTCCGTTGTGGCAGTCTGACTCTACACTTGCTCCATTGCGAGACCGCGCCCGACGCTCATTCGTCGCGGGCCTTACAACTTGGCCTTCTGCTTCGCGACGATGTGGGCCTTCTTCTTGTACTCGGCCTGCCTCAGCTCGATCCTCCTAATCTTGCCCGAAACCGTTTTGGGAAGATCCTCCACAAATTCAATCTCCCGAGGTACCTTGTAAGGCCCCGTTTGCTTCTTGAAGAAGTCTTGCAGTTCGAGCACGAGCGCGTCGCGGTCCGGCCCTTCGGATTTACCCCTGTGCGCGTACTCGGCGCTCAGGATCACGAATGCTTTCACAATCTCACCTCGCGCTTCGTCGGGGGAACCGACGGCGGCAGATTCGAGAACCGCTGGGTGGGCCTGTAGAGGTCATGGCGAACCAGATGTGAGCCAGGTGCACAAGCCACCATCCTTCACGATGGCCTACCTTGAGTGCACTCTCGACCTCGAAGGGACCGATACGGTAGCCAGAGGAGGTGATGACCTACGGTGAAAATAGATTCGAAGCCCATCAGTATCCCAGAACCACACCGACTTGAGTTCGATGACGTAGAGGCTTACATCATCGTCCCGCCCGACAAAGTGGAAGTACTTGTCCGTGTCCCGCACACCTCGGTCTCCGGTGCAGTACCACGTCTTGCCTCCAAATTTCTTTTCCCGCTTGTCAATCTTGCCCTTCTTGATGTAGCCTGTGGAATCGCCAACCACGAGGACGTCAGTGCCCGAGAGATCCTGGAACACGTCCCGCCGGTCAAAGAACGCTCACCTTTGAAGATCCACTTGGCGCCACCGCCGACGTCGGTTCTGACCGCCAGTTCTCCCTCTTGACCATCCTCCAACTCCTCCCCATTCGGACCTATGATGCCCACGACAAAGTGAGGTGCACATTTACCCATACTGCCTTCCTTGACCTTCTCCCCCGCAAAGTTCCCAACCATGATCACCGTCTCGGTCTGCCCCCACGCATCCTTGATCGTGATCCCTGTCTTGTCCCTCCATTCCTTGATCACACTCGCGTTCAAAGGTTCTCCCGCACTGCAGCAATGATCGAGCGCTTTGACGGGGTGCGAAGCGAGGTATTCCAATGCGGCCGAGGTGACAAGCGTGCGGTAGATTGTCGGCGGCGCACAGAGCGAGGTGATGGGGTAGCGATGGAGGATATCGATCACGGACGAAGGGTGGAACGCTCCGGGTGGGGGAGGTTGGACAAAGAGGGTTGCTCCGTGATTGAAGCATCCAAAAGTTGAGTAGGCAGCTTTGGCCCAGCCCAGGTCGGCCATGTTCGCGAAGACTGAGTAAGTTCAGGCGTGTGGGCGTCAGCCAGGATGAAATTTCTGGACCGAGGGACGGGTGACATATACTGACCCTTTCCGGGCGCTAGATGGTACCACGCGCCCGTGATAGTGTGCCCGAGAGTATATTCGTTCTCCAACAGCACCATCTTGGAATCACCCGTTGTTCCACTTGCTGTACAATATAGCCAGTTCTGATTAGACCTCTACCGGCGACTTGGGACAAATTTTTCCGCTGCTCCGGCCAACTCACTAAAGTACAAAAGTGCCAAATCATTCGAAGCATGTTGCACGTGGTCACATTTGGCTTCCTTTGGGACCTTGCTCACCGCATCCTGGAAATCGATCCTCGATCTGCCCAGGTCACCGTCATCCTGAGTTCGAACTTGGAAGACGAGCGAGACGCCGACCTCGCTTGAGATGTCTTGGAAGCGAGAGCACGCTTCAGTGTCACCGACGAAGGCCGTGGCTTTGCAGCTCGTGGCTCGGAATTTGAGATCTGATTGAAGTGGAATGAAAGGAGACCGCGGCGTCAGTACCTACCCTCTGCATGCTGCAGGGCTTTTCCCCGCAAGCCGGGATGGCCGAACAACGGTTTGGGGCCCCACCTTTGGCAACGAGCAATGATGTCCCGGGAGCGGGCACCGCACCCAATCGCATCAAACCAAAGATGACGATCCACCATCTACAATACAAAGAATCACATCAGCTCCCAACCCCGCGAAAGGAAACAAAGAAGCCAGAGTGTGACTCGATCAAGACTGACTCTGCGACCCTCGGCAACTGCACCATCACCTTATCCCCCTTCTTAATCCCATGCTTCTCAAACGCCAGTGCCGCACGGTTGGACAAATCGCTCAACTCTTTATAGCTGACGATGCGTTCTTGTTTGAAATCGGGGGAAGCCCAGATGATAGCCGGGGCTTGGGGTTGCTTCGAGGTCCATCGGTCCAGGACGTGGGAGGGGAAACTGAAGTCCGACGGGCACGGGATCCCCTGACCGTAAGCGGATTCGAGGGCCGCGAGACTGAAGTCGTTTGGAAGTGCAGCCATGGTGTACGACACTTGCTCGTCTATTGGTCTGGTGGGTTGGAAGCTGGAAGCAATGCGGGAGGAAGCGACACAAGAGAGAATACCGGCCCGCTCAAGGACGACCGAACAATCCGCGCGGGATATTCATGTGGGGAAATTCCCCGTGGAGCCGAGGCAGCCGCTCCATCGCCAAGGCCGGCGTCCCGGGGAGGCTACGGCACACCGCTTCGGCCTCGGCCAAGCTGAAACCCCACGCAAAAAGGCAGGCAACGCCGGCGCTCTTTTTCCGAACCGAAATGAGAAGACAAGAAACACTGATGGGATTACAAGCAGAGTGCCAGGACGAAATTTCCGGCTCGCTCAATAGTCATCGCCGCGGGAAACGACCTCCTTGCACGTCGGTCGCAACAAGATCGTGTGTTCGTACTGCGCCGTCATGCAGCCTTCAACATCACTGAGAGGAGGATACGCAGTAACCAGGTCCTTCTCGACAAGGTCCTTCAACTGAGAAGGCGAGCGAGGGAGGAAAAAGGATCGTCAGTTCCGGCCCTCGGATCAGGGGTAAGCAGGCCCACGTGACTTACGGCATACAGGTATGACGTCTCGCCGATGCGGTCGAGGTATCGTCGGCAAAAGGGAAGAGACCCAAATTGCTTGTTGATGGTCGCCATCAGCTTCTTGGAGCTCGTCATGCTGTAGAGACGATGTTTACGAAGGGAATGGTGAGCAGCTGCGCGTCCGGATCCTCCGATTCGCACACTCACGTGATGGGGACTCGATCTGCGTCAAGGTTCTTGGCGTAATGTGAGCAGGCACCCTAGATCATGAAAGGAGAAGAGAGAGTACATGTCAAGTCGGAATCAGTACGGGATCGACATTTTTGCGCCGTAGCTCTGCCGAAACTCACATCATCCCGAACCCAACCATGGCCCGTACTTCCGAAAGTCTCAATGGCAAAGTATTCTCCTTCCTCCATCTTGGTGTTGTATTCCTCCTTGTCCTCGGGTTGTCGTACGATAGGGACGGACTTGCCTCCGTGAATATGGTAAGGCTTGATAGAGTGTCCGGTCAGATTTCGGATCGACTTGACTGTAGGTGGGGTCGGATAGCATGTGAAGATTTAAGTACTTCGGAGATTAAAGCATGAATTGGATAACATCGGACGGACCTGGTAATGTCTTGCCTCCGACTTCGACCTCGTACGACTCCATGACCTCCTGGATGGCGGTTCCGATGTCTCCCATCCTGACGTCGATGCCCGCTTCCTTTGAGCGCCACCGGCGAAAGTAAAGCCAAGACATCAGTATTACCTTTTCAGGTGAGCTTTCCGTCGTGGGAAGCGCTCACCTTGATACCGGCATTCGTCGCCTCCTTGACCGCCAATAGCAAGTTATCGTACGTCGGTTCCCACGTCATTGTGAAAGCCGAATCGACGATCCGCCCATTGACATGCACGCCGAAATCAACCTTCAACACATCCTCGGCCTTCAACACGATCGAATCACCAGCATTGGGGGTGTAATGTGCCGCGCAATGGTTCCTACTCAAACCCGTGGGGAATCCGATCCCACTCCTCAGACCATCCTCTTCGACGAGCGCTCGGGTGCCGTTCTCAATCATCTCCGCGATTGAAGTCATCGACATGCCCGGCTTGATGTTTTTGCGTGCGTAGGAACGCACTTGACGGTGGACTTCGGCTGCCCGACGAATCGCGTTGTAGTTGAAAGCCGAATCGGGATCCTCTTGGCAGAGTATTCGTTCCTTTTCTCGCATCTCCTCGGACGTCGTTCGGTACGATTGACTGGAGGAAGCGAGAGCAGAACAGTCAGAATCGAGTCACTCTTGGTAGCTGTTCTCAGGCGAGTCGCTCCCCGTAGCTTACTCATTGACGTAGTTCTGGATCTCACCGACGGGATACGCCGAAGGCTTGAAGAACTTGGAGACGGGGATCGTCGGCGGTTCGGTTTGGGTCGAGGTCGACGCCTTCTTCTTCTTCTTGGGCTTCTTCTTCTCTAGAAGTCGTTCGATTGAGTCAAAAAAGTCAGCCCCTGCAGGTGCTAAGCCCGTCGGATCCCCAGAACGTGGCGTGCGCCGGGGCGTGGGTGGGGGCTCAGAGTGGAGGGAGGACCAGACGACTTACTCTTCTTCTTTTCTGTATCATGAGCAGAGGAAGACGTAAACGAAGTGATCAATCAGCGAGCCCCGATTGACCCTGCGGAGTACCCACAACCAAACGCACCGGCTCCATTCGCGCCAGCTACATTATCGCCACCCTCGTCGTCGTCGTCGTCGTCGTCCTCCTCGTGCTCTTGCGGAGTCGCCTCCACCACCTTGTTATTCGTGGCCTTGGTCTCTGTGGAGCCGTTAGCAGTGACTTCTTGAGCTGGCTCAGCTGTCGTTGTCGCCATGATTGAGATAGAGTCGCGGCTCAGTGCGTTAAGAGAGGGGCGAGCAGGGGAGCGACGACGACGGCAGCCCGCGAAAGCGAAACTGTCGGGGGCTGGACTCGCACGGACCTCCTCCGTCGGCTAGGCGGGTATCGAGTCGGCCTGTCCTTGCGGGAAAGAGTATCGGCTCATCGCGTCTGCGACGGTGTTCTCGCCTCCCGGGATGTACGTGATGTTGAAATCTTAGCGGTCTCCGCGAGGGCGCGATTCTGGTCCAAGATCGACATGACGAACAGCTTTTTCCAGACGAAGATGGCCGAGGAGGACATCCCCAAGACCGCGGTGGCAACTCCCTGGGGACTCTTCGAGTGGGTGGTCATGCCGATGGGTCTGTCCAACGCGCCAGCAACGCATCAACGCCGGGTCAACGAAGCCTTGTCAAGTCTCATCGGCAAGAGTTGTTTTGCCTGCCTCGACGACATCACAATTTTCTCGAATACCATTGAGGAACATCGGGCTCACGTCAAGGAGGTACTCGAGGCGCTGCGTCGGGCCGATCTGTATTGCAAAACCATCCTGGTCGCCTTAATCAGTACACCAAAAGTGAAGGCACCTTCAAGAGATGCATGTGCCAAATCCTATTTCAACACTCCCACTGATTCTAGCATGAATCACACATTATTGCATCCTTTGCATGTAGCACAAGGAGAGGAACTTTTTCACCTCTTGGGACGCATCCCCCAACAATGGATTGCTACAGCGGTCAACGTTCGTCGTCGACATTCCAGTACGGTTAATCCTCGGACTCTGTTCTACCCAAACAATGAGAAAACAAAGAAGAGGACCATCGTCGGAGTCGCTGTGCAACGCGGCCTGATACGTGCACGTGAGAAAAAGCGAAAAGAGCAAACACAGCGAACGCCCACACATCCCCACTTCCTCTCCATCATCCCCGTCCTCGAGTCTGACCTGTCCCGCCGCATTGCCAGTTGAAGCAGCTGTCGGCAGCGGGTGACCATGCATGTTAGCAGCAGCTCGCAACTTGACGTTCGAGCAGACGGAACTACTAGTATGCAGTGATACCTGGTGTGCATAAAACTCACTTTTTGTGGACAAAGTTGTTGATTCATCATTGATACCGGTCATGACGTCTTGCACTGCCGATTGGCGGACAAGGAAACCCCCTGTAACGCCAAATCCCGAGGTGGAGGCAAAGGTGGAGGTGGATGACGTAAGCAAGAGGTGGACGGTGCGGTGAAGGGGAGGTTGACGATCAAGATCAAGGTCAAAAACGAGCAGCATGAAATGCGGTTAAGTCAAAGGTGGAGGTGCAATGGGGAGGTACAATGGGGAGAAACAGACGTAGAGATGAAGGCAAAGGATGAAGGTGGAGGTGATTCGAGGTGGAAGCGAATGTGATGGTGATGGGGAAGGGTGAAGGGTGAAGGTGAAGACGAGAATCGATGTAGAGGTGAAGATGGTGTGATGTGAAGGTAGATGAAGATGAACGGGCATGCAAAGGCGAAGGTGAGAGCAAGGTCAGCCCAAGTCTGTCGTACGAGGTCGTGTCCGGCCGATGATGGCAGCTGCGGTGGCGGTGGGGGTGCATGCTCGGAGGCGGCCACAAGCGGGACTGACCCGATACAATGATAATCAACAACTTCTCCCAAACTTTTTACCTCGCAAGACGACCAGGACTGCCGTGGGCCCCTCTTCGATCGAGAGCGAGATTGGAGGCTGATGACGATCCGAGTCAAGATGAGGAGGGCAGTGCCCAAGTCAGCGACGGTGGTACATACTTGCAACGAGTGGGGGGGGGAGGGAACTCACGGTGGCTGATGGTACACTACTGCCGACTTCCACCACCTACCGCCTCGGTGCTGCGTCGATGCGCTAGTCGGTTTCGGCCCAGTGGTGGAGGAGCCATGTGAGAGGTACTCATCAACGAAGAAGAAGGAAGGAGAGAGAGAGAGGTGAGAGGGGGGTGGCGCTTTTATACTCGCCCCGAGGCCAGGCTTGGCGCTTACCAAGCGACTCGAGGTCAAGTTCTTGCTTCATCCGTGCCAATGACGCTAGCCTGCGCCGCCGCCGCTCGGCATCGCAGCTCCCTCGGCGCTGCGATCTTCCGAAAAAGGAGACCCCTCCGGTGACCGAGGTCACCAAGTCGACCTGATTTGTAGCAGCAACAATGCGCAAAGCAGTGTTCTTGATGGTTGCAAAATGACACTCGTATTTTAACGCATCTGCTCGTACTACTCTGAGTCCGAACGACCCATTACTCGTGTTGCCCTTCCATGGTTCGGAGTCATTTTGAGGGATCAGAAGATCGAACTGATGAGCCAGGAGCGCGCCGGTCCCCGTCAAGCGCCTTCGCCTCGCACCACGTCGCACCATCATCAATTTCACCCGCGAAGATGGCGACCCCAGTGCCACGAACGGAGCATGCCGCCATGGTAGACGCTCCGTTTGCCGGCTCCGATCGAAAGCCGAGCCTGCACACGCTGCAGCCGCTCGTGCGCCTCCTTGTGATCTCGCACAGGGAGATCGAGTCCATTCTCGGCAAGGCCACGCCCGGCAAGACCTTGACGAAATTCGAGGATCGGCTCACCTCGGATGCGCCCGAGGGGTCGCAACGACGTGCTCAAGAATACGAGCATTTTCGTCGCGTATCGGGGGGGCAAGACTCGATCGGATTTTCCGGTGTAAGTGACGTATGGTTCGAGACACCAGCGACGAAACGAGCACGGGGCTGACGGCTCGTTGGTGGCACGCTGGTACGGGTTCCCTGAATCGGTCCTCGCACAGGCGTGGGTTACCTTGATCTACGCCGTTGAGGCAACCAAACGCAATCGCCCTCCGATCCCCCTGATCCCCCACACCCCCAACTGGTGGGACGACCGTGCGATGAGGATCGTCGAGGCGCTTTTTGGATGGAAAGACCGAGTCTACCAAATCGTCGCGGCCTTTGTCGACAGTCGCTTCGTCTTCACCTCGAATACACCCCCCCAGGACGACGATGCGGACGACGCAAAGTACTCGCCACCCGCGAAAAAGGGCAAGGATATGGGCTCGTCACTCAAGTCCAGCGTCAAGAAGGCCGTTGTTGAGGCTGTCTACGAAGCCAGACTCGCCGACTCGCCCGACGACCACGACGTTCGACTCCTTTCCGACCTGACCACAAAGATCGCGAGTCTACACGACAAGGCCTCAAATCAGGTACAAAAGGCGGTAAGCCTGTATGATCTAGCGTCGGTGGCAAGGTCTACGTTGCAAGTTACGGTGCAAATCATCCGCGACAACTCGCCGCGGATGCTCACACCCGACGAGCGCTCCCGTCTTGCCGAGCAGACGATCTGCGACTGGATCCGAGGGGTATCACACCGCCCTCATTGTCTCTTCCCGGCCCTCCACGCGCTCAAGGTTGCGAGCGGGCACACCCGAGGCCTTGGATTGGTGAGTGGTGGCACCGCCGGCTCTCACCGCGTTTCAACGAGTCGACCCGGCCGTCAGCGGGCCGACGCGCTCCAATGCGAGTGCAATTGCACTGATCCGATTGTTCAACCATCCGACCTCTTTGCACAGAATTTGGGGGGCGATTTCATTACCATGGGGTTACGACGCACGTCTATACTCATCTACAAAGGTGAAGACGTGGCCAAGACCTTGCTCGAATGGCTTCGATGCGTGTGGGTGCCTTGGCGATCGCACGTCTCGAGCAACCCCGTGGACCACGTCGCAACCGCGCTACTCGCGCAGATCGAGCCCCCTCTCTCCTCCGCTTACTCCTTTGTCGAGACCTCGACAAAGGAGTGGGCGTCAAAGCGAGAATGGATCGAGCGCTGGGAGGTGCTGCGCCGTCACCTCAATCAGCAGCTCGGGGAAGCGACCCCTCGTGCCACCACCGCCCCGGCCAACGTGGCACCGGCTCTCGCTACCGCCTCATCATCCACGGCCAATCTCGAAGAGCCCTCCCCCGAAACGACGCTCGATCCTCCCCCTTTCAAGCGCGCCAAGAAGGCGCCCCCCCCCAGCCGTCGGCCTGACTCGGGTCGGATCGACACCCGATTCGACCATCTCGGACCCCTCGTGGCAAAGGTTCTTTTCAACATTGAGAGCTTTGGAGCGAATGGCTTTGTGCCCCACGGAGAATGGCGATCGGATGGACAAACGGTCCGGCTTCTAGGCTACAACGTCGCCAAGGCGATCCCCAACAAGTTGTCCCTGCTCCTCCGAGTCCCACTTTGCGCCGACACCCCTGCCCCGGGGGTCACGCGTGACCCGCAGTCGATCGCGGAGACGTTCGAGCACGTGACCAGTAGCGGAACCGTGGCGTTCGACCCGACCTACGATTGTATCGCACGGTCGTCGCTCCTCGCCACTCCCAACGAGCTCGTCAAGTGGGTTTCCGCCTCGACTCTGGTCCCATTACCGACAGTACGAGGCGGTATGCCGCGCCTCGAGAGGGTCGAGAATGCCGGCGAGAAGGTCCTCCAACTTCTCTACAGCCACGGCAAGGGTGAGGTGCGTATTCGCTGCGCGGGCGCGGGGGCCGCCCGTCTCCGGGCCGGGGGGAATGGATCCAGTATCATCCAGCTGACGAACCGTGTTCGCCTTCACTTCCATCGCCGGAGCAGGACTGGGCTGGTCCAGATCGCATCGGAACCCGCTACACGACCGATGAGGCACTCCGACAAATCGTCCAGGACGGTGCCAACGACTCCATCATTATTGGCATCGACCTGGGCACGAAATGTCCTATGGCCGTTTCGGCTACCCTCTTTGACCGAAATGAGGTTCAGATTCAAGACGACGTCGTCGTCTACGCGGATGCGCTGGACAAGCCGTTGAGGAAGGTGCAGAGCCACGTTCGGAAGCTCTCGGCTGAACCGGCCGGCAGCCTCCGATTCGGTCACGCCAAACCTCCCGGCCACGCAGCAACCCCTCTTGAGGGACAACGCCCTGCCACCTCGGCCGCCACCCTCGACGGTCCTGCTTCAGCCCCCTCTGACTCGAATACGACCGAGCGCGACGACGCCGACGCACGCACTCGCGCCGAGCTCGCTCGTGGATCCTCCTCTCGTCTCCTTCTCGGCGAGCCGGATCGACAGGCCTGGGCGGCCAAGACCAATCTCTTATCCAAGGCTTCGAGAAGGCGCTTCGTCGAGCAGGTGATGGAGGTTTCAGGTTTGAGAACGATAGGTTCGTCCTCCGTTTCACGCCGCAGGGAGTCTTCTCGAACAAGTTCAAGCCGGATACTGATTGTCGTATGGAACCTCGTGCTTCAACCTTGTTGTAGAGAGGGCCCGCGATGACACGTTAAAGCAAGCGGACTTGAGCAAGATCAAGACCGCAGAGGTCCTCCAACGAAAGGACATCCTGTCGCCGCGCCAACGTCCGGTGCTGGTCTTCGTTGGCGAGGGAGGCTCGAGTCGTGGAACACAGAAGGCGACGTATAGGACGAATGTCCTTTGCCGAGACCTCGTTCAAGAGTTCAACAGATTGAAAGAGCGAGGATTCGTCGTGGAGATCGTCTCGGTCGACGAATACAATACCTCCTCGGTCTGCAGCGACCCCACCTGCCGCAACGAGGTGACAGGGGAGCGATCCCGGTAGGTTCCTTCAGGACATTCTAGCAGTCGTGAACGAGTTCCAAGGCGTTGCCGGATTATGCTAACGACGGGACTATGTCCTGCTGGTGTCACATCGCACCGGTCACGGCGCGCCGGTCGCACAGACTTCTCAAGAATGGCCGAGCACACGGGGCCGAGCATAATAATCTGCGGGTCATGCTGTGCGAGAAAGAATGCCGTCCGCCCATCCACCGCGACATTGTCGCGGCACGCAACATGCCGACTGTGGGCTTACAAGTCGCCGCGTTCCAACAACACCCCTTTAGGTACCCCAAGGCCGGGAAGGACGAGGACAAGCAGGACGAGAAGGGGCAGCAAGGCAGCAAGGCCACGGCCAAGGCCAAAGGGAGCAAGCCCGGAGGAAAGGGCAGGGACAAGGAGCGCTAAGAGGAAGCGAGGGAAGGGGGAGTTGGAGAAGCCTGAAAGCCGAGTCTCCTGGGCAGTGACAGGGTGCTTGCCATCGTGCCAGTCGAAAAGCAGAGGATCGGGTCGGTGCTAAGAACGATGGGTGATGTGGTCAATATGTACAGCCTGCTATCCAATTCGTTCAGTCAGCTTCAGAAACAACGGTCGGAGCAGGTCGACGCTATCCCCGAAAACCATTTCGAGCGTCGACTGGGCAGAGTAGATTGGGTTGCATCACCTTGTTTTCGTCTGCAGTGCCAATCCTGCTCTAATCGATCAATCTTTCTTTCTCACCGAGCGCGATGCATTCAACTCCTCCCGCCGAGCCGATCCCAGTTTGCGCCCTTTCGCACTCTCGACTGAGCGACTCGTCACACCAAACCATTCACATTAAACGCACGGTTACCGCCTTGTCGTCCCGCCCTTTCAGGACGAGCCGTTTTGGCGAATCCGACCTCGTCTCCCCAAAATCATACTGCCTGTGACTGGACATGGCGAGGTCACCGAGATGATCGAGTCATCGACCCAAGGGATCATCAAATGACAGCATCTTGTGTAACTACCAGGCACATTTTCAATCCTATGAACCCATTCGATGGTTCCCCACCCTCCCCCGCTGCATTCAGCAAGCACTGCACGCCAACGCTTCACTCTTGATGCGGTGAGGGACATGTGCCATGGGGAGGAGCGACCGCCGAACGCAGGAAGCACGCTCGAGTCCGAGCAACCTGAGAACACCGTGGCTTGACCCGAGTCGGCTGGGCCAGGACAAAAAAAGCCCACGTCAGACGCCCAAGTGGAATAAGGCCCCTTTCCGACTTTTTGTCCAGATTTTACACCCTCTTTTGGCCCCAAAATGTCAAATTTTCACATGTACCTCGAAACATTATCAAAAGTCACTCGAAAGTCATTGAAGGCGCGGCCAGTAGTGTCGCGTATGTCCAGGCATCAAATCCCAAATCCCATGTATTGACCCCTTGAAATCTCGCGAGCGTATAACCGGCAACCGTCGTTTTCCTCCCGCCACGCAGAGTTCATCTACTATGCCTCGAACGATGAAGCTTTTCGTAGTAAACTGAAAGGGCCCTCCGTATTCCGCCCCCGCCCCTCTTTTGTGCTCCTCCGGTATCCGCTCAAAACCTCGGTCTCAATATGGAGGCAGCCTAGTGACTGAACTGATTACTGCCTCGAGAGGATCGCATGGCACCGTCACGTGCAGATCGCGTTAAGTTCAGTCTCTCGCAGGCGTCGCGGCTGTCGGTCACTCGTCGACTCGACCTCTCGGTCATAACGCAACGCTCTCGCTCTTGTTGTGTCGGGACAAGCGAACCACCCGGACCCACTTGCACTGCAGTGCCAAGTAGCTACTAGGGAACGGGTGGGTTTTCACCGATTTATTTATCGGCTACCGAGCCGTCGAATCACCGCGCGGCCCATAATTTCGGTGCCGGCGAGTCCTCCGTCCCAGCGCATCTGAGACACCCTGCAGCTCGTTCCTCCGAGTGGCGGGATCCAAAGGCTCCAAAAATCACTCCCGGGCGAGGAATGAGGTGCAGGAGGGTGAACGTCCTCCGGTCCCGACAGAATGTCTTCTCATTCCTTCCTTCCTATACCATCTCCATCGTTCGGAGAGTTCTTAGCCCCCTCAATTTTACACCGGGGCACTCGCCTCGCTCGTATGATTGATTTGGGACGCTATGTATCTCGCACTGAATGACACTTCAGTCAGAACCGTTGCGAGAGCGAACGGAGAAGAGACTAAGAAGTAAAGTGTCACCCAGGCGCACTAAACATACTAACAAGCTAATTACTTGTAAGGCCTGGGCAAGATTTATAAAGCAAGAATATCTTCCGTTTAGCATATCAGAAATAGAATCAGGAGTTCAAGCCTAATCAGAATAGAAACTCTTCAGACTCTCGTCGGATCCTTTGGAACCGATCACCGAAACGGAATTCGAGGAGCTTCGAGCGTCTATCCAGGAGTCCAAGGGTCGCCTTGTGTCTTGTAAGCCACCTAAGGGGGTTTTAGTAGGTATGGTTGATCCTGATGAAGGGTCAATGAGTCCTACACTACTGGCTTCCGCCAGTGTGCGTAAAAGCATTCCCTCCGACTTTTCCGAAGGTTTCTAGGTATTAATACAATTATACTGTTACTGAAATCTACCAAATAAAAAATAAAAAAACCACTAACTGTGACATCTCGGGCCTCCCCCCAAACGATCCTGGCCAAGTCAAAATGGTCCTCGCTCGCTCCAGCCTCCTCGCCGCGACCTTGCTCGTCCTCCAGTCGACCCTCTCGATCGCCGCTCCCGTCTTGGACAAGGCTATCCATGCGCTCGAGAAGCGCATCGCTTGCCACACCAACGAGATCGCCATCAGTAGGTAGGATCGCTCTTCTTCGGAATTCTCGCGTCGTCCCCGGCAGGCTGACCTCGAACGCTCTCTGCCCCTGGGCGTGGCATTCCTGCCTCGTGCTTTGAGCCCGATCTTCCTCATTCAGCTTCAGGCTGCTTCTTTCCGCATTTCATGAAGAATTCTACTCTGGGTGTTGATCAAGGAGAGTGCCCGTGCCATCGCATGCTCATCGCTTGAATCTCGGCATCCTTGTTCATCGTAGAGAACGCTTGCGTGTTGTGTGCTTCCGCTCTACACGAACGCGACGAAGTGCAGTCGATCAGAGCATCTGACGTGCTCATACGGTGTGCCCAACTCGAAACGCAAGTGAGTAGTGCATGCCGCTCGCGCTCAGCCTTGGTACTGGGGCTAATGCAGGCGAATGGGCTGACTTTGTGTCAAGGTTGAGGTTGCTGGGCCGTAGGCAGCAGGTGATAGCGAGGACGACGGGACAAGTGCGGGATTGATGTAGTTGTTCTTGTAAGACTACTAGAACAGAGGCCGAGGGGGCTGGAGGTTACTGGGGGAGTTGACTATGAGCTCAAGATTGCAGAAGGAAGACAAGAGCGATTTCTACACAGAAGCCCTATTTATAGTCGCAGGAAAGCCCAGGGAAAGCGACAGAAACTCGTGGAAGCAAGTTGAAGCCAAAGGGAGTGATCGAGGCGCAAGATCATAGAGATAACTGGAAGCTCCTAGAAAGTTCCCAGCGCTGAGTAAGCTGCGCGGTGGCGCTGCGCTCAGACCTCGGACTGCTGATTCGTGACACTTTGAGCCCCTATCTATGACCCCTCCTGCGCAGGTGCGCAGCCGTGGACTGCAGCAAGACTCCGGGTACTTGCCTCAGCCCGGATGGTGAGGCATTGCGATTCATCGTTCTACCACGCAATCTTGTCACATAGTTTCAATGGCTGATCTCGATTATATCGTCCGCTCCGGCGCTCTCCAGCCAAACAATGCCTGCCTTGCACCGATCCGAACGTCGTGACCTGCAACAGCACCACGACCTTGACCTGCTTGCCAGGCTACACATTGTACAACACCTGCTTTCACCCTATCGGTCAAGAACGACAGATTGTATTTTATGCACATCAGAGGTGCATACCTTACACGTAACGCGTTAAGGCAGCTTTCGGAATTTTGGCCCAGGAAACCGTTGGTACAGAATGGTATACCATCCCTCCCCACCGCCCGCGCATAGCCAGGTAGTGCACTTGCTACTCGCCTAAGCTAATCGGCCCTTGGCCTCGGCACACATTGGCCAGTGGCACCCCCACTTTCAAGCTTCAACTATCCTCCACCGCAATGCACCCATCGGCATCGTTTCAAGCATGGACTCCCTGCGACACGCACTGCCACTACCACAAGCAAATCCTGATTCCCTAGATGGGAAAGACAAGAAAGACAGACCAAGACCAAACGTAAGAAATTCACGAGGAGGAGGAGGAAGAAGGCGGCCGACACGATCATCGAGAACGGGGCGACCACGGGACCAAAGGAGGGGCGAAGAAGAAGAAGAAGAAGAAGAAGAAGAAGAAAAGGATGAGGTCCTGGCCCGTATGAGAACGAGAAAAGGAGCCGCTCTAGGCTTGTCCCCGAAGAGCGAGGCTTTTGTAAAATTCTCCGGCTACGCTGCTGGCATTAGCAATCAAAGATGTTATCAATCAAAGATGGTATGAATCAAAGATGTTATCAATCAAAGATGGTATGATAACACGAGGGCTAGGGTATGACTAAGAGCTTTTAAGACACCCGACTTGCGAGAGACACGAGAGAGACAGAGTTCGAGAACGAAACGCTGAGGTCGGAGACTGGAGACGATGCCGAACGAGACGTGAAACACGCAAAAAGTGAGAGACAAGTAGAAACAAAAAAAATGATCCTGAAAGTAGTCTACCTGAAAACAAGAAGCAAACTCCTTTCAAACGTCCCGGTCGTTCAAACCGCTGCTCTCTCTTCATTCCCCTTCACCGCTTCATCCGCACATCGGGCCCGGTCTTCCTTCCAAATCCTGCCCTACTGATCCCACCATTGCTCGTCGTTTTCCGAGTCTTTGCGGCGCAAAAGTGAAGGCCCGTACAACACCACCTCCTCTTCATCTCCCTCCCGTAAGCCGTCTTTAGTCTCCCTCCTCTCCGAGTCGTGGCCGCCGGAAATGATCGCTGTCGAGGCGACCAAGTCCAGAACTTGCTGCTGCTACGACTTCTATTGGCCTTGACAAGTCAAATGGCGGATGCGACCGAATCCCACAATGTCCACGGCATCCTGACGAGGCGGCGTCCAAAACGCCGACCGAACCCTCCTCCATCGCCATTGATCCCGAGCCTTGATTACTTGTGGCGGTGCACCCGGGACACGGGCGAACAACAGATGGAGGGGTGCGTGGAGCTTCGACTTTGGTGTACCGACGACGCTAAACTTTTTCAGCGAACGACAGCGGGTGACCTGCGGGATTTGGCTTCGTTTGCCGGCAGCGCCGGCCCTGGTGACACGCTTGATGAGACTGACGACAACACGAACGAAGGAGTTGACTTTGACATGAGGGATCATTCAAGCGACAATTTGAGTCATCACTCTATCGACGCGACAGACAACGGTGCATTTAGGCTTAAGGAGTGGGACTTCAATGCGGAAGACGATGGCACTGATGACGAAACTTGGTGCCGTGACCCGTGGGTGCGTGGAGCGGTAGCCAGGCCGCGAGCCTCAGGTATCACCTACCTGTTCCTGTGGCTATGGCGCACGGCCAGAAATTCGATAGGTACCGAGACATGATTCGTCAACATCGTATTCAGTGCCCAACTAGCAGAACAGTCCTATCGCAGAAATGTTCTCAAGTGGAATCTGATGATGACCACGACTCAGTCCAATGAACGGGGACGAGAACAGAGTGGCCAGAGACTAAGAGACAGACTCGCGGAAGGCTAGAAAGTGAAGCGTAATGCTAATAGGGAAGAGGGATTATATACTAGTAAAGCAGGGAAAATGAGTGACTAGAGAGTTCATGAAGCGTCGCTAGGCTCAATCCCAAGCACCACAATAGGAACCATAATCAGATGAAGGACGATACAACCATATATCTCTAACAAGTCCCGCAGTACCCGACTAGCAGAACATTCCCCGAGGAAAAGCCGCTTGGAAAGGTCAGGTGACCGGGTTTTGGGATCGGATGTGAGCGTTGCGGGGCCATGTATCGGTTGAGGGGAAGTTTGATGGTATGTTGATGGGTGTTTATATGTACCGTACATGGTTCGCGGGGGTTCATCGTATTCTTTGCTTACGGGGAAGCATCAAGGCGACGGTTCTCATGGCTAGCAGTCCGGTTTTGGTCTCTTTCCCTCTCTCTCTCTCCTTCTTCACCCTGCTCTTGTATCGAGGCAGTGTAAACCATCGTCTTAAGAGCTCAAGCTCGTAAGATAGTTCTCACTTTGACTCGAAAGAAGTAGTGCCCTGCGATCGCAGATCCAAACCCCTTTAACCCTCTTCCCCGGCCACAGACTCGGCCACAGACTCCGCCCCCCCCCCCCCCCCCCTTTTTTCACTCCTCTTTGCCCCGCTCCTCGCCTACTCGCTCCTCCCACCTGCTGAGGGGTGCGCTATAGTCTCGAGGAAATAGCCACACAATATGATGATGTGATGATCTGTGTTCTGAATAGCACCCTATAACTCGTACAAAGCGTACGTGAAAAAGACGAAGAAAATGTGCCTAGGGATCGAATCATGAGGCGACGAGGCTATCAACCAGAAAAGAACTTCGATGTGCGATTAGAGTGTCATGAGGGGGGGAGGATCGGAACGAGGAAGCAAGCGAGAATGAGCGCCAGGAGGAAGTCGGGAGTACGCCAGGAGTAAGCCACGAGCAAGACAGGTCGTCGAGCTCAACCGATCGACATGGCGTCGCTGGCCGTCTCGGGCGAGTGCGACGTTCCCGAGCTCGTCGACGGATTTGTCGCCTTCCGACCCTGTTTGTGCCGGCGCCTCGTTTGTTTGGCCTTTCGCCGCCGCTTCTTGGAATCTTCCACAGGGCCAGGGCCTCCACCGTCCACCTCCCTCACGAGATCTTCCAGTGCATCCGACATCGTGAACATCCTGTACACCTGGGCCAGAGCCCCGGCGCCCTTTGAGCTGTCCGAGTCGCCGGTAGACGTAGTAGTAGATTGGCCCGAGGCGATCGCGTGTGCCCGCCGCCCCTGTTTCGCAGACATTGCCTTGACCCTGGGCGGGGCTGGGGTCGTGATCTTCTTCTTCGCCTTATTGGAGCCTTCCGATACGGACTCGACGATCGGGCGCTCGGGGGTCAAAAGGTGAAAGCCATCCGCCCTGACGGCGCCCTTGGTCGCAATCTGGCGGGTCGACGCACATCTCCCGGGCTGCACGGCCTCGAGTCGCCGAACGGCCGCGGCCTCGTGTCGTGTCCTTTGATCGCGAATCACTGCGAGAGGCTGGAGGGGACCCTTCTCTGATCCGTGGCCTTGGCGCCCTTGCAAGAGCGGGGTTGCATGGAACGGCCGCAGCGCGGGCGCGGACTGGCGACACAGGTGTTCGTCCGAGCCACCATCGAACGAAGTGTCGGGGAAGAGGACCCGGGGGGAATGTTCGATGGCTCGCGGGGCGCTCGGTGGCTTCGAGATCAAGTCGCACCGATAGAAGTCGTACAGGTTGCGGATGGGAGTGATTGCATCGCATACGGCGCGAACGTCAAATTTGGCGCCGGTACGATACAAGACCGCCGAGGCGTGTTCGTACCCTTGTGTCCAAGTCGCGAGTTGAAAGACGGACCGATCCAACTTTTCGAGCTTGTCCGGACCGTAACCTTTGATACCGGTTGGAAGATAATCGCATCCCATCATCAACCCCGCAACGAACCTTCCTTCCGCACCGGGGAACTTTCCCTGACGTTCGAGGATCTCGAGGTCGATGACTCGAACCACCCGATGCTTGACGGAGGGAATCAATCGGTATCTCGCACGCTCACTTCCGATCATCATGAAAAAGTCGGAATCTTTGCTGGCGAGGGCGGTACGGCCGCCTTGAAGGCGTACGCCGCCGATGACGCCGACTCGGGTGCTTGCCGCAATCAGGGGGTCCGCTTCGTGCGCCGAGATGATGATGGTGACCTTCGAGGACATGTCGAAGACGTGTCCCGCTAAGGTTGGCTCGCCCTGACCCCCGAAATTGGTGAGCCATTCGGTCACGGGGTCGGTGTGCCGGTCGGGGCCTCTCCTTTGGAAATTGACGGGAGAGACTTGGGGCGAGCACCGGACGCCGTTCCCGTTGTCTCTCGACATGGGGGTCCGACGGGCCTTCAAGGCCGGACGAGCCGAAGCGTGGTCGAAGACGATCACGAGGTGGATTTGTCCGGCCGTCGCCGCGACGATGCGATCCGCCTCTGCACGAACCGAGCCGACGAAACGTTGCGTTTGTTTTCGTTCCGAGGTGCCGCTCCGAGCGGCCGAGAACCACTCGGAGGAGAACAGCGTCGAGCCGTCGAGAATCACGACTAGTAGACAGCCGGGTGTATGTGTGTGTGTGTGGGGGGGGGGGGGGGGGGAGGGGGGAAGGGGAGAGAGAGGGTGTTCATCGGTGGGTGGAGCATTGCACCAGCAGCGACGGTGGCTTCGGACTCACCATCGACGGCGCCTACCAGCGAAACCAACGCCTGTCGCACATCTTGATGCTGACCCAAAAGGGCTTCCGGAACGGTGAGGAGTTCCTGGTCGAGCAGTTTGTGTGCGTGTGCAATCGTCATGGTCGGTGAGAGATCGAAAGATGAGGGATGAGGGAGTGCGAGGGTAGTACCCGAGGCGTCAGACGTGAACAGGTTGCGCGTGAGCGCGCCCCTGGCTCATCAGCTCGATCTTCTGACCCCTCAAAATGACTCCGAGCCATGGAAGGGCACCACGAGTAATGGGTCGTTCGGACTCAGAGTAGTACGAGCAGATGCGTTAAAATACGAGTGTCATTTTGCAACCATCAAGAATACTGCTTTGCTCATTGTTGCTGCTGCAAATCAGGTCGACTTGGTGACCTCGGGTGACCGAGGGGTCTCCTTTTTCGGAGCATCGCAGCGCGCGGCGGCGGCGCGGGCTAGCGTCATTGGTAAGCGTGGGACCCCCGGGTCGGTCGTACTGACTTCGCACTTTAGAATACTCCGGATTCTCAGCTTGCTCCGAAGAGTTACGTAGCATAATCAAGATCGATAATCTGTACCAAATAAGAATCCATGGCATCGTCAGAGAGAGGTTTGGGTTTTATAAATCGGAAGCGCATAGGCTCCGATACTCAAGACCTCGCTTCCGGCTGGGGCGATCCGATCTAGGCACCCCTCACTCACCAATAGTGATTGAGATATACTCATGCGAAAAGTCGCACGTCCAGTACGTTGCGCTTTCATCCCCGAGCCCAAGATCGACTTGGATCGCCAGATCCTCGCACCTTCGCCTTTTTCCTCAACTCGTCGACAAGTGAGCGGTTCCTTACTCGACCAAAAGTGGTCGCCGGTCGTCCTGGCCGCGATGATCATCTACGTCGCTTTCTACGCTACGGTAAGTTTCAATCAAGTGTACTCGTGAGTCACAGTCGATTAACAGGGTTTTTGCTTCCCACACGCCCCCAGGGTATCGGAAACATCCCTTGGCAACAACAAGAGTTGTTCCACGTGAGCGTTCGTGGGATTGGGACCTCGATCAGTACTGTGTGCAACTGGGCGGGCAACCTGATCATCTCGTTGACGTTCTTGAGTTTGATCAACGCCATCACCCCCTCGGGAGCATTCGGTCAGTCTTCCGTGCTCTCAAATTTTCAAAATTGACGGACTGTGCTAACCGGAAAGATGTCTTTCCTCGACCAGGTCTTTACGCGGGCATTTGTTTCCTCGGCGCCTTGTTCTGCATCTTCCTCTACCCTGAAACGGCGCTTTTGAGCTTAGAAGAGACGCTCGAAGTGTTTAGCGATGGGTTCGGAGTCGAAAAGGCCAAACGTATGCGTAGGCACAAGAAGGAGGCGATGCGTCGGCTTAGGGCGGGAGATGGTCAGATCAAACAGGTCGCTTAGAGACGGCATTTTAGCCTGGAAAGGGTTTGGTGGTGCTGGATGATGATTTGATAACTTAATAGTAGTCGCAAGTTGGATGCTTAAACATTTTTTTGATACGCTGCCCTTTTAAACTTCGAAGGCCCTCGGGACTCGGAGACGGCAGTCGGGCAGACACTGATACTCGCTCGCGCCTCACGACCTCGCTTTGTCTGCGCCCCCTCGCTTTACGCAATCGACACGAGACATGACGCGCGATCTGACAACACGAAATGACCTGAAAGAGATCGTTGACAAGTACGACACGATCTTGTTTGAGTAAGCTCGGCCTCTGCCTCTTTTGCGCTCGCGACAGCTTGTTCGATGGCGTGGTCTCGCTTGGTCAGGCCGACATGGACAAGTCCAAAGGGTAGACGAGGCGATGAAGTGAGGGAAGCTATCTTGCACGAACTAACATTCGCCGGTCCACGCCTATCCATAGCTGCGATGGAGTGATCTGGGAGCACCTCGACCAAATCTCCACCGGCGATTACGACGATGCGATCGTACGCGCCGAAGGTGAAGAGCGGACTACCATGTTTCTCTGGCACCTCGTCATCGTGGTGGAAGAAGCAGTTGGGTCACGTCGGCCGACGAATTCGATGATTCGCGCCAAGTCGTCGTTCAACTTGACGAGTCCGAGTCGGGCCTGGCGGACGAGTCGGACGAGTCATACTCGGCGGCGGATGAAGGTTAGTGCTTTGTTGTTGTGACCGTTTCAGTACATTAACTTCCACTAAGTCTTTGAAGCTGGAAATTCTTCGAGATCCTATAGAAGTAATCGATGAGGAGGATACCGACGCCCGAGGCGCGCAAGATGACCTAGGCGACGATGAAGTGGAAGGTGAGTTGACTGGGATGTACGAATATGACGAAGGTCATTTTTTTCAAGAGTATTTATTCCGACTCTTGATCTACCGGAAAGAACAAGAAACACGCGAGAGAAAGAAGAGAGCGGAGCAAGATAAGCGCGACGAGCAGAAGTTGCGCAAGACGACCGCTCGGAGCGGGAGAAGGACTGGCCGTACGACGTCACCTCGTCATCCGCTGGCTGCGGTGGAACGTAAGACGACGACTAAAAAGAAGACTACTACGGCGGCTCGTCGGACGACGGTCGATCGGCGGAAAACGGTGGCGCCTCGCGCGACGACAAAAACGCGCAGTCCGAGAATCAGGACCAACACTCGAGCTCGGACGGATGGCGTACGAAATCCCACGACCACTCCCCGGCGGACGACAACTACCTCTCGGCGCCCGACGACGACGACGCCCAGGAGAACTACGACTACTTCTCGGCGCCCAACGACGACGAGCAGTCGACGGCCAACGACGACATCCATTCGCCCACCGACCACCGCACCGACGACGACGAAGCGTGCAACGACCCCGAGTTCGACCATTAAATCCAAGTCGACCACCTCTTCTGCTACGCGGTCAAAGACGACAACCACTAAGCCTGTGTTGACGACAACTTCATCAAGTGCCCTAAAGACGACATCGACCACCTCGTCATCATCTACCTTTTCGAAGTCGACGACTTCCACCCCGACCACAACTTCTGGTCTGCCCGCTTCTACGCAGGGCGCCGGCAATTCGTCCTCCGGCACCAATTCGACCCTCCCTGGCCCGGGCAAGGTGACGCTCAACTGCACGACCATCATCACCTTTGTCAACAACACCACACCTGTTTCGAATGCGACCCTGGCCCCAAATGGAACGGCGATGAATGGGACTGATGTCAACCCCGTCGGTGCAAACGTGACGGTGTGCGTGCCGATCACGAACACCACCACGAACGCAACCATCCCACCCGTCGTGGTTCCGAGGTACCCTTGCAACTCGACGAACAGAATACCATCCGGCTTCGATGGGACCGCTGTTGGATTCGCCATGACCTGCAAAGCACGGTACTGCGATCCCAACGACCAATACGTGGATACGATTTGGGGTGGTACCGATGGCAACGTAACACGGTCGGAGATTGAAAGTGCTCTTGGCCTACTGGCCAAGATCCCGCCCGTACTGGCCAACGGAATCGGCAACGTGCTCGCAAATGGGTACCTCGGTGAAGCATCCAGGACGGCAGGGCAGATGTACCAGGTCACAGGAGACCGACGTGCTTTGGACTTGGCGTTGCAGATGGCCGAAAAGTAAGCTGGCAACCTCGGATGAGTCGCGGAAATACTCGTGCTGATGTTCTGATTTTCGTCGGTCGCAGCATGCATTTCCTTCAGAATGATCCCGTGAACGGTACGGTGATGTGGACCGGTCTCCGTGACCCCGTCTGGCCTACAGGTGTACGTACCACTTTTCGTGACTCTGTGATTGTGCGCAGCGATTTCGATCGCCAATTTCTACACGTGCTCCCGGCTCACGCTGAAACAATTCCTCCTCTATCATTCCAGCCCCCGCCGCCTAATAACAAAGCCAAGTTGCAATATGCTGGCAGTGAGAATGGCTACATTGTCGCAAACATGTCAGTTCTGTTACACGACGTAATCTGTGCACGACTTACAAGCGACTGATCAAGTCCTTTGGTGGCTGCTTGTTGTTCATAGGGTCCTTCCGGCCCTGTACATCCTCAAACAGCCGTGCCTTTGGGACATGACACCCACTCGAGTCGGTGGATGGACAGGCCCATCAAAGTTCAACGGCAACGTCACGTATCTCGACCGTGCTAGAGGGCTGATCGCTGCCGGGCGACGGTGAGTCGCTGGCCGGAGTCCAGCCAATACTGTGGCTGACGAAGCTGATGCTCGCTCGTTGTCCGCTCATAGTACCTATGACGCATACTTTCTACCCTGGTTCTTCGACAATACGGGAAACGTGATTCAGCCGAACGATGCTCGATGGAGCCGAGTCGGAGATACCGGTAGCATCAACGGGGCCGGTAACCCCATGGCTTTCAATCGACGAGCGTTGCTCCTGGATGGGATGTTGAAACTCGCCTCCGCGTACGAGCACCCGATGTTGTTCGACCCGTCCGTAACGGCATCCTACGACGAGCTCATTAGAGTGAATCTCAAAACGTTCGTCAACGACATGGAGCAGACGAGCACCCTCAATGGCACGCTTCCTTCCTACGATTGGGATTACGTCGTCGGTAGGAACAATACCGAGGAGGTTCGCGGTATTCATGGCTGGTTCGACGTGTATTGGTTCTTCATGGCATGGCAACGCAACGCCGCTTACTACAACATGACGACGAGTCTAATGACTTCGCTTGCGAATACGATGCAATACACCATCTATCAAGGCAGCAGTGAGTTCATAGTCTATGCTATGGCGCCGGAGTGTGCTTTCGCTGACGCGCAAATTTCTCCGTTGCCCCTAGACACCTTCTCCGCCTACGTCGACGGGCATTCAACTGCAGCGGATCCTGCTGTCACGGTTCTCTCTGGCGGTGAGTCTCCGTAGCGCGGAGATTTTCTGAGGGCTCTTGGTGCAAGCTGCGGTTGCTGACTCGGAGTGTCATCATGCTGCTCTAGGCTGGGCATACTATGCGTACTGGCTTCCGGGATGGTTCGGTACGGTCGCAAGTGCCAACTCGGTCAACTTCATGAAGGTACCAATGTACTCTATCCCCCTCATCTGGATCAAGAACGCTATCGCGACCAACAACTGGCTCACAGGGGTCGAGACCATGAGTGATCGGACCATCATACTACCTCTGCCTTTCCCCGGACCCACGGCCACCTCTACTACCCCACTCCCCACGTCCACGACTTCGACCAGCACCTCCTCGAAGACGAGCACCTCGACCACCAGCATGTCAACATCAAATACGAGCAGCTCGACATTGACGTCAACGTAGAGTGCTATGCCTACCACTACTGGTACGACGGAAAGTCAAACCTCGACCAGCTCGTCAACCTCCAGCTCCAGCTCTACCAGTACTAACAGTAAGGCTGCTCCGACGAATACCCCTGCCACTCCATAGTCCGACTCGGAAACGGGTGGCCTCGCGTTCAGTCACAGAATTTCAAGTGATCGAACATATAATCATGTACTCTTTTGGGGATCTGTATTGGGACTTATCTTAGAGACACAGTGAACCAGTACCATCCAGTGTAGACGTTGTCATGCAAGATACCACGTTTGTGCCGCTCACGAGCTCTGGTACTACCACAGGAGAAGCTTCGGCCCCTGTTTCCTGCCACTGGTTCATCGTCATTGCGCGCGGTGCTCAAATTCACGAGAGACGCTCTCAAATTCGAATGATGATTTGACAGGGCGAGGGAGGGGTAGGATCCAATAGTAGGTTACAGTACGTGTAATAGTTGAACAGCCTTAACAACTTAGGTAAAAGGTAACTCATGATGCCCAAAAACTGCAAAGAAAATTCCTATAAAACAAACCCGGCAACACACTCCAGAACAACCGCCTGGTCGTTTAAACACGCCTCGCGAGCTCGTCAATGGGTGCCATGACCTGAACGGTGTTGGTTCTCGCAACACCCGCAGCGGCGGTAGCGTACCCAGCGTGCTCGACGTGCGAAACGGAGCCGACCTCACCCTTCTCGTTCGCTAAAACGGCGCGCTCGGCATCGGTCATCTCGGCCACACCGAAGAGGTCATCCATGGCTTCGAGAGGCAAGCCCTTGGTCTCGGGTACGAGGAAGTAGACGAAAGGACCTGCGGTGATGAAGATGGCCGCGAAGGGGAAGTAGGCTTTGCCACCGAGGTTGGTCAAAGCGACGGGCATGATGCGGACGACGGCAAAGGTGCAGAGCCATTGCCACATGAGGCAGAACGTCATCGAGAGCGTCTTGAAGCGCATGGTGAAGATCTCGGAAACGAGCGTGAGCGGGACTGAGTTGTAACCGAAGCAGTAGATAGAGGCGTAGAGGAAGATGGTTCGTCGTCGAACGTGATCATCAGCGCTGTTACTTCAGTCTCGGAAAGGCTGGATCGATGATGCTGTCATTTATAATCACGTTCAATCGCGCGCATTGTCCCCGGACCTCATCCTATCCCGTGCCGCACGTAGGCCACGGACCTCCTCGGCACATCCGCGACATCGAAGGAAACACTTTCCAAAGCGGGGTTCGGTCAACGGCGGCGGCGGAAGGGGCCGAGGCTCATCAAGCGCCGCTAGGGAACAGGAGGTGTCAGGCGGCTCGCCGCCGGCAGGGAGGGAAAGGTCGATGAGCTACTTTATTTTTATTTTTTTTAGACGCGACACGTTGCTTAGATGTACCAATTTTCTTGGTATTCTGTTTCTGCAAACGTGGTCTAACTACGCGCTAAAAAACGGACGCAATCCATTTCTCCGATTTGTTGACCGCTGGGACATCCACGGTCCGCTCACTCCCCATCGATGCGGAACCCTCGAAGGCCGAGCGCGGGTTAAGGCGCGAGAGAATGGAACAGCTCGTCCGATCCGCGCGATGGATCATGGAGGATGTGCCGACTCAGGGGTGAGAAAGACTCGGGTTAATCAGAAGTGGGAAATAGCCCTCCAGCATCGAATGCGGATCACTCAAAGAGGAATGACTGCACTAAGAACTCGCCGGGGCCGAGCTCGTCGGAGGTCAAGTCCCGAGTCCGACTCGGAGTCGGATTACATGTTGAACAGAAGAGGAAGCGATACTACTTTTTATGAACGCGGTTGCTCCTTCTTTCTTTTGATTTTCCCTCGCACCTTCTGTACCACGGTTCGTCCTCCAGTAGGCGATCCCCCGCGTCCCTCCTTGGCCTCGTCGCCACTACTACCGTCGGGAACGTTGGCCTGACGAACGCTCTCGCTATTGGAAGGTCAGTCCCACACCACTATCCCGGCTGTCAACTTGCGCTCTTCTCATACCAATCTCTCTGCATACCCCCTCAGACCTATTCCCACCGAAGCGAGCATTCCCAAGAATTCGACCAATCCTTTCCCTCACGTTTACGGCAGTCAGGGATGTCCTCCCTACGTCCGAGG
Source organism: Microbotryum saponariae (assembly GCA_900102585.1). NCBI lineage: Eukaryota > Fungi > Basidiomycota > Microbotryomycetes > Microbotryales > Microbotryaceae > Microbotryum > Microbotryum saponariae. The sequence goes on along the minus strand of FMWQ01000050.1, from coordinate 996,094 downwards.
CCCTCACCGAGTCAGCCAAAAATGCGCGTACGTTCCGGTGTCAACTTTCAGCTAAAAAACCCCGTCTCTGATGGTCTCCACCCCTCTGAAGTCAATGCGTGATCGATTGCTACGACCTACGAAACCCGTACGTCCTTTATTGGAAGCTCCGGGAACGATTGCGACCCTCCTCATGTAGAGTCAATCAAAGACCGCTCCGCCCGGCATCCCATCGCTTACACCTTCTTCCCTTACACTTCTTTCAGTTACCGCTCTTGCCGCGCCTGCTATCAGAAGCACCAGTGCCGTCGTTCGGAAATCACGCATGATGGGCACCATGGGCCCAAGGGTCCTGTCGGAATTGGCGAGATGCCGGGCCGGAAGGACCCGCCTTGATCCGAAACTGCAATACTTCTCTTATTTCTCTCCCCGAGCTTTTCAGAGTCCCTTCGGCCCTACCCAATTACCGAGTCGTCATCCTTCCGATTGCTGTGACGACGAGAGGAAACGACCCAATGCCCGAGAAGCTACACGAGCGATCGAGTGAAAAACAGCGAACACTGCCACACCCAGAGAGATGTGTGGAATGGCACGTGGGCCCTCGAGCTTTTTCATCAACCACAAACTCCATCATCTACCCAACCACTCAAGCGAAAGAATATGCACTCCCTCTCCCCACCGTTTACTTCTTGCCGCCCTGAGTCTGCGACTTGAGCACCTATAAAGGCGCCCCGGATCAATCGAAACAATCAGTTGACGCGCTCCCTTTGTCGACGACCTATGCCTATGGTGTGTTCCTTACCTTCTTGACAATCTTCGCCTCCTCAACCAAGAACGATCGGACGATCCGGTCCCTGACGCAGTTGGCGCATCGCGAGCCGCCGTAGGCGCGTTGAACGGTCTTTTGGCGCTTCGAGATTTGAGCGTATTGGCGGGGACGCAATGCCGGGATCTGAAGGACAGAAGAGCAATGTGAGTATTCGTGTTGACTTGTCGTAGAAAAGGGCCAGGTGAGGGGGCTTACACCGGGGAGGGCGATCTTGCAGTCACCGCATTTGGGGGCGGAGGCGGCCTTCTTGACGGTCAAGTAGCGCAGCGATCCACCTGAGTCAAAAGGAATCGCAAGAAAGTGTCAGTGAAAACGATCGTTTTGGCATTGAAGGAGGCGTCGTGATGTGTTGAGAGAGCGATCCGACGCGCAACAGTCGAGGCTGGAGGGCTGGGTGGCGAGTGCGGTACATCTCATCCTACATCTCCGTGATCCCCATCCATCCATCCCATACGTTCTCCTGCATTCAACTACCCTCCGCTTATCCTGAACAAGCTTGCATCATTCCACCTTTCCGCCCGAGGCCACGCTCAGCCAACCCAGTCTCGCAACGGTCCAGGCCCGGGCCTAGCCAGCCAATCCGCCCCGAGCACTGGCCCTACGCCCCTGCATTGCCCTTCCCTGCGAAGCCCGCTATTTCCCCCCTCCCCAACGTAGCCGGTCCATGCAAATCCAGCCCACACGTATCCATCAGATTCGTTCTCAGCCCCTCCAAGCATCCGTCCGGGTCATGAGGTGCGACGCCCGCCAGCAGCCCCGCGGCGAAAAGGTGCGTCCTGCGCCTTGCGAGCGGGCCGGCCGCGCGCCTGAAATGGCCCCGATGCGGGCCAAAGCCTAGAGAGAGTGTGTGTGGGTGTCGGTGTCGGTGGCGGTGGCGATCTAGAGATCCTTACCGGGGGTCTTTACGATCCTCTTGCCGTTGGATTTGGTGTTGTACGATTTCCTCGTTCGGAGAGTGACGCGTTGGACCATGGTGACGTGACTGTTCGGTTCAGCGTGCGTGGGCGGTAGCGCAAAAGGGAGGTGGTCGGCGTGAGTTGTAGGCCCGCGGTTTTTTTTGAGACGACGGAGGCGCGGAGGCGAGGCGAGGCAGGGCGAGGCGAGTGAGTGAACGACGGCGGTCGTGCGACGATGCGCGTTCGACGAGTAAGCGTAGGGAGTGAGAACGGGAAGGAAGTCAGTGATGACCTTTGGGTTGTAGTCGCAGTCGAGCTCTCTCACCTGAACGGTTGATCTGTGCAAACAAACGGGTGATTAGTACGGGCACAAACCGGGCACCAACCGCCCGCGCGGTGTCGCTCGCGGCCTGGGTTCGTTTGGCGCGGCGGAAGTGCAATTTGGTACTATGTAGCGCGCTGGTGAGTTCATTAGTAATAGGCGCCGGGCCGCAATTCGTAATGCCTGATCCACCCGCATTTCCTTTGGCCGGGCTTCGCAGGGACCGACGTCGGCTTCAGAGCTCGCCAAGCCACACTCCCTTCACCACACGCCGCGGACGCCTTCTCATCACCTCCCATTCCGCTCGCAAGCCCGGATTCTCTCGGATCATGGCAAGGAAGAACGCAGCTCAGAAGGCTGCGGCAGCGGCCTTGAAGGAATCTACAACAGGTCAAGCTTCGACCTCGACGGTGACGCTGGAAGCTGAGGGTGTTACGGGAGGGGGAGAGGAACCACCCGCGAAGAAGGTCGGTTATCATCTATCACCACGGAATGCAAGCAGATTCAGATAGCCTGACCTCTCTCCCTCGTATGCGCTATCCACAGAGCAAGAAGCAACAGCATCGCAAGGACAAACCGTGGGACACGGACGACATTGACCATTGGGCGATCCAACCCTTCACCAAAGACGACCAGGGCCTCAAGAACCAAGCACCATTGTTGGAAGAAAGTTCATTCGCGACCTTGTTCCCCAAGTATAGGGAAACGTATCTGAGAGAGATTTGGGGGCATGTCGTCACCGCTTTGGAGAAACATGTCAGTTTGGGCTTTCAACGGCGCATTCGACCGGGTCGCGAGGGGACTGATCTGGATTGCGTCGGGATCTTCAGGGGATTACCGCTACGTTGGATTTGGTCGAGGGTTCCATGACGGTCAAGACCACTCGCAAGACCTTTGACCCCTACATCATTCTCAAGGCGCGTGACCTCATAAAGCTCTTGGCCCGCTCGGTTCCTCTACCACAGGTCAGTCCAGTCCGCCGGCAACAGAAGCGAGAGAAACAGTAGCTCATCAATTTCCGGTCGGACCTGAACCTGGACACTAGGCGGTCAAGATTTTGGAAGACGCGGTCAATTGCGACATCATCAAGATCGGCAACGTCATCCGCAATAACGACCGGTTCGTCAAGCGACGTCAGCGGATCCTCGGGCCTGGTGGATCGACGCTTAAGGTACGTCACATCCAATTTTCCGTCGTCCTTTCGTCTTGTACTGACTCCCCTGCCCCCTTGTAATGTCAGGCCATCGAGCTCTTGACGCAATGCTACGTCCTCGTACAAGGCAACACCGTCGCCGCGATGGGAGGACATAAAGGTCTGAAAGAAGTGCGCAAGATCGTGCTCGACTGCATGAAGAACGTCCATCCCATCTACCACATCAAAGTAAGCTTCAACGACTATCCAAAGATCAGTCCCAAGTCTGGAACTGACCCCAACTCACTTTTTCACATGTGTGGTCTTGAGTAGGAACTTATGATCAAGCGAGAACTGGCCAAAGACCCCAAATTGGCCGAAGAGAATTGGGATCGGTTCTTACCGCAATTCCGCAAACGGAGGGAACACAAGAAGAAACGCTCGACCGAAGGCTACGAGGAAGATCAGCAAATCGTTTCCGCCGCCAACCTCATCCCGCTTGGTGGTGGGGAACCTACGGCGACCGATGCTGGGAGGGAGAAGAAGGCTTCCGCTGCGGAAAGGATGAAGAAGAAGGACAAGAAACCTTACACCCCCTTCCCACCGCCTCAACAACCTTCCAAGATCGATCTTCAACTCGAATCGGGTGAATACTTCTTGAAAGCAAGGGAGAAGCAGCAGAAGTTGGAGGAGAAGAGAAGGTTGAAGCAGGAGGAGAAGAGTAAGGAACGCAAGGAGGAGAGGGAGAGGGCTTTTGTTGCGCCGGAAGAGGGGAAAGCTAGGAGGGTTGTAGGGGGAGGGACTGCGGATAAAGGGGACAAGAAGAAGAGGAAGAGGGAGGAGTAGCGGGCTCGTGAGAGGTCGTATGGTTTGCAACTTTGGTTTTACAGCACAGGACAGCAGTATGAGAGAGGATTGGTCAAGTGGTATATCTCGGCAAGTTCTCTTGTCCGCTCGAGGGCGTTGTTCCACTTGTACCAGGTTGTGCTATATCGCTGTGGCCATGCACTTCCTCTGACGTGAGGGACCTTGGAAAAGAAGGTAAGAAGACGGGTACGGTGACGGAAAGCGAATGGTCCATGATCCGATCCGACGTGAACTGTGCCGTGATGAAATACTGTGGGAAACGGCGCAACCATTCAGTACTCAAAAGCTCATCACCCTCGCTGAACACGGCTCGATGTGACCCACCTTGACATTCAAACCCTTCGCTTCGACCGTCACACAATCCTCCGGGACATCGACTTCTCCTCTCCATTCCCACATTCCTTGACCCTTATCAGGTTCCACGAATTTAGGAACCTCATTCGAGGCGGAGATGACTATTCCGGACCACTGCATAGCTTGGCCTAGGTTTTTGTCCAGTACGGGCTGGGTGAAGGCTCGTTGGTTCAGGGTTAGACTGAGGCGGGGCGAGGGGGAGAAGAGGGAGAGGGTTGAAGGGTCGGAGGGGGAACATGTAAGGTGAAAGGGAATGCGGGTAGTGATTCGGGAAGGCGGATGGATTGAGAGCTGTGGATAACAGGAGCCGGTTCAGAGAGATCACCTTGAGGAGTGGCCCGGAAAATGAGAGCTCACTTTGGCATGCAATGTAATCGCTCCTCCGCCTTGGGTCCCTTTGTGAAGGAGGTCCTTGGAACCTGTAGTAGTGACCCATTCGGATTCGGGCAGATCTTCGGGTATGGGTGGAACTATGGGGAAGCCGACCGGGAGCTCGATCTGGAGGCTGGGGGTTAGGGATCAGGGAGGGAATGAGTTTTCCTCGCTACGCTCCAGGGGACAACGCACGTCGCGAAGGTAGGAGGTTCAGTGGACTTACTGATCATCCAGTTTGAGGAATCCATGCCTCTTTCCACGAAGATGAAGGACCCAAGAAACGCCGAGTCTGTTGGGGACAGCTGCGAGCCAGACGCAAGCCGAGAGATTCCTCGGTAAGCGACAGGGAACCTCCCTGCCGCTGATCGTGGGACTCACAAAGCCCTTCGTCTTTCCTCCTCATCGTCGGAAGCAATTCCCCGGATCGAGGATGCGGGAGGATGATCTCGTACACGCCACCATGTAATGGCCCATCGGAGCCTGCCTTTGACGCGAGAGAGCGTTTCTGTTCCTTCTCCGATGCTGCAGCTGGCGGTGCTGCTGCGCCGACGTTGTTGGGACTTGTCCACGGTACTTGGACGGTGTAGACCGGTACTTGTTCGATCGTGGTGATGGGCGCACCCGTTGTGGCGTTGCCCAGCATGGCTGAGGCCATTTGACCTTTTTGCTGGATACCAAGTGATCGGTCAGTCGAAGTGGGGCTCAACAGGCCATGGCCAAAGCCGGCGCTGAGGAACTGACCCATCGATCCTTGCCATAGATCAACGCATGCGTACTAACAACCAAACTCAGTTGAAGCGAGGTGTATTCCGCAGACCGTTTGTGGAGCGTGACGACAGGGTGCAGTGTATCGCCTGGTTTGAAGAGCCCGTGTGGTGGTGTGGCGACGGAGAGTGATAGGCGTGAGTTGGTGGTTTCGAGATGATCAAGGAGGGAGCTGAGGTATTTGGAGAGTGGAGGCGGGGAGGTGGAGGTGGACTCTGAGCGGGTGGACTTGGTGGTCATCGCCGCGTCGAGGACGAGGGTGGGGAGCGTGAACTAGTAGGCGCGGATCGGAGGTGGGGGAGCTTCAAGCTGGCACCAGTGGCGGTCTCGCGGCGGATGATTTATATAGGCGATTGACTGCAAGTGCAGTGTGCACGTAGGTGTTGTCCACTTTGGAAGATGCCTCGAGAGTCCATAAAAAGATGGGCGAAGTTTTTGACTCGAAGGTTCGCCGAGCCGGCCATAATGATTAGGCTGGATTTGGGTAGGCGGTCCGTGCGAGTCAGGGCGGTTGCCTTTTCCCGGCGGCCCGCGTTCTCCCGCGTTCGCGCGTTGGCGCGTTGGCTTCGGCCCCGGTCTTTTTTGACTCGGACTCGCTCTCGCCCTCGTCGCCTTTGCTCGATACACCCTCTGGCGCCGCTCGGATCGGTGAATGCAACGCCTGCTCTTGCTCTTGCTCTTACGACCTAGAGCCTCTCTTCTCCAACGACCCCTCCGACCCCTCACCGTCACTGCATACGCACCACCTGCAGCAGCTCGGCCTGACCTCTCGCAGCCGCTTCGACGAGCGTGGTGTTCCAACATGGCCTCGTCCGCTCCTCATCCCGTCTCGTCGACCGCCGAACCGGCGCGCGCTGCTGTCCCTTCCGATCCTTCTTCCGCACCTGCACCTTCAGCGCCAGCTCCATCAGCAGGTGGTCACAAGCCCGCCGGCGCTCCCAAAGCTCCCAAGGAGAAGAAACCTAAAAAGGACGGCGCCGCCGTAGCCGGGATCACCGCCGGCGTCAATGCGCTCGAGTTGACCCCACAGCCTGCCTTCATCCAGTCTCGTATCGAGATGTTTGAGAGGATCCAGAAGGAGCAGCACGAGAAGCTTGCTGGTGAGTCGAGTGTGCAGACACGCAGGGGGGGACGAGCTCGGGGGGGGGAAACGGCCGAACTGATCGACCCCCTATTTGGTGTACTCCCCTGAACAGCGCTCCCCCGAGAACCGATCAAGATCACTTTGCCCGATGGAGGCGTCAAGGAAGGTACCAGTTGGGAGACGTCCCCGATGCAGATCGCCCTCGGCATCAGCAAGGGGCTCGCCGAAAAGACCGTCATCGCAAAGGTGAGATCGAGAGAGTCCGATTTAGGATCCAGTTTCACACCACTGATATGCCTTCGTTCTCCTTCGCTTCAGGTCAATGGAGTTCTCTGGGACATGGACCGCCCCTTTGAAAAGGACTCGTCCCTCGAACTCTTGGACTTTGACCATCCCGAAGGTACGCCCGGCTCATTCCACGCGTCCGAGTGAACCCAGCTCATCATCTTCCCTCTCCAGGCAAGAAGGTCTGGTGGCACTCGTCAGCCCACATCTTGGGAGAATGCTGCGAGAGGCACTACGGTGCCCATCTCGCCGTCGGTCCCCCCACGGACGAAGGCTTCTTTTACGAGATGGGAATGAACTCGGACAGGTGCGCAACGACGCCATCCTCAGACCATTCCACCTCGAGATGACTGAGCAGCTTGTTCACTCGTACTAGGATCGTCACCTCGACCGACTATACGCCTTTGGAGACGCTCGCCAAGAGTGTCGTCAAGGAGAAGCAAAAGTTTGAACGCCTCGAGATGACCAAGGAGCAATTGTTGGAGATGTTCGCCGTACGTCAAGATCGTGACCCCCTTGGTTTGAGAGAGAGCAGACACTGACTGGCTTTCTTTGTAACAGTACAATCCCTTCAAGGTGCACATCATCAAGGACAAGATCCCCGACGGTACCTCGACCTCGGTCTACCGCTGCGGCACCATGGTCGACTTGTGCAGAGGGCCGCACATCCCGCACACGGGCAAGGTCAAGGCCTTGGCGATCCTCAAGAACTCGGCGTCTTACTTCCTCGGCAACAAGGACAACGCTTCCTTGCAACGCGTGTACGGCATCTCGTTCCCCGATACCAAGCAAATGACCGAACACAAGAAATTCCTGGAAGAAGCGGCCAAGCGCGATCATCGACGGATCGGTAAGGACCAGGAACTTTTCTTCTTCCACGAGTTGTCCCCCGGTACGGCGTTTTGGTTACCCCACGGTACGAGGATCTACAACACCTTGGTCGATTTCATGCGCTCCGAGTACCGGAAGCGCAACTTCCAGGAAGTCATCTCGCCCAACATGTACAACGCCAAGTTGTGGGAAACGTCGGGTCATTGGGCCAATTACGCCGACGACATGTTCAAGCTCGAAGTTGAGAAGGAACAATTCGCGCTCAAACCGATGAACTGCCCGGGACATTGCTTGATTTTCGCTTCGAGGGATCGATCGTACCGCGAGTTGCCGATCAGGATGGCCGATTTCGGAGTCTTGCACAGGAACGAGGCGAGTGGCGCTTTGACGGGTTTGACCAGGGTCAGGAGGTTCCAACAGGATGATGCCCATCATTTCTGTATGGCCGATCAAGTGAGTGGATGAAAAGGGTTCGAGAGACGTTGCCAAAAGCAAAACAGCGAGAGTTCATTCCTTTCTCCATCACGTAGATCGAACAAGAGATGGACGTCTGCTTCGATTTCCTCAACCACGTCTACGGCACTTTTGGTTTCCAATTCAACCTCAAGCTCTCGACCCGTCCCGAGAACTTTCTCGGCAAGATCGAGACCTGGGACGAAGCCGAACGTATGCTGTCCGCCTCATTGGACAAGTTCGTCCCCGGCAAATGGACCGTCGATCCTGGAGATGGTGCTTTCTACGGTCCCAAGATCGACATTACGATCCAAGATGCGCTCAAGCGTAAACACCAATGCGCGACCATTCAACTCGATTACCAACTCCCCCAAAGGTTCGATCTGCAATACCGTTCCGCCGAAGGAGGTGGCGAAGCCGACAAGGACAAGAAGATGGCTCGACCGGTGATGATTCATCGTGCGATCTTGGGTTCGGTCGAAAGGTTCGTCGCGATCTTGACCGAACATTTCGCGGGGAAATGGCCGTTCTGGATCTCGCCTCGTCAAGTCTTGATCATCCCCGTCGCGCAACCTCATAAGGAATACGCTTCCAAACTGCAAGCCCAATTGTGGGAGATGGGTTTCTTCGCCGACGCGGATTTGACGGACGCGACATTGCCCAAGAAGGTTAGGAATGGTGAAATCGCGCAGTACAACTTTATCTTTGTCGTCGGGTCCGAAGAGGTCGAGTCGAGTTCGGTCAACGTCAGGAATCGCGATGATGTCGGAGTCAAAGGTAAGACCGAGGTGATTGTGTTTGATAAGGTGTGCCAGATGTTGAAGGCGCTCAAGGATGAGAGGAGGTTGGAGAACAAGTTGATTTGAACAAGGGGCCGATAAGGAGGGGTTTGTTGAGAGGCTTTTACCTGGTGCATCTTTTTTGCAACGTCGAGCTTTATTCGTCCGCGACATGGCCCGGTCTGTTAGTGAATTATGACTTGCATTTGAACCGATGAGCTATATAGAAGAATAGATTGAGACGAATGCACACACAAGAACCAGACATCTAACGTCCAAACAAACCATCCTCGCAAGCAAGAAAAAGACCTACAAGACCCACACCCGCCTCACAACCTCGAGAACCGCTCATTCGGATCCTTCTTCTCCGTCCTCGGGCTCGTCAAAGGCGTCTCGAGCTCCTCACTCGGCACTTTCTGACCCGCCATCGTCTCGACCAACTCTTTCGCGCTCGTCCACCACTGCACCTTCCCTCTTCGATTCTTGAAATCCGCCGCTTGGACCATCTCCTCCAACGAAGCGAAGCGGATCGAAGCGCCTTCGATCACGATCGTCGCTGCGTCTGGATCTTGAGGATCGGGAGCGAGGTTTTGCAACTTCCGATTATGGTGTTTCTCAAGGAAATCGATGCATTTGACCGTAAGACGGATAGCGCGCGTTCGATCACGAGGTGAAGGGACCCCACCTTGAAGCGTATGCCCTAAAGCGACCGAACGAGCATCGAACGAGTCTTTGCCTTCTTCGGCAAAGATATTGGTCACGACTTGGGTCGTGTACGTCTTGGAAGCTTTTTCAGCAAGGATGATGAGACGGCCTTCGGATTTACCGGCGACGTCTTGCGAATAACGTTTCTTGAGGAACTCGACGTCGCGTTGGAGCATGCCCAACGAGATACCGTTCTCGGGTGTGTAGACGAGGTTCGCGCCGGTTGCCAAAGCACCCAACATGGCGATGTACCCACATCCAGCGCCTTGTGTCTCGACGACGAACACGCGGTTCCTCGAAGCCGAAGCGGATTGTTTGATCGAATCGCAAGCCTCGACAAGGACGTTGATACTCGTGTCCGAGCCGACGGACCATTCCGTAATGGGGACGTTGTTGGAGATCGTCGCGGGGAGATGAATCAAGGGGATACGAAGGGCGGCATGATCTTTGCGTCCCTTTTCGAGTTGCTCGAGAGATACCATTGCTTCGAAGCCACCGACGATGAGCAAACCGTCGATCTTGTATTCGGCCAACTTGGCCGCCACCCCCGCGAGGTCCGTGTCGGGGAGGACTCGATTCGTTCCGAGTTCGGACCCGCCTCGGGTGGACCATTGATCGACGCGCAACCAGCTCAGTTCCGCGACGTTGCCGTGCAAGAGACCGACGAAACCGTTGTAGATCGCCAGAGGGGTATGACCATGGCACAAGCAGTATCGTACGGCTGTCCTCGTCGCGGCGTTCATCCCACCCGCGGGTGCACCCGTGTGGATGATGGCGATCCTCATCCTCTGTTTCTCCGGTACTCGGTACGTCTCGTTCAACCTCGTCGTCGCGCGGAAAGCGTGCAGGCAGTCCTCGAACTCGGGATCGCGCAACGACAAGGCGCGGGCAAAGTCCTTGTCCGCGATCGCCTTGGCGACGTCTTGGGTCTTCTTCACCGCTTCCATCAAAGGTTGACGTTGGATCTTGTTTTCTTGGATCCCAATGACGGGGGAAGGTGAGTCGACCGTCGACGCCAAGACGGCTTCGACAGCTTCGGCACCTTGCAACGTCGCCAAGATACGATCGTAAGCCGCAGGCGCACCACCACGTTGCGTGTGTCCCAAGGTCGTCACTCGCGTATCGAGGCCCAGTCGTTGCGTCAAGACATCCTTAATCTCCTCGGGCGAGATGGGTTTGAGGTTGCAATCATGAGCACCTTCAGCGACGATGATGATGGTCTTGCGTTTGCCTTCGGCGCGATGACGACCCAAGACGGTGCACATGGACGTTTGCCAGTCCTCGGCCGTTGGTGGTCGTTCGGGTATGAACATGTAGTCCGCGCCGGTGGCGATGGCGGCCATCAGGGCGAGCCATCCGCAATTTCGACCCATGACTTCGACGACGAACGCTCGAGAGTGAGAGGACGCAGTCGACGAGATGCTATCGACGGCTTCACAAATTCGGTGCAGAGCCGTGGTGGCGCCTGAGGCGTGAGGGGAGAACATGGCGTCAGTTTAGTTATCCGTGCAAAGCCATTGAACATCCACGCCCGAATAGCGGATACCCCAGCCTGGCTTTGGTTTGGGCTTGGACAATCCGAGCAGAGCACGGATTGTGATGCGCCGCATGATTCGAGCTCCCAACAAAGCCAAACAGAGCGTTCAATACCCAGGAGGGTTCTAGAGTCCGCACCCACCAATGGTCATATCGGTTCCGGCCATATCGTTGTCGATCGATCCGACCAAACCAACGATGTTGAGGTGCTGATGCGCTTCGAATTGCTCGGGAGTGATTTGACCTGCACGTGACACTTGCTGCATCAGATTATTACGTTCAAGCGTCGAAACCTGACTCGCTGTGAAAGCACGCACCACTCTTCAATAAGGCCTGGACATGATCCGGCCATTCGGCCCTCAACCTATCCGCGCCGGTCAAGGACCCGTCACCACCGCATACGACGAGGGCGTCGATGCCATGCTTGACGAGGTTGAAGGCCGCTTTCCGGCGTCCTTCGAGTTCCCTAAAGGCGGCGCAGCGAGCCGTGCCGATCAAGGTCCCTCCCAAGGAAGCGAATCCTCGAACATCGTCCCAACCGACCTGTGTGTAGGGAGCAAACGGATGAGCCCCAACTGTCAAAAGCCGTAAGCCCGCTCTCTCCGAACTGACCCTAAGGATGAACCTATTTCTCAACGTTTGTTCCCCCTCCCCTTCTTTCAGCAACTCGCCCTCCCCATACGTCGCGACAAAGCCTCCCCGTCCTCGACTCGGCTTCCTCTCCGTTGGTCGTGCGTTCGTCGAACCCGCGGCCGCGTTGGTCGAGTTGGACGGTGTCAGGTTCGAGGTGGTGAGCTGGGACGTGGTCGGTTCTTCATTCTCGTTACCTCGCACGAGCCCTTCCCATCCTTCTCGGACGACGTAAACTTCGCAGCCTCTGATCGATCAGAACAGCACGAAAAGGTCAGCGATTTTATCCTCCGTCCTGCGCGGGATGTGGGCCGACGACGGTTCGTGTTCCCCAAGGTGGGGCGAGGCGAGGGCGGAGAGCGGCTGGCGGAGCTTGACACCGTGATCGTCGTCTCGTCTGATCTGATGCATCGACCGTCGAACCCGAAGACTGTCGAGTGATTCCGAGATGTACATTCTGGTCTGAACGGCGCTGCATCCATCTCCCGCTCCTTCCTTGTCTTGGGTCGATCCGCGCTCGTCCCGGGTGAGGAGGAGACCCCCACGATGACGATCAAATTGACACGGTAGAGAAACGAAACTGAACTGTCACGAACCTCGAGATGCCCATCTTGACCACCGCACGAACAGCCGCATTCTATTCCCCAAAACACACACACACACACACACAAGCATCAGCCTCCCCCTTTTCACTGCCAGTACTCCAGAACAGCGCACGTGCCATTCCCGAACAATCCCCACCCGAAGTCAACACCGCCAATCGAGTCGGTCGCCCTTGCCCTCCAGTGGGGGAAGACGGCATACTGGGGTGTGGTGAGTAGCCCATTGCGCTTGATCGAGGTCGAGCGCGAGCGGTGAAGTCTGTCTGGTAGGCCAAGTGTAGGGATCAGGGACCGAGTCGAGGACAAGTCAGGAGCAGAGATCAACGAGCCGAGGTGCGAGGTGAGGAATCCCGGCCGAGCGCGCGAGTCTTATAGTCTTATCGATGGCGAGATCGATCAAAAGCGATCGCCCCCGAGAACGGAGAAACGTGCGCTTGGACCGCTGAAAGATCTGGCGCTTGATAGATAATGTCTTCCTTGGCAGGCCCCGACCCCATGGGATTTCATTAGCGTAAAGAAGAAGAGAAGGGGAACGACTCGGAGACAAGAGCGAGATTGGCCAGAAGTTTGCGAGGTCATTCTTCGTTTCGAAGCCACACCTTCTATTCGTAAGAGAGGGAGGCGCGCGGGGTAGTAGTTGTAGCTAGATAGGTAGTAGGTAGTCGAGTAGGTGAGGAAGCAAGAGGGTATACCAAAAAAAGGGGGTTGGGGAAACGTCCTGGTAACCAAACAGAAAGAAGATGAAAAAAGGACGAGCTGGGCGAGGTGGATCACACACACACACACAGAGAGATAAAAGGAGTAGTAGGAGGAGAAAAAACGGCAAAATACCACCCAAAAGGAAAGAAAAACGACGCAACAAGAAAAGGAACACCGCGCACTAGAGGATCACGCAACCACCGCAGCACCCCGCCGATTGCTTGTCGTCGGTCTCGAAATGGCCCGCCCCGTTCTGAGGTGCCCCTGGTCGACCTGCCGCTTGTTCCTATACGAAGCAAAACTGCGACATAAGTCTCAAGCATACTTCAAAACAACGCAACACTTGACTCAACGACGCACCTTGTTGTACTTTCGAATCTCGCGAACCAGGTTTGAAAAGGCCTCCTCGACGTTTAATCGTTGCTTCGCAGATGTCTCGATGAAGCGGCACCCAAAATGCTTCGCCAAATCTCGGCCCTCTGTAAGATCGACTTGTGCATCAGCAAAAGATCCCCATCGACGCCATTACCAATCGATTCATGCTCAAAGCTTACCCTGCGAATCCACCTGTCGCTCGTATTCGAGATCGCACTTGTTGGCCACCAGGATCACCGGGAAGGAATCCTTGTCCTTGACACCTGCGTCACGTAAAACGTATTCCGTCCGGTTCAGCCCAAGCCCCGCATCTCCCATTCGCACTGTCCCAACTCACGCAGGATTTGTTGGTGGAACGTCCCAATTTCGTCGAACGAGTTGCGGGATGTGATCGAGTAGACGAGCAGGAACCCCTCCCCGGTCCGCATGTACTGCTCACGCATAGCACTGTTGAGCGGAACAAGAAGTGTCCCGTCAGCCCTTTCCGATCTTTCTCGATGAACTCTTGCCTGCTCTGTTCCCCTTCCCGCTCGATCTTTTCCCCTCCCCACATTCTCGTCCGGGTTCCACGGATTCCCTTTGTCCTCCCCTGACATGCCGCCGCATCCTGGTCTCCCCCATCTTATTGACCCCGAATTGATGGTGACAAACGTACGAGTACTCCTCTTGTCCTGCGGTATCCAGTACATCGAGCAAAGCGACCTCCTCGTCGATCACACACTGTTTCCGGTACGAGTCCTCGATCTGGGGAAAACGGAAAGAGGGGTCGGGCCACGAGGTCAGTCTCTGCGGTTGAACCGAGTTTGGTCTAGGATGATACGCACTGTCGGGTCATACTCGTCGACGAAATGTGATCTGTTGCCCACCCCCAATTGAAGCCACCACACTTTTGAGATGAGCTTGCCAGTTCCATGCGGTCAGTTTATCGAGTCTCGCCGGTTCGGTACGCACTGGATGAATTCTGGTGATTTGTAAAGACGACTAGATATGAGCCAAGTGTACCTGTGACCGAATGGGGGGTGGGGATATCCACCGACTCACGAATTGTCAAGGCACTCTTTCCGACACCACCACCTCCGACCACGACGAGCTGTGAGAAGGGGCAGCCGTAATTGAAGCGGGATCAGTGATCGAGATCCCCACGACGCGACGCAAGTGTTGACCCCTCTACGACGACCCGTAGCGGATATATGCCGGTTCATGCTCGGACCGAGGGAATGATCCCACCGCTTTTGAGCTCGTGAGAGACATTCGCTTCAGTCTAAATCCGCCGCGCGCGTGTGTGCGCTAGTCGGGAACTGCGTCTGCGCACACGCCCGCATCCAGCCCTCGACGCTCGAACCTCGTCCCCTGGGACGGGAGGACGGGAGGGGCGGAAAGTGGGTCGGTGATCACACGCTCGACTCGGCGGCGGCGGGGGAGGGGCGTGATGTGTAACACGCTGCCTACATCGGGTGGCGTTCCCCGATCTGGTAGCTCGTGCCCCCAGAATGGACATGTAGGGCCCCCTAGGACCGGAGGCGACAGTTGATGTGATGGATCGTGAACGGACCTTGTACTCCCTCAGGAACCGAGCGGCTGACGATGCCATTCCAAGTCGTCGCACAGAAGGGGATCCAAGCGGGGGGTGTTATGGGGTGTGGTGGAGTAGGTGCTGGCGCTGGTAACGAATGCTGGGTTCGGCAACGTTGATAAGGTTCCAAGTAGGAACGGCGCGGGAGAACGGTCGTGCCGGGTCACAGGCCGGCGTCGGGTTCAGAAGCGGGAGAGGCGTGTGATAATTGACCAAACAAGGGGAGCGGCCTCAGTCGGGCCAGCGGGCTCCAACGGGTGGCCAGCGGCGGCGGTCAAAGGTGCGTGTCTGGTTCGCTGCTCGGAGGTGGGTCGTTGTGAGCTGAGCTTCAAGTCGGGATCCAATTTGTTGTTGAGAGAGTCGAGTGGACGAAGGAAGCGATTGAACGGGTCGAAAGAAAATATCGAGCTGCGTCGGATGCGAGACCAAGGCAGACCAAGGCAAGGAGATGAAAGCCGTCAGAGCGAACATCGGCCACGCCGCCGACCGACCCCACGCCGGGGCGGCCGAAACCAAAAAGCGCGCTATCGTAATGAACTTCGCGACTCGGGTTGAAATCGTAAATTGCGTCTTATTGCGCTGGGCTGGTGCCCCCAAGAATAGGGGCGGCGGCCGGCCGGGTAAACTTTTGGGGCGTTGGGGGTTCCCACCTCGGTCGAAGCACAATACATCGACTACATGATCTGTGTGCGTTTAACATCGTGACTGGCCGATACTTGGCAAGCAATGCTTCGTAGTACCGGGACTCTCAGCCATCGTGAGGTCCGGATCAGAGAATACTCGGAGCTCGCCGACGCCGATCGGGTCGACCGCGGTGATGAGTTTGCTCGAGCACACTTTTCCGACGCCGCAACACGATCGATCATCTTTTGCTGAGAAGGAGGCTACTCCGTTCCCTGCATATTTTTGTACTTGCGGAAAGGGTGACCGTTGCTGCATGACTCGGCAAGTAAATTTATGAGAGCGCGTTAAAAATCTCCGCATTACCATGCGCCGCGGACGCTGGCTTCGATCGAATGCTCGTCGAGTTGAACCGGTCGCCGAAGCTGAGCCCAAGTCGGTACAGTAACAAAGAGAGTAATCACAAGGAGGCTGCAGGTCCAAGATAAGTAAACTTGCCCGAGACGAGATCGGAGAAATGGCTCCGATCATTGAAATCGAGAATGTTATTCAGGGCCCAAGTCATTCAACCCCGATTTGGCCTGGGCGATCTCGTCTTCCGAGCAGTTCTGGGCCCAGCGATCCTTTTGAGCACTTGCGCTCTCGGAGATTCAAAGAAGAGTCTGCCTCCTTCCCACCTGCATAAACCGCGCTCACCTCTTACGTCTTGGTCAAACCACCAAACCCACTTGACATCGCTATGACTACCGTCCTCCCCGTCAACGCAGCTGCTGATGTTTCCCGATCCCCCAGTGAGTCTACTTAAACACTTCCGAAGCGACGGCCTAGTCGACTCCAAGTTGACCCCTTCCATTATAA
This sequence comes from Microbotryum saponariae, assembly GCA_900102585.1. NCBI lineage: Eukaryota > Fungi > Basidiomycota > Microbotryomycetes > Microbotryales > Microbotryaceae > Microbotryum > Microbotryum saponariae. The sequence goes on along the minus strand of FMWQ01000050.1, from coordinate 979,544 downwards.
CTCGACTTGCCACCCCTTCTTGCCCACGTCTTCCAAAGCCTACACGGAGAAACCTCGCAGCGCTCCCATCTCCGAAGCCACTCAAGCTAGTGCTGCAACACCCGCCGCCACCACAGCCACCGTGAGAACTAGCCTCAGCTGACCCATCTCGCTCCGTACGTGACTACGTGTCCACCCACGAGAATGATCAACGGTCAACACGGTCGATCAAACTTGCCCAGCTTGGGTCGCGCGCCGGAATTCCGATTCGATGAGGTCGTTCCTGGCGCGACGTTCATTTTATTCACGCGCTTTTGTCTGCATTTTGTCTGACTCTAGCCCGCTGCAGCTGCTTCAAGCGCCCCAGTTGTTTCGGTCAGCGACTTGAAGGAACATGAGGCCAAGCAAAAGGATTTCAAGAAGGTCAGTTTCGGTCGCGGCGGATCACCAAGGCACGGCGAGAGTCGAGAGTTGGACATCGTGCGAGGTCACGAGATCTCTTCCGAAACTCGAGCGGTGCGCTCTTGTTAATACTGACAACCGTTCTTGTTTTGCACATGGGCAGATCGAAAAGGTGGTGAAGCAGGAAGAGAAGAAGGACGTCAAGCAACTCAAGGTGGTTGAGAAGGATGCCAAGTCCAAAATCAAGAAGGAGGCCAAGGCGGCAAAGGTCAGTTCCCCTCGGTGGCGGTCGATGCTGTTGGCTCGCTTCTGATCCTCCAACTTTTGGTCTTTCAGGAACTCTCCAAGCTGCAGAAGAAGGTTGACAAGGTCAGTTCTTCTCCGCGACTTTACGCGTATGCCCCGTTTCTGGCCCCAAGCTGAGACTCGGTCCTCTGGCACCCAACTTCACCAGGCCAAGCTCAAGGAAGTCAAGCACCAGAATGCCTTAACCCAAGCCCAGGCCAAATACGACGCCTCGTTGACCAACTTGACGATGTTGACTGAACAACTGGATGTCAAAAAGGAGGACCACGCGAGGCTGAGAGCGTTGAGGGATAACAAGAAGGCGACGCTCGAACAGGTCATGGCTGTGAAGGAGGAGAACGATGCGACGAGGAAGGCTGTGTTGGATCAGGCTGCTCCCGTACTGGGTCAATCATAAGCGATAGAGATGGGTCTTCAGACGCAGAGAAGGGGGACGTTGAAGGCTCAAGGCTCAAGGAGGCTCAAGGTTGAACGCGGTCGAAGTGCCGGCTCCATTTTATATCACCCACTACTACTACTATCTAAATGTTAATTCCCCTTTGGCCATTCGGTTGGCTGTTAATTTCATACACGACTTAATTTTGCCCAGATGCACCGTCCCTTGGATTTTGCTGCACCATAGGTATCAACATGCTAATAATAAGAGGCGGCGCGCGTCGTGCGCCGAGCGGGCGTAATCTATTTTTGCGCCCGACAAGCATCATCAGAACCAATCATCAGCATTAGCTGAACCGATGCGATCTTGGCGTTCGGGCCGCCCTGCAAGTTGCCTCCTCTCACATCTTCATCGTTCTCTGTCGCTGCCTTTCGTTGATTTACTTGGACCCCACCGCTCGTTCTCTACACTCCAAGTCGGATCTCACACGGCCTACTGCCTCGTTGGCTAGCGGCCCACCGGTGCACGTCGAGCTTTGCTGCGTGTTCGCGTTCGGACACCAGGAACCAATCATCTTCGACCGCCCGCCCGCCTTAGCGCCAGCACGACTGCGGCCAGGCGAGGCGCGCACGGAGCCTCCCTTCTTGCATACCGCTCCCACCTGCACACGCGACTTCAAGGATGGTCTTGACGAACCGAACGTGTCCGGCCGAGAATACGTCGGCGTTGGAACAGAGTGATTTCTGGGATGGACGGTGCGTTCGTGGCCATCTGAATCAGTCGTCGAGGCGTGTCGACGCATCTCCGAGCGTTCGCCGAGTCCCGACCGAAACGTTTGCCGTGGGAAGGCTGGCTGGTTGGGCTACGGGCTGCAGCTGAATACGATCAAGAAACGGACCGGCCACGCTTCACGTCGATGTACTGACTCGTGTCTGATGAGCTGTACAGATGGGATGCACATGAGATTGGATGGCTCATTGCTGGTGTAGCCGCTGCGGTCGTACGTAACTCACTCCTCGATCGGACCCGGCGCGCAGGCGGCGTCACGGGAGGCTGAGAACAGGAAAGCGATCATGGGAAGACCAGCATGCTAATGGTACCTACCCCTCGATTCTGATCACGCAGTCAACGGTCGTCACGTTGATCAGCGTCTTCTTTCACGCGAGGAACTACTACGTACGTGCACTTCGCCCAGTCCAGCCTCCAGCGACTCTCACTGCGAATCTCGGCCGCACGAGCATCAGTAGCCGAGACGAGGGCGGCACTCCACAGCGATACATGCTGACCGGCCCTTCTTTCATCCCACCAGGTCCCAAGGGAACAACGTCAAATCATCCGTATTCTCTTCATGCCCGCCGTTTACAGTATCATCTCTTTCTGCTCTTACCGATGGTCGGTTCATCCTCCGTGCATACTAAGGGCACTGGTTTATGTATGATTCTCACGCCGAGCTCCTGCTTCACAGGTTCCGCGACTATACTTACTACCAATTGATTGTCGTCATCTACGAGTCCATTGTCGTATGTTCATGGCATCTGAAACAGAATCCACGCGAAGAGGACATGTGCTGACGGCCTACGATCGAAACTCCATTTGCAGCTGGCCGCGTTCTTGATGCTCTTGCTCCAATACATCGGCGACAGTACGGACGAGCAAAGGGAAGCTTTACTCGAGAAGGAAAAGAAAAAACTCGTGAGTGAGATGGATACCGATCCGACGTCTTGTCAGGGTGTCGTAGCTGACATCGCTGTTCGTATCATTGTGTGAACAGATGGTCCCCTTTTGTTGCTGGCGTTACCGCCCTTCGAAGCCTTACTTCTTGCACGCGCTCAAGTGGTCGGTGCTACAATGCGAGTCGCGGCAATTCTTTCAGGACGAGATTTTGAAGTAGTTCTGACCCTGGGAGACGTTCCGCGTGCTTGCAGACTCCATTTTCCGACCCATCATCTCGATTACGGGCATCATCTGTCAAGGTCGGTCTCCTGATCGAAACCAATTGCTGCGCCGAAGCTAACATCTGCTTCATCGCGCTGTAGCTCTTTCGGTGCTCTGTCCGACACAATATTCCATTTACTATGCCTCAGTGTACCTCGATAGTACGTCATCCAACTTTCTAGGTACTTATTGCAAAACTTATTGCAAGACGATGCTGATCCTCACGTACTTGCAGGTTTCGACTTTATATCCATCTCGTACGTTGGTAACCCCTCCTTCTCTCTCCTCCTTTCTCTCTCTCCTCACACAGTGTCAGCGTAACTGACCTTGTCTCTTGTCATCGTGCAGCGTGGCTTTATACGGCTTAATCCTTTTCTACGGCCTAGTCAAGGAGCGCCTAGCAGGCAAAAAACCGCTCGCCAAGTTCTTGGCCATCAAGGGCATCGTCATGAGTGAGTCACGCTCTCGTATCTAGCCCAGCGTTCCCCGCTAGCCCAGCACTCCCCGCTAACGACGGATGGATTTTTCGCACAGTTACCTTTTACCAAGTGTTCATCTTCTCCGTCTTGCAAAGTCATGGCGTGATCAAGGCAACAGAGTACTGGACTGCTGCGAACGTTGCTGATGGGTTGGCTGCGCTTTGTACCTGCTGCGAGGTGGGTTCAACGTCTTCCCAGATATCGGTACTTGTCTCCCTCGGTGCTGAGTTGTGTGTGTCCTCTACAGATGGTGATCTTCTCCGCCGTCTTCCTCTGGGCGTTTTCATGGAAGCCTTACAAGGAAGCTCGCGCGCCGGGTCAACCCCACACTTCCGTCTTCAAGGCCTTACTACATTCGTTCAACTATGGTGAATTCAATTCTGGCCTCACTGCTTCACGTTCCACGTCAAGGAAGCACCACCCCCCTGACCCCTCCACAATCTACGTCCACTTCAACAGCCGATTTTTTCCGAGCCGGATGGCACGGCATCGTATTCACGATCGACTTCATCCTCGGACGACCAGGTACCCGATCGTCTTCGATAGGGAAGAAGGAGAAACCCGGTTTCGATATCGATAATGCGTTCCAGGCTTCTTCCAAGAGGACTCGTGGTACGGATGGTGCGAGTCGAAGCGGGAGGGACGATGGGTCGCATTCGATGTCGATGGGGGAGAAGGGTGTTGAGAATATGCCTTTCGTGTCGGCGGAGAACAGGGAAGGGGCTTATGGAAACGAGGCGGCTTATAGGGAAAGTGATCATCACGTCGTTCCGATGCGACAGGATTCGCTCCCTCCTTCGGCGGGACAACGGGGTGGGAGAACGGTGCGCAAGACGACTTTACCGCTTAGTCCCGCATCGCAACAACATCAACAGCAGCAAAATCCGAATCAGGCTGGATTGAACCAGAGGGGTTACGTCGAGTATCAGCAGGCGGATAGGGATCAGTATGGTGTGGCTTTATGAAACCCTCGTTGATGGAAGGCTGCTAAGGATCATGACCGAAAGCTCTCGCTGACGTCCTACATAATACAACCTACTTATACACGCAACCCTCGTCGCTCGTTGTCTCTTTCACTTAATCTTGTAGCGTAGGACTTGACCAGTCGTGCTGGAATTACTATCATCGGAGCCCTCGGAAGCCTCTTCGTTTGATGCGAAGAAGACTTGGACATTTGGCAGAGCAAAGTGAAGAAGGCCTCCAACCCTCTACTCATCATCCTCATCACTGTCCTCATCACTGTCCTCATCACTGTCCTGCGCAATCGCCTCCAAGAAAGGTTTCGCCCCTGCCCACAACTTCCTCCCCATTTCGCCTCCGACACTCCTCGCCTCCGAACTCTTATACCACGCGAAAACACTCTCGTCATCGACGACATCGGTCTCATAAAACGCCTTCAAGACCCTCAACCACATCCTCATCCCATCCTTCTCATCCTCAACTTGTTCGGCCACCCATCTCTGCGCGATCAATAACGAATCCTTCATCCCTTCTTCTTGTTCGGCCGTTAGGTTCGCGATCAACCCTCCCCACCTTTCGAGTACGATCAAAGTCTTGTCGGCTTCGACGAGACAATTTTTCAACACGAAGGGGATGACGACTTGTCTCACTTTCGTTAAAGGGACGTTGGAAGCCATTCGCAAGGTCTTCAATTCGATAGCGGCGTTCTCGACCGTATGGTTCTCGGCGAAGGAACGTTCGAGCGAAGAGTGACATTCGGAGAGGAAGTCGGTCGTCGTCGTGGCTCCGGCGAGAGAGGACAACCCTTGAATCTCGACGGTCGGTTCGTCAAGTTCGGAGAGGGAAGTTGCGGAGGACGCTCGAGAGAGGGAGGAGAGGGAGGAAAGAGTAGAGTGAAGAGAGAGGTGGGATAAGGATCGACCGAGGCGAGTGAGGGACAGGTTGCGAGAATCGGTGGCTTCGCCTTCGTCGTCGGTGAGGTTGTCCGCTGCGAGTTGGGCATCTTCGGTCGGCCATAGGTAACCCGTCGATCCAGGTGCAACTGAAAGGGAAAACACCGGAAACGTCAGCATGTTTCGAGCAGTGTTGGGTAACGATCGGAGCTGGACTGACGATGGTTCTCTCCGACATTGATCTCCTCTTCCGGCTCCTCCAGCGACACGCGGCACGCCCTCAACATTGAGCCTTCCCCAATCGTGACACCCGCAGCGATCATGCAACCTCCTTCGATGACAGACCCTTCACCAAGAAGAGCGTCTTCGCCAATGATACTGTTCTGCACGACGCATCGATCACCAATATTGGCTCCCTCGAACACGTACGAATTAACCACACTTGCATTCGAGCCGAGATGGACATGTTCGTCCAGAACCGAACTCCGAACGAGAGAAGCGTTCCCGATCGCGACACGGGAGCCGATGAGGGATGTCGATGTGATGCGGCATGTTCGGGAGAGGTCGACGTCGGAACCGTAGTAGACTCGGGCTCGGCGTTGCTCGAAGCGAGGTCGAGCTTCGGGCAAGGACTCGTCGGGAGCCAAGGGGTAAGCTCTCCGGGATAGAATGGCTCGACTGGTGTACGAAAAGCAGGTCATCAGTTTGTGACGAAACGAACTCGAAAATCGCTTGGTGGCGAGCTCACCTGATGGCATCATACGACTTTGTGTTACTTACCACGGCAGCCCATGGTGCGGGGGTCCTACCCGAGGTCGATGCTGCTGCAGTGGAGGTCTCGCTCGTCGCCCGAGCATCAAAGGGAACTATCGGATCTTCGCCTACGACTGTCGCGCCGATCGTCTTGCCCAGCAGATCGGAGGTGAGGATACCATTGACGAAATCGGGGTAAAATGTTTGGTAATCAAAGTTCTCCGTAAAAAGGGGTGGGACCTGGGGTACAACGTTCGACGACAATCAGGCGAGGGATGTTTGAAGTCCGAGTGCGTTGGAGCTCACCTCTACCGAACAAATCGCGACGCCGACACTTTCCAAGTCGGCTCGGACTTGCAGATCTTTGCCTCCGTCGAGCGCTTCCCTCGGCAGTTTGGCCTTTCTCAGAGCGGGGAATAGCGGCGATTGTTCATAGTGCATCAGTTGATGAGTTCCCGAGATGGCGAGGATGGCCAAGGTCGGTGTAGTTCTGTCAGAGGGACGGACGTGACCGGGGATCAGCCTTCTTCGAGCTGACGATGAGATCGTCGTCGCATGGTCCACGGACCTCGTCTCGACCGGTGCAACGACGCAGCTCATGCACATATTCGGATCGGCCTTTCTCCTCGCCGCGAATTCTGTGACTTTGGCCTTGAGGTTGAGGTTGCCGACGTAACCGGCTTGCACGACGAGGAAATCGGCGGGGGCGGGGGCGAGGATCTGCAACGAGTCGACTTCGCGGAGGACGTCGCCGGGTGTGGCGGCTTTGGTCGGCCGTACGACGACGCTGAATGGGGCTCGCGATTTTTGGAAGGTGGATTGACTGCAAGGGGGAACATGGACGGCTCAGCAGGGGTCAGAGACGAGCAGCCCATCGCGCTGTGGCCACGAAGCCGATGAAACGCACGCTAGCCATGCCTTGACTTGATCGACGCCATCTCGTACAAAGACAAAGATCTGCTCTACCCCGTTCGCGGTCAGGCACTCGAGCGTCCAGGCGAGGAGGGGTGAGCCGAGCAGCGGGAGCAAGCACTGCGCATCGAGTTCAAGTCCGAGTTCGGGCGTCAGACCAGAGCACAGCAGTCGTCTCCGAGGACTGGGCAGAATCTTGGAGCTCCGACTGACCCACGGTCTCTGTTCACCCCCGACCTGGAGATCGTCGTACTCCTCCTGATCGGTTCGCTGGCGTCGCACGAGCGGCCCCCAGCGCTGCTCCTCGCCCCATCCAGCGCACAACACGATCGCCTGCAAGGGGTGCTCTTGTTTCGTGTCCTCTTTGGACAACGCGCCCGCTTTACTGGCCATGACGAGCTGGGCTTGGGTCGGGGTTGGGCTGGGGTGGTGTGCAGAATGGCGCTGGGCAAGCGGGCACGTGAGGCGCGTGAGGCGCGTGAGGCTCGAAAGTGAGCGAAACGGCGCCACGAATTGACGCGCTCGGACCGGCGGCCCAGAGAGCCCCGCGAGAGCCCCACGAGCCAGGCCGCCGCCACGCGATGGAGCATTGGAGACGACACACTGACTGCAAGTCTCTTGACCATCTCTCCGGTTTTGTGGAGGTAGCTATACGGATTTTCTACGGATTTTTAAATTACAAACGCTGTGCATCCTAGCCTTATTTCTCCGACGACCGACATGTTAGTAAGTTCCGACTCGCTCGAGCGCCGACCCGGAGCCGCGCCGGGTCTTTCACCGCCAGCTGGAGCTCGACTTGTTGGCTTGCACACCCACGGCGTCGTCGACTCGTTCAACTCGATCGTCCGGAGAGCGACGTCCACCGCACCTCGCCACCATGGACGCCGTCAAACGAGATCTGCACACCACGACGGCCCACGTCTCGTCCCTCTTGACCCGTTACAGTCGTTTGGCGCAACAGACGAGCACCCACTATTCGTCGTCCGGCTTGCTCAACGACGACGTCACCCAGCGCACGACCGAGCTCGAGACCGAGATGGAGCACTCGTTGGAGACGGTGCGTATCTTGCTTGGGCTCTCGAGCTGTCGGTGCTGTGTCGGAGCTGAGCTTGGATCATCGACTCGCACGTGACCGGCCTACAGTTCACCGCCCAGATCGAACGCCTTGCCAACCTGTACGCGACAGCGCATCCACCCCCTTCGGCGACCCAGACCCATGCTTTGGAACGTCACCGAGAGGTCTTGATCGAGTACCGGAAGGACTTTGCCCGGACAAAAGTACGCGCCCGCCCTTGCCTGAGGAACACATATCGACTTCCGAGCTGAGACCTCCCCCCTCCCCACCCCCCACGCCTCCCAACAGACAAATTTGAGGGACGCCGAGCAACGAGCGAACCTATTGGGATCCGTGCGAGACGAGATCAGGTCAGCAAACTAATCGCTCCCGGTCTCGAGGTGCGATACAAGTCGACTGACCCGTCACACGCCGGCGCGCGCGATCCAGCGCGTTCAAAACGTCGACCAACTCTTCCGTCACCGATCGATTGCTGCAAGAACGAGGGCACATTGACAACTCGCACCGCATGGCCGACGATGCTCTCAAGTGAGTCAAAATAGCTTCTCATGACCTTCACCACCTGGCTGGCTCACCGGTCCTTCTTGGGGAATGGTGTATCGACTTGCAGTCAAGCGTACGCGACCCGGCAAGAGTTTGCGGCACAACGATCCGGACTGACGGGCATTCAGGCTCGCATGAATGGAGTAGCAGGTCAGTCTACAAAGTCGCATCGCTCGTAACTCTCATCTGACACCTTCCCTCGCTCAGCTCAAGTACCGATGCTCAACTCGGTCATTGGGATGATCAACTCTCGGAGGAGGCGGGACTCGGTCATCATGGGCTCGGTCGTGGGTGTATGTGTATTGTTTTTGCTGTGGTACCTTTTTGGGTGATGCAGGTGTGCTTTGCGTATGTTCTTCGTGTATGTATTTGCATTTCTTTCGTTCAGCCTGGACTCGATCGAGCTGTTTCTGGCAGACACTCGGCAAGGCGTGATTGTGTTGGAGCAGTACAAGCAGGAGTGGTACTACATCATGCAAAACTTTGGTTCATCTATCACAACGTCCCACCAAAAGCGTGTCGGCTACTAGTCGGCGGTCTAGCAGTGGGCTCCCCCCGAGACAAAGGAAGCCTACCTCCGTCGGGTCGAATGATTACCGCCGATCTACTTGACAGCAACTCGTCTCCTCTTCCTCGGTGTCTCCTCCTCCTCCTCCTCCTCCGCAGCCGCTCCATTGTCCTTGCCGGTCGTTGCGGTGCCGGCATTGTCATCGTCGTCATCGTCGTCGGCCAAGGGTTCGTCCTCGACGTCCGAGTCGTCGGGGCCGGCTTGCCAGTCTTCGTCGTCTTCAGAGTCCTCAGCGTCCTGTGGTGGGATCCGAGATACCCTGGTCAGTTCTTCATTCGATCAAGTGCTCCGCGATCTCGTGGAAAAGCCACGCCAGGACTTTTGTCTTCCGAGCAGCTGCCAAGGCAGGGCCCCACCCCACGGTCCCCACCCCACCCCGTCCAGATCACACCCAGAGCCAAACCCGCCACGGCACTCACATCACCAACCAAGAAACCCAAACCAGGTCCCGCATCCCCATCATCATCCGTATACTCATCCGAATCGTAATCGTCCGAATCATCGTCCTCGTCTTCATCGGCTTCGACGACTGGGGTCGGTTTCTTGGGAGGCGAGGAGGTGGCTTTCGAGCTCGGGGACGCGGGTTCGATTTTGGGCTCTGAGGTGGTGGTCGCCTTGGTAGAGGACGCTCGCGGATTGGTCATAGTGGAGTGGTCGAGGGGTGCGGTGTGCGGTGCGGAGAGCAAGAGATGGGCGACCTTGAGGGGCGCGAGGGCTTTGAGCTGGGTGAGAATTCCAAAAGCCCGTCGACACTGCCAGTGCTCGGCCCGACAAAATCGAAATTTGCGCCACTCTCGGTTTCCACTACCTCAAGACTACGAGATCGCCTTCTCTCTTCCAAGATTCGCTCCAATCAGCCATCTGTCGGACGCAGTGATCATCAAGTATATACCACACACCAACGCCGGCTTTCTCAAACACTGCAGTGACCGGGCGAGACGGTCATCATCAAGGGCATTGCAATCGTATTCGACGGGGGCGTCGACGCGGATCGCGACGATTCCCATCAACTGGCCCAAGCGATCCAATCCCACGCTCGTTTGGATCCACGTCCGTACAGATGTCTGTACAACAGTCCAGTCACCTGCGCGCCGAGCCGAGAACTCCGATCGGCCTCTCGAAGACTCCGCCAGAGCGGGCGATTTCATCTTTGTTCCGAATGGTGATGACGGCCATCTCAGAGTTGGTCTCATCGGTCTCATGTGTGCATGACGCACCGAGCAGTGCTATTTCCCAGCTCGACCTTGGGGCGTCCCAAAGATGCACTGACTTTCACACTCTCCCTCGGTCCAATCGGCAAGCACGAGGTACCCCCGGGCCGTCCTCGTCCTGCTTCTTGTCCGACACGGTGGATCACGATACCACAATAGTGACAGCGACAGGGACGGTTAAAGATGGCGAGAGTGCAGGACGTAAGCATCACTGGAAACCTGCAGCTGAGATTCCGAACCGCTGTAACTGCTGGTTCTTCATCGAAGAGCCGTGATCCGAGTTTCCGACGACCAAGTTGTCCCCTTCTTTACGTCGTCGAGCGGCAGTAATCTCGGTTCAAGACTGCTCTGCACTGGGAACGTGACGATCGATGTCTCATCACTGGCGCGCAACGTCGATACTGTGTGACTAGCCCCATCATTTCAACAACTCGCCAAGACACGAGTCCGGTCCATTCAAGCCGGGAAGAGGTGTACGCTGTCGTCTGGCTTCACAGCTTCGCCGGAGCTTGGCGCTGACCGGCTGACCCGTCGCCGTCGCCCCTGTTGCCCTCCGCCGCGAGTCGCAGATCTGAGACGTGATCTCGGCACGACGGACCCTGATCACGGGTCGAACGTTCTACTCCTTTCTGTGCGCATGCGCGTGTGGTCAGTCTACCCCTTGGGAGCGGATAGTCTCATTCCATCGACCTCGAAGCCTGCACGCACTCATCACCTGCCAGTGCTTTCCACTCAGACAAACAGGACCGCAGATGATGTCGTGCAATTCTTCGACTTCCCCGATCAAGCATACCGTTCCCGTCACGGTCAGATTATCGACCGATCCAGGTTCAACACCAGCGACATCTTCGATTAGCCTAGCGATGCTTGCCCCAAGTGGCATTATCGCCAAAGTTGTCTGCTTTATCTTAAGAGGGGTCGCGGTGCTCGAGTGAATTGGGTTTCTCTCACGGAGTCTGCCCGCACTATAGACTCATTTGTTGTGATTCTTTTTTAAATGGACTTAGTGAAAGATCTGTCACACTGTTCGAGAGTTAGCAGTGGCACGTCTCCCCAACTATTTGATTTCGGGCACAACCATGTGTGGCTGGATTCATAAACTCCTGAATAAGGCAGAACCGCGAAAACGAGACCGAGTTCGAGAACGAGACGCTTGGACTGGAGACTGAAGAACGATGTCGAACGCGACTTGCAACACCCAGAAAGGGAGAGCCAGCTAAGATCTGGTTCGGGTCCTAGAAGTGGTCTGCCTTTGAACAGAGAAGCAACTTCCCTCGAGACGTTCTAGTAACCATTACCCCTTCCTAGCGTTCCTTCCCCTAGCTTGTCAAGGCGATTTCTGCCGCCGCTGCCGCTAACCTCGTCTACCGCCGGAAGTAACTCACATCGTCGACTCGAGGCGCCTAAGTTGGGAACGCGCTGCCGCTACAGCTACTGTTGGCCTGCACAATTCAAAAGGTCGAATTAAACGGGTTTCTGAGTACTACAGTAGCGGTGGCGTTGTATCATATGATGGTTTTTGTCTTGATCTCTGCCTGGGACGACCCGGAGCACAGGGCTGGCCCTTCCGAAGCTCTCTCCCACCTGACCTCACTTTGAGCGCTCTGCGGAGCTTGGCGACAGATCCCTCGGAATGGCTTCTCCGGCGCCTTCACCACGACCACCACTACCAGCACAACTTTCAGACAAAGAGCCTCAGCCTGCGGTGTTCCCGATCCTGCAATTACCACCTGAGATCCTCCTGTGTGTGATCAAGAGCGTCGACGTCGGCACTCGCGCCAGTTCGCCCACCTTCCCTTGCGGACCTTCTCGAGAGCTTCTTTCTCTCTCCGAAACTTCAACTTACCTCCATACGTTGTGTCGACCTTTGATCTGGCGATCGGTCGACTGGGAACCCGAATCGATCCGCCCTCCGAGTCGACGACCTCGACAAGTGATCGAAGACGGCGAAGCTGCTCGGGAATACGCGGCTCGAGTGACCAAATGGAAGGCACGAGGGATGCGTTCCCTTTTGGAGTTGATGCAAGAAGCGAAAGAGAGTACACGGGGTCCGATCAAGATCAAGGCTCTGAGTTATACCGGTTACGACGACGGCGAATTCGGGGACGACTCGATCGCGGCTGAACCGGACGTGCAAGCGTTGTGCGATATCCTCAATGACCATGGTCGTCAGATCCAAGTCATATTCCTCAAATCCGTCGTTGTTAGCCAAGAGTTGGGCAGGTCGTTGATTTTGGATATTTTGTACTTGCCCAAATTGAGCGCGTTGAGGCTCAACTCGGTCACGATCCATAATCAGAGCAGGGCACTGGATTTCTTCGATCAGATGATGGGACCTCTTCCGCCTCTCAGGACGTTGCAGATTATGCATGGCAGTCCTAAGCTGGTGAGTTCCAAGCACCGTGATTTAGGTGGCCTAACGGGATCTCTCCCTGACCCCAGCTTGTTCTGTTCCAATCAGCTGCAGCTGGTGGGCTGCATGACCGATCTCCACTCGTTGCTGTTATGGCCCGGGTCGCGTCAATTCGGCTCTCTCACTCCCTTCATCGTTCGACTCTTGCCTCAATTGCGACTCCTTTCGTTGGATTCTGTCGGCGAGCCGGGCGTTTTCGATGCGCTCGCTGAAGCTTTCAAGGTCGGTTCCTCACAATGGAGGATCATCTTCTTCTTGGTCAGGAGAGCTGACTAGTTGCTGCCATGCTTTGGGTTATGTTGATGGCTCACAGGACATGTCGGAATACCAAACGCTCCCGCTAGAAGAACTGTTCCTTGAGGGACGTCAATCCTTGCCACGCCGACAAATCCTGCTCGAATCGCTCTCTCATCTACCCAAACTTCAACGACTAGCCCTCTACCATCTCCGCGAAGCGAAACCTCGATTGATCGCCGACATCGCCCACTATACACCCCAACTGCGGGCGTTAACCTTGATTCATGGGGACACGTCCTCTTCCGTGTACTGGCCAAGCGCGTTGCAGGACTACGTCGACGAGCTGAAGAAGCTGAAACGACTCGAATTCTTCGCCTGGGATCGTCGTTCGCCATCCGTACCTCGCATCGCACGAACTTCCGACGAAGGAGAAGAAGAGGAACGACCTAGTCAACTCCGACTCGAATACTCGACGTTGCACAGTTTGGGTAAAGGGTTACCGACTTTGAAGGAGGCGGTCTGCGTAACGCAGGATGTGAGTGAGGCGAGTAGTGGGTATTTTGCGGAGTATTCGATCACGCCTCAAGGGGCTAGGAGGGTCGATGTCAAGAAGAAGTCGGTCAGGGATTTCTTGGTGGGCTTCGAGAGGTGGTGTGTCATTGTGGATGAGTAGGAGGAGGACCGAAGATGTACTAATCGGACGGGCGGAAATTGGATATTTGGGGATGTTTCTGAGACCTCACCTGCTCAGCAAGGCTTGCACGCATTTCTACATCGGATAGTGAAAATTTACTTAGATATCAAACACACGGTCGTATCAGTCTGTTGCAACCACGGGCAGAGGCTGGATGGCCACACGGCCCGGCCCTTTGTTCGGAATTGCTCATCAGCCATTGCACGCGTGCTTGTGCCTGAATTGACGGCCAAGTGTGACAGAGTGCGACACTAGTGCGACCTATTGCGACCTAGTGCGACCTATTGCGACCTAGTGCGACCACCGATTTGGGTGGGTGGGCCACGCGCGGGGCGGTTGACCCTCTTGCTCCCACCTCCCACCTCCCTCCCCCCCCCCAGACCTTCCCGCACCGCCTCTACACTTCATTCCATTCACGAAACAACATGTCGACCATGGTCAGTGCCACTCCGAATGCATTCGTCGTGCGGGCTCGGTCGTCGTACTAGCAACGAGCACTTGGCGCGCGGCTTGGCTGACTTGAGGGAAGACCCTTGTGTTCCGCTTGCCACCCACTTGCACCACCCATCGCCACCACCACCTTCACACCTCACCTATCGGACCCTACTTGTCTACATCCATACAGAACTTGGACAAGCCCCTCGACGAGATCATCGCGACCAAGAAGAAGAGCCGGCCTAGCAAGCCTCGAGGCGCGCCCCGAGCTGCCAACGCCGCCCCGGCACAGCAACAGGCCGCAGGCGCGCGGGGCCCTCGAGCGCAACAGCACGCCGCCGCCGCCGCCGCCGCCGCCGCCGCCCACAACAACCCCGGCGCTTCGGCCACCGCAGGGATCCAGGGCATTGGGGATAAGATCGTGATCAGCAACTTGCCTACCGACGTCAACGAGCAACAGGTTCGAGAACTCTTTACTTCGACCGTCGGTCCTATCATCTCGGCATCGATGGCATACGATGCCCAGGGACGGAGCAAGGGCACTGCGACGATCCACTTCAGGAAAGCCGCCGATGCGACCAAGGCATTCCAGCAGTACAACAAGCGCCTCATCGACAACAGTGGGTTTCATCTCTCTTCGTTCTTCACTTGACCGGTTTTGTTCCCCCTCTTCTTTCCACGTTGCCCTCCCGTTGAGGGCACTCCGTCTTTAGGTGGATGCATGAAACCGCGTGCTCGATACGCCGCCGCTCGCTTTGCCCGCCGCATCGGGTCCGTTGGAGACACGCTCGGAGGGATCGTGCTGCACTCGAGTGGACCAGGACCCATTCCAACGCGCCGCACGTACGCACCATCCGATGATGATGCACATGCCCCTTGGAGCCGGTCATTTTTTCCACATCACCCCCCGCTTGCTGCAGCAATGAGCAGTGTGCTTCAGGATCCCGACCCCGCAGAGCTCCAAGAGGTCCGATCCCTCCTGGGTGCTCTTGATGGCTTGATCAGACACGAATGAACAACCGAGGCCAGGCCGTCCGAAGGTGTGCACATGATTCGCATCGCATCCCCAAGCTTGCCACATCGAAAGCCCCTCAAAGACGTCGCCGCTACAAAGCCCACACGCTCGCTCGATCGATCGCCGAGGGATCCTCGTCCATACTTTCCGCCGAGTGGTCCAGGCCGTCCGCGTCTCCCTCCACCCATGACCCCAAAGGCCCGTCGAGCATCCCGTGACGAGGACTCGGTTCGGCGCTGTCATTCAGTCGAGGGGTGTTTCAGAGGTTGAGATGCTTCACGTGACGCCGCACTCCTTGTCCCGTCTTTGACTACCGCACCGATATGAGAACCCTGCTCGTCGTTCGTGCACCTGTCGACGGTTGACCGGCGATGACGCACGATGACCGTTCCGTTTCACGGACGGCGTGCCCAGACTCCTCTTGCCTTGATCCTCACAGCTCGCTCAACGTCGTCCGTTGTCCGCTCGAGGTGGACGGTCTGCGGTTCGACGGCCGGGGTGGCCGTGGTCTCGCCGAAAGAGGTATCGTAGCGGTCTCGAGGAGGCGCCGGCCTCGCGGATCGAGGTATCAGCCCGGCTCGTATCACCGTTCCACCAAGATTTCTGTTCCACAATTTGCGCACTCGCCCCACAAGAGCGGCTCGCTATCGAAACAGCGCAGTCGTTACTTTTGTACCACGTCGTCTGACCCAACCAACTACCTTCTTCTTTCTTCATCACCTCCACCCTCGACCTCTACTTTCTCCCTCGTCATTCTACCATCCAACACGTGTCGTCAACAGGCCGTCCTTTGAAAGTCGAGATCATCGTCGACCCCAACCGAGTTCCTCCTCAACCGCTCACGAGCCGTCTTGGTGCCGCCCCTGCTGCCCCGCCTAAAGCCCGTGCCGCTTCCTCGTCAGTTTTTGCGCCGTCCTTCGTGATCTCTTCCCCGTTTTGAAGCCATTTGTTGATATGGCGCATGTCCGCTGGCTTCATTCGCGCTTGCGTCTCGCAAACAGAACCGTCGCCGCCGCCTCGGGAGCTTCCGGTGCCGCTCGTCAACAAACCCGCGCGACCGGTGGTCGAGGACGTGGTCGAGGTGGTCGATCGGGCGAACGTCGCGCCAAGCCGACCGTCGAATCGCTCGATGCCGAGATGTCGGACTACCTCGCTCAAGCTTCCAACGTCGCTGCTCCCGCAGCTTGAGCATGAGATCGTTCGATCACATCAATCATTTCAAATGTTGGTCTGCATCCCCAAGTTCGGCTTTCGTCTAGGACATGGGATCTTGGATCTGACGCTCGTGCGACGTCGCTTCTTACCCTTCCAGTACCTCCATCAATTGCGTACCTTGACCGGCCACATCGTACCTAGTCGTCGTCAATAGCACCGTCTTTCCCCTCCCTTGTCTTTTACTCTTCCTCCCCTTGTTTTGTAGGGCTCTTTGATAATCTCTGTCCCAACTTGATATTTTGGCCGACGCAATGGAACCTCCTGGTGGTGTGGGTTTGATCGAACTTTTTGCGCACATCTTGCGGTTTGGATCCGGTGAGAGAACTAGAGAAGAATGTTACGACGGGTTTCTTTTCATTTCATGCAAGAACGGGGAGAAAGAAAGAAGAGGGCAAGCAAGGCGATAGTTTCGAGAAAGTAGCGTTTCCGATCGATCACACGATTAAAGCTATCACGAACGCCACGAGAGTGTAGAACAGTCGATGAAGTCCAACAACCTTGAGAGAATTACCTCCTGAGAAGTTGGACCCCTTCCCCTTATTCATTGTCGACGAGGGCTTTGTGCCCGAACTTTTACTCCTCGTCGATGCAGCTTCCGATCCAACGGTGACCCAAGCCGTATTGAGAATCAACTCACTCGCCCTTTCCGCAAGACCGTACAAGGGTGCCGTAGGGTGAGCGGACATCGATATGGGTATAACCGAGGCGTCTACGATGCGCAGCCCGATGAGGTTGTAGACTCGGAGAGAGAGGTCGACTACACCTCCGAGGGAGAGGGGGAGCATGGAACAGGTGGAGGTGGGGTGGTGGGAGGTGGTAGTGGAATTGCCTGGAGAGTTGAGAGATACGTTAAAGTATGATCATCATGGGAGGTGATCAGTCCAAACAAGTACTCACGGATCCAATCCTCCCACTCCTCATCACTCGAAACGCTCCCCGTACCAGGTGTAATTTCCGTCACCACCAGAGTCGACAACGGAGGGGTCTGAGAAACCTTACGAGCGAACTTGAACGCTTCTCGGAAGACTTGGATGTCCCCTGGGTGAGTGAGGTAACCGGGATCAATGACGGGGGGTGAGAAGGTCGAGGTCGAATTGATGGTGATCGATCCGCGGGATAGGGGGTGTTGTAAGGAGGCTTGGAGGGAGAGGGTTAGGGTGGAATTGCCGTAGATACCGCCTGGCACGGTTATGAGCTCAAGTCAGTGATTTCTCGTTGGGATTCGCATACGCTTGTGTTACTTGCCAGATCCGGTGTTTCTGCGCAAACCGAATCGGAGTTTTCAGTACGAAGACCTCGTTCAAGAACGTTGTGATGGGACTACTCACCTCAACGCAAGTTCTGCCTGACCGATGACCGAAGGATAGATGGTATTCACCTCAGAATCATAGACCGCATCGTACCCTTTTTGAACAGATTCATCATTAGAGTAACCAGCGACGGCGATCGGTTTGTATTCTCTGAGTTGCGAGAGGAACGCTTCCGCATTGTCGGGTCCGAGCAGGGTCTGCGATGGCCGGAACCTGTGAGCTTTAATTCGAGCGGTGAGCTCACGATGATCGGTCAACTTACTGTGAGGTTCAAGTAAGCGAGAGCATTGTCCGGGGCATTGTATAGCGAGCTAGGATCCCACAATTGCCACATTGTCATCTGCTGCGCAGCGAACGTCGCGTTCCTCTCGAGCAGCTCCGCAGTCACGTCAACTCGACCGGTAACGTCGAAAGTCAGACTTCCCGAGAGATGATCACGAAGATGTTTTCCGACGCCGGGCAAATTCATCACGATCGGAATTTGGAGCGCTTCTAATTGAGACCTAGGCCCGACGCCGGAGACGAGTAGCAGTTGAGGTGTTCCGATCGCTCCGGCACATAGGATGATCTCCTTCGTCGCCGAGACGGTGTAGACCGTTCTGTTTGCCCCAGAAGCGAAGGAGACACTGGTGGCAGTCGTACCATTGAAATTGATCTTGGTCACTTGATGACCCGTGAGTACGACGAGATGAGGACGATCGGCAACGGGGTCGAGGTAGCCATTCTTGGCATAGGAACGTTCCCAACCATCCGGGTTGATGGAGGAGGGGGCGATGAAGGCTCCATAGCTGGTGGGTGAGAAGTAGCACAGCACAGTAGGTCAACTATCCTCCTTCTCTTAGGAGGACACAATCCACAGGCTCGCTCACCTATTTCCACCTCCCGGATCGCGTGATTCGATGCCCAGATGTCCGAGGGTGTCGATCCAAGTATCCAAAGAAGGGTAGTTGTAACCTGGGTAGGAGTAATGAATCGGCCCTCCCTTACCATGCACATTTTCATCCACGACCATCTTTGTTTCGTCGATGTGCAAAGGTGCCGAATAGTTCTCAGTCTCTGTAGAAGACATTCCAGCGCTCCAAATCAGTCCCCACGTGACTAAAAGAGGCCCACGTGTGTGGGTTACATCACCTACTCTTCAGGTAAGGGTAGAGCGTATTCCATGACCAATCTTCGGTTCCAACCTGATCGGCCCAGGCGTCTTGCTCGATCTTGCTCTGTTGCACCATGTAGAGGTGATTGACCGCACTCGATCCGCCTAGGACTTTACCTCTGCGATATACGAGCATGACTACATGAGTAAAAGGGATACTCATCCGAGCTCGTCCCGATCGATCGCACCCACCTCGGCAAGAAAACTTGTCGACCGTCGAGCCCGCGCTGAGGCGTCGTTTGGTAGTGCCAATCGTAGTCCGAAGTTGGTGTCGAAAGGGTATTGAGGTATGCTCGAGCTGTTTAACCCAGACGAGAGAGTAGCGTTACGCCCATCAGAGAGGTCCAACGGCGCAAGTGAAAACGAGAGAAATGTTCCAAGCTTGGGTCGGCGTGGGAACAACTAACCAGGAGGCAAGATATGATCATGCATCACTTCACCACCATCTTTGCCCGCCTCGATCACCGCGACTCGTTTTGAAGCATCTTTCGATAAATGTGAAGCTAGGACCAGACCCGTCGTCCCTCCTCTGGGGCCAGAAACCGGGGGAGCCGAGAAAGAGAACCGAGGCAAGGGTAAGAAAAGGATGACCCGGTGTGGTATAGGAGGTAGAGAGGGTCAGGACATCAGTTGACGGTTGCGACGGCGGGAGGCCTTTGTTTTGCCCCGCACGGAGAGCATGATGTATCAATCAGAAGATGTTGTGCTTACCCTACGATGACATAGTCAAATGTCTTGCCCGCCAACACATCGGGCGTGCTGAAAGGGTTGATCGGGATTGACTTGGAGGAAGTGGTGGAGTTGGTTGAGGGTCGATGCTGGTGCTCTGCTCCGGGTGTTCGAGACGTAGAGCCGCTTGGGAAGCCTGGGTAGGGGATTGCCGTACTCAGTGTCGCCAGATAGACAAGTAAGAGGTTGTTACTGCATCTTTTGTAAAACATGACGGCCACTGTGAGCGCGACGAGGTAGGAAGCAGAGTCGCGAGCGAATGGGATCTCGCGGGCAAAAATAATCAACCAAAGTGCGGAGTTCACCGCGCAAAGGCGAGCGACCCCTTTTGCCAATTTTGCGAAAGGAGACTCTTGGAAAAAGTGTGCTCATCACGCGCGCCGAAGCGAGCGCGTAGTCAAAGACGCGTTGCGAGGTTTGGACAAGTGTACACCGTATATTGCAGGAGGAAAGACACTCATTCTCAAATTTCGGATCCTTCTTATGACATGGTCGGCATCGTCGCCGTAGCTCGGCTGTCGAGCGCATCCTCGGCACGCCACATTGTTGTAGTAGTCTGTACAGCGGTTCGCGATTCTCAGCACGTCAGCGAGGTAGACGCAAATTCTTGTCACTATCCGACATACCTTCAACTGGGTCCAGAAATCGACACCTCTCGGTCCGTACAAACTCTGACCTCCCAATACGGATCCTTTGTTCCCGGACCAAGACCACATAGGCAAAGGCACCGGAATGGGTGTGTTGATCCCGATCTGACCCGCTTCGACGTTCTTCTCGAATTTGCGAGCCGTCGCTCCTGATTGAGTGAAGATGGCCGTTCCGTTGCCGTAGCGGTTGCGGTTGATGAGATGGATCGCGTCATCGAGGTCTTTGGCCTTAACGATCGTCAAGACGGGACCGAAGATCTCCTCTCTGTTGAACAGATCCAGGCGGATCATAGCAACGAGTCAGCTCCCGGACCCAGTGGCGAATCGCACCAATACATTCTCAACTCACTGGTAGCAGTCCATCGACGTATCGGCGAGCAAGATGGTGGGGCCAACAAAGTTGCCCTTGGGGTACCCGGGGACCTTGACGCCTCGTCCGTCCAGAGCGATCTTGCCACCTTGCTTCTCGCACGACTCGATCAGACCTTCAACGCGTTGCTTCGCCGACGGGTTGATCAGAGGGCCTCTGCCGATGGGAAGGGATGGCTTGGGTGAGTGAATGGGATGAGACGTCGTTTCAAGAACGTAGAGAGCTTACACATCGACTTCGGGGTCAAAGCCGTTGCCGACCTTGAGCTTTTGAGCGCGCTCGATCAACTCGGGGAGCCAGTCCTCGGTCTCGCCGACAGTGACCACTGCAGAATGTCAGATTTGACCTGGTCAGTCCTTGCACTCAAAGCGTGACGGGCATGCACGAAAATACTCACAAACCGAAAGAGCCATGCAGCGCTGACCGGCAGCTGTGCGATAAAAGACGTGATCGTGTGAGTAAGACTCGACTGGCTTGAATGGTTCATGTCAACACTTACCACCGAATGCAGCGCCTACGACGCTGTTGAGCGCAAAGTTCCTGTTGGCGTCCGGCATCAAGATGCAGTGGTCTGATAGCATACCGACGTCACAGAAGTCAACATACGGGGGTGACGACGAAGCCAAAGAACGTCTGAACTGACTCTTGGCACCCAAATTGGCCTGCACTCGCTTCCCATGCGCGCTTCCCGTATCGTAGATGTATTTGCCTGCTCGGTCCGATCCGACGAACGAGATGGCCTTGATTCTCGGCTCTTCGCAGATGAACTTGACCGCTGGGATCGAACCATGCAAGATGGACAGGACACCCTTTGGAAGACCTATGGAAGGAGATGAGGTCAAGGTATGAGCTCGGTGAAAGATTGGCAGCGGATTTGACGGAGAGTAGCACGGACCTGCTCGCTCGGCCAGCTCGGCGACGATCATCGCGGCTCCAGGGTCTCGCTCCGAAGGCTTGAGGATAAGCGAATTGCCGGTGGCGATCGCCATCGGGATGGACCACAAGGGAATCATGGCGGGGAAGTTGAAGCTGCGAGGCGGAGGTATGTGATCGATGAGCAGTCTGCCAATGAGGAAGAGACGGAGCCGAGCCGACTTTTCCGGGTGGTGAGGGACTCACGGGCAAATGGCGGCACCGACTCCCAGGGGTACCTTGCGCGTTTCAGTGTCCATATCCTTGGAGACTTCCATCTTTTCGCCCATCAACATCTGAGGAACACCGATCATCGAGTCGACGACCTGCGGTAGGATAAAGACCGAAAAAGCGTCAGGACGGGGTCTGGCTCCTCTCGGCATCTTTCGGTTTGAGGAATCGGGCGAACCTGCAGCCCGCGAAGGACGTCGCCCTTTGCATCGGCAAAGGTCTTGCCCTGTTCCAACACGATCGACCTAGCAATCTCATCGTGGTTTTCCCTGATCAAAGCCGCGAGGTTCATCATGACGGCCTGTCGCTTGAGCACGGACGAGTCCTTCCATTCGTGAAAAGCCTCTTCGGCTTTATCGACAATCTTGACCATGTCGGCGTGGGTGGTCTCGGGGACTCGGGTCAGGACGCGTTGGGTCGAAGGGTCGTTGACGTCGATCCATTTGTCGACGTTGGAGCCTGTTGATTGAGCACGGGAACGAGTTACGGTCAGCCCGGGGGGTCGTTCCGTGCGGCGCGGTGCGAGCAAGCGAGGATAGAGTGGGGGGAGCAGCCGGTTGTGCCGAAGTCGCCGGCGAGAGAACAGAGAGCGAGGGATTGTTGGGAACCGGCGACCGATACCGAACGCAACAGGAGGATGACAAGCTAGGGAGTAGACCGTCGCACTCACCCACGGTCCATTCACCGCCAATCAAGTTGGTCGTCTGTCCGCCATTGGTGTTGGTTCCCTTCCACGGCTTGAGCTGGGTCATGGCTTCCATGTCCGCGAGCGAGGCGCGATGGCTCGAGCTGGTGAAAGTACGACTCGCACCGACGAGCGATCGCTTCATCGTCGAGTTCAACATGTTGTGTTTCGTGATCGAGTGTAATGTAATGTGATTTTTTTGAGAGTGGAGAGGCCTTGCTGCCACTAGCGGTGAGTAAGCAGCGACGAGGTCGATGTAGTGGGTCGGTGAGTGAGTGGGTGTGGGTGTGGTGCGGGGTCGAGCCGTCGGATCACGAAGAAGGATCGCGGTTCGGTGATGCTGGTTGCGGCGCGGATATTTGTTTCCTGACTTTGCCCCGTGAGAATCGGTTGCGATTTTGTGCGCGTTCAGCGAAATTTAGTGCAATTTAGTCATTCAGTGCGATTCAGCGCGATTCAGCGCCTTTCCAGCCAAGTGCCGCGCGGCCAAATTGGCAGCTTTCGTCCGGCGGGCCGGGCACGCGGACCCACCAGCCGAGAGCATTGATTTTGCGAGGAATTCGTTCGAACAGCTCCTATGGGTAATCCAGTGATCAAGGTTGAACAACTTCGCCAAGAAGAGATCGCGTTTTCGGATAAAAGGTTCCGGATCAAGTTGGGCGTGGGAGATCATGTGACTTGCGCTCCAGTGGCAGTAGGAGGCAGTAAGGAGGCAGTCGAGCGCTGGTTGCTCGAGCGCAGGGTAACACGTCCTCCTGTCCCCCTCCCCCCCCCCCACATCCGTCGGCGATGGCATCCCGTCGTACGACCGGCCATCGAGCCCCGGTCAATGCCGCACCGTCTCTCTCACCCGAGATCAGCTACCGAAGAGAACCCTCGCCGTCCTTGTCGACGTCGTCGTACCTGTCGATCGAGGACTCGCTCGCCTCCACCTCGTCGCAGGCGCACGTCCACCTCCACCACCCGCATAACCTCACCGCGTCGTCGTCTGCATCCTCATCGCGACCGAATCGGCGTCGAGGCGGTTCGTCAACGCACCCTTATGCGTTGCAACAGGATCCACCCGAGGTAGACATCGATCTGACCCAGGACGAGTCGTTCAACACGAGCAGTACGGCCTCGTCCACCTCGACGACGACCCAATTGGAAGGCAACGACACGGACTCGTTGATCGACGCTTCGGACGAACAGGTCGAACAACGCGCTTTGGAATTCCTCAACATGCCTTTACCGGGCGAACACGACCAAGACGTCGACGACCTCTCGTTCAACCTGTTGTCGAACCCGACCTTACCCATCTCCTTGTCCTCGACCACTGCCAACCCCTCGGGTGGAACGTCGCAAACCCGTTCCTTGAGGGTCCAAGACCTACCTCGCCAACCCCATCTGAACGCCCAATCAACACAAGAACAACACCAGCAAGCGCTCTCGTTCCTGCGATCCCATCTGTGCAAACTCTCCGACACGGACTGGATCGATGAAACCCCTGCTCCCTTCCAACATCACGCCATTGTGGATCCGAGGAAAGTCGCTACTGCCCCGGGGTCGGGGTCGGGGTCGGGGTCGGGGTCGGGCTCGGGGGTGAATCGAGGTGGGGCTTGGTTGGATCAGAGGTTCAATTTGGAGAAGTACGCCGCGGCGTTCGAGGACCAACCGGTTGGGTTGGAGGAGGAGTGGCGGTCGGGCACCGGCGCGGACGGGAGATTTGCGGATTCGGATCAGACGCATACGCTGTTGTAGGCGTGCATGAGAAAATGTGAGAGGTGACCCGTGTTTGTTGTAGTATTATCGCATCCCGCGTGGTGCGTGGCCTCGTGTGCAAACTAGCGCATTGAATATTCCTTCTCCGCGCTCGATGGCCACCGCGCGCTCGCTCTGGCTTGCTCTGGCTTGCTCGCTGCTGCTCGCTGGCTCACTCGGCTGGCTCACTCGCTGGCGGGCCTTTGCTCCCACCCACCCACCTCCCAGCTCCCAGCTCCCACCACCACGCCCGCTGCTCGCTCGCTCGCTCGCTCGCTCGCACCACTCAGCAAGAGCGTCAGCACGCACGCACCCAGCCTCTGCGGTCCAGCATCACCTCCGTACTCGACCCGTGTAACGCGTCTGCGAGACCATACCCGCGACTTGCGTCGTCGTCGACTCTTCCTCGTCCCACCGGCTATCGACGCATCCTAGCTGGACCTTGATCATCAGTGTGATCGTATTCGACTTGGCCCACCATGCCTCCCAAAGATGGCAAGCCCGACTATTCGGCGTTTCAGTACAGCGCGATGGTCAGTGGCCCTTCCCCAGTCCCTTGCTCCTCATCTGGTCTGGGGCTTCGGTGGTGGCTGCTCGGATCTTCCTTGGCATGACGAGATAACGCTCAGCGTATAACTCTGTGTCCAACCGTTGCTCTGAGACTTGCTTCACCACCGAGGGGACGAAACTCGCTCTCCGCTCCAGCGAGCGAGCATTCACGCGTCGACTCGCACACTCCCTCGCCCCCTCCCCGTTCAGTATCCCCGGAACTGACGTTGTCATCTTCTTTCCTCTCACCATTAGGCGTCGCTCGTCACCACCGCCGACCGCTCCAACATCCCCCGCCGCGACAACGAGCCCACGGGAGAAGCCGAATCGCTCGTCGGCCGCATCAATCCCAAAGACATGGGTTCTCGCGTCGCCCGTGCAGGTGTGGCCGACCTCGATGCCAAGCGTAAAAAGGCGGATAAGGACAGGGAGAAGAGGGAGAAGAGGGAGCTGGAAGGAGCGCCCAAGAGGAGGACGGCGACGTCGGCGTTGAGGTATGGGGATGTGTTGGAGGCGACGCAGGATCGTGAGTTCAGCCCATCTGGAGGAAGCGACTACAGGAAACTTACCTTCGAATCGAGATCATCACAGTCGAAGGTTTGGACTACCGACCACGAACGGCCGAGACGCGCCAAGTGTACGAGTTGATGCTCTCCGCCGTGCACACCTTGCTCGGCGATTCGCCGCCTTCGATGGTCCGATCCGCCGCCGACGTCGTGCTCGGTTACCTCAAGGACGACTCGCTCAAGGACCTCGACAAGAAGCGCGAGATTGACGCGCTCTTCTCCTCAACCGTACCGACCGATGTCTTTGCTCAACTGGTCACTTTGGGCAAGAAGATCACAGATTATGGAGAGGAGGAGGAGAAAGGTGCCAAGGACGAGGACGATGCTAAGGAAGGCGAGATCGATGATGATGTCGGGGTTGCTGTGGTCTTTGAAGAGGAGGAGGAAGAAGAAGAAGATGAGGAAGGCTTCGAAGTGCGCGACTCGGACGATGATGAGGACGAGGACGAGGACGAGCAAGCCGAGGAGGCCGACGAGATGGTCCCTGGCGACGTCGACGAAGACGCCGGTGAGGAGAACGTCATCATCGGTCGCGCCGGTGCTTCGTCGAGCAAGAAATTGGGTGCCGCCGATGGCATCGTCTCCGCTCGCGAGATCGACGGTTTCTGGCTGCAGCGATTGATCGCCCAATCTTACGCCGACCCCGTCGAAGCCGCTGAAAAGACGACCGAGGCGATGGCCTTGCTCTCGTCCGAGGCCAACAAGCGCGATGTCGAAAACTCGTTAATGGATCTGACCGACTATGACAAGTTCGAACTCGTGTCCGTCCTGATCCAGAATCGCGAGAAGATCGTGTGGTGCACCAAGCTCGCTCGTTCGGATGAGAATGAAAAGGTCGATGTTGAGGTCGCGATGCGGGAGAAGGGTGCCGGATGGATCCTCAAGGAACTTCGAGGGGATGTCGTCAAGCCTTCGGCTGATGGATCTGGCGATGCCAATGCGATGGATGTCGATTCCAAAGCCAACAGCTCAATCTCGAAGAAGGGCACACTTGCACCGGGTGGTTATGCTCCTCCGCCCGGCAAGACGCTCGATCTCGAAGCCATGGCCTTCTCGCAGGGTGGCCGACTCATGTCGAACAAGAAATGCAAGCTCCCCGAAGGTTCGTTCAAGCGATCCAAGAAGGGTTACGAAGAGGTCCATGTCCCCGCCCCTAAGAAGCCGACACGCGAGGCCGAGCTCGTCCCCATCACTGCTCTGCCCGAGTGGGCCCAACCGACGTTCAAGGGCACGACTTCGCTCAACCCCGTGCAGAGTCGTTTGTACCCCATCGCGTTCGGTACGGACGAACCGATCTTGTTGTGCGCTCCGACTGGTGCGGGTAAGACCAACGCCGCGATGTTGACGATCCTCAACGAGCTGTCCAAGAATCGCAATGACGTCACGGGCGAGTTCGACTTCTCCGCGTTCAAGATCGTCTATGTTGCCCCGATGAAGGCCTTGGTGCAAGAGATGGTCGGCAACTTTAGCAAGCGATTGGCGCACTACGGTGTTGTCGTCAACGAGTTGACCGGTGATCGTCAATTGACGAAGCAGCAGATCGCCGAGACGCAAATCATCGTCACGACGCCGGAGAAGTGGGATGTCATTACTCGCAAGAGTACCGATACGTCCTACACGAACCTCGTGTCGCTCATTATCATCGATGAGATCCACTTGCTCCATGATGACCGTGGCCCCGTGCTCGAGTCCATCATCGCTCGTACGATCCGTCGCATGGAACAGACGCACAACTACGTCCGCCTTGTCGGTTTGTCGGCGACGTTGCCCAACTACAAGGATGTCGCCAAGTTCCTTCACGTCGATCCCGAGAAGGGTCTGTTCTACTTCGACGCCTCGTACCGCCCGTGTCCCCTCAAGCAAGAATTCATCGGCGTGACGGAGAAGAAGGCGATCAAGCGGTACCAGGTCACGAACGAGATTTGCTACGAGAAGGTGCTCGAACACGCGGGCAAGAACCAAGTCATCATCTTTGTGCATTCGCGCAAGGAGACGGCCAAGACGGCCAAATTCTTGCGCGACCATGCCGTCGAGATGGATACCATCACCCATTTCTTGCGCGCCGACCCTGCGACGAGGGAGATCTTGACTTCCGAGGCCGAGACGGTCGCCGATCCGAACTTGAGGGATTTGCTTCCCTTTGGTTTGGCCATCCATCACGCCGGTATGAACCGAGAGGACCGAACGCTTGTCGAAGACTTGTTCGCCGATGGTCGTATCCAAGTGCTCATCTCGACCGCCACTCTCGCATGGGGCGTCAACTTGCCCGCCCACGTCGTCATCATCAAGGGAACGCAGGTGTACAATCCCGAAAAGGGTCGATGGGTCGAACTGTCATCGCAAGACGTCTTGCAGATGCTCGGTCGTGCAGGTCGACCGCAGTACGATACCTTTGGTGAAGGCATCATCATCACGAACCATTCGGAACTGCAGTACTACCTCTCGATGATGAATCAGCAACTCCCCATCGAGTCGCAGTTCGTTTCTCGTCTCGCGGATAACCTTAATGCCGAAATCGTGTTGGGCACGGTGCGGAATCGTGACGAGGCTGTGCAGTGGCTCAGTTACACGTATCTCTACGTGCGAATGCTTGGTTCGCCAGCTTTGTACAGCGTTTCGCCTGATTTGTGAGTGCCGAGAGCATGCCCATGGGACGGATGAACGAAAGCTGACGTCTGGTCTTGCGACCACCTCAATATAGCCGTGACGACGACCCTTACCTGATCCAGAAGCGGTCCGACATCATCCACACCGCCGCCGTTTTGCTCGAGAAGAACTCGCTGATTCGATACGACCGACGATCGGGTGTGTTCCACTCGAACGAACTCGGTCGCATCGCGAGTGGTTACTACGTCACCTACACCTCGATGGGCACGTATAACCAGCACCTCAAATCGGCGTCGGGCCTGATCGAGCTCTTCCGCGTGTTCTCCATCTCGGAAGAGTTCAAGAACGTTCCCGTACGTGCCGAGGAGAAGCTCGAACTGGCGAAGTTGCTCGAGCGTGTCCCGATCCCGATCAAGGAGAGTGTAGACGACCCTTCGGCCAAGATCAACGTCTTGCTGCAGTCGTACATCTCCAACTTGAAGCTCGACGGATTCGCCCTCGTCGCGGACATGGTCTACGTTACCCAATCCGCTGGTCGTATTCTGCGAGCCATTTTCGAGATTTGCCTCAAGCGTGGTTGGGCTGCGCTTACGCACAAAGCTTTGGCGTTGTGCCAGATGGTCGAGAAGAGGATGTGGGGGTCCATGACGCCGTTGCGTCAGTTCAAGGGTGTGCCGACTGACGTTATTCGTCGTGCGGAACGCAAGGAGTTCCCGTGGTACCGATACTTTGATCTTGAGCCGGCAGGTGAGCTACCCGAGGGCTGTGATTCTCTTGTGGCCTTGTCCGACTCTAACGTCCATCTTTTCCTGCAGAACTTGGTGAACTCATCGGAGAACCCAAGGCGGGCCGACTGGTACACCGCTTGGTGCATCAGTTCCCCAAGCTCGAACTGCAAGCCCACGTGCAGCCGATCACAAGAACGATGCTCCGCATCGAATTGACGATCACGCCCGACTTCCAGTGGGATGAGAAGGTGCACAGTGGTGCCGAGGCGTTCTGGATCCTCGTCGAAGACGTCGATGGCGAAATCATTCTCTACCACGACCAGTTCCTCCTACGCCAACGTTACGCCGAGCAGGACCATTACGTTACGTTCACCGTTCGTTTGCTCGACCCGTTGCCACCCAACTACTTCATTTCGGTCGTGTCGGATCGATGGCTTCACGCCGAAACGCGCCTGCCGCTCTCGTTCAAGCATCTCATTCTTCCCGACAAGTTCCCTCCGCCGACGACGTTGCTCGACCTGCAGCCTTTACCAATCTCGGCCTTGCACAACCGCGAGTTTGAGGCTATCTACGCTTCGACGCTTTCCTCGTTCAACAAGATCCAGACGCAGGTCTTCCAAGCGCTGTACGCTTCGAACGAGAACGTCTTTGTCGGTGCCCCCACGGGCAGTGGCAAGACGATCTGCGCCGAGTTTGCGCTCTTGCGTTTGTGGTCCCAGCCCAAGGCAACGCGAGCGATCTGCATCGAACCATTCCAAGATGTCGTTGACATGCGTGTCGCGGAGTGGAAGGCCAAGTTTGGTGACGTGCAAGGCGGGAAGGAGATCGTCGCGCTCACGGGTGAGACCTCGGCCGACATCCGGTTACTCGAGAAGGGCGATGTCATCGTCTGCACACCCAGTCAATGGGACCTCATCTCGCGCCGATGGAAGCAGCGCAAGAACGTTCAAACGATCGGTCTCCTGATCGCCGACGAGATCCAACTGGTCGGTGGCGAGATCGGCCCGACGTACGAGGTCATCGTCTCGCGAACGCGCTACGTGCAAAAGCAGACCGAGAACCCAACCCGTATCGTCGCGTTCGGTGTCTCGCTCGCGAACGCTCGTGACGTCGGTGAATGGATGGGCGCAACGTCGCAGACCATCTTCAACTTCTCTCCCGGGGCTCGACCTCTGCCGATGGAGGTGCACATCCAGTCCTTCAACGTGCCGCACTTCCCGTCCTTGATGATCCAGATGGCCAAGCCAGCGTACCTCGCCGTTGTCGAGTATGCGCAGGACCGACCCGTGCTTTGCTTCGTGCCGTCGCGAAAGCAGTGCCGATTATCGGCCGACGACATCTTGACGTACTGCCTTGCGGACCAAGAGGAGTCGCGCTTCCTCAACATCGATGCCGGGGAGCTCGCACCCCATTTGGCGCACGTAACCGATTCGGAGCTCAAGGCCACGCTCGAACATGGTATCGGTTTCTACCACGAGGCCTTGTCGAAACAGGACAAGCGTATCGTCGAGCACCTCTTCTCGTCAGGTGCGATCCAGGTCGTTGTCGCTTCCAAGGACACCGCATGGAGCATCCCCTTGACTGCCTATATGGTCGTCATCATGGGCGTGCAGGCGTTTGAAGGCAAGGAGCATCGATACATCGACTACCCGCTCACCGATGTTTTGCAGATGATGGGCCGCGCGTGCCGACCGACGCACGACGCGTCGAGTCGATGCGTGCTCATGTGCCAGCAAGTGCGCAAGGACTTTTTCAAAAAGTTCCTCAACGAAGGCTTGCCGATCGAGTCGCACTTGCACCTGTCGTTGCACGACCACTTCAACGCCGAGATCGTGACCAAGACGATCGAGAACAAGCAAGACGCCGTCGATTGGCTCACCTGGACTTGGATGTACCGTCGTCTCGTCGCCAACGCCAACTACTACAACATGCAAGGCACGACCCACCGTCACCTGAGTGACCACCTGTCCGAGCTCGTCGAATCGACCTTGACGGATCTGCAAAACTCGAAGGCGATCACGATTGAGGACGAGATGGACACCTCGGCGCTCAACTTGGGCATGATCGCGGCGTACTACAACATCTCGTACGTGACCGTCGACATCTTCTCCATGTCGTTGACGGACAAGACCAAGCTCAAGGGCTTGCTCGAGATCGTCTCGTCCGCGTCCGAGTTTGAAAACATCCCGATTCGGCACCACGAGGACGTCTTCTTGCGCAAGGTCTATGATCGAGTACCGGTCAAGTTGGCGAATGTCGATTATGATTCACCTCACTTCAAGACGAACGTGCTTTTGCAGGCGCACTTTGCGCGCCTCAGCCTGCCCGCCGATCTGGCGGCCGATCAGACCGTCATCCTCACCCGAGTCCTCAAGTGAGTGACCTGTTGCATTTCTGATCCTTGTCCGACTTTTATCTTACTTTCTTCTGTCTCCTACCACAGCTTGTTGTCGGCTTGCGTCGATGTCATGTCCTCGAACGCCTACCTCAATGCGCTCGGTGCGATGGAGTTGTCGCAGATGTGCGTGCAAGGCATGTGGGACTCGGACTCGCCGCTCAAGCAGATCCCAGGCTTCACCAAAGAAGTCATCGACCGCTGCTCCAAGGCCGACGTCCGATCGGTGTACGACATCATGGAACTCGAGGACGAGCAACGCGACGAGTTACTGCGATTCGACGCGCGACAAATGCGCAAAGTCGCCAAGGTGTGCAACGCTTATCCCTCGATCGAACTTTCGCATGAGGTGCAGGACAAGGACGAGCTTTCGGCTGGATCGTCGATTACGCTTGTTGTGAACCTGGAGAGGGAGGTCGATGAGGGTGACGAGGTCGATCAGAAGGTCCCTGCACCGTTCTTCCCGGTGTCCAAGATTGAGAATTGGTGGTTGGTGGTTGGAGAACCCAAGACGAAGCAGTGAGTTTTGCTGTCTATAATCTCCCTTTCCAAGAGACTCGAACTGACTCTGACCCCTTGTGGCTCTACAGATTGCTCTCGATCAAGAAGGTGACCGTCCAACGCGACCTGAGCGTCAAGCTAGACTTCACCTTACCGCAAGGCTCTCACGACCTCAAGCTCTACTTCGTCTCGGACTCGCACCTCGGTGCCGATCAAGAACACGACATTCCGACGTTGCAAGTTGCCGAAGCGGAGGACTCGGATGAGGACGATGATGATGATGACGATGATGATATGGAGGAGTAGAGGGGGTCTTGGTCTAAAGATTGTGGCGGTCTCTAGATTTGCCCTTGTCTTGCGGAAAAGAACTATGCGTGAACAGTTGTTTTGGGTTTGCCATTCTTTGATTTTGAAAATGTACTAGTTCCTAAATGCGAACGCCTTCTGAACGCCGGTGAGCGTAGCTCCTTTTCTTGCCGAGAGTCAATGCGCCTTGCGAAGCGAGATCGAGGTCCTTTGGCCTTCGCCCCACAGAAGGCCCTCCGCTTCTGATAGCACTCGTTGAACTCTCGATTGGGCACAAGAGTTCTGGGGCAACTGCTTCAACGTTCAGCAAAGTCTAGCCACTGGCTATCGACTCCATATCCGTTCCTATACCTCCACCTACACCACGCTCGTCAGCTCGTGGACGACGACGTCATCAGCTCGCTTCGCTCGACTCCCTCACGATCGAGCCTCGGAGCATGGCACCCGTCGATTCTTCACCGGTCTTACCTCTGGATGGGAGGTTACCTAAATTGATTGCGTTCGATTTGGATTATACGTTGTGGGATGTGAGTGCTTCTTCACCTGCCATCCAGAAATTGGGCTCAGCTTTCGGACTTTAGGGGGAGAAGTAGCTTTGAGAGCTGCGATGTGCGTGTAGGAAGTCTAGCTGATGTCCTCGTTTCCTTCCTCGAGCAGTTCTGGGTCGACACACACGTGACGCCACCTTTGAAAAGGAGGAATGATTCGGACGTGTGAGTTTTCGGATATCGCTCAGGCGCTCGGAGGATTCGGTTTCGGACCGATGTCGATCCGTCGGCTGGGATGTGGCTTTGTCCATTCAGGCTTCGCTCACTCGATCCGCTTACGGGGATCTCACAGTAATTTGATTTATGATAAGCATGGCGAACGGATCGGCTTTTATTCCGAAGGTGAGCACCTTGCGCAGGGTTTTCTGCTGAGGCACAACTCACAGGGGCTTAGGCTAGGTGCTGCTTTCTTGAAACAGTGCCTTCAATCCTACTGCAACTACACAAGGGTAGGATCCACATTGCCGCTGCTTCAAGAACGTCCGCACCAAGAGCGTGAGTAGCAGCCTCCCTTTCCTGCCGGGATCCTCGGAGCGAGGATCTTCACTTACCGCGCCTCCATCGCCGAACCCCGTATCGCGTATCAGAGCTCGACAAGCCCTCACCGAGTTACTGGTCCCGGGCGAGCTCAACTCGGTCGTCGATGATCCGGCTTATAGAGCCCCCAAGGCGGCTGAACCGCAGCTCATTAGTTCGATTAGATTATTCGGTACGTTCGGGCCTTCAGGCTGAGGTGTTGAAGGGAGACTCGGCGTTTGGTTGTACGCTTTGCTGAAGGTCTTTGAACCGCTGCTTTTTGGGTCGTGCAGATACAATGGAGATATATCCAGGTCAGATGGGTGTTTATCTTTATCGAGTCGGGTAGAACACGACTTGCTGACCTCGGTGCACGTTTCTTACGCAGGGTCGAAAATCGCTCACTTTAAGGCTATTCACGAAAAGACTGGTATCCCTTACAACGAGATGGTGGGTTGGGTACCAGACTACCGAGAAGCTACAAAGGAATTGGAGGCTAATACGAGCTTTCAACATGCCTTCTTTAGGTCTTTTACGACGGTACGACCTCTAGAGGAGCTCCTCTCTCCTTGAAGCCCCTCTCCTCTGTTTGGCTGACTCATTTTGCCTTTGGTGGACCCTTTGCTTGATAGACGAGTCGCGGAATCGAGAAGTGACCAAACTCGGGGTCACTTTCGTGTTGGTTCAGAATGGGATGACCAAGAAGTTGTTGGAATCGGGGATCGAGAGTTGGAGGAAGTTTGGTCTATCGCCTTGGGGGAAAATTGCGGCCGCGCGAGGAGGAGTACTTGGGACCTCGCCGGATGGCTTTGGTATAGATTTCTCCATAGACTAGAGCTTTGATTTTGCTTCATGTAAAACACTTTCGATTTGCTAGTGCAACGCCTTTCGGGGACTCGACGGGGCGGATTGCGCCGAGCTGCGGCTGCGCCCGGCTGATGACGATGCGTGCATAGGCGTGCATGAGCGCTGTTCGGGCGGGCGGGCGGGCGGGCGCTGCTCGATGCCAACCCTTGGCTTACGACGCTCCAACGCACTGCAGCGACCCTTTGCACCGAACTCGACCTTTTTTTTCGTGCACGCTCGAGCTTGTTTGACTCTTTCCCGCCTCGGCTCGAACTCGGCCCTGTGCTGACGTTACGACGCACGTGGGGAACTTGGCTGCAGTGAGGGGCGTCGATCGTATTGTAGTCGAGCTCTGCCGAGACGCCCGGAATCGAAGCGGGTCGTACAAGGCCAGCCACAGGCGCTGCCAGGCGGGCTCACGAGCACCTCGAAGCAAGCAAGCATCGCTGAACTGAGCACATGCATCTGCCTTCGCGCATGTCGACCAGAGTCACGACCAAACGAGCTTCTGCTTTGACCGTTTCGACGCCTTCCGCCACTACACCTTCTTCGTACACGCGCTCCCAGGCGCAGCAGCTCGGCAGCGGTAGCAGCAGCAGCACCAGCACCAGCACCGGCAACCGCACCACCGGCACCAGTCTGAGCAGTCTCACCGGCAGTAGTCAGCCCCAGCACCCGTCCAACAAGTCCAAGGCTCCCTCGGACGAGTTCGAAGAAGCCTGGTTACTCTACAACCAACAGGCGCCGGCCTCGACCTCGTCCTTGGTCATAGCAACCCCGCCCTTGCCCCCAAAGAGCTCGAACTCGTCCACGACGACGGCGACGACGACGACGATGATCAACTCGCGGAGACCGCCGCCACCGCCGACGACTTCGGCCTCGACGCATGTCGAGTATCGCGTCGACCGCTACCACGTCGATGGAGTAGAACGCGAGGTGTTGACGATCGAGGATACGCCCGAACCCGTGCCATCGACTTCACGCCACAACGGCAACGGCAATGGCACCGCGAACTATTCCCACGCGCCTACGCCTTCTTCCTCCAATCCGGCCTACTTGTACCCCCACCCACCACCGGCACAAGGGCTAGGCTCCAGCTCCACGAACGCCACCTACTACTCGAACGACATCAAACCAAACGCCAACGGCGTTGGCGCGGGAACGACCAACAAGCGACGACGGAACAATGAACTTGGCGCCTACGTCGACGACCACCAGCATGACTATGCCGCCCGTGCACCCCCCCACAACCTCGCTCCGGGCACGACAACAACAACGACGACGAGCTCGTCTAGGACAGCAGCCGCACCGCGGTACAAACAACCCCCGCCGCCGGGCGCCCCGACGACGTCATCGAAGAATGCACTTTCCTCCTCTGTCTCCAGGAAACGCAAGCTCGATGAAGTCACAGAGGTTCGTTTCTTGTTGTCCGGCCTTGAGTTCATGCTTGGTTTACTCAACTTTTCCCTACGCCCGTACAGCCGACTGCGGACAAGGACGGGCATTTCATTATTGTACCGGGGAATAAAATCATCGATGCACACACGCAGGTGTCTTGTGAGTACAGAGGTGCACGGTGCGACGCACACGCTTTGTCGCGATACGCTCTGACGTGGTCCTTCCCTTCTCCTCACAGACACGATCGACCGGTCACTGGGCCAAGGAACATTTGGCAAAGTCGTTGCTGCCAAAAGCTCGGCCACGAACGAGATGGTCGCCGTCAAAGTCATGTCAGTATCGTAGATCTGCTTTTTCGATGCGATCGTTTCTTGGGGGCTCGTACTGACGATCAACCTTGAATTCATCTACACAGTCGAGCGATCCCAAAATATCGAGAAGCTGCCAAAGTCGAGATCAACGTGCTCAAGCGGTTAGCGTTCAGTGATCCGCACAATCAACAGTGCGTACCCCGAACGCCTTTCTTGTCTTATTCCATTATAGTGCTGACGCCGCATACAACAGCCAATGTATTCATATGCTATCCTCGTTCGACTTCCGTGACCATACCTGCATCGTCTCCGAACTGTTGTCCGTTTCCGTATTCGACTTTCTCAAGGACAACGGCTACGCACCGTTCCCTTTCAGCCATGTGCAGTCTTTTGCGCGGCAACTCCTCAAGAGTGTAGACTGTGAGTTGTGGTTTAGTTTCTGAGACTTTGGCGGATTTGACGGCTGATCTCACTTCGGTTCGTGTGTGCAGATGTGCACAAAGAGCATTTCATCCACACCGACCTCAAGCCGGAGAACATCTTGCTCGAGGAACGGGCGGCTAAATGCATCGACAACCCTTTTAATGTGAGCTTTGCTGTCGGATCGATTGTCTGGCATCCGAATTGGCGACTGATTTCGCGTGAGGACATCATCGCTCTCAGCCCAAGCACAAGACAAGACGGATCCTCAAGAACTCCAAAATCCGGCTAATCGACTTTGGGAGCGCGACCAAGCAGACGGAGTACCATGCCACGGTTGTTTCAACACGGCATTACCGTGCACCCGAGATCATTTTGGGTACGTCCTTGGACGGGTGTTTGAGCCAAGTGCTCAAGCTCGTTGCGAGACGGTACTGACTTGATGAACCGCACGGTGCGTCCTTAGGTCTGGACTGGTCGTTCCCCTGCGACGTTTGGTCCATTGGATGCATTTTGGTCGAGTTCGTCACTGGCGAGGCGCTGTTCCAAACACACGAGAACCTCGAACACCTCGCCATGATGGAACGCGTCTTTGGCAAGATGCCACCGGCTTTGGCTGTGTCGGCTCTCAAGTGCGTCCCGTTACTCCTTCAACTTTCCGCAGATTTCTGGTACTGATAAGAACTTTGCTTTCTATCTCACAGTAAAGAGAAGAAGAACATGCAAAGCTCGCGGGAGAAGAACAAGGTCGCCCCCGATGTCTCTAACTGGTTGGTCGAGGCCAGCGGTGCATCACGAGGCACGTACCGAGTCAACTTCCCGACCGCTGCGACGGCGAAACAGAGCAAGAGATTCGTCGAAGGCATGAGGTCACTCGAGGTGGGTCTTTGTGCGCTGTTGCGAGGTGCGTTCGGGAAGTGCTAATTCAAGGTCTCGTACACGACCTAATGCACAGCGAACGGTCAAGGACGCGTGCGCCTACGCCTACGACGACGTGGCGACCAATAAAGCCCCTTTAGTCGAATTCATCGACCTCCTCCGCCAACTCCTGCAATGGGATCCCGCGCACCGGATAGAGGTCAAGGACGCGCTCAAGCATCCTTTCCTCACCGTCGAGATCAAGGATGATGTCATGCGGGCTTGGGGGACGAACACCGAATGAATGAAAGGAACGGAACGAAGGCCTGTGTGTAAACACGACTGTGATGGTTATAGTAAGCGTTTAGTTTCGTTTGTAGGAGTCTCGCCTTTTTTTCTCCTTTTTTTCCTTTTTTTCTCGCCCTCTTGATACCGAATCGCCCCTTTTTCGAGATTTTGTTTTGTGTTTCTTTGGTTTATGTGTATCTGATTTCGAGATGCAGTTGTATTCCCATCGTGATTTGTTGCTTCTCGAGGGGGAAGTGAGTTTGCGTTGCAACTGAAACAAATGTCAGGCTCATCAAAATTTTGGGGTATCTGGTAAACAAAAAGTCTACAATGCACAAAAGACTAGGTGGGTTGCAGCTGGGATAAGCTGCGATGCGGCTGGAAACGATGTGGCGAAGGTGAACGAAAGTACTAAAAGCGGACGTAGGTGCCATCGTCTTCCATGTCGTCGTCGGGGAATCTGAGTATGATGGGATCTTGTTCGACCAATCGACTCCGTACCGGTCGGATGCGGAGTGGCGCTTCGTCCTCTTCTTCCTCGGCTCAGAGGTACCAGCAACACCAGATGTTGAACTCGGCTCAACGGGTAGGACTTGTGCTTCTTTTTCGACCAAGACCAACGACGAGAGCTTTTCCCTGCTCACCAATTCCCTCCCGCGACACTCCCTCTGAAACATAACCACAGCGAACCAACTCGCCCCAAAAACAATCAGAGCACATCCAAGCAAAGACCTCGTCCCCGATCGTCTCTTCAACGCGAAGCCCCTCGTCCTCGGTGAATCCCCCCAGAGACTCGATGTCGATTCGGGGCCATAAAAAGCGTACCGAGATTCGGGGTAGCTGTCCGCAGTGGGATCGTAGGTCTCGCGGAGAGTAGTCTCTAAGGCTGAATGAGGGTAAAACCCCCGCAATTTTCGGCGAGTCGAAAGTGGAGTCGGGTGGCAAGTCGTAGAACAGGAGACGGGTGGTGTTTTCGACCAGTCGGTGGACAATGACGCGCTGGAATCGGACCCCGTGGGACTGCTCGATACTAGCGACGGTGTCGTCCAGGTGGGGATCCGCATATCGGGTCGTGCCATAGGTTCCGGGGAGAGGTCGAGGTTTGTTTCACCTTGTGGATGAACGACGGTACGCCATGCTTGACCTAGAAAAAGAGGGGATCCCAATCGAGCTCGGTGCATTGTCCTTTTTCTTCATATATCTGCCGAAGCTCGTTCGGTGATGGCAGGCGAGCGCAGGAGGTCTTGGAAGAGAGAGCTGCGCAGATGTCCGTCGACGTCACTTGGGGATGCCGGGAGGATCGTTCGAACCGATGTATCGTTTCTCGACTCGAGGAGATGTGAACGGAGTACCATGAATACGGCGAAGCAAAATAATAATGAACTAAAACCTCAACAATATGACGAGCTTTGGCGTTTCTCGAAGGACTTTGAACGCGGATGAAGAACAATGGGGGTGGCGACGCGGTCACGGGAAATGTGAATACCCGCTTGGAAAAAAGGGCCGTGCACGCTCTCCTTGAGCTCCCTACAATGTCATTCATAGAGCATCATCGACGATCCGAGCACGGCTAGCTTCTTCGTCAGTATGAGTAGATTACCGATGGGCTGTCACGGGCGAATGTCTCAGTACAATAGACCTCAATCCGAGATTGGTGACCAGAGCGAATTGGGCGGATCCCGGTCCCGCATCACTCCGAGTCCTCCCCTCACAACCCTTTGGACAGCTTGACTGTAACATCCTCTTATATTCAATTAGGATTGCAACCAATTGCAGAGAAAAACACCAGGCATTGCGCACTGCACAACCGACCACCACCAAGTCAAGAAAATGAAGAAAAAAAAACCCCGACTAAATGGACCACACCAGACCGAATCCAAGCCTACCACCTCATCAATACTACTACGTATACGAAGGCGGCCACGTCCCATTCTCACCCGCCTGAGTGAACCAATCCGGTGTCGACGTCATACCAACCGTCGGATCCGCTTCGCCCGCCGAAGAAAGATTCCACGACATGGGGAACGATGTATCCCACGACGAGGCCTCCCCTCCAAAGCTAGCGAGAAGCGAAGCATGCGCCTGCGCAAGCGATTCGACTTCTACGTTCGGAAGCGCGGAACCGAACTCCCCCTGCCAGAAGGAGGGGTCCACGCCAATCGTTGAAGTTGGGACCGCATCGGTTGTTGTACCGATGTTGGGACTACCTCCGACATCTCCCAATGCTTGGAAGACGGGCCTTTGATTCGCGGAAGCGAGGAACGCTTGGTTGGGCTCGGGGAGTCCAAAGCCCGCTAGAGTGCCGAGATCGAAACCCATCGCTGGGTCGGGCCACATCGACGAAGCAGGAGCAGGAGCTGTAGTGGAAGGTATGGAGGCCAAGTTTGGTGTCGAACCGGGCGCTGGCTTTGTTCCAGCAAACGTTCTTCTGCCGTTGAACGTGGGGATACTCAATTCGCTTGTCTTGGTTGGTAGCACAGGTCTAGATGGGATATCCCCTCGACTCTTCTTCGGCAGTGTGGCTCCGCCAGCGGGATTGGGCCGGGAAGGTGCGTCGCCATCATCCGTATTAGGAGAAGGAGCGCCTGAGTGGTGCGAAGACGGCGACTCGGAATCGAAGTCGGAAGGATTCGATCGCTTAAGCCCGCTCGATCCCTTCTCGACCTTTGATCCCATGCGAATGACAAGCGTGCACAACTTCCGGACCCCCTTGGTACATTTTTGGGACAAGAAGCAGCTGTGAAAGAGTGATCGCCTATTGTCTCAGCCCTTGCCCGGAAGCGGTACGCAACAGGCAAACTGACCCGTCGCTCATAGCTTCGAGAACATTCACAGTTCGGTTAACGTCGCGCATGGCCGACGATGTCAGGGGCGTCGGTGTAGCGGAGCCAAAGACGTTGATCAAGAGAATGAGGGCGCTGAGAGGGTTGCGAATTTTGACGTCAGTACATACATCGAAACAGCTGTCTCAAGATCAGCGCTTACGCGTTCGTGACCTAAAGAGCAGTTTCAGCGTGTGGGTACAGAACACAAATTGGCGTCAGTTCGGCGAGAATTCAAAGACCAACAAGCGCGAAGCGGTCCCGCACTGACCTGTAACGGAGCAAACCAGAACACACTCTCCAGCAAGCCTCTCTGCCTCAGAGCATCAGCGACATTGGCCAGCGATCGAGCCGCATTCGCGACGATCGCCAGACTCGGAAACTCGGATGCTTGAGCGCGCTTTGAGGGGATGAACTCGCGATGGACGATAATCTGGCATGAGTAATACCAGCAGACTATACCGGAGAGTGATATCAGGTATTATTAGGAAGTTGGCAGATGACCAGGAGCCTGCAGAGTGACTTACAGATTGCGCCGGACTGCAGCAGGCATGCATCGTTCGGTTGGTCGGCATCCCAGCGCAAGTGATCAGGCACCGTGTCGAGCCCTGAGTGAGAAGCAAGAGAGATCCACAGTCAGCTGTGAGACATCGATTCGGAGTGATCAAGAACCTGAAACTCACATTCGTTGAGCATCGAATCCAGCCTCGAAACCATCTGTACGGCCTTCTGATCCCGTGGTT
The DNA here is from genome assembly GCA_900102585.1 of Microbotryum saponariae. Taxonomy (NCBI): domain Eukaryota; kingdom Fungi; phylum Basidiomycota; class Microbotryomycetes; order Microbotryales; family Microbotryaceae; genus Microbotryum; species Microbotryum saponariae. The sequence continues at coordinate 938,964 of FMWQ01000050.1, read as the reverse complement.
CCTGTGCACTCGCATTGATCAACAAACTAACATAATCCATGATGCTATACAAACCCATCAAGCACCGTGCCCCGCCAGCAGGTTGCGGATGTACGTTCCCAATCGGTGGGATCCCACTAGCCTCCCAGAGGTCCAAATCCGCGTCACTGATATCCATCGGTCGCTCGACGTCAAAGTTTTCATTGTGGATCGCGAGTGGTCTGCCGAGTACGGTGCTGACGAGACGGTCGATGCCGACCAATTCGTGAAAGGCTCGTTTCCGCAACTGATCAATCATCGGACGTTGGTTCCACAAACGCCGGCGTTCGCGGTGGCACCCGACATCGATCGCTCGCCGCAACGTGAATCCAACACACGCCCAGGCCGAGATGGGGGATGTTGAGCCCATGTACCAGATCGAGGTCAAGACAGAGGTTTGCAGATCCTCGAGCGATGCGCTGCCGAGTGTTGATGGGGCCGATCCTACGGAGGCTTTGTAAAACTCGTAACCGCGAGCATAAGCTGCACCGTCGGGGTAAGATGGAGAGGTGACCCCAGGTAGTCGGGGGTCGATGACAACCCGTGCCCCTAATGCGCACACCATGAAGTCTGGAAGATTCGACAATTCTTAGCATCAAAGTCTCAGCTGGCCGATCTTCGTGACGGCCGAACTCACAAAGACTTCTGAACGAAGGTTGTGTATCAAGAGAGCCGTCGAGGATCTTGCGCTCAAAGTAGCCTCGATGCAACAGACAGGGGACGGTGTTGTGGTGGAGGAAATAGGCGTCGATGAGTCGCTGCGCTAGGTCTGGCGGAGGCAGAGGGTACACTACGCTGCGCTGTTTGTCTTCTGTGGGGTTTCAAAACGATCTAGTCCGTTAGCTTTGCTTGTTTCCGGAGCAGCTAGGGGACCCGTCGGAGACTCACTTCTCCGAAGCAGGACCTCGACATGGGACGGATTCGCTCGACCGATCAAGGTGGGACCCGGCGTTGCGCTCACTGCGACAGATCGATGCAAGACACAGTCAGATACCGAAGCTGGCTTCGAATCGGACCATCGACGAAACCATGGGGGTCTTACTGTACTCGATCGACTGCGCGAGCTGGAAACCGCTCCCTCTTCCTATGTATCGATCCTGTGATCGTCAATTATCCCGCGCCAACGTCAGCCCTGACCTCGTATTGCGGCAACCGGCAAGATGCAAGGTTACGGACCGAATCGAGTGAGATATCGTCCAGCCCATCGGCGATGGCCTCGATTGAGGTGTCGACCACATTGGCTGCTGTCGAGTCGGATGGCGGCAGACCGGCGGTCGCTCTACCCGAGGCGGAAGGTGAAGCATCACGGTGGATGAAGCTGTTCGAATACTCGCTCGGTTCCAGTAGATGTAAAACCCCCCTGGGTGTGTGTGATTCGAAGACAGAGTCAGCTCCGATGGAGGAAGCGGGGCCAGGGTCCGTGGGCACGAGCTGAGCCAGGGACTGACTCGAGCGCTGTCAGTCGGCGTTCCAACAACTCGATGTGGCCCTTGGAAAGGGATTTGCGACCGAGAAGATCCTGGAGGCACAATGCTTGGGGTCGGTTAGCCCCTAGGAAGGCTCGCCCAAATTAGGTTTCCGACAAAGACAAGGGTCAGGTCTACTGACACTGAACTCGCACAAGGTGCCATTCTGAATGCAGGACGCGCATGAATCGCCAATTTTGGCTACTCCGTCGCAGCGCAACTTCTTCTTGCGGCATGCATCGCCTGGATGACGACGACCCGGGGATTTGCCGGTGTCGAGAGGAGAGGAGGGGTTTGATTAGGCCCGGCGCGTCGGCGAACGTGGGGGAGGGGAGAGTGGAAGCGGGTCAGTGCCATGATGTCGTGTAACGTCACGGGGCAAGAATGCCACAATCTATCCCACGAGGTGTGGACTGACATGCTCTGCTGACGCGAGGTGTCCTGACCGGCTTGGACGACTTTGTGCCACCGCTCGAACTAGCCTTGTCGTGCGAGGTCGTGAGACCCGTGCCGCTGCTGCTGCTGCTGCTGCCTGTCGTCGTCGTCGTGGAGGCTGAAGCTGAGGCGTGGGAGGAGGCACCAGGGCTGCTCGTCATGATGCCGTCCATCCTGTGACTGGTTCCTAAGGGGATCGATCTATCTCGCGTCCATGGACTGTGTACGACGGGCTAGTGCTGGCGAGACGGAGTGGAGCGGAGGAAGCCTAGTTAAGACGAGGTCGCCTCGTCAGCTATATTTGGCAAACGAGGCCCTACGCTGCCGCCTGCATCCGGCTGCAAGGCTATAAACTGCGCCCTGACAGTGCAGGCTAGTGCGCTCGCTCCACGATCGATCTTTCAATTAGCAATGCCCGAAGGCCGAAGCTCACTCGGGAAAGCCGAGCCGCGGAGCACTGGTTTTGGGGGGATATACATCGCACGGAGATCACTTGCAACATGATCACCCTCGGGATATTTTTCGGATCGGGTTTGATGGACTTTGCCTACGCAGATGCGCTCGAGTAGTGGGAAGGATCTAACGAAGCTTCAGTCACTGGGAGTAATTTTCAGCCCGAGCCCCGGCCGGCTGGCGGGACGCACGGGCTTGCTTGCAGTGTGGCTTGCTTGCACGCACGCGCCTTACGTGGGCTGCCGATTGATCGAGCCGGCCGAGCTCGGTTTCCTGACCTCATCCGAGCAGTCAGGCTGCAGTCGCCTTACCCTGATCACGCACTGGGGGGCTGAGGCAGAGCAGAAAGGGCACGCTCATCCACTTCCCGCGACATTGGCTGTGCCGGCGTCGCTGATCAGGTGCAATGGCGTCGCAACTATCGACGCCGTCATCGTCGCCTCCCGGCTCGCCGAAGGTGTCGCGTCTGACGCTGACTCCGATCCACACCTCGTCGCCTCACCCGAGGCATCGCGCACCGCGACCCTCTTTTGGATCAGCCACCACATCAAGGCATAGTAGGCCGATGCTTTCCCGCGACGATGCACTCACGAGCGCGTCCGAGACTCACAACGAAGCGGCCGACGATGGAGGGATCGACTCTGACTCGCAATCGCACCACGACGACGACGACGATGATGACGATGACGATGACATCTCGGCGACAGACACGGCCTACGAGGACAGTGATGCAAATCAAGATCACGTACTGGGGTTCCAACTGCGACGAGGCGCGGCTCTGCTCGAGAGAACGGCCGAGGCTCATCACTCGGCCTTCGCCACTTCCTCGGCCTCGCTGCTCCAATCCGAACTCGACCCGGGCATGTCGGCCCTGCCCGCAGCAGCTTCGGCAGCACTCAACCACCCTTCGTCCGATTCGACCGGCCGACGCAAGAGGAGAACGGCGCCGTCCCATTTCATCGCAGCCGGAGAAGGGGGGCGAGGAGAGCATGTCCTCATCGAGCGCAAAGCGCCGACCTCGCACCACGCCGGACAGGGGAGCTTGTGGGGGAACGCTCTGCTCGACTCGCTCGACTCGGCTGCCGCCAGTGCAAAGAGGAGGGCCACCTCACCCGTCATGTCGAATCGATCGGGTCGTCCTACCCCACTGTCGAAACCGGGTCGCAAGTCGTCGCGTGCACCAGCCGATATCGACTCGGGCGAGTCGACGCCCCCTCTGACGCTCGACTCGATTCACTCGACCTACAACCCCTTTGCGATGTACCAAATACGGACCGCACTCATACCCGAAGTCATTCTTCTTGTTGTCGCGCTACTCTTCGCGGTGTATCGACTGTATTCGGCAACCCCCACGACCGCGACCCCTCACGTGCCTCGATTGCCCCTGGTCTCGCTGCTCGGCATCGCCGCCGCGGTCCCCTTTTTCGCCCTTTTCCGCCGCGCATCGAGCTACTACAAGGTGGCGTTCACTGACGAACGAGGCTACCGGGATCTTCAAGCCGCCGACGACGGAGTGACCGCCGGTCTCGTGCTGCCGATACTGCTCGGCTGCGCATGCTTTTGGGACACCTATTCGAATGCGAACAAGGATCCCACGAAAATGGCGCTGGGTGGGATCAGCCCCTTGGTTGAGATTTGGGAAGCGAGTGGGATCAAGGCCAAACACAACCATGTTGTCGACTTCAAGCCAAGTACATTGTCCAACTTTGCGCTCACGACGAGCACTCTGTTGAAAGCTCGCCACGACTTGGTCATCTTCACGATGATCAACGCCGCGGTCCTCGTTCTTCACCTTTTCCTTTCTATGACGGTGCTGCACGTCGATCGACTGCCATTGGGAAACGCAAAGCGATTTTTCGGGTCTGTGTCACTGGCCACTTTGATCAGCGTCACGCTGTACTCGACTCTCGGGACATGGCAATGGGCCAGCAAAGGTAGGCCGCGCAGGTTGCGAATCACTCGGCTGAGAGTCCTCGTGCTGATTGATTGAACTTGCGGGGACCTACAGATGGTCTCTCTATTTCCCCACTCGAGGTTGCCGCGACAACCTTCATCCAGCAGACATCGTGGTATCTCGTGTCTCGATTGGCTCGACGTGGGTTCACCTTGGGCGAATTGCACCTCATGACGACGGCGGGGAATGCGCTTAGTTTGGAGTTTTGGAGGCTCACGCGTGCCAGGGTGAGTAGTTGGCGCTTCCGCTTGATCGACATCCTAGATTGGCTCATTGTTACGTCTATCATTCCAGTGGTATTACAAACGAGGCTGGCCGATGGTTCCACCCACGTTCCGCTCGCCAACACCCATCGTCGCGTTCCAGGCCGTTCTCATTCCTGGCGCTTTCCTGTCCGGCTTCCTGCTATCGCCTTTGCTCGTCATCAGTCGACATATCGCCTCAAAGCCGAGCCATCGATTACGCGTGAGTTGCCCTCTCGTACGCTTTGGCTGGCCTGGGCTGATGTTTTGCTTCTCGGAACGTTCTCTTAGTGGCCTGCCGAGCGAGAACGACACCGCAGACTGCTCGCCGCCGGGGTCTTCCTCGGCCTGCTCGGAATCGTTTTCTGCATGCTTGGGGGATGGACAGCTTGGATTCTAGGAGGGAACCTCATGAGGCCGTGGACATGGGCGCTGCGCTACGTCCTGTACGGCGGCGATGGTGTACGAGTTCGGATACCCGGAGCGATGAGGGCGACTCGATGGCGTCGCATCGGACTGGTCGCGTATTGGGGTGCAACGATCATCATCGCCGTTGGAGGATGGCAAACCCGACTTGTACGCTCGCGTCGGATTCGGATGCGGGGGAATGCAGTCCCGACCACCGCCATCTCGGACAAGAAGAAAGTCGCTCTAACGGCCGAAAGGGATGGATCCGAAGTCAAGGTCGGGGTTGAATCGGCTCGAGAGGAGAAGCGCGTTCATGCGAGTCTTAATATGCGACGCAAGTTTTTTCATGCTTTGGCGGTGCTCATGTTGATTCCTGGGATTGCGATCGATGTGAGTCTGCCCACTTATCAGCGTCATCACGGTGGCGTTTCTAATCACCGCTTTCTACCCCTCCCTTAGCCCGGCTTTACCTCCCTCGCCTTCTCCGTCGCTTTCGCGCTCTTCACCTTCTGCGAGTACGCGCGTTTCTTCGCCGTCTACCCCATCGGTGCACCCCTACACATTTTCTTCTCCGAATTCGTCGACTCCAAGGACAGCGGACCCGTCATCCTCAGTCATTTCTACCTATTGACGGGTTGCGCAGGTGGAGTATGGTTAGAGGGGCATGGGATCAATCGATATACGGGTGTATTGATCCTTGGCATTGGGGATGCGATGGCGTCAATTGTGGGGAAGGTTATAGGGAGGGCCAGGTGGCCTGGGATGGGAGGTAAGACTGTCGAAGGGACGGTCGCGTTTGTCGTTTCGGTCATCTTTAGTGCTTGGATGCTGCGCCTCTTTGGGTTGGTGGAGGGGTTTGATGTGAGTTCGGCCGTTGGGCTTGCTTCGATGGGGGAGACGGACCGCTGACTCGTTCCCATCGTTCATCAGCTCGGTCGTTACTCCGTCGCCATCCTCCTCACAGGCTTGTTGGAAGCCCACTCGAACCAAAATGACAACCTCATGACCCCCATCTACGCCTGGTCCATGATCGCCCTCATCGATGTTTGAAAATTAACGCCCAGTTCCTCCAAGCTTGTCCCACTGCTCGTTCTCTTCTCCTTCTCCTTCTTCTTCAATTTTGTTGTGTATCATTTCCGCACCAAGAGGGAAAACCATGATCCACTTGTCACAGTTTTCGCCTTGTGTTCGTTTGCGCTCAGTTAATTGTATGTTGCTGAGCATGTCAATAGAATACACGCACGAACATGTCCTCGTAATTATGCAAGTCCCCGCGAATGACAAGCAACGCATTCTTCAAAGCACCTCGAAAGCCCAGTCAAAGCCCCCACTCCCCCCTCTCGAACGCCTTCTCATCATAATACCTCGCCCTAACCGTCTTCCCACCAAAGAACCTCCCATCAAAAGTCCTACACCCATTATAACCGCCCGCAAGACCACTCATCACCAAGAACACCCTAACCTCCTCCTGCCCACCTTCTGGACTCTTGATGATACGGTAGAGACAACGTTCGACGACGCCGAATTTGGCGGCTTCTTCGGCGACTTCGTTCGTTAGGTCGTCGTCCAGTTCGGAAACGGTGCAGAGGTTCGTCAACAGAACGATGCGGGAAGGTTCACCCCATTGATGATCGAGTTGAGTTTTGCGACCTTCCTTTGAACGATCGATGATCCGGTTCGAATGAGCGGCGATAGTCGAGGTCGATGAATTCGGTGGGGCAGAAGGGTTGGAGACGTTCTTCTTGGTAGGTAAAGGGTTCTTGGAGACGGATAACGCAGAAGTCATCCCTGATTCCGTAGCACCGAGTCCTTTTCCCTTTTCCCAACCAAATTTGGCCATCATGCGTTGCGCAAAGGGGAGGGATGGATCACTGATGTGAAGGAAAGGAGACGTTAAAGATCAGTGAGAGCTCCTTGTCTGACCTTTCGGTCGCGATCAACTTACAAGGCGCCTTCAGCAGGTTGGTAATCCCCCATCGACTGTACCGCACCCGTACCCGTACTCGGGCCGGTGGCTTCCATCCCATCACCCCCAATTCCACTCTCTCCCATCCCCGGATTCATCTTCGCTAATCTCCCCAATTTCTCCGCTATTTCCCTCGCTTTGATTTGCGCTTCCGAAAGTTGGACGCTTGAGGGGTCTACCCGGCCCTGAATTGATTCGTTTGCGCTGTACGGCCTGGGAGGTTCGGATGGGGGGAGTGTCGTTGAGTCCGTTGCGGATGGCGCAGGGTATGTTTGAGGTATGAATGACGGAAGGGGAGGTGCGAAAGAGGGGATGAAGGTCGAAGGTGGCGGGGGTGGTGCAGGCACTGCTGCGCGTGGTGGCGCTGGTGGAGCGACAGGAGGTTTGTTGGCCCCACTCGACATAGCCAATCGACGAAGGTAGGCTTCTTCACCCGTTTCTTCGCGCTTCATGGCGAATTCGGGGGCTGGAGCTGGAGCGGGGGTCGAGGTGGTGGTGAGTGAGGAGGTTTGGGTTGGATCGGCGGAGTCGTAGAATGTGGGAGGGGCGAATAAGCGGGCTTTCTTGATGGCTAGTGATTTGGAGGTCCAAGAGAAACGTCAGCAAAGCCTGCTCGACGCTTTCGAGGTATGATCAGTGAGTTCACCTGCCCCGGTCTTCCTGCTCTTCTCCTTCCCCTTCGGACGAAGTATAGTCGCTCGACCCAGAATAGGACCTAGCTCTCCGACGAGCCCTCTCTTCTTCTTCCCTTTGTTGTCTACGTTGCTTGCGTAGACCCTGAACGTAGGCCTTGTAGGCCGACTATCGATGCCACCCATCCCAAAGCGTCAGCGGCGTAATCATTTTTCTCTTCTCCGAAATGAACGAAGCCCCATCTCCTTCACTCCAACTCACATAATCGCATGGTCTCAACGGATCATACACAACATCGTCCCCAAACAACACCAACTCCTTCTGCTTCTTCGCTCCCATACCCATCCCTCCACCTCCCGAAGAAGAACCTCCAAAAGCACCCGAAGCGTAAGCGGCTTTCTTGGCGAGCTTTTTGCCTTGAGCGGTTTGGGCGAATCCGTTGACGTCGTTCTCGTCGAGGGTGATGGGTGGGGGACGGATGATTTGGGAACGGGGTCGGATGGAGCTGGGGTCGTCTTTGGGCGGTGGGAGGGATGGGGCGGAAGCTGCCGAAGCCGAAGCCGAAGCCGTAGCCGTAGCCGTAGCCGAGGGAGCATAGGGTTGGATCTTGCTCGCTGACGTGGGGGCACCTATGCCTGCACCGACACTGGTGATGGCAGCTGCCGGTGTGGAAGCGGATATGGAGGCATACAGAGGTCTACTCGGTGCCGTTATCGTAGGCGCCTTCTTTCGTGGTACAGGGGCGAACCGTAGAGCGGCGGACCATTGGCCGTTCGACGAGGAGGTCGAAGCCGTCGAGGAGCCTGTCAGGTGCTTGGTTCAAGATCAGGACCACATCTTGAGCTTGAAAATAGGCAGGCCATACTCTACTGACTCGAAGGGTTGTTCTTGGGATCAAGGGGACTCTGCGACGGCGATGCACCGGATGCTGTCCCTACAGTAGCTCCTGAGCCGGAGCCGGATGAAGAGCTCGGGGGTCCACCCTTGATATCGATGCCGGCGTACAACGACATCTTGCGAAATTAACAGTTCGATCGATTGAAGGGGGTGAGGGCGGAAGAGGTGAATAGGGGGTAAGGCAGACGTCTCTCCAGCACCGAGCGCCTCCGAGCGAGGCACACCCGACGACTCGCGCGACAGCTCGCGACGGCTCGCGACAGCGGCCCTCCTCTTTCTCTTCAGCAGCTCACTGCACTCTCTACCCAAGTACGACTTACGCCCCAAGCTGAGCCCCGCGCACTCCCCCAAGTCAATTCAATCCATACGCCAGCAGCATGGCGAGCGAGGTCACTCCGCCTCTGATCGTGCCGGCCACGCGTGCTCTGGCCAGCTCGAGCACGCCCCCACATGCCATCGACACCCGCCCTTCCACATCCAGCGCTATCGCACTACGCGCACTTCAGGCAAGCATCGTCGTGGACATCACCGTCAATCTCGTCTATGGAACTCGCACACGACTATGGACCATCTGGTCCTTGGCCCTCGCAAGGATCATCACCGTCGTCGTCCTCATCGTCCTGCATACGCGCGCTCTGAGCGCCGGAGCATCGCACACTCCGTCGCAGGTGCACACACCTCGTCGAAGCCACCACCACCATCATTCATCACGCCACCGTATCCATTGGATAGGCATCCACGTCCTCGTCGCCCTCCTCGCTTGTCTGTGGTACCTCAACGAACTTGTACAACGCCAAATACTGTTTCCCACTCGGCACGTCGCCTTGGACCTCTCCGCTCTGGTCAAACAATTCGTGCACGACCCAAGAGCGTGCTACCCGACTCTATCCCTCGCGTTCGCTTTGATCGAATACGTCGCGTTCATTTTCGTGAATCGACCACAGCTTGCTTTGTCTTCAACACCACGAACAAGAAGAGCTCCCTTCGGATCCGTGAATGCCGAAGCGCTCAACCGTCCCCGACTACGAACTGACTCGTCCCATCAACCTGACTCCGAACTTTTCGCGGACGACCACGCCGACTCCGACGTGGAAACTTACGCCACAGAAACAGATACCGATCCCGATACGGAAACAGAAACGGACACCGAAGCCGAAGCGGACGAGAATGAAATCATCGACGTACCCAAACGAGGCAGTGCAGGCGGCACAACAGGAGCCTCTTTGCGTAGTCGAGCCAGTCGAGCAAGTTTCTTCGCCTCTGCAGCAGCGGAAAATGGGTCATTCCCTAGAGCGACCGAGGACGATGTTGGAGTTGATGTCGCGGTGAGAAATCGTAGTGTCTCGACGAGCTCACAAGGATTCAGGTTGTCGCAGAATTACGGGGCGCTGTCGCAGTCCAACCGGTCGTTTGGTGAGTTTGCTCGGTTGGACGGCGGCTTCTACTAGGGAAAGCGCTTGGGCGCTGATGGGTATTCTGATCTTCTCGACGATAGGCGGTATTTGAATCAACTGGCCTGTGCATCGTATTTCAATCTGCTGTTGTAAAAAATACTTTTACCTGCATCCGGCGGCTTTGGTCGTCATACTGAAATATCGGCTTCGATCGAAGCGATATTGCGAGCGCGACCCTACCGCAGAATGTCTTCGTGTGCCATGATGCTCCATGACCTGCTTCCCCCCGGCGTAGCTTCGATCGTCGATATGAGCCCCCAGATGATACATCTCTTCCCGAGGAAGTGGATATGCGTTACGAGATTGAACCGTTGACATACACTTCCGGACCTTCTGCGATGATCACTTCCGATATGAGCCACCGAGCGAGTGCAGAGCTCTCCCCTTCTGCTCTTGCACTCTGCAACCTCCGAACCCTCGTCCGAAACCGAGGTATACCGGTGGCCCCCGTTTCGTTCACGCGGCCGACTCGCTTCACTTCCTCGAGTGGTACAAGTCGGCTCGCTCCCTCGTCTGAGTCTCCATTCTTGCGCTCGGTGCATACTTGACCTCGGTGATCACGAGTACATTGGGATTTGACTATGGTGATCAAAAGGCGCAGTCCCAACCTAAGGCGAATCCACGACATGTGGTCTCGACGATCGCGATGATCCAAGCCTGCGTGCGGCCCGGCGTGTGGTCGCGATAGTACGGTGACTGAGGCACGCGCATTTATAGTACACCGGATCAGAGAGGAATAATGATCTCACTCCATTGGTAGTCGGAAAGTTGGCTTCCCTCCAAAACATGCTTTCTCGTCGTCACTGATTTGGCTTTGGAGCAGGCATTAGCAATAGCGAGGCATGGATGAGTCCGCCTGGCTGTTGCCGGTTCGTCGAATGACCGCAGTGCAAAGCCGCCCGCTGACTGCAGCCTCTTGAGTACCATTCAATAGTAGCTAGCCGAACTTGCGAGTTCATGCTTCAGACTGTCCTAAGGTTCGATCTCATCCGCATCGAAACGCGAACGGCCGAGCCGTCGGAGGACGACGAGCAAGAACGACCACTGCCTCCCTACGAGAACCCAGAAGCACATAGGCTGGAGCTGGAAAGGGTTCATCAAAAGGATAGATACTTTACGGGTAGTCCCCAAGTGGCATAAAGGATGCTCTAGCGCCGCAACGCCGGGTGCTGCCCTCCGCTCGCGTGGAAGAAGAAAGGGGCTCTGTCCGACCTTCCACCAATTTTCCTGACTGGTCGATGCCTGTCACCTGACGTCCAAGACAACGCTCATGTCACCTGTACGCCGGATAACTATGTGGGTGTTGTCACCTTTGTACAACTCATGACCTCTTGGTCTGCTTCAGATAGGGTTCAAGTTGCAGAACTCGGAGCTCGGTCTCCACGGCGAGACATCCCGGCCACTCAGGTGTTCATGGACTCGGACTTGCGGATCCCAGAACGAGCATCGGAAGCTGAGCACGTGTTAGCCGACGAATCCGACTTGGGGAAAAGAAGTGTGAGAACCGAGGGTTGAACCGAATGCCCCTAAATTGAACCCTAAGCTTCTGCAACAGTGTGTGGTGGTGGGGGGCGAGTCAGTGACGCGGCAGCCAGTTGCCCGTCCTCGGTTGTCTTTTGTCGCCGAATGAGTACGGCGCCCCCGTGCGGGGACCAGAATTTCTTCAAGTTGGGGGCTGGGTCCGGGGCCGGAGTTCGAGAACTATACCGCGACTCCAAGTCATGTGATCTAATTTCCGTGTTTCCAGTTTCAGCTTGGTCATCGTCGATCCCATTCGATATTGTCGCGCAACTTGAGACTCGCCTCGGCGGCCCGTCGAATGTCCGTCGCCAGCAGCTGACGTCGTCATTTCCGAGAGGCCGACGACCGCGACGAGTGATCTCGGATACACCCGCTCACTTCCATCTTGCCTTGTTACCCCCACCTCCACCACCTCCTTCGACCCGAGTCGCCGACGCCGTCTTCTTCGACTCTCGACTCTCGACTCTCGACTCCTCTTTCTTCTTTTTCTTCTTTGGAAGGTCTCATTCGTTTGAGAAACCTGTCCGACCTTCCCGCTACTTCGGGAAAGCCGACGGTCACGTTGACGCGGAGGACTGGCCGAAGTCCCCCCGTACCAGCTTGTCTCGCTCGCCTCGCCAACGCTTGTCCGCTCACACGTAGTCAAGTGGATCCCAGTCTTGATCGAAGATGGTCTGGTGGCCCTTCTCATCCACGAACGGAGGAGGTTCGACGCTGCCGGCGACAGGATCAAGCGCCGTCGATGAGGCGCCCGATGATCCGATCGCGTCGACACAGGGACAGCAACGACAGGGACAGCGTCGCTCCAATGAGATCAACGGCGTTCAAGCCGTTTCCCACGGCACCACTCGAAGTCGACGAGCCTCTGTATCTACCAAGTTAGTGGCAACCCCTTTCATTGTTCTCGTTATCGTCTTGACTCTTTTGCGTCGTTGCGGAGGCTTTCGTTCGCCGCCGGCGCTCAGCCGATCCTCGGGCTTGTTTGAGCCTACCGAGCACCGAGCGCCCCACGTACTGCCCAGTCGCCGCAGGCGCGGGCGAAGGCGCGGGCGCGGCGTGGGTGTGTTCCAATCACGCGCAAGTCGATTGAGACACATCGAAAAAGCGTGGGGTTGAGGTGAGCAAGATCATCGAGGCCCGCGTAGCGACCGACGATCAGTTTGTCAAATTGCACAAAAAATAGTCGAGCTACGGACAAAAGACGAAGGAATTTTACAAACTCTGCGCGACGCTCTGATCACGCCGAAACTAACTCACCCCTTCCGATTTGGTAACCTGCCCGGCCCCCGCCGTCACGTGCTCACTGCTGCCCACAGTCAAGATCCGAATCGACGAGGCCAGCAAGGGAACGCGAGCATGGCCGCAACCTGGGCGACCTTGCTCGAGCCCTTCAATAAAAGCGACGAACTACCCCCTCAAGCCCGTACGGACCCGCATATCCCCCAGCGTGAACAGGAGCCCATGACGTTGACCAAGTTGTGGCAGTATCTTCCCTTCCTCGCCGTGCAAGGTCAGCATTTGCCCCTCTCCTGACTTATGAATGTTCGTGGATGTCTACTCCAAGACTGACATAATTATGCTCGTACTGATTACTAGGCACGTCTTTAACGAAAGCCTTTATCAACCACCACCTTTATGGACCGCCGAAGCCATCGTGGGGCATCGAGTTGACGCTTTTCACGGCGCTCTTGCGCGAGGTTGCCGCTTACTCGCATCTCTCATCACTTTCTCGCCTGAGGTGAGCTTAATTGCCACTGATAGATTAACTTGATCCATAACTTATGCGAACTGCCTTCACACAGGGACGTTGTCAACCTAGCACCTTTATTGCCGACGCCGAAAGACGGAATCGTAACACCCATCTCATTCCGCGTCAAGCGTCGCAACCTACGAGGGTTCCTCGCCGAAGCTGATGCAGCCGAGGACGGGAAACGCATGATCACGGGTGAATGGGTTATCAATAAGCGTTTGTGGCGGCGCATGCAGACCGAATACGCGGTCAAGAAATCGGTCGACCAGGACGCGCGCGTGATCCTGTACCTTCACGGCGGCGCCTATTACATCATGAGCGCCGAAAGTCATCGCTTCCTGACCATCTCTTGCTCGCGGTACCTCGAATCGCGAGTGTTCGCCATCAATTACCGACTCGCACCCGAGACGCGCTTCCCCGGCCAACTCCACGACGCCGTCTCGGCTTACATGCGGTTGATCATCGACCTCAAGATCCCGCCTGAAAACATCCTGGTCGTCGGTGACTCAGCCGGTGGAGGACTATCACTGGCCCTGATGATGTACCTGCGTGACGAAGGATATCCTTTGCCTTCGGGTGGGATTCTGATGAGCCCTTGGGTCGACTTGACCATGTCGTGCGAGAGTTGGACGACGAACCGCTCGTTCGATTATCTGCCTTCCCCAAAGACCGACGATGCGCTCAATCCCGTCAAGTGTCTCCTCGGCGCCGAGGGAATTCTTAGTCAGTCTTGCTGTTCCCGCACTGTCTTCACTTCGAGTGCAGTCGCTGACTATTTCAAGCCATACAGAATACCTGACGCACCCTTACGTCTCTCCGTTGTTCGGTGACTTCGATCGATTACCGCCGCTGCTCATCCAGGCCGGCGACGCCGAGGTCCTGCGCGACGAGGTCACGCTCTTGGCGCACAAGGCCTCTCTCGCCGGTGTCGCCGTCGAACACGAGATCTTTGAAGACTGTGTGCACGTCTTCCATGCGTTTTTATTCCTCGAGGCATCGCGCAAGGCGTTCCAAAGTCAACGGCACTTCGTCAAGCACAAGCTGCCGCTGTTGAAGCAGGCCAAGAATGTCGATTTTAGCCAGATCGATCGCGACATCGCAGCGGATGCGCATCAGGTCGACGAGCGAGGACACGCGAATGCAACCTCTTTGCCTGCATCGCCAAGTCCAACCACAGGGCATAGCCAGCTGCACTCCGAGCCGGACGAGGTCGAGAGCGACGAATCGGACAGTGAGAGGCTGTCGGGCAACTCGACACCCGAGGGAACCGCTTCTCCGTCTGCGGCTGATGCAGGGGCATCCGACCCAACGAGCGTTGATATGGATCTGACACCGTCCGAAGCTTCCACAAGCACGAATGTAAACGGCGCGCAGCCGAGACCTTCCCTGCGAGCCTACACTTCTGCTCGCAACCTCGGCATGAGCAACCTCAACCTCACCCCGAGCGCGGACGGGAACGACGCGAACGAATCGAGCACAAGACCTCGCCCGCCGATTCGAACGATGAGCTCGCTGCACAGTCGATCATCGTCGCATCCCGATCTGAGACACCTGTTGGAGGAATACGAGACGACGGGGCCGAGGCATGTGACGAAGGTGATCAGTTCTTCAAGAGGAGGGCATACGACACCACCCGTTCACGAGGCCTCGATTGCTTCGTCGATCGCTTCCCTCGGGGCCAAGGAGGGTCAAGACGCACCCGTCATGTCGCCAGATGAGGTGGAGCTACTGGTCAGGTTGGAGAAGGAACGGCAGAATACTTTGAATGCGGCGGCGGCGAGTGGAAGCACATCTGCCCCGCTCTCTGACGAGATGATGGCGACAAATACGAGCACGCCCCACCGCAAGCGAGCGCCTTCCTTCATGGGCGATTCACCCGGATTCAATGGATTTACCTGATGAAGGGCGAGGCAGAGATATTTGATGATCGAACTCCCGGTGTTTTTGTGGTGGGCTCCACTCGAGCTGAGGATTAACTCACTACTGTCTGCCTCCGTCGACATATGTAACATATTCTCATCCTTGGTTCCTCCTTCTTCTTCTGCACAAAAGTGTTTCATTGTAGTCCCCAACTTGTCATTTTATAGTGTGACTTACTACAGTGTTTACTGAGACAGGTGAATGTCTTACGTCACGCCGAGGATCATAGCCGGGTCACCGACGCGCTTCAGGCCTGTCTCAGCTTGCGGTCTCATCTTGGCTAAACACGTCACGCGACACCACGTATTACACTACGCATACCCATAACTACGAAATGAACCTCTCCTCGTCGACGTCCAGCCTCCCAGCCGCTCTGCGCATCCCTCTCTCTTCCCCCGCCGCATTCGAAAGCATCGCGCGACTTCTCAGCGATCGCGAACGGAATCGATCGCGCATAGCCCAGCACCTCGCCTATGCTCAATTGCAACGAAGACAACAACGATCAAAAGAGGCGGAGGAAGAGGGTACTTCGTCGGCTGAGGAAGGGGATGGGGTAGAGGGGAGTATGTTCAGTACGAGTGCGGGTTTGGAGGAAAGGAATCAAGATAAGAATCGATGTAGGTTTACGGGAAAGTCGTGACATGGGCTCACTCTTGGACAGGGATATTTACTGATCCTGCATACTCGATCATTATACCTGACGTAGATCGGGATATAATTTGCTACAACCCGACTCGGATACTGTTGCCTCTCGGCGCTGAGCGAAGTGCAGGCTCCGCATCCGTTGCTGCGGACACCTCGGCGGACCGGGGTTATGTCAATGCTTCACTGGTTCAAGAACCGGACTTGGGTCTTCTTCCACCGAATGGAACTGCATATCGTAGGCGGTGGTGGGTTGCCGCTCAGGTCAGTTCGGGGTGATGCGCCTCCTGTTTCACTCCAGTTGAGCCCCACATGGGGGTCCCCGTCTCGAGAGGCGGTGCCGATCAATGACATCGTCGTGCCCTTGGCGACTACGCTATGCAGGCCCCGATCCAAAACACGCTCCACGCTTTCATCTCGATGCTCCTCACTCCACCCGTCTCGCTCGAGTCCACCCGAAATGCCGTCCCTCCTTTACCGCGGATGAAGACGATCGTCCAATTGACCCCCTTGGTCGAACAACGGCGGCAGAAATGTCATCCGTATTTCCCCAATACCATAGGCGAAACATGGTTTCTCCAACCTGATGAAGCGGAGAGCGAAGGGGGAGGACCGGAGGATGTTTGGGTTCGTTTGGAGGGTAAGATAGAGAGGGCGGACGGGAGCCGAGAGTCCGCGTTGAGGGTTGGGAGGAGAGGGCAGAAGGAGGAGGAGGGGCATCCGGTGACGCATTTGGAGTATCGTGGGTGGAGTGATCATGGTACGTTGGACGCGTATGTGAGATGTGCCGAGTTGTTTCGCCGCGGTCAACTGAGTTTCTTTTGCCATCGTTCAATCAGGTGTCCCCGAGGACTCGGGCCACCTCATCAAATTCATCCGCTCAACATTCGACATCAACGACGCTTCCACATCCGCAAGAGAAGACGCACCTCCAATCTTGGTCCACTGTTCCGCTGGCGTAGGCCGAACAGGGACCTACATCACCCTTGCCTCTTTACTCCCCTTTCTCGAAAACTCGTTTCTAGCATCCCCAATCAATTCCACCACCACCTCCTCTCGATCACACCCCTTAGGCTCGACCTATCCCATCCCTCCTCCCGTAAAAGCTCTAGATCGTGACTACGTCGGCGAGACGATCGATCATCTAAGGGATCAACGCTGTACGATGGTGCAGACCGTCGCTCAGGTCAAGTTCTGTTATGAGGCGTTGGCGAGGGAATGGAAGAGGTTGCATCTTTGATCTTGTAGCAATTCGCAGCCAAAGTCTATTGGAGAACGATATGTCCTTGGATAATATGATGTTTACAACAACAATGGAATGACTACGCGCGAAATGTGAAGGGGGAAGGTGAATCCGATCGGACCTGAAGTAGGCTTGCCCGATGCTCTAGCCAGCTTTGGCCTTCTTCGCCCTCCTCTTCTTGGACAGTCTTTTCCGACCCAGCGATGTCCAACCCGAAGGAGCAGCCTCTTTCGTACCCAGTTCCTCCTTCGCCTCGCCCACCTTGACCGCCTTTCGTTTCGGTAACTTGCGAACCCCTTTATCCTCCTTCAAAATCGGCTTGACCAACAACCTCATCTTAACATCACATCTCAAACCCCTTCTCTTCAAGCCACGATGATTGATCGGTTTAGTCGATTTGGCCAGTTTGCTCGGATCTTTAGGTGGTTCGGAAGTAGGTGCGGGAAGGGTGGTATCGAGGCGGTAGTCGAAGTAAGCTACGCGGGGCAATCCGTCGGAGGTTGAGTTGGGTGCTCGAACGAGTCGACGATGGGTCACTCGTTCGGGGTGGAGAGGACCCTTGATAGTGATCGAAAAGGGGAAGGTTGAGGGTGTCAGAAAGAGGAGAGAAAGCGCAGTGGGGGCGGCGAGTAATTCGTCCGGCGAGGACTGACCCAAATCGTCTTTGCTTCCAAAATCGTCGATCCGGGGATACAAACGGATTTAATCGCCTTTTCTCGAGCTTTGTATACGGACTTGGGTTCATCTTCGACGGTTCTGTTTCGCATCGTGATTGTGGGAATCAGCTCGGATCCTGACGGAGACGGTTGGGTTTGATAGGGGCTGTGGAATAAACGCACCTGATCCTCGGATCGGCTACGGTCGGCCAACGCTCTTCGGCTTCTTGAAGAACGATCTTGGTCGGTGCGGCTGAGCTGAAGAGTCGGAATACTGCAGGACGTGTCAAAGCGAATGAGGACGGGGGTGAGTTCGTCTGCGAAGCGAGAGGCCGTCCTCTCCGGGTGGGCACCTCAGACTTGCCGACTGAGCATTCAGGCTGAAGCTCATCCTTTTGCTCGTGTTTGGCCTTGACCGGTTCGAGCGCTTTCGTGGGCTCGACGACGACGGGTTCAACCTCAAAGAGGGACGAGTTGAGCAGGTATGCGTTGAGCAGCTTCAGTCGTTGGGCAGCCGCTGTTGGGTCTTGATCTTGAGAAGCGGCGTGTTCATTCTCGCTGTTCGATGACCGAGATGACGAGGAGGAGGCCGACGTCGCCATCTTGTTGGCCTCAGCGTTGGGAAGGGAGCGAACGGCAACGAATGAATGTCCTCAGCTGTGCTCCATTCTGAGCTTGGACCCCCTCGCAACCCGTGGCTCCCTAATTGGCCGTCACGCGTCTGTGCTGAATGCGGCAGGACTCTCATATTGGAAAGTCAAAACGCCGTGTTTCAAGCAGCCACAAGCAGCCACTTCTACGTTCAGCGAAATTTTCAGGAGGAGAAGCTCCGTGTGAAACGTGTGCCAAGGAGCGTTATATTGCTACTGGCTCGCTGGTGAATCTCGGAGACCCGGCTCATGCCCGCGCGCCGTGCCCGAGCCCCGACCGGCGGATTACCAAGCAGATGTGACGATGCGACGATGCCCCTTGGCTCGGCCGCTGCGAAGGTTGGCGTCGGCTCGCGATCTGGCAGCCGTCATCTCGCGCATCACGCATCATGTCCTCGTCGTCGGTCGGGGGGAGGCTCGGCATCGACTCGACTTGTTTCGCTGCCTGCTACCTTCCGTCTCACCTTCCAGTCGATTCTACGTCTCAAGCTACCCTCTCCTGTTTTCTTTACATCTCCGTGATCTTCCTACTACCTGCCACACCCACACCCACCCGCGCTTGCGCTCCGCTCTCTTTCCGTGCCGGCTTGCCGATAACTCCCGCCCAGCGATCATGACCGAGTCAGCCCCATCTCAGCCGTCAAACTCGGCGGCTCCCGGATCCCCTCCTTCCGATGGACCGATTCTTCCCATCGCCCACCCTCACCCCGATGCCAAGCCACCGACACCTCACGAGCTCACATCGGAACAGACCGAGTTCGTCCACAAGCTCATCGCGCGCTTCAATGAACCCGGCTTCGCGCTTCCGACCACGCTCAAAGCTTGGAGACCTCCCTCCCGTGGATGGTTCGGATCCTTCGGCGCAGGAGGAGGAGAAAAGCAAAGCTCCACTTCCACTTCCAGTTCAGCAAGTTCGACCTCGTCCGCGAACGAATCGGTCCCGCTTTCGGATGTGGAAAAGTGCTATTGGTCGTGGGAACAGTTCCAACGCGTTGCGAGGGCCGTCAAGTGGGATTATCCCGCCGCGATCAAACGCGCCGAGGAGATTTTGGTTTGGCGACGAGAATTCGGCATCGATTCCATGACCGCTGAGCAGGTGTCGCATGAAGGAGAGACGGGCAAGGAGCTTTCGGTGAGTGTTGGTTCGATGCTTCGTGTCGTTTTGTGGGGTGACACGATGTGGTATCCAGATTTTCTCAAGCGCCGTCTGACTCTGGCTTCTTCCTTCCTCTAGTTTGGCTACGACTTTGCTTCAAGACCCATCTTGTACATGCACCCGTATCGACAAAACACTAACACCTCGCATCGCCAAATCGAGTTCGTTGTCTGGTGCCTCGAACGCACGCTCGACCTCGCGCCCGCAACGAACCCCCCGACCGAGATGTTGTGCTTGTGCATCGACTTTGGCGCCAGTCGCAACGTCAAGACACCACCGACCTCTCCGGGGACGGCCAAGGAGGTGCTCAAGATCTTGCAGACCTACTACTGCGAGCGATTGGGACGAGCTATCTGTGTTGATGTACCAGGGTGAGGATTCTTGGCGATTTTCAGAGTCGAAGTTGCACGGACTAATCTTGAAATTCCGAATCTACGCGCCACCCCAGCTTCTTCTGGCCATTCTACACGCTCGTCAAACCCTTCGTCGATCCCCGAACCAAGGACAAGATCCGATTCCTCAGCGACGCCGACGCGACGGACCTCATCCCCGCCTCTCAATTGCAAAACATGTTCGGAGGTGAAGTCAACCTCGAATACAACCACGAGGCCTTCTTCCCCGCCTGGACCAAGATGTGCGAAGAAAGGCGGGCGGCGAACTTGGACCGATGGAGGAAGTACGGGAAGGGGTTGTGTGGGCTTAGTGAATTAGTTATTCGAGGGGCTCAGGTTCCTGAGGGGGGAGATGAGGGGGGAGAGAGGAAAGACGTCGAGAGCAAGGTTGAGGTCGACGAAAGTTCAGTTAGCGCCACGACGACGATGAAGGACGACGCGTCGATCAAGGGCCTCAGTAATGGTGTCGACAAGTTGACCGTGTCTTCGACACCACAAGACGTGGACGGGACACTTGCGCCTGCTTCGACGAAGCCGACCGAGTTGGGGGAGGTGCTAGAGCCCATCAAATCCGCGCCTTTCGTCGACGCCCCACTTGCTTCCGAATCCGCAGTAGCTAGAGCCGTCGAACCTATCGCCTAGCTTGGGTTAGCATAGTAGACGTCGTGCATTTTTTATTTTTTTTTTGTTTTTTTTTCAACTATCCGACGCGCGGCTCGTCGGTGTCTCGTCTCATCTCCTTTCAATACCAGATGCTTCATCTCTGTCTGTAGCGCTGCGTCTGATTGCAATCGTGTACCGCATAATATTACTCCCTTCATTTTTCACTTTCTTCCCGCTCTTCCCGCTGAGGCGGTCTTCGACCACGTGTTCCGACTTCCCGCAATCGTCGTCTGTGCGTTTTGGTGCGAGGGTGAGAATCCCAGAGATGGTACTCAACAAGGAAAGGGCGAGAGGGATCGTCGGTGCATATCGGGCAAGCTCGTTTTGGACGGGCGGGGGAGCTGTTGGAAGAAATGAGGGATCATCAGAGGACGGGACTATGGGTTGTGGCTTGTTAGAGGAGGTGTACTGACCCTGTATCGCTGACGGAGAGATGTTCTTGAGCGACGGGAGATAGTAGGGCCGGGTCGGTAAGGGGTTCGTCATTGAGGAAAGCTGTGCGATTATAGCACAAGATCAGATGGTGATCGAGAGTAGAACATATTTCTCATTTTTACTGACCTCGTAGATACTCGACGGCAGGTTTATGAACGTTTTCCTCCCATTTCTCCAAATCTGTTCACCTATCACGAATCAGCGCCGCGGCACGGTCGCCAAAGTCTTTGCGACAATTGCATCTCACCTGTCACATCAAGCAAAACTATCGTCACCGCATCTTGGGTCTCCAACTCCTTGATCGCGGGTAACAACTTGCTCTTGATCCATTTGACTTGTTTCTTCGCATATTGGCACGTCGAGATTTTCATCCTTTCGACAGCTGCATCGAAGAGGGATTTTGAATCGATGGAAGAGTCATTTCTGGAGGCGAGGTAGGGCGAGAATTCTTTATAGCCTGCGGAGAGCGAGATGATTCAGATTCTGCACTGCGCTGAGTCTGGCTCGGCGCCGGTACAGCTCGGCTGCTCACCGATTGCTTGATAGACCCCTTTAGAGTAATCGGTTTCGTCGGAACCCTCGCCTCCTTTCCGGTGTGCAAGGGCCCACAGTTGCTCGATCTCTTCCAAGAGACCCATCTGTACCGAACGACTGTATTAGTACACGTACATTGTCTGAGTGGGTGGAGCGTGGACTCACTTGAAGCATGCGATCGACCCGCTCGTTCAGTCGTTTCGAAAGCAACTCGGGTTCAGCATAAGGCCAAAAGATCAAAGTTGGGAACCTAGTCCGAAGTAAACTAAGTGTATCAGCTCTCATGCCTTGGTAGACTCTCTGTTAGCGTTTTGAGAGCAATCCCTGACCTTGCCTGTCCTCGTCCCTTTTGATTCTGTTCCTGCATGACATCATCCCATTGCCTTCCCTCCCAAACAATCTCGAGTGCTCGCCGGACTTTACGAATATCCCTCCAATGCCATCGTTCTGCACTACGCGGATCGAGGCGGTCCAAGAGGTCGTAGAGAGCTGGAGCAAAGTCCGATGGGGATCGATAAGGTTCGGGGACGAGCCCGAGAGGGAAATTCGGAGGGAACGAATCTGGGGTCGAGGTTTGTGGTAGGCATGGGAGGGCGAGGAATAACTGTAATAGTTCGTGTGGCAGCGCATGGATATGTTCGACTAATTTGGGAGGGAAGTGGTGCGTTGCTGAGATAGGTAGGGGTTCGGTAGGAGTCGGCCTTGGGACTGAAATGGCCGGGGTATCCGAAACGAGCTGGTTCGGGAAGACAAGGTGCTGGAGGTAATACGTCGTGCCTCCAACGATGATTGGTAGTGTATCCCGATTTCGCATATCATCGATCTGTGCGAATCCCTCCGCTGTATAGGTCAGTGTCATCCTTCCACCGTCTGTATCGACGGAAGGGACCGACCAAACGAAGCGCATCCGCTTGAAATTCATTGATGCTATATTCCTGACCCGGTTCGAGAAAGGCCATCAAATGATGCTTGATACCTTGCATCTCTTCAACGGTTGCTTTGTTGGTGATGAGATCAAGCCCTTTGTACACTTGCATCGAGTCCGAGTTGATCACTTCAGCTCCCGAGTTCGACGACGACGAGAGAGCCATGGACGCGACAGCTTGAGCCAGTTCGACGCCGAGCTTGGTCTTGCCTACACCTGTTGTTCCTACGACGGCGACGACATGGGGGCGCTGTGCGGGCAGCGTGCTCATCGTGCGCAGAACGGTCTGCCGGACGCGCTGCGAGGCGACGGACGAAGCACGTGATCTGAGCTGCAGAGTTCCGGATCGAGCTACTCCAGAGATCATGCGGTGCGCGAGTTCCAGTGCGTGAAAGTCGTGAAAGTGTGGTTCACCGCATCGTTGGTGGCGTTGGAGTGAGGACCACACGGTGGAGCTGGGCAAGGATCCAAGTAGAGGCGGCTTCGACTGATCCCCGTCGTGTGCGCAGGTTGATCCCGGCTTTAAACTACATTTGCTGAGTCGCTGGCCTGGCACTGAAAGTGAATGGACCAGATGCCGGCCAGACAGGCTCAACGTCTATATAATCACTTGCTTAGTGCTTCTCTCCCTACACTTTTGCCTCCTTGCTTGTCACGTCAACGAAAACTGAATGAAGCTCGTTGCCGGAATCCAGCCGCAATAAATGACCCACGTACGAAAGGTCTTTTCAACAAACACAGACACACACGCCTCTTAGTCCGCAGACCTACAGACATTGGTGGCTCGGGGCAAGACATTGTGTAATAACTCTCGTCCGCGCACCCTTTCCACCCATAAGTCACGATCATTGCTTGAAGTTACGCGCCGCGTGATCAAAAGCAAGCAGGTCAGCGACCGAAGCACTGGGGTCGACCATGCGCTCCCTTCCAGGTTGACTGTGGCCGGTTCCCCAATCTCGGTTGGCATGAGTAAAAGTTCTCGAGGGACCGACTGGGCGAAAGTTTACTCACTGCAACGGGATCCCAGAAAGATGGCGCTCGGCGAGAGGAGATAGAGAAGTCGGATCGGGGAGTGGCTCGTTCGCCAGGAACGCTGAGAACAAGAGATCAAGTGTTAGCCTCGGCTCGGGACGGGAAGAGAGAGATCCGTGAGTTCGAGCACGTGTGGTCCGCTCCAACAAGGACCCACCACGCAGGTATGCTTGAGCCGGTTGTCGAACGTTTTCCTCCCACCGGGTGAGGTCTAGCCACGTGGAAGAGGGATCCGGCCACGGTTCCGTCAGTAGCTGCCGCCTATGCGGCTGTGGAGGACGACCACTGTCTTGGCCCCACAGCACTGTGGATTTGTCAAGGGCTAAGGCTCACCTGTCGCATCAAGCATCACCACAGTCACTTGGGCAGGATCTTGAAGCCCCTTGACCGTCGGCAAGAGCGCGTTCTTGAGCCGATCGATCTGAAGTTGCGCGTACCGACGGGTTGCGGTCTTGGTGCGCTCGATGCCGGCTTCCAGTAGGAGCTGAGGCAAGATCGAAGAGCCGTGGCGACTTGAGATATATGGAAGCAGCTGCTTGTAACCTATTTGGTTGATAAGGAAATTTTTAAACTTCAGCTCACTACCAATCTAGAGTAATCACGGGTCCCGACTCGAAGTGAGATGCGGCGAACCAATCGACTGAAAAACCCCTTTCGACCAATCGGCGGTTTCGAGGTTTCGGCCTTGCAAGGCCCACATCTGCTCAACCTCCTCCAGAAGGCCAAGCTATGACGTATAATGAGCCGTGAAGACGTGAGAACATATGGCCGGTGTCAGTCAGGTGACCGCTCGCTGTGGTCGCCATGGCCCCTGTCATCGCTTAGTGAGACTCGACTGACCTCGACCATCTTGTCGACGCGGTCATCCAGGTTCTTGTTCAGCACGCTGGTCTCCGCGTAGGGCCAGAAAATGAGGGCAGTGTATCTGTGGAATCAAAACATCACGTTTGCGCATGATGTAAGCTCGAGCACTAGGGAGGTGACCGGTGTGCACCGGATGGGTTAGCTTCCTTCGGTTCGACTTGCCTCGGCGCCTGCTCCTGACGCTGCCCCATGCTGCCCCACGAAGACGCCGGCGTGCCGGTGGATCCGTGGCCGAAAATCAGATGTCTAAGGAAGTAGTCGGAACCCCCCACGAAAATGGGGACGGCCGACCGCTGCCACAGGTCTTGGATCTAAGCTCGTGGTGAGACATTGAATCAGTGAGACCGTTTACTAAGATCTTGGGGCCCATTTAGTTTTGATTCACCAATCTAAGCGCGTCGGATTCGAAATCTTGGACCGAATAACTCTGGTCGGGTTCGAGAATGTTGAAAAGGTGGTGCTTAACGCCTTGCATTTCTCGAGGCGTCGTCTTGTTCGTCATGATGTCGAAGCCTTTGTAGAATTGCATCGAGTCGGAATTGATAACCTCCGCAATGGGGGCCAGCCGCGAGTCAGGGGCGGAACGTCCAGGATCAGGGTGTGGAGCCAGGGTGGGCACAGCCCTCGCAAGCTCGACCCCAAGCTTGGTCTTGCCCACACCAGTGGTGCCGACGACTCCTACGATGCGAGGCAGTGGATCCTGTCCGACCTGGGTGTGAAGAAGTCGACGAGAAGCTTGGGCGAATACTTTTCGTGAGTGAAACATCTTCACGAATTTCGAAGAGGGTGTTTCGGAGATTGCAAGTGGAGGAAGAAGGGAAAATGAGCAACTGGAGTTCAGGGGACGTCCACTTTAGGTAGTCGAAAGCGGTTGAAATAGGACCCGGGAAAGCTCAGCCGAAGGTGTGTCTCGAAAAACCCCGTTTTCAGGCCGATTTGTACACCGAATATCCCTATCCAAGGGGTGTATGTATTCCGGTGTAAGACCAAATTATCGTGTTGTGTTGAAAAAGTTACTCTACCATCAAAAATTACGTCATGTAGCATTGTAGCATGTCACAAGGCATAAATGGGCCCGAAAAGTACAAATCTCCGAGACACACATTGAGCTGAGCTTTCCCGGGTCCTGTTGAAATCGATTTACTTTCTTTCGGGGGTATGTCGTTATGCGAGCACGTACCAGCCCAACACTTGGACGAGGCCCGTTCGACCCGACGCTCAGGATTTCCGAACCTCAAGCGTGGGTCGCTCACGATCCCGAATTTTGCCGGGTGCTGTGGACTCTGGAGGGCTCAAATTGATCATGTGATCCGGTTGATGAACAGATGTTTGGACTCTCACGGGCCCGCAATTCTGATTCCGGTCGAGTCGACGACGTGGATGATAATTGACTGCCCGCAGACTGCCTGCCCGTCTTCGGGACCGTGATGTCGAACAGCCGACACGATCGGTTGAGGGCGGGAATCGTCTGACTAAACAGAGGGCTGACGAGAAAGGGCTCAGAAACGAATGAGGCGCACTTGAATAGCCGGCCTGAAATTGCTCTCGCTAAGATCGATCGCACGTGCCGCTTGCGCTTCGGATCCGGGATGCGCGCTCCTGCCACGCCGGGGCGACAGGGGTGCACCCGATCGGCCGATCGACTAACCGTGACACAGCCGGAAAAGGCTCGCCAGACCGCATGAATTGCTGCTCGGTGGTAGAGCGTCTGCATGGACAAGACATGCAGCACTGAAGTGCCATAGCCCTGGGGCGAATGAAAGGCTTGGAGGTGTCGTCAACCGTCCTCAACAGCTACTTACCCGCCATGCCAGTGCTTTTCAGAATTTGGGGAGTGGCGGGACCGGGACGGCGGTGCCAGGTACCCGCTGGCTCACGGAGGCATGGACTTTAACGATCGACGTGTGATGTCCTCTACGGGCATCACAGTTGTCTCACCCGAGGAAGGATAACTGTTTTATCGGTGTTGAAGCACTAGCAAGTAGTGGGGAAATGTTAGTCGCCAGCGCGTCGCGGCCCTGCCGAGTCCGCGTCTGGATCGAGACGGACTTCGCGGTCGAAGTTCTCGGAGCGCTTACCCGGCAAGCTTGCTCCTGTTCGATCGATCAAGTGAAGATATGATCCTGGATCTAGATCAAATACAGGGACTGTACTTGAGGCGCCTCCCCGATCAGCGGGCTCTGATTTGATTCTGATCCGACTGAACCCTGATCCTGACCCTGATCTCGATCTCGACGATGTTCGGCTAAGACGTGCCCCAAGTGACGATTCTCGAATTCTCACGCGGAAGGTTTGCCCCGATAACATGGATAAGCCCCTATTTGTAGCCGAGCTATAGCGGGCTCTGTCGAGTCAGAGAGCACCTGTCAAGACTAACGGGGGACCGAACCAAGTCTGGTCGTCGAAAGCATACAAAGCGATAATGTACCGATGTGCAGGCACTTCCGGCGATGTGCAGAAATCCGGCGCGCCCTTTTCGCCTCCATATCCGCACCGTCGCAGTAGTGTGCTTCGCAACATCATCCGCGTCGGCTCACATCGCCGCCAAAAGGCCAAACTTTGGAAAACCTCCGATGCACCACGGGGCAGCATGGCCGACACATACGCCATCGACGTGCATTGCTCCCTCGAGGCATGTCGCACGCTCGACCTCCTCCCTATCCGGTGCGCAGGCTGCACCCTCGTCTTCTGCGGGCCGCATGCCCCACCTGCCCAGCATGGGTGCTCAGGCATCGCCAGGGCGACTGCGGAAAACGTGCAGGACGGGAAACGTTTCGCGGACAAGTTTGAGGATCTTCTGCCGGCTCCGCAACGTCACGCGTTTGAACGCGATCAGATGAAGCAAGACCAACAAGCCCGGTCGAAACAAGCTAAGGAGATCATTGAGCGCAACTTTGGTGCGAGTCACATTCAGACCCTCGAGCGATGATTGAGACACCCGATGGACTACTGATCGTTCGTGGCTGTGCGCTTCGTCAGGTCTCCTCCATGTTAACGGCGCCACCGACGAAGCCATCAGCTGCTGTCAAGTCGGCACATACCAAGCCCTTATCACCTGTCGTCGCACTCATGAAACTCAAGCAACGGGCTCAACCCATCGATGCCACCGCCAAGCGACTCAAGATGGAGGATAGGCTCTACCTCACCGTGCGGTTCTGCGAAGGCGAGGAGCGAACAGTCGCATCGACCAAGGAGGTCTGGCTGGGCAAGGAAAGCACCGGCGGCAAAGCAATCGATCAACTGGCACAGATGTTCGATGTGGCGAATGTCAACAATACTACGACCGATGGCACGAAGCGGCTCACGCTGGCCAGCTCGATGAACGATGACACGTGCCTGCCGACATCGGAAAGGCTCTCGCAGTTGGTGCAGAATGGGACCGAGTTGGTTTTGATGCGAGGCGCCCGATTCAAGTGATCGGTTTTACTTGTATTCTAGACCTCGTGTTGTAAACCATTCTGCGAATCCCCGGCGCAAGGCACTCGACTACCACTCCGAACCCGCCGGTAGCTGAGAGTCACGTGATGTCTCACCCCGCGGCGGCAAAGGCGGCCCGCTTTCTCACCCCGCGGCTGGATTTCTTGCGATTTGCGGAACTTACTGCACCACCTCCCCCGCGCCGGACCTCTTCGTCCCTCTCGCTCTCCTGCCCTCTCCCACCACATCACCGCTTCGCAAATCCATACGAAATCAGCCATGTCTTCCGCACCAGTCAATTACGCTGCTGTCTTGCATGGATCCAAGGATCTGCGCCTTGTACGTTTCGTCTCGTTCGACTGCTTTCGCCCGGTCGATCTGCCCCACGTCGCCGAGGGCTCACTCCGCATATCGTTGTCTCACAGACCGAGCGTGAGGTCGTTGCGCCCGTTGCTGGAGAAGCACAGGTCGCCGTCAAGGCCACTGGTCTCTGTGGATCAGGTCAGCATAGATGGCTAGGGCAATGGTTCAAGCGTGGTTGAGGATCTCGCCCGGAAGCTGAGCTTCAATTTTTGGCACTCTCATCGGACTTTTTCTCTCTGCACTCTTGTACAGATATGCACTACTACATTCATGGTGCCGTCGGTGACTTCAAGCTTCGGTGCGTCACTGGAACCACCTTCGGCAGAGCCTTCCAAGCCCCCCCACGTTTCGGACTTTGCGCTGACACGGTTCGACGGCCTGATCAACTCATCCAGTCATCCCATGGCGCTCGGTCACGAGTCTGCTGGTGTCGTCGTAAGTTGGTTTCAGATTTTCGTGACAGTAAGAGACTTAAAAAGACTACTTACAGTTCCTGAATCCTGTCCAACCTCCTTCTAGACCGCTGTCGGTGAGGGCGTAACGTCGGTGGCTGTCGGTGACCGAGTGGCGATCGAGGCCGGTGTTTACTGCGGTCAATGCAGGCTTTGCAAGACTGGACGATACAACCTCTGCGGCAAGAGTGAGTCTTGTGACTAAACATGTGCACGAATATCGAAGACCGAGCTGACTTCGTCCGCAATTCTTCTCTCCAAAGTGTGCTTCAATTCTTCCGCCAAGGTCTACCCTCACGCCGACGGATCCCTTCAGACTTTTCTCAACCACCCTGCGAGGAACCTCCACAAGCTCCCCGATGCGTGCTCTTACGAGGCCGCTGCCTTGGTCGAGCCTCTTTCAGTGGTTCTTCACGCCTCCCGAAGGGCCAACATCTCCGCCGGCCAGAGCGTTCTCGTCCTCGGTGCTGGAGCCGTCGGTATCCTCGCTCTCGCCGTCGCAAAGGCCCACGGTGCGACCCACCTTGTCGTCGTCGACATCAACGAGGCCCGCGTTAACTTCTCCATCCAAG
This sequence comes from Microbotryum saponariae, assembly GCA_900102585.1. NCBI lineage: Eukaryota > Fungi > Basidiomycota > Microbotryomycetes > Microbotryales > Microbotryaceae > Microbotryum > Microbotryum saponariae. Next base: position 909,851 of record FMWQ01000050.1, on the reverse strand, counting down.
AAGGATTCGCTAACGCCGGTCACATTTTGCCTCGAACGGCCCGACCGGAAAACTCGACGCAGTCTTTGGAACAAGCCAAGGCGATGGCTGATGATGTGTTGGCAAAGTACTCGGTCCCCGATTCGGATGGATTCGATGTTGTGCTCGAATGCACCGGTGTCGAGACGTGCATGCAAGCCGCCATTCACGTGAGGATCTAGCAAGTCGTGATGCAAGAAAAGCACAGTGCTGACCGTTGACATTATTTCGACCGTTCCAGGCTGCCCGACCGGGAGGCAAAGTCGTCTACATCGGCATGGGAACCCCCAACGCGACCCTCCCCGTTTCCGCCGCCGCCTTCCGAGAAGTCGATCTCCTCGGCGTCTTCCGTTACGTCAATACTTACCCCGATGCGCTTGCGTTGTTCGGTGCGGGTCGATTACCCGGTGTGGAGAAGCTCGTGACGACAAGACACAAGTTGAGCGATGTAAATCAGGCGTTCGAGGAACTCATCAAGGGCGTTGATAAGGGTTAGTCTGGGGACCGTGGTTGAGAGAGTAATTATACGAGGTGGTGACGCTGACACCACGCCTCGTTAATGTTCCATTCAGATGGCAAAATGATCATCAAGATGATGATTGGTGACTACTGAGCGGTTTTGGGTCATACACGGTGATGGAATGTGGTTTCCGTGATCGGGGGGGCAAATTCTTCTCGGAGAGTGATGTAATACAGCTTTTGTCTTTCAACTAATTCGCTTTTGCGCACATGATATTGAAGCGCCATCCTCGTGTTAAGGTTACACGAAGAGAACTAAGCCAACTCGAAGTAGCGTTTCAGCTCCCAATCCGTCACAGTGGCGTTGAACAGATCCGTCTCGTTTTCCTACAAGGACAACCCAGGTATAGGTCAGTAGAGCTCTTATCACAACAGCCGTTCAATTCAATACCAGCTCACCCTCGTCCCAGCAAAATGGTCCACAAAGTCATCCCCCAACACCTTCCTCGCCATCGAATCCGTCGCCTTCATATTCTCCGTCGCACTCGCCAAACTCCTCGGCAACCTCGCGAAGCTCTGAATCGACGCTGCCCCACCTTTACTCGTATCGATGGGAGGGATCGTCAATTCGAGTTTCTCCTTGATGCCGTGCAGACCCAGCGCAAGGATGGCGGAGAAGGTCAAATGAGGGTTCATATCCGCTCCTGGGACGCGGATCTCGAGACGCGTTGCCGGAGGGGAAGCGAGAGGAGGGGAAATAATGCGGACGGAGGCGATACGGTTCTCGTAGGCGTACATGACGCGTGTAGGGGCCCAGAAGGATTCGACGAGGCGCTTGTAGCCGTTCACGGTAGGGACGAGGAGGGGCATCTGGTCGGCGGGGGCAGAGAGCAGTATTTAATGGGTTTCTTTTCCCCTTCGTAAGCCTTGAAGTGCTTGACTCACAATATCGGGTAAACCCAAAAGCACGCCGGCCAAGAAGTGCTCAGCCGTCTTGCTGATACGCTTCGTATCCTCAAACGTGGCATCCGCCCTCCCGTCCTTGATCTCGCTCTCTTCGACAGCAAAGACGTTCTTGCCCGACTTGTCACGCAACGAGATGTGGACATGACCGGAGCATCCCGGCTGGTCGGCGTACGGCTTGGCCATGAAGGTGGGCATGATGCCGTACTTGAGGCCGGTCGTCTTGGCAACCCATTTGAAGAGAGTCGCGTTGTCGGCCATGCGCAGCGCAGGTTGGTACGCCAAGGCCGACTCGAAGACACCGGGACCTTTAAGATGAGAAGGCGTCAATATTCGTGTTCTATACTGGACCAATCTGCGCTGTAGCGGCACCTACCTGTCTCGGTGTGGTGCCCTTTGGATGGTCATCGTGGACATCAGTGAGAAGAATTCGCCAAAAACATCAACAGCAGCCCTGAGGAAGTTCACCTTCGATGGGAATGCCAAACTTGGCGCAGTTGTCCCAGATGTCATGGAAGTACTCGCTGTTGAGGTCGGGGCGGAGCATCGAGTAGCCATGCATGCCGCTGGTCAGAGGTTCGAGGTTCTTGAAGTCCTTGGCTGCGACCGACTGCGCGCGCGTGGGGGAAAGGGATGAGGGACGTCAGCGATGGGGACAGTTCAAAACTCTGGAAGATCCGGTTTGGTCTACTTACTACGGGTGTTTCTCTGAATTGGAAGTACTCGTACTGGCAGGGGTTAAGATTGATGCAAGAAACAGTTGCGGACGAGCAAAGCAGGTTTGCTATCGGTCAGTCTTGAAATTCTCGTTCGTGGGGCGATGACGGCGCCGGCTTCGTGACCGACCGACCGACCGCAGATGACGGAGGGATGACTGACCTCTGCACCGGCATAGGCGGAATAGCCCTCGGCTTCAATCTGATCGTTGATGCGTTGCAACAGGCCTCGAGGGCACGCACAAAGGGTCTCGTTCGTGGTCGGTTCGATGAAGGTGATGAGGAAGAAGGGCAACGAAGGCGTGGTCGGGGTACGGCGATAAGTGTCGAGGTCGATGCGAGCGATCAGATCGCGGTACCCGTTGGCGAGGTTGGAGATCTTGAGCTCCTTGGCGTAGGCCTGGTCATGCATGTCCCAGCCCATGACGACGGAACAGAAACCGAAACCATCGACCGCGGCGGAGAGAAACTTGTCCTTGGCCATGATCTTGCCCCTCAACACCCCGTCCGCGTCGACGGCGCACACCTGCACCTTGGTGTCGTCAGCGAGCAGCTTGGTCAATTCTTGAATCGTTGCCGTTGCCATGGTCAGAGTAGGTCGGGCGGGTGTTGTTTCCGAGGTGCTCGATGAAGCGAGATGGGGACTGGCGGAGTGCCGCGGAGATGCTCCCGCCTGCCAGCGTGCCCGCTGGCCTGCCGTCCCGATGAGCTCGCACGGACCACCCAAGTCCGCGTCAGCCGGCCGGTCGCCCGAGCGGCCATTTTACGCGATCGAGCGCTGGCTTCATATTTCCGACCATCGACCGTCTCGATGCCCAAGCGTACAGATAGCGGTGCCACGACGGGCGCTGCACCGATACAGAAGAAGCTCAAAATCGGCACCCCTTCTCCTCGTGTGGCTGCACCTCTGTCCCTGGACCTGGCATCCGACGACGTCGACAACGATGACGACAACGACGACGTCACGCTCGATCTCGAGCGGCAGCGACGGGTTCAACAGGAGCAAGCCGATGCAGAGCTCGCGAGGAAGCTGGCGCGGAGTGAAGGCACTTCATTGGATACCGTCAAGTTCCACGAGCGCCACTTTGGCAAGGCTTTTACAGCAGCAGCAGCAGCAGCTGGTGTCGGCAACGCGACTCGGATGGGCGACACCAGTGGAGTGAGCTCGACATTGAGCACGGCCGGGGAACCGTCCTCGTCGCGCCTGCCTCGACACAGGACCGTCTCGGCCAAGAGCGAGACCGAAACGATCAGTTTGGTTGACGAAGACGACGATGATGGCGAAGAAGGAAAAGACGACGACGACATCGTCATCACTGGGTATGCGCCAGCCTCAACCTCTAAGCTGCCTGCGAAGTCACTCTCGACCCCGATCGCGCCTGTCTTCCAATCGCCGACCAAAAAGTCAGCCGTGGCCCTGGGCAAAGTCAAAGACGAAGATAAAAACGCAGTCGCTTCATTGCCGTCCAAACCGGACGCGTTCTCGTTTCTTGCGTCGCCCGGCAAAGCCTCAGCCTCGTCGTCAAAGACCCTGTTAGGAGCTTCCACCGGACCGACCGGCGCACTTCTCCCACTCGATACCTCCCTGTTTACGTTTGCACCCTCCTCCCATGTCGACACATCATTCTGGCCCGCGGGCAGGATGCCCTACTCGTACTTGGCCGCCGCGTTCGCTCTCATCTCGACCACCAAATCTCGCCTCTTCATCTCCCGCGTCTTGACCAATCTGTTCCGCGCCGCCATCGAGCTCGACCCAGAGTCGCTCGAGAGTGTCGTGTATCTGTGCTCAAATCGCATTGGACCCGCCCATGAGCGTGATCTGGAGCTGGGGGTTGGCCCCCAGGTGTTGAGCAAGGCTTTCAAGGAGGTGTCGGGCTTGACTCCTCAAGCTTTACGACAGCTCAACAAGCTCGGAGATCCTGGTAACATCAAGGAGAGCTCCTCACCCATGCCTTGCCTCTGAATCTGATAACTCATGTTTCGCGAACAGGCGATGTGGCATACGAAATGAAAAAATCGGTCCGACTACTCGTCCCGCCTCCACCACTGGTCTGTCATTCGTTGTTTGCGCAGCTCCACATTATCGCTCGGCTGAAAGGATCCGGATCGCTCGAGAGGAAGACCTCGATCGTGAAGCGACTTCTCGTCTCGGCCCAGGGCGAAGAAGCGCGATACCTCATCCGAACGCTCGTCGGCAACTTGAGGATCGGCGCCGTGCGATTGACCATCATCACTGCGCTCGCCAAGGCGTTTTGTCTTTCGCGCAAAGGGGGGGAACAACCCGTATCGGACGATTTCTACATCTTTCCGAGAGAGCGCCAAGACGTGACAGACGAGGTTGATGCGAAGAAAGGAGCGGGCAAGACGAAAGAAAAGGTCAAGGGCGACAAGGAGCGCTTGCTGGAGGAACGACTCGATCGAGCCGAGGCCATCGTGAGGAAGGTGTGGGCGAGGCATCCCGATTATGGGCATGTTGTGGCGGCGTTGCTCGACCATGGTATTTCACTGCTAGAACTACGCGTTCCTATAGCCGTCGGAACGCCTCTGGAACCGATGCTCGGGTCCATCACCCGCGGCGTGTCCGAGATCTACAGCCGATTGGGATCGCGACCGTTCGTCAGTGAAGCCAAACTCGATGGGCAGCGTGGTCAGATCCACGTCTCTACGGTCGAACCAAGCGGATTGAGTGACAACAGTCGAGGAAAATGGTACGATCCACCCGAAGCTAACGCGGACCAGACGCGCATCTGGATCCGATGCTTCAGTCGTCATCTTGAGGACATGAGCGACAAGTTCCCCGACATCGCTCCGACGCTTGCTTCGCTCGTCCACCGAGAGACGGCGCGGGGACTTCCTCTGGAGAATTTCATTCTCGATTGTGAGATTGTCGCTATTGATCCGCAGACTTCAGAGTTCAAGACGTTCCAAGAGTTATCATATCGATCCAAAAAGGACGTGCAGATGGGCGACATCAAGGTCCGGGTCGGTATTTTTGGTGCGTATCCGAGCTCACGGGGTTATGGACCTTTGGACGAGAATGAGCGCTGACTTGACTCTAATTATTTCATAGGCTTCGACTTGATGTTTCTCAATGGAGAGGTGGGTCGATTCGAGGACCCGGCGTTTTCCTGACCTCATGCGGAGACCTTGATCGAACCCACAGTCGCTCCTCAATAAGTCGTTCCGCCAACGTCGCCATCTCCTGTACGAGCGCTTCTCCCCGCTTCGGCCCACCGATCCACGTTACGCCAAGTGGGAGCTTGTACCCTCCTGTATGGACAACGACAAAGTCAAAGTCCAAGCGTTCTTCCAAGAAGCGTTGAAAATGAGGGCCGAAGGTATCATGGTCAAGGTAGGTCTTGGCCGGTTTGATGGGGGTCCACAGGCCTGCTGATCGCTTGCTTACACTGCAGCTGTTGGACGAAGCCGAGCTGGAAGAAGACCCGGAAAATGAAGTGGACCCAGATCTTGGGGACTACTCGGATGAAGGAGAAGCTGGAGAGAAGAGTGAGCTCGACTCACCGCCGCCTTCGACCCCACTATCGACGTCCAAAGCGACCTCGACCCACTCGCCGGTCAAAGACCAAGGTCGTCGACGAAAGATCCTACCCGCGACCTACGAGCCCGACAAGCGAGCCGATTCATGGCTCAAGGTCAAGAAGGACTACTTGGATGACCTGGGGGACTCGCTTGACCTCATACCCATAGGCGCTTGGCATGGTAACGGCCGGAAAGCGCAGTGGTGGAGTCCGATCCTCCTTGGTGTGTATGATCCCGAGTCGGGGCAGATCCAAGCTGTGTGTAAATGCATGTCGGGGTTCACGGATGACTTTTATAAAGGTGAGCATTCGCACCAGGCCTTGTCTCGCGCGCGATAAGATGGCCACTGAAGGGACTAATTGGGATTCTCGTACCAGGTCTAAACGTCAAGTACGCACCGGACGGGGAGTTCGCGAGCCGCTCGAAACCTTCCGAGATAGAGGCCGCCGGCTTACGCCCTTCTATTTGGTTCAAACCCAATGAGGTATGGGAGATGCGAGGGGCCGAGTAAGTACCTTCAGGGGGAGGATGGGAGTGCTCGGTGGCGTCGCAGCGTTACTGACCAAAAGTTTTTTTCTTCCTGCGCAGTTTCACCCTCTCACCGGTCTACCCCGCTGCTCAACATATCCTGGGGGAACGAGGTGAGGCTCTTTGACACGTGATCAGAGCTTGAGGACACTCGTGCTCCGGCGAGGTAGGCTAACGAGCATTCGATCTACGGCCTCTCAGGGGTGTCGGTGCGCTTCCCGCGCTTCATCAAGGTCCGCGAGGACAAATCGATCGAACAGGCCACGACGACCGAGCAGCTCGCGGAGATGTATCAGAATCAAGGGAAGCATCCTTGAGGGATGGGCGCTAGTTCTTGTCTCACTGCGATTGTAGTGAGATGACTCATCGCGATCGCGCTCAGTGGCGTCGTGAAGTGAAGGAAGCCTGCTGGTCACGTGATTTACTTCTTTGCGGGCGGCGTCACCGTTGTCGATCGAACATATCGGGGGAGAGGGTAATTTTGGCAATTCGAGATTCTCGATGCTCTATCGACCGACCGGGTACCGCGGCCCAGAGAAATTGCGTGAAGGACCGTTGAATTGGTTGATTGAGCCTAAAAAGCTTTTTGTGAGGCACGCGACGACGAGCGCGCGACGTGCGCGCCCGATCACTTATGGACGCGTCAGACGCCAGATCCTGCTCTGTGTGGGGTTGCGCGAGCTGGCTCGACTCCTCCATAGTGCGCGCTGTTTGTGGCGTTTGTTTTAGGATGGAAGAGTCGAGTTGCAGTGATAAGAGAAAAACCCGCACTCCGTAACAAACGGAGGGTTTTCTAAACAGGAGTTATGAACAAGTAGGGTGGGAGGGAGGAGCTCAAAAAAAATGGTCGATTGGCTTTGCTCAAAGAGCGCAGGTCCGATTAGTAACTAAAACACTGCAACTGACTTGGGGGATAGGGCATACCTTTGCTCGAAAAGCGCAGGGCGATGGCAGGGGAGGAAGGCGACGCGGTAGGTAGACGCGGCCAAACGAGGTCTGTATACAAGGTAGCCCCATGAGTCAACTTGCCCAACAAGGACAAGGAATTTGGCAACATGCCCAACAAGGACAGTCGTGATCCGGAATGCGAACCTTAGCTAGAAACAGCGAGCCGCGATAGTGCGAGTCTCGAAAAGTTCGCCCTTGCTCTAAGCAGTGGGTGCGATACGACCTTGCAAAGCAGCGGGTACGGCGGCTGCTTACAACGTAGTGGCAGGCTAGCTCATCAGTCCAACTGTCCAACAAGGGCAGAGGGCTTACGAGGGATGTTACCCACTTTGAGTGAGTAGAGACTGGCAGGGGGGGTGCCGGAACCACAACACGAAACGCTAAGGCGTGCGGGACGACGAGGGAGAGGGAGAGGAAGGGCCCGCGCGCGCCAGCGGGTGAGCAAGGCGGGAGGCCCAAGGGGGCCGAGAAGAGTGCGTGCTGGCACACGGTCCAAAGAATGCGTGTTCGAAGAGTGGAGCGCGAGCGGGCCCCGTTAGGCCGAGACCAGCGCGCTTGAGCTGTCCGCGTCAAAATCTTGCAGCAAAGGCCGAAAAGACTATCGACGTGACGATCACGGTCACTGGCAATGTGAGACACTTTCATTATGGATGTCAAAGGATTGCAAGAGGATGCCAGGGGAGGTCGAAGAGAATGTGATGTGATGAAGCTGTTGGGGTAGGATCGAGACAAATAGGAGAAGGATTGTGAGACAAGCAGGTCGGGAACATGATCTCTGTTTTATCAGGGGTCATCTTGGCGAGACGAAATCACAAAATCACCGAGCTCGTCGACTTTGGAAGTGAAAAACCTCGCGAAATACAAGAGTCTTATCATGTAGGTGGTGGACTAGAGAGGTTTGTGATTGATTTTTTGATGAGTAAGTCCGTGCTAGCATGCCATGAGCCAAGCGGTGTATTTTGAAAGCACGTTTTAGCGGCGCAGGAAGACGAACCGTGCTCTCGGGCCTCGGCTAAACGCCTGCGACACGCGCCCGGTGTGGCAGCCTCGCGTCAGTTGAGCGGCGGTTCGTGCTCGTCGAAAGGTCTCCTCTGCGCTTTCACGCTCTCTTTTCTTCCGCATCTCCACCTCCCCTTCCCCGGTTCACCCCCGGGTCTCATCTCGGACTTGATCTCTCTCACCGACCAACTCTTTGATCCGTTGATCCGTCCTCTTCCCCCATCAGCTAGTATGGTCGAAGTCAAGTTGCACCCGGTCGCACAGAGGTCCAAGCCTTGTCACGCTGCGGTTGCTGCTCAAGAGGAGCGCGACGCGATCCTGGCCACCCCGCTCTTCCCTCAAATCGAGACCCTGATTGAGAGCGGCACGAACGCCCCGACCAAGAGTGCTCATCCCCCTTCAAGCGTCAAGATGACTACTCGACCTGCCTCGTCGCCGATCCGACACTCGTCGCTGCGCGCCGCCAAGTCGTCGTCGTCGTCCAACTTTACCGGCGGTGCCAACGTCGCGCCCGTCTTCACCCCTCGCCATGGACTACAAATCGATGCCACCCAATTTCCCCTTCTGTCGACTCGCAACAACGTCCCTCCTATCCGAGTCCTCACCGCTGATGATTATGCACGCCTGCAAGCAACCTACTCGAAGCAACGTCTGCCCGAGGACGTGCTGTTCCCTTGGTCGCACGGCAGCGCTGATATCCCCCACTCGGCAGCGAGCCAGTACTTTGGCTTCGCCAAGGGCACAGCCGCTCGAGCACCCAGGTCAGTACCTTCTCCCTTTGATTTCGTTCGCTCGGAGCACGTGAAATTTTCTTCTCGACATGGCTTTCCCTTTCGAGGTGCTTTGTGGTCCGTCGTCGCCGCCGACGCCGGCGGTTGCGCGCGCGTCCCTCCTGCCCGCGCTCGCTGCGCGTAACCCGCCGGCGCTAAATCGTTCGACTTGTCCGACGCGCCGTGCCTGAGTCGCGCGCCGCCTCAATTTGATGAAAGGGGACCGACCGCCAGGACGCGCGACGCATGCCCCATGACTGTTACCACCAGAGGCTCGCACCTGTAGCATCGGATAGATCCAACCCATGATCGTGTTCGCCCAGACCTTGTGGTCCACTCGCTGATCTCGCATCTTTCCTCTTCGCCTCCGTAGCTACCGCGGATTGACGACCGTCCACTGCCCCCCGCCAGTGACGCCGTGCTCGACTTCGGCACCTTCTCGCCGACGAGGGCTCATCTCTTCTTTCGCCTCGTGGTCCACCAACTCGTCGACGCACTCGTCTTCATCCTCGGTCTCCTCTACCTCGAGCGAAGACTCGTCCTCGTCCTCGGCATCGGCCTCTCCTTCGCCCTCGCTCCATTCTGCAACGCCCACCTGCCGCCTCGTCTCTTCCCTGCCCCTATCTTCGATTATCTGTGCGTCGACAAACTCGTTCGCTCTGCCCGCACCGGAGACTTTCCAAACCGTCAACTTGCGCCATTTTGCGCTGCAAGCGGCCAAGTACGCGACCATCAGTGATATCGTCGTCTATGGAGAGAACGGCGCCGAGTCCCACGTCATCGATGCGGCGGCGCGAGTCGCGGAGGCTCAGGAGCGTGAACATCGTCGTCGAGGCGGGGACGCCGCCGGTGCGATTCAGTACAACGTCTACATCATTGCCGATCCCTTCGTCACATTTGAGCAACGTTACCCGACGATCGTCGGCATCGACTCGAATGGTTTCGTGAGGAACAAGCTCAACTTCTTTGAGCGCGAGCGAGAGGAGATGCGCGTCCTCACCCAGGCGAGCGAGATCTTGCCCAACGTTTGGCTCGGTAACGCTCAGGATGTTCCCCAAGCACCGTACGCCCAGGCCTTGTCGAACGACTCGAGCTCATCTTTGCTTGACGACGGCAACCCACTCTCCTTCTCTATTTGCATCGAAGCGCACGACCAAGCCGCCAACGTCTCCGCCGCAATCTTGCGCGACGCGGACCGCAACCTCAACGATCTCGAAGCGCAGGGTCAGGCCTACGAAGAGGTCCGCCAGTTGCTCGACGACGAGATCGATACAACGGCTTCTCAACTCGGTGAGGAGCGCGTCAAGATCCTCCGACCCCATGTTCACGACCTCGTGCACTTTGAATGCCCCTCGACGAGCACCAACTGCGTCGCGCCCAACTCGTCCAGCCACACAACGAAGCGAGCGCAGACGCAATTTGTCAACGCGCTCGTGGAGCTCGCGGTTTGGATGCGCCGCCAAGCTTGCCCCGATGACACGTCGCGCTTGCCTCGAAGGATCTTGCTGCACTGCGGCGATGGCTACACCGAAAGCTCGCTTCTGGCAGTGACCTACGTCATGGTCGCCGGTGGGGGTCGCAACGCCGCCGAGGCCTACCTTTACCTCCAAGAGTCGGCCCAGCGCAGCTTCTACATCTATCCCCAGGACTACCAGCTCTTGCCGATGATCGAGCGCCGCGTCATCGACGTTTTGTGCCGAGAGGAGCAGGAGTGGCTTGCGACGCGCAAGAGTATGTCGTGGCAATTGACGGCCTCTCCCATGGCGCCGTCAAGGTCCTCTTCGGTATCGTCGATCAATGGCGGTGGAGAGGAGCTCACCAGCACCGGCATGGAGCGCAGTGACTCGGGCTACGTCTCCAACTCGAGCACACCAACCAAGACCTCCAAATTCGTGCAGGCCGTGCGAGGAGCGCTCTCTTCCAGCAGCAGCAACAGTTGCGACGACGCCGAAATGAGACCTCGGTCCCCTTCACCCGATGCCGAACTGGCACAGCAATGGTTCTCCTCCAAGCCTCGGCCTTCGAACACCTCGAACAGCCCGTGGTTCTACGCCCCAATGTTCGATGGTCACTTTCCTAGCCGGATCTTGCCTTTCCTTGTGAGTACACAGCCCAGAGCGCGCGCAGCGATCTCCGTGTCCTAAGACTTGAAGCTGACCACTCTCGTCACTTTCGCAGTACCTTGGCAACCTGAACCACGCCAACAACGCCTTGATGCTCAAGAAGCTCGGTATCACCCACGTAGTCTCGATGGGCGAATCGGCGCTCACGCCCCCTCGTCCGCCACCAGTTGGAGCCGCCGGGTCCAACGAGACACACACGAATTCGCTGTGGCTCGAAGAAAGACTCGGCAACATCAGCGTGCTGGACATGAAGAATGTCGCCGATGACGGCATCGATTCGATCCGTCCTTACATCGACCAAGCACTCGAGTTCATCGACCAAGCGCGTTGGACCGGCGGCAAGGTCTTGGTCCACTGCCGCGTCGGCGTCTCGCGCAGCGCGTCGATCGTCATTGCTTATCTCATGAAGCACATCGAGCTCGATCTCGCTTCGGCGTACTTGCTCACGCGCTCGCGTCGACTCAACATCCTCATTCAACCCAACTTACCGTTCTTCGCGACGTTGCACACCTTTGAGGCAGACCTACTCGCGGACAAGGACGGACGCATCGCTCGTCGCGAGATCGCGCCCGACGATGATAGCGATCAACATCTCGGTCGTGCCGGCCTGAAACGCTCGAATCGGGTTGCATGGTCGTACCTGTGCTCCTCGGTTGCTTCTCTTAACGAGAGGTTCCTCTGCTAGATCAAACCTCCTCCATCTCCATATCATCTCCGTCTTGCAGATTGTATCAATAACCGACTTACCCTCATCTATCACCTTTCTAGCTTTCGTCTTCTCGGGTTTAAGGGTTTCTTCTCTCAAATGCGTCATCGGGTGGTTTTCGTTTCTCAAAAGTCGTTTTGTTCCATTCGCATACATTTCGTTCTTTTTTTCTGTTCTTTTCTCTTTCTTCTCTTCGTCCTGAACCTGTATCGTTCTTTTTCAGTCTCAGTTTTCCCGTTTCCGTCGCAAATTGCAACTCTGACTCTTCTACTTCGTCGTTTCTTCATTCTCATTTCATCATTCTCGCCTAGCAATTACCCCAATGGTTCCCTTCTTTCGTTCATGACACTGGTGCCTGCTTCGATTTGAGTGAGATGCAGTGAGGAAGACCGAGACTACACCGAGCAGCATTACGTTTGCTGTGGGCCTCTGAACCCTCACAGAAGACCGGATTTAGATGATTGTCAAATTTAGGTGCTCATGATCATGTACGGTGCTGGAGTTTCAGAAAAAAAAAAGTCTCAAAGAATGGTCGCGACGATCCTCCTCGAATGAGGCAACTTCCTAAACTCGAGTAAGTAGATGCCCTGAAAGCGTACACGAAGTTTCCCGATCAGCTCTTCGCCGGCCCACTACCCTTTTCAGAAATTTCAGAAACACTCTCATAACTGACCTGCCACGTCCCTAACGCCAGTCTCCCATTCATGATCGGGATCTGTACGCTGGCACCTATGAGGGAAGATTTCGAATGCGAGACGGAATCGTCCGGTCCCTCATCGACGTGGTCCCAAGGCAAGGATTCGGGCACGATCTTGTCGAGACACATGTCCATGTCCGTTCGCACGTCGGGGTCGCACTAAGGGGAAGAGGGTGAGAGGGTGCTTAGTTTCTGTAGTTTCTAGAATTTTCGGGTTGTTTGAGTTTGGTGTATTGACTTGCATTCTCGTTCAAGGAAAGCGCGGCGGAGGTATGTTGCAGGAAGAGGTGGAGGATGCCGACCTGTGGGAATTGAGGGACGAGTTTTTCAGTTTTCATGAGCTTCGAATGGCAAGGGGATGCAGAACTTTGTTGCGGAGATATGAAACTCACTTTGGTGTTCTTGACGCCTTCTTCGATTTGTGCCATGATTTCGTTCGTGACGAGGTGGCAGCTATGGGTGAAAAGAACAGTACGCACGAGTGACGACGTCATCATCGTGTTAGTCCGAGTGCAGTGGGGTCCGACGGTCTGTGAAGTGGCGACCATAGGTGGCGTAGAAGGTCTTTTCTGGGATTGCTCACCCTTTGGATCTCGTCTTGAGCTTGATCTCACGTTGAAAGCTAACACACCGGATGCACCCGAAAGAAAGGATCAGCATACGCCCAGGTGGAGCTCAGGCCCTACTCGCCATCATGGAGACTGAGGCGATATAGTCCGCCATCGCGTTTGGGATGAGGACGTACCGATCTGCTCCGTAAGTAGGTGCCATATCGTTGAATTCGGGGAGCGCACAGGAACGCGTGTGGTGGGTATGCGTGAGAGAGGGGGAAGGGCAGGGGCTCACTGCAACGTCGGTGAGCGCTTGAGCAGCGAATTGCAAAGTAGTAATGCGCATTGCCCGCATCAAGAGGTCCGAGGTCAAAAGCCCGCCCGCGCGGACTCGTCTTCGCAATGCCGCGAGAGGCTGCGAGCCGCCAGCCTGGGTCGCGGTCGAGGGGTTCTTTGTCGCTGCTCATCCCTCCCGTCCGACCTCCAGTCGTCTTGACCTACATCAGCCAGTGAGTACTGCATAAACCCAGTTCGAACACTCCTGTTTGCTTTAGTGGAAGTGCTCTCGCTGACGCTCCCCTCCCTTGCCCGCCCTCCGCCCTCCGCCCTCCGCCCTCCGCCCTCTGCGCGTTCTCGCCCTCGCCCCTCTCTGCAGTGCATCTCATGTACTCGCTCAACGCCGACGGCACACGTCTCTACTCGCTGAAAAAGACAACAGCAGATGGCAAGATGACAAAGTCCGCTCACCCTGGTACGTCTCCCGGAACCGATTGGATTGGGCCCAGCTTCCGTCCTGGATCGTGAGCCGTGAGCTGACGATGATGTCTTCCCACACACACCCCCTACAGCCCGCTTCTCGCCCGACGACAAGTTCTCGAGGCATCGCGTTACGATCAAGAAGCGCTGTCAGTATTTTGAGACGGCATCGCCGTGATCGATGTGCTTGAGAAACCGTAACTGACGATTCTCTTCCTGCCGTTTCCCCTCTCCCCTTGGCCTGGCGTCGTGACAACCACAGTCGGCATGTAAGCCATCAACCCCCCTTTACATTCCGCCTCCAAGAAACACTCTGACCGATCCCTTCTCGTCCTCCCACAGTCTCCTCACCCAACTCCCCGCCAAGCCGCTTTAGACCCGGACGAAACCTACTCTAACATTGGCGAATTGGCGAACCCGTACTTTTCGCTCTCTCTACGCAGTCTTTTCATAGGTCCCCCCGACCAGTGTGCTTGTAGTGTAATCATACCTTGTTCTTTGCTAATCGCTTCAGCGTTCTGCGATCCGGAGTATGCCTCAGACTCTGGAGGCTTCCTCTGGTCGACGAGCGTGCTCAAGCTGCGCGGCTACAAAGTGCTCAACATAGTTCATGACTCATCTCGAAAAGCCCTCAAAGACTCAAACACAGCAGTCTGCGGCGAGGACTCCCTCGACGAGGAAACGGATCAATGCGGAGAAGTGCTTTTTAAGAGTCATAAAACGTGGGAATATAGAATAGAGGATGCGAACGAGAACTTGAAGAAAGAAACACTGCTGCGCGACCATTACTCCGCCGATCCGAAAGAAAGAAAAAAACAGATAAAAGCAAGAAAACTTCCCCTCGACCTACCCCTTCAACTTCATCTTCATCTCATCTAGTCTCACCTGCAACCCATCCAAAATCTGCCCAATATCCGCCGTCTCCCTCGGCGCACAAGCCTTATCCGTCTTCGAAGGAGCCTCGATACCATCCTCCTTCGACGATTCCTCCTCCGACACGGGTAAAGTCGTCGCGTCGTTAGGGACGTATTCGCGACTGGGTAGAGAGGCGAGATAGTCTCGTAATACGTCACGTATGGCATCGGCGATTTGGTCGGGGGTTTGGTCGTGGCCTGTTGAAGGGGAGGAACGGGCGGAACTTCTTCGAGAGCCGGGGGAAAGGGAGGGGGAGGTCGATCGGGGTCGACTAGAGAGGGTCCATAGGTTCGAAAGCACGAGAATGAGGATCACTAACGCGAGAATGAGCGAAGTAGGTGAGAGACCGCCCCCAGATGATCGTGCTCGTCCACCAGTCAAGTCCGAGAACGCATCGGTAATGATGCCCCAAATTCCACTCGTCGAAGCCGCCATCGATCTCCGACGATGAGCCGAGGCGCTTTTTTCGTTCGGGTCGTCGTCTTTGTCACTCTCCTCTGGGTCCGTCCGCTGGGCGTCGTTGTTTTCATTCTCCGTCACCAAGGACGAGATGGGTTCTTGGCCTTCTTCGAGGAACTCGGAGCGGTGTAGTTGGATGTAGGCGCGCATTGCGTCCTCCAGATCAACGTGATACGTCTTTTGACCTTCGATGCAGGATCGCTCGATGATGCCTATCGTAGAAAAAAGGGGTATCGTTGAGGGTCAAAGACTGCGCCTAACGACCTCATTAGCGAGTAGAGGAGCCAGACGTACCTTTGAGCATACTCCTACCCGTCCACACCACGCCCGTCGTCACAACGACCCTACACGAGTTATTCCTCGCCCATGTCATGCTCGTCCTTGTCTTGACCGCAAAAGATCCACCACTCGGCACGTCCGGCGTCCTCGTCGTCGTGATGACGCAGACATAATCATCGAAATCGACGTGCGCCGTCTCGTCGAGGATCATGCATTTCGTTTGCTTGGGACCGATTGGGGCTGATAGGGGTTTGATGTAGGAGAGGTTGCGGGCGAGGAGGTTCGAATCGGATTTCTCGGGGGCCCAGTCGGAGATTTGTAGGTCTGCGGAAGATGGAAACAGCAGCGAGTCAGTGACGTAGTGGGCAGACATCAGGGTAAAACTCTCTCTTACCCATCAACTTTTGGTTCTCCGTCCAGAATGTCCTCATGAAACCGCTCGTGAACATGAGGTTGTAGATCTTCTCCGGCGCAGACGGGAACACAACGTCCATGCAAACCTCCTTCAAGTCCTTGTGCGTTGGACACATGTCCGTCGTCACAGCATGCAACACCGCAGCCGGTTTGGAAGGTCCGCTAGGTCCTCCCGGACTCGAAGAAGAAGGGTTGACCATCCGACTCGTTGATCCGTTCACGTGCGTCGAGGTCACACCGGAGTTCGTCGAAGCGTCCGCATCACCTTTCCTCTCCTCGCTCGTTCCTCCACGTCTCCTCAATCCCCTCAGCCTTCGCTTGCCACTCTTCTTGGTAGGGTGTGATCCATCATCGTCGACCTCGTCTTCGTCGGAGTCATGATGAACGGAGCCCGCTCGATCCGCAGAATCGGGCAAGGCCGCCGAAGGAGGGACGACGGGATGGATCATGCGCCAGATGTTGCAGATGAGGTCATAGGTCGAGTCACGGGAGAGGAACGAAGCGAATGTATGTCGAGCGTGCAGGGTCACGATCTGGATCGCGTTCGGGATGACGTACGCCGTCGTTCGTTTTTCGATGCTTACGATTTCGGCAAAGGGGAGGGTGTGCGAGGTGACCCAGCCGAATATGTTGGCGTTAAAGGAGATGTGGTGTTCCGAGATGTAGAGACGACCCTGGATCAAGATCTCGCGTTGGAGGGCACAGCCGTAGTCTGCAAAGAGGGCAATAGTCAGCATCCTCGTCAGGCAAAGAGTTTTGTTCCTTCCCAGCACTCACCTTCGATCAAATAGTCGTCATCGGGTATATTTTTGAAGAGCTGGTGGAACTCGGCATTACGCTTCGAGCTCGCCACGGCATAACCCGTACCCAAGCTCGTCATCGCATCCTCATAGTCGCCCAGATTGAACCCATTCGCGTACTGATCCCCACCCCCAGTCGATACGCCACCATCCGATTCTGCGCCCGAACCTCTGTCCTCGAAGGAGGTGCGGGTTGAGGTGCGAGAAAGCGACCCCGCTTGTCGGAAACCTGTCCCCGTGGCGGCGAGTGCCATCCCCGAAGCTGCGATAGCCCCTGCGATCCCCTGAGCCGACTTTTGTCGTTTCAACTTGAACGAAGAGGTGGGAGAAGATTGCAGTGGCGGTCGCAGCAGGGCAGGGATGGAAGCATCGCTCGATGTCACGGAGGAACTTCGACTGGTCGGTCGTTTCTCAATTGCGGCTGCCGTCTGATCGGCTGCGGGAACGGGGTTGGGCAGCATGACAGAGTTTCTCGGTGTTGTCTCCATGTTGGGTCGAGCCGAGAGGGACGAGGGAGGTAGACCGTGGGTGAGATTGGTGTCGATGCCGGTCGAAGGCCGATACGCGAAAGGTGGGGGTGCCTCGGAGGTGGTGTGGGATCTTGCCCTCCCATGACGTTCGGCGGGGGCCAGGAAGCTGGTTTCACTCGCGGGGAGTGGTAGTAGCCTGTCAAGGTTGAAGGGAGCGCCGCCGTTGGGGAGCACGAGGGGTGAGGCAGTGGCCGAACTCGGCACCGAATGGGGCCTCTGTTCGACGGGTGCAGCGACGCCAAAGTAAGCATCGGGCAGACTCGTCGGACCATCGCCTGGCATGGGTGTCCTGATGTTGTCCTCGCTTGACGATTGGGATAGTCGGGACGGATCGCCGGGCGCGCCAGGGTTGGCTCCGACGTCGAGGTTGATTAGTTCGGGGGCTCGAGCGACCCAGGTCGCGCCGCCGGTTGCGAGGGCGGCTGGGTCTGACGCGCCGCCGGTCAAATGGTCGAGGGAGAGACTACCGGACCCGAAGTTGTCGAGGCTCTCGTCGACGGCGGTAGTCTTGTTGACGACGAGGTATCGGTTGGACGCTCCCTTGGTTTTGCCCGGTACAAAGGTGCGCGAGGTCGAGCGACCTTGTTGAGAGGCCGCTGCGGCGTTTGCTGCCGCTGCCGCTGCCGAACTGGACGCGACGGGCGATGGGGTGCCTCCTTCGATGTAGGACGAGACGGACCCACTGCGTGACTTGCGACGGGGCATGTTCGGCGGTGGTGACGATGAGCCGGCTGACGGCAGCGAGTACTTGCCCCGCGTCGACGAGGCTGAGGACGGGGATCTCGCCAGCATCGAAGCCGAGCTGCTGTCGGGGCTGGCGGTGCTCGAGTGGGGGCTGGGGCTGGCAGCACCGCTCGGCGAGTGATCGGTACCGCCGAGGTGACTGACGTCCAAGTGTTGCGGTCGTCGCAATGACGTGGTCGGCGAGGACAACGAGCTCGACGACAGCAATTGCTCCTCGTTCCAAGTTGGACTGTAGGGACTTTCGTCGTCGTCGTAGCGCGGCGGTCCCAGCAACGGTGAGGCGCCGGAGCCCGTGCCATTCGACGACGTAGCACCGCTCGACGACGACACCTGTTGGCGCTCGGGCGTGGTGCCCGACGGCGACCGCCGCTTCAGTCGGGACAGCATGACCTCAGCAGCGTCTGTGCAGGTTCGACGAAAAGCGAGAGACGTGTAGAGCCAATCGACACTTTGCACCACGTCGAGGGAGGTTGTCTGCGCAGGTGCGAAAGGCGAACGCGCTGTTGCAAGAGCGCAATCGGCCGGTCGTGTGGGCTCGACGTTCCAGGAGCTCCGCAAGCGCGTTGTCCGCTTTATAATTACGCGTTCTGAGCTCGGACCCGATCCTTCGAAATTACTAATCGACTCATATTGAGTGTCTTGGCTATGCCTCAAGCACCGCCACCGCCCCTACCTGCAAGCCCCTTTTGCCTGACTTGACTGGAAGAAAGAAAGAAAAATGCGTAGACAGGTGGATATCCATCGAATGGCATGGTGCTGGCACTGCGCCGGTGCGCTCGCACGGACCACCGTTTCGGCGGAGCGTGCGCGCCGTGAATGATCGTCGACGGGGGCTCGTCAGCAGAGCCCTCTCTCCTCCAGCTGTCGGCAGCTCGAGAACTCGCCCACCGACACCTGCATTCAATGCAAGCCAACGCGTCGACCTCGGCCGGGGAAGCGATCCAAGCTGCTGCGGTCGTGGCAGAAGGATTCGTCAAGGTCAGTCTATTGTTCGGTCGGCTTAGATGCGAGCCTCAACTAATTCGAGACATTCTCCTCTCGCATAGGCTTACTACTCCGCCCAAGACCTCGATCCTACCAAACGACCCGAAGCGGTGTGCAAGCTCTACCACCCAACAGCGAGGATCACATGGAACGGGAACCCGATACCGGCGAGTGACCTGGCCGCTTTCGCGACGAGATTACCGGTCAGCAAGCACGAGGTGCAGTCGTTCGATTGTCAACCTGTTGCTGGTGCGTGCGTGGTGGGACTGGTACATTCCATGTGCTGAACGCATGTGCTGATTCTCCGGTGTTGTCCTCCCCTGCAGGCTCTACATCGATGGGACCCCCTTCTCTCGTTCTTTCCGTAACGGGTCAGGTCAGTATCCGAGACAGAAGCCCGAACCGACGATGCACTACTGATTGCCCTCTCCTACACACCAGGTGACCCACGGAACCCACCCACCCAACACAGCGACACCTCACTCGAAGGACTACGACTGGTTACCGCGCGTGTTCTCGCAAGCGCTCATCCTCGTTTGGGACCCGATCGGCGATCCTGCTGTGCCGCGTGATCCTGGATACCGGATACAGGCCGATTCGTTAAGATTCGTTTGAGGAGGTGCTGTTGTAATGCATGCAGAGGGGGGGGGGGGGGGGGGGGGCTACATATAGGTGATACCGATGTGACTGAGGGGGACCACACCTGAATATCACTTCCTTTGTGACTTGAAGTTGGCATGCCAGCTGAGCTTGATCGAGCTGGGAGCCAGACTGTCAGAGAGCGGTCATCTCAGCCTTATAAATCCACACGCCACTGGAAAAGGCATGGCCATCACCCTCCTCCAGAACATCGAGGCGCGACTTTGCCGAGAAAAGCGGTCCGTGCGCGCGCGCTTCGGGTCGGCCAAGTCATCGCTCGACGCGACGAGGACGGGACTGCACGTCGCGCCGTTCCCCAGCCTCTCCTTCTCGCCACCGCCCGCGGTCTTGATGTAGCTGCGGCTGCGTTCGCCGTCGGTCATCCATCATACCAGACGTACGTCATCGACCTGCTACAGCGTCATCTTCTACACACGCTAATCGGCCCCTGGGCGGCGAACATTCCCCTAGTCGAGCTTCGTGGATTGACGTGGATTCCCCCCTCGGAGCTCACCCTCGGTGCTGGGATTGACTTGTGGTTTCAAGACGATTTGGATCCCACTTCCCTAGATCAGGCTCAACCTCCGTCAGCCTTGGGCTCGTTCGTTCGGCACTTCTCTCTCTCTTGCAACGATCGCCCCCGATTGGTCTCCTCTCTTTCGCCCCAGCTTGGATGTCGTCCGACAGCTTCGACTTTGATGACGACGGCCTGGACGAACTGAACCAGCTCGAGATCGCCTACGCAACTGGACTCAAACTTCCGCCCAGAACAAGCGTCAACGCCTCAGCTTTGACCCAACGCAACCTCTTTGGAGAACCCATCGTTGCTGCTCCTCCGGCCGCGCAAAAGAATCTTCGACCCCAGCATGCTTCGACGACTCGGCAAGGGGCGTTCGATGCGGCCAAGGTCAAGCCGGTCAAGGTGTGGGGTAGGGAGATGTTTGCCAAGCATGGATGGAGCAAGAAGAATGCTGCTGTGGCTCGGAAAGCGGCTGGTTTCAAGACCAAAGGGAAGGGTAAAGGAAAGGCGACAGAGTACAATGGATGGGGTGACGATGACGACGAGTCAGTGCTGGAAGACGACGACGACGAAGATGATCCTAAGCAGTCGACCTTCTTCGTCAATACGACCTACGACCCTCATGCGCCACCCTTGCCGATGAAGTGCGAGCCGGATCGAGAAGCGATCAAGACGTGGGTCTACCCCGTGCAAGCCGACAAGCCACTGCGCAAGTACCAGTACGACATCGTCTACATCGCTTTGCTCAACAACACGCTCGTTAGTTTACCGACTGGTTTGGGCAAAACCTTCATCGCCGCTTGTGTCATGTAGGTCTCTCTCGCGAACTCCTCTCACTCGGACCTGTGAAGATTGTGATCTGACCTGTCGTCCTCTCAACTTATCAGGCTCAACTTTTATCGCTGGTTCCCACGGGGCAAAATCGTTTTCCTAGCTCCATCACGACCGCTCGTGCGTCAACAGATTATTGCGTGCCACTCCGCAACCGGAATACCTCAAGAGCACTGCGTCGAGTTGACAGGCTCGACGACCCCCAAGCTACGGTCGATCGGATGGGCAACAAAACGAGTCATCTACAGTACCCCACAAACGGTCGAGAACGATCTGAGGAAAGGTCGCGTCGATCCGAGGGATATCACGTGTTTGGTCGTGGATGAGGCGCATCGAGCGAGTGGTGACTATGCGTATTGTGGTGTGGTGCGGTATTTGATGTGTCGGAATCCGCACTTTCGGATCTTGGCGTTGACGGCCACACCGGGGTCCAAAGGAGAGGCCGTGCAAGAGGTCATTGACAATCTGCATGTAAGTGTGCCGACTCGAAGCATACACACCTGGGCCAATCGGTGACTGACCATTTACCTCCTGGAACAGATCTGCAACATCCAAGTCCGAACCGATCAATCGTTCGATATCAAACAATATATCTACCACAAGTCGTACGACCTCACCATCATGCCGCTCGGACCTCAACTGTCCTCCATCCGAGATCGGTGGGCTGCTTTGATGCAACCTTTCATCGGGCCATTGGCCCAAGCGAGATTGCTCTTCGAGACGAGACCGGAATACATCACGGCTTTTGGATGCAATCTCGCACGAGGCAAGATCAACAGTCTACCTGGCGGCACAGGCGCCAACGCTCGTTTCTACCCCATGATCAAAACGCTCTCCTACATGAGTTCAGCGATGGAACACCTCATCATCCAGAGTGTGACGCAATTCGAGGAGAAACTTTTGGACATGCAACATATGTTCAAGACGTTGGCGGCCAAACCCGACTTTAGGAAGATCGTGGCCGACGTCAAGGCGCTGACGGCGAGGTCGGGGTACGTCGGTCATCCCAAGATGGAACGACTGCGTTCGATGTGCTGGGACCATTTCAAGGCTGCGGAGCATGAAATCGACCCCTTGACGGGCCAGCCTCGGCAGACGCGAGTCATGGTCTTTTGCAACTATCGCGCTGTCGTCGAGGAGATCGTCATGTGCTTGAACAAGCATGCTCCGACGATCAAAGCTACGCGGTTCGTCGGTCAGGCCGCGGCTAAAGGTGGCAAAGGGATGACCCAGAAGGATCAAAATGAGGTGAGTGTCGTCGGTCCTGGGCTTGTTGGCAGTCGCTGTAAGCTATGACTAAAGTACTTCACCACCGTAGGCCATCCGCAAATTCAAAGACGGCGTGTACAACGTGCTCGTCGCCTCGTCGATCGGCGAGGAGGGTCTCGATATTGGCGAGATCGATCTCATCGTGTGCTACGAAGCCAACAAGTCGCCTATCCGCATGCTGCAGCGTGTCGGACGAACCGGTCGCGCACGAGATGGCCACATCATCGTCCTCATGACCGAAGGACGCGAGGAAAAGAATTGGGACAAGGCGAAGGAGCAGTACGATGAGGTGCAAAATGCTTTGATCTCGAATCGAGTCTTTGAGGTTTATGCCGATGGTGAACGACTGGTTCCGAGCGACATCAAGCCGATTGTCGACAAGGTGTCGATCGAGGCCAAGCCGCTCGATCTGGATGGGCTGCTCATGTCCGCCAATGACCATCGTAGGGCTCTGGGTATGAAGGAGCGTGTCCCCCGCCCCGCCAAGGACGTCAAGCGGAACATACCCAAAGGTGCTTTCGATGGTTTCCGAACCACGGGAGAACAGAAGAAAGCACAGACACCTTACTCACCGGGCCGAGCGCTGCGCGAGCGCAAGCAAGCCGCTTTGCTCACCGAATCGGAGGAACAGTACATGAGCACGCGCTGGTACCCTCATGGTGGTCAGGCCATATCTCCAAATCCACTAAACCTGGACAAGTTCCCCCTCGAGCGAATCGGCAACGCCAACGCTCACAAGTTCCCTCGTCATGGTGCTCGACACGAGATGCTGCAGTCGATTCTGCGAACTACGGCCTCGATCGATGATTCGCAACCCGAGGCGCTCGATAGATGGCATGCCGAAACGTCGGAGGCCTACAACCCCAATTACATCGAACCTTGGATGCCACCCGCACGTAGAACGGGGCAAACACCCCTTCGGTTCCGGCACGAGCCACTGCCACTGTCAGAGGTCGACATTCCGATCCTCTCGTCGGCCGTCTTGCAAGACCAACGACCCCCCACGTCGTCTCCGTTACTGCTCACGTCTCCAGAATGGCCTGACCTACCCGACCTACCCAATTTATCGCTCGAATCTTCTTTTGCAGCAGCACGTGCCAAGTCGCTCACGCCTCGGCAAATGTCTCCAGTCGTTATGCCCGACTCGCCGCCTGTCGCCATCGAGAGGCGGCCCACGCCTCCTCCGTTGCAATCGGCACAATTCGAGCCACCTCCACAGCGATCGACTGGGGCCCATATCGCACCCGAAACAGTCGCCGAGGTTCAGCACTATGTCTCCATGGATCTCTATGGCGTACTTTCATCAGACGAATCCGATATCGAGATCGTCCCCGAATCTTACCAGCCGCCTGTCCCGAAAAGGGGCAACGCCATCTCCTCCGCCCCGCCTTCACCTGTACCTGTGGCCCCGACTCCACCACCGCAGCCGCGACCGCCCAGCAGTTCGTCCTTTTCAGCCATGCTCGATGACAACGATCTGGACTGCGCCATCCTCTCCGACACGGCATTGCTGCAAGGCGCCGTCGTGCAAAAGTTCGGCGACCATGTCGATCCGGCCAAGCTCGATAGCTTTGACGAGTCATCCCCGATTCGCATACCTGGATTTGCTGGAGCTCGAGGAATTGCGGTGAAGAAGAATGCCACGAACGTCTTTTCTTCGGGTGCACCCGTTGCTACGGATCCACCCCGTGCACCACTGAATCGCCTGCGCCGTGGGATCGTGCGATCTCGACCCGACGACCTCAAGTCAGACGACAACGACAACGACAACTCCGACCCCGCAGAAGCCCCTGTCACTCGGGTTCGTAAGATCAAACGCCCCAAGATGAACATCAAAACCGCCGCTCGATCGAACCTCTTTGATGTCGAAGCCGTCAACTCTTCCGCATCAGGAACCGAAGCTTCTTCGGAGGAATACGAGAGTGAGAATTCGGACGACGTGCGCTTCGTACATGATGAAGAGGTGGAGGATTCGTCTTCCCAGGCGATGTTTTATCGCGAGAGTTTGATGACGCAGCCTCCGGAGGGCTTCGGGCAGGGCAAGTTTGGTCAGAGGTCAAGACCGGATAGGAGAGGGGCGCCTTTTACGCCGGCGACGCCAAGGTCGCAGCCTGATGATTGGAGGTGAGGAGTGTCGAGACTGTGGCTTGTAGAAGTGTACAAGCTTGCCCTGACTTTAAAAGTTTCTTCACTTGTGCAGTTACGACAGCTTTTGCGCTCGGGACGATGAGGAGATTGAGATGGAGTCATCGAGCCAGCCGCCCGGAGCGAGGGTATGAAAGCCCGTGCGAATTTTTGCCTATGTTTAGCCTGGTAGTCTCAAGCCTTCCAATCGTGTTGTCGTGTTGTAACAAGTACGAACGTGCATCCGCATAGGAGGTCGAGGTACCCAGTACCTTACCTCGTGCTAAGGCGAGATGCTGTGCCGAAAAGGTGCCCTGGCTCGGCGCCCACCTCCACTTTGGCTCCACTCGGCCTCCGCAGTTCGCACTAGTCCCGGTAGCCGGACCATGCCACTCCTCCCCGGATTTCGACTCGAGACCAACCTCGACATCCCTTACCGCGGCCTACCACCCTGCGTTCACATCTAGACCGATATCGCATTTTTACGCTACAAACTAAGCACCTCTTGCACCACGTTCAACATGTCTTGGCTTCAAGTCTCGCCCGAGTCGCACTTCTCCCTGGCCAACATCCCCTTCGGCATCGTCGAGCGAGCGGACGGAGTTCGAGTCGGCGCTTCGCGAATCGGCGACAATGTGATCGACTTGAGTAAGGTTGAGAAAGCGGGTTTGTTGACGGATGCTTTGGGATCCAACTCGAATGTCTTTTCCCAAGTGAGTCACACTGGAGCTGCCACTTTTGTCGTCCCCCGTTTTGAGCTCGGCGTTGACGGTTCAACCGAATGACTTGCGCAGCCGACCCTCAACGCTTTCGCTACCTTGTCCCCCTCGGTTCGCTCCAGCACTCGATCCGCGATCCAAAAACTCTTGATCTCGTCCGACTCGAACAAGTTCCAACAAGACTCTGCCGCCCAAAAAAGCGTCGTACTCCCCCTCAACTCCGTCAAGCCCTGCCTCCCTTTCCAAATCCCCGATTTTGTGGATTATTCCGTCTTCCCCGCTCACGGCACGAACGCCGGTCGAGCCATCTTTGGTCCCGATACCAAGCTCCCCGCTTCTTTCAATGCCTTGCCGATGGTTTACAATGGTCGTGCGGGGACGGTCTCAGTCTCAGAAGAGATCACGCGACCTCGAGGACAGACCAGGGCTTTTTCGGCTCAGCGTGAGGTCGAGATTGGAGAGTGCAAGGCTTTGGACTGGGAGTTCGAGATCGTGAGTTCTTGCCTTCGGATGAGGGTACACACAGGTGCGCGAAGAACTTTGATCACGTCCAAGTGCTGACACAATTACAAACCCTTGTCTGGAACTCCCAGGGTGCCTTCGTTGCCAATCCGACGGAAGAAGGCACTGCTCTGAGCCCTAGTTCGGCACATGATCACATCTTCGGCTACGTTCTCCTCAACGATTGGTCCGCTCGTGACATCCAAGCGTTCGAGATGGTTCCCTTGGGTCCTTTCAACGGCAAATCCTTCGCGACCACGATCTCACCCTGGGTCGTCACTCCCGATGCCCTCAAGCCGTTCGCTGCTGATCTTCCTCCTCGATTGGAGGGCACACCTTTCGAGCAACCGGAGTACCTTGCCGAGGCGCCGGGAGCTAAGTCCAACTTTCATATCGATTGCGAAACGCTCCTTCGAGGTAAAGTCGACATTAGAGAACAGTGACGGTTCGCCAGTCGCTGGTCCGTTACTGATCCTTGCTTCTTCTCTACGCTGATCAGTTGCTGAGGATCCTTCGACGGCCCACCCGGTTTCCCGAGCTCAATTCGACCAGATGTTCTGGTCCTTCCCACAACTGATCGCATACCAGACCTACGCCGGTGCACGTATCTCGACCGGCGATCTACTCGGATCGGGCACGATTTCAAACGAAGGCGACGCCGCTCAGGGTTGCATGCTCGAGCTCTCTCAGGCTGGCAAGCGACCCCTTCGAGTTGGCAACTACGAGCGACGATGGATCCACGATGGTGACGAGGTTATATTCACGGCTTCCGCTGGTGTCGACGGAGCGAAAGTTGGCTTCGGCGACCTCAAGGGCAAGGTCAACCCGACCAAAACTTTGAAAATGATCTAATTCTAGGGTCCTCAGTGTTCTTGTAATCGTCATGAACTCAGTAGTTGGATTTGAATGCGCTCATCTACCCGATTTGAGCACACGCGAGCACATGACACAGTGGGGCAAATTCTGCCCCGACGGAGACAGGCACGGAAGGTAGCTGTGATTGCCTCGTGGTGCAGTGCATGCTCTACTTGAAAGTCAATCTTCGAGGTGCTGTGGGTTTGGTACACTGAGTTGCAAGTAGATAGATCGACATTTAATGAATAGATATAGGGGCCAGCTCTTCTCCATCGATGACGACCGGCTTCGAGGGCAATAAGACGTAGACCATCCCTAGTGAGCAAAGGAAGGATGTCAGTGCCAAGTCTGCGTCATTGATCGTTCGATTCTGACTCACTCGCCCATTCCGTCTTGGAGGGGTTGACCCATTGGTGGTTCGTTCCGCGCTGCACGACGACGTCTCCGGGGTTCACGGTCGTAACACTGCCGTCGGGAAGGTGCATCTAGAAGAAGAGGAAAGCTTTCTGATCAGTGATTGTCCTCGGCACCCAAGGTTTCCTCGGAATCGTCGCACCTCGAGCTTGCCGAAGATGACGAAGCCGTAGTCCAACGAGGTCGTTCGGTGCATCGGGCTGACGTGTCCGGGCTCAAACTCGACGTAGCGCACGACCGAGCCTTCGTCGCGGGTCAACTCGCCGACGGGCAAGGTTTTGCCATCAACGGTCGTCTGGCAATCGGCGGGACTGTGCTCGGTGACCCAAGGCAACGCGAAGGCAACACCACTGGTGAAACCGGGGGGAGAAACTCGAGGCACTTCCTCGTCGATCCAGACTTTAGCGGTGCCGTCGTCGCTGTGGGTCGTGACCACTCGTCGGACGGGGGGGAGGTTGGATTGCGGGATGCCAGACATGGTGTTGCTTTTCGGTTTGCGGGACGATATGGGCGAGGTGGGGGGAAGGTGACAGAGAATCAACCTTGCTGAGTGATATAGCGGCCTGACAAAGTAACGGAGTGGGTGGGATCCTTTCCCGAATCTCGGCAGCAAAGCTGGCCCGCAGCGCCGCCTCCGAAGAGAAGGGGGCCTGCTGTGACGCCCAGGCCCACTCGGTTCCTTACCGCCCACTCGGTTCCCAAATTTGGTCGTAGAAAGCGCCGAAGTGTCGGACCTTGTCGGGCCTGGAGTAGCCGCTAGTGATCCCATTTTCCTTCCATAGGGTTGCCATCGACTCTTGCAGGCACTCCTTACCTCACTTCTGCGTCCGACTTGTCGAGTAGCACCATGCCAATCCCCTTCCCTAAAGTCGGCGCCAACGCCATTCTCAGTTCGACGAAGACGTCGACCGTCCTCTTCGACAAGAATGTCGACATTCCTCTAAAGGACGGCGGTCTGTGCCGCACCAACGTGTACCGCCCGCATGAGCAAGGCCGCTACCCCGTCTTAATGACGATGGGACCCTACGGCAAGGATGCACCTTACTCCAAATTCCACACGCGCTCCTATGCTGAGATCCCTGACGAGCAAAAGGGCGAGCTTTCAGCTTGGGAGACCCCCCACCCCGATGTAAGTTTTCGCGTCTAGCGCCTGGATGGCGGTCGCTTTTTTCATAAGCCCACTAGGTTTAGTTTTCCTTTTCTGCAGTACTGGGTCCGACAAGGCTACGTCGTCGTCCGCGTGGACGAGCGCGGGATCGGCTCTTCCCCAGGTTTCCTCGACACCATGTCGGCTCAAACGTCGATCGATTTCTTCGACTGTATCGAATGGGCCGCCGACCAAGAGTGGTCCACTGGCAAGGTCGGACTTCTCGGGATCTCGTACTTCGGAGGAACGCAATGGCGAGTTGCCGCCCGACGACCCAAGGGTCTGGCCTGCATCGTTCCTTGGGAGGGAATGACGGACTATTACCGTGACCGATGCCGGCAAGGTGGTATCCTTTCCAACGGCTTCATCAAGACGTGGTGGTTCAACCAAGTCGTGACGATGCAATACGGTAACCCCGAAAAGCGCCCCCGCGGATGGGGACCCTTCGGACCCCCTGGACCTCCTCTCGGACCCGAGTGTATCGAGGGCGAGCTCAGCGATGAGGAGCGAGAAGCCAATCGCCACGACCAGACGATCGACAACCGCAAGAACCGTTACTTGGACGAAGAGTACTACCGCAGTCGTACCTACGACCTCGGAGACATCGATGTCCCAACCCTTTCCGTTGCCAACCTCGGTGGCAACACCCTTCACTTGCGCGGCAACGTCGTCGGTTACCTCGAGGCCGGAACAAAGAACAAGTGGCTCTGGTTCATCGCCGGTCGCCATGACTTGCCCTTCTTCTTGCCGCACTATGTACAACTCCAAAAATCTTGTGAGTAGCAGCATCATCCCGGGCTTC
The DNA here is from genome assembly GCA_900102585.1 of Microbotryum saponariae. Lineage (NCBI taxonomy): Eukaryota > Fungi > Basidiomycota > Microbotryomycetes > Microbotryales > Microbotryaceae > Microbotryum > Microbotryum saponariae. The sequence continues at coordinate 881,131 of FMWQ01000050.1, read as the reverse complement.
CAGGCAACGAAGTGCTCTCTCGGCGGCTGATTGCGGATGCCATTGAACACTTCTCCCTATCTTCAGTCTTGGATGCCTGGCTCAAGAACGAGGACGACCGAGGATGGCAGAAGGGACCGAACAATGGCGTGCCCGCTGTGAACCTCTTAATCCGCAAGGGTAACCCTGGATTTGGAACCCTCGAGGCCGATGCCACTTTTGAGTCACGAGAAGAGACGTCGTGGCCGATCGAGCGCACCAAGTACCAGCGACTGAACCTGCACCCCAGCTCGGACCTGAAGAGGCATTCGATGAAGCTCGAGCCTGTCCAACAAGATTCCAAGTTAACGATTGATGCCTTGGGTCGATCGGACCCCTTGAACTTCCAGATGGTATTCGACAAGGAGACAGAACTCGCCGGACATTTGCTCGCGAACTTTGTCGTCGGTGTTGCGCGTCGCGAGGACGGCACTGCGCCGACCGACCTCGATCTTTTCTGCACGCTACGCCACTTTGACGCCAACGGAAAGCAGATCTTCTACACTGGTCATTCCAGCGTTCCCCCTTATTTGGTATTTGGGGTATTCAGTGCTGAGACGATTGGCTTTTCTATGCCGTCAGGTACTGCCGGTGATCCTGTCCCTCTCTGCAAGGGCTGGCTGCGCGCTTCCCTGCGAGCGATCGACGAGAAGAGTCCGCGCCACAGAGACTGGCTGCCCCACCGCAATTACTCGAGCAAGGACGTGTCTCTCCTCGAAGCCGACAAGCCTTACAACCTCCTTGTGGAAGTATGGCCCACAGCGGTCGTCGTCGGCCCCGGAAGCTCCCTCGTGTTCGAGGTGAGCCAGCGACTACATGTACCCGAAGCCCAGACACGCAATGAGCTGACAAACGCATTTTCTCTTGGTTTACTTAGGTCGCGACGGGCGATACCCAAGGCTGCGGTATCTTCACCCACGACGAACCGACCGATCGCAGTGAAGAGTCATTCGCCGGAAAGAACGTGTTTTACTTCGGCCCCAAGCACGAAAACTGGCTGCAGATCCCCGTGGTTTGATTTTGTTCCGCTCGTCTCACAGCAATTTAAGTTAACTCCTCAGCTGCATATCTTAGACAATGTAGTCGTGATTTGGCGCACCACCTCAACCTTGTACTGTATCAGCGATAAGATTCTACTCGGTATAGGCACAGGCAACCCGGATGGGAGAACCTTCGGTCCTTGTAGCGAGCGAGCTTACTTCGGCCACGGAGTCAAGGGGTCAACGAGCATGAGCTCTGCTGGACTCGTGGGAGATGCCGGGTATACCTATCTCCCGTCGACAATACTCAGGAGCGTAGTAGGTATCTGCACCGAGACTTGAATATCTAATTAAACTCAGTGGAGCCACGTTCGGATGATCGGAAAAAGCAGCTCTATCGTATCGCCCACTCGGCGCGTGCCTCGCCTCTGCTGACATTCCCACAGCGATCGGTATCACATGATGGGGCCCCGGCGCTCCGCCCACCCCTCGGGCGTCGGCGCCGCGCCAGCGTCCTCGCCAGGACGGGTGCGGGGTTTCCTGGGGCACCATTGCCTTCAAAACCAGATACAACGCAAGTATATCTTTCGCCTCTTCTCTACACCCTCGCCTTTGCTCTAGATCGTCTTGTGGAACGGACGCAAGAATGTCTGCACCCACCTTGGAAAAGCATGAGGATCAGCACATCGACCGGATAGAGGGCTTCATTCACCCAGCAGAGTCTGAAACTCAAGACACCTTAGTGAGTGGAAGGAACTCGCCCAGTCGCATGCGCAACGAATTTGGCTCTCAGTCCACTGATTCCTCCGTTCTCTTCTGACACGTGTTCAGATCACTTGGAGGTCATGGGCCTACGCCGCAATCGGCTGCTTGTTCTACTTCAGTATCTCGTGGCATCTCGCCACGACGTCCATCTTCCGCTCGTCGATGGGTGCCGCGCTCGGTAACTCGGCGCAGTCAATCTGGGTAAGACTCGCTCGCACCTATCGACACCTACATCACAGTCAGACTCAGTCTAACGCTTTTCAATCCGTTCACATAGCTCATCAATATTGTCAGCACGTTCCAAGCATGCGTGGGACCCCCGTTGATGTACGCAAGTGATCTGTTCGATCGTCGATGGATCTTGGTTGTCGTCTCGTTCATTGCTGTTGTGTAAGTCGCGCGCCACTCATTCAAAGTCGACCTCAATGCATACCTACTCTGACACAATCGAACTGGTCGGTATATCAGCGGCTCTGTCGTTGCTTCGCGTGCTACTTCCTTCGGTATGGGACTTGTGGGTCAAGGCATTGTTTCGATCGGCATGTCCGCCGTTGGGGCCGGATATGCCATCCCCGCCGAAGTGTTCCCGCGCCAGCACCGAGGAAAGGTTCAAGGTGCCACCAACTTTGCTGCCTCTCTTGGAGGAGGACTGGGTGTCATTACTTCTGCCCGACTGGTGGCCAATAGCCCTCTGAACGGATGGCGCACCTGCTTCGTAAGTCGCTTGCTGTGCACCCGTCCGGCCTGGATAACCGCTGGCACGCAGGGCCCGTTGACACCGGTACTGACCTTCTCCCTCCCTCAAATACATGCAGTACATTGCGATTGGACTGTTTTCAATGATGTTCCTGTTGTTGTTGATCGTTTACCGCCCTCCGCCGCGCCCGACAGAAGAGCGAAGCCTGCCGTTCGGGCAGAAGCTTGCCCGACTCGACTGGATCGGCTACGTCCTCGTGATCGCATCTTTGTGCTTGTTCCTGGTCGGTTGCACCCAAGGCGGCACGGATGGATGGAAGGCTGGAAAAACACTCGGACCTCTCGTGTCTGGCATCGCACTGATGGTCGTCTTTGGCGTGTACGAGTGGAAGGGGACGGAGGTCGGGCTTTTCCACCATGCCATGTTCTGCCATCGCAACTTTCCCTTGGCCCTTATGGCAGCTTTCGTCGAAGGCACAATCTTCTTCTCCATCCTTGCGTTCCTTCCCGTCGCTGCTGCGGGGTTGTGGGCGCCTCAGGATGCTTTTAAAGCAAACATCTACCTAGCCCCTTTTTACCTGACCTCAGTTCCGCTCTTCTTCGTCAACGGATGGTACGTCGACCGTTTCAAGGAATTCCGCCTCCCTCTCGTTATCGGCTACTTGCTCTACCTCGGAGCTTGCATCGGTCTCGCGTTGAGTGATCGCAACGATAACGCAATTGGATGTAAGTCTTGTCGCTCTTTGATACACCGGGCCGCCCGCCGCAGTTCGGAAAATTCTGATCCTGCTTTGCTTCGATATTACGTTGACAGGGGCGATGAGCTCCCTCGCCGGTATTGGCTTCGCGGCTCCTATCGCACTTCTTTTCGCGGTGGCCCAACTCGCTGTTCCCGGCAAATTCATCGGATCCGCTTCGGCTCTGATGGTCGCGGCTCGTGCGGTTGGAGGTGCCGTCGGCGTGGCCGTCTACTCGGCCGTTTTGGGCGACAAACTTTCGGTGGCAATTCCGGCACGCATCACCGCGGGCGCCTTCAAGGGTGGGCTCTCGCCGGCGCAAGCGTCGACGGTGTTGCCCGAATTGATCCCTCTGATCGCTTCGCAAAATCCGGCCATCATCGCTAAGGCTTTCATGATCCCTGACATTCAACCGGGCATCGTTCTCGGCGCGATCGAGGGCGTGCAGAGCGCGCTGGCGTACGGACTGTCCTTCGTTTGGTACATCGCCGTCGCTTTCTCCGCGTTGGGCATCATTACGGTCTTGACGTTTGCATCAAGCAAGGATCAAATGACTTCCAAGGTCGACGCGCCCGCCCAACGAGCGTCTGCGGCGGTATACTCTGACAGCAAATCTCAGCAAAGCTCTCAGGTGGTTTAGATGTCTCCAGGCGGCGTGCTCTACTTGCATAGTTTTGTTGGTTGTCGTATTCTTAATATCAGCTATGTAGAATATGGTGTTACAACAAGCGCCATCTCAGAGAGAGGAAGCGACAGCCTGCAGCACATCTTTGAGCACATGTCCTATCCGCCACGCCCGTCCGGACCAATTGCTCAGACCTGCGAGCATGATCAACACCTGTGAGGCGGCCGCTGATCCGGCGAGACAATCGACCCCTTGTAATGATGCAAAAGACCCGCCGATTGCCACCCATGTGATCACCTGCTCGCCCTGCTGGGCCTGGTCGAGCGGGAAGGTGCTGATGGGTCCGGGCGAGATGTTGAGCAGCGGATCGACCGAGAGCGCGTATAGATGAAGGCAAAGTGCGGCGTAAAACACTGAAGAGGGCTCGTAAGTCGCTGCAAGACCCAGTGACGGAAGACAAAAATGTGAGCACTCGACCTCGAAGAGGACTCAGACGGCGAGAGGGGTGAATGACTTGCCAAACAGGGGCTTATCGCGGATGCGTCGAACCACTTGTCCGGAGTGAACTGCCACGGCACGAGCTTTATCAGGTTTTGACTTCATCCATGCAATGAGCTGTGAGATCCACATAGGAAGGATCAGGGAATACACTTGTTGAATGGGGCCGGTAACAACCGAAACTTACGTTTTGATTCGTTGTACGGCTCTTCGCGGACGAGCCCCTTCCGGCGACTGCATCCAAATCGGCGAGGGCAAGGTACGACGCCAAGTGGGCCATGTGATAGGACACATAGGCGGGCGTGAAGTCGACATCGCTATTGTTGTTTTCGCCAAAGACGGGCGAAAATTCGTCATAGCCTTTGCTGAGGCGGCTGAGCGCCTTGCGAACGTGTGCACCGGCCTGTTCGCTCAGATGCTCGAGCCCGACCTGCTGCAACTGCCGAGCAGAGTACATCATGATGTGCAGACCGTTGACGAGCACCTCGTGGCCTAGTGGAGAGATCGCGATGCTGGGTGGTAGAGAGTAGTTGGTGTCGGCGGTGATGAGCTTGGCGATCGCCTGCGTTTGCATCGAGTTCGACCTTGATTGTCGCAGTTCGTACCACCTTTCGGCCGTGGGTGCGTTCCACAGCTCTTCGTCGCACGGTAGAGCCACTTGGAGCTCAGCGAAGGGCACGTGCGGCGGCAAGTGTAGCAACGTCGTCATCTCTGATTCGAGTAGGAAGCACACCGCGGCCGTCCTCTTTCGTTCCTCGTACTTGATGAAGTGCGCCCACTGCGACTGGATGGACGCATCCGGGGCCATCTCCGGCACGACGTCTTCAAAAATGCCCAAACGGCGCAGGGCCGTCGTATGGGTGCCTCGATATACTTCGGTCAACTCGAGAGACCGAGCCGAGCCGAGCCATTTTGCGACCGAGCATAGCAGATTCGCCTGCAAAGTCGGCAAACTACGCGCATGTCGATTGTCGTCGACGGTCAGCTGGCCAATCGCTAGTTTGGCGACGCTGATCAAGATGCGCCCCAAAGCGTGCGCACGGGGCATCTGCGCATACAGCGCTCCTATTGCGGTCATGGAAAGGAGCAAGAGTCCGAACGTCTTGCGCGGATTGAATGACGGGAGGTGAAGCATCGGCAATCGCCGGTGCACGTGGGTGAAGTAGAGGGAGATGAAGTGGTTGTACACCTTCAACGACATATTTGCAAGGGTCCTGAACACGGCGTGGTATCCATGGCCTTGCAATTTGGCAAACTGTAGCGCCTCCAGGATGCACATCCGAACATCGTTGTCCATCGGAAGAAACGACGGTGGGTCATGGTCTGCCAGCTCGTCCCTCTCGAACGCACCCGGCATCGTACCGTCGACCTCGATCTGACTGTCATGTTTTGTCGGATTCCAGACCATGGGCCACGGACGATCGGGAGGGCACTCGTTGTCTGCGACCGGAGAGCCATGTCGAGTTGCCAGCCCGCCTGGTGCCAAGGTAACGCGTCCCCCAACCCGATTGCCCTGCGAGGACGGTACACCATCATCTGCACCGCTGTCAAAAGGCGGATTTCCCCCTTGCGGTGACGTGAACGAGTTCCACAGCGGCGTTTGTTGCTGATTACCAAGCCATTCGAACGAAAAGTTGGGATTATCCTGGTTGAGCTGCAGTGGTCCGGTTGAGACGCCGAAAATGGTGTCGAAGGGGTCTGCCAAATCATCAGCGCTGAGTGGACCTAACGACAGCATGGGCTGAAATAGCGAGTTGAGAGTATGGGTGAAGTCCGGGTTGTGATCGGTCTGGACGGATGGAAAGTGGCCCGATACGTCTTCGAAGTTGCGCGTAGGGGCCGTGTCGAGCGAGAATCCGTCACTCGGTTGGAGCGCCATCTCGATGAGGGACAGGCTGAGAGTCGGGACGTGGAGTTAGTGGACCTCTGCCGGAGCAGGCGGAGAGTGTTTCGCATAGTTCACGCACCTCGCTTCGGTCTCGGTGTTAGCGATCGAGGGGTCGACGAGGTAGTCGCTCGGCTCGACGATGTCGCTGGCTGACAGGGACCCGGGTCGAGCTCGTTTGCGCGAGGGCTGACGATCGGTACTTTGTTCAACCGCTGCGACGCAGTCACGACCAGAATTGGTACACCGTTCGCAGTTGGGTACTCCGGAGCACTTGACCTGTCAAGACGGGAACCTGAACCGCTTAGCCACCCCCGGTAGGGTTCCACCCGACAAGAGCAGAAAACAATTCGCACCTTTGAAGCAGCGCAGGCCAGACAGGCTAGAAGAAAGAAGAGGGATCATCGGCGTCAGTAGTAGCTCATTCCGCCTAAGGGCGTTAGAAGTGAAACTTTTTCACGCGGCTCACCCCTTGCAGTGCGCTCTAGAGCAGCCTGTTTCCGAACGGTTGAGTTTGTCTGTAAAAGTCCCGACTCGGCGTCGCGTTGATGCAGCTGAATCATATCGAGTTTGTTCGGTATCCAGAAGACCTCGAATGGAAGGAGCTGCATCGAAGCACACACCTTTTCGTGTCGCTTGAGTACGTCTCTGCATAACGAAGGTACGGACCGGCAGCGACATGAGCTACTGCCCCCAAAAAGATCATGTTGCGGGTCCAGGCGGAGCAAACAGCCACAGCCACAGCCAGAGAGAAAGCGCGCTCACATTCGAGCAAAGCCGCGGCCGCACTGTGATGGATACATCCGCGGGGTCAGTCGTGATCATGCTCACAGGGAAAGCAGATACGAGACCCACGGTAGTACACGAATATTTGTGTCCGGGCTCGTGTGTCCGGGCGTGACGCTCTGCGCGAGGCCGAGACCGCGTCAGCACGCGTGCGCATTCCCACTCGAACCTGAAGAACGGGTTCCGGCATGGGCTCACCGAGGTGTTCTATACGGGCATACGAATGAGTGCAGCCCGGCGCTTGACACTAGAGCCAACGTTCAGAGTCGGACGGGTGAGCAGGGAGGGAGGGCAGGGGGAGGGGCTCTGCACGTGACCCGCAGCAGGCTGCGATCACTTACAACATGGGTCCGAGCGGGTTGGGCACTGGTCAATGCCGCGGACTGAGATTGCCCCTGGACGGATTGATCGGCCATTTGGACGCTTGCGATTTATACGGTCCGTTTGACGTGCGAGCCGTGGCATCGGGCTACGCAAAGTGGGCGGGACTGGGCGGAGCCCGGCGGGAGAACGCGGGGTGGGCCGCAACTGCGGACGGACGTGCGAGGACGCGCGATCCAAAGTCGTACAGAAACGGAAAGCAGTCACGATTTCTCGGTTGAGGGCGGTCTGCTCGAGGTCGAACTCCCGAAGCGTGTTCGAGGCCTGGGTCACCATTTCGAAAAACTGTATAGGTCTGCCCATGTCGCCGAAGAGGTACCTCGAAAGGTAGGATCAGCCATAGGTAATCAGTTTTCGGCTGGAACGCCCACTGCAAGGATGGGGAAACTGATTCTACAAGCAACTTCGCCGAAATTCGCGTTCCGTGCTGCCATCAAATGAGCAATTACTCTGAAGAATTCAATGCCATTCATCGGAAGTTTGCATGTATATACATCACCGGAACACGCCGCCAATCATACCTCCGAGCCAAATACAGTCGAGTGATCCCCGAGGCAGTAGGTAGTTATACGTGTGTGAAACTTTCGCGCGCAGTCGCAGCCGTACTTCTCCTGACCGAGTGTAGATGAACGGCAATATATTACAGGAATATAAGATGAGAGCCCGGGGATGAGTTGAACGGCGATGTCATGATGCTGCTTGACGGTCACTGTTGAAACCCTCCCCTCGGTGGATGCACAAAGCGCCGAGCGCCGACATATCGTGGTGATCAAAATTCTCCTCCGACTGGGTACACCCAAAGCTTGTCCGTGAAACGTCCGATTGTGTTCTTCCACAACCCATTGACCCGGTGAAGGGTGTAAATGCCGGAGAACATCACGTAGAGGAACACGTTCTCGCCAGTGTTCGCTCCGAAGGGCCTGAACGGAGGAAATGTTAGGTGAGGTACATCAGCATTCCTCCTCGCGTTTGAAGTCCCCCCGGCTATGCCGCCAAAAAACTACTGACCTGTCGGGTCCCGCAAGTGTTCGGTCAACAGGTCGGTAGTTCGGTATCGCTTCCCCTTGAGGCCACCAATCTGAACGAAGGATAGGAGGTGATTCGTTCGATACACATCAGCAAGCTGACCCTGTGCCGCTTCAATACAAAACAAACCCATTCTGCGTCATCTTTCTCACCAGGGGCGGGTCCAGTGTAAGCGGCTCGGTAGTTGCGATCTGTTCGCAACGGTGTGGCATCGGGCGCGCTGGTTTGCTGGTGTGCCGCGTGAGCGTCGATCGCGTCCCTGTGGCCGCGCAGGTAGAGGACGGCCTCAGGAGTCGCGGCCGAGTCCTTCGTCTGCTCGGTGGTAGATGTCTTGGAGGTCGAGTTGCTCATGATCGGGTGCTTGTACGTTTGATTTGCGATTAGATATGAGTGGGTGGACGTTGAGGTTGAATGTCTAGCCCGTAGCCACTCTTAACGCGCGCTAGCCAGAACGGACGGGGGAGTGTCCGGGTAGCAGGCGCCCACTTTTCCGGAGCTCGGAGCTGCGGTCGGCGTCGGCGAGTTGTGGCAGATTGTGAGAGAGCGCAACACACCTTCACGCGCCAGGTTCTGCCCACCCGAGCCGACTGTCCATCGCTTCTCAGGCTAACCTTTGAGACGGTTTGACTTTGACCCGCAACTCCTCAAGTACCTACCTAACCATCTACCTACCTACTGAAAACATCATGGTCTCCAAGCTCAGAGCATCCTCTGCGAACATCAAGACGGCGCTGCGAACAGCTCAGGTCGCCGCCGACGACGGCACCGCTGCCTTCCCGCGGTTCCGAGAGGAGCAACTCGCCCGACTTTATGGTGAGAAGCTTTGGCGGCTCAGACATACCCTCTTCTGGTTCAACGAGCTCATTATTCGGTACCTCTTCATGATTCACAGGCGCCGTGTCTTCCGAACGTGAAGCCATCGTTTCCGCCATGCGAGCGGATTCCGGTCGCACTCAGGCCGAAGCACAGACCGAGTTGACCATCGTGCTAGAACATGTTAAGGCACAATTCGACCAGACTAAGTACGCCCAAGTCATTGCAGCCCAAAAGACCGGCTATGCGCAAGGTGTTACACAACGAGGTATTGGTTTGGTCGTTGTGGTCGGCGATGCAAGGGGTTAGTTACAGTCTCGCCGAGTCCCGGAGTGAAAGTTTCTCGGCACTAATTGAGCTCAGATTTTGACTTCCTTGCCCTCCACAGCTGCTCTGCTCTCCATCATCGCACCGCTTGCGTCGGCTATTGCATCTGGCAACGCCGTGGTGTCTGTTCTTGCCCCTGGAGCCTCGACTTTGAACAAGCTATTGCTCGATCGCCTCGCTACCCTCGACCGACAATGCTTCGTTTTCGTTGATCCCGCTGACACCAAGGGCGACGTCGTTCAAGAAGTCCGCGGATCCACACCGGTCCTGATCGTGGACGCGAGTTGTTCCTCGGGATCCAACACGGTCGTTGTCGACAACCATCGCTCGGCGGCGGAATTGGCCCTAATCGCTAAACTGATCGTGCGCGGCAAGTGGTTCGGCCTCGGTCAGCTCCCTGGCAGCATCGACCAGCTCTTCGTGCATGAGGAGGCTTCTGGTCAATTGTTGGAGCTCATCCTCGAGGAAGTGCGCCAAAGCTTCGGATCCGACCCCGCGCGATCCGACGACTACGGTCGCTTGGCTCAGGCCTCCTTCGGCGCCGAGCTCGACCAGACCGTTCAGCGCGAGACGAGCCAAAGCGGCAAAATCATCGCCGGTGGATCCTTCACCAAGCCCGGCTTCTTCCCCCCGACCATCATCGAGAATGCGAGCAGGTATGTCGATTTTTTTTTCTCCCGTATCTTGTCTGACTTTCCCATGACTGACCGTCCGATTGCTCACTCATCAGTGTGCTGTTGTCCAAAGCTGGTTCGGGCCCAATTCTCCCCGTGCGCAGCTTCAGGAGTTTCGAAGGAGTGCTCGCGGCGATGGAGCAGACGTGAGTGACTGGCGAGCTCCAATCACAAATCCTCAACTACCTTTGTTGATTCGTCAGCTTATCTTGATTCATCTCGTAGCAAAACGTCAAACCTCTACGTGTTTGCTCTGGAGCAGGACTGCAGATTCCTCGTTGCCGAGTCCGCCGCGTCCACGGTCTACACGGGAGACATTCCTTTGGCAGCACTGTGTAAGATCAGCATAGCTTCTACCACTCAGGCCTCTTGCCCGACACCATCTCACAACTTTCCGTCTGTCACCGAATCAAAGATCTTCCCAACCCGGAAATCTACGCTCCGTCGCGCTTCACGCGACCCGTCCGAATTTTCACCCCAACGACGTTGGCGAGCTCCAAGCTGGCCAAGTTGATCGCGTTCGCGCCCTTCACCTCGGCTAAGCTCTTGGCTCTTGCCCAAGCCTCACCCTCCGACAAGCGCTTGGTTGTCAAGCGGGTCCAACCTGGAAACTCTTTCTTGCGCGCCTTCTTCCCCCAGGGTTTACTCATCACGGCCGGTTTCGTCGTTTCCGTCTTGTTGAGTGCGACTGGATTCGTTGGGTACCACAGTGTCCGATGGATCAGTCGCAAGTACTTTGCATGAAAGAAGCATTCCGTTTTGTTTAATTATCGTGTGGAATAAGATGGGTCATTGTCGTTTTAATGGTATTTTTCGGGGACTAGTCTGCACGGAGTGAGCGTTTGGCCGCTAGCGCATATCCAGGGAAATAAGAGTGGCGCGGCGGGCGCAGGAACGAGACGTCGAGGCATAGTCCAAGTTGAAGAAAAAACAGTTGCAATACAGAATGAAACGACAAGTTGCCCCTACACTGCCTTAAAAAGTCTCAAATCACCGATCGTCTACCACTCGCCGAACTGGAATTGGGTCTGGTTGGGGAGAAAGGATAGGGGTGTCAGATGAAGGGTCGAAGAAAGCAGTGGCGAGATAGAGGCTTACGTTGCACATCTGCTCAAGCTCCCAGACTTCGGCCGTGGCAGAGTTCTTTGTCCCTTCATCCTCGGCATCGCCCGCCGCGCCCGCGCAGAAGAGCACGGGCGCAAAGTGATCATCGGTTCCGTGGGCATCGCGGTACAATGGGTTGCGCATGAGCCGCATGGCCGCCTTGCGCAATGCCGGGCCAGAGTTAAGGGTCAGAGCGTCACAAGCCTCGTTGCGGAAGGCGATAGCCCAGGGCTCTGGGGGCTTGGTCTGGGCAAAGTTATCCTGGTGCAGGATGATGTTGCCCCATGCGTTGCGGTAGAGGTTGTGCACGGTACCCTATTATTTCAGAGACGCTGCGGTGTCAGCGATGTGCTGGAAGCTGGTGCTGGAAGCATGACCTACCCCGGTTCCTATCAAGAGGATGTTCTCGTGTCGAAGGTGGCGGAGGGCCGCACCGACAGCAACGTGCGAATAGGGGTCACTGTGCGCAGGTCTCATAGTCAGTCACTCGTTGTTTGAGCTGAAATGAGCGTGAGTACTCACTAGTAAGCGTTGGTTGAGATGAGGGTGACGGGGGGCGACTTCTTCGGGAACATCCAGGTCAGGACAAGGAACACGTCGTGAACTAGTGATGCGAGCCCAAGCCACAGAGTCAGCTGGCAATTCCGAGAAGAGTATGGTCCTCGGGGCGATTTCACAGACTCACTCCATTCGACATTAGGGTTGAGCTTGGACTCGATGCCAGCCGCGGTCAAGGATTCATGTACCCGTTCTGCCAGCTTGGGCGAGACGTTGATCTATTGCCAAGTTTCGGAAGAGAACTCGTCAGCCTCTCGGGGTCATCGTCGGCTCAAGATGGCCGAGAACGATCGTCGCAGCTCACGTTGTAATCGATGTATTTGTCGGGCGATACCCATGCGACCGGCTGCTTGACGGGCTCCGATGCATTGCTCGCGATCTCGAATCCATTTCCATTGACTTCCCAATGCGCTCCCATGAACACGACACCCTCGATCTTGCGCGCCATCGCCTCCTCGCCGACCTTTTGCCAGTACCGACCCGCGGAGGAGTCCTCGCCGAGCATCATCGTCGATCCATGCGAGCAGAAGATGACGGGCGTAGATGTGGACTTCATTCTTGTGAGCGGCTCTCTGAAGTGCGGGCGTGGGTACCAGGACGAAATGGATGAGTAGGTGGCAAGGCCGCAGGCGATGATGGACGTGGTGGATTCAGACGAGCTGCTCCACCCGGTGCAGTTTATCGGCGTCGCCGACCCGCATGCTAACGCCCGAGTGGGCCTCCCCCGCCTCGACTGCGACCGCCGGGGGCGCGGCCGCCGCGCGAGAGGACTAGTATCAGGGCGCGACGCCCACTCAGCGGAATCCACTCGGGCCGGATCGCGCGGAAAGTCATGCGCGCTTCCCAGGACTAGGTCAATGCGAGCGCTTTCCGTCACTCCTACACATCATCAACTCTCCACACGATCTCCGACTCTCAGACTTACCTGGCAAAAGTTTACCAAAGAGCATGCCTTTGGAAATCATCATTATTGGAGGTGAGTCGCTCGACCAGCGATCACATCGCACGATTTGCTGTTCGGACCCCGAGTTGACCTCCGAGTTCTCTGTCCTCACTAGCCGGAATTGCCGGACTTGCCGCAGCGCGAGCTTTGCGCGAGCAGCACAATGTCACCGTTCTCGAGCAATCGCGCATGAAGTCCGAGATCGGTGCAGCCATCCATCTTGGTCCCAACGCTTCTAAAATCGCGCTGCAGTGGGGCCTCGATTTGGCCGCCCTCAACAGCCCCGAGGTGCAGTCGGTAGGTCCGAAATCGTACATGATCGGTCCCCCAGTGTCACGAGAGACTTTTTCTGACTTCTGTGATATTCAAATTGACAGTACGTGGAGAAGAGTGCCAAAGGTGATACCTTGATCGCCGTTCCGAGCGATCCCCGAAAGGGGTTCGGCGCGCCTTGGTTGCTCAACCACCGTGTCGACTTGCACAACGAGCTCCGAAGGATGGCCACTACTCCTGATTTGCCCGGCAAGCCCGCCGTGATCCAAACCGCTGCCAAGGCTGTCTCTTTTGTGAGTGCATTTCGCCTAGTCTCGTCAAACGATCCGAAAACTCACATCTCATCTCGTTCGGTGCCCTTCAGGACTGCGAAGCCGGAAAGGTCACGCTCGCGGACGGCCAAGTGCTCAAGGCTGACATCATCATCGGGGCCGATGGCATCCACTCGATTCTTCGAACCGAGATTCTCGGCGCCGAGCGAGTTGCCCAACCTTCCGGTTACAGTGCGTACCGCTGCTTGATTCCCCGGGAATCCGTCGAGAAGGTCCCTGCCATGGCCTCGTTGCTCAGCCTGAACCCGCCCACTTTGACGACCTTCGTCGCCTCCGACCGTCGAGTGGTCGCATACCCGTGCCGAGGTGGTAGTTTGCTCAACATTGTCGCTATCGTGCCGGACGAGAAGATGAACGAGGACAGTGTCGAGTCGTGGAACGCCGAGGGTTCGATCGATGAGATGATCGAGGCCTTCAAGGATTTCCAGCCCGAGTTGCTTGATTTCCTTCGGTCAGTCTACTTTGCCAACGCAGGCACCTACTTATCTTATATTCTCTGCATGGCACACTGCTGACAGCCTGATTTTCTCTGCGCTCCTCACAGTACTGCCCCGTCGTGCGGTCTCTGGCAATTGCGCGACCAAGACCCGTTGAAGACATGGACCAAGGGACGTGCCATTTTGATTGGTGACGCCGCCCACGCCATGCTTCCCCATCAGGGTCAAGGAGGAGGACAATCCGTCGAGGACGCCGAGGCTCTCCAGGTCGTCTTGGCCTCCGCAGGACCGGAGGATGATATCCCTGCGTTGCTCGAGCTCGTCCAGAAGGTTCGCTACGACCGAGCATCCAAGATTCAGGGCTACTCGCGCGAGAAGGCGATGGGCCCTCGACCAGGAACGGAGGAGATGGGCGTCAACGTTCATCAATTCGTCTCGTACAACTTTGGGTATCAAGGCGCAGCCAAATGGGCCGAGGCCAACGGAATTTCGTTGAAGGCTTGAGCAGGTGTGCAGTTATATTCTTTTTCGCTCTCGTCTTTCGCAGGGCCCCCGTAGCACCGCTTGCCAGGATTCTCAATTTTATCAGGGCATCGTATGATATACCTCTGTACCGTGGTTTTTGGAGCTTGGACTCTACTCGAGAGTGTGAAAAATCTCGTGCTGGGTCCCCTATCCGGCATCTGCAAGAGCGAGTTTGCCGGCGGAGAACCGCTCATCCTCGTCAAGTGCGTTGTACGAAGATAAATTGACCCAAGAAGTACAACAGTAGAATAGTAGGACAGCTCACCAAAGCAACCCACCAGCCAAGCTCAAACTTCCGCCTGGTTTTCCTCCACTCTCGCCTTCTTCCTCCTTGATCGACTCGGTAACAACGATGCGGCGGCTCTCTTCAATGCGTCAAAGACCTCCTCGATTAATCGAGCGTTGTTCTCGAACTCAAGAGGTGCCTTTTCGCTCAGTTTGAGGTTTGCGATTGCTTTTGTTCGTGGTCCTAGCATCGAGCGATAGCCTTTGCTTGTGAGCGCGAGCCAGAAGAGATCCGATTCGAGCGAGACTGCAGTGAGAAGGATGATGTCTCGCCTGTTCGAATAATATGGGGCGATTTGATGTCAGGATTGGGTCTGTTTCCCATCGAACGCTCGATCAAGTCAATGACTCACCTTTGCTCATACACAATCTTCTTTCCGGCCAACTCTCTCCAGGCCTTGTCCTCAATCGTCGCCGAACACTGCCCGAACTTGGACAACAAAGCCCGCTGCAAGTCTTGATCAAGTTGGACAACAGCCTCACGTCTCATTGTATGCGAGAGTTTCTTCTCGTACGTCTGAGGAACGACCTCGAAGTCTTCGGGTCGATCGACCTCGATCAAAGGAGCACGACCGGCAGTGGCGCTGAGGGGGGCTACGGCTTCTTTTGGGCGACGTTGGGCATCGTCAAAAGGGGGTATGAACTTGGGAAGATGCTTCGAGGCCGGTACGGTAGACGAACCTGGATCGCAAACAAATTGATCGGTCAATACCGAGCCAAATAAAATTGTAATCTCACATCTAGGCAACTCACCTCCGCCTCCACAGAGCTGCGGTCTAGCCACTGCCGTCGTTGCGTCACTAGTCTCCAGAACTGGTCGGTCCCTGCCTATCGCTCCCAGGACGCTCTTCGACAATGCCTTGGGTAGTCCAATAGGAGTCGGAAGAGTATCCTCGTCTTCTTCCTGCGGCTCGTCCACTTCGTCCGACTCTTCATCTTCTTCGTCGCTGATGACTAGGGGTCGAGGGCGCTTCGACCCAATCGCGAGAGACACTCGTCGAGGTGGGAAGTCATCGTGGTCGTCGTTGTTGTCCATGTCTTTTTTGCTATCATCGTCATCATTGTCGTCATCATCGATCACACTGGCGGCCGACGAATCAGGCTGGCTCTCGGCATCCGAAGCGACTGTGTCGGCATCTGTCTCCTCATCTTCTTCAGCTTCATCCTCATCCTCCTCGTCGACTTCCATCTTCTCGGGACACGGTGAAGGGGCTTCTACTTCGGCCTCCGCTTCCACTTCTGCTTCCACAGCAGGTGCCTCTTCTACCTTTTGTTCCCGCTCCCTGACTTCCGCCATGGTCCCCGACGGTGGCGAGCTACTCGGCTCCCTGACGACGTTCTCCAAGCTCTTCTCGTTGCGCTCGAGCTCCACCGCCGCGGTCCTGAACCCTTCTCGACATGCCCGGACAGGGACCACTGCCCTAGCCTCCTCCTCCTCTTCTTCCAACCCCTCCCCCTCCCCCTCTCCACCCCCTCCATCCCGTTCCCTTTCCTCATCCTCAAACCCATCCAACTCCCCCACGTTCCTCGTCTCCTTCACAGCCCTTTGCGTCGCCTCGAAATCCAACTCGACCATACCCTCATCCCTCCTCTGCCTCGTCTTGCCCGGATCCCGACACACATCGCACAACCTCCGACAATACACCTCCTTCTCCTCCTCCTTGATCTTCTCCCCGAAATAACGACAGATCGCTAAATGTCGACAAATACGGACGTTTTCGGCGTAGAAGAGGAGAGCTTCGATCGAGTTGGGGGCGCGTTGGGAAGGTAGGTTGCCGAAGCCTTGTTCGTGGTGATGAAGACGGTTCGAATGAGATCTGGAGACGAGGTGCGTGATGCGCGCTTTGTCCTCGGCCGAATAGTAGAGGATGCAACGCGCCGTATGGCCATCTCGACCCGCGCGGCCGGTTTCTGTCCACGCGTCAGCAAGAGACCGAGTCAGCTCGTTGACGTTTCGGTGAAGACTCCTCTTCGCGCCCATACCGCGCTGACCTTGGTAGAAGCCTTCGAAGGATTTGGGAATGTCATAGTGGATGACGTATCGACAATTGCTCTGCCAAACGTGCAGTATGCAGTAAGAATTAGTTCAACGTTGAGACTGCCGGGTAATCGCATGTGAAGCCACACTCACCTTGTCGATGCCCATACCAAAAGCGATCGTCGCAACTGCAACCATCACCGAACCCAATTCTCAGCCATCGTCGACGAAGACGAAGATCACAAGTGGCCGACTCACCAACGCAATCGACCCAACTCTTGCCCCGCGCCTTCCTCTCATCCGCATCCCTCCACTCCCTCTGCACCCGATCCGCGTCATGATCATCCAAACCCCGATGATAAGCCGCGGCATTGACCCCTCCACTCCTCAAATACGCCGCCAAATCATCGCACGTCTTTTTCGCTCGACAGTAGACGATGCCTGAAAAGACGACGGGATCAGCGACGACTGCCACGGGCGGCGCGGGGTTGGCGTCAGTTGGGCCGTTCGTGGCTGACCGGGATCGTGATGTGGAGCGGGAAGAGGCTTTGGAAATGTAGTCGAGGATGTCGTCGGATCGATGCGAAGGGGTTTGCGAACGCTCGGAGAAGTATCGTACTTCGTAGTAGAGGTTGATCCGATTGAAGGGGTGGACGACTTTGAAGAGCAGGTCGGCGTCCAGCGAGAGCTCTCGAACGCTGCGCAATTCAGAAGGGAGTCGTGGGAGATCAGCTCAGTCCGCTCTCCGGAGCGAACGATCATGCATCCTACATGTCATCCTGAATTTTTGGAGTCGCAGACGCGGTCAAGGCTGTGATCGGAATCTTGGGAAAGTCGGCTCGGAACAATCCCAGCTTGGCATACTCGGGTCGAAAGTCGTGGCCCCACTCGGAGATGCAATGCGCCTCATCAATGACGAGCCGATTCAGCTCGTTCTGCTGGTAGAGTACTTGAAGCTGTTTGCGGAACTGGGGTGAGGACAGTCGCTCGGGTGTGACTGAAAGATCAGGGGTTGTGAGTGGCTTAACTTTCATGGGTAGCTTGGAGTGAAGGGCAAGACTGACTGTAGAGCAGGCGGTTTTTGGGATGGCCCGACCGCATGTCCATCATGACCTGTAGTAAGGCAGATGTATGAGAAACGGAAAGGGTTCGACGAGAGGTAAAGTATGTTTTCGCTGACGGACCTGATTCTGCTCCTCTCGCTCGGTCTTGCTCGAAAGCATCGCACAGGGGATATTGAGCTTCTTCAGCCCAGCGATCTGATCAAACATGAGCGCTGTGGGAGCAGACAGAAACAGGCGTGCTGTTCAGTGTCCCCTTCCACCCCAGTTCGAGATCAAGCAACGCTCACAAAGTAGAGGAGTAATGACAACGGTCAAGCCATGCTTCTCCGCGACGGCGGGCACTTGGAAGCAGAGACTTTTGCCCATCCCTGTCGGGGCGATGACGAGGATGTCGGAACCGCGCAAGGAAGCTTGCATGATATCCCTTTGACGACCTTTGTATTCAGTTTTGAGGAAGACCTGGGCGGAGTCAGACGATGTTCGTCATCAAGATGGTGGTCAGCTTGAGCCTTGGGAAGGGGTCCGAGCAGATTCGCCGAGTCGAGGCAAGCTCGGCGGATCCGGACCAAGAAGCTCGCCACCGACAAGCCAGAACACCAACTTCACCTGGAACTGACCTTTTTGAACGTCCAATCGACATCCTCCGTGACGTCCTCTTCCCTCCTATACCTCATAGGTTCAACGACCGCCTGGGTCAACCTCGGCGCCAAGTTCAACATGTTCCTCTGCGCATCGTCCGAGAGGGAAGTCAATGTCGAATTGATGGAAGGAGCGTTCGAGTCGGACGGAGGGGATGAGTCGGACGTGTTTTTAGCGAGGTTTGTGGTGGGTAGGGTCTTGGGGAGTGGAGCTTCGTTCGGCGCTAGACGCGGTCGTTTGAAGGGGGCTGTCATTCAGGGGCTGGCTGCTTTGGAGGTCGTGCGACGAGCCCATACACGAGCGAAGGCCTAGACCGGATGTGTTTGGTTGAGAGTTGGATGCGGCGGAACGTGCGAGGAGGCGAGAAGTTGGTCGTCTGACGTCTGTCAACGCGTCGAGGCGCGTGTCTGCGCGTGTCGTCGCGAGTGCACGCCCGCAAGCGCCCGCGAACGGCCGGCGGCTCGAATTTGGGATTACGTCATTATAAGTTGACATTTGCCGGTCCGAGCCGGTGTGTCGGAAAGCATTCCGGTCGATTCTCTCTGCCGCACAGCCCAAGCACGCAGTGCAATCATGTACTTTCTTTCGAGTCACTTGATTACATCACCCCCTTGCAGCGCCGCCCTCGTCCCACATCGCTCAAGCATCCCTCCTCCTGGCCCAAGCTCTCTTGACCTCTCTCTTTCTCCGTTCCAACAACTTTCTCCTCTTACTCACCCCCGCACCTCGCCTAGCTCCCGTGATCTTGGTCAACACCCTGCTCGGCTGCACCGTGCTCTTCTTCCCCTTCCCTGCAGACGAACTCGTCGCCGTCCCTGCTCCTTCTTTGCCTGAGCTCCCCTTCGCGGCACCTGTTGTCGTGGCCTTGACCTTTTTCGTCTTCTTCTTTTGTTTGGGCCGTAGAGTCGAGAAACTCGCTTTGAGTAGAGCACCGTAGGCTGTTGACCACGTCGCTCGATCCTCCGGAGCGACCTGAAAATCCTCAAAACGACGGATCAGCTCAAGCACGACCCCTTTTGACCAACACTCCACTCGCTCAAAGATAGGCTTACAATAGTGGATATCTTTCGTTTCGTTTCCTTCCCTTTCCCGTCCGTCGCTCGGATCAAACAGGGCCACTGTTGCTGGGAACTACTTCTTCCGGCCGCCGAGGTGCCTTCTTGCGCTTCCTCGGCCTCGGCATTCGTCATGGTCACGTCTTCTCCGGGGGTTGCATATGTCACTATTGAGGACAAGATTTCGTGACCGTGATCAGTGGTCTGTTCCCCCATACGGTGTTGTAAGACCCCATTCAGCTCGAGCGGTGGCCTCGATCGCTCTCATCTACCCTACGCCCCTTCACAACCACCAGCCAGTCCACAGACCACTCACTTCGCTTCATCGTGATAAAAACCGATCCTTTACTTCCCTTCCTCGACTCGAACAAGTCGGCCAATTGCTTGAGGAACTGTGCCGGGAGAAGGGAGGACGGGGGGCGAGTGGGGTTCAAGTCAGTCGGTGGGTGGCATGTGGAGGTGAGGTGAGGTGTTCGATGCAAGGTAAGCTTGGGACCGGCGTTGCTTACCTCTTCGTTACTTAGCGACATGGTGGTCGGAGGTGGTGCGATGCAATGAGTGTGCTGTCAAGGAGGAAACGAAACGACACGAGCCAGCGAGCGATTCCGTGCGCTCCGTAATTCGATATTCACCCACTCAAAAGTACTTCGTGACAACCTGGCCCATTACGCGACCAACTCTGCTGCAATTGATCTTTCCAGCCTACATACACTAAGAAAATCATTTCCCCCCATCCCTACACCCCCAGCGCCTTCCTACACATATCGTCCACCCCAATAGGCCTCCACTCCCCCTTATCCAAAAACCAAACCACGTCTTCCTCCAAATAAACCACCAAACCCTTCTTCCCATCCACCGTCTCGGAAACACGATACAACGTCCGACCTTTCTCGTCCGACGTTCCGGTGGAGAGGAAGATGAGGTTGTGCGAGGCAGCGATCTCTTCGACTATGGAACGGAAGGTGATAGTGTCGTCGGCTTCTTCGGCGTGGCGAGAGGGGGCGGGTTTGGGTTTGCTCGAGGACTTGGTGGAGTGCGAAGAGGACGTCGGTGGTGGGAGGAGGTCGGGTCGTTTGAGTCTTTTGAGAAAAGGCTTTAAGGGTCAGTTCGTTGAGCCTAATTGAGCTGGGCTTTTGCAACGGTCGGACGTACCTGTACTTGGCATCCTCGCCCAAGGCCATGGCCTGATTCATCAGATCCAGACCTTTCCTCAAACCCTTCGACACACCCGAGAGGGCGACCACCTCTTCCGGCAGATACGACTTCCACCACGAGTACCTGATTGGGGAGAGAATACATCAGCTTGGCTTTCCCCAGAAAGCCACCGCACCCGCGCGAAAACTCACCACTCCGCCACTTGTTCATAATTACACCCCTCCGTAGTCAACCAAATGAACAACGCGTCTAACCACTTCGGCACCCATTCTTTCTCCAACAATTGACTCATCATAGAGGACCTCAACAACATTGACCATCCGAGGACCTGTTCGAGGGGTTTGAGTTCTTGTGCGCGAGGGTTTATGATGAATTGGTCGCGCAGGAGGGTACCGAGGTGTGGGAGTATGTGTTTGAGCATGAGGGAGTCCCAGTCCGATTTGGGGTAAACCTGTATGGAGAAGCTTAAGAGTCAGCACGTCGTGATGTGTCAAGACCCCCAACCATACAACTCACATCCTTCCAAGCCTCCAACCCCTTGGGCACCCCATCACTACTTTTCCACCCTTTCAACCAGCCCCTGACCCTCCTCTTGGACTCGTCCAGCACACCCTCCGCTCTCCCCTGTTGTCCCACAACTTCAAGCCATGGGAAGACAATCTGATGTAAAGGTGGGGGAGCCATTTTTGATGCCGAGCCTCGTTTCGTAGGTGTCCATTCTTGTATCGCTTGGAGGACTTTGGGGAGAACGAGTTGGTCGAGGAAGTTGTCGATGAGGAATTGGGGAAGGAGGGGGAACCAGGCTTGGTAGAGCTGCACGACGGGGGTAGGATTCGTTGCTGACCAATGATTACTGTGTGGAGTTCCCAAAAGATAGTGGTGTGAGCAACAGGTACGCTCCTTCCCATGCAAAACCTCGAACTTACTTTATCGCTGTCCTCACGCGAGGTAGCCAAATAGTCCACAACATCGTCTCATAAGCCGACATCATCCGGTCGCCCTTCCCACCCAAACCCTTTCCATCACCCGACCTCATCCCCGTCGATCCAAAGACCTCGGCCTCCCCCAACCCCTTTTTGACCTCGAGATCCCGAGCCTCGTGCTTATCAATGAGGAAATGCTTTTTCCATCGCTTGAGTTGATCGACCGCGTACGAGGGCGAAGTCAAAGGATCCCATGTTGCGAACAGTTTGCGACAAAGGGGTGCAATGGCCGCGACGACAATTTCGTCCAATTGAAGTACGGCGTATTCATCTTCATAATCCCCGAGAAGTTCATCAAAAACGTCGATAAAGAAATTGAATAGATCGTTCGGGGAGACCTGTTCCGACCCTTCACCGCCGATCAAAATGATCTTGGCCACTTCCGCAACTTCTTGCTCGATAACCTTCATCCTCGCGACGAGTTTCAAGACGCCGTGAACTCTCTCGATCGCCAACTCCTGCTTCTCGACAACCCCACGAACCCTCTCTTCTTCGACGTTCAAATACTTCCTCCGTTCTTCGACCTGTTTGCCCTCCCTCGCCAAAGCCGACAAGTTCGACCCCAACGTCGTTGTTAAGAGCATCAAATTATGTCTCAACTCGGGTAATCTCGTCGGATCGGCCGAACCGGCGCCGAAAGCCGGTAAGGACGACAATGAGGTGCTCGGCAACGCATTGCCCGAAAGGTCGACCAACATCCCCACTCCCGATTGTTGAACCGGATCCCCACCCGATTCGGCGACGAGTTCCTCGTAGGTCTTGTAAGCGGTCTTGTCCTTGGTTCTCTTTTTCGTTCCGGCAGGCCGAGTCCACGCTTCCTTCTTGTTCTCCTTTTCGACCAACAGCAAGTCCTTTGCCCCCATACCCAATCTCTTGCCCTTCCCTGTCCCCTTTCCTCTCCTGCCTCCTCTTCCCTCTTCTTCCTCCTCATCACTAAGCAAGCCTTTCCTTCTCCTCTCATCCGCCTTGGCCCCCTCCGACCTCTCCCCTTTCGTAATCCCACTCTTCCCCTGTCGTACCGTTTGTCCCTCCCCGATAGGAGTGACGATACCCTGCCCGTCCGCACCTAATCCGGTCCCGGCTTTCCAGCCCATCTTTTCTAGCATTTTCAAGCCGAGCGATCCGGATGAGGCCAGAGCGGCGAAGTGGGTGGCTTCTTTTTTGGACATGCGAGGGGCGGGTTGGGTCGAAGGGGTCGAGGTGGATGTAGAAGCGGTGGGGAGGAAGGAACGGCGTTCTCTTGCTGGTCTTGGGACGGTCGTTTCGTACGATTTGGAGTTGGTGACGCTTGAGTTGGACTCGACGCCGGAAGAGGCCAATTCCGATCTCAATTCATCGACGAGTTTCGAACTAGGTCTCGCACCGAAACCTAGCGCTCCTCCAGGTGACCCTTCCCTTCCCTTCGTCGCGGGATCGGGATCTGAACTTTGAGCTCCAATGCCTGATCGACCTATCCCTGCTTTTGAAGCGCTGAGTTCGGTGCGAGGTGGGGACGCCCCGGTCATGGGGGAATCTGCGCCATTCCGATGGGCCGAGGTTGTGGGTTCAGAGCTGGAGGAAGATCCGCTTTCCCCTCTTCCTCCCGAGATCGTAGCTTTGGCGAACGTAGGCGCCGACGTCGAAGGCGATGAAAATGTCGAAGAAGTAGTGTTTTGAGAAGCGATCATGCTCGCCACCGGCTGACGTCCGGCGGCACCTGACCCCAGCCCTGCGCGTGCGCCACCACCAATACCGGTACGGGGTCGTATTCGAGGTGCGAAAGCGAGTGCGGCGGTCGGTTGTTCGATCACGAGCTCTTCTGGAACGATGGAGGTGTCTTCGAGACCTGGGACGGGGGCGAGGTTGTGTTGGTCTGGTTTTGCTGCGGTGGGGTCGTCGTCGTCGTCTTGATAGTCGTCTTGTTCTTCGTCCTCGTCTTCGTCCTCGTCCTCGTCATCGTTATCGTGGTTGTCCCTGTGATCTGGCTCTTGCTGCTCATCATCATCCGAATCGGCCATCTCCATGTCCAGATCCTCCTCATCCTCCTGGGCAGCTTGTAGTCTCTTCCTAGGTCCGGTATCGGCCAGGTTATCGATCGGTTCCTTGGCGTTGGATGGGTCCGAGCCAGCTGCTACGAACGAAGGCGCGGTCCTGATGACACACCCCGCAAGTCCACAATCAGCATTTTTGCACCGACAACGCGTGGAGAGAAAAAAGAAAGGTTCGGTTCGACCTACTTGAGCCACCTGTTGCCATCGCTGTTGTGCGCACGACCAGCCCTACTTGTTGCACGCTCATACGCCTCCTGTTCAGTTCCCGCGAGTACACCCCCCCACGCATCCTCCTTCCTCTGCTCCCTACTCCTCTTGAGGCCCCTCCTCTGTCGTGCCATCGGATCGAGGAAGAGGGCGGTCTCGGCTTGGGCGTCCTGGTCCTCGGTGGAGGCGAATTGGGAGCGGGAGGCGTCGTTGAAGGAGGAGGAGGTGGTGGAGGATTGGGACGAGTCCGAGTCGGTGGCGTCTTCGATGAAGGCCGATTTACGGCGCGCCATGACGGAGGAGATGGGCAGGAGTAGGGTCAGAAGCGTGAGAAGGGTGGGACGTGGGAACGGAGGCGACGAGGAGAGTCAAACGGACCGAGCTTGTCCCCCGAGTCAGGCCCAAGAGTGACAAGAGCTCAAGTAATAAATACTAGTATTAGGCTCAAGTCTGCTGCTAATAGACACTGCTAATAGACTGCCAAGTCTTCCCAAGTCCGCGCCTGTCCGCGCCTGTCCGCGCCCAAGTCACGCGCCTCGAACCAACGCCACCCCGGTGAACCACACGGTCGCTCCCTCTTCTCCGCTTCCTACCGTCCCGCCCTCATACCCCTTGCCCCCCCACCTCCGAACGACAGTTTGTTCTCGTTCAAAAAAACAAAAAAAACTAGTGT
This sequence comes from Microbotryum saponariae, assembly GCA_900102585.1. Classification (NCBI taxonomy): domain Eukaryota; kingdom Fungi; phylum Basidiomycota; class Microbotryomycetes; order Microbotryales; family Microbotryaceae; genus Microbotryum; species Microbotryum saponariae. The sequence continues at coordinate 856,679 of FMWQ01000050.1, read as the reverse complement.
GAGCCGGGGTCCAGCATGTCGTCCTCTTCCAACGGCAATGGCTCAACTCGCACGCCCATCTCGATCGAAGCCCTCTTGGCCAAGCAGCGCCAGGAGAAGGAGGAGCACTCCCGCGTTCGTCCTTTCATCATCATCAACCACCCGAGTCTACTTCACCCTACTGACTCGTACTACTCCCTCGCCCCAGCCCAAGTTCCTCACCAAACAAGAACGAGCCGCGATCGCGCTCGCCGAACGAGCAGCCCAAGTCGAAGCCGCGAAAGAACATCAACTCCAACTCAAGCAGAACCAACTCGAACGATCGACCCCGTCGAATCATTTCCAACCTCCACAACGCAACTATGGCGCCAGTGGTCAGGGGAGGTACGATGAGCGGGCTTTTGGTTCGAGAGGCGGCAGGAACGGTGCACTGGACTACAATGGCCAATCGTCCTCGGCGAGGGGAGGAGCATACTCAAATCATTCGAGGAATGCAAGAGGAAGAGGTGGCTTGGGCTTTCAACCGTCCCGACACGACGACCATACGCCTACGGCACCGAGGGCGAATCACGATCGACGCTTTGATACCAGGGGGGGACCACTCCCACCGTCCGCACCTAGAGCGGACAGGGAGAGGGACGCGTATTCGCAGAGGAACGGAGATGATCGGATGCAACTTGATGGTGCGAGATCGAATGGCGAGATGCCTCCACCTCCTGCTCGGCCCTCAGCAACGGACAACGCCGTCCCATCAACGACGACGACGGCCAAGTCAGAAGAACCCTCCATCAAGGAGGAGCAACAAGACCCGAAACCAATCCAGCAAGACACCCCAGCTCCAGTCGCACCGAAACGCAAATTGACTCTGGCTGAAATGGCCGCTGAACAAGGTGTCAATGCGGCGGCGGCGGCAATTCCCCTCAATGACAAGTTGAACGCGACCCGGTACCTTGGCGCGAATCATTTGGAGAAACGCAAGGTCAGTAGCGGGACGAACTTGCAAGTTGGTCCTGAAGCTGACGGCTCTTTCTATTGCATCCAGAAAACGAAAATCTCGACCAAAAAGTTTGACTTCGACTGGGACCGAACGGACGACACGGCCTCGAACGAAGTTGACCCCATCTACAAACCCTACATACCCCCAACCGTATCCAAACCCTCCCCTTACGAACGTCGCAACCCGAACCACGGAGGAACGAACCGTACCGAAGCGCCCGGGACAGCGGCCCCTCCCCACCCCGTTCAAGCTCTCGTTCCTCGCCTCTTCGGTCGAGGTCACTTGGGTGGCTTTGATCGCGATCTGGACCGTGCACCGTCCGGCGGTTCGGGTAAGCGCATCAAGGGCTCCATCGACGATCGTCACTGGACCGAGAAATCGCTCGACGAGATGCGGGATCGAGACTGGCGTATTTTCCGTGAAGACTTCTCCATCGCCGCTCGGGGAGGGCACATTCCCTTGCCATTACGATCATGGGAGGAATCGAGTATCCCTCGACCCATCTTGGATGCGATCGAGGAAATCGGGTACAAGGAACCTTCGCCCATTCAAAGGCAGGCGATCCCGATCGGTTTGTTGAACAGGGATCAAATCGGTATCGCCGAAACAGGTTCAGGAAAAACAGCGGCGTTCGTCGTCCCCATGTTGGCCTACATCTCCCGACTGCCCCCCTTCACCGACGAGAACCGATCCCAAGGACCTTATGCTCTTGTCCTCGCACCTACGCGTGAATTGGCCCAACAAATCGAATCCGAGACGAACAAGTTTTGCAAATTGTTAGGCTACAAATGCGTTTCCATCGTCGGTGGAAAAGAGATCGAAGCTCAAGCTTTGTCCCTTCGCGAAGGTGCCGAGATCGTCATTGCGACTCCGGGTCGTTTGAAGGATTGTATCGAACGATCGGTGTTGGTACTCAGTCAATGTACCTATGTCGTCATGGATGAAGCCGATCGAATGGTCTCACTCGGTTTCGAGGACGTGCTCAACTTTATTTTGGACGCTTTGCCCGTGTCGAACCTCAAACCGGATAGTGAGGAAGCGGAGGACGGGGAGAAGATGTCGTCGATGATCATTTCGCCCGCTGAAGGATCGACCACGACCGAATCGACTCTGGCCTTGTATCGACAAACGGTCATGTTCTCCGCTACCATGCCTCCAGCCGTAGAACGACTGGCGAAGAAGTATCTACGACGACCCGCAATCGTGACGATCGGTGTAGCCGGACAAGCCGTCGATACGGTCGATCAAAGGGTCGAGTTTATCACCGTCGAGGATAAGAAGAAGGCGAGGTTGTTGGAGATCCTCAACCATGGTGGATTCGAACCGCCGATGATTGTGTTTGTCAATCAGAAGAAGGCGGCGGATGTGGTGATGAAGGATTTGGTTCGGGCGAGAGTGAGTGGCATCTTGACCCTTTTACTTCGATGTTCGAAAGTGTTGACTGACCTGATGCCTGATGTATATGCTGTTCCTTTCTTTTCACAGTGGAACGCTACGACCCTCCATTCGGGCAAAAACCAAGAGCAACGCGAAGCCGCGCTCAACTCGATCCGCAACGGCGAGAACGACGTGTTGGTCGCCACCGATCTCGCAGGCCGTGGTATCGACGTTCCCGACGTTTCTTTGGTCGTCAATTTCCAAATGTCGAACACGATCGAGGCGTACATTCATAGGATTGGTAGGACGGGTCGAGCGGGTAAGACGGGTACGGCGATCACGTTTTTGGCGGATCACGATGAAGATTTGATGTACGTCGCGTCATGCTACTCTATTTCGTTCAATTCTCATACCGTGAAAACTGATCGGTCGTTGTATCTCCCCCCCCCCCCCACCTTTTCGTTTCTACAGGTACGACCTCAAGCAAGAAATTACTAAATCGCCCGTGTCCAGGTGCCCACCTGAATTGGCGCGTCATCCCGCCGCTCAGTCGAGGCAGGCAGGAAAGAGGAGAGGAGCACAGGATATTGACGAGTAGGGAGAGGAGGAGGACAAGATTCTAGGGTGGACGTGGTTTTTTTTTAACAGGAAGGAAGGAAGATGAATATCTTGACATGACATAACCGAACTATTTGACTACTTTGTAGAAGTTGGGGCCGTGGTTGAGAGCGGATTCTGCGGGGTCCACGACCCGTCTATGGGGAGCACCGCTTAGCCACTAGGCCGCGGGTAAGATCGTATCTAGACGGGTCATGATATTCTTATTCGCCACACAATTAGTCCAAGCCTGCGCCAAACTCCTCGCCGACGATGTTTTTCAAATGGAAGGGATCGCCGGAAAACCCCTTTGGTTCTGCTTATTCGCCCTCTTGGGAATTTTCACCATCCTCGATCGCGAGGGACTCATGTTCGGATTCTTTTTACCAGATTCGGAGGACAATGCGATCTGAATTTGTCACCTCCTTGTAAGTTCATAGACTATCTGCCACGGTATCGTCGACACATGGTCATCAGGGGTGCTTGCAGTCGGTTAGAAAAAGGCTACGAGCTAGGATTGAGAGTGAAGGAGCAGCTGGATGAAAGGGGTTGCACCATCATACTCGAGGACATCGTCCACGAAGTCGTGGAAGACCTCAACGCGTGCTATCGTAACTTTGTGCGACAAAGGATCGGTGGTATCGAGGGACGGAGATTGGATCGGCCATCAGTGGAGGGATCGGCGGTGTCACCCGATCGGACGGCTCTGTCCTGCGGAGTGCACATCCGGTGGGGTGACGCTGAGATGTTTGAAGGAACGATGGAGAAGCCGCGAGATTCGATGCAGCTAGCTCACATCAACGACATCATCTCAAAATTGCGCGCACGGTTCGTCAAGCTCGACATTCGGGTCGTGATACGAAACCCACGACGACAGGTTTGCCGAAGAGGAGTTGCTTTACTGGAAGGGAGCAGCATAGCTTGTATACGAAGGTGAGGAGGGATGGTCCGATGAAGGAGAGGAAGAAGACAACGTTGAGGTGCAGTGGGGAGCGTTCAAGCCGACGGTGAGTCTTGTATGATTGTTTGCCGCTGTAGGATCTTCATTTGGTCCGCCCCCAACCCAAAGGGGGGAAACAAGGCAGAAGAGATGCTAAATAATTTGATGGGTCCATTTATGTCCCTTAGAGATTCATCGCCTGGATCTACGGTATCGGTGCACAAATCTTCCGTTCCGACGATCAAGCTCGACATCATATACCCGAGGCTTCCGCGCCTATTGCGCCATCACCGGGCTCACTTTGATCGTTGCAGTCGTGAGGTACAAGGTATGAGTTGGATCCTTTGAGAGATGGAGACATAAGGTCGAAGTGGGAACCCGCCGGAGGAAGAAGGAAAAGGCTTGATCGGTTCCTCCCGTGTTGAAGGCGTAAGGCATAAGTCTACCTCAGGAGTTTTAGTAAAAGTGTGAAGTTGGAAGTGGGGATTCTGTCGTTGTTGTAACGGTATTCAAAGCCCACTCTGCAGATTTTGAAAGTTAGGAAAGCTTCAAGTTCTTTCTCGTGAATCGCACGCCCGCACGGATCACCCTTTGACAAGCTGCTGCGAAATTCGACATTCAACTGCAAAAGGAAGAGGTCTATTGCACCGAAAACCCTCTGATAAGATTGGATGGAGTAAGAAGGGAAGCGAAAACGGAAGGGCAAGAAGGCACAGGTAACATAGGTAAGGAAAAAGCTCGGCCAGCGATCGCGATCGATCTCGGCCGGGGAGATTCTCGGCCGTTGGGCGGGGAGCAGCGGGAAGCTTGATATGTACACCCTCCGCATCTGCTCACCTACACGTTTGCTTTTCTTGGGGACAGCCACCGCCCTACGACATGTCGCTGACAGCAGCGGATGCCAGTACGTACACCTTCCCACGTCTCCCATTCCACGCTGAATGCACTGCTTATCGCTTCATGCTTCTTCGTCCATCGTCTCTCTACTCGCCGGGCGTGTTTCCTCCGTCATCGCGTCGTCGTCGTCGTCGTCATTGCTCGCCGCGCCGCGCCGCGCTGTGGTTTCGCAGCCAACAAGTCGACGCAGACTTTCGTGACGGCCTTGGTGTCGGGTCTCGCCGTAGCTGGTGTAGAGGTGAGGATTGAACTCGCAATAGTGGGGTCGCCAATCCAAACGTACCGAGGGACGAGCCCCTCGTTGAAGGGTCCGTGCGAAGCTAGACTAGCGCTCAACCTGTCTGGCGTCGAAGCGGACGGCTTTCATTGGACGTGACTCCGAACCATCATCGGGACACTTTCGCATCAGTCGGAACGTCCGATGTATCGCGATATGGCATGGCTTGGGCTGCAACCGCCGCTCCAATCTTGGCCACCTTCATCGCCAGCGACGGCCGAGCCAGTCGACTGATTCACGTGGTCTTGCCATCACCCCTGACCCAAGCTCGGATATGGTGGAAACCCGGCCTATCTCCGAGCGGCATCGGAGGAAATGCTTAGACGGCAACATGAGTGGAAATGCGAGCACTGACAAGTGTCACCATCGTCGATCGTACAGATTGCAGCCTTCATCATTATTCGGAACCGATTTCGCAAGATCTACAACCCTCGCTCCTATCTGGTGCCGCCGTCCAAGCGCATCGATCCCTTGCCCCCGGGACTGCTTTCCTGGATACCGTACATCCTCAAACTCGATTCGAAGCTCATCATTACCCACAATGGCTTGGATGCCTACGTCTTCGTCCGCTTCTTGTACCTCATGATGGAGATCTTCTTCCCTTTTTGGGTCGTCACATGGATTATACTGCTCCCCGTCGATGCCGCCAATTCGGACGGCACCAACGTGGGCCTCGACAAGTTTACCTTTGGCAACGTCGGTCTCGCGCAAAGCCCACGCTACGCTGCGCATCTCATCCTCGCCTGGCTGCTCACTTTTTGGGTCTGGTACCTGATTCGGCGTGAGCTGGCCGTCTTTGTCACGCTTCGACAAGACTTTCTCATCTCGCGCGACCATGCGATGCTCGCTAGATCCAGGACGGTGCTTGTCACCGGTGTATCTCGCGAATACCTCTCGGAGGAAGCCATGACGCAATTCTGCAACATCTTGCCAGGGGGCGTCAAGCGCGTCTGGATCGTCAGGTTCGTTTCCGTGATCGGGTTACGCTGAGATTGAATTTTTGAGCCTGCCTGACCCTGAGTGAGTCATCGCGTGCAGAGACCTGAAGGAGCTACCCGACTTGTACGACCGTCGACGCAAGGCATGCAAAAAGCTCGAATCGGCCGAGTTCAAGCTGCTTCGCACCGCCGCCAAAATGATTACCGCCAAGAACAAGAAGCAACGCAAGGAGTCAAAGAAGCAGAGCAAGCTCGACGAGGTCGAAATGTCGACCAAGAACGAAGATGGATCCATCCCCGACTCGATCCAAGAGCTGGTACCCAATCATCAACGCCCCAAGCACAAGCTTGGCGCGCTGGGGATCTTTGGTGAAAAGGTCGACACGATCGAATGGGCGAGAGCAGAGATCGCGACGACAACGGAGCAACTCGAGGCAGGTCGTGCCGAACTGTACTCCTCGCAGGGCTTTGAGACCTACCCTCCTCAGTCGGCTGCGTTTATCCAGTTCAACGAGCAAATCGCGGCGCACATGTTCTCCCAACTGCTGTGCCACCACACGCCGCTGCGCATGTCTGCGAAATGGGTCGAGGTCGATCGCGAGGACGTCATCTGGAGGAACTTGTCCGTCAACCCTTCGAATGGAACGCTGCGTTATGCCGCTTCATGGGGTGCTACGATTGGTTTGATCATCGTTTGGTCGTTTCCCGTCGCCTTTGTCGGTAGTTTGTCGAACGTCTCGGCACTCTGCATCTCTGCACCTTGGCTAGCCTGGCTGGTAGGCTGTCCCAGACCTTCAAAAGCGCTCTGCGAGCTTCACTGACCCAAGATTCTGTTCTGGCTCAACAGTGCAAAATCCCAGTCCCGCTGAACGGTATCATACAGGGAGCTCTACCCCCTGTGGCGTTGGCAGTCCTCTTCATCCTGCTGCCCATCATCCTGCGCATCTTTGCCCGAGTCGAAGGAATTCCGCTGCGCTCTCAAATCGAGCTGTCGCTTATGGATCGCTACTTCTTGATTCTCGTCATCCATGGATTCCTCGTTGTCACCCTCGCCAGTGGTTTGGTCAAGGCGATTCCCGTCATCTCCAAGAACCCAGGAAGCGCCGTGACATTGCTCGCGACCCAACTCCCTTCGGCCAGCAACTTCTTCTTGACCTACTTTTGTACTACAGCAATAGCTGCTGCGGCCGGAGGATTGTTGCAGATCGTTACACTCGCCATTTTCTACCTCAAGTTGTTCCTGCTCGGTTCGACGCCTCGTTCGGTGTTCTCGATTCGTTACCACATGTCGACGACTGAATGGGGTACCATGTTCCCCGCTACCACGCTGTTGACCGTCATTGGCTTGTCGTACTCGATCATCTCGCCGCTTATTACCGGGTTCGCCCTTTTCGCCTTCTTCCTGTACTGGTTCTTGTACAAGGTGAGCCAACCAGTTCATTACTCCTTCTCGTTGTGCGCGGTTGACTGACGCGAACACCCTTTCCACAGTACTTGTTCTCTCTCGTCCTCGACACGCCCCGGGAAGCCGAAACAGGTGGCCTCTTCTACCCCAAGGCAATCACGCATATCTTCGTCGGCCTTTACATCGAACTCGTCTGCCTCGCCGGATTGTTCTTCCTCGCCCGCGATTCGAGGGGAAAAGCCATCTGCATCCCCCACGGTGCATTGACGATCGTCTTGATCGTGTTCACGGCCTTGTTCCAGATGACGATGAAATCGGGGTATGATCCGTTGATTGCGAATTTGCCGCTGAGCATTGCGGGCAAGATGGCGGAGAGGCAGGCGGTGTACGATGATGTTGAATCTTCGGAGAGTCCCAAGATGGGTGGAGGGGAGAAGGGACCGAGGGAGGACGAAGGAATGAGTGAGTTTGGGTTTGGAGAGGGTAAGGAGGGGAATGCGATGGTGAGGAGATGCTGACTTCTGGGCTTGACTTTCGACAGGCTACCCTCCTGAACCGGCGATGAAGCGACCGGAGAAGCAAGGGACGGGCGTACCAGCTGCCAGGGTCGATCGAGAAGGAACTTTACCAGGAGAAGAACATCTCGACCAAAGGGCGTTCGATCCGCCCGCGACTTATGAGGTGCGTAGCACGGTCTGAGTTATGGCCTTCCACTCACTAATAGGGCTTCATCCCCACCTCGAACTTCATGCAGGGCTATCCGACCGTTTGGATCCCTCAAGACCAAGCCGGGTATTGGCGAGCGGAACTCGAAGCCTCGCAAGCTGCAGGCGTGGATGTGAGCTCGGAAGGGGCGATGATGGATGAAAAGGGGCATGTGCATGTCGCGCGTGCACCACCGGGCGAGGATTGGGATCCGACGCAGGATGTGTGAACGGATAGAAGGAGTGGTTCGTGATGACTTCACTATCTTCTTTGGTTGGTCCTCTTTATAGAATGCAAATGCAAAAACTCTTGGCTTAAGTGACGAGTCTTGAGGTGAAGAGAACGGGTCCGAGCGCAAGGGGTCACTTCGGGTAATGAAGATCTACCTACCTATGAAGATCTACTTAGACGCGCGCACGCCCTCGTGTCTCCTGAGGCGTCTTCCAGCCACCTACCATCGCGGTGCCCATGCTCTGACCTCTCCGTTCCCCTCTTCCCCTCACCAGTCAACATCGGGTCCTTTTGAAGCACCTTGCCAGCTGATGCTGGTGTCAAAGGGGCACCCACTGCGACTGGGAGCAGGCGAGAGCGCCACCGATCGAGACCCGAATCCCTTGCGTCGACGACACCGGTGCCGCTCTCGACCCCCGCTCATCTACCCGGTCATACCGATCGAGGCGCCGACTCGAGACAACGAAAGTCTTCAGCTACATCATGTTCGAGCTCAAGTTCGAGTATCTGTCCACCACCGCAAGGCCCTTCGGCACGGAGGTGACAAGCGCACTTCCGTGCGGCGTGCCGAAAAGCCTTGCTGCGGTAGAAAAGGTATCCGAGCTTGAGATCAAACGTATGGTGGCTCGAAAACCTTTGTTGCATGGGGTTGGTGTCTAAATCGGTGTGACGGGGTAGATGAGCCGGGTCGAGAGCGGCACGGGCTAGTTTCAGCTCCATCCTTCGTAGCGTATATGTAGATGTCGGTTTCAGAAACGACGACAAGGCAAAACGGACGTAATGAAACGCCAACAGCATCAGGTTGCCCCCACCCCCACTACAGCCCACGCAAGTCCCACATCGTGACGCCCGCTCGTTTGCATGTGCTTGCGCAGGGGTACATCCAGTTCTGTTTGCCTCTTTCCCTCGTTTGGTGACAAAACTCCGAGAAGAAGTTGGCTTCGGAGCGCCCTCATCGCAGATTCGTTCTTGGCGCTCCGAGTCGGCTCCTTGTCCCAAATGGCAAGTTGCTGCCGAACATCGTAATTCAGGAGCTCTTTCCTACGCAAGCCAGTTTTGGAGTCTTCACGAAAATCGCAGCAGCCTCGGCCAAGCTCGAACCTTCTTCTTGAATGATCACCAGGTCGTCAGCTGCAGTGCCTTGACACCTACGACTCGAGCACTGTCGGTGCAGACCGTTGAGCTCCCGGCTGGTTTTGGCTTGGACGACGGCGACACTTGGTGAGCCCTGGACCCACAGCACAGGCGCAAGCGCGAAATTGTTAACCAGCTGCGAAAGCTTCAAAGCGGTCTTTGCAACGTCTTTGGCGGCGATTCAGAAGGGAAATGGCGAGGATGGGGCAATTCAATAGCAGATCCGGCAAGCGGACGCGACATTTGCACCCGGTCGTCGGCCGGGAGACGACGGGAGTGCCATGATCGTCCATATCTCTGGCTTTTGAAACGTGGTTCTTGGGCAATTTCGTAAAGTTATTTGATTCAAAATAGGTAAAAATCGACCACTTTGACACGTTATCCCGATATACAAATTGGCCTAAAGGCGCGGTTTTCTTGGCTGAGGCTGAGCTCCCGGGATCCCGGGTGCTATGACGAATCATTGACGATGATGACCACGCGAACGCGCACCCCACTCCTCCCTTCCGTGCGCTCAGGGCCTCAGGGTCTCACTTTCGACACCGATCAGCATCGCGTTTTCCCCTCGTTGACTCGGCACTGCAGCAGATCGTAAGAGGCTTCTTGGAGTTCTGGGGTAACCGACCACCTGCTACGATACGCGGTACGATCGACCGTTGACCCACCTCACCGGGTCTTCCCTCCACCCGGACGACTGTGACGTGCCACCGATCAGGCCAAGAGCTCTCAGCTCGCCCGAATCCACGATGGCAGCCTACCAACCGCGCTCGTCGTTCGCCTCCACCTCGAACCGCTCAAGCTACGTCCCTCGTGCCGTCGTCGCACCCCCTACAGCCGCCACCCCCCACGCCGGCGGTGGCTTGCCGCAGTTCGTTCCCCCCACCCAAGCGAGCAACGTACCGCCTGGTACGCTGCCACCGGGGACGATCGTCAGGGTTGGAGAGTACGAGGTCACAGTGGATCGATTCTTGAGTGAAGGTGAGCGCTCTACTTTGGTGATTGGAATGTGTAGGAGCTGGGCACGGGTGACGGGTGACGCTCAACTCGCTCATCTCCGTTCGAGGCTTGGCGGTGCATATGCGTTGAACGATCCGCTTCGGGGTGGTACACTTCGGGGTGGTACACTGCCTACCTATCACCACTTGCGACTCTTGACACCATCCCACGCCGGGAGACGAGCACTGACCTTACTGTCCTCCCACTCATCAGGTGGATTCGCCCACGTCTACCTCGCCACCTCCGCGAGGCCCATTCCCGCCGGCTCATCGAATGCGACGACCAAACATGTGCTCAAACGTATGGCCGTGCCCGACACCAAAGGGGTGCAAGAGGTTGGCAAGGAGGTCCAAGTCATGGTCAGTCAGAGTTGGCCATGCTTTACTCGTCGCGGACACCCAGATCTGATCGCGCTTCGTTCTGCTCTGTCGAAACCAGAAACTGGTTCGGAATCATCCCAAGATCGTCAATATCATCGAAGCTTCCGTAGCTGATCTGCCGGGGGGGACGAATGGGAGCAAAGGATACGAGATCTACATATTGATGGAGTGGTGTGCTGGTCAGTGACCGGTGATTGTCGTGTCCTCGCAAGTGGGGTCGGCGGTTCAGCTGAAGAAACTGACTCTGATTCGGTTCTTGCTCGGCGACAGGCGGTGGTATCATTGACTTGATGAACACGAGGTTACAAAATCGACTGACAGAGACCGAGATCCTCAAGATCTTCAGCGATACCGTCGAGGTGCGCATAAGTCCGATCAAATAATGGAAACGTTGACCAAGCGCTGACAGTTTGTTGGAACGGTGATGCACAGGCCGTCGCTCACATGCACTACCAGAACCCACCCCTCATCCATCGAGATCTCAAAGTCGAAAACATCCTCCTCTCCCCACCTCAGACGTTCAAGTTGTGCGATTTCGGCAGTACGACCAAACCTTTACCCAAGGACAAGGTCCCCACCGCCGTTGAGGGGTTGCAAGCGCTCGAGCTCGAGATCAACACCACAACCACGCTGCAGTACCGTGCACCCGAACTAGTCGATGTCTGGTCCCGGAAAGGGTTCGATGAGAAGATCGGTGCGTTCGTTCGCCGTTCGTGGTCGTGGAATACCGATTGAGCTGATCATCTTCGAGGTGCATTATGTAGATATTTGGGCTTTGGGCGTGTTCCTGTACAAGTTATGCTACTACACGACCCCATTTGAAGAACATGGCCCACTCGCCATCCTCAGTGCTCAGTACAAGGTACGCAGCGATCGCTTTCCAGCCCGCAGAGTGTAGCCCGTTGCTGAATACGGAATTCGGATGCGGTAACGCTGGTATGCAGATTCCGCATTACCCGGCGTACTCGAACTCGATCAAGGGATTGATTGGAGGTCTTTTGCAAGAGAGTGTCGCCGCTCGACCCAACATCTACCAAGTGCACGAGCAAGTCTGTCGTCTGCGAGGGACTGCCGTGAGGTTAGAGAATGTGAGTTGTTTGCTTTCCACACATCAGACGAGTGCATACTCATCGAGGCACCCGGGATCCCGTTCAGAAATACGCCAAATCTTCAAGACCACCCTTGACCAAACCTTCGGCCAACTCGGGCTTCGCAAGCGTCATGAGCTCGAGTCCAGCCGCTCCGAGCCCATCAGGTCCCAATTTGGCCGAGACGATTTCCCCGATGCGGAGAGGGCGCCCGACCAAAGCTGGAGGTGCCGTCGCAGCGCTCGCCAAGAATGCTGAAGAACGATCAACACCACCATCGGCCTCACCCGCGCCCAAAAACTTGGGACATGAATGGGATCCGGTCGGGACCACCTCGAATGGGAGTAAGACCTCTCCGTCTGGCGATGTAAATGGGTTTGGGGATTCATTCACCAGTATCGGGGCCAATGGATCGTCGTCTGGGTTCGGCGACTCGTTCCAACCCACGTCACCGTCAGCTGCAGAAATTTCGCCAGCACTTACGCCCTCATCCGCGGCCTTTTCGAAGCCGTCAGAGGCATCGTCTGCCAAGTCACCGACTTCTCCTCCTATCGGACTCAAGAGTCCTCTCCTCGCTTCGGCAGAGGCTGTCCTCAACGATCAGTCATGGAGGACACGACCAGTCTCTTCAACGTCTGCGCGGAATCTGCCTACATCCTCTGCGTCGAATGTGACGGGAACCAAGGCTGTTGAGGCGCCTGTGGCCGCTGTCGATGAGCGCGAACGCTTCGAGTCGACGTATCCTGATTTGGACGGACTCGAGTCGTTCACTAGTAGTGGGAAGAAGGCGGCATCATCGCCGATGAATGGTGCCTACTCATCAGCTTCTCCAGCGGGTTCCGTGACATCACCGCCACCGACGGCGACTTTTGTGCAGCTAACTGGGGAAGGCGACACGGGACCACCTTTACCGAGACGACCACCGACATCGTCAACTCAGAACGCACCGACGACCTCTCTCAAGCCATCAGTATCAATTCGAATGCAGAACAGGCCCAACTTTACTAGTCGATCATCTCAAACCTCTCCTCACCTAGGCAACGATCGACCTTTGCCCGGGCAAAAAGCGATGCTGAACAAGCCCAAAGAGGCGACGAACGATTTGGGGAGAGATTCCGTCGCTTTACCCGGGATGGCGAGGGTCGGTGGACCGCGACCCATGTCGTTCTCTTCGGCGGGGTCTGGTTCTTCCCTCTCTTCGAGATGGACACCGACTGCTCAGAGCTCGACACCCGTCGTGGCTTCGCCTAAACAAGCGCCTGTCGACTTGCTTGGCGACGATGAGGACAACGACGATGGGTTTGCACCCAAGCCGCTCCATCAACCTTCCGCCACGGCCACACCGACGCCGAATGCGACCGAATCGCTGAACCTACCTCCGACAAGCTCTTCGACAGGCACGAATCGAACCTCGATCATCGCTTCGAGCGATTTCAACTTTGAGGCGTCGAGGGAGAAATTCCGGCCTGTCAAACCCGCCGATTCACCCTCTGCTTCGAGACCGACGTTTTCATCCCAGGCCAGTCCGAGTCAGCGAGCCGAACCTGTGGCGCCTACTTCTAAGCCACAGGCTGCGACGACGGATGACCTGAGTAACGTTGAGCAACGATTTCCTGAAGCGGAGGCGATTGGTTCTATTGCACCGATTTCAGTGGCAAATGAGCCCACGGAGGAAGAAACGTGGCAGAAGATTGAGGAAAAGGAGGACGAGTCGAGCGATGACGAGGTGGAGCAAGTTGAGGACATCACGATTCGGCCTCGACTATCTGGCCCTCGGATGCCGAACGAGCGTACTTTCTCGTCTCAATCGTTCAAGAAGGAAGAGGAGAAGAAGGTGGAAGATGTCATTGAGTCCGCCGCAGATCAGGTCGTGTCGCCCACTTCGGGCTACCCAGTTTTTGCGCCCATCACGCGAGTGGACTCGACGTCGACCGACGGGGATGGAGACATTGATCTTGCACCTGCCCTGGCATCGATCCGCAAGTTTGCCCCCGTTGCGCCTCCCAAACCCAACATCTCCAAACCCGACTTCAACGAGAACGAGGGCCGGAGTGCCTCCTCTTCATCTAGCTCTGCGACACGTTCGGGACCACCGATCCTTGCGCCTAGACCGCAATCCGTCAACAAGCAAGACCAAATCAACAACCTCGTCTCGCGCTACGAAGGACTGTCGAGCTCAAGCGACCCAAGTAATCGCAAACCCTTACCTCCCGTTCCAGGGGGAAAGCCAACGACGCTACGACAGACTTCTGCTTCGTCCGGGAAAGGTCGACCTGCCTTTGGAGCCAAGAAGGCCTCTCAGGCAGCGGTGCCTACGACCACGGAGGAGACAGCACCACCGCATTGGTCGTCGAAACAAGCTTCCATTGAGAACTTTTCTTCGAGGTTCCCGAATGCCGAGGGGTTGCACAAGCATCTGACGGGGGAGACGACTCTGAATCCAGCGACGACGGCGACTCGCCCAAGCACACCACCACGATCTTACGCCTCGCCTTCACCCGCAGTGAACATCTCGACCCCTTCGTCACCTGCCGTCTTCAATGGCACGACCACCGCAAGTGGTTCGACTCGTCCTCCGCCTTTCAAACCCGTTCCTCCAACTTCGGGTCCTTCGACACCTCAACGTTCATACGCCTTACCCCCTTCTTCCCAAACAACAGCCCCAAACAAGCCATCAGACGGAGAAGAAGAAGAAGAACGGTTCGCCGGTGTTTCGAACATGAAGTCACGCTGGGAGTCGATCACGCGCGAGCAGAGTAAAGATGGTGGCGCGGGTTCGAAGGGACCGGGGAAGGTCGAGAAGAGAAAATCTTGGGCGGTTGTCTAGGCAGAAGGTAGTTTTGGTTTGTCGTAACACTTTAGTCTTCTCAACGTCCAGAATCATCAAAATTCTGCTTGAGATGGCGTTTACGACACGTTTTCCATGGCAGAACGTCCGAGATGAAGTCCTGTAGTGCGAGCCGACTGGTGTGGGTCAGCCAGGAAATCTCTGTCTCGGGATCTAATAGGCGGTGGAGTGCTGGGTCTGGCGCATGTTGCCCTCAGAAAGGACACGAAGCAGGACATAGAGAGTGAAGGGCAAGGGTAGAGAGTCTGCGATCGGATCGACGAGCTCTCAGTGTGGTATGCGCTGTAAGTGAAATGGGAGCCGCCGTCGCCCCAGGTTTCGCATCACGCTCACAAAACGTTGACTGGTCGATGTAGTACTTGATTTGAATGCTTAGAGACCGCCGACTTCTGCAGTGGACCCGTTACCCCGACTCCTGCTACTAACGGCTGGCCAGCCCGTGTTGCATGAGGCTCTTGCCATCCCCACTTATCGACTGTCAAAGATGGCACGGCACGTCTGGCACATTCATAGGTGTGCCTCGAGACTTTTCAGCTGACGAGCCGTTCCTTCCCCCAGCTCTTGCTTGATTCGCAAACGTGGCTTTGCTATAACTGCAGTTTTGAGTGGCACAAGTTCAAAGTCATGCTCTAGGTGGCGAGCCGTGGCGTGTCTAAGCTAGATCGAGCTCTCTTCAGACTCCTTGGCCCGCGTCGTGGCCGCCGTCGCCAGGCACCCCAGCTGGTGCGGAAGCAAGATTTTCTCGGAAACAATCTCTCCGTTGATGGCGCCGTCAATCGATCGGCGGATCCGTCGGCGCACAAAACACTCGAACCAGTTATTTACGATTTGACCAAGGCAAAACCAAGTGTACCATGCTTACCAATCCTTTCAAGTGATGTCAGAATACCGGCAGCGTTCGAGTTGTGGCTTGCGGAAAGTTTCTGCTCGAGTGCGCCGGACGTCGGCGCGAACCACGGTGTCAGTCGTCGAGCAAGCCTGCAGGGGCATCTTGAATTGTCGTACACCTCATAGGTCCAGTATTTGACACCTCTGTGAGTCAGTAACCAAGTCGATTGCGGCCGAAGCAATGCGATACTGGTGCGACACATAGGCTCGAGTTCAGCTTCCCACTGCTGCAGTGCCCGATTGAAGCGCATTAAGGGACCAGCTCGACGATAAAGGGAACGAGTACAACAAGCACCAAAAGACGACAAGTGTATGATGTATGAATTACTTATCATCATATTCTTGAGAGACTAGGGCTCGGGGGCGCTCCGCGCCCACCTCCCTGCGTAAATGAAGGTCGTTGCGAGCTCCGCCCGCACCTCCCAGACCGTGGGGGGGGGGAGGGGGGGGAGAAAAGATCGGCGCGCGCGAGCAGCTGAGAACCTTTTTTGTCGTGCATTCTTTTAGTTAGATAGAGATGTTATGTAATACATGATTTTCTGACTCTTGAATCTGGTGCATGCAAAGAGTCACGATGCGAGCAGCCGACGTCTTGAAGATCGAAAGGAGTTGGCAGCTCGGTCACGAGGCGACGCTCCACACAAATCCACGGGCCTAATCGGGCGAGATCCACCGTGACTGCACCCTCACCATATGCTTAGATGCTAGCTGTACAACGAACAGAAATTTTAGTCATTCAGGACGTGAATGTCTGATGAAGACCGTGCGAGTATGGTATGAGAAGCATCGAGTGCTGACATGGCGTGAAGAAGCGAAACTGAAGAGGCTCTACAAGTTGACCTCGAGCTCGGATCCGCTCCGGACCACCCTGACTTCGGCCCGAATCGGCCTGCATCTGCCGAACCCATTTTTGTGCCTGGAAAGCTTGTTTGATGGAGTTGTTTTATGGTGCAATCTTCGAAGTAGATGTGGATAGATAGATTAAGTAGATGCAGATACCTAGTTCAAGCATCAAGACGCGAGTCCGTCACCGTCACCTTGGTTGCTTTCCGGTCATCATTATGCTCGCACTCAAGCTGAGCGAGCTCACCGACCCATTTCGAGGTCTTTTGAAGGCCCAGGCGAGAGGCTATTGTCGCTCGTCGAGCGTCTCGTATCGGCCAAGTAATACGACGAGCAGTCTCCGACTGAACGACGTTTGTGCCAATCTATAGTGAATATGGGGTAAATGGCTTTGGTTTGGGCATGGGGGCGAATTCCCCCACGACACGGCGCCGGCCCAGCGAAGAAATCGGCGGGGCAGCGAAAGCAAGGCGGCGGGCGGGAAAGCAAAAATCTGAAGTCTCGGGCGAGCAACAGGGGATGTTGCGAGCGAAAGTAGTTGATTCGGGCAAGAGGGAGTGGTTCACACCGCACTCGCCTTTCGACTCGCTCGGCGCCCCCGTCGCCTTTGGCAACCGGCCAAGGTCGGGATCCGTCGACTCGATTCGCTTGCCGTGGATCTCGGCCTCCTTCGCGCCTCTCTGAACATCCCCCCACAATCATGGCACTCGCCACCCCTCATCAGCCGCTCTTGAAGAGCGCTCCTAGGACCGCGAGCGGTATAACTCGTGACGTTCTACTCGACGAGCGCAATCACTTCATTCCCTATGATCTTGGACGGTTCACGAAATTGGTCTTCTATCAGCCAAAGGCCCGGTTCTTCTACCGGGAGCTTGAGGTCATCTGGCAAGGCGTCCCGTCGTCAAGCTGGATCGAGCTAATGACGCTCATGGGCACCAAGGCTCTGAGCGTCAAGGCGAGGGAGGCGCAACTTGCGGCCCAGAGAAGCTACAACATCTTTTCCTGGCAAATGTGGAGAGACCGGATGGAGATGCACGATGTGTGCACCAAAGCTTTCGAGGACTACAACCAGGTCATGTGCCATAGCGGAGTGTGTGAGCACTGATGACTCCGTCGTGGCGCCGACTAAGTTTGCCCGCTCGTTGCGGAGCAATCTGCCTGATCCACACCACGTGTGCTGAAACCTGCTATCCGAATTCCTTCCATCAGACCTGCACATGCTCCGCGACTCGTTCATCGCCGATTACAATGCCCGGCATCCCAAACTCGACCCTCCTCTGAGCCGCACCGACGATCTCCGAGCTCGCCTCCCCTCTCGCGATCTTCCTTCGATGGCCGAGCATCGCAAGCAGTTCCAAGATCGTTTCGGCACGAATTCAACGCCGTGGTTCGGTATATTCACGAAGCAAGAGAAGCGTCATCTGCGAGGTGCGTCGGTCGAACGGGCTCTTCGGACATGAGCAGCTCTCACCATCGTCTTCTACTGACCGCACCTCGATCAGCGTTTGGAATTCTTCTTGACCCAGAGCCTGATGGCACTACTGATTTTGACCACGTCGTTGATTTACGGGTAGGGGTAGGGATCGTAGGAGAAGTCAAAGAGATGCTCGTCGACGAAGCCTCCCCTACCCATGGCCTTACCTCGTGACTCGGACCAGCGGTTGTGCTTCAAGGCCGAGGCACACTTGAACGCGACGTGTCTGGAGCACAATATGAGTATGTGACGTTGGGATCGTTCATCTCGATCCTTCATATGTTGTGATGTCGCTCCTGAGAGGTTCATGTTTTCCATGCTTCTGCTTTGTGAAACGATGCCGGAGTTTGTGCCCTGAATCAGGTCATGCAGTGGGGCTTGCGGATGTGCTTTCGCTGACGTAGTATGCGATCTCTCGTAGAAATTTGGTTTCATGTTCGAACTGGAAAAGACATGCATAACTTTCAAGTGACTATGAAAGGGAGACGGTCTTGAAGCACAGTCAGTTTGATGAACGTCGTTCGATCATTTTCGCTGCCGGAGGTTTGGAGAAGATCGGGCCATTTCTGCATCTGCGAGCTTGAACAAACTTTCGTACTTCTTCTCGAGCCCGGCTAAGCCTCTCAGGACAGCCTCCTGCCTCTTCCTCAATCCATCAACAATGTCGTCCTTCTCAGCCTCCTTCCACTGTGCAGGAGCTTTGGACAACCGATCGCTCGGCGAAGCGATCCCCCGATCGACCCCTTTCGCCGCACTCGCCTTCCGCCCCGTCATCCCCACCACCCAAGCCCTCTCCTGCATCTCCTTCCACGCTTCCAGGTCAGAGACATTACGTTTCGCCCTTCCACTGCTCCCTCGACCTGGTTGAGCATCCTGTTCATGATCCCCTTCTTCGACGGGGGTCGAGGAGGTACGACAGCGGTTTGGTACCGGGGTTTGGGCGCCGATCAATCGCGAGATGGGCGTGCCGGTCATCAGATGCTCGGATTGGCGGTGGCGCGAAACAGAGGGATGCAAAGGGGTGCTTTGGCGCGTGGTCATGCGAGCCTGCGTTTCCTGTGTCAATTCCGTGCCTCTGGTTGGGATCTGTTGCTCGAACTCATTTTGATCAGGCATCCAAGTGAATATCCCCTTCCAATACTGCTCCTCCTGTTCTCGACTCCTCTGGCACGATTTCGGGCTGGGTCGAAGGATCGATAAACCGGGGGAAGAGAAAAAAGCCGAATTGAAGTTGAAAAGCTGGGGGACATCGTCGTTGGCATCGGCTTTCGAAGTCTCGGGCGATGATGGGGTCCCCGTTGAAGTCGGTATATCGAAGGCTGGTGGAACGTAGGTCGAGGTGGAGGGGAGCGGTTTGAAGAAAAGGTGCGACCTGAGCGAGATCGGCGAGGGTCGTGACGAGGCCGGGACAAGTAAGCTCGATATCAGAGATGTCGCGGCGGGAGTGATGGGAAACGGTAGGGGCAGAGCCAAGGTTGTCTGTTTGGGGTCAGTGTAAAGGTCAGCCACGTCCCCACAGGGCCACGAACCTTCGACCTAGCGCCGAAGGACTGACGGCAGAGTTGATGATGCGGTCATACGTCTCGGCGATCGATTCGGCGAAAAAGGGCGCTTGACCGGTCAGGAGCTGTGATCCTCAAGAATCATCCAGTCAGATCCACAATGACATGTCCACTTATCGCTTTGCGTTAGGCTCACCTCGAAAATGACCACTGCAAAGCTCCACAAGTCGACTTCAGCGCCATACGCTCGCTCGTCACCATCGTCCGCGTTGGGCTCGCCACCTCCGAAGCTTTCATCGACGTCTTGTTCAACAAGACTTTCGGCGTACTTGAGAACCTCGGGAGCGATGTAGTCTGGTGTTCCAACGAGGGCTCGGCAGTATCTCTTGGCAATCGAAGACCGTCGATGTGATGTGGACGTTCTGGATGGGTCCCCCCGGATAGGAGCAGCAGAGCCAAAATCGGTAAGAAGGAGTCGACCGTTTTCGTTGAGGAGCAGATTTTGTGGTTTGACGTCGCTGCAATGCAAATAAGGCAAAATATCAGCGCCCTCGCCAGGTTGGAGCAAATTCCTCACAGGGATCGGCGACGAACCGATGTGCCCATCCTTTGGAATTGAGCCACTCGAGCGCTTCGAGTAATTCCTTCATCCATCCTCGAACAAGTCCTTCCTCAATACCAACGATACTGACGAGAGAATCGTCCGGTCTCTGATGGGCAGCGACGTTGGCGTTCGTCGCTTCGAGTAGAGTCCACAGATCGCCGCCCGGGCAGTGCGAGATCACGAGATGGAAACGCTCGGGCGATAGGAAGGAGGCGATGAGGGTGGGTGTATGTCGGCGATCTGGAAGGGTCTCGAGCGACTGCTGAAGTATACCAAGCTCGTGCCTTATGAACTGCTGCTGTGATTAGAAGCCAGGGGTGAGGGCGAAAAGGGCGATCTGGTCAGGGTTTTCCGTTTCTGAAAGAATTCGCAGACAGGATCGGACTCGGTACAGAGGACTCACGTTCTGCATCCGATATCCCCAACTGCGATCCAGAGTCTTTACGATGTAGTACTTATCCGAACCATTGAACGCAAGTTTCGTTGCTGACGACGAGGCAAGGTGCTTCTGCGCGATCACGAGCTGTACACTGGCAAACGAGCCGGAGCGAGAGAGCGTGCCCGCGACGACGAAATCATCCATGCTCAGCACTACCTTCTGCAGGCGTAGTAACGCGGGAGCCACATCTGTCAATTGATTCCATTATCAGCTTTCATCCTGAACAGTGTACTCCAAGGCAGTCGCTCATGCCCTCGTACCCTGTCCCTGTGCTGCCAGTCTCTCAACCTCGGACAAGGTCAGGTGCAGCAGCTCGTTCGGCAGCGCGGACGAAGGCAAGGAGCGTGCCAAAGAGGACAGTGTCGCATCGATAACGCGTTTGCGTTGATTCCATGTCGGCATCTAGGCGTGGTCGGCCATGAGTCGATGACGATGCGGAGTTGAAATGTAGCCGGCTGCGACGGACAGCGCGCCGCGCGACTCGACGCGACGACGGCCAGTCGACGTCTTCAAGTTTCGCGTGGTGCAGCGCAAAAAAATGTGTACCGAGCGAGAGAGTCGACCTTGCGCTACTGCGACCTTCAAACCGCCCACTTCCTAGCATGAACATCAAGATTTTGTAACATGTATGGGACTACTATGAGACCACTTTGTCTCAAATATCGTTAACGCAAGCCCGACCCGGCGACTGAGTCCGGCGGCGGCCCAGCAGTGGTCGGCATAATCTCGTCTGAACGTCGCGCGTTTGCCAATACGTCAGCTAACTCGTGTACACGTGGTGCACAGGTAGCATGAAGAATAACGCATGGCAAGCAGTGCTCCAATAGGTATGTCATCAGCATCATCGGAATTTATGTCTCTGTCATGTTGCCTTCTTGCTCGCCGGAGGAGTCGCCATGGTTACGCTCGACAACCTTGAGCACCGTCGCACTGTCACACCGAGGCATGACGACCCCCCACCCCCACATCGATTGACCAGCTCCCTCGAGCTTTAAGTACCCCGCTCTCATGCCTCGGTTGATTCGTAGACTTTGAACATGATGCCCATGAGTATTTCTGACTAAATAGTCAGCTTCACCGCTCTTGTACAGTGATTCGTGCTGGTCGAATCGGTCGCCGCTGATCGCGTTCTCCTCCGCCTCTGAAGCCTCTAAGTCGAGGTGAAAGTTCTGGCATGGCCCTGTAGACTCATCTCTGACAGCAACCGTCCGAGCAGGTTATGTAAGGCGAGATCATACACATGACTCGTTCTCGAATACATGCCGCACCGAATCTGATGCAATGCCATCGTGGCTACAGGCCATTAGTACTCCGGCCGCCGAGCAAGACATGAAAGCGGATCGATTCATCCTGAAATTTAAGCTGACGACAGAGCCCGAGCTATGCGCAAGAGGCAAGCAAAGCCAAATACCAGACTCCCGGTGAACACATAAGGTAGAATTGAGGTACATGTACAACATTTGAATCGGCCACACACGCCAGCCTTTCCTTCCTCATTCGTCCAGACCCTCGCCGCCTCCCCTCATCCCGCACCTTGACTAACTCCTTCCAACCCAAACGCATTCTTCAACGCGACCCAGCTCGCGAAACTAACCGAGTTCATCGGAATGACCTTGAGGTACCCGATACTCAATCCCACAAAGTATCCCCTCCACCCATGCGCTTTATAGATCGTTCGCGCCGTGTCCCAAAACCCATGTCTCGCACCCCCACCACCAGGTAGAACGGGGCCGACTTGCATCCTCCTTCGAATGATATCCAGCGGATAAGCGGAGGTCTGACCTAGGGCACCTGCTATGCCTCCGGCGGCCAAGTCGATCCACGTTCGATGGCGTTCTCGCGTGCTGGGGCTGAACATGGTCGGCACGAGGTCGGTTTTGAGGAATCCCCAGACGAGGAAGGATACGCCGGCGTAGGGGACGATGCCGAAGAGGGTCGGGAAAATGCCCCGATAAAAGTGTGTCAAGGAAGGTTCGCCGACTCGAAGATTTTTTATTGGTGTTGTGGGTAAGGGTGTTGATGACGGCGCAGAGGCAGTTTTGAGATTGGAGGTGGAAGCGACAGGGGGTGGAGGTATGAGGGATGCTTGGTATATCTGCCGTATTGTCCGTGTCAAGGAGGATCGTTCGGCGAGCGAATGGTGTGTCTCGAACGCCAACCGAACCCGAATGAGCTCGAGAGGGTAGGTGAAGAGTGCCGATGTTACGCCGGCCAATGAGCCGGCGAGGAATCGGCGTGCGCCCGTCTCTTGCTCGGTCGTTGGCATCAGCACCTGTCGGACATGGTGAGAGCGTAAGCGGAATGAGCTTGGAACGAGAGAGAAAACACTCATGTAAACTTGCCATGTGAAACTTCTCATAAGCCATGAACTTGATCGCAGCGTAAGGAAAGATGCGCAAGAGCGTTGCCGAATGCCCCTGCAGCAGGCCTCGTACCCCTGTTTCGGCATAGATGTCTTGGCTGGCTTTGAACACACCCATCCATGTACCTGAATCGTTGTAAATCGAAAGTGGTGAGTTTGGTACCGAGTCAGCGGAGTTTTGAAGGAGCGGGCGTGTTCGCGTCGGCTTTCGGTTCGAATAGCCGGAGGGCGCGTCTCGTGAGGAAGGGGTGAGGAAACTGACCTGCGTATCGAGCATAGTCCGGTGCCCGGGTCTGGAAGAGGATCTTGACTCGATCTAAAGGTGCGACCGAGGTCTTGGCGATGCAGCCTGTTTGCCGACGGTGGGGAGCCGCCAAGGGAAATCAAGTTGAGGTTTCGCGGGAGAGTGGGGGGGAGCGACGACCGGTCGAGTCGGATGAGCCGTCGGATGGACGAAGCACGAGACGGAAGGGGTAGTCATGCAACGTGGGTGGCAGAGAGGGGATATATAATCAGTAACGCATATTACGATGAGACGCTGAGGCTCAAGCTGACCTGCTAGACCACCTGCAAGTCCCGACAGGAGCGCATACTCGAGCGATTGAGGATCCCTCGGCCGCGGCGCGGATGACGATGACGACGACGAAGACGCTGCTGAGGACGATGGTGATGATGTTGAGTCGAGCGCAGGTGGTGTAGCTGGAGCGTCGATCCTGCTCGCAGCAACAGGGCTCATCGTCTCCCCTCGCTTGCGAGTTCCTGACGAGAGGTGCTATGGCTCGATCGTCCTTTTCGTCCAAACTCGAGTGCTCGATCAGATGAGAAAGCCCGCGGGACAGCGATCGACGAAGGCGTGTGAAAGAGGGAAAAGAAAAGTGGAGCGCAACCCGGCGATTACGACCTGCGCATTGTTCGCCCAAGACGAAATGGGGTTTTATAGTGGGTATGATTGATTCTGATTCAGGGTCAATGCGACCTACACTACTGGCCTAGCCAGTGTGCTTAACTGCATTCCCTCCGACTTTTCCAAAGGTTTTTAGGTATATATGTATACTGTTATCAAATAAAAGAAGAAAAAAAAAAACCCCGACGATTCGCTCCGATTTGGGTCCGGCTCGGGTAAATCGGCTTGGGGTAAACTTACAAACCCGTGCGGAAGGCTGCTCGGGGGCCCACCGGTACTGTCTACGACAAAAAAGAACTATGGACAAAAAGAAACGCGCGCCTATTGCTTCCGCCAGGTCTGGACAAGACAAAACAAAACAAAAACCACAAATGTCCCAGACGCGTGAGCCGGGGGATGGGATGCCTGGTCAGCGCCCGGCCGAGCCTCACAGAGACCTTTGAGCGATCATCGAGCTCAAGGAGTCAGAGTACTCACTGTAAAAGATTCCCTGCACGATCCACCCAGTATTCAAAGAAGGTCGAGAGATGACCTGATGAGGAACAACAGAGTACTGCAAAGAGTCAGCACGATGAATCATGGTGATGCATGATGATGGAGCGAGCCTGGCCGAGGCCGAGGGAGTGAACCCCCCTGTGCGACCGACCGACGAGCGAGAGGTGAACGTCGCACGAGCTGACTCACCATACTTCGACATCTTGTGAGCTTCACCGGCAATGAACCCCCTCCAATCCTGACATCCACAACAGACGGCCCACAACCCATCACTCCCTCTCCCATGTCTGTAGCACAAGTCCGAGAGTGGCAAACGGGTCAGTCGCCGCCGCTCGGAAGGCTGAATCAAGGTCGAGCACCCACCTTCCCCCCACACGTCCAGGTCCCCGTTCAACAGTCGGATTGCGTTTCGAACAAGCCTCCTCACCAGCTCGGAACAGGTCCATGCTTGGAGGAGGGGCGAAATCAATCTAGTGCAGATGAGCAAACATATGGTAGCGTCAGTTCATCAGGATTGCCCACGTCGCAAGGTGAGCGCCGCCAGGTCAAGTTGACCTCCTCTTGTGCGACCGCCTCCCGACCGTGCGACCGCACGCAGCAACGTCGCACGACAAGCCGACTCACCGTCACGGAGCAGTAGGTCGAAAGTGTGTGGTCGAACATGATGTCCTCAGGAACGAAGATGAACGCCCTTCATGGGGCTGTGGAAGGTGAGGATGATCATGAGGGGTGGTGCGAGTCAACACGAGTCCGAAAATCACGGCCGTCCCACCCGAACGACAACGATCGAGCAAGCAAGGGGTGAAGTGGTGATAAGGGGAGTACTCACGGATCGGGTGGGATACGGTGTGGTTAAACCTCCACGCTGGTCGAGGTGTGCCGGACCCGAATGAGGCACAGCTCGCCACGTTTGCTAGGCCCACGTTGCAGAGCCAGTGCCGATGAAGAGAAAAGAAGGAGCGAAAGAGAGGTGGGCGAGGTCATCGCTGACTGTTGAGGGCTGGGGCTGGGGACAAGCGCGCGCCTCCGAGCTCGCTTAAGTTTGAGCCATGAGTCATATCGATGACACCACCTCGCTTCCGATCTTCTCCACCCGTGCCAAGCGCCGAGCGCCGAACGCCGCGGCCGAGCTGAAGCTAAATCGGCGGACAGGGGCACGATTACCCCACATCGACCTCAACGATCCACTTCTCGTAAAACACCGAATACTTTGTCGATCGAGCTCGGACAAAGTTCAGCAGATGGATTGAAACTTAAGGGTCACCCCAGCGTTGAGATCGCCGCGATCGGTACAGCAGTTGTTGCTCCAGCAGCCTTGTCCGACCGAGCTGGAGCGGCTCGCTTTGAGCTCGGTCCCCTGCGAAGTCCGACTCGGAGCTAGGTCGACTCGATCGCCGCCAGGCCCGGCTTCACTCGAGATCCCCCAACTGTCCTCCACACTATCCTGCCGACCTTCCAACCAATCATCATGGGGGTTAGGTACGGCCCGCAGTACATCGATGCGAGCGTGGCCAAAGTGCCAGCAAGCAAGGTGGGGTCCTGCAGGACGGTCGGGCAGGCGATACGTTCGCTCGTCGAGCACGACGTCAATGGTGAGCT
This sequence comes from Microbotryum saponariae, assembly GCA_900102585.1. NCBI lineage: Eukaryota > Fungi > Basidiomycota > Microbotryomycetes > Microbotryales > Microbotryaceae > Microbotryum > Microbotryum saponariae. Next base: position 830,780 of record FMWQ01000050.1, on the reverse strand, counting down.
CTCTCTCGCAACCTTGACCCATCACATCACGTCCGAGCCTTCCATTGCAAGTACTAGGTTAGATACTGACAACACGGTAATGACCTTGACTGTCCCCGTGTAATCTGCAGTGTTCATTTTCGATGCGGCAATGGCCTTTACCTACCTGTGGCCCTCGCCCTCGTCCCACCCCAACCCGCACGGCCAAGCACGCGACTTCCTCCGCAAGATCCAGTCCCTGCTCCATGATTGGACATCTCGAGACTCGCGATCCACCAAGTTCATTGTCTTCTTTGATCATCCCCGTTTCCGACCCGAGTTGAAAAGGGCCACGGTGGAGGGCCGTCTCAAGAAGATAACGACGTCCGTCCTCTCCGCTTCGCCCATCCCCGTGATCTCGGAAGACGCGTTCAACAAGGCCTTCCCAACAGCCCAACCATGGGAAGAGGACTTTGAAGGACAAGGTCGGAAGGTCGAGCTTGGCAAGATCGCTTCGAAAGGCGATGTATCGTTCGTCCTTGCCCACGAGACGGACCCGATCATCGCGGCCGCGACCAAGTTTGGCTCGATCGGCGGTGTCGAGCTCGTCTCGGAACGTACCGCCCTCGTGAGCGGCGACAGCGATTATGCCATGCTCATATCAGCATCGGTTGCGAAGTATCGGATCCTCCCTCGCAAGCAAGCGAACAGCAGACGATTCGAGTCTGTCGATATTCTTGACCTCGCCGCTCTCGACGCCGACTCGAAAGTGCTCGACTCTGACGGCCGCTTCGTCCTCTCGTTCCTTTTCGGCAACGACTACTTTGGAGGGGTCAAGGGGTGGGGGGTCAAGGCACCAACCAAGGTGCCGATCGATAACCCTCTGTTTCAATTGAACACCTTTCTCCGCGGTTACGACCATGCTCACGGACGACTTGCCCGTGCGCCGCCAATCAACGCCCCGGCGCTCTCCACCGACGACATTCGTGAACTCTGCGACCATATCCGGGCCGTTCGACAATTGTACTTGTTAGCATCCGATGCATTGTTCGACAAGAACGAACTCGTCGACGACCCCACCGCCAACCTCAGCGCCGACGCCGCCCGTCGCGCGATCACCGCAGCTGGCGGCAGCAACGTCCGATTCAGCAAGGAGAAGAAGCTCTTTGACAAAGTTGCCAAGATCGAACGTGTATCTCCCCTGCTGCCCTCCGCCTTCCCTCGCAACGCCAATCCCAAGCATGGAGGTCACCACTGTTGGAATCAACAATGATCCCAAAAATGATCAACAAAAGAAGAAGAACGGCTGGACCAGGAGTCGAACCTGGGTCACTTCCATTAATCGGAAAAGCTTTGACCTCTAAGCTATCCGGCCCCTGATATCAGTGCAAGGTCTACTAACACCTTCAATACTTCCCCTTAGACCTTTGCACTGCTGCCAGGCTATTGCAATGCGTCGACTCTAAGTCCCAATTGGACTCTGTGTCAAGCTTCTGCGGCAGCTCCGGCAGCTATGTGCTGCGTCATTGGAAAGATTTACAAGACAGGTTCTATAATAGATCCTCACACTTCCCCTTAGAACCTTGCTTTGGCATCTTGCTCTACAGCATGGTTCGGAGACAGCCGCCCCCTTTCTCTTGTTAACCGACAGACGCTACCATGTTGGAATCAACAATGATCCCGAAAATGATCAACAAAAGAAGAAGAACGGCTGGACCAGGAGTCGAACCTGGGTCGTTTCCATTAATCGGAAAAGCTTTGACCTCTAAGCTATCCGGCCCCTGATATCAGTGCAAGGTGTACTAACACCTTCAATAACCACAGCATCAGCGACACCAAAAAATTTTCGGTCAGAAGCTGACTGTCTTGAAACTTGTTGCGCAGTGGAAGGCTGCGCACCTCTCCCTCTCTCTACTTTGCGCAGTAGCGATTTTCGTTCTTGGATGGATCGGCAAGCCGGGTCGATCGTCGTTGCGTTGAAGGCTTTGTGAAGTTCTTCCCTCTCTTTCCCCCCCTTTCTCCCTTCTCTTCCTCATCTCGTTCCTGTTGCTCGGTTGTTGACTACGCTTCAGCCACTTCTCCTTTTATTCCTAAGCCGTGTGTTGGATTCCGTCGAATAGATCGTTCGTTCGCGTTGGTCAAGATCTACGGCATGGATCGGGAAGAAAGGTCGCTCGTTTTTTTGGTCAATATCCTCGCGTCAAGGCGAGGCTCGTTTCGTTGTATTGGATCGTTTTCGCTCGGCCCCGACGGCTCAACAGCCAGCACTCGAGACTCAGCCAAGGGAGGACATCAGGCGCTGTCGGGGTGACGAGTAGCTGGGGCTTGGCTGCGGCCTGTCAGTCCCTGGGGACCTCTAGCTCTGGCTTCGACCCCCTCCCTTGGCCCCTCGGGTGTGTTCCCCTCCTCCTCCCCTCCTCTCTGTCTTAGTATTCCTGGTTCTCCGTGTTTCCAGTCGTGATTTTTTGTTTATTCTCCCCTTTTCTTTCTCTAGGCGCTCTTGCCTGGTTTTCGAGTATCTTCGCTCCCGCTCTTGGGACGTGAAGCGGCAGCAGTACTCACCGCCCGTTGGAGTCCGCGTTAGGTGCTCGGCGGGTTTTGATCTGCGCAGCGCTCTTTGCGCGCAGGGGTTTGACTTTCACCCAATTGCTTGCCGTCGTTGCTTTATAACCTCTTTTAGCTCTTTTTGTAGCGGTCCCAGCCAACCCGAAGGATTGCAATTTATGAGCCCCAGTAAAAATAAAAATAAAAACAAGTTCGACACCAAGGTCGCGACACGGTGCGAGCACAACTTTGCACAGGAGAGCAAGAAACCCGCTCGAACAATGTCCGCCCCGTCATGCGCCGTCAAGGGAGAAGTTGCATACTCACCACTCATGTTGGAGGGACCCGAGGATCCGCTTCGTCGAGAACCCGTCGTGTCGACTTCGAACAAGGCCAAGCAAAACGCGACGCCCGAGTCAGCGCCTCGGGTCGCCCGAACGGCACCAAAAGTCGCAGTCGACTCGTCCGAGGAGACGGCTCGAAGGGGTTGCCCCGGTGGATCGATCTATCGATACCGAACCGTGACCACGCAACTCGACCGTGCCTTGAGGAACGATGTTGGGAGGCCGGCAGCCACGGATGCGCCACGACCACTCGCGTCACCACACCTCTTCCTCCTCATCTCAACTCGATCAGGATGATCACCCAGCTGGTTCCACGGCTATAACACCCGTCAACATCTTGGCTTGTTTTAGAGAGTCGCCTCGTCTTTGTGTGAATCAGTGTTTGGTTGATAAGCTCAAGCTGTTGAGGGAGGAGAGGTTCTTGCTTTACGGCAGTGAGTTTGACGCGGTGGGCAGGGAGGTGGGGGGGTGGCAAGGCAGAGGGGGTGACGCGCGTTTGCGAGGGGACTGAACTAGCAGACTTTCATCAAGATGGTTCCATACTCACGAAGTCTTCGTTTCTTCAGGTGCTCATCCCAAAGCCATCTCTTACGCCACGGCTATCAGCGTCATCATCGGCACACCTTGGAAGATCCGGACGGCCGAGCAGGCCAGATCTTTGCCCAAAGTCAGTCTTTCAACCCTGAATGTGAGAGTGAAGACGTTCTTGATCCAACCGTTGTTATCTTCCTCCCCAGGTCGGCGAGAAAATCGTAACCAAGATTGAAGAATACCTCCGCACGGGCGAGATCGACGATGCAGGTGAGTCCGTGTCCTCACCTCAAGAAGTTCATCGTTCCTGGGTGAGGATTAACCGACTTTGCTGCTGTTGTCGGAAAACACAGTTCGAGTGGGAAACAACTCGAAAGTCCTGGCTTTGAAGGACATGTCGGCAGTTCATGGAGTTGGTCAGTCGTGGAAGCGGACACCGGAAGCCATGATCATCAATCACGCTCTGAACATTCCGCTCGTATTTTGCAGGCCACGTCATGGCGAACAGCCTCTATACCAAAGGACTGCGGTCTCTCCAAGAGATGCGTGATTCAAAACAATGGGAAAAGGAATTCCAATGGCATGATGATATCCAACAAAAGTCCGTTCTTGATTGAGCCTTTAGCGAAAACTCGGTCGTATTGACCCATTCGAGCTTTCTATCCGGAACAGAATGCCGCGGCATGAAGTCGAGTCGATCCATGAGTTCATCAAAATCCAGATCGAAAAGGTCGAGCCGGGAGCGACGACCTTGTTATGCGGAGGGTCAGTCCCGAACGTGTTTCACTATGATCCTGACGCATCCGCTTACTCACGATGAATCCTCGTCTTGATGACGACAGCTACCGCCGAGGCAAAGAGCTCTCGAACGATGTCGACATCCTCATCACTTACGCCGAGAACGACGGCAAAGAACGTGGTGTCCTAGCCAGGCTCGTCGAGCGACTACGCGTAAAGGGTCCGATCTTCATCCCGAGACCCCTATCTCCCAAACCTCTCTTCTGATGATCCACCCCTCCCTCTCAGGTTTCATACCCCCCGACGGCGTACTGTCCCTCCACACCAGAAAGTAAATCGGCTTGCGGCCAAGGTAGGACTTGTGGATACATGTGGCGCGCTTCCGCGGAAATCATGCCCAAACCGAACGACTAGCTTGGGTTCAAACTTGGTATTGACCATGAACGAAGCGGCCGCGTCGACGGATTTGACTGGCATGGGGATCAATCCGATTCATCCAATTCCGATTTTGTTAATTGCTCCATTACCATATGCTCGACTTTAGTGGTGCAATAGAGTTCATAGTAATGTAAACTTATTGTATATGTTTCCCACATATCCTTCACCGTACTACGCTGCGCGATGCGCGTGACGTGTTCATCACGTCGCGTCACCGCTTTAGGGGCTCAACAACATGAGGTTTCAGGGGGCGTAAATAGTCCCGCGCTACCTTCTCTAACTCTTTCCCTTTCCCTCCCACTCTCATAGATTATTAGTGACAATCATTCAAGGCGAAACACTCGGCACTGCCCCCCGGTCCCAAGGTCGTCGTACCATATGTACCATGGGCGTGCTCGAGCGCCTGCTGCTGGGCGCGCCGCTGTTCGACCCTCCTCTTCCGCCCACTCCGATCAACAGTGTGGCCGCCCCCCGCGTAATGACAACAACCCAACCGATCTTGGTATTGCGACACGTATACGAGCCAGCCGTGCAGCTGTGCAGAACGGACAGCGTGGTCAGCGCGATGGCCGACCCGACGCTGAACGCGCCCCCCACGCCTCACCACCACGTGCACCTCCTCCGAGTCCTGCTGCATGTCAAGGCCAGCGGAAACCCCGCAGGGCTATAATCGCCCTTAAACCACTCAAGCCCCACGTTTTAATCCGCGACTACCTTGGCCCCAAGACGACCGTGTGCACCCACTGCAAGGCTCGTCACTGGGAGTGCGAGAGGTCGAAGTCGATCGGACACGTCAGCACATGCTGGAGTCGCAGGGCAAGGTGCGGCTGCCTCCCCCTCCCCAGTCCAATACCGGGTATCGACAGCTACTTCAAGGCTCGGATAGCGGTCAGTTGCTCCGTCCAACAATACCCGTCTGCAGTAGACCCACATACTGAACTGTGCGATAATTTCCCGCGCACGCAGAAGCCAAAGCATTCCGCGAAATCGCCAGGTCGTACAACGCGCTGTTTTTCATTTTGCTGGCTGCTCACTTCGACCGGACACGATTGGGCACTCTAGGACCCCCCGTGTTTCGCGTGTTCGGCCGCCTCTATCATCGACTCGGCGCCCTGATCCCTGCCGTGAAGCAACGCCCAGCCTTTGGTCAGACCCGGCTCATCGACCCGGCCGAGGCCACCAGCACTCGACTTGGACCCGACGGCGCAGACAGTCGCGTACAAAGTTCTACTTTGATCAAGCTCGAGTCCGTGATGCGTGCCGGCAATCGCTCCGTGAGGAAATTCGCCTCGGCCAAATGGTGCGTCCTGCGTCTCTGCCTACCACCAGGCCGAGACCGACGTGCCCACAACCTTCCTACCTCGAGCACGGAGATGGCAATGCTTCTCTGCGATACCGACACCAACATGGGAGATCGTGGACCGCAAGAGCTTATTCTCCAGGTGCACAGTGATCGATGTTCCGATGGTCGGCCCAAGTACCAAATCGTTAGCTCGCTCCATCCGTCTGCGATGCCTCTCCGTTTCCCACTACTATTTCCTGCAGGGGAAGATGGCTTCCACCCCAACATTGCTCTTTGCGGTTTCAACCAAGCTGGGACGCCAATCCCCAGAAATCGAGAGCAGATCGAGAATGGTGTCCAATTGCGCGAGGTACTTGTCGGTCTCGGTCTGGACGAAGAAGACGAAGAGGAGGGCGATGAGGATGAAGACGGCGAAGAAGGGGACGACTAGAACGGTGATGGTGAACGTGAGCGTCTTCAGCTCTTTCTCACATGTTCCTTTCTGCTGAGACGCAAGCACAGAGCTGATATAGAATGTGTATACATCTAGCAACAAGGTCAAGGAGGAGGGGTTGAGGTGGATCAACCCGAGTCTCGCGATCCCAATTCTTTGCATACTACTTGCACGAACGCGATGACTACTTCTCAATTCTGCATGCCACCCCGCCTCTCTTCCTCGAGTACGTGATCGACGGATACTCCCAAGTCGAGACCGACCGACTCAACAAGAAAACCTGCGCCTCACCACGGCCCAAGGCATCACCGACGCTGTTGCCAACGGCTTCACCCCGGATCAAATTGGATGTTCGGTGATGTTGGGCTCGACGTTCGAGAACAGCCCGCGCGAGATCACGCAGCGTTACCAAGATGCGATGGCTTGCGTCGTCAAACATGGAAAGCCTTCGCTATTCATCGCGGTGACGTGCAACCCCGAATGGTTCGAGATCATGGCTGCACAGGGGCCGAACGACAAAGCATGCAACCGTCCGGATCTCATTGCACGAGTGTTTGAAGCCAAAGTGAACTGAAACAGCCTGCCCGTTGCTTGGTTGCCAAAAACGTCGTCGCAGAGTCGGTTCAACTTGGCTTCAAACACTCGTGCAATGAGATCCGGACGGTTGCATGCTTTGTCGTTCGGCCCCTGTGCAGCCATGATCTCGAACCATTCGGGGTTGCACGTCACCGCGATGAATAGCGAAGGCTTTCCATGTTTGACGACGCAAGCCATCGCATCTTGGTAACGCTGCGTGATCTCGCGCGGGCTGTTCTCGAACGTCGAGCCCAACATCACCGAACATCCAATTTGATCCGGGGTGAAGCCGTTGGCAACAGCGTCGGTGATGCCTTGGGCCGTGGTGAGGCGCACGTTGTTTTGATGCAACCGGATGTAGTTGAGTCGATCGGTCTCGACTCAGTGGGAGTCTCCGTCGATCACGAACTCGAGGAAGAGACGCTGGGTGGTATGGGGAATTGAGGCGTAGTCGTCGCGTTCGTGCAAGGAATATGCAAAAATGACCTTGAGGTACCCGATACTCAATCCCACAAAGTATCCCCTCCACCCATGCGCTTTATAGATCGTTCGCGCCGTGTCCCAAAACCCATGTCTCGCACCCCCACCACCAGGTAGAACGGGGCCGACTTGCATCCTCCTTCGAATGATATCCAGCGGATAAGCGGAGGTCTGACCTAGGGCACCTGCTATGCCTCCGGCGGCCAAGTCGATCCACGTTCGATGGCGTTCTCGCGTGCTGGGGCTGAACATGGTCGGCACGAGGTCGGTTTTGAGGAATCCCCAGACGAGGAAGGATACGCCGGCGTAGGGGACGATGCCGAAGAGGGTCGGGAAAATGCCCCGATAAAAGTGTGTCAAGGAAGGTTCGCCGACTCGAAGATTTTTTATTGGTGTTGTGGGTAAGGGTGTTGATGACGGCGCAGAGGCAGTTTTGAGATTGGAGGTGGAAGCGACAGGGGGTGGAGGTATGAGGGATGCTTGGTATATCTGCCGTATTGTCCGTGTCAAGGAGGATCGTTCGGCGAGCGAATGGTGTGTCTCGAACGCCAACCGAACCCGAATGAGCTCGAGAGGGTAGGTGAAGAGTGCCGATGTGACGCCGGCCAATGAGCCGGCGGGGAATCAACTTGCACTTGGTCGTCGGTCTTAGCACCTGCGGGACATGGCGTGGGTGAGCGATTGAGCTGGAGACTGAGACAATCCTCACGCCGTGAACCTGCATTACCGCGACCGAGCTCCGCGGAACTCGGGCTGTTCTCAACACTCTCTTTGACTCTTGTTCATACGCCTCAACCCTGTGCTCACCGCCCCTAACTTTGGACCAACTTCCTCAGAAATGGCCCCCGTCCCTTCCTCCAATGAGACGCCCGACCTCACTGGAATCGAGTACGTCCCCTCACTCGACCGTCGCACTCTTGCCGAGGCCTCCACCTCGGCCTCCATGACTTAGCCTCTGCCACTCGTTCTGCTCCCCGGACCACTCGGCCCAAGTGCACTGACCCAATCAAAGTTTGGTCGACTCACAGCTATGCCAAGTATTTCTCGGCTGGCGGTCTGTGTGCCATGCTAACCCATGGCGCTGTCACTCCCATGGGTACGTCACTCACCGAAACGACAGCGTGGCCGTCTCTCCTAGCGCCGAGTGAGCAATTACGAGACCGAGCTGACCGCATGCCCAAATCGCTGGTGCCTCGCCGCTGCACTACCCGTAACTCCCATCCGGATATTCTCCCAACGCGTGTCATCGACGAAATATCCTCCTTGGCGCAATAGATGTCGTGAAGACGCGCATCCAACTCGACCCCAAGCTCGGCAAGCTTGGGATGGTCGGCACCGCGCGAGGCATCATCGCCGAGGAGAGCGTCAAGGGACTCTTCACCGGCTTTGGTGCAACCGCTGTGGGCTATTTGGTGCAAGGTATGTTGCAAACTCTAGCGAAGGAAGTGGGAAACGACTATCTGATACCTGTGTCGCCATGCTCGCTGTCGCTCGGTGGGATCAGGTGGGGCAAAGTTTGCCGGTTACGAGTTCTGGAAGAAGAAGTGAGTCATGGCAAAGCTTTCCATGGTCTGAACTACGTGCTGATATAAAAACGCTGCTTTATAGGTTCGTGGATGCCCAAGGTGGCTACGAAGCCGCGACGCCGAACCGAACAACGATCTATCTCGGATCTGCCGCCATTGCCGAATTCTTCGCCGATGTGAGCTGCGATCAATCCAGACATGTACGATGATCGACGCCGAGCTGACCCCCTGAAATGTTCGACTCTTCGGTCGTTCTAGATCCTCTTGACGCCGTTGGAAGCTGTCCGCATTCGAACGGTCTCGGATCGAACCTACGCTTCTGGACTGGCCACCGGCTTTTTGAGGATGGCGCGGGAAGGTGGTGTCTCAGAGATGTACGCAGGATTTGTCCCCATTCTCGTAAGTCCTTCTTTCGCTACGGCCAGATTCCGAACCGTGAGATCTTCGGGCTGATCACAATTCTCGCTTACCCTTCGTCCCTTACTTCTGATCGTTATCGTTCGGACGGACATATAGTTCAAGCAAATCCCCTTCGCCCTCGGTCAGTTCGTGACCAACGAATGGGCCCATGAAACCGTGTATAAGCAGCTCTCTGCCGAAAAGCGCAAAAATCTGAGCGTCCTGGAGGAGACGGGTATCACGCTCGGATGCGGTGTCGTCGCTGGCATTTCGGCCGCCGTCTTGTCGCACCCCGCCGATACCTTGTTGTCGCAGGTAAGCAGATTATGACTTGTATACTCCGCGTACGATTTCAATACTCATCCTTCTGATACTCCTCATGCCTAGATCAACAAGGGCAAAGGAGGCAAGGGTGGAATTTTCAAGCGACTCGGAACATTGGCCTCCGAAGCCGGACCGGCTGGTCTCTTCTCTGGACTTGGACCTCGTGTTGTACGTTTGACCGGTCACAGGAGAGTTACACGTCGACTTGAACCTGACGTGTCATCTTCCTTGGGTGACGTGCAGGTCATGACGGCCGGGTTGGTCTCGGCTCAATTCTTCCTTTATGGCACGATCAAGAAGTCTCTGTAAGTGGAGCGGTGCGCCTCTTGGAAGCCCTGGGAATTCGAAGACTTACAATCGTCTGCACATCTGATTCTCGCAGCGGTGCTCGACCCGGCATCGAGATTCACAAAGCCGACTAATTCGTTCCAGTATGACCGAAAAAACCCTGCCAGCCGCGAATCCGACCTAATCTTCCCCATTTTATCACAATCCTGCTCTATTCCTGTTTGTTCTATCTATAGACGTGCCTGTATCGCCCGAGTACCTAATTCAGTCTGAGTTTTGCCGGCTTAGTGCGTTTCCAATCATGCTTGTTTTGTCGAACACTGCCGCTCGCTTCTCGGATGCGGTCAGGGTTCAAAGTACTCTGTCTTTCTTTACAAGCTACAACACGCACACGGACACAAGCAAACACCTGACATGAGAGGCCAACCCGGTTTATGCCTGTATCACCTGCATCCCCTCGGTCCCATCCTCCACCTTGGCCGTCGCTTGAGCCATCGCCTCCACCGGCCGAGCCCCACTCGGGGTCCCTTCGCCGACGACGCCGGCGTAAGGTCTCTCCCCCCAATCCTTGGCACCTGTCGGCGGGGCAGGGTCCTCTTCTGAGAATGGAGGCGGTTGGACCAGGGCGGCAAGTTTGGCTTGCGACATGGGCTGCAGGAAGATGTCCTGTTGTGTTGCAGCAGTAGGGATCGCTGCCGAGGATGAGGTGAAGGTAGAGGCCGTGTTCAAGTTGTTCTCTTCCGGGATGGTCGACGTGGCTTCATTCGGCGGCTCTGCAGCTGTTGCTGTAGTAGCAATCGAGAGCTTAGAGAGATGGGTTGATGTCCTCAGCTTGTATGGATCCGTCGGCGTCGATGAGTTCTGCAGTCGATCGTAGAGGATCCTGCAGGTCGAGTTCGGGATGAGCTCACGAGCAATTATCGTTGACGATGCCGGGTGGTTGAACACTCACGCTCGTTCTATTCGTAATCGTTGAATCGACTTTTTGGAACGCAAGACTCGAAGTGCGAGCTTGGCGTTGTCCTGACGTGGAGACAATCGGCGAACAAAGTGAGCGAGGAATGTCCCTGACGAGCAGACAACGTGACACAACGCTGTCCAGCGAGGACTCTATGACTGACCTGTTCGACCTCCTGGAGCTTCCCTTTGAGTTGCTGGTACTTGGTCCTGTACTTGACATCATCTGCGAGGCGTGGGATGGGTGGGGCGGGCGGGGAGCAACGGAAGCGGGAAGCGGGAAGCGGGAAGCGGTCAGGGCGAGGATCCCACGCCTTCGAGTGATGGGAGTTGAGGGACGTACCTGCTTGTGTTTGTAGTGGATTGGCAAAGATGGCCTTGGAGTTGCTCATTCCTTTGGGAGGCATTGTGGGTGGACTTTTGGGCTATCGAGTCGGTGGTGAGAGCGGCAAGACGACGCGGTGTGGGGGGTGCGGGAGACCACGGTCGGTGTCACGCGTAGACCGGCCTCGTGGACGCTGGTGTCTCATTTACCGACTATTTACCGGGGATATTGCCTTCCTGTGCCGAGGGATTACCAGCCAGTCACTTGTTGTTATCAACACTTCAAAAATCACGCTCCATTTTTTTCTAGACCTCGAGTGGAGTTACTGGTCTGACTCTTTTCGAACCCCTTCATTACGTATAGCGTCGACTAGTTCCTTCACGTGGTCGGTCCGCGTCCATGTTCCGCCGACTCCTTTTGAGATCCCCAATACGAGCCAAAACAAGCGCGATTACAGTCGCGCTAAACTAGCGGCATCACAGTCTATAAAAATGCGCAGCTCACTGAAGTAGCACTCCTGCTTCAAACATGCATTATTCTGCCTCCCGCTCGCTCCAACGCGACGATTCGTTGAGGCCGACGATCAGTAGCTTCAACAGCCTTTCCGCTTAGCCATCAGCACATCGGAGCACTATAACAGCTTCCAACTCCGAAATCAGATCTAATCATCTTTGTAATCGTCCTCACCGTGTAAGGAGGGATTGTAACGGGGTTGTCGTGCTTCGAACTTTGGCGACGACCTCGTTTTCATCGGTCTGTGCCAGGGTGAGCCTGGATTTCATCGGGGGGCACCAACCTCCTGTCCTTAGGCGTGGAGGGCCATGTCAGCAGAAGAGGAGGCCTCCGCACCGCAAGCGCGCCCGGAGGTGAAGTGAATTTACACCGAATACCCAAGACTCATTCTCCTCATCTATACCTCGATAGCGATCGTCTACACAGCGTCCGTCCTCGAACAAGCGCTCAAGCGAAATGGAGGTAGTGGGGCCTGATCTTTGTCGATGAACCGGTCGATCGCAGAAATACGCCGCCGAACGACCATCACTTGACAGGACCATATCTCATCGTCCAGATTACCAAGCTTATTAACTGCATGGGCGAGTGCCAAGGTCTGAATTGTGTCTTGTACCTCGTCGACTGCACGATGTTTTACCCGCATCATGCCGATCCAACCGCGCAGTACCGTCTGTGCGCCGCATTGCCTCTCCCGAATCTGCATCATCGCCAGCCTGCTGGGCCGAGACCTGCGCCATCTTGTCGGGCTTCACCTTGATTCCTGGTGACAAACAGCTAGGTTACTCCTGGGCGCCTGGTCCGAACTGTGTGCTCGGGTGCGGCGGGTTTTTTCTGGCTCGTGCTGTACCTGGTGTGTTTCTAATCGTGCTGCCACCTGAAAACTCGATGTACGCTTACCACGTACTGGAGTTCCCTAACGGAACGACATTGGGGAAGATCGCGGGTCTCGACTACTACAGGGCCAACGTGGATAACTACGAGAGCTTCAAGCGAACGACACCGGGTACTGTTGGAATGGGTTGGTGCAACAGAAGACGATCTCGTCTGTGAGCACAGTGGGAGCCAACTGGGTTGAGGCGGTGATCACGAGTAAGAGTGAGGCCAGGGAATCTTGGGCTCAGTATTCATTAGAAAGTGTTCAATTGGGTATTGCTTAGACGTTGTTAGACTCCGCGCGGAAAAGCGGCTTAGTTTCTCCCCATCCGCTTCTCAATGTGCTTTCGCTGATCAGGGAGTCGATTTCCTCGACGTCTCTAAGTTCCCTATAGGTACATCACCTCGTACTAGGAGGTGGCGAACTCGCGCCAGCGCTACGCCGAACACCTCGCCAAGCGGGATTTGTATGCCAGTTCAGACTTTCCCCTTTGGACTAAAGCTGTTTGTTTCCTAGTTTGGGATAACTGGACTGCTGAGCAAGCCTCTTGCGTAGAGCGTAGAGTACAGGCTGGGGCAGCTGCTTTACGGCATGCTGGCCTTCTTCGGCGCGGCGGTGCTCGTCATCTGTCTGACGACGATTTGGCTCGCCGAGATGACGACTCCCGCACGACTCTAGTAATAGGTGGCCAGCTCACTGTACTGAAGCTGCGTCGAGATCGTGCATGGGAAGCCCATCAAGTTCTAGGCGCGCCACTCGAACGGTGCATAATTCGGAATACCCATCCGCAAAGAGCCGATTGTGTGGTTGACAGAGGACGAAGGCAGAGGCACGAAGGATTCCGAGTCATGGCTCGTCGCCGAAGAACCTCGGCTATCTCGACTTGGGTTAAGGGACAACTCGTGGGGGAAAGATCACCATCCAAAGTTGGAAGAAGAAAATTGCCTCAGCCAAAGTCGACCGAATTGCATCGCGTCAACATCGGTCCTCGGTCGAATAAGGAGACGAGGAGGGGACGGTACGTCGGACTGCCGCGGCGCCCGAGCCGAGGACCCCTGGCGAAACCAAGCGGCTTGTTCTCAAAGTTCAAGTGACGTCCAATATTGCTTCCCTCATAGACGCCTTGCTCCTGCGCTGTACTTTGGGTGGCTTGGCGGTCGCAGTCTGCGCGACGGTCGGCACGCGGCCGCCGGATGGGCCTTCTGGATCAGTTGAGTTGGCCACAGTGATTTCTCTGCATGGCGAACATCAGATAAATTTATCGGATGATGCCCGATCGCTCCAAACTCTTCCCCGCATTTTCGGAGTTGCGCTTTGCGAGTGAACTCCAGACTCAGGCTTAGGAACCGAGTAGGTAACTGAAAAACTGACCTGACCACGATTGCCTTCCGTAAACTCGCGGAGACAATTTTCAAGTAGCTTTCGCCAGTGGGCGATGGAGATATTCTGCCGCACCGCGGTGTCCGTGCTTCTGCCCATCGACCTGCGGTCAAGACCATTGTGGATCACACGTGAGCAGTCCAGTCCAGTCAATGGTCAACCGGTGGTCGTCGCGGTCGGGCAACAGCTGAGCACACCGACTCGGAGGCCGGGGGACCGGGACGGACTCGGGTCGGGCTTGCGTTAACGATATTTGAGACAAAGTGGTCTCATAGTATTCCCATACATGTTACAAAATCTTGATGTTCATGCTAGGAAGTGGGCGGTTTGAAGGTCGCAGTAGCGCAAGGTCGACTCTCTCGCTCGGTACACATTTTTTTGCGCTGCACCACGCGAAACTTGAAGACGTCGACTGGCCGTCGTCGCGTCGAGTCGCGCGGCGCGCTGTCCGTCGCAGCCGGCTACATTTCAACTCCGCATCGTCATCGACTCATGGCCGACCACGCCTAGATGCCGACATGGAATCAACGCAAACGCGTTATCGATGCGACACTGTCCTCTTTGGCACGCTCCTTGCCTTCGTCCGCGCTGCCGAACGAGCTGCTGCACCTGACCTTGTCCGAGGTTGAGAGACTGGCAGCACAGGGACAGGGTACGAGGGCATGAGCGACTGCCTTGGAGTACACTGTTCAGGATGAAAGCTGATAATGGAATCAATTGACAGATGTGGCTCCCGCGTTACTACGCCTGCAGAAGGTAGTGCTGAGCATGGATGATTTCGTCGTCGCGGGCACGCTCTCTCGCTCCGGCTCGTTTGCCAGTGTACAGCTCGTGATCGCGCAGAAGCACCTTGCCTCGTCGTCAGCAACGAAACTTGCGTTCAATGGTTCGGATAAGTACTACATCGTAAAGACTCTGGATCGCAGTTGGGGATATCGGATGCAGAACGTGAGTCCTCTGTACCGAGTCCGATCCTGTCTGCGAATTCTTTCAGAAACGGAAAACCCTGACCAGATCGCCCTTTTCGCCCTCACCCCTGGCTTCTAATCACAGCAGCAGTTCATAAGGCACGAGCTTGGTATACTTCAGCAGTCGCTCGAGACCCTTCCAGATCGCCGACATACACCCACCCTCATCGCCTCCTTCCTATCGCCCGAGCGTTTCCATCTCGTGATCTCGCACTGCCCGGGCGGCGATCTGTGGACTCTACTCGAAGCGACGAACGCCAACGTCGCTGCCCATCAGAGACCGGACGATTCTCTCGTCAGTATCGTTGGTATTGAGGAAGGACTTGTTCGAGGATGGATGAAGGAATTACTCGAAGCGCTCGAGTGGCTCAATTCCAAAGGATGGGCACATCGGTTCGTCGCCGATCCCTGTGAGGAATTTGCTCCAACCTGGCGAGGGCGCTGATATTTTGCCTTATTTGCATTGCAGCGACGTCAAACCACAAAATCTGCTCCTCAACGAAAACGGTCGACTCCTTCTTACCGATTTTGGCTCTGCTGCTCCTATCCGGGGGGACCCATCCAGAACGTCCACATCACATCGACGGTCTTCGATTGCCAAGAGATACTGCCGAGCCCTCGTTGGAACACCAGACTACATCGCTCCCGAGGTTCTCAAGTACGCCGAAAGTCTTGTTGAACAAGACGTCGATGAAAGCTTCGGAGGTGGCGAGCCCAACGCGGACGATGGTGACGAGCGAGCGTATGGCGCTGAAGTCGACTTGTGGAGCTTTGCAGTGGTCATTTTCGAGGTGAGCCTAACGCAAAGCGATAAGTGGACATGTCATTGTGGATCTGACTGGATGATTCTTGAGGATCACAGCTCCTGACCGGTCAAGCGCCCTTTTTCGCCGAATCGATCGCCGAGACGTATGACCGCATCATCAACTCTGCCGTCAGTCCTTCGGCGCTAGGTCGAAGGTTCGTGGCCCTGTGGGGACGTGGCTGACCTTTACACTGACCCCAAACAGACAACCTTGGCTCTGCCCCTACCGTTTCCCATCACTCCCGCCGCGACATCTCTGATATCGAGCTTACTTGTCCCGGCCTCGTCACGACCCTCGCCGATCTCGCTCAGGTCGCACCTTTTCTTCAAACCGCTCCCCTCCACCTCGACCTACGTTCCACCAGCCTTCGATATACCGACTTCAACGGGGACCCCATCATCGCCCGAGACTTCGAAAGCCGATGCCAACGACGATGTCCCCCAGCTTTTCAACTTCAATTCGGCTTTTTTCTCTTCCCCCGGTTTATCGATCCTTCGACCCAGCCCGAAATCGTGCCAGAGGAGTCGAGAACAGGAGGAGCAGTATTGGAAGGGGATATTCACTTGGATGCCTGATCAAAATGAGTTCGAGCAACAGATCCCAACCAGAGGCACGGAATTGACACAGGAAACGCAGGCTCGCATGACCACGCGCCAAAGCACCCCTTTGCATCCCTCTGTTTCGCGCCACCGCCAATCCGAGCATCTGATGACCGGCACGCCCATCTCGCGATTGATCGGCGCCCAAACCCCGGTACCAAACCGCTGTCGTACCTCCTCGACCCCCGTCGAAGAAGGGGATCATGAACAGGATGCTCAACCAGGTCGAGGGAGCAGTGGAAGGGCGAAACGTAATGTCTCTGACCTGGAAGCGTGGAAGGAGATGCAGGAGAGGGCTTGGGTGGTGGGGATGACGGGGCGGAAGGCGAGTGCGGCGAAAGGGGTCGATCGGGGGATCGCTTCGCCGAGCGATCGGTTGTCCAAAGCTCCTGCACAGTGGAAGGAGGCTGAGAAGGACGACATTGTTGATGGATTGAGGAAGAGGCAGGAGGCTGTCCTGAGAGGCTTAGCCGGGCTCGAGAAGAAGTACGAAAGTTTGTTCAAGCTCGCAGATGCAGAAATGGCCCGATCTTCTCCAAACCTCCGGCAGCGAAAATGATCGAACGACGTTCATCAAACTGACTGTGCTTCAAGACCGTCTCCCTTTCATAGTCACTTGAAAGTTATGCATGTCTTTTCCAGTTCGAACATGAAACCAAATTTCTACGAGAGATCGCATACTACGTCAGCGAAAGCACATCCGCAAGCCCCACTGCATGACCTGATTCAGGGCACAAACTCCGGCATCGTTTCACAAAGCAGAAGCATGGAAAACATGAACCTCTCAGGAGCGACATCACAACATATGAAGGATCGAGATGAACGATCCCAACGTCACATACTCATATTGTGCTCCAGACACGTCGCGTTCAAGTGTGCCTCGGCCTTGAAGCACAACCGCTGGTCCGAGTCACGAGGTAAGGCCATGGGTAGGGGAGGCTTCGTCGACGAGCATCTCTTTGACTTCTCCTACGATCCCTACCCCTACCCGTAAATCAACGACGTGGTCAAAATCAGTAGTGCCATCAGGCTCTGGGTCAAGAAGAATTCCAAACGCTGATCGAGGTGCGGTCAGTAGAAGACGATGGTGAGAGCTGCTCATGTCCGAAGAGCCCGTTCGACCGACGCACCTCGCAGATGACGCTTCTCTTGCTTCGTGAATATACCGAACCACGGCGTTGAATTCGTGCCGAAACGATCTTGGAACTGCTTGCGATGCTCGGCCATCGAAGGAAGATCGCGAGAGGGGAGGCGAGCTCGGAGATCGTCGGTGCGGCTCAGAGGAGGGTCGAGTTTGGGATGCCGGGCATTGTAATCGGCGATGAACGAGTCGCGGAGCATGTGCAGGTCTGATGGAAGGAATTCGGATAGCAGGTTTCAGCACACGTGGTGTGGATCAGGCAGATTGCTCCGCAACGAGCGGGCAAACTTAGTCGGCGCCACGACGGAGTCATCAGTGCTCACACACTCCGCTATGGCACATGACCTGGTTGTAGTCCTCGAAAGCTTTGGTGCACACATCGTGCATCTCCATCCGGTCTCTCCACATTTGCCAGGAAAAGATGTTGTAGCTTCTCTGGGCCGCAAGTTGCGCCTCCCTCGCCTTGACGCTCAGAGCCTTGGTGCCCATGAGCGTCATTAGCTCGATCCAGCTTGACGACGGGACGCCTTGCCAGATGACCTCAAGCTCCCGGTAGAAGAACCGGGCCTTTGGCTGATAGAAGACCAATTTCGTGAACCGTCCAAGATCATAGGGAATGAAGTGATTGCGCTCGTCGAGTAGAACGTCACGAGTTATACCGCTCGCGGTCCTAGGAGCGCTCTTCAAGAGCGGCTGATGAGGGGTGGCGAGTGCCATGATTGTGGGGGGATGTTCAGAGGCGCGACAGCCGGCCGCGGGGGCGGCGGGGCGGATGACGATGACGACGACGAAGACGCTGCTGAGGCCGATGCTGCTGATGTTGAGTCGAGCACAGGTGGTGTAGCTGGAGCGTGGATCCTGCTCGCAGCAACAGGGCTCATCGTCTCCCCTCGCTTGCGAGTTCCTGACGAGAGGTGCTCTGGCTCGATCCGATCTGACGGTGATCGACGATGGCGTGTGAAAGAGTGTGGACGAGGGGAAAGAAAAGTGGAGCGCAACCCCCAAACCGATTACGACCGCGCATTGCTCATTAGCGATCAATAGACCACTTGCATCGCGCCACGGGCGACGAACTGCCTGTTCGCACCTTGTCCTACCTTGTCCTGCCGAGCTCCAGCCACCAGCACCCACCCTCTGCGTTTCGACTCTTGGCCGTGTGCCATTCGCTCTCTCCCTGTCCCTGTCCCAGCCCCCACCGCATTCGAATCAAACCGAGCACATAGCTCATTCCCCAAGATGGGTCAGTACTCTGGGCCGTGTCGCGTCGAGATCGCCACTCGAGTCGAGTCCCCACACCGCTGACGATGCTCGATTGGGTCGTACGATCCATCCCTTCCACCTCGCCTGCTCGCTCACTCATCTGGCCACCATGACGCGCTACAGGAATTCCCAAGGTCAGCCCAAAGTCCATACTCAGCAGCGCCCATCCCACTGGCTCACTGACTCGATCGTATGACCGCTCCGCAGTTCTTCCGCTTCATGTCGTACGTTCCTCCCTCTCAGCCATCGTGCGTGTGCTCAACCCTATAACTCACCCACCTTGGGTGTCATCCTACTCCAAAACAGGGAGCGGTACCCACTCATCTCCCAGCTCATCCAAGATGATCGCATCCCCGAGTTTGACGCGCTATGTCAGTCGCGCTCTCTCGATCGGACCCCACACGCGATCCAGCTGGCAATGACCCCCAGACAGGCGACCTTGCGCTCACACTTGTAACCCTTACCGTTCCACAGACCTCGATATGAACGGCATCATCCACAACTGCTCGCACCCGAACGACAACGACGCCTCGTTCCGAATCACCGAAGAGCAGATCTTCCTCGCCACCTTTGCCTACATCTCGCACCTCTTCTCCGTCATCAAACCCCAGAAGCTGTTCTTCCTCGCCGTCGACGGCGTCGCACCGAGGGCCAAGATGAACCAGCAGCGGTCGAGGCGATTCAGGACTGCCAAGGAGATGAAGGAGCTCGTTGACAAGGCCAAAGACAAGGGCGAGCAGATGCCCGAAGGCGACGGCTTTGACAGCAACTGCATCACCCCCGGCACACCCTTCATGGCTCGTCTCTCGGAACAACTCAAGTACTTTATCGCCAAAAAGGTCTCGGAGGACGCCGACTGGAGAGGCGTCGAGATCATTCTTTCCGGCCACGAGGCGCGTTCCGCGTTCGGGGCCTCACACCAGCGCGTCGGCCTCTAATTTGACCCCGTCTCCTCTGACCCTCCTCAGGTTCCCGGCGAAGGAGAGCACAAGATCATGGAGTACATCCGACTCAACAAGGCCCAGCCCGGCTACGACTCGAACGTCCGCCATTGCATGTACGGCTTGGACGCAGACTTGATCATGCTCGGGCTCTTATCCCACGACCCTCATTTTTGTCTTTTGCGCGAGGAGGTCACCTTCGGGCCCAAGAAGGGCAAAGCCAAGGGGTGAGCCCCAAAATAGACGACACTGCATCTCAATCTATCTCTGACACAATGATGGCGCTCCACAGCCTCGAAGCCCAAAAGTTCTTCTTGATGCACCTCTCCCTCTTCCGCGAATATCTCGATCTCGAGTTCCAGGCACTGAAGACGAGCTCGGCCTTGCCGTTTGAATATGACCTCGAGCGGATCATCGACGACTTCATCTTGCTCAACATCTTTGTCGGCAACGATTTCTTACCGCATCTTCCGGGATTGCACATCAACGAAGGAGCCTTGGGTCGCTTGTTCGAGATTTACAAGCGCATCTTACCTACGGCCGGTAAGTGCTGCTGGCGTCTGCTTCGCATACGAGGTAGCCGTCACTGACGATGTCGCTGCAACAAGGCGGCTACTTGAACGAGCATGGCAACCTTAATGTCAAACGACTCCAGCTCGTACTCGACGAGCTGACCATATTCGAGCAGGAGCACTTCGAGTACGACTTTGCCGACTCGAGCCTTTTCAAGGCCAAGCCCAGTCGCGCGATCGAAAAATCGGGCAAGCAGACCAATGGCAAGCTAGGTGAGCTGCGCACAACATTGACATTAACATGGCCCCTGACAGTGTCTCTTTTTTCCCCAGTCATTACCAAAGCCCAGAAGGCCATCTTCACTCGCGTCCAGAAATTTCTAAATGACAACATGCCCGAGCTCTCGCCCAACGCACGGCTCGAGCTCCCTGGCCCGCTCCCCTCGCGCGACCAACACTTCCTCGCCACCTTGGCCGAGAAGTTGCAGCTTTCGGTCGCGTACGACGAGTTCGACGAAGACGACAACCCTATCGTCGTGCTCAGCTATGAAGAGTCATTGCTCGCGTCCGCGCGAAACGACTCGGAAGGCCAGCACTGGCAGCTCACGATTGGCCGGGTCTTGTCCAAGTATGAGAGTGCCGAGACGCCAAGACAATTGACTGAGGAAGAACAGGAAGATGAACACAAGGTCGAGGTTCAACAAAAGATGCTAGACTGGAAGAAGGAGTATTACAAGGTGCGCCTCGAACAGGTCTCACACGGTCATATCGTGCTCATTGTAGGAACTGTTGTTATACACAGGAGAAACTCGAGTTCGATGCCAGTGACCCTTCGCAAGTCGATCAACTCGCTTACCGATATATCGAAGGATTGCAATGGGTCTTGCGCTACTACTACTCGGGTGTCGCGTCATGGGGCTGGTTCTACAACTACCACTACGCACCCAAGATTTCCGGTGAGTCGGGCAGTCAGGAGCGTGGACCGTCGCGCTCGACCCTGACCAGTGATGAGTGTGGTCCGCCCGCGTTCCCTCCCGACAGACCTTAACAAGGCCTACACTTACGAGTTCAACTTTGAGCTCGGCAAGCCCTTCAAGCCATTTGAGCAATTGATGGGCGTGTTGCCCGACCTGTCATCGCAACATATTCCTCTCGCCTTCCGCGACTTGCTCTCGGACCCGACTTCGCCCATCCTTGACTTTTACCCCGTCAACTTTGAGCAAGATCTCAACGGCAAGAAACAAGACTGGGAGGCAATCGTCAAGATCCCCTTCATCGACGAGAAGCGCCTCCTCGCTACGATGGCCACTCGAGAGCCCCGGCTGACGAACGAGGAGCGCAAGCGCAACTCGTTCGGCGACAGCTGGCGGTTCAATTATGACCAGAAGCGCGACGCGGTCTACCCGTCGTCGTTGCCTGGCTTCTTCCCCGATCTGTACAACTGCCACACCGTCGTCGAGCCTTATCACCTGCCGACTCTGGACGGATCGCTCAAATTGCTTCCTGGCCTCGTGCCCGGCGTCCTGCTGGGCAAGGATGCCATCTCCGGCTTCCCGTCCCTGCATACGATCCCTTTCACGGGCCGACTCGACTTCCACGGCGTCAGCATCTTCCAACGCGAATCGCAAAAGGAGACGATGGTCGTGCAAATCGACAATCTTTACGACGGCATCAAGTCCGAGGACATCGCGGCTTTACTCGTCGGCAAACGCATCTACGTCGGGTACCCCTATCTGCAGGAAGCGCTCGTCGTCGCCATCTCGGACGAGCTGTTCCGCTGCGATATCGATGGCCAAGTCGACGAGGGGAGAGGCGGGCGAACGCGCGTTCGACTCAGTCCTCAGCCCAACACAATGGATTGGAAGCGCAAGGCGCAGAACATCGAGCACACGCTTTCCAAGAAGCAGGGTCTGCTCGTCGGGCACTTGGATCACCTCGTCCATGTCAAGACACTGAAGGGTGAGGTCGCATGCCTGTGCTGAATGCCGATGTACCCGAAATACTGACCGATCATCTTTCTCACACCTTGCGTAGGCCTCAAGCGAATGGAGGACGGCGCTCAAGTCAAGGAGTGGGACGACGAGGAGCAGCATTTTGCTCTGCAGGCGACCGTGGCCGAGGTCAGCAACGAGGACGTGCGATACCTCGAGAGCCCCGCGATCCCCGTCGACGTCGAGTTCCCCGAGGGCGCCAAGGTCTTCTTCTTCGGCGCACCTGCGTACGGAGCTCCCGCCCAGGTCGTCGGTCATGACGGTGACGCCCTTGCGATCCGTGTCGCGTTCTTCCCGACCGATAAACTCGAGAATCGCGTCTTCAAGACGCGCCTAGAAGCGTTCGGCACAGCCGACTATGTGCCTGCGCATGCCGTCGCTCGTCGATTGCGCATCTCGGGTCTGACCTTGTCCAAGATCACCTCGAGCGTCTTGATCACGCACAACGACAACAAGCTCAACATCGGATTGAACCTCAAGTTCGAGGCCAAGAGTCAGAAGGTGTTGGGCTACTCGCGCAAGGGCGACTCGAGTTGGGAGTTCACCCACAAGGCGATCGAGCTCATCACCGACTACTGCCGGTCGTTCCCGGAGATCATCCAGGCTATGGACACGCGTGGCAAAAGCGGTAAGACCAAACGTGACTCGTTTCCGGTCTTGTCGTAGTACCGACTGATCTGTGATCCGTGCGCATCCACAGACCTCAGCCGTTCGATCGACTTCTTTGCGCCCAACGCGGCCGATCAGCGCGTCAAGGACCTCAGCGCTTGGTTGAAGCAGAAGGGCGTCAAAGACCTCGAAAGGGTCGCACTGTGGTCCGATCAACTCGACAAGACTGCGGTGCAGATGGTTGAACAACTCGCTGATCGACTTGGCAGCCAAAAGCACGGGGGCAACATCAAGCAGGCCGTCATCAAGGGTATCCCTCGTCACGGCTTGCTCAAGCCCGCGCACGCTTTGACCCGCCTGCGGGATCAACACTTTAGCCTCGGCGATCGTGTCGCCGTCGTTTCGGAATCGGGTAGCGTTCCCTTGTCCGCCAAAGGCACGGTCGTCGGCATCCAGACGGGATTTATTGACGTCGTGTTCGACGTCCAGTTCCTTGGAGGATCGACCTTGGGCGGTCGATGCTCGGACTACCGCGGTGCGACCGTCGGGCCTGCGACCGTGCTCAACTTGACGGACATGCAGTTCGTGCACTCGAACGCGCCTCCCGCACCTGCAGGTCAAGCCAACGGTCACGGCCATGGTACGAATGGTGCGGTGCGAGGTGGTGGCCGAGGTGGACACGCTGCACCTCGCGGCAACGCCAACGCTCACTTCACCAAAGGACCTCGAGGAGGACCGACGATCCTACCCGCTCAGGGCCTGCCCGCCGGTGGGTTCCATCCTGCCCCTAATACGAACCGAGCAGGAGGTCGGCCGAACGGAGTTGCAACGAATGGTCACCAGGTCACCGTGCTTAAGAAAGCCGCACCTGCTTTCGATCCCAACGCTTACGGCGAGGTCGCTACAGGCGTTCACAAGCCCTCGGCGAATCCGGCTCAACTTTTGACGGCACCCGGTCAGAATGGCCAGGCCAACAAACAAGCGCGTTTGGGTTCGTTGCTCGGTATTCGACCGAACCAACCGTTCCCCCAACAGAAGCAGCAACAGCAATTGGGTTCCCTGCTCGGGATCCCCGTTCACGCCGCCGCTCCGATCGCTCAGCAATTCAACGGCCGTGGAGGACGAGGTGGTGGTGGTGGAGGAGGGCACACAGGTGTACACGCCATGCCCGCTCGTCGAGGTTTGCCTGGCCAGAACTTGCACGGCGCCGTTCCGAATGGGAGTGGAGTCAATATCCCTCCACCTGCTGCGTTGGTCGCGGCTTCGAACCGAGGGCGTGGGAGAGGAGGGAGAGGGGCTCCTGTGCGAGGCGCGGGTTATCGAGGAGGGAGAGGTGGGGCCCATCATGGTACCGCCAATGGAGGACCTTCAACGTCGGGTGTGGCTACAACGACGCAGTAAGAGTCGTTGTTTTCTTTTTGTTGTCCTCTCGTTTGAAGTTTGAAGCTCCGATGCAAAGCAAGTTGTGCATCTTCATCTCGCACCGTCTCGTATATGCTTGCGTGTGTGGGTGGGTGTTTGTGTATGAGAGAGGAAGCCATGTTGTCGCTGTCTCTTGAAATTAGCTTGTCAAACAGTATGCGGTAGAGATTGGAAGTGGAGAGAAGAGCGTGTCATGGCAGTAGCGGCAAAAAGTGGATACCTGACTGGGGTTGAAAAGAAAGTGCAGCGTACAAGAGCGCAGCGTATATATGACACAAAGGTTTCTAGTAGATCTGTGTTTGGAGGAAGGGTAGAGGGTCAGAGCCGACCGATCCAACGCGAGAGGTTGTGCGAAAGTTGCTGACCTCATCAAAAGGTCGTGTATCGGGCCAGCAGCTGTGCCAAACCTCGTTGACGATTTTTTGGGCCTCTTGCTCGTCCTTGCAGTACGGGTTCGCGGCGACGGAGAGCGTAGCCCTTCTCCTCACGCAGGCCTGTGGTGCGCTCACGGAGGTATGAGCGATGACGTCCAACTCGGGAATCGTGTGGATGGGCGTGGGTGCGCGCTCACCTGATGCTGCTTGGTCAAAGTCCAATTCCTGCGGGTGAATTCTCTCGAGAAGCGACAATCGCCGGAGAGGTTCTCGGCTCTGATCTCGGTACAAGCGTGTTTTCGCAAATCCTTGCCCCAATCGTCGGCTTTGCCCATGTCGAACCGACGATCGTCGTAGGCGTGGATGAGTTCGTGGGCGAGGGCGTCTTGGAGGTGCGCCTTGCTCATGAAGCGGTTTTGGCAGAGGAGGATGCCGAGCGTCGGGCAGAAGCCGCCTGCCAGAGTGGGCGGACAGGGTTGGCAGGTGATCGGGATCGGGTAGGAGGTGGAAGAGGAAGACGAGGGCGAAGAGGAGGTGATGGAGGGGGAAGGGGTGGATTCGGAAGGGGAGGGAGGGAGTAGGGCGACGTGCATGAGCAGGAAACGGATGATGGGTGATTCGCGAGCGAGTTCGTCGGTCCATTTTTTGCAGCGTTTGCATTCCTTGACGAGTCGTTTCCGTTCTCGTTCCGACACGGGTGCGGCAGTAGCGGTTGTGTCAGAGGTCGGCGTGGTCGTGGTCGTGGTGGGTTGCATGATCTGACCATCGGACCAGGACGGCGTGGAGGCGGAAGTGGAGGCGTAAGTGGAGGCGTCGCATCGGAGCGGTGAGGGACGTCCAGGCGCAGGGAGCGTGAGGGACGTGATGGCGATCCGCCAGCGTTCGAACGTGGCGAGGAACGAGCGAGACTCTGGATCGATCGGGGTCGAGGAGGCCATCCTGAATGGGTCGGGCGTGTGGTGTGGCAACGTCGAGAAGAGCTGAGAAGAGGACCAACACGGGGACAGCACGGGGACGGCACGGGGACGAAAGTGGGACGAAGCCGTCGCAGTGCCGTCGCGAGCGGAAGCGCTTCGGCAGCTCTCTCTAGCTCTCTCTCTCTCTCGCTCTCTCAGTCTCTCTCGGTCTCTCTCTCTCTCTCTCTCTCTCTTGCCCCACTCCACCATCGCGCATCGCACTCTGGGATCAAGTATGGACTTTGACGAAGACGACGCGTTCTTGTACGGTGATGGCGACGAACTCGTCATCAACCATACGCCGCAAAAGGAGGCCGCACCTGCACCAGGTCAGTGCCGTGCGCCGTTCATGGCGCTGAGCCGACGCCGAGTTACTGACCGCCCTTTCTGCTCCGTGTGGTGTGCTGCGTGCTGCGTGCTGCGTGCTGCGTGGAGCAGCTCAGAATACTGCGTGAGTTCACTCGGGCTCGATCTAGTCGCTCCCCAGCTGACCACAGCGATCGTCTCTCGCCAACAGCGCATCAGCTCAGAATGGCGACGACGACGAGGCAGAGATCCAGCAGCAGCAGGACGAAGAGGACAGTGACGAGGTGGGTAAACCCCGCTGCATCATCTTTGGTTTCGCTGTGACTGAACGTTTCGCACAACCCCCCACGGGGCAGGACATTGAATTGATCCTCGACGGTGATCCCGTGCCGCCACCACCCCCGTCAGTCCCGCAACTGGGTCCTCTTCTCCGCTCGGGATCCCTCAACTCACGCCCCCGTTATGGTACCTTCCACAGCTTGCGCAGACCGAACGCACCCGTGCCCATCCTCGCACCCGTATCGCCCACCCAACCTCGTCCGTTTCATCGCCGAACTCCGTCGGTGGACCCGCGCCAAGCCGAGTTGACGCTCCATACCCCCCTTACCCCACAGTCACCGCACCTAAAACCACGACCGACTATTCACCCTTGGACAGGCCAGGCACGAACACCCCGAACCCGAACTCGAACCCACCCGCCACCGCATCAGCCGCCCCCGCCCCCACTCCAGCGACAGAAGCAGAAGACGATGCACCGCACCCGCCTACCACTGCCAAAGTCGAACCGACCCTCATCCCACGCGGATCGCTCTACCCGCTCCCACCGACGATGCCTCCGCCCAGCCTCGACGTCGACTTGATCCCCCAAGATGACCAAGGTCACGACCTCTTCGATCTCGAGCTCGACGCGCTCCCCGAAAAACCTTGGACTCGACCGGGCGCGAATATGGCCGATTATTTCAACTATGGGATGAACGAAGCGGCGTGGAAGAACTACGCGCAGAAGCAGAAAAAATTGAGGCAAGAAGTACAGAACGATGCGAGTAACCCGTTCGCCGTAAGTCCACTCTCTTCCAACCCAAACTCTTGGGAGGGTTTCGTCCTCGTGGGGGAAAAATAAAGAGAGAAAAAATCCTGACGATCGCTTTTCCTTTTGATCCCACATGAAAGATCTTTGCCACTTCGGACCTTCCCACGGCCATCTCGTCCCTGCACCCCGAACAAAAAATACTCTTGGTCGCTTCCCTGATGGGTATTCAACCGAGTATGCCGGGACCACCACCCCCTCAAGCGATGATGCATATGATGAGCATGATGGCTGCTGCTTCGGGAGCTCAGGGAGGACAGGGGATGAATCCCGCGGCGACGGCGCAGGCGTTCATGCAGCAGCAACAACAACAACAACAGCAACAGCAACAGCAGATGATGGCTCAACAAGGACTTGGAGGCTATGGTAATCAAGGACAGGGCCCAACACAAGGAGGGATGGACATCTACGGCGGCGGTGGCGGGCCCAATGCGCAGATTGGAGGTCAGGCGAGGATGATGATGAATGGTGGCAATGGCGCGAATATGCCTCAGGGGATGCAAGGGAATGGTGAGATGGGGATCGGAGGAATCGGTGGGATGGGCGGTATGGGCATGGGAATGGGAATGGAAGGAGGTGGATTCGGAATGCCTCAAGGTGCTCAGGGCCAGGGTCAAGGACAAGGACAGGCAGAGGCTTTCGAGAATGAGGGTGCGGCCGACCGTGAGTTTCATGGCGGCGTGTGCTTTCATCTGTCGGAACGGAGTGCTGAAAGTCAAAGGTTTTACTCTTTCATAGTCAACGACCCTAACGCGACGCAGCAGAACGTTACGGAAGAGAATGGCGAAGGAAATGAAGGAGGTGATGCGGTGAGTGTGCCTCCCGCTTTTGGGCACAAGTCTCGAGCCCTGACCACGACCTCTCTTAACGACCATTATCACAGGACTATTCCACCATGATGCAACAGCAATACCAAATGCAACAACAAATGCAACAACAACAGATGCACCAAATGCAACAGATGCAACAACAACAACAGCACATGATGGGTGGTGGACGAGGTCGAGGAGGGATGGGGGTAAACCTCCGAGGTGGGCGAGGTGCCTTCGCTGGAAGAGGTGGAAGGAGCGGGGGGATGATGATGCTTCCCGGCGGCGGGGCGAATGGACCCCAGCCGGGCTTGCCGCAAGGAGCGATCCCGACCGGTCCAAGGAACGTCCCGACGGCTCTACCCCCCAACGTACCTACGGGACCGAGGAACGCCGGTCCTCCTCCACGAGGTCCTCGAGCTGGTGTTCATGCGACGTATCACGACAAAGATCGACAAGCGGGGCAACAAGATATGAGCGGCCTCGATTACGGTGGTGCAAGTGGGGGGAGTGGTGGTGTGTCGACGAGTCATTCGACTGGTGGTGCGGAGGGGAGAACGCCATTGAACGAACGAGGTGGTGGGGAGAGGAGGAAGAGGAGTTATTCGGAAGATTCCGGGAGGTCGAGATCGAGGTCGAGGTCGATTGATTATTCGAGAGGGGGGTCGACGACGACGGCGACGACTGGAGCGGGGGCGGGGCATGAAGCTGGGGGGAGGGCGCGAGGGGTAACTGAGAGGGAGAGAGAGAGGGATTCGCCGAGGGATTCACCCAGGGATAGTGGGAGTGAAAGAAGGGGCTCGAGGAAGGCGACGGGGAGGAGTTCGAGGGCGGAGGAGGAGGAAGAAGGGAGGGACAGTCGTACTGATCGGGATAAAGGGGATCGTGAGAGACGGGATCGTGACCACGACGTTGGAGCCGAAGAGGATGCACGGCCAGCAGGCTTCAAGATCAAAGGAAGTCAAGCCGCCGCCGTTGTGGAGGAAGATGGGGCGGGTGATCGAAGTTCGAGGGAAGTCAGTGCTTCGCGCGAGGCCGAAGGTCATCGTCGACGATCGACGAGGTACGACGACGAAGATCATCGTGAGGCGTCGTCGCGGAGAAGTGGGACGAGGAGGAGTCGGAGATACAGCGAGGAGGAGGACGCCGATGATCGCGACTCGACGAGGTGAGTGTCGAGTCAAGGCGATTAGACGACCTGGCTATTCATTGTACGGAAGTATGCTGAGATTCGCTGGATTCTTGAAACGATTCACCAGGAAACGCAAGTATGAAGACGAGCATTATGAACCGAGGGTCACTAGGTCGCGAGCTTCAAAGTGAAGAGATCAAGCCGTGGGAAAGAATGGAAGAACGGAAGAACGAAATAAAATGAAACAAAAGCCGGCGCGCGTCGTTTTCCGGTAACAACGCCTTTGTCTACTTTTTTTGTAAAAGGGTGCTTGAGATGCATATGCCATTTTCTTTGTATCCGGCACATGCTGCGATGCTACAGCCGAGGGTGGGCCGAGATTCTCAGAGGACTCTAGAGGACTACTAGAGGACTTCGGGAAGAGGCCGTAGGAGAGTCTTTCGGCGCGCGTCACCGGCCCTTTCGCTCGTCCGTCGTGCAACCTCCACAGAACCGGCTGGGCAAGATGATCGATCAGAGACGACGAGCCTCCCTGCGGCAGTGCTTGCTCGTCCTCTTTTTAGTGTGTTTCAATGCCGCACTCGGTGAAGTTGTTGATATGAAGCCTCGAGCTGTAGCAGGGTGAGTGTCCAACTTCCCACCGAATCGAGTCGACACGCGTCGCGGCGCGCTCGAGCCTCGGGCGAAACAGCCACGACGGAAGACCCTACTGAGATCCTCGCTGCGTCGTTGGGTTGTGACTCTTGACAGTGTCCCCAAGGATCTCAGCAAACTGGAGCATATTGTCCCCGGTAACGCGTAAGAGCGATTGCAGCGAACCCCTGCAGGGCCTGTAACTGCTCCTCCCAGATCTGACTGACTTGTCTTCTCCGCCACAACCCATCCGCCGCTGCAGTCAACCCCGAAGAGGCTGCGAACTCATCGTACGCACACCTGGCAACACGAAATGGGAACGCTGCTGCAGCGGCGCGGACAAGGTCGACAACTGCGACGAGATCATGCAGGACTCTCGACTCTTCGCTCATTGCACCTTCAACGTCCCTGCGCCGAAGAAGATGAGGGGTCAGAATTGGAGTTGGGCGAGGTGTTGCACGAGGAAAAAGGGGAAGGATTGTAGAGTCTTGAAGGTGTTGGAGGATATCAGTGTCTGGTGATGAGCTGGAGACGACGGTCGGGCGTTCGGTCGATCGAGTTTTCTTGAGCTGCGTTGGGGCCACAGATGGATCGTTGAGAACGTATAGAAGCGATCTTTTTTTTGCATATTACATGGCATTTTCACAATCGCCGACCCACACATCAAGTTCCTTCGAGATCATCTCGGCCGCGCCGTTTGCCGCGTTAGGAGGCGGATCGAATTTTGGTGATCACTCGCCTCCTCTCTTGTCCCTCTTTCTGTCCACACCCACCCTTTGCTGGATTGACGACAGCTGTCGGTATACGCTCGATACCATTCGGAACAAGATCATGGCACCCCCTTGTGGCTCGACGCCCGTTGCGAGTCAAGATGTCGATGATGAAGAGTTGAGTAGCCCGCCTTGCCCCACATGGCTCCTCTCCCCTTCCCAACGAACGATGACCGTTTGTCGGCAACGACGCTCATCGCACCATCTCCCACCATCACAGTCCTTCTCTCAATTTGACCCTCGCCGACGCCTTCAAACCCAAGCTCGAAAAGCGCCAACAGCGTCGCGATCAGCTCGCGCAACAAATCGCACCCCTAGCCCAAGCGCATAAAAATGAGGTTGACGCGATCCTCGACAAGATGAACGTCGAGTTGCAGGGTGAGAAGGACGCGTTCGAGGAAAGGGAGAGGATATTCGGGGAGGAGGAGAAGAGGTTGAAGGGGGAGTTGATGCGTCTGTCGGAAAGGATGCAGGTGGGTCCTCAACTGGCATTGGGGCAAGTCCTCGGCGTGACGCAGGTTTGCTCAGGCTAAGACGAGTTTGCTCGGATGCATGACCTCGTAGGAAGAGATGTCCGCCTCGATCGGCAGGGTACACCAGATCCTAGCCGATGACGAAAAGTACATGGCCCAATTCGCAGCCAACATACAGACCATCGTCAAAGGTATGTTCACATCGATCGGGTCGCCTCCTAACCCGGGGATTGAGCTTGGTTCGGCTCGAAACCTTGATTGAAGTGTCCATGCTAACTCCCAAAAGGGGCGTGAACTTCACAGCCGAGCAAGAAGAAGTCGAAAGGAGGGTACAGAAATGCTGGTTCGTTCAGGCAGAACCACAAGCGGAAGGAGCGGGCCCGCAGACCGGTGATCGTCAACGCAAGACTACGCCGGCGCCGGCCAGGGGACATTGACTCGGTGCACACAATAGGGCACATTCAGGAGACTCTCGTTTTGAAGGTTATCAGTACACTTCAGTGAATCAACTACCTTGGACGGACGCGTAGAGAAGGCTCCGAGCAATTGTAGTGAACAAGTCTGTGTTACAAATAGAACAAGAGAGGCGCACGCGACGACGTAGTGGCTTGTGATACGCAGATCAAAGAATGAGTTGATGGCGATGAATGACTCGAAGAGAGGGAGAAGAACACGAAGTGAAGAAGATGTCCGAAGTAATACAGAATGCGTCAAACGTCTAGGCTTCAAAGTCCTCATCCGAAAGAACAACGAATTCCTCGTCCTCGTCAACGACCGACTCGACGTCATGCTCATCACTAGAGACATCTTCATCGGACGACACGCCGGCATGGATGAACTCCTCGTCCTCTTCGGGGTTCGACAGCTCATCGGAAGACACGGACGAGACGGTCGAGCGCGTGTCCATTTCTGTACTGGCCCTGTTCGTCTCCGGAGTAGGGGCGATGAAGGAGCTGCTCGTCAACGAGTTCTCGGACGAAGCATGCGCCGATTCGACGACGATAGCGACCCAGAATCGATCACCAAAGAAGTCTTGCGTCGCTTGGTCGCGGAGGCGCCAATGGTCCATGTACTTGCCCTCGTCTTCAGGGGCTTGGAGCTCGCACGAGAGCTCGACGGTCTCCCCGGGTTGGGCGGGGGGCACGGAGAACTCGAGCGCCGCTGAGAAGGTCGACGAACGCATGCGAGTGAAACCACCAACGTTGACGAGGCGAGCCGAGGCAGGCCAGGCGACGTTGCCCGAGTTCATGACGTGCCAGATCTTGGTGAACATGGCGCCGGAGGGCACGAGCGAGCCATCGGAGAGGGTGACATCCGCAACAAACGATGCGCGAAGCGTTTCATCCGCCAAGGTGGCGTTGGCGACCTTGACTTGCTCCTCCTCAGCGATGGGCGCGACCTCCTCAGATTTTTCCACGGGTTGCTCGTTCGAAGGCTCGATTGTGATTTCCTTTTCGGCGACCTCTTCCGCCTCAGCGACAGGCGTCTGAATTGGATAGGCTCCAGCCATGTCGACTTGGCTCATCGCCATCGGCGCCGACGACTCCTCAGGAGCTTCGACAGCCTCATCCTCGGACGATGCAGCCGCGTCCTCCTCGGGGCCCGGTCCATCGAGCAAAGTCGTGGGCAACTCGTCGGCGACTTCGATTCCCCACTTACGCATGACGTTCGCTACGACCTTGCCGATGGCAGCGACGGCGATCGGCACTTCCTCCGGGGAAGCAGGGTTCGCCCTCGGAGTCGAGATTGGGGCGTTGGCATTCGACGAGGCGGAGAGGTGACGCTGCACGAGCTCAATGATGTCCTTGACGACTCGGTGGTTTTCGGGAGTGGGGCCCATAGGCGCTCTCAATTTAAGTAGAGGATGGTCGATGGGGTGGCGAGCGATGGGATCGGCTTCGCAGGTCGCACAGAGATCGTACGAGTCACCCTTGTTGCAGTCGGGGTGCATGCAGCGGTATCTCGCACCGACGATGGGACCCACATCACAAGCGTCGCAAGCGATCCCTTCGTGGTGGGCAGGAGTGACACCGTTGTATCTGGTAGCGAACAGCTTGGGGTCATAGATGGGAACGAACGAGTGACCAGGGTGCACGTCGTTGAGCTTGTGGCTATCGTGGCACGCTGAGCAGGCATCCCAGTCGGGGCACTGCAAGCACTTGAAGCGCACGCCTCGAATAGAACCTTGGCATCGGTCACATGTCGCAGGGTGTTGCGCATCGGCGTTGTAGACCGAGGAGGATGGAGGGGCCTTGGCCGTCGACTCGGATCGAACGGTCACGACTGCAGGTGCAGCGCCGGGTCGGACGATTTGCGCAAAGACGTGCGACATGTCATGCGCATCGCGGCGGGAGGCAATGCAGTCCTCGCACATGTCATAGTTGCCGCAGCTGAGGCACTTGTGGCGAACACCGATGACCGTGTGGTCACACACATCGCAAACAACGCTGCTGTGCACAGCCTTGCGCTCGACCTCTTCCGGCGGAGGCGAGGCTTGAGAAGTCGACGCCGCAGGCGCGGTAGAGACGACGCAAGGCGGCGCCCCGGGCCGCTCGATCTGGGCGAATGTGTGGCCAGCATTATGGTGGTCTCGACGCGTGACAACGCAGACGTCGCACATGTCATAGTTGGAGCAATGGAGGCACTTGTGACGCACGCCCTGGATCGTGGTGTGGCACGCGTCGCAGAAGACACCGAGGTGGATGGGCACCTCGTCGGACGAAGTGCTTGCATCGCGAGAGCGGTTCTCTTCCCGTCGGACAGAAGCGAATCGGAAATCGCGGAACTCGTCGCCCATGTTGTCGGCGAAGTGGCGGTTGAAGTCGCGCACGAAGGTCGTGATAATGTTCTTAACGCCGGTCCAAGTCTCGGCGACCGGCGACGAGGGAGGTGACAACTTGGGCGAGGCCGATGACGCCCCAGCTTCGGTCTCGGCCTTCTCCGCGATAGGAACATCCGTCACATACGCGGGTGTGTAGCCGTTGCTCGCCTTGGCCGGCTCGGCTGTCTTCTCATCAGCGGATGCTAACGCCGAGGTCGAGGCCGCTGGAGGGGCTTGGGAAAAGCTCGCGGCAGACGAAGATTCGCGCATCGTTTGCTCGTGGAGTTGGCGACGACGCTCGAGCCGATGAATCATGGCACTGACATGCGCGGTCGGGCCATAGCTGACCATGGGCGTGGTCGTCGCCGGCATGCCGGAGCCATGCTGGTGGCGGTGACGGACAGGCGAGGTGTAAGGGTTGTAACTGGGGCGGCAGCTGGCCGAGAACTCGTTGTGGCGGCGTAGACCGTGCTCGTGAGGGTGCGAGTGGTGATAATGGGTCGGAGGAGGAAGCGCACCCGAACCGACTGCAGAGACGGGCACCGCGGGTGGGGACGATGTGCTTGAGCGAGCGGCCGGGGTTTGCTCGGGGTTCGCGGCAGAGTCCGAAGACGAGACGTCAATCAAGAGTCCCGTCGCGATCGTACCCGAGATCTCGGAAGTTGAGGCGGGCTCGCTGACATCGACGAGCGTACCGGTCGAAGCGGCCTGCTCCTGCGACTGCGGCTGCTTCTCCGAGCCTTTGACTTGCGTGGCAGAGTTTGCCGAGGGCTGAGGCACCCGGACGACATGAAAGTGGAGAACGATGCGGCCCTTGGCATCGAGCTTGACCGTATTAAGGTTCTGGTACGACAAGGTCGGTTCGCACACGTGACGAAGGAAATCGTCGTGGGTGTTGACCGAGACTTGACGGCCGAGGCGGTCGATGGTGGCGAGGTGGAAGCTGCCCGGAGCAAGCTTGAAGACCTGGGTCGTACGAGTGCAAAGCCCCTGTGATGTAAACCAGTCTGTTTGATCAGTTCTGACAACCCAAACAGTGTTATTGGTGGTGTGTGCATGTTTGGCCCAAGTCATCATATCTTGACTGCTCGCCGAAGCCGGCCCCGAGCCCTCGGTCGCGGTGGATCGAGTCACGCGAGCCAACCGGGCGTCTCACCCCGAGTCACCGCGCGCTCGCCAACGGCCCGATCAGCTCAGCGAGACGAACGTCGAAATGGGTGACTCACGCTGAACACGGCCGGTTGTCTCAAGTCACCGACAAAGCCATAACGACGGTGCTCTTCACGCGAGCTCGCGCCGGCAAGTTTGAGCTTGAACACGAAACTGTGGAACGCCGGGGAGGCTGTGCAATGGGGAGGGGAGGGGCGTGCAGCCAGCGAGTGGAGAGGGAGGCGAGGTGGCGGCCGACCGGGGTGAGCGCAAGGGCGATGACGACAGCCGAACCGGACGCGATCGCCATTGATGGAGACGGGTAGAGAGAGTAGAAACCAACGTTCAGCATCCTAGTCGCCATGCTGCACTTGGAACAACGCGGGGTATGACTCACTATCGCGGTTGGTCGACATGGTGGGAGGATCGCGATTGAGACAGGCGCCGGACGGGGGCGTGTGGGGGCGACGGGGTGGGCAGGGGGGGAGGGGGGCTCAACTCCGATACGGGCAAAGCACCGCCGACAACCGCAACGACTGGACGCAGCAGAGGTGGGGCACAGACTCGTGTGTCGAGAGGATACACGAAAGGGAGGTCAATGGGACCGGCGAACGAAGATGCCAAACGAGTTGATCAGGATTAGGCCAACGCGAGGGTGGTGGCGAGAGCGTAAGCAGAGTACACGCCCTGAGCCGCTTGGTCGTCCTCCGATTCTGAAACGGGCTCTTTATAGGAATTCACCGTAGTTCACCGTTTCGTTTTCTTCAGCCCAAAAGGGGTAATTGTGTTCATCAGCTTTTTGCATGAGATGGGAGGGAGGTAGTTATTTTTTCAACCGATAGCTTCTAGGAAAATACAACATACACGAGGTCGTGGCCAAATGAGTCGATCAACCGGCAATCCTCCGGTGGCGCACGGACCCCTAGTCCGCGAGCCGACTTCCATCCCTCTCACCAACGAGATACAGATCCGGGCATAAGTGGGCTTCTGTCAATCTTCTCCAGGAAACAGATCACCCCAACCCCACGTCCCCCCGTCCGCATCCTCCTGCGGTGTCGCCCAAGGATCCGACATGGTTTCCTCCCCACCCGCTCCACCATCGCCCCAACCTTGCTCACTCCACCCACCACTATCCCGATTCACTCCACCCGAGTCCTCCACTCCAGGTATCCTCTCATCCTCCTCCGCATTGGGACTCATTCCACCCGCTTCTGAGCCCGCTTCTGCGCCTGCTTCCGTACCTGCCTCAGTACTCGCTCCTCCCCCACCCATGCCCATCGGCATCCACAGTCCTGGACCCATCATCCCTCCCGAGCCAGAGTGGCGCGAAAAGTAGTCAAAGTCGCACGAGATTGCAGAGGCCAACATGACGGCCCGCTGATCGTAAGTGATGTGAGGCAGCAAGGCGAGGTCGAGGGATGGAGAGGTTGAAGATTCTTCCAATTCCTCCGACGGTACGAGAGACGTCGGGTCTCCTTGGGAAGATGAGGAGGCCTCCTTATTCGACGCAATCTTTGCTGGTGTTGGTGTTGTTGAAGCCGATGCAGGTGATGGTAGGGTGGCTTCATTGACCGGCGACGGTAAAGCGCCGGCTGCAGCTAGTTCGTCGACGATTCCTTCGAACCTCAGAACATACTGCCCAGCATCGGCAAAGATCTCTTTGGCGAACCCTTGGAAGTTCCTATGCACGACGCCTCACAGCACCCAGTCAGTTTTGTTATGCGACAACTGGTGGGCACGAACTGTAGCGCACCTATTGATGGACCCAATGGGACGACTCTCTTCATTCAAAACGGTGAAATCCCAGGCCAAGAGACCGGCATCGATCCTGCCAAACTGGTCCATCCCTTCCTCGTCTCGGTTGACAAACATGTTGTACCTCCTTCGGTACAGGTGCCACTCTTGCTGAGCTTCACCAATGACCTTCGACGTGGAGCCTGCTGCGTCCGGATCCGAGTCGTCCGGGAGAGAGACGGTGATCTTGGAGTTGATCCAGGTGAAAGGCCTCGAGACGACGAGGATGACGTTCCCTTCCGTGTCGAGTACGGTCGCCTTGAAGGGTCGGTGAGTCTTGAGCATCTGGCGGGTGATGGCCTTGCCAATACCGAGATCCTCCTCGAGGAGATAACCGAGCACCTCGCCTTCGGGGGACTGCAGCTGGTACCTGTTGGCTTGCTCGTAGCCGACCATGATGGACATAATCTCGAGCTGTCGCGATACGACGATGGCGGGGACGGCGAACAATTGTCGTACCTTCTCCGACGCGAGCGATTGCGACCGATCAATAACGCCGTGCGGATCGTGGGGGACCTCGACGGGGAGGCGCGAAGCGGGTGGTAGTTCGGGTGAATGGGATGTTTCTTGCTCGATCACGGACCGTGTGGTTGCTGTATTGTCCTGCTGCTGCTCGTTCTGGACGAGCGCCTTGTTTGTACCTTCGTCGTTGCGAGGCTTCGCAAGCCCGGCGGCAGCGGCAGCTCCGGAGGTTGGCGCTGGGACATGGCGACGAACGACGACGGGGGCCCTTCGTCTGACCAGTCGCTGGGCAAAGGAAGGTGCAGAGGCGTGTACGAGTCGTCTTAAAAGTGGCAGTGGTGGTCTGAGCAGGTGGCGCACCAGTAGCGACGACGCCAGCGAGGATCCGGTCATGGTTGGATGAGGCTGCCAGCTACTTTCGGACGTGTCGATCGCAAGTCAAGATGTGGCGAAATGAGCAGGCCGAGCCCCGAGCACCGCCAGAGCACCGCGAGCTAGCGCGAGCTACGTACCGCGAGAGACCGCGCACACTTACTCCGCGCACCCGCCGGCTTCGGCTTCGACTGATCCCCGACGCTTTCTGACGCTTTTGCTCTCCGACTCTCATCTTTCTCATCTTCTCACTCTGTACTCTCTACTCTCCACTCTCCACTCTCCACTCTCCAATCCTCCGTTCCTGCTGACTCATTTTCCTATCACAGGTGAGCTCTTGGGTGCTGCATGGCTAGCATTCTCCTCACCGACCCTGTGCATGCTGGATGTATGCGCGCCTGCCCGCGGGTTGAGGACGTCACCTGACATGATGCGACCGCGCCGGCCCCGTGCATACTCGAGCTTGAGTTGCGAGCAGTTCTGACCCTGAACGCCCTTCCGACTCCCTTGTCACCGCACAGACAAACAACATGGGCATATTTGACCTCGAATCGCAGTTCACGTTCTACGTAAGCCACCCTTTAAAGCACTGTCCCGTTGATTCAGATTAGCTGAGAGCTGATTGGCGCTTCAACTTCCGCGTGATATGCAAAGGGGTCCTACCATACCAACAAGGTAGACCAAAGTCATCGTTCTTCTGGATGTTCCTCCTACTGAACCCCCTTGTCCATCCGCCGCTAGATCAATGTCCTAATTCACATCGTCTGCGTGCCCATGATCCTCTTCACCGCGCTCATCCTCACCCACGGCCTGTCGAACCACACCTTCTTTCGCTTCCAAGTCCCTCTCCCCGCTCAACTTGGCTTTGGGAAGGAGATTGACGTTCGAGCGACTTTCCCATTCCTCTATGCCGCCGGTAATGCCCTCTACTTCACTATTCTCGAACCCGTCGCTGGTGTGAGTGGTTGAGCAGAGTTTTTCTTTCAATCGCATGATTCTGGCGAGACCGAGCATTATCACTGACCCGAGATACACTATTCAGATGCTCTATGCTCCCGTATTGTTGACGATGGGTCACATGTCGAACGTGCTCTACGACACGCGAAGTGATGCGATGCAAAAGGCGACTGTCGTCTTTGTCGCGTCCTGGATCGCTCAATTCATTGGCCACGGCAAGGTAGGATTGTCTTCTTCGCTACACCAATATACTGAGGACTGACGGATGAGTTCGTTCCTACTGGGATGTGCAGTTCGAAGGCCGTGCGCCAGCGCTCTTCAACAGCTTATTCCAATCCCTCGTGCTCGCCGTAAGTTTTCTGTGATCAGGGTCAATCTTGGCTCTTGCCCCTGCAGCCCATTCATCATGGCACACCTTTTCACATCCGCAGGTCTTCTTCGTCTGGCTCGAACTCCTCTTCTTTCTCGGATATCGACCCGAACTGCACAAGAAGTTGCAAAATTCGATCGGTCGTTCGGTGCTCGCTTATCGCCAGAGCCTCAAGAAGGGAAACTGAAGGGAAGGAAGATGGGTGAAGAGGCACGGACCTATTATATCATAACCTCGTAGCTCTGTTTCCTTTCTTTCCTCTTTTGACTGTAGAATGAGCTTGATGGACATCAACGACCTAGGTCGGGTGCTGCGGATTGAGTCTGATAGTGTGATCCATCTAAGCCAATAGGGGGTCTCCTCGCGGTGACCACTCTGAGGTGACGAAGCTGATGATGGAAGGCTAGGTAGCTATCGCTCGCTGCATAAAGCTCATCGGAGACTAAGCGTTCTACCTGCGTATCACAGCAAGTGTCGGACCGGTGTGGATAGTCCTGGCTCCGCGAAGGCTCTAAGTACGGACCGAAAGCTTTATTCTATCTGACTTAGGATGACCCTGAACAGAGGGTTTGATGGCGCCTCAAGTCGATGAAACGCTCGCACGGTGCGTGAATGTCAGAGGTGACCACGCCCTGAGAACGACCCTTTCAGCTAAGAACTCTTGTGGATTGCACAACTATGACCCGAGCTCATGATGCCTCCGAGTCCGCCGACTGATAGTACCGCTCTGCCGGTAGACCGTCTCGTTGTGAGTTTCGACTTTGGTGCGCACGTGCTTTAATTTCTTCGAGTTGTTACAAACTGTTGAGAGAAGGAGGTATACCGACAGTTTTTGACTTGGTTTTGGGGGGGGGGGGGGGGGGGGGGGCTCGAGTGCCAGTTTCCGAAGGTGCTGCTCTACTGCCACCTACTCACGCAAAATTCAAGGGTTGCGCTATGTACGAACGTGTTGTGCATGCTCAAGATACATCTAACAACGTGCCGAATTGCTGCGCGAAATCGTCTCCGCTGCCAGCCTGGGGGCACTTCCGGTGATTGCGATCATTGAAGAGACCGCTCGGATTCTGCCATGAGTCCGACGTTCTGGAAGCTCTCCCTATCTGGGGACTGACATATGGTGTGTATGTGAATCCATTTTTTTTTTCCGGAATAAAAGGCACGAATACACTCCATCTGCCAGCGTCTGGCAGTGCCACTGTGCCAGCATGCTGCAGCAAATCGCAACCGCGCCCCGGCCTCGTACTGCGCGCCGTACGCACGCGCCGATCGCTCGATCGACTCAGTTCAGTCTCGCGCCGGTTCGCTTCCTCGATTGTTCTGTCTTGCCCCGCCTCCTCTCTCCTGATCGGGTGTGAGCGACCTATTCACATCGGACTGCCACCGCGATCCAGGGAGTCGCATGGGCGTCGTGTACCACTCGAATCGGACGGGTGGAGGCGCGGTCGGTCGGGTATGGATGGCGATCGCGGTGTGTGGGATCCTGCATCTCATCTGCTACCGCGCGACGACGCCGCTCCGAAGGAACGTCGACCTCTCCACCCGAGTCGCTTCCCCCGTCGAGCCGTTCGGGTTCGAAGGGACTGCGCCAACTTCCTCGCACATTGTCGTCAAACGAGGCACACCGACCGAGGATGAGTCGCTTGTGACGTACTCTTCGCACTCGAACCACAACCACTCCAAGTCCCACCGCGACGACAATCACAGCGGCGAGAACGGCGAGCCCCCACTGGACGAAGGCGCCGACTCGGACGCCTGGATCGACTGGACCCACATCTACGAACACGCCACCTCCACCCAAAAGCCGTTCGTCTTCTTCGGCATGA
This sequence comes from Microbotryum saponariae, assembly GCA_900102585.1. Lineage (NCBI taxonomy): Eukaryota > Fungi > Basidiomycota > Microbotryomycetes > Microbotryales > Microbotryaceae > Microbotryum > Microbotryum saponariae. The sequence goes on along the minus strand of FMWQ01000050.1, from coordinate 790,312 downwards.
TCCTGTGGCTCGTATTTCTGTTCGCCTTTGTTGGCATCACCGCGAGCGATTTCTTTTGTCCGAACCTGAGCACGATCGCTTCCAGGCTCGGGCTCAGTGAGAGTGTCGTAAGTACCACAGCACCATACCGGGTCGTATCATGACCCGATGCCGAGAGACGGTGCAGTATCGAGCTTTAAACGCTGACGACCCCACCGATACCCCACCTACCCTCAGGCCGGAGTCACCCTGCTCGCTTTTTCCAACGGCTCTCCCGATGTATTCTCCACTTTTGCCGCCCTTTCAAGAGGCTCGGGGTCACTCGCCATCGGAGAACTCATCGGTGCAGCCTCCTTCATCGTCTCGGTCGTGGCGTGAGTCACCCGGCAGTCGGGACCACCACCCGTCGCGCCTGCCTACTGTCGCTTGCAATCCACTGACCACGCGATACCTGTCACTACAGAGGGACCATGTGTCTTATCAAACCGTTTCGTGTGTCGCGGCACACCTTCCTCCGCGACGTCGGCTTCTTCTCGATCGCCATCACCCTCACCTTGCTAATCCTCTACGACTCGCACATCCACCTGTGGGAAGCGATCGCCATGGTCTTGCTCTACATCGTCTACGTCATCATTGTAGCGGTGGGAAGCTGGTGGATGGCGAGGAAGGAAAAGAAAGAGGCCTTGTTGAGGGCCGCGAGGGAAGAATATGCCGACGAGCCCGTCACTGGCCTGGATGACGATCAAGGTGGGTTGGGGCGTGTGATCTATTCGAGCCACCATGGCTCTTCCTGACGAGCACCTTTCTCGAACCAGATCCCAACACACTCACTCCCGATTCGACGCGACGATCAACGCCTTCGCTCACCCCTCAAGGCACACCGTTTTCGGGACTGCAGCCTTTTCCCTCGCTTTCGAGCCCCACACCCCATCCCGCGCCTCACCCACACCAGCATCAGGTCCTTGACGATGACGCCCTCATCGCTGCGATCGAACGCGGTGTTCCCGTCACGCTCACACGGCAGCGGTCCAACACGCACACCTCGATCGCTTCGCCCGATCTCGGAACCGCTTCGACGAGTGGTTTCAGCCCTCGTCACACTCGACGACCATCTCTAGCTCGGAGACCCATGACGAAATCGACCGTACGCCCTTCCCTGTTGGGTGCGATCGAATTCAGAGATGTCGTCAATTCGTTACGGGCCGATTCCTCCGCACGGACGTTGGCCGTCTTTGGTGGAGCGGGCGACGAGGTGCATTCGCATGCCAGTTTCGTTGGCGCCGAGTCGGATTTCCTCGCTAGGACAAGGCTGCGATCGGCGAGCCACTCGGGCGCGATTCGATTGGGTGATGACGTACCGGAACGACAATTGTCGGCGCGACCGGGCTTGCAGGACCGAAGAGGGACTTGGACGAACGCGAGGTCCCGGTCCGAGAGTGGGGAGGCGACGGGCAGCGAGGGACCTAGCGCGCATTGGAGCGATGTGGAGGATGGGAACGAGGATGACGAGGAAGCGGAACCCATCATTGACCTATCCGCCGGAATCGAAAACCCTTGGCAAGGAGCGACAAGTCCCGGCTTGGGTCGAAGAGGGAGTAGTGGAAGTTTGAGGATGGACCCATCGGGGGCGTTGAGAATCAACGTCCCTTCGACGTCGGCGACGAGTCGGATGAAGTCCATGCCACAGAGTGGGAGTCGACACAACTCGGGGGGCTCGATCGACGCCGATGATGACTCGAATCCGAACAAGCGGGTGCGCAAGGTTCCTTCGATCTTGTTGACGAGTGTGAATGGATCGATGGCGCTCGTTCAACCGGCCGCCGAAGTCGCAGCGCCGAAGCGATGGGCCACCATCATCGCGGAGAAACGCAGTTTCCGAATCGCGTACGCCGTCGCCCTTGCCCTGTTCCCCTCGTTGCAAAACTTTGGCGAAAAGTCAATCGTCGGTAAAGCGACGGCCATCTTGTGCGTTCCCGCCATCCTCTTGCTCAACTTGACCTTGCCGGTCGTCGACTCGGAAACGGAGGATTGCGTCTCGATCGAAGAGAAGGAAGCGAGGGAGCCACGACACGACGGTGACTTTGTGACGACTCCGATGCTGTATACAGACAGCGACGATCGGTTCTTCTTCAATGACGCCGAAGAAGTTGATGGTGTGAATGGGTTCGACTCGTTGCAGAATCGGCATGCGAGGGAAGCCGTGGCGCGGAAATTACACGAGCGCGTCCTGCCGAACCTCGACGACGCCAACTCGGCGATGTGGAACGCCACTTCGGCGGCCACGACACCAGCCGCGATCGATTTCAACGCTGTCGATCGTGGGTTGAACAGCTTTTCGATGGGTATGAACGGGGTTCCGTCAATTCAACTTCCCCCCAACATCGATCCGCTCACGACCGCTCCACCAGGAAACGAAGCCACGACCCCACCTTCGACGCCACTTTTGAGCAAAAAGCCGCTCAGCAACGACGACTTGTCGCGATGGTTGACCGCTATCCAATGCACGCTCGGACCCGTCTTCATCGTCTGCGCGATCATGACCGATTCCGTGCGATGGTTCGAGATCGTCATCGCTTTCGGAGTGGGTTTGGTCCTCGCCATGACATGTTTCATCACGTTCACCTCGACCGCGCACCGAGGTCGAATCATACTTTGCTTTGTCGGCTTCGTCGTCGCGGCCGTTTGGATCCTCCTGATCGTCAACGAAGTCGTCGGCGTTCTGCTCACGATCGGTCATATCCTAGGTCTCAGCGACGCCATCCTAGGACTGACCATTTTCGCGATGGGCAATTCGCTCGGTGACCTCGTAGCGAACGCGACCGTCGCTCGCATGGGGTTCCCCTCCATGGCGATCGCAGCCTGTTTCGGTGGACCGATGCTCAACATCCTTCTCGGTATAGGTCTTTCAGGCTGTTACCTCATCGCACGCCACAACGGCGAATCGTTGAACGTGCAAATGTCTCGCACGTTGCTCGTTTCAGGGTGTGGTCTTTGGGCGATCTTGATGGCGACGTTGATCGTCGTGCCTCTGAACGGGTATTGGATGGACAAGAGACTGGGCGCGGGTTTGATCGCGGCGTATTCGATCGTGTTGACCATCAACGTGTTGGTTGAGATCTTTTGGTAGACTCGAAGGAGGGAACGTTGTTTTGCCGCCCCCGGTGGGGAAGATGTAGGACTTTGCAGGAAAGATACACGACGCGAGGTTGTAGAAATGGTTCATTCGGTTTTCTGATCCTTTTGCAGGAAGGAGCACAACTGTAATACCTTGTATTTTTTTTATTTTTTTTATTTTTTTTCTGTCTAGAGCAGCTGTGTGGCGCTTTGGTTTCGCTCTCGTCGTTTGCCAACGGTGCAGAGGCATAATGATGAAACCGTGCAGTACCTTGCAAAGTGAAAAGGCAACCCCGGCCGACTCGTTCTACTCCAAACCCTTCGAATCCACACACCCAATAATTGTACATGAAACTCCATCCGCCTTCTCTGCTCTCGCTCCGGGATTAGCCTCGAACCGAACCATCACCGAGCGTCGTCGTGCGTGCGATCATTCTAGTCTTCAATCTCGTTGGCGCTATCGGGTCGAGCCTGTAGGGGGGGAAGAAAGGATACGTGTGTAAAGTGTGGTGAGCAAGGAAGGAGCTCGAGTGAGGCGCCACAAAGCAAGAGTGCACTGACGTGAATGGCCCTCTCGGACGGGTCGGTAGGGTAAGTTCTCGGCATCTACATCATGGACCATCCAAACCGCGCGCGCAACATATCATCAGCAACCACACCCTCTGAAAAGTACCCCCATACGCCCTCCCAATTGAACTTTTTTTGGAACGTACAGCAGGCGGCGCTGGCCTCAAGAAGTAGACCGTACCCGCAAAGAGACCGAGGACGCCGAACATGGTCGCGAGTTGCAGCAGCGCGGAGGACGGTTTGATCGAGTGCACGTCCGGGGCCCACATGGATTGGATGTCGTCGTTTTCTGGGACCTGTGAGGGGGTGGGCAGGCGGGGTGTTAGTCGACGGGACGGTGCAGCAGTGAGAGGACGGGGTGGGTTCGAAAGCGGCGGGCGGGCGGCGACGGCATGCCAACCAAAGTATGAGAGGTAGCCGAGTGAATGGGATGGGTATACAGCTAGCTGGTGCAGCACTTGCAGGTTCGCCAAAGTTGATCCTCTCCTGGTTGTCCCACCAGCCCCGCGGGCTCCTCAACTGGCGCGAGGTGGTGTACAGCTTGGGGTCTGAATTGTGGTTGCGATGATCGGTGTGAGTTGACGGTTGCGCCGCGCTCCTGTACGACTGTCTGGCCCGACTCACATCCCATGTCGGCGAGTTGAGGATCCTCTTCGGGGTCGTATCGCTCGGAAGGGGACGCGGTCGCGGCGGGCGTGGCGGCGGCGGCGGCGGCGGCGGCAGAGGAGGGGGCGTGCGTCGCGTAGCCTGCTCGCATTGACCTTGACAAGGGGCGCAAGAGGGAGCGTTGCATCGTGGGTGTGGGGGTGTGGGGGTGTGGGGGTGTGGGGGTGTGGGTGCAGTAGTTGGGCGGTCGTTGCAGTGGGGGCTCTAGAGCGGCAGACGAGCAGACGAGCAGACGAGCAGGGGCGCAGGGGCGCAGGGGCGCAGGCGAGGAAGCGACCGGCAGCCTGGGCGACAGCGACGGCTAATCAGTCCGAGGCTACTCAGTCCGGAGCTAATCAGGATTCCGGCTGGGGCTAATGCTCAATTTCACAGGGGGATCAACGTTCAACCCCCCCCCCTTTCCGTCTCTGGTCTGTGCCACACTCCCACTGCCGCAACCGACCCGCACGCCCGCACGCCCCTCCTCAACGTCGAGCTTGATCAGACTTCACTTTCTGCTCTGCACCTGCACCTGCACCTGCCTTCCGATCCCGCCGTTCGAAATCACGCACGCTCGCGACATGGCCCCGTCGCCTCCGTCGTCGTCGACCGCGGTCGTACCGAGTCAGCAGCAAGAAGCTCTGGTCAAGAAGAAGAAGATGGTCAAGCGACCACCCGCGCGCAGGCAGGTAGGTGCATTCGATACATCACCCAGCCAAGCGTGTTCCCCCCGGCTCTGACTCCTACCGCTCCCTGCTCGGTCCGTCTCCTGCTCGCGACCGTCCCACCTACCACTCACCCAGGTCGAAGTAGGCCAAGTCGTGAAAAAAGCGCCCGAACAGACCGGCTCGACCTTCAACGTCTGGTACCACAAGTGGGCCGGTGGCGACAAGTACGACGAGTACAACGTCAAGGAAAAATCCCAGACCCGCGTCGACCTCAAGAAGGACTCGGGTTACACCAAGGCCGATGGTGACGGAACAAAGTATCTGTGTCTTTTCTTTGCGAGAGGATGTTGTCCACTAGGGTCAGTGAGACGGCCGGGTGCGGGGTTCAGCTTATGGCAGCGACTGACGCCGACCCCCCATCCATGCCTGGATTCCCAGCCACGAATGCTCGTACCTCCATCGCCTCCCTCCGTCCCAACACGAACTCCCCGACGCGTCCCTCGACGTCTTTGGTCGAGAAAAACACTCGGACTACCGCGACGACATGGGCGGCGTCGGTTCCTTCACCCGCATGAATCGCACGCTCTACATCGGTCGCTTGGTCGAGACGAGGGACACGGCCGAAATGATCGAGAGGCACTTCGAAGAGTTTGGCGAGATTGAACGAAGTCAGTTCTTCCTCCTCGAGCTCTGTTCTCGCATTGATTCGCAACCCAGCACTGATAGCCATCCGACTTTGGAACGCCTGATAGTCAAGATCCTGAGTAGTCGAGGCGTCGCGTTCGTGACGTACGTTTCCGAATTGAACGCCCAATTCGCCAAGGAGGCCATGATGCATCAATCCCTCGACTCGGACGAGATCCTCAACGTCAGGTAGGTCAACTATACATATTTTGCGGTATCTGAGAAAAACTCCAAACTGCAAGGTCTTAGTGGCTCTTAACATATCCACCGTCCCCGATTCGTAGATGGGCAACCGAAGACCCGAACCCGGCCGCCAAGCGACGCAACCGCCGCGAACTCGAACAGGCAGGCGAAGACGGCATCGCCGCCACCTTGGACCCGGAATTCGTTCGACGCGTGCGCGAATTGGATGAATTGGAGGGACTGGTCGAACCGCTGCCCGCGGAGATGCCGGAGATTGCAGCGGCTAGGGACGAGGAACCAGACGAGGAGGAGGAAGGTCGACAGAATAAGAGGGCTAGGATCGAAGCTCCTCCTACTCCCACGACGGGCACACAGAATGGTGCGCACGACGCCGTCAAAGCAGGAGGTATCTTGTCAGCGAACGCGATCGATTCGCTCAAGTATATCGCTAGTTTGAGACAAGCAACAGCCGCACCAACGAGTAAAACAGCCGCACCACCGACACCGGCAAATGCGTTGGGTGGTTTGGCGGCTTATGGCTCCGATGAGGAGTCGGATTAGTGCTACATGTATGCGAGGAATTTGTTTGAACAGAGACGATGTTGCCAATGCATGTCATAGTATCATCCCAGGAGACGAACGAGTCCTCTGAGATTGGTGGGTTCAACGTTCTTAGTCGCGATGAAAAGATTTGCAACCGAGAAGAGAGGGAGAAAGTGAAGGGGTTCAGTTCTTGAATAATGACAACACACAGTGGGAGAGAGAAAAAAGGAATACACGGTGACGCGCTACTAGGATAATGGGCGTGGTAGATGAAAGAAGAGAAAGAAAGAAAAACAAACAAAAAAGGGCCAGTAGAGAGAAAGGAGGCATGAGATGAAGAGAGACAAGGTAAAGCGACAAATTCACCACACTCTCTGACCCCAGATGCTGCTATGGAAATGTTGCTCTTCACCCGCCGCACCCTCCTCTTCATCCGAACTGACGCTGGCGCTCGTATCGTCGCCATCACCGATAGGACCCGCATCGCCACTGCAGCGTCTTCGACGACGCTCTCGAGGCACTTGGCGCGTTTGGTCAAGCTTGTCCTGTTGCGCAATGAGGTACAGCCCCGTGCCGGTTGTGTGACGACGAACCATCGGGGGTACGGGCGATTGACCACCAGGTGCGGCCGCGTGCGAGGCGGGGGAAGGGTTCGGAGGTCGGAGACCGTGCGAGACGCCAGGAGAAGAGACCTGGGACTTGGGCGCCGTCGTCCCCGTCGTCGATGCAGAAGGCTGTGCTTTGGCCGTCGCGGTCGAAACAGTCGGCGGCATCGTCGGTGCACGACCTTGCCCACCCATCACGCGGTTACGCGTCTGTCGTTCCCATAACAAGTTGCGCCTCAAGCTCTCACTCAGCTCGGTCGCGAGCATCGCCCGACGCGTAGTCCTCGGGGTTTGAGGGGGTGCGATGGCAGCTTCGCTTTCGAGTTGGCGTTGGAGCTGGGCTTGGCGCGCTAAGGGGACGCTGAACTTGCTCTGCGATTCGACGCGTTCATTCCCCTTTTGTTGCGCATCGTCGACCTCGTCGTCGGATCCGTCATCAGTCGAAGACTCGAGTTCAACGCCTTCGGGTGCGCCCTTGAGGAAGGACTTGGATCGTTGGGCTGAAAGCATGCCATGGGATTTACTCGTCGTCAGCAAGTTGCCAGGTGCACCTCCGGCGGTCATGGACAAGTTGCTGCGCGTGCGAGCGACATCGACGGCGGAATGAGCCCGGTCGCCTTCACCGAGTAAGAGGTCGGGGTGGAAGAGTTGCGAGAGCAGGCCCGGTGGACGAGCTTTGAGAGGCACATCCTTGTTCGAGACGACGGATGGTCGCTTCTGGAACAGCGCTCTCTGATTCTGGTCGACCCGATCACGGCGATTGCTGGTCTCCTCCTCGTCGGTCGAGTATTCGCTGCCCCATCCGGACGAAGAGCCCTCGTCAGAGAAATCGTCGTCATCGTCGTCCTCGTCGTGCCATTCGTCTTCGATCTCCTCCTTCGCCGGCGCCTGCGATTCCTCTCGACCTTTCCCCTTGCCCGCGAGAGCCGAGGTGCCGACGGACCGAGGTGTACTCCGCATCTCGCTACCACGTCGTTCAGACCGAGACGACCCACAATCGTCCTCCGAATCCGACGCAGGGCTCAAAATGAAGAACATCTGCTTCTTTGTCGGACCGACCGGTTTCGCGACCGAGGTTGTGATCCTCGAAGTGCCCTTCATCGCTGACTTGGGGGGACTGTCCGCGAGCACCGCTTTGGCAGGGGCGGCGGGTGTGGGTGGAGGTGCGATCGATCCGTTGCGGGGTCGAGCATCCTCTACGCGAGTGTCAAAGCCTTTGATGGACGACTTAGCGATGGATGTCGAGGGCAGAGGGGACTGCGACGAGGGCGAACTCATCCCGATCGCGCTCGGAGTACGCGTGAACTGAGCGCTAATCATGAGTGAAGGCGCGGGCGTCGGTGCAGGTGTAGGCGCGGCGTTGATCGAGGACGCGCTGGCCTTTCGAGCCACACTCAAACTTGTCGAGAGGTGGCGAGGGCGAGCAGGCGCTGAAATTATGGTCACGATCGAGCTCGTCGACGCCGGGGGTGCAATCTTGACCCTGCGCGATGACATGCGCGACGAGTTTGAGTTGCCCGACGATGATCGGACCATGCCACGTGATCCAATGATCACAGATCCGACGTCGTGCTGCACCAGCGGAGTGGGTGGGATAGTGGCCCCCAACACGGGGCGGAGGGGCGGAGGCGGCGAGCGCAGGGTCATGGCAGGCGAAGGGCGGTGGGAGGACGAAGGCGTCGTTTGTGTCGGTGCAACCACGGCTCCTCTCGGCGAAAGCTTTGCAAATGCCGCTGAGGGTGGTGTAGCACTGGAGTGCAGAGTAAGCGCGTTCTCAGCGAGGATGCCGACCTCGAGGGGCTCGGGCGCGCTCGGGTGTCGCGAGGTGGTGCCGGCTGGTGACGCGGCCGAGTCGGCGAGCGGCACGTTGCCGATGCTTCGGGCTTTAGAGGGGACAGGGATCGGCGGCAACGAGTTAAAACCGGCGACAATCCTTTGAATTGATCCTCCGCTGATGGTTGTCGACGCGCGTGATGACGGAACCCGCGCGGTGGAGGAAAGCGAAGGGCGCGTCCCCTGCGACGCGCCGGCGGACGTCGACCTGGCCTTGGTTGTGGTTGAGAACACGTCCAGAGGGGAGACGGAGGAGCTTTCTGCATGCGAAGAACCCCTCCTGATCGGTACACCGACAGTCTGCCTGCTCTCGGATGAAGACGATCGTGGAGGTCGGCCCGGTCGGGACGGCAGTTCGGTCTCGTCCTCGCTGTCATCACTCGTTCCTGCCTCGGTCCACTCGGGATCGGTCCAGCCCTGTGCGTCGATCGAGAACGTGACCATGCCGGGTTGGAGGCTGTGGTGATCTGCTGAGGCTGATCTGCAGGTGTGTACGCGCGCCGATTGGAGTTGATCCTCCTTGGCTTCGCACGGCGACTGCGCCTCGCGCCGCCCCGAATCGAACCAGAGCCGCCAGCTCAAGTTCTCGAGACGCCTTCCGTTCTGTAGCGAGTTTTTACACTTGGTGAAGACTGGAGTAGAGAGCAATGAATCAGATTCCATGTCAATCAGATTTGATCCGGATGCTTCGGGTAAAAAGGACAGTATCCATGGCGGGTGAAGTGCGCACGGCGCACGCCTCTGAGCCCGAACCGGCGCATTCGTGAGGACCCAAAGGGAAATCGGATATCGACGGGGATCGCATGTGCACTCACCACCCCACAACTCGGACAACGAGTCACCATCGAGATCACCGAGACTTGCGAGGGAGTCGGGTGTGAGTGACAAGACCGGTGTAGTGAGTGTGCCGAACATGTTGGCGGGCGTGCGTCGGTCGAGGTCGGGCAGTCGAGCTCGAGGCGGCTCGTCGGGATCAGCGACCGCGTGACCACGGCAGCGCGGCAATCCGTTTTCAGCGGCAAGTCGAGCCGTCCCCGTCCGCAGCTGTGGGCCTCGCTTGCGGTGCGAACCGATTCAGCCTTCTGTGAGCGAAGTTTCGTCCACACGATGTGCCCAATGCAATGTCAGCTAAGGACGTGTCACCCGATGTCCACCTCTTGGGCGAAGTTAGCCTGCCATACTGACCTGAAAGTCGTCCCTGCCCGAACGTGGGAATCCACCTGCTGGCGAGCGACGCGCGCTGACCGCGGCCAACACGGGCAGTGCAGATCGATGATTAAAGCAGCGGGCCGTCACCACACGGTCGAGGCGCGACGAGGACGAGGACAAGACGGACGTAGAAGGATGGTAGGTATAGAAGCAATCCAGAGGTACAGTTGGGCACGTAGAAGAACGAATGGGGGCTCGGCGTAGCGAGAACTGAACGACAACGAACTTGGCGGGAGAGCGAGGGGGTAAAGTCAGGGACCTCGGGAAGTGGCCTGGCGAGCCCTGCAACATCGGCGCTTCACCCCGGGTGAATCGCGGAGGGGGGGGGCGAACGACGCCCGGGGCTTGGGGGCGCGTGATCATGATCGCCCTGGCCGGTCCTCAGTGGCCTCCGAGTCGTTTGAACTTGGTGTCCTCTGTAGCCTTTCGCTAGGTCGATTCATCCAAGAAGACCTTTTTGACTTGCCGTCCCCTTATGAGCACTAGTTCGAATTTTACACCGAATGCTCATCGAAAGGTAAGAAGCCAGCGTGTCTCCAGAAATTGACGACGGGACGATCATCGGCAAACGGACCGGCTCTCGGATTTCGTCCTTAAGTGCTGGCATGCATGCCGACGATCTTCGCTAATCAAGGTGCGTCAGCGCAGACCATCCGGAGCCAAACATGATGGCACCCGTTGCTGTAGAAGCAATGCGTAGTACGAAATACACGCATTTGCCATGTATTAAATACTTTGCCTCATGTCCGAAAGCTCTTGCATGATCGACGTTTAAGCTCCTGTAAACTCAGGACGTTCACGTTTGAGGGACATAACTTCTGATGGGGACTCGGGTAATTTCGGTACAGTCAGACCTGAGAAAATTTATATTTTCGGTGGACGGATTTTCCCATAAATCAAGACAGGTATAAGCTTGGAGAGTTCGGCTTCAGATCACTACATTATGACCTGAAACTCCGTTTTTGAGCTTCCTACATCAAATCAAGAATTTTCGTGCATCGTTTGAGTCGATACATTGACTTTTGAGGGGGAGGAAATTCAGAAGGCCCGAATTACTGAATTGCAGCCAATGTACGGCCTCTACTGTGGCATGATGACATCTAACAAGTTTTGAAAGCTCCAAGAAAAAATATCTTGACCTACTGACGCTGGAAATACGAAGTCATTGTCGTCTGTCCTGCGAATCCTCCTAGCCTCGTCCTCAAAAAAAATCAAATACGTTGGACCTGAGTATCCATTCATAGCAAACCTAAGGGAAACATCAAGCGCTGAGATTGCCTCCTGCAGCGTGCTCCGCCGGTCGGAGCTCTATCTCCCCTTCCTCCTCTCCTCCTTCTCTCTCGCAATTCTCCTCCAACTCTTCGGCAATGACCAGGTCCACAATCTCCTGATTGGTCATTTCAGCTCCACCAGCAAGGTTCTCCTCCTCCACATCGACGAGAAAGTGGATACTCATCTTCTCGTTGCTCGTAACTATCCCCTTTTCGACCAGGTCGTCGTTCGCCGTCTTCAGAGCGTTCATCGCGTTGATGATGCCGCGATCGCCATCGAGAGGCCCGCGACCGTTGGGAAGAGGTGTATGGTCGGTCGATCCTTTGTTCTTGCGATCAGACAAGATTTGAGGGTGGCGCCAGCAGTTGAATTCCGGGAAGGGAATGAGACCATGATGATATGAAGAGGAATTTCTGATGAGGGCTTCTCGGATTGTGAAGATGTTCATTTCGGCGTCGTTGTCGGCGGAAAAGGAGAGAGAAGCACGTCGCGACTAGCCTGTCAACGTGTCAACCGCCGCCTTTGCTCTCCTGTGCTCGCTTCTCGGCTGTTTCGGGGTATTTCGGACTCTTCTCGTCAACAAGAACGCCGAAGGAGAGGCCAATTCCTGATCAATCGCTCATTTCCGGCTCTCTCTTATCTTATAACTTGACCTGTAAACCCATAAATTATAAGGTATAAGATTGGACAGGTTCTGTCAGCCAAAAAAGTCGGGAGATTGAAAAGTCTATAAATTTTGGCAGGTATAAGATTGGGCGATATAAATTTTCTCAGGTCTGACTGTACCTACTACGGGCAGGTACGACAGAAAGAAAAACATCTAATGTGGTTTCGACGAGGCTGGACGTCAGCATTGGGTTTTTTGGTTTTTTGGTTTTTTTTTTTTTTTTGTACAACTTGTTCATCATATTGACCCCGGCTCGTGTTCCCCTATTTGGCCTACGGAAAAACTAGATGGGACGATGATAACACAAACGGCCGGCAAGATGCGAGAAACGGGCCAAGTCCACCGATCCGATACTTCGCATTCAAGTGCCCCAGCCAAGCGGTTGCTCCCCCCCAGGAGACTAATGAGAGAGAGAAGGAGAGAGAAGGAGAAGATAAAGGAAAAATAAACGGTGTATTAACAACAGCAGGCCCACCCCGCACCCACTTCCTAACTCGGTCGAGACGAGGACGAGACAACGACTGCGCAACCACCTCGACCCACGACGCTCCAAGCCTGTGCTCAGTCACAACAAGACGCGGTGAAAGCCCCTCAAAACCTCCTCTCGGTAGTCCCTGGCCCCTCAGAGCCGCCTTTCTGCCTGTGCCTGCTGATCCCTCCCTCGACCCGGAACCTCGAAGCCAAAGAGCGCGAACCACCGCCGAGTCGACGCCAAACTTATCAAGTTATCACGAGCCGGTCCATGAGAAACGGAAGCGGACCTGTACTAGATGAAAGCTGAAAGCAAGATATTTAGTGTACAATTTAACAGAAGTGAGAACGTGTTGTGATGTGATATGATGTGGGGGGGAGGGGGGGGGGGGGGTTAATCAAAATTCAGCCTCTACTGCCCTCTCCTCCCCCTTGCTCCCCCGGCCCTCAACTTCATCCTCTCCTCCAATATGAACCTCCTCCTCTAGACGCTCTCCATCCTCGTCCCCGACATCTGCATCCTCCACCTCCCGCCGCTGATCATTTCCAAGACCATCCCGGTAAAAATCTCGATCGTCCTGTCCCCTCCTTCCTGATCGCCCACTGGCCTTGAGCTTGGGTAGGCCAAAGAGTCGTTGGACTGTTGTAGTGAGCTGACATAAGCTATGGATAGATTGATTTGTATGGGTAAGGCGAGGAACGGCACGCGCTGGCACGCGCTAACTGGGCGAGTTTAGTGCCCCTGAGAGGCCCTGGGAGTGTCCTGACTCCTGAGAGGTCCTGGGCGCCTGGGCAGGCCTGGGCGTGGGGCATGTGCAGGGCGGGTGCAGGTGCCACCTAGTTGCCTGCCTATTCCCAAGCCGCCTTCTGGTCATCACACTCGCCGTGTCCTCTGGCTCATCCTGTCGGAACAGACCTGGTACTACTCGACCTTTTGACAGCTGGTGAGTCCTGGTCAGCCTGACTCCGACTCGCCCTCGACAATCCTCCTCTTGCACGTTGCTGTCGGCTGTTTCGTCCCATAACGTCTTCGGTTGGCTCGAGCGTCGTACTCACCGCGCGGCACTCATCAACTGGCCTCACACAACAGTACAAGCACAGTCATGAGTGTGCCTCGTGACGTTCTACTCGACGACCGGCATCCCTTCCTTCCCCCCACTCTTGCCCTGTTCACGAAACTCGCTTTTTTCCAACCTATGGCCCGGTTCTACTGGGAGTTCGAAGTCATATGGCAAGCCGTCTTGTTGCAAAGCTGGATCGAGGTCCAAAATTACCTGTACACCATGGCTTGGGACGTCAAACGAAGAGAAGCTTCTCTTTCTCAGCAGCGGACAAGTTACAACTTCCTGTCCGCAGAGGTGCGCGAGATGTGGAGGGAGTCTCAGGACGTGCGTAAGAAGCGAATCGAGTACGACCCATATGCCTGCGGGACGGGTGTGTGTAAGTGGAGGCATCGTCCTGCATCGTCGGTGTTCGCCTCCGAACGTGGCTCGCTCAACTCGGCACTCGAGCTGATTTACGATAGCCTCTTTCCTCCTTCCTACCAGTCATACATATGCTCCGCAGGAAGTTCATCATAGATTTCAACAGCAAGCACCCCAAACTCGACCCTCCTCTCCAGTGGGGCGACAATCTTTGTGCTCGCCTCGCCCCGTTCGGCGGTCTTGCGACTCTCGCTGAGGATCGCCTGCAGTCCCAAGAAAGCACCGTCGCGGATCCAAGTCAGAGGGTGGGTGCACTTACGAACGAAGAGAAGCGGCACCTGCGAGGTGGGTCAAAGCAGCACTTTTGTCTGATAGTTCCAGGTACCAGGCTCGTTCGCTGACTGCATCGCCATCAGCCTTCGGTGTCCGTTTCGATTCCAACCCTACCCCCGGTGACGAAACGGAGTTTGAACACGTGATCGATACGCGATCGTTTGGCCGACCTAGAAGAAGTCACCGCGTTTCGACCACGATGGGATCCGCGGCTTCGTCTACCATCACTACTCGGCATGAACGTGTCTTGTGATGGAGCGGTGTGAGGGCTGACTCGGAGGCGCTGAGGGCTCCGATCCATGATCGATCCAGAGCACCTCGAGTCAGGAACTCAAGAGGGATGAGGGTGATGATGAGCTCTGTAGCTGCGAGCTCGATCGACGCTCCGAATACGTCACCTGCGCTCGACTCAACATCATCACCATCGGCCTCAGCAGCGTCTTCGTCGTCGTCATCGTCATCCGCGCCGTGGCCGAGGGATCCTCAGTCGCTCGAGTATGCGCTCCTGTCGGGACTCGCAGGTGGGCTAATAGGTCAGTCTGAGCCCCAGCGTCTCATCGAAGTATGCGTTACTGACTCTATATCCCCTCTTTGCCACCCACCTTGCACGACTGCCTCTCCCATCCCGTGCTTCGTCCATCCGACGGCTTACCCGTCTCGACCGGTCGTCGCTTCCCCCCCCTCTCCCGCGAAACCTCAACTTGATTTCCCTTGGCGGCTCCCCACCGTCGGCAAACAGGCTGCATCGCCAAGACCTCGGTCGCACCTTTAGATCGAGTCAAGATCCTCTTCCAAACCCGTGCACCGGACTATGCTCGATACGCAGGTTGACAGCGCCATGTCGTCGATCTGAGCGCCGACCACGTTGGAGAGTCGGGAGAAGGACTTAGAGCCCGTACGGCAACCGATTTTTGGAAAATCGCCCGGCCAAATTCCAAAATCGTGATTTTGTGGGGATTTGTGATTAATCGTCGGAGCGTTCGGCACGTTGACGATTTTTGGCCTTCGGAAAATCGAATATCGTCTCTCCAGCCAAATCCGAAATCCCACCTCTGGAGTGGGATTTCGAGATTTTCGGAGCTGGGACCCTCGTACTCCGGAGGCGACTCACTTCAGACCCTCGTACTCGGAGGCGACTCTCACTTCAAGCATGATCTATGTGCAATAACATCATATCTTTCCAAAACCTGGAAACGAGCCTAGTCAACGTAGTATACTGGGTCATTCGCCCAGAACTACCACTGTGAGTTGTAACTTGAGAAATTGTGATTATCACTCTCCGGGGCCACATTTCCATGACCGGACAAAAAGCGATTCAAGTAAACAAGAAGTAATCCCAACACCAGTGTAATCTGACGACCCTCTGTGAGGCACAGCCCTCATAGCGAAAAAGGATGAAAGGCGGGGAAATTGCCCGCAATTACGAGGAGGTCCGTGCGCCCGAAGTGACGCTCCTCGGTTTGTGAACGGGAGCCACTTTGCACCTGTCCTCCTCATGCCCTTTGACATCCTACGAGGCACCCACACCACCACGACGACGCCAATCGGACTAAGAGTCAACCAACTGTTACACGTGGAGACACACACCAATACCCATTTTTGATGCCGCAAGGCTTGACGCAACTGGTCCGATGCAGAATCTCGAGTTGCGAGAGCTGTCCGGCTTGACGTCCAAGTATCGAGCGCATCTCATCAAGGGTGAGCATCTTTCGACACGGTGTTGATGCGTTTGGTGGAACTCTAGTTCGGCTGGGCAGCTTGAATCCTTGGCAATCCGCTTGGAGCCCGTACTCCATTAAAACCGGGCGTTGATTGACGCGTCGCGGCGCGGTCATTCCACGGATCGACGTCGACTGCAGTCGAAGCCCATCCCTTCAGTCTGAAAGCCCAAGTCCGATACTGATGAGTGATTCAACCCTGTCTAGCTGGCTACATCACCGCAGCCGAGGTGCTCCTCGCTCCGCCCACCACCGTGGCCAAAAGGACCACGCTGCCGGGAAATGAGATCGAGGCGCTCCTGACCGAACTCTCGACCGTGCTCTTGTCCAGCGCGGCGCATCGATCTTTAACCGTCGCCGACCTGGTCCGAGCTTCCCCGACCATCTCGTATCGTGTCCCGGCCGCAGCGCTCACTCTAGCTCCATGGCCGATGACGACGACGACTGGGGACTTTGGCATCGACAAGCTTCTCGACGGCGGGATCGCCATAGGATCCGTGACCGAGATTGCGGGAAAGGCGTATGTCGCGACGCAAGTGTCTTGCTCGGGACACGACACGAATCAGAGCTGACCCCGGCTTTGACTTACAGATCATCTGGCAAGACACACTTGTGTCTTCAGGTCGCACTCAGCGCTCAATTGCCCGTGTCGAGGGGCGGAGCTGCAGGTGGAACGATCTTCATCTCTTCCGAAGGCATGGTCCCTTCGTCACGCCTGCTCTCTCTCGCCAGATCGATCTGCACCGATATGGATGTGAAAAAAGATGACAGTGAAGATTTATTCACACCCTGGGACCTCATGGACAATGTTCACACCGAAAAAGCGCAAGACGTCGAGACCCTCGAGCATCTGCTCGCCTTTGTTGTGCCGGCTTTCATCGAGCGAACGCGCAGGAATTCTGAACTCGGTGTCATCGCCTCAACCTCTCAGCTCGATGGCCCAGGATACGAGCTCCCTGCACGGACCAAGCCTCAAAAGGCGCCGTTGCCGATCAAGATGATCATCGTCGACTCGATCGCAGCGCCGATGCGGGGCGACATGTCGGCCTCGTCAGTGGGGCTTGCGGCCCGTGCCAAAAATTGCGGCGTCATTGGTGACTGGCTCAAACGACTGGCACATGTATATGATTGTGCAGTCGTCGTAGTCAACCAAGCTACCGATATCATTACAGGAGACCGCGCCCCGCTGGGCTTTCTCGACGCTCCGGGAGACCGTCGACGGTATTTGCGCGACTCGGAGATGCCACCACCGCGGATACCCTCCCCATCGATGCTACGACAACCGTCCTCAAGTCCCACTCCCGGCGGAGGTGTGATGTCATTCGCAGGAAAACCCGCGCATGAACGCTACGGACTTCCGCTCTTGCTCTACAATCGCTGCCAAATTCCTCATTTTTCGGGCCAGAGCCGTTCGCTGCGCTCGACGGCCGCGCTCGGCCACGCTTGGTCCAACATCGTCAATACGCGCATCATGCTCAGCAAAACGGGTCGTCGCAAAAGATTGGTCGACGAGGACGACAAGGAACTGGCCTCAGGACCCGAAGGCCCGGAGAAAGAAGTGAGACTCATGTCGCTCGTGTTCTCGCCCATGGTGCCCCGAGCGACGATAGAGTACGTCCTCATCGAGGAAGGGGTGAGAAGCATTGAGATGCCGATCATGAGACCTTCGAATTATGTGCCGGAACCTTTGGATCAAGAGGCGGACGAATGGAATGCCTCGCCACAGCAAACGCCTCTTCCGCCCCCGACGCTTCCACCCGATGACTCGGCGACGGCGCAAAATGGCTTGAACGGCGAGGCGGATACTGAGGCGGAACTTCTTGACTCTGCTGTCTTGGCATTGGAAGACATTGTCGAAGACAGTCAATTCGATAGAGCTGCTTTACTTTTGGCCTGATAATCTCAACGTGGTTTTGGCATGTTGGAAGTGGTCATGTGGTCCATGGAGCCGCTCTCCGCGTTATGAAGATTTGGTTACGAGACCCCGGTCCGCCCAGCCCGCGGACTGCCGAGCTGAGACAACCACAGCCGCGCTTCTCCATTTTCCGAAGTTTTCTGAGGTCGGAGCTCGCTAGGGCTGCGAGATGACGTCCAGGCGATCCATCTAGCAGTTAGCCCGCTTTCACTCTCATCTTTCATCCCTCGCGCCTTCTCTCTCTCATTCCCTTCCTCCCATATTTCGCTCCACCTCCCTTTAACCCCTCGAATTGACGCTAAAAAGGCCTCGAATAGCAAGCACTTACACGTGAGCCTAACCCCATACTAGGTACCTGCACGGGCTCTCCCTCCAAGGAGCCCGCCCGATGATCAAGTTTCTGAAGCGCTTACTGTTGACTTAGATCTCAGCCCTGCACCATCTTCTTGCTTGGTCTACTCCCGGTGAATTTTTCGTCACTATTCTGGCCGCTCTCACTGTTGTGGATTCAGCGTGTAAACTTTCAAGGTCCACCTTGCTGATGTGCGAAGCTCCTCCATTTGTAGGCTCCCTGAACCCCCTGCCTTGTCCCCGCCCCCACCTTGTCCGTGCATGTTACCTTGCTGCGCCGTGTGGTTGTCGTCATGATCGCTAATCATTTCCCAATGATTTTATTTTCCCCTTAGTATATATGCACAGTTGACTGGTCTGCCTAGAAACATGCGAAGACTGGCTCATGACTCGAAGGGGTTGGCACGACACTGTCTATGTCTTCCGCCGCGATCGTGAGTCGGCGGCACGTCCTCTTGGCCCCTCACCGGCCTCACCGCCGGGCTCCAAATCCAAAAAGGAGCTTTCCGAAGTGTCGGAGCTCACCAAACCCATTCCGCGTACATCTGATTATAGGAATCACATTGAGCAAGGTGATCTTCCTTGCGATCACCGTGGCGATCACGATTTTCACTCTGATTAAGGTCGAGCCCATCCGTTGCGCTGTCGGGTTGGCCATGTACGCTCTCGGGGGAGTGTCAGGACAGTTCATGTTTCTTGAAGAATCTGAAACTCGAACATCCTCACCAAGGCAATTATTACCATTACGAAAAATTCTAAAAGGAACAGTATTGCCTGACGTGTCTCTTGAACTCTAAGGCCTGGGTTCTTCGCCTCTACCCCTCGGCCACGCTCTCCGTCCTTGGATTCGTTGAAGCTACGCTGGTTTGGTCCAGTCGAACTTTACTCGATTTTCAAAAGATAGAGGTTGATGCTTCGTCTGTACTCGAACTCGGTACTTGGACGATCATCGTATTATGCTTCCGGGACGTGTTTGTGGCCTACCTGGCTTCGATCGTGTTGTTTTCACTCGCCATCGCCATGATCTATTGTTGCACTTGTCCGCCGCGCCGCGCCGCCTCTATGCCGGGACTCCTCCTTCAAATCGACAATGCTGAACAAAATGAGCCCATTATGCTTCAAGACATGAACGCAAGCACCGCCGAAGACGATGCCGAACGTGACGTAGGCGAGCCCGCAGAGGACGAACCCCCCCCCTGAGCCGGATCCTCAGCTCACACCTCTGCCGAGCCCGTTTCAGATCCTACTGGTAGCACCAGCGCCAACACTCAAGGTCACACCCCTCGTTGGATGGGAACGGCAGTGAATCTGTTTGACAGCGCGATCGGGGCCACAGCCATCGTTGCCAACAGAGCGGGGGAGACCGTCCTCGAAGATGCGCCGTCTATGGAGGAGGTGCTCGGCGGTCACCCTGAAGGCCAAGCCCCGGGCCCGGCCGAGTAGTACCCTTGCTTTTTGGTGATGTTTATCTGCTGGACAGTGGGGTCATCTTTTAAAAAAATACTATAGTAACTTCATTTACTTGTTGATAGACAGTCCAGTGCTTATCACAGAATTTACAGTGCTTTCATTTGCTTTGGTACAAGGCGCTGCAGGTTCAGCACTTTGCAATAACACATCTCCCTTCTCTTCAGTCCATAGCTGTATAGCACTCGTCTTCTATGGCTGGGTCGTCTTCAAAGTCTTAGGTAGACTTCTAACGATACATGAATATACAAAATTTCTAACAACAGATGATTGTGTTCTTCCTTTCGTTCCTTCGCCACGGTGTACCCTCGCGGCCTGTCACACATAACCTATCACGCCTTCAGCCAGCACCTTCGCTAAACCCCCTCCGGCCCAAACGTATTCTTCAACGGGACCCAACTCGCGAAGCTGACCGGATTTATCCGAATGAAATTGAGGTACCCGATACTAATTCCCACAAAATATCCCCTCCACCCGTGCGCTCTATGGATCGTTCGCGCCGTGTCCCAACACCCATCATCATGATGTCTAGCGGGTAAGCGGAGGTTTGACCTAGGGCGCCTGCTATCTCCGGCGGTCAAGTCGTTCGACTCCTCCATAGTGCACAAGTAGGGTGGGAGGGAGGAGCTCAAAAAAATGGTCGATCGGCTTTGCTCAAAGAGCGCAGGTCCGATTAGTAACTAAAACACTGCAACTGACTTGGGGGATAGGGCATACCTTTGTTCGAAAAGCGCAGGGCGATGGCAGGGGAGGAAGGCGACGCGGTAGGTAGACGCGGCCAAACGAGGTCTGTATACAAGGTAGCCCCATGAGTCAACTTGCCCAACAAGGACAGTCGTGATCCGGAATGCGAACCTTAGCTAGAAACAGCGAGCCGCGATAGTGCGAGTCTCGAAAAGTTCGCCCTTGCTCTAAGCAGTGGGTGCGATACGACCTTGCAAAGCAGCGGGTACGGCGGCTGCTTACAACGTAGTGGCAGGCTAGCTCATCAGTCCAACTGTCCAACAAGGGCAGAGGGCTTACGAGGGATGTTACCCACTTTGAGTGAGTAGAGACTGGCAGGGGGGGTGCCGGAACCACAACACGAAACGCTAAGGCGTGCGGGACGACGAGGGAGAGGGAGAGGAAGGGCCCGCGCGCGCCAGCGGGTGAGCAAGGCGGGAGGCCCAAGGGGGCCGAGAAGAGTGCGTGCTGGCACAGGGTCCAAAGAATGCGTGTTCGAAGAGTGGAGCGCGAGCGGGCCCCGTTAGGCCGAGACCAGCGCGCTTGAGCTGTCCGCGTCAAAATCTTGCAGCAAAGGCCGAAAAGACTATCCACGTTCGATGGCGTTCTCGCGTCACGCTGGGCCCGGGCTAACTTGGTCGGGACAAGGTCGGTTTTGAGGAATCCCCAGATGAGGAAGTATACGTCGGCGTAGGGGACGATGCCGAAGGGGTTTGGGAACAAGGGTCTGTAGCATTGGGTCAGGGAGTGTTTGCATTATTAGCTGTTGTTGTGGTCGATAGTGGTGGTGTGGCACTGAGCGACGTTTTTGGCGGGTAATACCCATCTGAATGGGTATTCCCCGGGCAACGGTATTACCCACTGAGATGGGTATTGCCCACCTGCATGGGTAATACCCGCTGGTTCGGTATTACCTACCCGACGGGTATTACCCACGTGACGATGGTATTACCCAAGCAGATGGTAATACCCTTCGCTTCGGTTATTTCCAATCTCAGTGGGTAATACTATCCAAAAAGTCTCAATAGGGGCTCTTTGCGGGAGCGTGATCGAGCTTAATTCACATTAGCTTACTCATTAGGTTCTGTAGCATTAATCACTAATGCGAGCTCTTTTGGCATTAGCTTACTCATTAGGGTCTGTCTAACTAATTACTAATGCTCGCCTTCATATTTTACTAATGTTAATGCAGCCATTTTATATTGCATGCCAGATGATGTAGTACATATTGTGGTCTGTTTTAGTGCATTATCTAGCAAGTGTCTACCTTCGTTACCATCTCTGACCCGTAGCCGGATTGGCGTCCAAATCATCCGCAGCTGCCGCGAGTGCTCCGCTTCCTCAATTCCTATCAAAGCGTTCCAACTCCTCGACTTCTTCTTCGTCCTGTCCCTGATCCTCGTCTAGTTGCTCTTGGTTTCGACCGTTGCCAAGGTCCCTCTTGTGGATGGTCTGTTGGCTTCTGTTAGGGTTTTGATCGGTCTTCTTGCTTTTTGACGGGCCCGGGCCTCTAGAGCCAGTCACCCGATGTGACCGCAAGGAAACATGTCCATTCTTCAAGGGCCGATGGAGAAGTGACTGGTCAGCACGCAAAGCGAGCGCACAGTAAAGTGAGGACCGGCGCATTTACTTACATACTTGACGACCTCTCATTGCTTCGAAGGAACAAGTTTCTCCACAAGATAGTGTTGGTGCTTGTTCTGACAGAGACGAGTCTGCACGCGTCCTTGGGATGATGTTCTTCGGGCAGTTGATAGCTGTGGGACCATTCCAGGTCGATCTCCGAAGCGGCCCATACCGCAGGACCGGGACAAGCGTTCTAATCTCTGCCACTTCTGCATCACCTACTGGGTCGAGGAATGTTACGAGTGGCGAAGGGAAGTCAGAGCTAGTCGGTGGTCGGATTCTGCTTGTTGAAATTGCCGGCGCCTACGCAGAGTCGAATGTAAGAGACTTTGTCAGTTTGCCCGGGCTTGCAAGTATACTCACACAGTATCATATCGCCTTTGTCTTTTCGTACGTACATGCCATCCCCATCGACGTACTTTCTGGCTGCAGGGAGTGGACCGAGGCGACACGTCAGCGAAAAGTTGACCGACTTCGCCCGAACGTGAAGTCAGCCCGAATCAGCCCGAACCTGAGCCCGAACGTGGCGAAGCACACCCTTGAGTCAGAACAATTACTTCAAGCTGAGCTCACCAGTGCCCTTCCCATTCAGACTTTGAATCTCCTCGTCCTTCCCGGATGCAGATCTGCCATTGCTGAGCTCCCGTGTGGTAGGGGACAGAAAGGTGGGTGGGAGAAGGACTGAACACGTGAACGGAAAGAGGCAAAGGGAGAAACGGAGACGCGCGCGCGCGCTTTGCGCAGGCTCACATAGCTTGATTAGATTTTGAATTACTGCTCATTAATGTGCATGACTATTGAGAAAATGTCCGCCACTGCGCCCATTGCTCCACGATTTTCGCTAACTTAGAGCGCGTTCGGCGTCTCCTCGGATTTTTGCCCAAAACGTCGACCTCCAAAATCGCAAATTGTATTGCCGCGAGGCGAAAATCGTCCAGCGGATTTTGACGCGCAACCGAACGCGATTTTCGAGCCGGACAAATCTGGACTGATGAAATTGATCCTCGCGCTGGAGCGCGCCGGTTCCCTTCCACGACGCGTCGCGTGCCAGTCACGTGTTGGGACGAGTACTTGACAGGTTGCGCTGTTTGCCTGACTTTCCGCCGTGGTCGGCTCGTAGAACAACGTTCTGGCTTCCACTTCTCCACACGCATTCCAAATCGCAGCACCGATTCACTCGCTCTCGACAATGTCTTCGCAGGACAATATGCGCCTAAAACGACGAATGGCAATCATCATTGTTAAAGAACATCTGCGTCAACAGGCTCAAGCACTAGCACTAGCGCAACGGCATCTCATTGAATTGTTTGCGGACGACGACGACGAACCAGTGGCCCGCCCTCCCCCCAGACCAATGCACAACTCGCCTTACACTGGGCGCCATCATATTCAGTTTCTCATCAACAGCCATCCACAGAATATGTCGGACAAACTTGGCATCACACCCGCCTGCTTCACCAAGCTCGTGCAAGATCTCCGAATCCACACTACTCTCACGGACTCGCGCTTCATACAACTCGAGCAGAAGGTCGGATTTCTCCTGCAGGCACTTCGACACAGTGATGGTGTTCGGAAAGTGGGTCATAGGTTTCAGCACTCGACTTCAACCATCGCTATGTGAGTGGAAGCTATCGTTTGCGCAAAGGCCTCCAGTCCTTACTTCGTCGTCTCCTTTTCACCGTAATTTGCAGCGAGCTGATCGGTTGCTACTGTCCCTTGTGCAGGTATATTCACGAGGTGGTCGAAGCGATTATGACCTCCAAACTATATGGCATATATGTGCATCAACCGACACCGGACGAACCTACCAGCGGAATCATCACGCGTAACCCGAAGCTCCAGCCATATTTCGGCCATTGCATAGGGGCTCTAGACGGCACTCACGTCCCTTGGAAGGCGCGCGCTGGCGATGATCGTCGCTTCCCAGAACGTGTTCGCGGTGTGCTCGTTTGATTTGCTATTCCTGCATCTACACGCGGGGTCTGAAGGCAGCGCGCATGACCAGAAAGTTCTCGCCTGGGCGATAGAGAAAGGCTTCCAAATTCCTGGCCCGGTCAAGTACTATCTTGGTGATGCGGGATACACCATGTCGGAGAACATCATGGTCCCTTACCGCGGAGTTCGCTATCATCTCCGCGAGTGGATCGCAGGCGCTCGATCTTCGTCGCGCGAGACGTTGTGAGTACTATCCCCTAGCGATTGCGGAAATGCGCCGATCGCCGCCATGTACGATCCCCCAGGCCGCAATCACGCCAGTCAACCCACGACGAAGGTGTGTATTGATTCGTACCTTTTCACCCTGTCTTAGACCTTCCACCAAGCAAGAGCTATTCAACCTCCGCCATGCCCAGCTCCGCAACGTGGTCGAACGTATCTTCGGAGTGGTGCAGCGCAAGTTCTCAATTCTCACCGGTTCCGCGCCAGAGTACAACTACAAGATGCAAGCAATGATTCCCTTGCTTTGCGCCTTTTTGCACAACCATGTGCATATCAACGACCCCTTCAATCGATCGACTGGCAAAGCGCGAGCGGCGAGGATGACTATGGAAGCAAAACGTGCTCGTCTAGAAATCATCTACAAACGAACAGAGGAGGCTTTGCAGAACCCAGCGGTAGCGGTGGACGAGGAGGTCGATGACCCGCCAGAAGACCAACCTGAGGGTCTATCCATGGAAGCCACACGCAATGAGATTTCTGATCGAATGTGGATCGACTATTTGAAGTACAAGGATGGGCCGCGGCGTCGGCAACAGGTGCCTGATCACCTGGACGAGCTTCTCCTCGCGTTCGATCACGAGGGGCTTCTCCTTCGATAGTGTGTACGCGCGTCCCAAGGCTATGCATTTAGGTCGATTGCTGTAATCTACTTCTGATCCTTTGATCTTTCGATGTCCACGGTCTAAGAGCACAAATGTTTGAGGGCAAAGGGTGAGTTCAGAGCCAGCAGGAAAGACAGTCTTTAAATTCCAGTGATAAGAGGCAAGGATGCAAAGCTTTCCGGCAGATGTTAGAAAGAGTTGACATCACCAATCGAATTGAGCAAATTGGGTAGTATGTGGCATTTTTACAGGCCAGATTATTGACAGAGCCTGCGTGTTGTTCATTGCATCGGATGCATCATGGGAGGCAAATCAAAGTTATGATTGCCATCATAGAAGGCCATGGTTTCCTTGGCTCTGCGTGCTTCGACAATGATCTCTGAAGCGGCACTCCAATTCGGCTTCCACCGAGTCTTGAGGTTGACCAGGTAACTGACCACTGACATAGGGAGTTTGTCCCCACTGGCAGCAACATAGGACACGACAGTATCCCACGCCGACTGGTCGAGCTCCTCGAATTTGTAGAAGTGCTCGAGGAACTTGTCACGATCGCTTAACATCACGCGGTCGAGGTGCCCTATCATACGATCGGTCGATTCCTCCTGCGTCTGTTGAAAGTCAGCGAGCGTGTTGTCCAGGTGCTCCCTTCTGGCCTGCATGATGGCACGCTGTTGCACAGAGGCACGGTCGCGAGAGAGCCGCGGTTTCTTGGTGGCGGGGGTGGACTGGGAAAGGAACACGGCAAAACAAGTCAAGGAAAGGCCAGAATGACCATATCGGCGGTAGCTCGCGTCTACGCATTTACTTACAGACTTCGCTCGTAAAGCTGGCAAGGGCTGTCAATGCGGTGTTGGAGATTATTCGAGCGTCAGCACGCGGTCGACGAGCCGATGGTTTCTGGCAAGCAAGCAAAGACCTACCGTTGCACACGCCGCGCGAGGGTCGAATCTTCATCAAATTCACCCGCACTCTCCGAAGCATCCTCTTCTGAAAGCTCGAGGGTTCCAGCTTCCGAGCTTTGGCGGCGACGGCCGGGATGGGGCGCCGGGGTTCGCGTCGTCGTCGACGCGTTGTCCCCATAGCTGAATCCGTCACTACCTGTGGCGTAGTCCTTCCCCAGGATCGCTGACGTCAGAGGGTAGTAGAAATTGGATGGACGTTTCGCGATGATCGCCGCTCTGGCGCATTTGGCGATTGCCTGGTTCGATCGGAGGATGAGTAAGCGACGCGCTCACCGTCTTCCATTGCTCCGCGTTTAAGATTGGGCGACAATTTTCCTCGTCCCATCCGATGCCAGTAGCGGTCCTGATATCGTTGATAAGCTTGGTGTCGACCAAGCACTGGGCATTTATTCCAGGGCCGGTGTTGTTAGAAGTGCGAGACCCAGATTGAGCGACACGAAACGACGCGTCATACCCGACTCACCGATTTCCACTTTTGATGGACCTTCTTGGAGTTGCCCGCCTTGGAGGGATCCAAGCGGCTGACCGCCTCACTGGCTCTGATGAAGACCGAGTCCGGGAAAGACTGCGTACCGGTTGATTCATAAGTGTCCTTGAGGACTTCCAACATCGCAATCACTTCCGCATCGGTCCAATCCCATTTGGGGTCCTTCGACTTCGCATTAGCGGCGTTGGACGGGTCAGCCTTCCGCTTGGCGGTGCCCTTTTTTGATGCCTGGGCTGGACCAGGCAAAGCAGCCGGGCGACTGGGCCTGATGAGATCTGCATCACCCGACGAATCATCCGACGACGATTGGGCGGCGCTCATGACCGAGCAAGTGGGAAGTGGCTCACAAGGGTGAGAGCGCGACGCGTCAACATCGGCGCGCCTCGCCTCTCGCAGCCTTTCGCTCTCTCTCTCGCTGCGACTTGCGGGCAACCTGCACCGAGCGGGCCGCAGGTATGGGGGTGCGAGAACGCAGGTTTCCAGCTTACCCGGACCCGGGGCCCGGGGCCCTCGTCTGGGTCACGTGCTCCATTTCTCGCCTACAAACGATTCGCGACGAAAATTCCGTGCGCGTAAGATGACTCTCAGAGACGGCAAAGTCCCATATTTCCCCACCGGGTCTTGATGCAAAGGCTATTGTGTGATGCTTCATTTTCCGGTCAAGAAATATGTTGCACCGCATTGCACGCCGAGTTGAAGGTGAAGCGTCAGGTTTCGGGAGGGGTGTCGGGCGCGCACGCCGCACGGGAGGAAGGCTGGCCAAGTGGCCCGCCACCCCTCCATCTTTGGGCGCGCGTCGCCCAGCCCACTCACCTTCGCCGAGCGGTCTCGGTGATGGTCCTCCCTTCGCAGTATTCCTTGTAGCTTCGCTCGACCGAGATGACCACACCATGTACAGAGTCCGCTCCTCTTGTCTTCCTTTCATCCGCCTCGCCGTCCCTAAGACCCATTCACCCTCCTCACCGGCGGGAACTTGTGCTTCAACGACTTACTCATCTCACAAGATCGAGTCGCTAGCCGAACTGCCCCACAAGTCACCGTAAGTGTCACCATGTCACCGGCAGCCGACGCCGCCTCCGAGTCGCGATGTCAACTTGTGCAAGCGTGGTAGACTGACCAGTCTGCTCTTGCCATCCTTTCAGTCAATTCATCTCCCAGTCGGCTGATCCTCTTCCCCTCTAAAATCTCTCTCTCAACCACCCCCACGACTTCATCAACATGCGTGGACCTCTGCTTCTTTCGGTGCTGTGCGCCTCATTCGCCTCGTCGCTGCTGGTCGGCGCAGCGCCTGCGCCCCTTTCACCGCGCGATTCGACCGCCGGACACCGACTCGCCGTTCGCGGCCCAGGGGACGACGATGCCACAACTCGTCGAACAAGCTCTGTCCGAGGCCGAGTAGTGGAAACCACTGAACGAGTTAGGGCAGAAGCCACAACTCGTGCTCGGACTACTACAACTGCGGCTCGAGTGGCTACAACGACTCCTGCGCGTGAGGCACTGCGCACGACGACCTCTGCCGCCGCCGTCGTGGCGGCGGTTCGTACCACCGCCAACATTCGAGCTTCCTCGGGGTTCATTACTTCTTCATCAAGTGACGTAAGAGGCCGTACGACGGTCACAACAACCAATGCTCGCGCGGCCTCAGCCTCGGCCCGACCTTCGTCGGCAGGCGTGTTCTCGGACGCGAACGGTTTTTTAAACTCGTCGTCCAAAGCGTTCCCCTGGGTCATCCTCGCCATCGTTTCAGTCGGTACGTCTACTTCATCCCTACCTTGCACGTTTGATCCACCGACCGACTTAGCGTTTTCACTCTGATACATCAGCTCTG
The DNA here is from genome assembly GCA_900102585.1 of Microbotryum saponariae. Lineage (NCBI taxonomy): Eukaryota > Fungi > Basidiomycota > Microbotryomycetes > Microbotryales > Microbotryaceae > Microbotryum > Microbotryum saponariae. Next base: position 762,219 of record FMWQ01000050.1, on the reverse strand, counting down.
CTTGTCATCATCGGTTCATTCTACTTGATCAAGCGCCGATGCTATAAGGGCCGTCTCGAGGAGATGGATGAACGTGGCGATTCGGATACGCACTCCAACTGTTCGCAATTCACCTATTACGCCGCCTCGTCCACCAACCTTCATCGCTCCGACACCGTCAAAAGTCACATCTCGAGCACGGGGTCGGAGATCCTCGACTCATACGAGGATGAGAAGCACTTTGACGAGGACAAGCAACCCTTCGGTTCTCTCCAAGTTCGATCAGAGAGCAAGGCCGCTTACTTGGGATGGGACACTTTGCCACCTTCGGCCGCCAAGCCCCCTTGTGCCTTGTATGCCCAACCTCGACGCGCAAGCTGTTATGCCGAGCCCGCCCGCCCCGAAACGACGCTGCAACTTTCCACCCGCGAACTTCAAGAACAAGCGCGTCGCTCGTCCAACAGCCTCATTCTTCCCCCCGTCGCTACTAACAACGATGGTATCCGTTCGGCCAACCGATCGTCGACCACACCTCCTTCATACCGATCCGCCTCGGCGCCTTCCATGATCCAATCTCAACGAGTTGCCTCTCCCAATCCTCACCCTCTCCTGATGCTGCGCAACACCAACTCCTCTTCCACACTAGTCGAACCTCGCTCGGTTGATCCGAACGCACGACTTTTCGACTTGCCTCCCGTTCCTCGGCCTTACCAACCTTCAGTTGGGAGCTCGTTGAAGTACGCTTTGAGTGATGACTCCCATACCAGCAACAGCGATGCGTATGCTGTATAGAACCACGGCCTGGAGCCCCTCTCTATCCCTTTGGACGTAACGACATGTAACGACCCCCAAATCAACGAGTAGTGCTTCCTTAGTCCAATAACGATGTCTTGTGGTGCAGTAATATATAGTCGCTCACACTATTCGAACAATTCACGAACTTTCCGGAGAGACGCGTTCTGAATGACAATGATCGAAGCTCTACAAGAACTCTGCCATCTCCGCCTCGAACCTCGCGTAATCCTCCTTCGCCCTTTCAGCCTTGGTCTGCGCCCCGCCCATCGGTTTCTGACCACTAATACCCGCATCCTTCAAAGCACCCAATAAGCTCGCTCGTTCAGGGATCGGATTCCCGCCTTCCCCCGATCCACGCGCCGCATCGATCGAGCCCAAACCTGCTGAAGCGGCTGTCGAAGCTGAAGCAGTCGTGGCTTTCTTCTTTCGTAGATGGGAAGGCATGAATGCCGTTGCTTCCTTTTTGAGATCTCGTAACTGTGGAGCGGCGGAGATAGTGGCTGCAGGGGCACTGGCTCCGATCACGGCGAAGGGGGTCGGCAAACCCGTCACTGTTGCAGACGAAGAAACCGATGCAGAGGGAGGGGGTGGCGGCGGCGGAGGCGGATTACCTGTTGGTGGTGGTGGAATAGAACTGGCATTGGCTTGGGCTTCATTCCGTCGAGCATGTTGGTGCGCTTGATAGTTTGTCGACATTTCCCCCGTGATGGGATCAAGTTGCGATGGGGGTGGTGGTCGGGCGGGGAGGTGATGAGGCTGCCGCGGTGGTCCATTGGGGTGTAAATGTGGGGGTCTGAAGTTAGGAGGGGGTCGAGGAGGGTACTGCTGATGCGGGTTGAAATTGGGCTGAGGGCCGCGGTGTTGAGGATAGGGTGGTGGTCGAGGCCCTTGACTAGGCCTCTGAATGGCCGGGCGGGAAACGTCTAAAGCAGAGAAAGCAAAGAAAACATTGGCCACGCCATTAGTAACGCAGATAACATACCGGCCAAAAGACGTATACGCACTCTGCTGTCCGTTCGGTCCAGTCATCGCTTTCGGCGGTGGAGGTCCCGGCGGCATGGGAATATCACCGAGAGAGTCATCGGAATCATCGTCCGAATCATCGCTCCCAGGGGGTGGACCTTCGGGCATGACAATACCATCGTCTTCATCTTCGTCCTCGTCATCTTCGTCGCTGTCATCCTCGTCGTCATCTTCTTCACTTTCGGCGGCGGGACGTGCTACCAGACGAGGGACATTGCTCGGTTCAGCAATCTCTTTTGCGACCGGTGCACAGAGTCGAACACACCTGGCATGGGGGCGGGCATGAAAGCAGACATCTCTTCCGCTGTCGGTGCTATCAAAGCAAAGAGAAGACAAGTCCGCGACTGGCCAGATTGAGAGCAGCCCAAAACTCGGCGAACTTTCTCAGTCACAGAAGACTCACGTCGTTCGCGATAAGGCATGCCAGGCGGTGGGGCACCAAAAGGGTTGAAGATGGGATCATAGTAGATACTCCTTTCCGGATGCTTCAATTTCCCGTCTTTGGTGTACAGTCCAGGTGGATCTCGGGAAGGTCCAGCGCCGCCGGGTCCGTTCGCACCTTCGGGCCGTTCGGGGTAGACGAACTTGCGGTGTTCGGGATGGGCTTCTACATCTGTTTCGAGATAGAGCGGTCAGAAAATAAGCATCCATATCATGAACGAAAGTGATCGCCTCGGACCTGAATGACGTACACGTCGCTTTGGCCTTGTTGATCCTCTCGAGCTCGGATCGTAGTGAGGCGAGCTGCTCTTTGTCGTTCGCCGTGAGATCCCTCTTCGATGCTAGCCTCTTGATATCCGATTCGAGCGCTTTGGATCAACGTCAACCTGAATGTCAGCACTCTTCCCTCCTGAACTCTGCAGGTCCAATCAACCAAACTCCCGTCTCCCCAAGTCACGTCCCCGACCCCCCACAAAGCCTCTCCTTCTCGCCGACCTCCACGAACTACGACAGCCAACCGCCAGTGCTCGAACCTAAAGGTCGGTCACTTACTCCGTGTATCCTTCTTGACGGTCGAAATCTCCCTGACCTTCTTGCGATCGTCCTTGTTGCGCTTGAGCTCCTTCTTCTTCAACGCCTTGCGGTGCGCGTCGACGGCATTCTTGGCCATGTTGAGGGTGGGAGGGGTTATAAGAACGGTGAGGGAGTGGTGCCTACTACTTCAAGTCTTGCTGGATCCTTGTCGAGCGCAAGTCTAGGGCGCGGGGGACGTAGAGAGGTCGCCAAACGAGGCTGGGTGAGCTGAGCGAGTGTGAGGCCAGAGCGCAAGCCAAACGCGCCGCAGCGACTCTCGGTTCGGAGTTTGGATGCACCCGTAAAACTCGAAAAACTTCGTCATCGGCCAGCATCACTGAGATAAGCAACAAAACACACGCCCCAGACGATCTATTCGTTTCAGTTTTCAATAGGGAAATCGTCAAAGAAATGGGTCCGAGAAAGAGAGCAAAAAGAGAGCGCAATAACTACCTACTATCACATACCCATCGGTTCCTATTTTTCACCTGGACCTTTATCGTATAACCGTCCACGCTGCATGTCTTACAATCGATCACCCATCCCACGTGCCCTTAAAGCGGCTTGCAGATCCATCGCCCCGGGCGGTCGAGCTTCTCCACCACCCAGCGGACCTCCACCTCCATCTCCAGAAGGTCGAGCAGGCGCAGCAGGGGCGGCGGCGGCTCGAACAGGCACGGCGGGAATCGCCGGTCGTCCAGGAAGAGCTGGTGCTCGACCTGGCAGCGAGGGGGCACTCGGAAGAGGCGCAGGAGCTCGACCAGGTAGCGTAGGAGCCGCAGGAAGAGCGGGTGCCGTAGGTGCGGGAGGTCTACCAGGAGCGGCAGGGGCTTGAGGTCGAGCAGGTGGGGGAGGGACGCCTCGAGCTCCGGCGCCGTTTAGTGCGGGCTTGACAGGAGGCTTAGGTGCGAGTGATGGCTTGGGACCCGGCTTGGGTGGCGCCATGGGCTTTCCTGTAATATACCAAAAGCCTCGTGAGTACTCTGGTAGATTGTAAGCAGCAGAGGAGGCACTTCAACCCACCAAGGCCAGAGCCAGGTCTCGAGTTGGCCGGAGAGTTGCCAGTCGAGCTCGCAGGCGAGTCGTGACTGCTCAAACCGCCATTCTCGGCAGCTGCTCGCTTCGCCGCCAAAATTGCCGCAAGTCCACCTGGGCCACCCGACCCGAACACGGAGACCGGGGCCGCGTTCGGGTCGGCGGCAACGGAGTGAGCCATCGGAGCTCGAGGAGCTGCCGGCGCTCGACCTGCTGCGGATTGAGGTACTGGGGCTGAAGGAGCTGCTGCTGGGGCGATGGGGGGAGCACGTCGGGAAGGAGCAGCTGGGGCCGCCGGAGCAGCTCGGGGTTTGGGTGGGATGAATTGAAGATACTGTGAATCGTGTATTGTCGTGTAAGTTCGAAGCTAGAACACCTAGCGCGGCTGGCAAGCCCACTCACGTTTGAGGGTGCCCAACCTTCTTGGCCCGCTTTTTTGACGAGCCACCAACCACCATCATCCTTTGTTACCACATCGAGCACGTCGTCCTTCTTCAATGCCATCTCGCCAGGTTGGTTCGTCTCAAAGTTGTGGAGGCTAAACAGGCATGAATCGGTACTAGATGTTAGGACCAAGCGAAATAGCGACCAGGCCATCACAGCCGGACTCACGCTTTCCATTGTTCCTTTTCGGGTGCCGCAGGAGGTGGTGGGGGCGCAGCACTCCTTGAAGGAGGAGGTGGTGCTGCCCGACCCGCGGAAGGTGCGGCGGGAGCTTGGGCCCGAACGGCGGGAGCAGCTGGGATGGAAGAAGACCCGCCCGAGGGCAGAGTTCGGGCCTGCGGTGTTGCTCGACCCATGGGTTTCTGTAGACACAGGCAGCTGGTCAGTTGCCTCGCTCGAGGTGTTCCCGATATGCTTGCACTCACAGCTGCTGCAGGTGCCCGGGGTGCCCTGTTGTTTGTGGCCGCTCGAGGAGCCCGAGCTTTCCTCGGAACTGGTGGTCTCGATTGGCTCGAAGCAGGTTCCCCACTCGGAACGCTCACGGAGGACGACTTGTAAACGTCGTCCTTGCGGATGCTCTCGTCCTTCTTAAACGTAATCTGCGCCTGCTTATCCTTCTTCTTGGCGTAGGCGATTGTAGGTCCGATCAAGACTTGAACGGCGGCATTGGTGCGTTGCATCAAGTGCGTCACAAACTCGGTCTTGAAGTAGCAGTGAAGCAAGGGATCACCTTCCTCGGAGATTCCAGCGTTGATGGCGAACCAATCATCGCGTAGTTGGGAGAATCCGATGCTACGGATCGTGATGAGAGGGATCTTGCGCTCCAGGGTGGTCGAGGCTCGTCCGTTGACGACTTGGGTGATAAGGACGTAGACGGCCTTGTCCGAGAGGATCAAGTAGCGAGGGCTAGGTTTGGACGATCGACCCAGCTTCGACACGAGCAATTGAGCACGAGCTGAGAAGACGACGGCCTCTCCCGATCCGATACCAGCCGAGCTTCGCAGCGATTGGCCCTGAGGGCCGGCCTGGCCCACGCCGAGATAGTCACCCTGGAAGCGACGCATACTGAGCAACGAATATCGACGACGTTCCTTTCGGCCTCCCAAGACTTGGTGACCATAGTCTCGCAAAGCTGCGAGGGCGATCCCTTCCTTCTTACTCATCCAGAAGCGTTGGATCTTGCGCGCGCACGCGTCCCTGTAGCGCAGATACCCACGCCATGCTCGTTGGATGCGCGAGGCCATGTTGTGCCAATACCTATCGCGCATGTGTTCGAGCGCAAAGAGCGTTTCTGGGTTCTTGATGAAGGCCTTGGTCGTACCCATTTGCCATTCCTCCTTGGCGATGCCCGTATCCCGGAGGATGCGCTCACAACCCGATCTCGAATCGCCTTGCCAAATGTAATCGCCCGCATACGACGTCGCGGGAGAGAGGAGGTAAAACCTCTCAACCATCTTCTCGAACGAGTTGCGGTATGCGAATCCGGCTCGTCGCACGCGAATGTTCTCTTGCAAGCCGAGGTACTTGATCTGATGCAAGATCGCCTTGGAGTCGTATTCGGTCGGGCTCTTGTTTTGGTTGGGTTTGATCGTACGGATGTACGAAGGTTGCGAACGCATGAGCTTTTCGACGAGCGCGTTCGCCGAGGCCTTGATCTTGTCCGAGGCCGTCGGTGGTCGTTTCTTGGAGTCCGGGTCGGGTCGATCGGGGAAGAGGCCTTGCAAAAAGCGGTTCTTGGACGAGGCGATCAAGTCGAGCAGGTCTTTGAGGAGGACATCCTTGTTCTTGTCCGTCATGCCCGCGACGGTGTACATGACATCTCCGGCGTAGTGACGAACGAGAAATTTGGATCCACGCGACTCAAACTGCGGGCTCGAGACACCTCCGAGACGCTGCACGAACGAGCCATCAGCGGCGGTCGGGTCCGCATGGGCCGTGGCACAAGCATCGTTGAGGGCAGCAAAGACCCCAGGCGGTCGTTTCTCCTCGATGAGATCGCACACGACCTTGTTGTTGAAGTAGTCGATCGGGGTCCACTTGATCTGCTCGCGCACGTACTCCTCCTGCTCGGTCTTGAGCGTCAACTGGATGAAGATCTGCTGCAACTTCTCGTTGACGTAGTTGATGCACAATTGTTCAAACTGGTTCGTGTCAAAGATTTCAAAGCCGTATATGTCAAGCACACCAATGATGTGCGAGGTCGGAGCCTTGGCTTTCATCGACTTGTTAACGCGCTCAACGATCCAGTCGAACAGGTTGTTGTAGATCGCTTTCGCCAACGCATCGCGCACCGACGAAGCTTGGGCCGGGTTGAGAGGTACCTCGTAGACCGATCCTCGCCGACCACCGCGCTGGGTCTCCATCACACGACTCGTCAAGGCCTTGTTGACGAGCGTGGCGTCGACCTCCAAAAGGTAAGCCACGAACTCGGTCACGGTCTGGTCTTGTACGAATGCATTGCCATCGTCGGCGATGCCGAATTGCACGTTCCCGATCCACAAGACGGCCGCGAGCTGTCGCAACATGTCATCCTGCTCCTGCTTGGAGATGCCGATGACGTCCATCGCCTTGAGCGTGTCGGCCCAGTCCTGCACGTCGTCGATCCCGGGGACCTCGAGACACTTCGATTTCGAGGTGTAGGCGTAGGCCTGGGGCCCTTGGAGACCATACGCATCACGTTGCGCTGCCGAGGCACCCTTGGTGAGCTGGTAGAAGATGTGGAAGTTTCGCTCCGAGTTGATTTGACCCGTGACTCGATTCTGTGGGGAGAGAGGGTCGGAACCGTATCAGCTCTGAATCGAATGTACAAAAGTTCCATCAGACTCACCTTTTCGAGCAGATAGTTGGTGATGACGGCTCCGACAGGTCCCCCATGATCGTCAAACTCGATTTCGAGGTATTTGCCCTAGGAGCGTCGCATCAGCATGTCAGCACCACAGTTCAAAGTATTCGAGCCAAGAAGCCTATCCGCACTCACATGTCGACTCGAATTGTTGTTCCTCAACGTCTTTGCACAACCGAACGACTCCAAGAGAGGGTTCGTCGCGAGGACCATCTCCTTGACGCCGTCGATGCCCTGACCGCCCGCAACGGCAGCGATATACTGCATGATCCTCTTGGCGGCTTCGGTCTTGCCCGCACCAGATTCACCCGAGATGATGACGCACTGGTTCTCCTTGTAGGAGATCATGTGGTAGTAGGCCGACTCGGCGATCGCGTAGACGTGGGGGGCCATCTCGAGACGGTTCTTGCCTCGGTACGAGTGCAGCACCTCGTCGGTGTAGATGGGAAGCATGCGAAAGGGGTTGACCGAAATCAAAACGTGTCCGATGTAGGTCTGTGGAAGAGAAGAGTACGGTGTGTGGGGTCAGCACACCACGGCGTGGTCTGACGTGGGGTGGGGGAAGGGGGAACTTGCGTAGATTTCTGCATTCTCAAACCTGATGACGGACCAGGAGAAAGGGTTCAGTACGCAGTAATAGGGTCGGATAGAGAAGAGAAGCGGTGTGCTGACCTCTTTTTGAGGTTGTCGTTGATGGCATCGTTGGAGATGGTCGACAGGAGCGTCATGTCGCTCACGCCGGCCTGCTTCTTCTTGAAGCCTTCCTTCCAATCGGCCTGGACGGAAGTGAGGTGATCGCATCAGATCTACTAGTCGTTCCATCTCGTACCGCTCTGCCCGCTCTGCCCGCTCTGCCCACCTTTGCGATTCCTGTGCCTCCCCCGGCCTTGGCTCGTTTGGCGCCGGCTGCGCTCGATGACGCTGGCGCGCCGCCGCCTGTTCTGGCCTTGGCCTTGCGCGTAGGTGCCTGCAAGGAGAAGCAAGGGCGTGATGATGAATAACGATAACACGCCTTGACCTGATCTGCTGCGGTACTGACCATGATGGGCCGAGAGGAATTGGGGTCGTCGGTGGTGTGGGGGGAAAAGCGTGACAAAGGAAACGAACACTTCTGTCGATCCGCCGGTCGATTCGACTCACATCGACCCGCTCGCTCCCGCTCGCTCCCGCTCGGGCTGACGTGGGCTTGGGCTGGACACACCGCGCGCAATCAGCAATCAGCCACTGCTGCAGGCTGCAGAGCACGCAGCCCCAGTCTCAGCGCTCTCAGCCCCGGCTCAGACGGACGGGCACGCGCGCGCACGCGCTTCAAGCTTCACGGCTCAAGGCGCGACTTGTGGCTCGAACTAACTGGACTCTAACTGGAGCTAACTGGGAGTAAATGGTGCTCGATCGGCTGTGTGTGGTCGAGAGTTGGATTCAGCGGCGCCATCCTTTGACCGCACCACCTTCCCGCGCCATGTCGGCACCACCGCTGAATGCTGCAGCTGCCCAGCCACCCCCATCATCGGCATCATCGGCATCATCGGCATCATCGGCTGCAGCTGCACCCATCTCGGCTGCACCGGCCTCTGCACTCGCATCTGCCCTCGCCCCCGCACCCGCACCCAACTCCAGTTCGACAAGCTCGACTTCGACTAGCGCTGCTCCTGCCGCTGCTCCTGCCGCTGCTCCTGCCGCCGCCCCTTCTGCTGCCGTCGGCACATCAAGAGGTGCAGTGACATCTGCACCCATACTAGCACCAGCACCACCGACTGCTACTTTGCGCTCGACCCCCCAACCTCCTGTCAGGCCATCTGCACCTGCACCAGCACCTAAACAGGCGGGGAGTGCTCCTGCGCCTGTGGGCCGCATGTCAGCGCATGCCAGCGCCTCGACCTCGAGCTCGAACACGGCACCAGCACCTACACCAGCCCATGCTCGTCCATCAACGCACCCATCTCCAGCTATCGCTCGTCCCGTCGGCGCCCGCACCTCGGCCCTGTCATCGGCGAACCCATCCCGCCAGGGCTCGCCCGTCGCACCCAACTCGACCTCGAGTGGAGCGGCCACGGCCACGCCCAACGCGGCTGCCGCTCCCAACTCCACCGCCTTTAGGCCGCTCAAGTCAGTACAGCACGCTTCCAGGGCTCCACCTCATGGTGCCACATGAGCACTGACCCCCTCCGTCCCCCGAGCTGCACAGTGTCCGAGATGCGCTGGCCTACCTCGACCGCGTCAAGCAGCAGTTCTCGGCCGAGTACACCGTCTACGACCAATTCCTCACCATCATGAAGGAGTTCAAGACCCAGGCGATCGACACACCGGGCGTCATAGACCGCGTATCCACTCTCTTCCGCGGCCACCCCTCGCTCATCCAGGGCTTCAACACCTTCCTTCCCCCCGGCTATCGCATCGAGTGCATCGTCTCGGGCGCCGGCAACGACGCCGGCGCAGCGAGCAACACCATCACCGTCACCACACCCCAGGGTACCACCACCAGGACCCAGGACGTTGCTGGTATCGAGGCTCGCGAGTTCGTCAATGCCGGTGGGGCAGCGACCCCCCAAGGCAATGGATCGGCTTCACCCTTGACCGTCGGCAAGCTCGCCTCCGCGATCGAACCGACTTCACACGTATCCGCCGCGGCACTGGCCGCACCCTCGGCAGCGTCCACGTCGATGGCGACCTCCAACAAGCCCTCGGCCTCGACTTCGACGCTCAACCCGGGTAATCCAACCTCACGCATCATCTCGCCCCCGGCCCCGATTCCTCCCTTCAATGGCGGCAAGTCTGCAAATGCTCAGGCCGGGAGCAGCGGCTCGTGGCAGGCGCAACAGCAGCAGCAGCCCCCTCCGACTGCTCCCAAATCCGTCCGGCCTGCCCAGAACGCTCCATCGGGACGTCAATCGAAGCGAGACGACGACGATCCCAAGGGCAAAGCTGTCGATGCGAATGGCGACTCGGCGATGAGCTCGGCTCAACCTCCCCCGCCCTCCGCTGGACCCCCTGCTCAACCGGCACTAGCGGCTCAAGCACCTACTGTGGTACCAGGAGCGGGTGCCCAACCGCAACTCGAGTTCAACCATGCCATCAACTACGTCAACAAGATCAAGAACCGATTTACCAAAGATCCCGATACGTATAAGACGTTCTTGGAGATTTTGCAGACGTACCAAAAGGAGATGAAGCCGATTCAAGAGGTGGGATATGATTCATATCTGGCTACGGTGTGCGGAAGCTGACAGTACCCCATGTCTTCAACAGGTGTACACCCAAGTCACGGCCTTGTTCCACACCGCTCCGGACCTCTTGGACGAGTTCAAGGCATTCCTCCCCGACACGAGCGAAGCCGGCAACGCTGCAGTCGCACCTGGAGGACCTGCCCCTCCACCTGTGGCGCAACCCACTTCCAAAAAGAGCAAAGACGGGTCACAGCAGCGATCAGCAGATGCCGGCTCGTCGCGCGAGGACGGTCGATCCGGACTTGGATCGAAGAAGGGGGCTTTTGCCGAGGAGAAGAAGAAGCGTGCGGCCGCCGGTGGTTCGGGAGAAAAGACCAAAGTCAAGCGTACGAAAACGCATCATGTCGATTCGCCACCTGTTACTGAGGCTCCTCCTCCCAAGGTCGATCGAATCGAGCGAACATCCGCGATGACGAGTCAGAGTCAGGCCGGACCACCCGTCGGTGAGCCTCTGCAAGGTCCACCCATGTACCACCCTCAACCTTATGGTGCACCCCCGGCGAACTTCCCCGGTGCGGTTCGATCGCGTTCGGCCTACGAAGCTTACCTCGCCGGCCATCGTACGCCACAACTCGTCCAAGCCGACGAGTTTTCTTTCTTTGACCGCGTCAAGAAGCACATCGATGACCGCACGTCCTACACCGATTTCCTCAAGCTGTTGAACCTGTTCACGCAAGAGATAATCGACACCAAGACCTTGCTCGAGAAGGCGCTCATTTTCATCGGGACCAGTGACGAGTTGTTCGCCCAGTTCAAGGAGCTCTGCGGCTGGAACCCCGTTAGTGATGGTCGAATCGAAGGCGAGGATTGGATCATTGACAACGAGCCGGCATGGAAGCGTCCTCCTGTTGACCTGAGGGAGACGATCGAGTACGGCCCTTCGTACCGTCGCTTACCCGAATCCGAGATCGACCTCGCCTGCTCCGCACGAGGCCCGCTCGAATGGTCCGTGCTGAACGATGAATGGGTCGCTTGGGCGACGTCGCAATCCGAAGGCTCGAACGCGCATCGCAAGAACCCTTACGAGGAAACGATGTACTACGCTGAACAGGAACGTCATTGGTACTCGTGGCATATCGAGTCGAACCTGCGCACGATCGCTCATTTCGAACCTATCGCCGCGAGGATCGCGCGCATGACCTCGGAGGAACGGAATGCTTTCCGACTTGATGGATTGGGAGGAACGGCTCCGAGTGTGTATGAACGCATCATCCGCAAAATTTGGGGTAAGGAGCATTGGCATGAGATTGTGCATTCGTTGTGCGAGAACCCTGCACAGACCGTGCCGTTGGTGTTGGCTCGGTTGAAGCAAAAGGACGAGGAATGGAAGCGGGCAGAAAGGGAGTGGAACCGCGTTTGGAGGGAGGTCGACCTCAAAAATTACTATCGAGCTTTGGATCACCAGGGTATTTTGTTCAAGGCTCTGGACAAGAAGGCGACGATGACTTCGAAAGCGTTGACGAACGAGGTCGAAGCACTCCGAAGGGACCGAACTCAAAAGAGGACCGATCTCGATAGCGACGTCGTGCTGAGGCCTTTGCACCAATTCGTCTTTGGGATGACGGATAGGGATGTGCTCTTTGACGTCATCAAATTGACGTTTTCGTACCTCGATCGAGAACAGAGTGGTTACAGCGTGCCCGAACGAGCTCGTCTCGAAGCATTTGTGCGACTCTTCATCCCGCTCTTGTTCGACATTCCTCAAGCCGAGATGGACGCGAATCTCGCACCTCAGGACGAGAGCCAGGACGCGCCTGGGGACGACGACGATATCGAGTCTGAAGCCGATGGCGAGAACGACAAGGATGCCTCGTCAGGTTCATCTTTGAACAAGCGCAACGGCGTCAACAAGAAAGGTGGAGCGGCCGATCTTCGCAAAAGGCTACTCAAACATGTCGCGAGCTCTTCGCGGCAAAAGGCCGGCTCGCGACCTGGTTCGCCGAATGGGTTCGATGATTTATTGGGTTCGCTGCCTCCTGGGACGTTGGGGGAACAGAAATGGATTCAGCTTTCGAGTGAATCGGAGGCGGATGCAGAGGCCGAGGCACCTTCTTCGCCGAGGAGGTACAATTTCTTCGCCAATGCGTGCTTCTATTGTCTGATTCGTATGCTTCATGTGAGTTCTCCTGTGGTTCGCAGCTGAATAATACGCTGTACTTGGGGCTGACTTCGCCACCTCATTTGATCGTACCAGACCGTCTACCACCGCCTGTTGGCGTTCAAGCAGCTGGCGAACGAGCTGAGCAAGAAGGAGCAGGCCTTCCGATTGAACCCTCTCGCCGTCGATCTAGGTCTCGCCCATCCGATGCCCATCATCGACGAAGGGCCCAACCCTGCGGAACACTACTACGACCACCTCCTCGACCTCGCTGAGAAGCTCTTCGAAGGCGATATCGATCAGCAGACGTACGAAGAACAGCTGAGGTTCATGGCGAGCATCAAGGCTTACCCTCTTTATACGCTCGACAAGCTCATCGGCGGTGTAATCAAGCATGTCCACGTCGCGAACAGCGATGCCAAGTCACAGGATCTGACAGCTTTGCTCGAGAAGGATCGCGCTGGGTCGTACTCGACTGCGAGACAGATGATTGCGTACAGAAATGAGGCCGAGGCCATCATTGGTAGTGATGACAACTTGTACCGGATAGAATGGGTGAGTGCAGGCAAGAAAAAAAGGTTGCTCCGAGATGCTCGTAGCTGAACCATACGTTGCCCATGCCGCTCAGATCCCGGAGTCGCAAGCGCTGACGATCCAGTTGCTCGGTCGCGAAGACCTGACCCTGGACGATTCGGACGACCCGCTCGAATACCAACTGCACCGTTCCTGGATCGCTTCGTACCCCCTCACCTCTGCGACCGAAGGGGTTGGCGCCAAAGTCAAGGCCCCCTTGTTGAAACGCAACCGCATGCTCTCGGCTTCCGAGGATCCACAAGAATTCGACCTCTTGCCCGGGCTGGAGGCCAAAATCGTTGCGGGCAACTACCAACTCAAATTCGTTGCCGGGACGGAGGATTATCTTTACCGCAAGAGACCTGTTACGAGGACGCCGACACCGCCGCCTGCTGTCGCTGCTGCTACACCGAATGGGACGGGCGAGACAAATGGAGATGCGGTGGAGGGACAGGTCGCGGAGGGTTCGACGTCAGAAACGGTCGATGAGGGGACTCTGTCACTGCAGAAACGAAGGGTGGCCAGGTTCGAACGATGGTTGGAGGCCAAACATGCGAAAAGGGCCCCTGCGGCTGAATCGTCTGGAGAACCGGCGGTGCAGTCTCAGGGAACGGCGATGGAGGAGTGAACGAATGGCTATTGAGTTAGGGCTTCTTGTTGTGTATCTTTTTTCCCACATTGGGGTTTCGATATTGTAACTCTTTTGTGTGATGCCTCCGAACTCTTTTAAAGCGTCAGCTGAGGTGCGATCGGCGCAGCGCACGTGCCTCGAGACGGCCGAGGCAGCCGGGGCTCTCCGACTCCGAGCCGGTCCGTGGCCAAGCGAGCAACTTAGCGAGTCACGGGACCGGGCCAGGGCGACCAGTCGCGCAGGCAGGACCTCGCTTGTCTCGCCACCACCCCAGAAGCATCTAGCACTGGGGCTTATCATCGGCATCCCCGCCACTTTGGCGAACGTGTAACGACCACAACCACTCCAGCTTACAACGATGCTGCATGATCGAGTACTCGTCCTCGTTTTTGCGACGATCTTATGCACAACGGCCGTGACGTGCATCCCACAGCGGCAATGGACTTGGAGCACTCCTCCCCCATCGCCGCCGGCCGATGACGACTCGGTTCGATCAACGCACGCCCACGCCCCCGCCCCCGCCCCCGCCCACGATAATGAGCCCTACCCTGCGTACTCGGACTCGTTCTCCCTCCGACAAGCACTGCACATCTCGATCAGGAACCGATCTGCCCCCGTCCTGCGACTCGACTACGACGGTGCGGATCTCACGGCTCTCGGTCTCGGCGGGATCGAAACGACGCACCCCGTCGAAGCGCTCACGACCACCACCTGGCGCGCCAATTCCCAGGCCGCTTTCGAAGCTTTTCGATGGGCGCAGTACAACGCCAAGCGAAGACGAGCGATGGCCGTTCTAGCGACGAAGGAGGAGTACGAGACGCAGGTGTTGGCCGATACATTCGGTTGGGACGAGGTCGAGATCAAGGCGCCTAACACGAGTAGCGTACGGACGCTGCAGTCGCTCGCCAAGATGGCGAATAATGCGTATGTGCCCTTTGATTCGTCCAATTGGTGGAATCTGACCAAGAAGTGGAATATCGTGAGTATGGACGATGCAGCCGAGAGAGCGCTGAGCGCTCCGCCGCCATCCATGGCGCCAAGCTCAATCTTCGGCGATCCGAACACAAGCCAGTGGCTGACGAGGCATTTTTCCGGGCAGACCGATTCTTTTGGATGGCTCGAGGACGGTTTGAGAGGACACGTGTTTGCGAACCCAACCAACACGACCGTCGTTGTCGCGCTCAAGGTATGCCCATTCGCTCGCATACATCGAGCTCGGAACGCATAGATCGCCGCAACTGACTCGATTCTCGCACTCACGATCTGCAGGGGACATCGGCGGCTTTCATCGGCGGAGGGGGGAGCACGTCCAAGAATGACAAGATTAACGTGTGTTTGGAACTTATCATTGGCCGCTTGAGGGCGTGATCTGACGAGGTCCTGGTACTACCCCACCTTTGCAGGACAACCTCCTATTCTCGTGCTGCTGCGCGCGCGTCGATTGGTCGTGGTCGACGGTGTGCGATTGCTACAACGGCACTTACACCTGTAAACAGGACTGCCTTGAACATGCCGTCATGACCAAGAGTGCATACTACCCTGTCGCCACTGTAAGTACTTTCTTCGGTGGTCTGCCTCGATGGATGCCCCGACACTGATCCGCTCCATCCTCACGTGCTCAGGATCTTTTCAACAACATTTCAGCGATCTATCCCCACGCTCAAATCTGGCTGACCGGACACTCTCTCGGTGGATCACTGGCGGCGATGCTCTCGAGGACCTATGCAGTCCCTTCGGTCTCGTTCGAGGCCCCGGGGGACTTTTTGCCCGCTCGCCGTCTACACCTGCCAATCCCTCCGCCCAAGTCGGGTCTACGAAACGCCGACGCCACGAAGGAGATCACAACACACGTCTACCATACCGCCGATCCCATCCCGATGGGTGTATGCACCGGTTCACTCTCGACATGTGGCGTGGCCGGTTTCGCCCTCGAATCGCGGTGCCATACGGGCGAAAGCATCGTGTACGACACCGTCGGTCGATTGGGATGGAGTGTCGATATACGCACGCACTCAATCAAACCCGTCATTGAGAAGGTGTTGATCCCCGAATGGGGAGTGACGGAGGAACAACGCAAGAAGGAGGAAGAGGAGAGGAAGAGGAAGGAGACATGTGAGAATAGGGATGGGGATAAGGGGGATAAGGAAGAGAGTGTAGGGGCGAGACGCCAGTCGGTCTGGTCGTGGGGTTGGTGGCCTTTACCTGGTGGAGGTGGGAAGAGCCATGATAAGGATCGGGACGAGTGCGATCAGATCCCACCGGAGGAACCGGATGATGGACAGCATTTTGGTCGGGGAGTTCCTGATGCGACCAGGGAGGACGACGGTGAATGCGTTGATTGCTTCAAGTGGGAATTCAATTGATCGCTGAGGGTTATCGGATTGTTGTTGTTGATGATGGGGATGGGATGGAGGGAACGCGTATCATAGCTTGATTTTTTGTTGTATGTGGTGGGTCGTTCTTTGTCGTTTGCTCTTGCATCTTCTGTTCTCTTAGCTTGTAATACACTTCGCGCATCCCGAGCAGCTTCCTCTTGGCTTCCGTAACAAACGGTTGGCTGTGATCTATCATTTCGGAACGCATTCGGATAGTACTGGACTTACTGGAAGCTTGTACTTCCATCGAGAGCGCTTCCATTGAAACCGCCTCCATCGAGAACACTGGAGTTTTGCGACAATCTAATGTCTGGCTCTAGACGCCGAAACTCCGACCACCCCGAGTGCTCCCAGTCTTAGTATTGCTCCTGAAAGGGCGGGAAGCTCCGCATCGTAGCGCTCACGTTTGCACTGCAGCAAGTTACCTCTGGTTCAGCAGATTCTGCCATTTTGACGGCACACCTCTTTTTTCTGCCTATCCGATTTTCCGCTCTGAAGAAGACAGAACCAATATAAAGTTCTTTGAAGTGTGAGTGCAAGATGATTACCGGCATGGGATGGTTGAAGGGGTCGCCCACACCTTCAACTCCGCTGACAAAGTTCATGATCGAAAGCTGGTCGACGACAGCGAGGTAGTCATGACGTCCCTTGAAACCTTGAAACCGTTAGATAGGCCGAGCTCTAAATCGATCCGTTGAAGAACGTGGTCGGGTTTTCGACTAATATACTTGTGTGAATGCGCGCGCGCCTTCGCAAAAATGAAGGACTCACAAGTCACAACTTTAATCTTCTCGTCGAGTACTAAAGTGATTCCCAGGTACAGCCTTGGATTTGACGAGTTGAGTTGAAGAATGGTCGACGCTGCCATGTGCCCGAAGTACCGGTGCCCTTCCATGAGCGAAGCTTCAGCGGTAGTAGCATGGATACTAGTTGCAACAGGCGGGGCCGGCGAGGATGGAGGAAGAGTCTCGAAATCAAAAACGTCGGTTTCTCGGCTTATTTATGTCTTGACAGACATTGGCCCGATACCAGTAGCCTAACCAAGAGAGTTGTCGGCCATCTGGATTATGCGCAACTTGGTCACTATATCCCTGATTCCGTCAGAATCGGCGAAACCCTCGAGGATATGCTCGTCTCCCTTCTAAGTGCTTAAGGTCCCGTTCTGAACTAACTGCTTCGCCCTTTGATCCAGGTTTGCGCTCTACTTTGCATTCCTTCGACGACTGCTTCAAGTTCGAGATCTGGGAATCGTCCACCAAAATTTGGGTAGGAAACTATACATTATGATCGTTACATCCATCACCAACCTCCAAGGCAAATATCCCGCTTTCCCGATTGCCTCCTATCTTTCCACCCCTTAACGGCGCATTTGCCCAAGTTGGAGGTGACGGCCCCGCTAGCGGGCAGCGCCCACGTCGCAGCGACTCTGACCCTGACCCTTTTTGTCCTCTTGCGTTCCTCAGAAGACACTCGAATTGTCCAATGTTTAGTACAGTTTGGCCCGAATTGGCGAGGACCTTCAACAACTATCGGCCAGATTGGTCTTCGGCTGGAAGCGATAGTGCTGTGGGTGCGGTCTTCGGGGCTGGACGTCTCGTGATATAGACTGACCCAGAAGCGCATGTTCGACCTTCAGGGATACTTGACTGGAGTACTGAATCTGTTCCAGCGCAATCCCACTGTCCCGACGACTGCTGAGTCGGCGAGTTTCTCCATGGAGTTCGAGCAAGGAGCGGACGCTACGTCGAGCTACTGGAAGCTCATATTCATGTTCCGACGTTGCGGACTGGGGGGCGAATTGCTGGAAACAAAATTGGTGGACCTCGACAACGAACAATCCAAAATGATTCAAGCCGCGGTTTCAGTGATCGGAGCAAAACACAAGATCGCCGTCATGCAAGGGGAAGCCAGGACTGCGAGGAGGGAACGAGCCTCAGACTCGGCGGAAGCGCCACTAGCTCGCGATGGCACCAACGCGGTCCTCAGAAGCTTTCAAGGTAGGTATCTATTTTTCCCTTGGTGTTGAAGATGGGGAGCGAGCTGACCTCATATTCCGTTCTGGCATGCAGTCCTTCGGTCAAGCCCGCATCCGTTCGATGTCTGTTTCAAGTTCAAAGACGACGATACCGAAGTATGGGAATCCTCCAGTTTCCTTGCAGCCAAGTCCAAATACTTCAAGACCCTTTTTGATTCCGAGCTGGCCGAGAAAGTATTGAAGACGGTAGGCGACGACCAGTTGTGCCAACAAGCGAGGCATCTCGTCGAAGTCACCGAATATTCGTCGAGCGTGTATCAAGCTGTCTTCACTTGGCTTCGAACGGGTCTCGTCAAGTTTGCGCCTCTCGGTGACACCCAGAAGGGAACTGAACCCGACTCACAGGTAATTGGAGAGATCGAATGCGACGTGACCGCTCTGTCGGTCTATAGGCTAGGTCACCACCTGCAACTCTTGGAACTTGTGGAGCTCACATTGGCCTGGGTGGACGACAATCTATCGCCGGACAATGTCATCTTTGAGCTCTCGAGGGATTGGACTGGCCTGCCGACGGAGATGAAGGAGAAGATTTTGGCGTTCGCAGTTGCAAATTGGGACGATGTCAGGAGATCGAAACACACGACCTCGGTGTTGAAGACGATTATTGGACAAGGACACCCAAGTGTTGCCCTCATCGAGCTCCTGCTCCTGGCTTTGAAGGTCGAGTACCAGGAAGTCGGATTGAAGTGGTGATGAAATTGAGGCGTTTGATGTAGCAACAGCAAATTATGCTGCCAAGAGATCCAGATGTCAAGCCAACTCCTCCACCCCTGGCTTTGAACGTGTTTTCCTGGAAGCCCGCCCACCTCCAAGCTTCCAAGTAGTGGGAAGCTCACATGAGTTGCAACTACGGCCCATCTAGCACATCTTCCGAACCCGTCCTGGCCAGACGCTCCTTCTTCCCTCTCCGTCCCGTTGAGATTAGGCAAAGAGAGGCCATACCCTCTTCTGAGGTGAGAGTGCAATATGAGTACCAGCGTGGGATGGAAGTGCCTAACTCACCATCTGCATTTCAGCCCGGTGACTCCAGGACGTAGGACTCCTGCGCCGTGACCCCGACATACAGGAGACGACTCCTTCATCTCACACTGCAATCATCATCTCGCTTCCTGAACACTTTTCCAGCGCAATTTTTCACCCATCACAACTCCAAAAATACAATTTTGAGGTTGACGCTTCTGCCGATGGACATCACCAATGGGACTGTGATCGAGTCGTCCATTGGTGGTTTTCGGTTCAGCGGTGCAAAACTGGCAGCCGAGTCACCGCCGCGTTCGAATCAACGATGAGCGAAAGGTCCAAGTCTACCCACTGCAGGCGGTCTTCACCTCGCACGGGCAGAATATCTCTCGACAGAGGATGCATTCCGAAACAATTGGTCATGAGAGACGATATAGATCCCCGACCACTGCATGCGCCGGACTAGGTTCCTCAGGATTTTCGTTGAAACACACTTTGAAAGTCGAACGAGTTACCAGTCGACTGTACATAGTGTTCATGGGAAATCGAGTCCAAAGACAATAATAGAACATGGGTCACATCGCATACTCGTGGCGAACTACCGGCGACCGGCGCTCCGCTTTATTCCGCAAGTCCGTTCGCAAATCTCCGCAACCAAGAAGCGCAACCGCCGCCGAGTCCGAGAGCTCGCCGCTCGTCTTTGCTGCCCCCACTTGCACTTCTCACGCACACTTCACCATGTCTGATCCCGCACTCGATACGTACCAGACTCCGTGAGTGTCATCTGAGCTTGGTATCTGTCCCGCCCATCAATCATCGAGTCTCTGGCCCATCAACCCTCCTGTTCCACGACTTACTCCTCCTCGATTGTTCGCCCCGAACGAGCAGTCTCTCGAGCCGATATGCCTCCAAGGAGATGGCCAAGCTGTTCTCAGCGTCCGTGAGTCCAAACCGTACAGCTGTTGCGCGGAACGCTTCCCCCACTGACACGCTATCTGCGCTCGCCGTCCTTCTCGCCTTCGCAAAGACCCGCTTCGGAACCTGGCGCAAGTTGTGGCTCACCCTCGCCACGGCGGAGAAGCAGCTCGGTCTCAACATCCCCGACAAGGCTATTGAGGAGATGAAGGCACACTTGGTACGGACGACTCCAGCCACAAGCTAGCTCAGCAAGAGACAGATTGGTCCCAGAGCTGGGCTCACAGCTCCGGCCTGAAAGGAGAGGCTGGCCCATTCAGGCGAGGGGAACTAGGGCTGATTCTTGTATGTTTGCCACCACCAGGACCTCGATGCGGCTCAGATGCAAGAAGCCGCCGTGGAGGAGAAGAAGCGCCGCCACGACGTCATGGCCCACGTCCATGTCTTTGGTCTCCACTGCCCGACCGCGGCCCCCATCATCCATCTCGGCGCAACGTCGTGCTACGTCACCGACAACGCCGACCTCATCTTCCTCCGCGACGCGTGCGACATCATTCTCCCCAAGCTCGCTGTCGTTATCCAGCGCCTCAGCAAGTTCGCCGAGGAGCAGAAGAACACGGCCACGCTCGGATGGACTCACTTCCAACCCGCTCAGTTGACGACCGTCGGCAAGCGAGCCACATTATGGATCCAGGTCGGTTGCATTGCATCCATTTATATGGTTCTGAGCCTGTACTTATACCCATGAGCTCAAACAGGAGCTTCTTTGGGACTTGAGGAACATTCAACGCGCACGAGACGACATTGGCTTCCGAGGCGTCAAGGGTACCACCGGTACACAAGCTTCTTTCCTCGCCCTCTTCAACGGCGATCACGACAAGGTGAGATATTTTTTTTGTGATGATTGAGTGTGACCTTGTTAGCGATACCAGTGCTCATCTTCCTTCTTCTACTCGTTGCTTAGGTCGAAGAACTGGACGCGCTCGTCACAAAGCTGTCCGGCTTCGGGACCGCATACCCCGTCACAGGCCAGACTTATTCGCGAAAAGTCGACATCGACGTTCTTGCTCCCCTCGCTTCCTTTGGTGCGACCGCACACAAGATCGCTACCGACATCCGTCTGCTCGCCAACCTCAAGGAGGTCGAGGAGCCCTTCGAGAAGGACCAGATCGGTTCGTCGGCGATGGCGTACAAGCGCAACCCGATGCGCAGCGAGCGTGTATGCTCGCTCGCCCGTCATTTGATGGTCATCCACCAAAACACGCTCATGACAGCGAGTGTGCAATGGTTCGAGCGCACCCTCGACGACTCGGCCAACCGTCGTGTCACCATCCCCGAGGCTTTCCTTACCGCTGACATCATCCTGACGACTCTCCAAAACGTACGTCAACCTGAAGCAAAGCTGAATGATCCACACGAGACTGACTATCGGGTACCATCTCATAGATTTCCGAAGGACTTGTTGTCTACCCCGCCATCGTCGCCCGTCGCGTGCGACAAGAGTTGCCTTTCATGGCGACCGAGAACATTATCATGGCGATCGTCAAGAAGGGCGGCGACCGACAAGAATGCCACGAGCAAATCCGCGTTCTCTCGCACGAAGCCGGAGCCGTCGTCAAGCAACAAGGTGGCGAGAACGACTTGATCGAACGAGTTCGAGCGAACAAGTTCTTTGAACCCGTTTGGGAAGAATTGGATACGCTTATGGACCCCGCGACGTTCGTTGGAAGGGCACCACAACAGGTCGATAGATTCTTGAAGGATCATGTCGAGCCGGCTTTGGCACCTTTCGCTGAAGCGCTCAAGTCGAGCGTCTCGGCCGAGTTGTCTGTGTAGAATTGTTGGGTCGTAGGACCGGAACTCTCATGGGGCCATCATCAATGCTATAGAACATTTATCAGTGATCGATCGAAGGTCGGGTTGAAGTCCTTCCAGAACATCTGGACCGGGCTATTGAATGAGCTGATGTTACAACACAGTACCAAGCTAACCTAACGACACGCGATCAATCCTTCTTCAAAGCGATATGCCTCAGCTCATTCTCGACTAATGTCCCAACTTTCTGCCCCTCCTCGTACTCAACAGGCGGTAGAGATATCTGCGACGTTCGATGAGCTTCTATCCACTCTGGCACCAGCTTCATCCTACCCGTCAACTCCCTGGGCTTCATCTGATAATCCGACGAAAGATGATGAAAGAACGTCGACGAGATCCTTATCAACGGCCTTTCCGGTGCCGATCTTTTCCTCGTCTCAATGGCTTCCAAGGTCCGTTTCGTACACGCCACCTCATGATACCCCGCCAAGATCAAACCCCCCGTAACATGCTCGAGTTGTTTCGCCGCTTGGACGAGCAGATGCCCGGGAGGCAACTTGACTGCGATCCTTTGGCCCGAGTTGCGGGCCCAGATGTGTAGGCCCGGGTACCGACTCCTCCCGTGGATGGTCAAAAAGTTGAGATCGGTATGGAATCCAGCAAAGATGGAATCGAGGTGACCGAACCTCGTCAAATCCGTCGCGGTCGGAGCAAGGAGATGCGGACCGTACGTCGAAGCTCGGAGGAATTCGGCCTGAGGTAGACCAAGACCGACGGCGAGCATCTCCGAGACGCCCGAGACGGCGGATCGGATGATGTTGCCCCATTCCTGCATGGAGGATTCCCACGTTGTGGCGAAAGCGGTTGGGATGACGTTGGGGATCGTCATGAATCCGAAAGAGGTGCTTTCGGGAGGCGGAGGCACGCCCATCCTCCAGAAAAATCTGCACACGATTCATCGTGGATGGTGCGGACAAGGCAAGCAGATCAGCGGCCTGAAAGCCTTTGTTCGACCCGATGGAATCTCATGTTCAGCTTATGACTAACCGACACTTTGGATCCGCCTTGTCGGCTTCCAAATCGAGCGGTCGTTCAGAAGGGTCGAGCGCGGCGATCACGGCCCGACACGAGGCGTCGGAGTGACATTTCGGTTTCTAGGTCGCTCCTGCTTGGTAGTGGAATTCTGGCCGAGTGTCCTTGAGGAGCTCCTCTTGTGACTGCGCGACGCGTGCGGTGGTGCTTCTTCAAGTAGAGGGTAACGTACCGCGTGGGCTTGCTGCAATGCCTCGGGCGATGTGGGATCCTGGCGAAAGATGTCGAGATCGATCAAGGGCAGCATCTTTTCGATTGCGTGGGGTGGACGACGGAGGATACAGGTGCGGGTGAGCAAATGCTCACCCCGCGCTCGAGGAGGTCAAAAAGTGTCGGACGATCGACCAGCACCGCCTTTCCAGAGTCTTCTTATTGCCTATGATGGTCGCATATTGACCCAAAGTGGGATTGAGACCAAGGGAGGTACCAATATATCCTCCTAATTATATGATGCTGATGCTATGCGATATTAATCTTCTCTAAAAACTCGCGCTCATCCGACCTGCCCCCGCCTCTAGAGCTTCTTCATCAGCTTTTCAGCAGTCTTGAGCTTCCCACCTGTCCTATCCAAACCCTTGTCCAAGTGATCCAACAGCTCTTCCTGCTCCGACAGCTCCTGACTAATCATCTCGCCCAATGCTCGTTGCCTCCTCAGCGCGGCCGTCAACGAGTCGAGCTTGTCGTCTTGCTCGGCAACGTACTGTTGCTGCAGTTGCATCAAGCCTGCGTTATCGAGTGGTCTTGTTTCGGCCGTCTCGACCGGTTGTCCCAACACTCGAGCGGCGGGTTTGGTCGACGAACGGGCACCCAAGAGCGCTCCTCTTTGAGCCGAGACGGGTTCTTCGGGTTTCCCTATTGATGCTGCACCGACTCGAGGTACAGCCGCAGCGATCGCGCCCAACGTCTCTGTCTCATCCTGCAATTGTGCAATCAAGTCCCCTCTCCGTTGCAGTTCCCCTTGCGGCAGTCCCGTCTTGGCCAATCCTGCAAGCCCTTTGGTCAAAGTGCCGAGCCGAGCGACAAGCGACACGAGCCCCCGCTTGCCTTCTTGTCCTGTCGCATGGGCACTATGATCCCGTTGCAATAGCAAAGCATCCCTCTTTGCGAACGTGGCGCGTAGTTCCCTGGCCAACACGACGAGCGCTTGCTGCTCCGTCATCCATGTCAAAGGCGTGAAAGCCGATCCTTCCTCTTCCGTCATCGAAGGCGCGGCGAGAAACTCCCTGAACGCCTTGGACGAGGCCCACCGACGATCTTTGTCGGCCAATAAACCCCGCAAGAAGTTCTCTAACCCTTGCCGTCGTTGTAGGAGCTGAGCCTCGGATAGGTTGCTGCCACTGCCCCCGCCTACGCCGACGAGAGAGAAGATCGACGACGCCCCTCTCCGCGATGGCAAAGCCAGGGGTACTTTATGCCCTGCGTTCTCGGTCTGCAGGTCTTGGACAAGTTGCACAAAGGCGTTGTAGCGGTGCGAGACGGAGTAGACGCGGGAAGGGGTGGTGACGTCTATGTGATAGACGATGTGTGCCGGGGCGGGAGTCGACCTCAGCGAATGGGAAGGCACAGAGATGGACTGGATCACGGTGTTCGGAGCCAATGATAGACTCGGCATCTTTGGTCAAGTACTGTGATGTGTGGGAATTCGGGCGTCAGTACGAGCCGTTCACTTCAGACGGCGTGATGCACGGCGAGTGGGCAGGAACGACGTCACCGCAGCCACGAGGCGGTGCTGACAGTGCAGCGAAACTTACGAGGAAGCTCCTGTGTATAGTACGCAAGCCCTGGCAAGCGTCTTTCCGGCTCCTCAAGCGAATGGCTTGGCGATGGGTATCTCCGAAGATGACGAGCGAAAGAAAGCCAGAGGGCGATGGAGTGGGGGGAAATTGAGGGAGTAGATCGGACATCTAATGATCGCGCCTCCATGCCGTAACTTCTCCGAACGAGACAGTGCAGGAAATGCAGATCCGCGCCAGATAATTGAACTTGGTAACTAGATAAATAGGTAAACTCTAATTTTCGGAACACAAATCTTGTATACGATCCTATGTGCCATGGTTCGCGAATCAATCGGCGGGGGAAAGCTCAACTCGGGCACACGTGCACGTGACCGAAATGACGAACCAGCCCTCTGTCCGAGGCGGGCTGAGCGAGTCGCGGCCGGCCTGCAAGCAAATCATGTACGAGTACAAGCTGGGGCAGTTGGTAAGGAAAGAAGTGCCTCAGCCTTAGGTCTAGATCCAGCGGTGCCGCTCCCGAGTCTCAACGCTGCCCTGTGGCACGTACAAGCTTCATTTCTCATTGCAGTCGTGGCACTGCCGGCGAGTCGGCGGCGAGTCGGCGGCGGTGAATCATGAAGCCGTGAAGACTGGGCCGCTTTGAGACAGGCCATTCGCGCGTCATGGTATCGCCACGGCGAGCCACGGCGAGCCACGGCGAGCCACAGCGGCGCACTGTTCGACTCGCAAGGACGGGATCCCCACTGAGTCGACCTCTCCTCTACTTTCTCCCTTCCATTCCTTACACTCCCAGCACATCACAAGCAGACATTCCCTTCAGTATGTTCTCGAAACTCAGACGCAAGCTTGACAAGGATTCCGGCTCGGACCCCGTCGAACGAAGCACCGATCGAGGCTCGGAGTCCGAGCCCCCGCCCCTCTACGGCGCCGATGAAGGAGCTTCATCGTCGCAGCACCAGCAGCAACAACAGCAGCCACAACCTCCACAAGGCTACAACGACAGTAAAGGCAACCAGTCCGATTATCAACAGCCTCAACAGCACTACAACCAGAACGCTCTACCTCAATGTGAGTCACCCGAGTCGTGCAAGTTGCTCACCATTCGGCGGTGTCCGGATCCGGATCCCCACATGCGGCCGGATCGCGATCGTAGGTCTCACGCTCGTACTGATCCGAGCCTCGACCATGATTGGTTTTCGCTGCGGCAGCCTTCGGTCAAGAAGGTGCTCCATTAGAGTACCACATCTACAGGGCGCCGGGCAAGTTTCGTGATGAGATCGTCACAGGTAAGTTGTCGCACGCAGATCAGAGGCACCCTCCTTTTTGAGATTGCAAAGCACGAACATCTGACACTGGAACCGATCATGCCTCTTCGTCTTCGAATGGGCCTAACAGGACCCGACA
Organism: Microbotryum saponariae; assembly: GCA_900102585.1. NCBI lineage: Eukaryota > Fungi > Basidiomycota > Microbotryomycetes > Microbotryales > Microbotryaceae > Microbotryum > Microbotryum saponariae. The sequence goes on along the minus strand of FMWQ01000050.1, from coordinate 736,229 downwards.
AGAACTTCATCTAGTGAGCTTCTCTAACAAATTGATTGAACCTTTCCAACATCCTCCTGATTTATTTCCACTGCTTTGTCTTGAAGCTACTACATCGATTACAGTATCCGCTTTTCCGGCGCTCAAACCGTGATCACCAAAGGCGGGCAAGATGGTGAGTGAATATTTACTCTTTACTCCTCGAGATGTAAACTTTCCGGAAACTCAAGCCGTGCCATGTTTCAGGGCCTCTGGTTTGTACCTCTAGCCAAGGATGGTCAACAACAAAGAATATAACCATGGCGTAAGTCCCCCAAGTCCTGCTGCGGTGAACGGACCCCGAGGACTCTGACTGATCCATCCCGCCACTGCCCTCCACCGTAGCAATGGATGGACGACGCAGCTCTTTCGTACCAACGCGCTCACTTTTTCGCACGAGTACCGTGGCTTTGATGGCCAATCGCATTTCAAATGGGTCGTCAACCGATTCACAAATGATTTCACCGTTCGTCCTTCTACTAAGCCAGTCCAGTCCTTCCTTCGCGAAACCTACCGAACTAACTCGGACGTCGCGGAAGAAATAGCTCACTACAAAAGCACCAGATGGCTCCAAAATATTCGTGGCGAAGTGGGACAATAGTCACTTCTCCTTTATGAAAGAGGGCAAACTGTTCATCAGTCCGGTGCGCACCGCATTCGTCTCAGTATATTTTGCGGCAAGGCGCCTTTCAACCATAACTGATGAACCTAACACACGTGTTTTACCACTACATAGGCCTACGCAAATGAGACCGAACTAATCGTGATAACGGGGACCGCGGTCTCAGGTAAGTCAAACGTGCGAATCAGTTCCAGCCGCTCATACGCTGATGCTCAAACTACTGGCGTTGTAACTGTCAGAGTGGCTTCACGAGCACAATAGATGAACATAAATTTGAGTCGCAAAATGAGCGGTGTATTATTATGCATTCATACCGGAATTATTTCCTACCATGCTCCGATGTGTAGCGTTAGCCTTACTCAGTGATTCTTGGAGACACTCCGCGATTCAAGCGCATACCCCTTTGAACTTTCCGAAACGACAGGTCTTCACCGAACGACGTGAGAGTATACGAATACAGGTCAAAACCGCATGATGATTCAAAGACCTTTGACTGAGGACGCCCGGGCAATTCACCACAAGTCTCGGTCTCTCGATGAACTCCGGTTTCGCTTCCGACGCCGCTTCCGAGAGAACGCTTGCGGCTTCGAATCCAGATACCACCTACCGTGTCGCCGGGTGTCATCAAGCTATCCAGTGACGCAGTATTCTGTTTCACCTCTCTTTCCATCTGCACGCTCCAAAGTAAACTTGATTTTCTCTGACGGTGATGATCAAAGATTACAGTCAGACTAGGCGCCGGTCGAACGGACCAGTGCCCGGCCGCACGCGAGATTCTGAGCCCGACCCACAGTGACTAAAGTAAAGTGTCCAGGTGAGCCCAGGTGAATCAGAAGGCATTGTCGTAGCAGCGACAAAAAATAGCGTCCAGTGTCCCGTGATCTTATCGGTGTCGCTCCCGTGTACTGTGGTACTCGGGATCCCGTCGCGTGCAGCAAAGTCGGAAATGAGGCTCCTGTTGTCGGAAATGAGATGGGACTCCTGATCTTGTCGGCTGCATTAGGGTACTCGGGTCACGCGGGCGTCGGCTAATTCGGTGGTCTCGGAAATCGGGTTGGAGTCGCTTAGTCGGGAAGCGCAGATTCGGCTAACTCGGCCTAGCGTCACATGAGCGGATAAAAGTTCAGAGCAAGAGACCGTGTGACAGGACGAAGTATGGCGTGATCAGGACGAAGTATGGCGTGATCAGGACGAAGTATGGCGTGATCAGAAGGCCGAGTGTCGGAAAAGAGGAGGAAGCTGGCCGGAGGGATTGGAGTGTCCTGGCGTTGGAGGGAAGACTCGCTTCTTGTTCGGAGAGAGACCACTAGACTAGACACGACTCAGACCGACTTTGGAGGGAGGCGACTTTCGGAGGGGAGGACCGCTTGGAAGAGGACATTTCTGCAAATCTATCATTCTCGGTTTCATTATCTGCGTGTTTCTCGGTTTCGGCATCTCGGTCTCTGCGCTTCGATAGCAATCGCCCCCCCCCCCCCCCCCCCCTTTCTCTGATCGTCCGCTCACTATTACCATAACTGGGGAGTCAGCCGGGATTTCTCTTTGTTTCTGCACAAAGGACGCCCTCAAGCCCTAGCCCGTGGTCAGCATCGACGATCTCAACTTGCCTTCGACACATCGTCATCGGCAGCCCCTGGATATCTCGGAAGGAGGAAAGGAAGGAAAAGGAAGGAAGAATGGCGGAACACTTGGCATTACATGATTTGGAACGAAATGGCGAAGGCAACGGAGGCGGAATGGGAAGGGATGAAGCACACAGGGCGGATGGAAATGGTGACGGAAGGACTAGGGACTTGGGTGGTGATGGCAGGACTCATGAGGGGCTTGGAGATGGAAGGGAGGAGAGGTGGAATGGGAGGAGGAGTGGAGGATGGGATAGAGGCAGGGATGAGGGATGGGGAGTGCAAGGAGGAATGGGTGGAGCAGCTGCGGCGGAGATTGCGGAAACATTGGCAACCCTTGCAACCCCTTACTTAGCGAGGAATGTTGCGTACCCGTTGAACGGTCGTAACGCGGAGAAGTTCTTGAGGGAGTATGAGCCCCTATTTAGCGCGCGCTTCACGACCCCTGAGATGTACTGCAAACATCTTCACAATGCGGTGCCTCATCGTTTCATGCGAGTGATTGAGGAGTGGGATGAGTTTAAGGATTTGGACTGGGAGGGGGTGAAGGAAAGGATGGTTGAGGAGTTTGGGGAAGGGGACGATGACGATTCGCCGGACCGTCTATATGAGGTGATTGATCGTCAGTTGGAGGGACGGAGGAAGATCAGGACTCGGCAGGACCTGGATGACTACTACCGCCGCTTCAAGCGTCACTCTGAGCCCCTGGTGAAGAAAGAGATCCTCTCGTGGCAGAGTGAGTCGTCGCTGTTCCTCGAAGGTTTACCTAGAGAGCTGGTGAAGGAGTACGAGTCACTTCGTAAATTGGCGCGTTCCCTTCTTCCTTCGGTGGAGCAAATGGCCAGAGACAAGGAGGCGGCAACCGGCTGGCGAGTCACAAGCGCTGAGATGGTGGAGATCAGGAAGAAGCACAAGGAGGATGACCTGAAATACCGTCGAGAGCTTCATATCGGGGAGTTGTATGGAGAGATGCTCAAGCTGCTCAGAGGAGGAGGTCGTACGTCGCGTCGAGGAAGGGATACCCGCAGGAGAGACTTCTACGATTCGGACTCAGACTCGGAAGAAGAGGCAGAGGATCGCAGGGATAGGTGGCGCAACGACAGGTCGCCCAGTCCCGCGCCTAGGAGTGTTCGTTTCTCGGGATTGCCCCTATCTTTCATTCGTCGTCAGGAGTCAGAGTCCACGCCATCGACTGCCACGCGATCAGCCTTGTCTTCCAAGAGTCGATCAGGAGCGGGAACGGAGGACAATGGATCGAGGAGCTCGAGTCTGCCGGACGACTTCATCAACGACTTTCGCCGCTTGGTTGTGAACACGACGACGATGTCGCAGGAACTGGCAACGATGAAGCAGGAATTTGCTCGCTTCCAACAACCTGGCCCTTTCTACGGCGGTAATGTTCAGGGTCCTCAGCAGGGGCAATTCGGTAACCAAGGGCAAGCTCAGAGGGGTTCTCAAGGCTTTGGCTATGGAGGACTGGACGCGAACATGCGAGGGGGACAGACTCGACCCAACGGATACGCTACTGGCGCCAATGCAACTCCCTATACGCCTCGTAATTCTGGACTCGACTGTCGTGGTTGCGGACTTGGAGGTCATCCGACGCGCGCCTGTCCTAAGGTCTTGGAACGTAAGTCGAAGGGGGACGTGACTGAAGGAGAATCGGGGAGGTATTATTTCCGGGGTCGCGAGTGTCCATTGCCGCACCGTTTGCCGGAGGGGATGCCGACGTATGAGGCTCTTTGGGATGCGTGGGAGAAGGGTTTGGAGCAGAGGAACGGGGCGAACCGGGGAGGAAATGGATCGATGGGACAGGACGGTCAAGGAACGGGATCGGCAATGCGCACGAACGTTGGATTCTTCTCTTCGGCGGACGAGCGGGAGGAGGACGAAGCCCCTTTCGATGTTTACGCGGCTTCCCGACAGGTCCGTGCGCGCACTCCCAGTGGACCTTACGAAGAGGCGGCGAAGAAGCGTGCGGCGGAGAAGGCGGCGAAGGACAAGACTGTTCGTGGTGAACCTCGCCCTGTTTCAATCCCACCTCGTGTTTCGTTTGATCCGTTGGCGAAGGAAGTAGGAAAGGTCAAGGTGGAAGCATCGGAGGCGCCGTTGAGGGACGAGGAAATGACGGAAGCATCGGCCGCCACGAACGCAACATCCACTACTCGTCGCCGGGCTGCTCAAAGTATGCTGCGCACTCCTGTCTCACAGCGTTTTTCGGTTCCGTCGGCTTTGGAACACGTCCTCAACGGCACCAAGGTCGAACTTCCTCTCGGTATGCTTCTCGCGGTTTCAAACGATCTTTCCAAGGGTGTAGCGCAGCAATGTCAACGTCGCCGGGTTCCTATTGATGCCACGACTGCGTCCGGATATCATGACGAGATGACGGAGGACGACTACGACACTCACATCCTGCGAACGAACTCCGGTTTCAAGGATCAACTCTCCGCTTACTACTGCGCACCAATCGGCTGTATGAGGGTCGTCATCAACGGAAAGTCTGTTCTCGCCTTGGTCGATGGTGGTTCTCAGGTCTCGCTCATTCAGGAGGCTACGTGTCGGGAGCTCGGTATTGCATGCACTTCGACGGTCGGTCATTCGTTGCGCTCTCAGAACGACGGAGTTAAAGATCTCGGAAAGGTTTGCAGGAACGTGGCAGTGGGAGTGGGAGGTTCGGAGGTCATCTGCAAGTTCTTCGTGTCCGAATCGAGTTCGACGCAACCGGCGATTTTGCTCGGAAGTCCTTTCATGGCGGCGGCTCGCGGCAAACAAACGTGGCATGCGGATGGTACTTCTTCGTTGAACATGGAGATCGGAGGGGTTTCTATGACGGTGGACCTTTTGTCGGTTGGGTCGACGATGACGACGATTAGGGAGGACAGAGTTGGAGACGGGAACGTTTGAGAGCATGACAACACCCGGGACGACTCGTCGGAAAACTAGTGGAGGTTGGACCTGGCGCACTCAACCTCTTTCATCGAGCCGATCCAGACTGTAACACTATCAAGGGGGAGGTGTACGATACGGAGAACGACAACCTTCCATCATCTGCGCGCGGCTATGGCTTCTCCGCATCTTCTCGCGGTTTTGTCACGGCTTTTAGGCACAAGGAGTTGTTCGTTAGTGAGGGGGCAAGGGGCGAGGGGTGCGAGAAAAAGGATAGGGGTCAGGCGAAGGGTGTAGGGCCCAGAGGACTGGGGACTGGGGACGAAAGTTTTGTCTGGGGGGAGGCAGGGTCCAGGAGAGGGAAGATTAGCAGGAATGGAAGAAAGGGGAGGGGAAGGCAAGGATGGATCAAAGGAAGGATCGGCAGAGGCAGGGCAGTCGGGAGCACCGGGTGGCGCGGTCGAAAAATTAGAAAAGGCGACAAAAACAGACTCCTTAGACCTGAGGCATGGATTGGCTTCGATTTATACCACTTCAATTTGCCGAAGGCTTACGACTCCAAGGAGAGGTCAATACGGGTGTGCGTTTCTGGAAATGCCTGCGGGATGCTCAAGCGGCGTAAGAAGAGGAATTGGATGAGTCGAAGGGGTCGGTCTTGAAGGTGTCCTGGACGGCCACAACAGTGGGAAGGAGAAAAAACAAGGGTCGGGAGCTCAAGGAAGGAGAAGAACCGAGGGTGATGAGTGCGTACGAGAAGGTTGGGTCGGTTTGACCGAGGGGTTGAACGTGGCGGTGAATGATTTTGGAGGGGAGGGAGCGCTGAGCGATGGGGAGAAGAACTTGATTTTAGGGTTTTGAGGGGATGCGAGGAAGTGAAGATGCATGATTTGATGGAGTGATGAGCGGAAGAGTAACAGAGTTGGTGGGGGTCTGCGATAGGTCGGACATGCTGGAGGATCGAGTGTCGCGAATGGTGGAAGAAGGAGAGAAAGAGAGGCCTCTCAACACAGACGCGTTTTTTAAGTCAGTGGGTCGGGGCGGCCTCCTCGTCTGGGGGGAGTTGTGGTACTCGGGATCCCGTCGCGTGCAGCAAAGTCGGAAATGAGGCTCCTGTTGTCGGAAATGAGATGGGACTCCTGATCTTGTCGGCTGCATTAGGGTACTCGGGTCACGCGGGCGTCGGCTAATTCGGTGGTCTCGGAAATCGGGTTGGAGTCGCTTAGTCGGGAAGCGCAGATTCGGCTAACTCGGCCTAGCGTCACATGAGCGGATAAAAGTTCAGAGCAAGAGACCGTGTGACAGGACGAAGTATGGCGTGATCAGAAGGCCGAGTGTCGGAAAAGAGGAGGAAGCTGGCCGGAGGGATTGGAGTGTCCTGGCGTTGGAGGGAAGACTCGCTTCTTGTTCGGAGAGAGACCACTAGACTAGACACGACTCAGACCGACTTTGGAGGGAGGCGACTTTCGGAGGGGAGGACCGCTTGGAAGAGGACATTTCTGCAAATCTATCATTCTCGGTTTCATTATCTGCGTGTTTCTCGGTTTCGGCATCTCGGTCTCTGCGCTTCGATAGCAATCGCCCCCCCCCCCCCCCCCCCCCCCCCTTTCTCTGATCGTCCGCTCACTATTACCATAGTACACTCCTACGGGGAGTTATACAGGATCCTGACCAAACGTCGTTCAAAAGCCCGACAGCTCATTACAAAAGGGCTGGATATTACAGAGACTGTCGTCGCAAAATGGAACTGCAGCAACTTCTCCGTGTCCAAGAAAAGTTCATCAAACCGATGCGCACAATACCTTACCTTTCACTCGGGCTTCAAGATGACTATCCCAGCCTCGGGTCTTTCTTCCAGCTGCCCTAGCTAAGCTTCTCGAAGGTAACACCGACTCGAGAAGAAGCCGATTCATTGAGAACATTGAGAACGGATCTTCTTTTTTGGGTCAAGATACATAGACTGTCCAAGATCATCGCCAAGTTTGAGCTGACGAAGAACCGTTTCGAGCTACTACATAGTATCATACAAACAGTGATGACCAGGGGTCCCGAGTTTTATGAGAGACGGGCGCCGGGCCGAATAAAGCAAAGGTGGACGAAGAAAACATGATGAACAACGAAGGTAAAGAGAGTGGGGAAGGCTGTACAACGTCCAAAGGACGCTGGACCTTCATCTGATTACTTGAACATTTCAGGGTAAGGCGGGAGTGGTGGTCATGATCACGAGCATAGGGGTCGTCGTGACAATAGCTGGAGTGGTCGTGACAATCGCTGGGGTCGCGTGGTAGCCAACTCGGGTGTGGTGGTTGCGATTGGTAGACCCAGCGAAGGGGTAGTAGTCGCAATCGGGAGACCAAGGGAAGGGGTAGTCGTAGCAATGGGAAGACCAAGAGAGGGAATAGTCGTCGCAATTGGAAGCCCGAGGGAAGGAGTGGTGGTCGCGATCGGCAAGCCGAGAGAAGGATTTGTAGTGGCGATTGGGAGGCCAAGCAACGGGGTAGTAGTGGCGATCGGGAGACCAAGAGAGGGAGTGGTCGTGGCAATCGGGAGACCAAGGGAGGGGGTCGTAGTGGCAATCGGCAAATCGAGCGATGGGGTGGTAGTCGCGATGGGCAGCCCAAGCGAAGGAGTCGTAGTTGCGATGGGCAGACCGAGCGAAGGCGTAGTATTCGCAATCGGGAGACCAAGAGAAGGGGTAGTTGTAGCGATAGGCACGCCTGAGGTAGTGGTGGGAATGCCAGCAGCGCTCGTGGTTGTAGTCGTGTGAACGCCTCCAGTGCTCTGGGTGGTGGTGGGATCGGCCTGTCATTTGTTCGACTTCAAAGAGTAGCCAGGCTCACATCCGCGCAGTGTCCCATCAGAATCGCAGGAAGATGCGTGTCTGTCAAAGCTGCGGCAGCGTCGGCATTGGCGACCTGGAAGGTCGAGGCTGGATGGTCAGTGCGCAGCAAATTGGGCGAGCGTGAGGAGCTTGAACAGAACGAACCACTGGGGGCGAGGTAGAGGTCACCGGTGCATGACACCGCCGTACATACCCCTTTCATGGGTACACCATAGTTGCAGGCGACTGACTTGCCCGAAGACTGGTCACAACGAGCCGCGTTGGTGTCGGGGCAACGACGGCAAGACGCGCCTGTGACGAGGTCAAAGCAACGAGTACGCGTAGAAGGAAGGGTGAAGGGCGAGGGGTCAGTTCCTAGCTACACGTGTAAGGATTGAAGCGTTTGCACACCCTTGTTGGCATGGACTTACCATCCGCGGTGACATATCGAGGACCGGAGCAGCCAATGCGTGCACGGCATTGCCCATTGCTCACGCGGCCATACGAGCAAGCCGTGGGACGGTTGCGGTTGCAGCTGGTCGCGTTGGTGAGCTTGGTCGAGCATTCGAAGCACAACTTAAAAGCTTTGCTGTAGTACTGGGAGGGACTACACTGCGGGGTTTGGGGGGCCGGCATAGGGGCCGCCGAGACGGCGACGAGCTGAATCAAGAGGAGCGCAAAAAATGCGGCTCCGGCAGACATGACGTGTCCAGATGGTCGCAGGCAATTCTTCCGACGAGGTGATGGTGGACGAAGGACAAGAGTAAGTGTGAGAATCGAGAGGAATAGAAGAGGAATGGGCACTTCATCAAATGTAAACCCCGAAGTCCTAGTCGCCGAAGGTGGTTGAACGCCGGGGTCCGGTCACGTCGGCCAGGGGTAAACGCCTTCATCAGGGGAATGAGACGCTCGGCGAAGTATGGCGTGGCTCTGGACCACTCTAGATTTCAAGCGACACGCCTACTGACCCTGGGCTGAGGGCTGAAGGTCAAAGCCCACTGCTGTCTGCTCGTTCTCAGTGGAAGGTGCCTGGCATAAATGAAGACCGCCAGCTCAAGGCCCAGAATGCTCTTGCGGCAACCTGCAGGCGCGATTGCAAATTGTGACGCGAACTCCGCAGCTTCGCCCACAAATCGCGAAAAGCGTAGTCTCAAATAGGGGGTGGGGGTCAAAGCTGATACTTTTTTCTCATCTTGTGTACCGGATGGCTGGTGCGAGTTTTTTTTGCAGTGAAATGCCGAGGTAGCGAGCAAGTGAGTATGATCGAGGGGGACGGACAGCTGGCGCCAACTTTGCGGCGATGTCGGGCGAAACGAAGCAGCAAGTTCGTTTGCCAACTATGCGAAGGAGGTGCTCACTTGTCTTGAATCAGTGATAAAGGTTAGAGATGGCCGATCCGAATATTAAAAACCGACAAACAGCGATCGATCGAAGTGAGTGTCTTACATAGCCGCTGAATTGCTAGGTCAAGTGAGACACTCCCGCGGCACGTTGACGAGATGAATTATCGGCTTCATTTCGGAGATCGGGCTCTACGATCTCTTCCCCGGCCCCCCGGGGAGATCAAGTGATCCTCGACTTCGGTGGCCGATGGCCGATGGGATAGAAGGTCCGAGACCACGCTACAACAGGTAGGCCATGTACCTGGGTGTCTACTCGAGCGAACATTGCTTTGTCGATTTTCGTCGCGTCGCGTCACGACCAGTAAGTGCCTGCCATCAACGGTCCTGGGCTCGGGCTCATTCATCAATCAGATCAATCAGATCAAAGTCGCCGCAGCCGATCACAAGAATTCGGGACCGTCGAGGGGCGTCAACGCCAAAGCGCCATGTGTTCTCCTGGACTATGGTGTTTCTACCTCTGAACGAGCCGTTCCCGAATTTGTGGATCGAATGTTACATGACTGTGCTCAGAGGAGTTCTCGGCGAGTAGACCGACGTTCGGGTGCAATCCGGCGCCGCTCGACGACCGGTGAGTCCGTGGCCAATGCGTGACCGAGACGTCGCTGGATTTAGATTACATGGCAAGGTTGTATTACGCGACATGTCAATAATGTATTGAAACTCGAGGAATGGCCAACTTAGAATTTTCTGTGGCCGTTTCCTCCTTCCGCAATGAAAGCTGCGGTGTAGTCGCGGTTCTGATCGCGCTGTCTCGCCTCGAAACCAGACGCGTCGACCGGGGATCATATGGCGGTGGTAGCTTTCCATTCCATTGTCTACTTGCCGAGAAACCCGCTGCACAGATTACCTACGAACATGGTAGCTCTCATGCACCAACTGGTGGTACTTCGGCTTCATTGCGAGGAAGCAGGCACCCAGGGACCTGTAGGTCCCATCGCGGCTCCTAGGTTCCAGGTTCTCGGCCCCGGTTAGGGGTGTGGCTCGATGAACGAGTCTGATAATGACTAGTCCACTGACGTGAACATCGCAAATACGACAGTCGAAGCGTGCTTGACTACCGTCAGGTCGAACATCTGAGACGGGCTCATGTTCGTGGCTGACCCTCCATGAGTTTCGTACCGTGACGACTTCAAGGTGCTCACGCCGGCGCGGCAAGCGCTGCAGCGCGCAGAGACGCGAGAAAGCGCGCAGAGCGAGCCAGAGCCTGCCAAGTGCCTGCCAGAGCAGGCCAGAGCGGGGCCACGTAGTCGGTCCAGCGACAGGTGCGCCTCGCGCTGGTCAGCCCGACTCCGCCTTCTCACCGCGAATCGCACTCGACTCGCCCCTGCACGTCTTCGCTCGATCCTCATGGCCGACAAGTCGTCTTCAGGTGGCAGTGGTGCGTCGGCGTCCGGGTCGAACCTCGCGTTCACGCTGGTGGCGGACGACCATGACTCGCTGGCGACTACTCAGGACCTGCGCGCCGCGTTGGAGAAGGGCACCGACGAACTCAAGCTCGACACGCTCAGGAGGATCATCATCTCGACGCTGAATGGCCAGCCTCATGTACGTGTGGGCATCGTTGAGCGCTGTGCTGCGCGTGGGGGATGCCCCGTGCGATGAGGGGAGCCATCACACCCCGTGCGACGACGCGGCTGGCGATCAAGCATCCTCCTACAGGGGCAGTGCTGACTCGTTGACACCCGACCCCTACCCAGCCGAACCTGCTGATGCCCATCATCCAGTTCGTGCTCCCGTCCAAGAGCAAGCACATCAAGAAGCTGCTGCAGTCAGTCCGCTCATCTCCTCACCGTGTCGACGCGCGCCGTCGGGGCGTGTACGGCCCACCGCAGCAGCAGGTCGCGACCGTTCCCAGACCAGGCACTGACTTGGCAGCACCCACCATGCAGCTTTTACTGGGAAATATGCCCCAAGCTCGACGATAATGGCAAACTCAAGCAGGAAATGATCCTTGTTTGGTGAGTCGCCCGAACATCGCCGCCGCGCCTCGCCAGCCTCGATCTTGTGGCTAACCTTCGCCGGTCCACCTGCCACGCCACAGCAACGCCATTCGGAACGACTTGGTCCGTCCAAACTTGGCTCGCAGTCGGCGAATCACAGAGCTCACACGCCGCGAGCTCCTGCTGACCATGTCCCCCTCCCCCTGCCACGCAGCAACATCCCAATGAATACATCCGAGGCGCGACCTTGCGCTTCTTGCAAAAGATCCGGGAACCCGAGTTGCTCGAACCCTTGGTCCCGTCATGCCGCACTTGCCTCGTCAGTCCCCCATGCCGAGCATCGTATTCGAAGACCCTCGCTCACATCTCGACGCGTTCGACCCTCCTCTCCCCCGCAGGAACACCGACACTCGTTCGTGCGCAAGAACGCCGTCATGGCCGTGTTCCAGATCTACAAAAACTTTGAATACCTCATCCCCGACGCGCCCGAGCTGATCCAGACCTTCATGGCCGCCGAATCCGACACGACCTCGATTCGTAACGCGTTCATCATGCTCCAGGCGACGGCTCCCCAGCGCGCCGTGGAGTACTTTTTGTCCATCTACGACCAGATCCCGAGTCTCGACGAGATGATGCAACTTTCCGTCATCGAGTTGATCCGCAAGGAGAGCAAGGGATCCAACTCAGAGGGGGCTCTCAAGGTGAGCGGGGCCCGTCTACGGCGGACCTGTGACGGCGACTGACGACCCCGGGACTTTGCTATCACCAGGCCCGGTATATCAAGTGCATCTTTGAGCTACTCAACTCGGGATCCCACTCGGTCAAATACGAGGCTGCGACGACCCTCACGACCCTCACACAAAACCCCGCTGCCGTGAAGGGTGAGTTGCCGAGGGTCCACCCAACATAGTCAAGCGTACTGACCAAGACCTTTTATCTTCAACTACAGCCGCTGGAAGCTGCCTCATTCAGCTGATTCTGCAGGAGTCGTCGAACAACGTCAAGATGATCGTCCTTGCGCGCGTGCAGCAGCTCCACGCCAAGCATGAGCACGTCCTCAACGACCTCGTTATGGACGTCTTGCGCGTCCTCAGTAGCCCCGACATGGACGTCCGACGCAAGGCGCTCGGCCTCGCGATGGACATGATTAGCAGCCGCAACATTGAAGAGGTCGTCGGCTTCCTCAAGAAGGAACTCACGCGAACACTGGACGGCCAGTTCGAGAAGAACGCCGAATACCGCCAGTTGTTGATCCAGACGATCCACACCTGCGCGATCCGGTATTCCGAGGTCGCGTCGAACGTCGTGCACGTGTTGATGGAGTTCCTCGGCGACGCCTCCAACGCCTCGGCCGTCGATGTCATCTCGTTCGTCCGCGAGGTTGTCGAAAAGTTCCCCCACTTGCGCAGTGGGATCGTCGAGCGACTCTTGTCGACGATGGGCGAGATCAAGAGTGGGAAGGTGTTCCGTGGGGCGCTATGGATCGTCGGAGAGTACAGCAGTACGGTCGAGGACTTGAAGGAGACGATGCAGCAGATCCGAAAGGTGCTCGGCGAGGTGCCAATTCTGGCGAGCGAGCAAAGGCTTCTCGAGGCCGCCGAATCCGATCTTGCAGCGCAAGAAGCCGCACAGGAAGCGAACGGAGGCGGGACCCAGTTGCCGAAAGCGACAACAACGACGCGTGTGCTTGCCGATGGTACCTACGCGACCGAAACCGCCTACTCGTCGGCGCCCTCAGCTTCTCTCGAAGTCGTCAAGGCGGCCGCAAAACCGCCACTGCGAGCTTTAATTCTCGGCGGCGACTTTTACACCGCTTCTGTCCTGGCCTCGTCCTTGACCAAGATCGTGCTCAAGTTCAAGGAAGTCAGTCGCGACGAGCGGGCCGTCAACGAGCTGCGCGCCGAGGCGATGCTCATCATGACGTCCATCATCCGAGTCGGTCAATCGCCTTTCTCGTCCGTGCCCATCGACGAGGATGCTCAGGAGCGTATTACGAACTGCTTGCAAGCCTTGGCTGAGATCGACTCGCCGTTGTCGAACGTTGCCAACACGGAACCGATCAAAGAAATCTTTTTGCACGACACGCAGGCCGCTTACACCAAGATGATCGCGCACGAGGAGAAGAAGGCCGCCGAGAAGCGCGCACTCGACTCGAAGGCCAGCGCCATCCAGCCCGACGACCTCATCTCGTTCCGACAGTTCTCAAAGAAGACGAACGGTGCCGAAGCGGACGAGTACGAGCTCGATATGACCAAGGCCACGGGTGCTGCGGACGCATTGAGGGACGACTTCATCTCGAAGCTGAACCGAGTCGTGCAGTTGACGGGATTCTCGGATCCCGTCTACGCCGAAGCCTACGTCAACGTCCACCAGTTCGACATCTTCCTCGACGTGCTCATCGTCAACCAGACGAGCGAAACATTGCAAAACCTCTCGGTCGAGTTTGCTACCCTCGGTGATCTCAAGCTGGTTGAACGACCAACGACGCACACGCTCGGGCCTCACTCGTTCCAAAGCATCAAGGCGACGATCAAGGTCTCGTCGACTGAGACGGGCGTCATCTTTGGTAATATCTTCTACGACGGAGCGCAAACGACGGCCGACTCGCATTGCGTCGTTCTCAACGATATCCACATCGACATTCTGGACTACATCAACCCGGCCAGCTGCAACGAGGGTGAGTTTGACGTCCGTGGACACTGCTGCAGGCAGATTGTGACTAACGTGACTTGTTTGGCTTTATCGCCATCCTCCTAGCTCAATTCCGAAGCATGTGGACCGAATTCGAATGGGAGAACCGAGTCGCCGTGGACACCTCGATCAAGGGCCTCAACGAGTGTTCGTCCACCTCTTGAATCTGAAGACTCCTCTCAGTTCTAATCCGTCCGTTTTCGCATGCAGACCTCACGCACATCCTGGCGGCGACGAACATGGCCTGCCTGACACCGATGCGAGAAGCCTCGTCCGAATGCGGCTACCTCAGTGCCAACCTCTACGCACGGTCCATCTTTGGCGAAGACGCCTTGGCGAATTTGTCCCTTGAATGCAGCGACGAGGGCGTGATTACGGGTCATGTCAGGATCCGGAGTAAGCAACAGGGTATCGCATTATCCCTTGGGGACAAGATCACGATCTCGCAAAAGAAGGCGTAGAAGCAGTGTGGGACGATGTGGTCGATAGGGTTCCTTTTCTTGTGCTTCCCCTCCTCCTCCTTTCTTTCTGATAGGGCTGCTTATAACGTCTTCAGGTCTCCGTTGCCTTGCAATTTGGACATGCTGCTGGGGAAGGGTTTCTTATCGCCTCTTGCTTTCTTTTGTAATTCACATCAAAACTCGATCAAAACAGTCGCTCAAGGCACGCGACGCAACTGACACGTAGGGAACACAAACCCGCGAGAACGCGAAAAAGTTCATCATATAGATCAAGGGGTTCCCAAATACTTCGAGACTCAGGCACTTTCTTCCTCGAACAAGACCAAGACTTTGCCTTCGGGAACGAGTTCACCGACGGTCGCGACGACGCGGGAGACGACGCCGTCTTTAGGGGCTCGGAGAACGTGCTCCTTTTGACAGTGATAGTTGAAAGAAGTATCAGTATAGTGAACAGGCCGAAAGATCGGGCGATCGGGACTGACCGTTTTCATCGCCTCAACGGTGACCAAGGGTGCACCCTGTGTGACCTTGTCACCTTCCTTGACGAAGACTTGAACGATCCTTGAAGCTGTAGTGTGATTGGATGCGATACACGATGTCAGGATCAGAAATAGTCTGAGATGAGTTGAAGAGATCTGGTTTCCAAACTCACGCATCGGACTCTTCGCGCTGCCACCCCCACCCGCCGCCCCGGCCTGTTGTTCCGCCAAAACCTTCATCCAAGTCGGCGGCGGTACATCCAACGAACCGACGAACGCCTCCGAACTATTATTGAACAAATGTAACCTCTCCCCTCCCAGAGGTTGAGGTTGGGAAATCACATCAACCAGCGAAAGACGATCGTTGATTAATGTCGACAGACGGGTTGCCGAACTGTTGGAGTTGGGGATCGAGAGGGAGGGATGAACGGAGGGGAATGAGGTGGAAGTGCCTTGGAAGTCGATGACGGTGATGGGGAAACCACCTGATGCTGATGGGGCACCGATCTCGACCTTTGCTGAACGAGCGGTTTCGGCCGCGGCGTCGGCGGAGGGTATGAGTTCGATCGTGCGTTTGAAGGAAGAGGTTTGACCGGGTCGGAAACCGGCTAACGAGGCCGTGGACCAGGGGGAACCGGTCGAGGAGCTTTCGGAAATCGTCGCGTCCGAGAGTTCGCGGAGGGCGACGAAAAGACCTGCTTGGGCCAGCGTCGAAGGGGATGCCTCGGTCGCCGGAGCGAACAGGGCGTCAAAATGTTTCTGTGCGCACGTAAGGGCAGGGTCAGGCCTCCGATCAATCGAATTACTCAACCGAGCGGGGCATACTCACAGGAATGAACCCAGTCTCGACATCTCCAGCGATGAATGACTCATGCTCGGATAATCGCTTTAGGAACTCGATGTTGGTCTGAGGGCCGACGACTTGGTACTCGGCCAAAGCTTTGCGCAGGACGCGCAAGGCCTCTGTTCGGTCCGACCCGTGGACGATCAGTTTGGCGATTAGGGGGTCGTAGAAAACCTATAGGGGGCAGGATACGAGGGAATAAGCTAGACGTCGTTGTCAACGGATCCGGTGGAGAATCGACTCACGCTGATCTCATCCCCGGTACCAAAGCCGGTTTCCATTCGGACGTTGGAAGATGTGGCAGGAGGCTTGACATGCCTCAACAGGCCCGTATCGGGCAAAAAGTTGTTCCTGGGGTTCTCGGCATAAATACGGCACTCGAACGCATGTCCCGTACGCTTGATCTCATTTTGTTTCAGCGGAATCGGGTTTCCCGCCGCGACTTCCAATTGCCACTGCACCAAATCGACGCCCGTAATCGCCTCCGTAACAGGATGCTCAACCTGGAGCCGCGTGTTCATCTCCATGAAGAAGAACTTGTTGGGGTCTTGGGCGTCCATGATGAACTCGACCGTTCCCGCACCTCGGTACTCGACCGCTTCGGCGGCTTTGCGAGCCATCTCGTACAGGCATTCGCGCAAGACGGGGTCGAGGCCTGGTGCGGGGGCTTCCTCGATGATCTTTTGGTGACGTCGTTGGACCGAGCAGTCGCGCTCAAAGAGGGAGACGTGGTTACCATGAGCATCCGAAAAGACTTGCACCTCGACGTCTGTGAATACGGAGGTCACAATAACCATCAGTATGGTGTCTGGCCAAGTCGAGAGGTTTGTGTCACTTACGGCGAGGGGTCGAGAGGTACTTTTCTAGCAAAACAGTATCATCGCCGAAGCTCTTCATCCCTTCTCGCTTCGCACTAGCAAGCTGTTCCTTGAAATCCTCTTGTCGATCAACAATCTTCATGCCCTTCCCACCTCCGCCCGAAACAGCCTTGATCAAAACGGGGTACCCAATCTTGTCGGCCTCGGCTTGCAGAAAGTCAGGTAGTTGAGAATCGGCCGAAGCGGAAGTCGAAGGGTGCCATCCGGGGACACAAGGGACGCCAGCCTTGAGCATGATGTCTTTGGATTCGGATTTGGATCCCATCGAGAGGATCGCGGAAGAAGGAGGTCCGATGAATACGATGCCGTTCTCGTGCAGGGCTTTGGCAAATGCAGCATTCTCGGAGAGAAAGCCATAACCAGGGTGCACGGCCTAGAGAGAGGAAATCGAATTGGGATTCAACTTGGTGATCACCAAGTCAGATTACGTGGAAACCCACCTGTGCGCCACTGATGCGACAAATTTCGAGGATCTTGTCGGTCCTGAGGTAGCTCTCGGCACTCGGGGCCGGTCCGAGTAAGTAGGCCTCGTCGGCCTGGCGACAGCGAAGCAACTCGATGATTGTCAGTGATCGGATGTGTGCCATGTCGACGTGAACTTTGTAAATGATGCCACTGACCATTTTGACGTGCATGCTGTAGCGATCGGCTTCACTGAAGACGGCGACACATTTGATGCCGAGCGCCTGGGCGGTCCTCATGACCCGGCAAGCGATTTCTCCGCTGTAGCACGGAACGATACGGAAGGAATCAGATGAGTCGAGCGTCTCTCGATTCAAACATCACGCGCTGACTTGCCGATTCGCGATGAGAATCTTGTTAAACAGGGGTTTGCCCTTGTCGGCTTCCGCCTCGGAGCGAGTGATAGTGGTGGGGGTCCCGCCGGGCATTTGGGTCGTAGCTGTCCGCGAGTGGGGTGGACGGCTACAGCGTCAGCAGGGTTCCGCCACAGTCGAAGTTGCAATGGCCCAGGAGCGTACTGGCATAGTTTCGTTTCAGCCAACGATTCGGTCGAGCCAAGGAGGTGGCTGCGACTGATCCTTTCCGGGCCGATGAGGACGGCACGCGCGTGCTGAGTGGTGCAGCCCGTCGTGACGCCGCGCCGCCGACGACTCCCGGTGTAGCGACCGAGTTGGTCTTGAGCACGACCGCGGATAGCCGAAGACTGTTGTGACCTTGCTTTGCCAACATGTTTGCGGATCAGGGCAGTTCGATTCAGTGGAGGGGGAAGGGAGGGAGCTAGAGTCTAGCTGCTCGCTGCAGATGGCCAACCCGAGCGGTCTGGCGTCTGGCCGTCTCCCGGTTTGCCGTCGCTTGCCGTCTGACGTCTGCCTCGCGCCAGCACGCCGAAAGCCCGCGGGAACTCACGGCGGGGCGGCCGGCACGTCCGAGCACTTGCCGTCGGCAGATCCGGCTTTGACGCTTCGGCTCGATCCAGCGTCTGCCGTTCTTACACGACAAAAGATGGCCAAGCCAGCGACGGTGTATGCTGAGGAACGGGCTGAGGTGTTGCCAAATCAATGAAACTGCTAGCCCGACTTGAGTTCGCTGTAGACAAATTGCCCGCTCCGAGTCGAAAATTCTTCGCGATGGTTGCTTCCGACGTAGCTTTCTTTCGAATTTTCCCTGGTTGGTTCTATCACTCCATACTCAAATACGCCGTTCTGGGACGGTAACGAAAAGCTGGCCACGGATCTGCCAGGATCGATCGTCATGGGCCGAGACACGTGAGCGCGTTAACTGGTCGCTGGTTGCCCCTGTCGCGAGTCTCAGCTCCGCACGGCTCGTACCTACGGCGCGTCGTTCGATCTTGGGTCCAACAAGATCCGAGAAGAACCTTCGCCCGTCCCAATAGCAAACCTCGAGTCGTCATGGCGTCAAGTAGCGGGTCCACAACGCCCACCGCCGCGCGACCCGTCGCGTCGACTTCGACTTCCGCATACGAAATGGCTGAAGCAGGGGCATCAACGACCGTCACGGCGTCCGTATCCCGCCCCGTAAGGGAGGATGATTACCATACCGACGAGGACGAGACGGGGCATGATCACGATGGCACAGGTGCACTACCCTTGCTCGATAATGACGACGACGACGACGACGATGATATCGGTCGTCCAAGCCAAGATGACGAGGGACAACCAAGAGGGAAAGGAAAGGGACCTACACGATTACGAAGACCTTCCTCAACTCTCATGTTCGACTTTTCCTCCGCGCACTTGTTATCCTTGGCGACGAGCGACGAATCGACCAAGAGGAGGAACGGCACCGTTTCGGAACCCATCACCGTCATGGCTGGCGTTGCGCTCATCGTGGGGATGCAGATTGGTTCTGGAATTTTCTCGTCACCCGGTGTCGTGGCCAAGGAAACGGGAGCTGTAGGAAGCGCGTTGTTGTTGTGGACATTCGCGGGGTTGCTATCGTGGGCTGGGGCATTGAGTTTTGCCGAGCTCGGGACGGCACTGCCGATCAATGGTGGTGCACAGGCGGTCAGTTCAGCTGGAGCGATCCAAGGAACCTTAGAGATGGTTCACTCACATGGCAAAACTCTCTTTTGCTTCGGGTACAGTACCTCGACGCCGCCTTCGGACCTCTACCCGCGTACTGCTTCTCCTTCACGGCCGTTACCGCGCTCAAACCAGGGTCGCAAGCTATCATCAGCATCATCTTTGGCGAATACATGTGTCGCATCATATGGCACACCGCCTTCTCAAAGAACCCTTCAGTAGCTGCTCGGTCAGTTCGTGATGGGTCTCAACGTGGATCGTCGGTGCGCAAAACCTGAACTTTTGCTTGGGATCACATCGTCAGAGGGGTGCCGACGATAGCAATCAAGTTAGTCGGTATCCTCGCTCTCTTCCTCCTGTCGTGTATGCAAGCATGGAGTACAAGAGCGGGGACAAGGGCCCAATTGGTATTGACGGTGTTCAAGGTCCGTTGAAACCAGATGGCCCTCATCGAGCTTACACGGATTACGCGCTGACGCGCGGGATATTCTCAGGTTTTTGCCCTCGTGCTCGTCTTTATTGGAGGTCTCGTCGTCTTGGGTTTAGGGAGAGCCGCTTCTTCGTTCTCTTTCGAGGGCTCGTCGGACAAACCGGCTGGCTATGCCCTCGCACTCTTCAGTGCACTTTGGGTATGTTCCCGCTGAGGACGGACCGATAGTGGGATTCGTGAATTGACGCTTCGCGACTGCAGACTTTTGATGGGTGGGATCAGTGCAACTACGTCGCCAAGGATTGCGCCCCGGGAACACTTCCGTGAGCAATCTTGGTCCACATACAGAGTAAATTTGTTGCAAAACCAAACCCTTTCGTGGCCGTTTGTTCGCAGTCTCATCATCAACATCAGTCTGGCGCTCGTTGAACTCCTCTTCGTCCTCGCCAACATTTCCTACTTCCTCGTTCTGCCTTTCACCACCGCGGTCTCCTCCTCCACCATCGGCCTCGACTTTGGACGAGGTCTCGCTGGCCCTATCGGGGGCGTGCTCTTTGCCCTGATCGTTTCCATCTCCTGTATCGGCGCGTTGAACGGCTCGTTGTACACTTCAAGTCGATTGATCGTCTCTGCGGGCGAACAAGGTTTCATCCCCAAGCTGTTTGCGAGATATAACGAGCGCAGGGAAACGCCACTCAATGGGATCATGCTCTCGTCGTTCCTCTCGATCATTTTCATCATCTTTGGTGATTTCGCTCAGTAAGCACAAAACCCGTTCCTCCTCAATACCACGTCGCCCTTTCATCAACCTGACCATCCCCCCCTCCCTCTTACCCCTCTAGCCTTACCTTGTTTTACGGCGTTTGCGCGTGGTTCTTCAACTTCTGGGTCGTCGTCGGACTTCTCGTCCTGCGCGTTCAAGAACCGACTTTGAAACGACCTTATCGAACGTGGCTCTCGACACCGATCCTATTCGCTTCCACGAGTTTGTTCCTGATCGTGTTGTCGTGCTTCTCCAAACCTTGGGAATCGCTAGCTGCGTTTAGTGAGTACAGGATGAATTGGATCGTGATTTTGTGGGGGAGGAGGAAGGACTGAAGAATGGGGTGTTCTTCGTACGGTTGGTGCGCAGTGTTTTGTTTCGCAGGCACGGTCCCTTATTGCATTCAAACGCGAAGGACCAAAACCGCTGAGCGGGGTACACCGATCGTAGGGTTGGAGATGCGATGATCGAGCAGGGATGTTCATCTTATCTCTGCTTTATGTTTCCTTAACTTGTGATTCGTCATCTATCTTTCTTAGACCTTGGGAGGAAGGAGTTGAATGATCGCGGAGAGGGAGCGACCCAGTGGAAGTTGAAGAAGAAACCGCTCGGACCAAATTGACCTTGCGAGCGGAGCAGTAGCGGAGCGCCAATTTTGATCTCTTCCAGCGCTCGTGTGCTCGTGAGCGCTCGTCTTGGTCTCGCGGTGCCGTAGTGCGTGGGGGTCTTGGCTGTGCATGATGAACGATTCCTATACTTATTCCTCCGACGTCGAAGTTCACGTAATACCTCACCCATCCAAACCCACAACTTGGCACCGCAACGTCGACATCGAGGACAACGATGACGACGACGGCGACGACGACGACGACGACGACGCGTCGCCACGCGTACCTCTGGCCACGATCGATCACGATTCCACACCACGACGTCAACCGCGAACTACGCCAGGGATAGGGATGGGGACTCCTTTGTTCCTTCTTTCTTCACCTGCTTCGTCGCCCGTTCAGTTTGGCACATGGGAGGGGGTTGGGATGGATAAAGGCAAGGGCAAGGGCAAGAGCAAGGAGGTGGTGCAGATTGACTTGTTGGACGAGTCGTCGGATGAGGAGCGGGGGATCACACAGGGAGCTATGAAAGTATTGTCGAGTGAATCCAGTAGCGACGATGGAGAAGCCATCGTCGTTCAAGGATCGTCTAGACGACCGCCGCAGAGGTCAGTTCACGTAAAGTCACGTGGGGCTCACCCACAGCGGCGACGAGGAACTGACGACCCACGTTTGTACTTGAATCAGGACCGCATCTCTTCCAGTCCGACCACCCACATCAGACGAGGATGGTGAACTGCCTGATCCAGCTACGCTTGGATTCGCACCTTCGAGGAGTATTTATCTTGGACCCACCGTCGGACCCAGTCGAGCGGGTCCGGCCGCTTCCACTTCCAGTGTCAGTCCCGGCTTCATTCTACGGTCCAGGCTGGGGATGCATCCAACTGATGCAAACTACCTTGATAATCTCCACCAACAAAACAAAAACAAAAAGGCTCGTCGACCTCCTGTTCCAAACCCATTTCGAGACGCACCACCATTACCACCCGCACTCGCAGCTCGAAGGTCCGGTTCAGGATCGGCGTCGGCGATCCTCTCCATGTTGGATCACTTGCCGGTCTATCACAAAGCCAAGTCGTCGTCGTCGACGACGAAACGCAAACGCAAACGAGTCGGCATATACGACGACGACGACGATGAAGAAGGAGAAGCGACCACGACCGATTCCTCCGAAATTGATGAAACTTCGGCCAGTTTTCGTGGCCCACCTCGTCAGTTCATCATGAATAATGAAGGTGGGCCTGTTGTGGAATTGGATTGGAGGGAAGAGACGAGGGTTTGGGAGAAGGAGATGAGGGAGGAGATGGCGGGGAAGAAGAAGAGGAAAAAGGAGAGGGAGAGGAGGAAGAGTGAAGAGGGGAAGAGGGAGAGGGCTCAAGCGAAGGAGAGGGAGAGGGCGGTGGCGGTGGCGGGGAATGCGAAACGCAAAGTGAGTTATCTTTGAACTTTCAAACGGTATATCCTCAGGTTGCCGGGGGGTGTTTTCTGACGTGTCGAGTCTGTGAATGCCTTGCACCAGGCTTCGACGCTCTCGCTGGACGAAAGGGCAACGGTCAAAGCAAACAAAGCCGCCGAGAAGGAACGCAAAGCGGTTGAAAAAGCCCGTTTGGCCAAGGAGAAGGCCGCGCTCGTCAAAGCCAACAATTTGAGGGCCGGTGATAAGGCGACGACCGTGATGGAGTTGACGATCCATCTTTCGGGGTCCGATTTTGATCAGCTTTCTGATACGGAGGATGAGGAGGAAGAAGACGGAGGTGAAGGGGGCAAGAAGAAGAAAAAAGCGAAGAAGGGGAAGAAGAGCGAGCAGCCTCAATGGATGAACATCGCCAAGCTTCTACAAACGCGCATGGATCCGCAAGGATGTGTCGTCGAATCTCCCGAGACGCCGAGGAGGGATATAGGATGCGAAGGCGCGATTCGTTGGACCAGGTGGTGCGATCGCAGGTGGAATATGGAGAAGAGTATATTTGAGCCGCTGGGGGAAGGGAATGAGCTTGTGGTCGAGGAGGACTCGAGGTTGATTTATATGTGAGTTATTTCCTTCCTTGATCAAAAGAAGGAAGGGCAAAGCTCATGTTTGTTGTTCGAATGTGTTCCCAGTTCGGCCCTGCAACTCTCAACCCAAATCGCAAACAAGACCCTCCTGCGCAACCTCCAAAAAATTCAAGAGCGCATCGGCGCCCATTCCCAAATCATACTCATGCATTACGGGTTGAACTCGTTGTATCGCGAGATGGAGAATGCGAAACAAGCGGCGTATAGGGAGGATACGAGATTGAGGTTGGATAACGTCCCTTTGGCTGGACCGAGTGCGCCGAGGAGCGTGGGGATTGGGGAGAAGCAGCCGGAAAAGGAGGTGATTCAGATGGAGTTGTTGAGGTGAGCTTTCCCGGTTGGGTGAATGGATAAATGCGAAACTGAGTCTTGTTCTGGCGTGCGAGGGACAGGGTTCAATCCCAGAGTCGGTGCTTTATGATCGCCGTCAACTCGGTCGAAGAAGCCGTCGATTGGATCGAGCAGTTGACGTACGACGTCAGTCAGAAGCCTTATCAGTACGTCTGTTATCGCATATTCCTAGGACCCCGGGAGGAAATTCTGACGTGTTTCGCCACTAACTTTTACAGGCGCCAGAAGAACATGCACATTGCCGCTTTAGGGACAGGGGAAGATAAATTTGCTTCGGGTTCGAATTTGGAGGATACGTACGTCAAGATGTTGGCGACGTTGAAGAGTGTCACGGAACCGTGAGTTCGAGGAACCGAGCAAACGCGAGGAGTTCAGAGTACTGAATTTGACGATCCTCGATTCAGTGTCGCCAAGGGAATCGTGGGGCATTATCCGACGATCAAGGATCTCTACGACGGGTGGGCCAAGTTGCCGTCGGGGGAGAGGAAGAATATGCTCGTTGGGATCGGGGTTCGTGTGTTGCGTTGTTGCCTACTTGGGCTTCGCATCAAGCTGACCCGATGGATTCCTGAAACAGCGCGGGAGTAACGTCACAGGTGTGGCGACGAACCGAACGATCGGGGCCAAGTTGTCGGAAACGATCTACAAGATCTTCTGCAGCGGTGAGTGGTCCTCGGCTAGGCCAACGTTGATGCTTGAAGCTGAAGATTTGGTGAGGTTATTGTTGGCTCGCAGAGGATCCTGGCATGTTTTTATGAACCCGTATTTGGTGGCTTGGTGTTCTTCTTTCCCATCTTTTGTGTCGCTTGCCGCTTGTCACTTGGCATCTATCACTATCACCGCCTGCTGCTTGCATCCAATTGGTCCCTAGCCTCTGTTTTTATTCAAGTAAATATTCGCACACAAAAGACCGTGATCGGATATACATCCAAAGGGACCTAGATCGCGGCCACGAAAGCCTGAAGGGGACGAGGAGCCAAGCGTCCGTCAGCTACGCCAGGCTACGGATAACGCAAGACGGGGAAGGCGCGACTCACGGTCTCGATGTTTTGTACGGCCTGCCTGAACTTGTCGACCTCGTCGGCGCAGTCGAGGGGTGTCTGCTTGTTGTTTCTGTACGGCGTGAGGGTGAAGCGTCAGTGCCTCGTTCTGTGGCCTCGATGCCGAGTTGGAAGGATGAACGGACGTGAGACACTCCAACAAGCCGGTTTCTCTCGTCTCGAACCTGCCCCACTCGTCCTTGCGGACCAGATCTTTCCCGCCCTTGTTGATCGTCTGACTCGTCTTTTCCAACCTGTCGAGATCGTCCATCAGACTAGCCGAATGACTCGTCGGTCGCGCCTCGTCCGAACTCGAACTCGCCCGTTCCTTTTCGAGGTTCTCCTTCTCCAGAGCGGCTTCGATCTGTTGACGGATCGAGCGTTCCTGGGATCGGAGACGGTCGATCTCGGCTTTGATGCGCGATTGGATGTGCGAGTCGAGGTGCTGTTGGCGTGAGAGCGGGAGGGACGGATTTGTGGAGGAGGAGGACGAGGAGGAGGAGGAGGAGGAGGAGGAGGAAGAGGCGGAAGAGGAAGAGGAAGACGAGGAGAGGTGGTTGATGAGATTCTCGTCCAGCTGGCAAGAATGCCAAGAAGAGGAGGGGTGAGTAGGTGAGTCGACTACTCGCAGCATGACAGTGCAGCGCAGACCGGCCAGCGCGCACCTGTACGTTGGCTTGAGCCCTCGGAGCGAAGAAGGTCTGCTCGGAGCGATCATCCGAGACGTCCACTTCGGGCACTCCAGAGTCGGTCTTGCTCTGACCTGCTCCCATGGTATGGATTTGGGTGTGGGCGTGGCTGTGTGGTGTGTGGTTGTGGGGGCCAGTCGGAGGGGAGAAGCGCCCGACGCGCGGAAACGACCGAGCGCATTATAAATTACGATTTCATTCATGCATCAGCCGCCGCGGTTGAATTTTACTAATCCCTTCCTCCAGGGATTAGCGGCGTCCTTCGCGCTCGCTGCCAGCCTGGCACGGCCTGGCACGGAACGCCCTTGGCCCTTTGCTGCGCTGCCCCTCCACTACCCCTCTCACCTCCACACCACACCACCCCACCCCACACCACACCACCATGGCGTCCCTCCACCATCTCCTGAAGAGCTTGGCCCTCTCGACACCAACACCGCGCCTGATCGGGTCGTGCTCTTCGCCGTTGGTCGCCCGAGCGTATGCGAGCGCGTCGACCTCACACTTGGGCAATCTGTCCCCTGCGCCGGGCAGTACACACAAGGTCGGTGGGGTCGAGGGGGGTGGGCTTGGCTGGTGTGAGGGTATGTATGATCACTGAAACCTCACCGCTCTCTCTCTCTCTCTCTCTCGCTTGCCTCTCTTGTCTCCACTCGGTCGGAATCGCAACTCAATCTCCAACTATGGCCCGCTCCAGCGCAAACGAGTCGGCCGAGGCATCGGGTCCGGACGCGGAGGCACTTCAGGTCGAGGCCACAAAGGCCAAGGAGCTCGTTCCGGCAACGGGAAACCCGCGCTCCATTTCGCCGGCGGGCAAACGCCACTAACGAGGGCCTACCCCAAGCGGGGTTTTACGAATACGCAAGTCGCACAAAACGACTGCCGGGTACATCCCTTGCGGAACTGATCAGAACCGTGCCTTGCAGCGAGAGACAGGAATGGACCCCGTTGAATCTGGATCGGTTGCAGCATTGGATCGATAGAGGGTTGATCGACCCAAGTCGACCGATCACGATGAGCGAGTTGAAGAGGTCCAAGTGCGTGCATGGGATCAAACATGGGGTCAAGCTATTGGGCGATGTGAGTCTCCGTGCTCGAAGCTTCGGGAGCAGGAGTAGAAGCGATCGAGAAGACTCATCTCTCCGCATGCCGAGCCGAGCTCGCAGGGCGCGGACCAATGGAACACTCCCAATGTCAACATCGTCGTCTCGAGGGCTTCCCAATCCGCCATCAAGGCGATCGAGAGCCTCAACGGTACCCTTGTCGCGCGATACGAGAATCGATTGACCTTGGTGAGACGCGCACCCTCAATCTCCCCACCATGACCTACTCAGGCTCATCCTTCCTTCTCACGACGCCCACCCACAGCGAGCTCTCCTCAATCCCGACTCGTTCCATAAAAAAGGGCTCCCCTTACCCGGGAAAGCCGATCCCATCAAGAGGAACGACCTCTTGTTCTATTCGGACGCCGAGAAGAATCGTGGGTATTTGGGTTTGATGGCTCGAGCTGAAAAGGAGGCGACGAAGGAGACAGGAGCCGAGGAGCTTGTAGGAGAATGAGAAATGTAAATTCGATGATTTGTATTGCTCTTTGTACGACTCCAGCAAGAATGAAAGGTCTTTATTGCAGTTTGGAGAACTCGTCCGTCGCTTCCAACAAGGCCTTTTCGATCCCTTCCTCGATCGCCGAGTGACCCGCATCGGGAACGACGATGTACTTCGCCTCGGGGAAGGCTTTGTGTAGACTAGTTCAAGGGAAAGGATATCAGAATGCTTAGGAAGTAGGCGAGGGTCAAGCAGAAAGGCACTCACTCCCAAGAAGTCTTCATCGGGCACACGCAGTCGTAGCGACCTTGAACGATGACCGTCGGGATCTGGAGAGGCCGAACGCGTTATGTCAGGGTCGTGGCCGTGAAGATGGATCAATGATATACGTACGTGGCGAATCTTGTCAATGTTCTCCTGCTTGAGCAATTCGCCTTGAGGGAGGAAGCCTTCGTTGACAAAGTAGTGGCTTTCAATTCGGGCTGCGTGCGTACCCAACCCACGATCAGTGGCCCTTCTCCTCAGCACACAAAAACCCCGCCTTCCTTCTCGCCAAACTCACCAAACGCATCCGCAAACCCTGGTGCATCCGCCTTTTTGATATAGTCCGGATCGACCCTCAATCGACTCGTCGACATCTCCCACGTGGACCAAGCCTTACCCGCCTTGGCCCTCTCCTCCTCATCGTCCCCCGTCAATCGTTTATGGTACGCTTTGACCATGTCCCCTCGTTCGGCTTCGGGAATGACCGATACGTATTCATCCCAGTATTCGGGGAAGAGGAAGGAGGTGCCGGGTCCTTGGTAAAAGAAGTCGAGTTCTTCTTTGCGGAGCTGGATCCGAAAAAATCTGTTTAGAAAGAGGCTTTGTTTTTCGGGAGCTGTTGGGTACGCTTCGACGTACGGTGAAGATACCTCGAAGAGTGAGGGACTTGACGCTCTTGGGATAAGCTTGAGCGTACGCAAGACTCAACGTCGAACCTGAACGAACGCACTCGAACCTGCAATCAGACCCCAATTTAACCCCTCCTGACCCCCGTCCAAATTCATCCACTCACCCCAACTGCCCCCAAAGACATGCCAACTTTCCCCTACGCCCAAATGTTTCCTAATCGTCTCGATGTCCTCAATCAAATGTCGCGTCGTATTGTCCTTCAAACAACTGGGGGGAGTCGATTCACCGCATCCTCTTTGGTCGAAGAGTACGATGCGATAGGTCGAGGGGTTGAAATGCGTGGCGTCGCGATCCGAACACGCGCCTCCGGGACCGCCGTGAATGTGGCTGGAGGGGAGAGGAAGGAGAGGTTAGTTAGGTGTACCTTGAGGTGGAAGAGTATGACGGCGGAGAAGAGGAGAGCGCTTCGGGCCCGAGGTCATTCGCCAGAAGGCCGCAACGACGTCGGGTTGCCCCACCCAGCGCAGACTCCCGGGAACTCACACAACGGGAACACCTTGAGGATTACCGTATTGGCGAATCGAAATGGAGTGGGTGTCATCAACGTCGAGCATCTCGCTCTTGTAAGCTTGAATAGAAGGGTAGGCCGTCATCGCTGCTGCTGTGTTGGAGAAGGGCCGAAAGGAGGTGGAACTGAAGGCTCTTGGAGTGGAGAAAGAGACCGCTCGGGAAGATCTTTGTTGTATCTGATAGGCTGGATGAGTGGGTATCCGAAGGTGATGTAGGAGGGCACGTCGGACCGGTAGCATATGTGGAAGGATAGTAAGGGCCTCCTCCTCCCCCACCCACGTGGTTCGCCCGACGGCTCTGGGAATCGAGTCAATCGACCCTAATCGACCCCTCTGCTCGCACGGACCATCTGTCGCTAGCCTGATTTTCCGCTCGGCATTTGACGGCTGCTCCGTCGGCCAAATCTCGTCAGACGCGTCAAAGAGCTTGTACTCAACGGCTCATTCTGCCAGCATAAGGAGATTTCATATTGGAGCAGAAGGTTCTGACGGCACTGCACACGATTCTCAATGGACGGGAGGAGATGAGATGAAATGAGATTAGATGAGATTCAATGCAAGAGAAGGTCAAAGTCTAAGCTACGAAGACTAGAATGATGGGTTTCACAACGGGCGCGCCGCAGGCGCGGCGCACGGCGGAGGCGCTCTGGGCTTCCTGACCCAGAACACCCCCCAAATGAAAAAGGAGCTCTGGCGACGAGATCTAAGAATAGCCAGGAGATGTGGTGAATTTGTGGTCGTATAATGAGTGTGAATTTTTTGATCAGAACCTGCGTTGGACGTAGTGTCTGGGGGCCAGGTCAGTTCGCGCCGTTGCCTGAGCAGCGCTCTCGATTCCCGTCCTCATGAGTCCTCGGTGTCGGTGTCGTCGTCCAAGACATCCCCTGGTAGGTCTTCATTTTGGGTACGAGGAGGTTGTCTTTTAGGTCGCTGTGCTGCATGAAACTCGTCCAGGGTCATTGGTTCTGTCGTTGGGAGCGGGAAGTCGTGCGGTGGGTGAAATAGCTTGAGCCAGTTAGCGTGAAAGCGTCCGGCTACCGGCGAGCTGTCCCCCAGCGACTCGAGCCAGAACGTCACGTGCTCGTCACTGGGGTTCTCCGCGTCGTCCGTGCGTGTAGCAGGAGCCACCACACGGTACGGTCCCAGCCAGTGTGCCTGAAGTTTCCCTCCAATTCGACTTGCCTCAAGCCAAGAGGCATGAACAAGGACGAGGTCGCCTCTCCTGAATGGGCGGTCCCTTTCGTCTTTCGGAATGGCTTTGTTCCAACGTTGGAGTTGGCGGTCCTTGGCCTCCTTCCGGCGTGCTTGGGCGTCCAACATGGTCTGGTACGCAGTCGAGACACGTCCCTCTGCGTCCGCGACCATGCATGCTGCCCTCAGTGTCAGGTCGGCCCACGACGTGAGCGCGTGCGCGAGGATCTCGATTGCTTGCTCATCAGGGGGTGCCCCTTCGGAAGGCATCGACCTCACGAAGGTGAACATCAGATCCGCTGGTCGATATCCCGTGGCAGGGATGATCCTATTGTTCATCGCGTACACCACCGCTTCAAGTGACTGGCACCAGGGTGAGAAGGTAGTGGCGTCGACCGATCCAACTGTGGCGCGGGAAATCGCTTGCAGAATGCGTTTGTTGGCTCCTTCCACGGCCCCGTTGGTATGCGGTGCATAGGGCGGGGTAGTGATGCGGAGTATGCCCTTGTCTGCGCAGAACGCCTCGACGTTTGCATTCTTGAAATGAGTTCCACCGTCGCTCATCAGGATCCGTGGCGTTCCAAAGGTCTTAATGATCTCAACTAATCCTTCGATGGTGCGTTTTGCTGTGCCTTCTCCTTTGAATTTGAAGGCCCATACATAGCGAGAGAAGAGATCTGTGACCACCAGGACTGATTTGTGCTTGTTGGGGCTCACGGGTAAGGAGAAGTAATCCATTGCCAGAAGGTCCATTGGTGCTAGCACCGTGATCGGCCATAACTTGGCCCGGATGACTCGTTTCCCGAATTGTTGGCATCGTTCGCAAGTGACAATTACTGGAGCGACCGATTGTGCCATGCCGGGCCAGTAAAACCGTTCAGAGAGGTGTACCACCATTAGATCTCTGCCTGCGTGGTTCAGCGCTGTGTGCGTGTCTTCAATCAACTGCTGTCGTTCATGGAGGGGGATGCACTCCCTGGTCTTTTCACCTTGCTTGAAGAGCAGGACATCAGGGGCCCGGAGTGCGTAGCGCCTAGCCAGCTGGCGGAGGCGGCCCTTCTCCGAGTGCGATGCCCCGGTGGGGAATTGGCATGTTGTTAAGAATGTCACCAATGGTTGAAACAGGGGGTCGTCCTTGTATCG
This sequence comes from Microbotryum saponariae, assembly GCA_900102585.1. Lineage (NCBI taxonomy): Eukaryota > Fungi > Basidiomycota > Microbotryomycetes > Microbotryales > Microbotryaceae > Microbotryum > Microbotryum saponariae. Next base: position 705,788 of record FMWQ01000050.1, on the reverse strand, counting down.
GGCGTCCAGTGCGGTCAATGCCGTTGCCTGTTCAAGGAACATGACTTGGTCCGCCAGCCCGTCATCCGGCTGAGTTGGGAACAAGGGCGTAGCCAAGTCGTTACCCTGATCCGCCCGAGCTGTCGCTTCCGCCAGAAGAAGCACCTGGCGTGGTCCTGTACTCTGGATATATTCGTCCCAATCGATAGGTAGCTTGGACTCCGGAGATATTGACTCAGATGATTCGAGGTGCTCCACGACTCGAGACAGCTCATCACAAGCATTATGCTGTTTCCCGGGTTGGTGCGTGAACTTGACAATATCCAATGCGAGGATACTTTCCCTCCACCGGACGTGATTATGGTTCACCTTTTCGTTGGACAGAATGCCCGCCAACGCAATGCAATCCGTGACAATCTCGACCTGGTTGCCAAAGAGGCACTTCCCATACTTGTCCGTTGCCCACTTGAGACATGCTAGCTCGAGCAGAAACGCTGGGTACGCTTTCTCAGCTGCCGATGTTGCCCTCGAGGCAAATGCGATTGGGTGGGTCCTAGTCACCATTTCTCCAGTTCCTGAATGGGCGTACGTGAAGCGTTGTGACAGTGTGGCGCCCATCCCTTGCTTGCTGGCGTCCGTCTCAATAATGAAGGGCTGGTTCCAGTCTGGCGACCGCAAGATGGGGAACGTTGATAACGCCCTTTTGATTGCCGAGAACGCCCCTTCTTGCTCTGGTCCCCATTTCCAGTCCATAGGTCGAGTTTTCATTGCCCTCTTGTAAGCCCCTCTCGCGGTCGAGCCGTCCTTCCGGCGGGCAGATTGTTCCACTCGGACACCACATGTGAGTGCCGAAAGAAGCTCGGAGATCGCCGCGAAACCCTTGATGAATTTACGGTAGTAACCCGCAAAATTGAGGAAACTCGAGACCTCCCAAGGTGTATTCGGTTTGGGCCAGTCGATGACTGCTTGTACCTTCGCCTTGTCAGGTTCTCTGCCTTTGGCGGAGAGGTGGGATCCGCACCATACGGCCGAAGACTGCGCAAACGTGCATTTCGCGGGGTTGAGGGATAGCTTGTGCTCTCGGCAAGTGTCCAGTATGAACCGAATCCTTTCCAGTTGTTCGTCCAAGGTGTTGGTTGCGGTTGCGAGATCGTCCATCCAGGCTTCCATAGTGGTACCAATCGCTGGGCCAAAGGCGGTGGCAATGAGTTCGCAGAATGTCGCGGGGGCACCCTTCAGACCGAAGGGCATGACATTGTACGCAAAATACCCGCGGCCTTCGACACGGAAGGTGGTTTTCAACACATCCTCTTCGTCCATGCCTATTGCAAAATAGCCTGAATGCATATCGAGGCATGTGATGAACGATTTTCCCGCGAGCCTCTCCGTCATCGCGTCGAGGTCGCCGATAGGGAACGCTGTATTCGCGGTTGCGTCGTTAACCTGGAGGTAAGCATGAACCAATCGAAACTTTGGCGCTTTCGCTTTGTCGTGGGGGAACTCGTGCAGCTTTTGTTCTGCCCATCCGCCTCTGTCCGAGAGTGCTCTTGCGACTGCTTCCTCAAGCGTCTCCTTGAGTTCCGCTTTGGACTTTGAGACCGCTGTCAAATCCTTCTTTGGGACGACACGGGAGTTTGCCCACCATGTGACGTCATTCCTGTCAACTTCCCGGATAATTCCAGCGGCCAGCATTTTGTCAACTTGCTCATAAAGAAACTTGCGTTGATCGGGTGAGTTGATGGTCGAAACCCAACCAGGGTTTGTGCGGTGGTGGCCGGGTAAGAGGGGAATATGGTGTTTGATAGTTGGTGTCACTGTGACGTCCTCCAAGCAAAATGCAAACACATCAACATATTCGCAAAGCAGCGACAAAATTGTCTCGCGTTCTTCCGTTGTCAAATTGGTTCCGGTCGCATCGCCTACAAATGCTATACGCCGGAGCTCGTCTCTGCGTGCATCGAGGGGGGATGATCTAGACACCTGTGTCGTAGCCAGTCCCGGGAATGCTGTTGCCAGGTTGTCGAGGCGGTGTTGGGCTGCTTCTTCCCAGGAATCACCCACGTTTGCATCGCGTTCGACGTCCGTCCAGAAATTGGAGAGGTCACAGTTGGGGTCTATCTCTTCGTTCTCGCGATGAACTAACAGAATGCGCCTCGATGTCTCCGCGACCCATTCGTCGCGGTCAGGGGCGGACGGTGGTGTCAATTTGCTCAGCTCTGACCGGAGCCAATGCTCCTCGAGCATTGTGACCACGTCTCGCGGATCATCTGGGACGTTAGTGAAACGCGGCGTCACTAGGGGGTTACGATTCCATAGTTTCCCGTATCGGAGGCTGTTCTTGATGGGGTACATGATCAAGTCGAGGGTGGAAAAGTGAATCGCGTTGATCGCTGATTTCCACGGTTTGCCTAATATCATGTCGTATAGGCTCCCCGAAGGCATGAGTTGTGCCGTAACAGTCGCCGTAGAGTTCCCCATAGAGATTGTAATATCAACGTCACCAAGAAGCTTGTGACGAGAGCAATTCGCCATTGTGAAGGCCCTGTCCTCCCCGGGTTTTGTGCGCACAGTGAGCCCCAGAGCATCTCCCATCTGTTCGAACCATTCGGAGCTTAGGACAATTGCTTCCGCCCCGTCATCCACGATGGCGAGCAAGGGTTGGCGGGATGTATCGTCACTACCTGGGGCCCCCACGTGTGCAGGGTATTTGAACAGACGGCCTCGAAGCGCTGCGGCAACCGTGTCCTCCAAGGTCGTCTTGCCCTTGTCTGGGGGCCAGGTCAGTTCGCGCCGTTGCTTGAGCACTTTGAGCACTGGCCGTCTGCGCTCCGGTCTCGGGAGTTTTGGCCTTGTCACGTTTGTTGATTGTTCAGATTCGGGGTGGGCTTCAAGCGGCTGGGCTTGTTGGAGCTCGTGTAGACATGCGTCGTCCATATCGTTGTCGAGATCCTGGAAGGCCAGCCTGTCCTCGGGTGTTTCCGCTGTGCCTATGCATGGGCTCTTGTTGTCGTGCGGGATTGCAACCAAGGGGTGGTCATCTTCTGGTTGCTCCGTGGTAGGAACCAGTTCCAATGGCTTGGGAAGCGGGGAGGAGCTCTCCTCCGGCGGGGGGTCGCTCTCCTCCGGAGGCTCCGGTGATTCGGAGAACGGGCGAGGAGGGTCATAGGGGGTCAATGTCTCTTCCGCCTGCTCTCCCAGAAGTAGCAGCGCTTCACTTGACTCTCCAGCTTTCCCTGGGTCCTTGCTCTTGGATCTGTCTCTATCCGACTCAAGTACGCACGCGCGTTCTTTCCATTGCAGATAATCAACCACTATGGGGATTAAGGAGACAAGAGTATCAAGGGGAACCGGGGAAGGTGTTGTCATTCGCTCTGGGGGGACGGGGCTGGGCACACCATTGGTGATGTGATGGGCGTCTTTGATCCGTAGGTTATTGAGCAGATCGAGTTGTCTGCCACCAGGGTTTCCTTCAACAACCCTGGTGGCCAACAGTCTCGGTGGGGGATGATCTTGAGGTTCGGGCCTAGGTAGTTGATCCCGTCTACCTAGGCGTCCACAAAATCCTGATCCTCCAAGTTGTCGGTCGATGGGAGCTGGGCCAACGTTTCGTACAAGTCAATCATGTCGAGTTGGTCATCCTCTGCCAGCAATGCCACCATTCGGGTGCGTTGGGCGTTGCGGGGTCCCCGGTTGAGGACGGAGTCGGCTCGCACGAGGCTGCGCAAGCGGCGCTCAACTTCGTTGACCGGCGAACCTGAACAATTACGAGAGATGTGGCCTTCCTTCCCACATTTGTCACACGAACGGAATGCGCCCGGGGCCTGCGTTCCCGGCGTCAAGGGAAAGGCCGAGGAGTTCGGTTTCGTTGTCGTTGGCGGGTTCTGCTTCATGTACGCCGTGCATGCGAGCGCGAAATCACGCCTTCCGGATGACGTATCATCAAATCGTGAGTAGGAGATACCTAGAAGGTGCTCTGGCTTGCGCGAGTCCTCCGACGTGAAGTACGATCCTTGTAATCCTGCGGGGAGCGAGGCATGCGATTTGGGTGCCGGATCCGGCGCTGAGCGGAACCCGTCGAAGGCCCACGGCGAGCGCCCCTGTTGCTGGGTTCCCGAGTGTCCTCGGTCGGCGGCCGTCGCTCTGCCGGCTCCTGACGTCATCTCCTTACGGATATCAGCTCGTGTGGCCAGGCCCGCGATCCGCTCGTGCTGCGCAAGGTGCGATTGGTAGCTGTCCCGAGGTATGCTCTCAATCATTTTGCAGAGATCCAACACGTTCGTCACCCGGGCCATGTTGGGTCCCAGTAAGTGGCGGAGAGAGACGTCAACCTTGTCGAGGATCGCCGACGCGACCAGCTCGCTGTGGGGGGAACTAAGGGCGTCAGTGCAAGCATTGCGCATGGTCCGGCTGAATTCGATGGCAGGCGTGCTTTGTCGACCGTCCGGTGCTGTGTGCTTTGCCCACCAGTCGAAGGAAATCTCACTGATGGAGGCGGCTATATCCCTGTTGGTACGCTGGATTGGGGTGGTGGTCGTGCTCTCTGCCCATGCGACGAAATCAGCCCATCCCCAATCAGGGTTGCAAGCAATCAACTGTTCGAGTAGCCCCCTGGCACGCTCATTGGCGCCACTTGCTACCTTCAACTTGAACATTGCCATGACGTTGAGGGGCTCCGGGAAGTCGGGGATCGTTTTCGGTTCGAACAAGGATGGGTCTGTGCTAACATGCCACATCTCCATCAGCTTGACCAGTGTGTCGAGTCCGTCCGAGGAGTTAGCTCCGAGTTTGCTCAAACCCTGGTTGCGAGCAACATCCACTCGGGTCTGTTGGCGCCAAAGTGTCGTGGGGTCGGTGCCACCCGGCCGAACTGGTGCGTTGGGTGCGTTGCGCTGCAGAGGAAGTCCCATGGCTATGCCCATTAACTGAGCGTAGTTGATCCTGAGCTCAGTCACCTGGTCGGTACTCTTGTCACGAAGCGCCCGGGTCGCCGCCTCCTTGGCTGCGTTAGCCGCTTCCAGATCTTCTTCGACCACATTGGCGCCAATCAGTAGGCGCGCCAAGGTGATCGACAGAATCGCAAGGGGTCGGAGGGCTGCTTCATCGGACACATCCTCAATGGCATTGTAGTCCGCCCGAATCTGGGTAATGTGGTCCGCCATTGCAAGGAAGCACGGGGTCCAAGTCGTTGATTGAGGAAGGGACCGCTGCACGAGGAGGGTACCAGGTGTGGGTAGCGGGGCTACGATCTGGGTAGAAGGTAGGGCAACTGTCTGGGTAGAGTCGCGGCACGGGAGAAGCACGAGGTGCACGTGCCTGGTCGTGGGTCGAAGGGCGATTTGCCTGTTGGAGTTGTAGGTGGGGCGGGGTTTGGCGGATGGTAGATGTCGTTGAGCTCGAGGAGGTCGGGGAGGAGGTCGTGGGAGGAGAAGTGCTGGGGGGGGGGAGGAGAGGGGAGGGGGGGCGGGGGGGGGCGTGCCCTGAGCGGAGTCGGTGGACGGTAGAGTGAGCGCTGTTCGTGGAGGGGGTGCTGTCGAAGTTGTGGCTATCGGAGGAGTAAAGTTGTAAGGGGGTTTCTGTATACGGTCAGAGGGTGGGGTTATTACGTTGCCAAAGGACAAGGTAGGTCTCGCGGTGCGAGGACGAAGTGCGGGTGGTGTCGGTGTAAACGACGGAGGTAGTGTCGTAGAAGCAGGGGAGCGGGGCGAGGGTGATGGTGAGGATGCGGTTGAGGAGGCGTGTGAAGGGGTCGGGGATGAGTCCCGGGGTTGGGGACTACGTCGGGACGATGAAGTGGGCACGGGGTGTCGGGCCAAGCGTTGCGAAACTCGGCGGGTGGTGGACGTGTCCGATCGCGACGTGGAAGGCGATCGAGGCGTTTGTTGTGGGTCCGTTGAAGGAGCCACGGTGATCAGGACAGGGGCGGATGGGGTTGTGGGTTCGGGGGTGGAGCCAAAAGATAGGTAGAATTATTTGGTGGTGGGTGGGTTGTGCGGTGAATGGGGTGATTGTTTTTTTGTGTTATTTTTGGGTTCGTGCGTTCGATGGTTGGGAAACGCTGCAGCGCGGCCTGTCGCAATCGCCACTTGGAGCAGAAGGTTCTGACGGCACTGCACACGATTCTCAATGGACGGGAGGAGATGAGATTCATTGCAAGAGAAGGTCAAAGTCTAAGCTACGAAGACTAGAATGATGGGTTTCACAACGGGCGCGGCGCAGGCGCGGCGCACGGCGGAGGCGCTCTGGGCTTCCTGACCCAATATCTAAAGGGTCTCAACCCGCTGTAACGCAAAAATCTGGCGGGAAACACGTCTCAGCCCGCGCGTTGAAGGAGCCCAAAGCCGGCGCGAGTTGCCGCTGGATGAGGAAATCTGTATCGCCGAGGTCTCACACGTCCCACTCCGCCCCGGTAAACTTCGGTCACACGACTCAAAAATTCCCCATTGATCAAGCGGGTCTCGATTTAAAGTTTGGGACATACCTACGATACGTCTTTGTCCAAGGTTTCGTTGTTGGACTCTGGGTTATCTCGGTCACAAAAGGCGCAGTGTCTACAACAAGTGCCGAGAGAGCCCCCCGGTCCAAGCGGAGCAGACCGAAACAGTCTTGTCGCAGGGTGGGGTAGACATCGGTATCGTGACTCCTAGCTTCTACTTTCGTTCAGGGGTCCAGAAACCAGAAAGGAGCGGGGTTTTGAGTTCGCACCATGAAAACGAGGTGACGGAGAAGAAAAAACCGATCTTGGGCGACGGCGACGGCCACGGCCGCACCAGGAGGTGTTTTTCTTACCCCGCATATCATCCAGGCCCTGCCGATTCGAGCCCGTCCAAAACAGCTCAGGTCGAGCCGTCGGCCCATCGCCTGTGGGCTGTGGCACCTAGGTCCTACAGGCTACGGGCCAGCGATTGCTCTGACCAGATTACAGCGGCATACAGCCACTATGCGCCCGCGCCCGCCACGCTGTCGCCAAGGGTGCCCGCTATTTATATCACTGCCTATCGCTGATTTGCCCCTCATTTCCGTTTTCCTCCAGGGCGCTCCCGCACTCGCCCGCAGCCAAATCTCGGCTCAGTGAGCTCACGGTCATTTTTCCCTCCTCTCCCTCTGCTCACGCTATCGTCCGGGCCTTTCGGACAATCCGCCCCATCCCCCTCTCCTTCGTTTTCATCTCACCACCGATTTTGTTTTGATCCGAACACCATGTCGTCCAAGGAAGTCGATGCCGAGAAGGCCATCGCCGCTCAAGACGTCGAGAAGTCGGAAAAGACCCCCGCCTATACCCAGGTCGAGCTTCACGGTCTGTCTGGAGACAATCCCGATGGAACCGTTCATCGGTAGGTTCTCTCTCTCGTTCCAGCTCGGAGCACAGCCGACTGACCACTGCTGCCCATCATGTCATTCTGCTGTGCACTCTACCAGCGATCTGAAAGCAAGGTGAGATCTGAGATCGACTAGAATTCCGCCTCGCCCCCACGCCAATCCGGCGCGCGCCGCCACTGCTGGGTCCCGACTGGCCGAAAGATAAGCCAATCGGCGTTGGGCTGGCGCGCGGGCGGATGCTGATTCAGTGGGCGGAAAGCCTCATTGCTGTACACAAGGACGACAGCGCGGTGCTCAGAAGTGGTGTACTGACGATGTGTGGCTGGCTTGGTGTTCTTTGCGGTCCGATAGGCACTTGCAGATGATCGCTCTCGGTGGCAGTGAGTCTCGGAATCGCTTTTCCCACTTAGTCCCGGTCTAGCCCTGGCCGCCCACGCACTTGGCTGACGTCGCTCCTCTCTGCTTCTCTCTCGCCTTCCGCTGGGACCGCCCTTCTCCTTTCGTGATGCTGTTATTGCGTCCGAACGTGTCCCCCCACTTGCAGCCATCGGTACGGGTCTTTTCGTCGGTGCGGGAGGTGCTCTCGCCACCGGTGGACCGTTGGGTATCTGGCTCGGCTACACCATCATGGGTCTCGTCGTTTACTCGATGATGACCGCGCTCGGCGAGATGTGTACGCTCTACCCCGTCTCGGGTGCCTTCACCCATTACGCCGCCCGTTTCGTCGACCCCGCCCTCGGTTTCGCCCTCGGATGGAACTACTGGTACTCGTACGCCATCACACTCCCGACCGAAATCACCGCCGCGGCCTTGGTCATCCAGTTCTGGGAAGGCGGCAGGAACATCAACGTCGCCGTGTGGATCTCGGTCTTTTTGGTCACCATCATGTCGTTCAACTTTTTGGGCGTCCGCGCCTATGGTGAGGCCGAGTTCTGGTTCACCGTCATCAAGATCATCACCATCCTCGGTCTGATCTTGTTGGGCATCATCATCACCGCTGGTGGTGCCGGCAGCCCTGCCATTGGCTTCCAGTGAGTGCGAGCCAGAGAGCCGGACGAGTCGGCGCCTTGCACAGTGGACTGACGATTACTTCCTCCCCCACGCCACAGATTCTGGAAAAATCCCGGTCCTTTCCAGCAAGAGAACGGTATCCCCGGCTCGTGGGGTCAGTTCTTGGCCTTCTGGACCGTCTTCGTGCAAGCCGCCTTCTCCTACCTCGGTACCGAAATCGTAGCCTTGACCGCTGGTGAGGCCGAGAACCCGCGCCGCAACATGCCCAAGGCGATCCGACGTGTCTTCTACCGCATCCTCTTCTTCTACGTCATCGGTGTCTTCATCATGGGCTTGATCGTCTCGCCCAACGACCCCGGACTTTTGCACAACACCGGTACCGCCGCCTCACCGTGGGTCATTGCCATCCGCAACGCCGGTATCCCCGTCCTCCCTTCGATCGTCAATTCGGTCGTGCTCATCTCGGCCTTCTCGGCTGGTAACTCGGATCTCTACGCTGCTTCGCGTACGCTCTACGGTCTCGCTTGCGACGGCAAGGCCCCCGCCTTCTTCCGCAAGTGCACCAAGAACGGTCTTCCCATCTGGTGCTTGATCGTCACCGCGGCTGTTGGTCTTTTGGCCTACATGAACGTCGGCACTTCGTCCGCGACCGCTTTCAACTACTTGTCCAACATCTCGTCCATCACCGGTCTGCTCACTTGGGGCACGATCCACCTCAGTTTCCTCCGCTTCTACTACGGGTGCAAGCGCCAGGGCATCGACCGCAACACGTTCCCCTACGTCGCTCCGTTCCAGCCTTACTCGAGTTACTTCGGCATCACCTTGGTCACGCTCGTCATCATTTTCAACGGCTACACCATCTTTTTGCACGGCAACTGGAACACGACCAACTTCGTCATTTCGTACATCACCCTCGTCATCTTCGCGGTGTTGTTCGTGTTCTGGAAGTTCTGGCGCCGCACCCACTTTGTCACACTCGACCTCATGGACTTCCAGACCGGTCGTCGTGAGCTCGACGACATCGCCGAATCCGAGGCCGCCAAGTTCAAGGAGCCCACCACCTTTGGTGGCAAGCTGTGGGATGCTATCTTCTAAGCTGCCCTCACGCTCAGTCCCTCGTGTTCTCTTTGTGTGTGTATGTCTCCGTGCGACTCTTCCATTATCTTTCTCCCATCCTGTCGCTATTTCCTGTTCCATCTTTAGCATCTCATTCTACCTTTCCTTTCCTTCTTACTAAAGGGTCTGAATAAGCGACTTAATGGAGACCGTCTTTTCCCAAGGAGTGTGAGACTGTTCAACTTGAAGAGTACTGCCTGCATGAGAGCGGCATCATTCGTGTGCCAGAGAGGGGCTTCAAACCGACGTAGGTCCAAGTTCACACCGACACCATTAAAAAAGTGTACCAACATTGAACTAGCAGATCATGTAGCCCCTGTATGTAGTCCGCTCGCACGATCTGTTCAACCTTCCCACAACTCCTCCCTCGTCTCCCTCTGACTGCGCCGAAGCCGAAGCTTCTCATCCTGTCGCCGAGCTTGGTGCGACGCTCGACGAAGGTGGCTTCGGCCTATGCTTTTATTGAAGCCTTGCGATAGTGAGGGATGGGATCTTGGTGATCTGGGCGAATGTCAGAAACCAAAGAGGTGTCAGTTGGGAGGAAGGTTATGCAGAGGCACGGAGAAAGGGGGGAGGAAATCTCAGACCGTGACAACAGGGTTTGAGCTCGGCGAAATTTGCTGCCAAGACGTTTGGGAAAGACATCTCGAGACGCTCGTTCGGATTCAATCGACTTTCCGAACTTCACCGGCACGATCCTTCGAGTCGGCTCTTGGAGGTCTACGGCTTCGATGGACGCGCATAGGGGTGGGGTGGGTGAATCCCCATCATCCTCGACCGTGGTTTCGGTGTACGAGACATCCGGATTCGGCCTTTGGCATGTAGATTCTTGAACCAGATCTAAGCGACCGAGAGAGTGCCCTGCCCGGGGATACAGAAAGGTATCAGCGAAGACTGAATGGTCAAAGCTCGTTGGATCGTTAAGGCAGAGGTCTCGAGGAACCCGGTCGGCAGCCTCTCACCGAGCGAGCCTTGCAGTCGTACGGAGTTCAGCGAGAACGCGTGGTCCTTGATGGTAGTTGAAGAGTTCGCGATGGTCAAATGCACTAGGGCACATGTCGCCAGGATGATTGAACTAAAGGGACGCATGACTGGGGACCGATCGCGTAGCGGGAGGCTCTGCGCCGAGCTGTCGGCAGAAGAGCGAAGGAAAGGGGAGAAAGATATCGAGAATGGGAAAGCGAGCAGGGAATGGGATGTAGGTCAAGAGACGAGCGGTAACTGTGGAAAGAATGAAAGTGGCTGGACGCAGAGGTGGTGAACAACGTGTCGCGGCGGGGCCTAGCGCACTTCCCTGACATGGAGGCGACAAAGGGAGGAGCGCCGTGCACGTGACACGCAGCTTATCGCAGCACGAACCCCTTCCGAGTTGTTCTGATTCGGGCAGACTCCTCAAAGAACCTATTTTGGATCGAGTGATTCTTGTAAGCCAGAGCTTACCAGTCCGGTGCCAGTCGGACAGCTTGAAGACCAGTAATAGGAGAGGGGTCACGGAAGTGCCCGCGAACTCAAAAAGACAGGGTCCCCAACACCCCGGTGACCCCCGGTCAATTCAAGCCCGGCTACATAGTAGGCGCGCAGGCGCCTCGCGAACTCCTTTGACACTTTTATCAGCTCCTATCTTATTCGGCCTGATGTTGATCGATAGCCAACAAAACAAGCATTACACCCCTCCTCTCATAACAACGGGTCGGCGTTTCGTCACAGACTCCCGCACCTAGTGTTGTGTCAGAAACACCCTTCCAGCTCACTTCAAAGTCGAACCTCGTGACGCGCCCACCCATGTCTCACCCATCGATGAACCGGGGCGACCCCTTTCTGCGCTTGCATCACTCTGACGATGCGTCGCTCAGTCGTGTCATCTTTCACCCTCTGCGGGGCGATATCCTGGTTGTCGGTGAGTCGCTTTACTCGGATAGTCTGTAGCCGTCGATTGGAGAATGTTTGAAGTCGCTGATGTGATGGTTCGGGGAGTGAAACAGGTTCGGAAAGTCACGTTGAAGCGCTGTTGATCCAGACCTCCGCCGGCCCATCACAACTCACGGCGCGACGACTTGCAATATGGCCTCTCAGCGGTCACGTCACGGCTATTGATATTGCACCCTGGTCGAGTCCAGACAACCTCGAGTAAGTCGGGGTCATTGCCAAGTCGTGCTGGATGAGGGATAACGCCGGAAATTGATTCGATGAAGGGTCGATCCGCTCCACCGTTCAGGGTCACCGTCGCCACTTTGACCCCTAATCTATTTCGACTTCGATGGAGCGCAGTCGAAGGCTCTCTGACCACTTCGATGGGGGAGGGGATGGTCTCGAGCACGATCCACGAGATCAAGTACGCACGAGCCGGTGGCGCACAAGCGGCGAGAACGGTTGCAAGTGTCGGCGATCAAGGTGCCTTGCTCCTCTGGGACGTCGCCGCCGAGTCGCCAGGTTTGCTCAAGCTCGTAAGTAAACGTCAAACATAAAATATATGGTAGCTTAAGCACTGGGTTGATGCGCCCAGTTGAACTTCTGCTGCACTAGATCCCTCACCCCTTCCCTCTCCGATCTCTTTGCTTCCACCCCACCAACGCGAGCCTCCTCGTCACCGGCGATGCAAAAGGCATGCTCCGACTCATTAATCTCGACGACGCAAGTATCCGCATGTGTCTCTTCGAACCTCGTTCCCTCGCCCGTTCGATCCGAGGTGATCTCGTCTGCCTCGATTGGAACACCGCCGCCGCATCGGCTGGCGTTCCGACCACTCAAATTGGCGCGGTGATTGATGGTCGGTGGGTGCTGTGGGACCTCAGTGAGAGTAGCGGGGGAGGTCCGACGGCTTTCGGGAGTGCTTTTTCAGAGCACTTGGCTGGTCGAGCGGTCTTTCGGTGAGCTTTCTCGGTGGAAGGCGAAGGCGATCATCGGACGACCCCCCAAATTGATTTCGGACTGACAATGTACCGCACAATTTGCAGGTGGAGTCCCCACGACCCCAAAATCTTTGCCGTGCTTTGTGCTCACCCGTCTGCCACACCTGCTCTGACCTTGCACAACGTATCGTGCCCCCAAGGTAAGTTTTCAAAGTCTGAGCCCTTCAAGAGCAAGAGCGAAGAGGGAAGTCAAGCTGATCCGGGATGCCGCTTTCACAGCTCCTCGACCAGTCAACATCGCCCCTCCACCGCTGCAAGCGATGGACATGTGCTGGAGTCCAACAGTAGATATTTTTGCGGTCATTGTCGACCGGGATGTGCTGCTCTGCAGCGCGACGGATTGAGAGGCCCGGCAGGGTGCGTAGACTGGGCCGAATGGAGGACCAAGTAGGCGCGCGTGCACCTAACCAAGGGAAGAGCAGGGCAAGGGAGTAAAATGAATACAATAGAAAACGCCAATGACAGCGATCCCAAAAAAAAAAGCAACAACCGAACGAGAGTCTAAAGAGGGAGGGAGAGATCCGCGCTTAACCGCGACCACGACCCCCTCGGAAACCTCCCGAGCCACGAGATGAAAATCCTCCGCCACCGCGTCCGCCGGAAGAGAAGCCACGTCCCCCACCACTGTACGATTGAAGAGTCTTTGTCAGCGTTTCGCCGCTTATCAAATTGTTCTAGAGAATTGAAAGGCAAAACTGACCGGCTTCCGCCTCGTGGCGGCCCGCCTCGGGGTGCTCCTCTTCCTCCGCCTCTCCCTCCCGGTGCGCCGCGTCCTCGTCCACCTCGAGCACCTCCGGGTGCACCACGTCCTCGACCACCTCGCTTGGCGACTCCGGGAACCTTGGGTTGGGGCAGGAAACGCTCAATCGGCAAGAGCTTGTCGGTGCCGATGCAAACTTTGTCGCCGGCGGTGAAGGAAGCCGCCTGGATGCCGGCCGAAGGTTTGATGGTGAAGTAAACCTCGTCTGTGGTAGTCGAGTAATGTTTCGACATGTTAGAGGATGAGAAGCTTACGATTGTCGCTTGGCTCCTGGGCTCTGCACTCGACTCACTGATGGGACCCAAGATCTCGTCCACTTTGCCGATTGCGGCTTTTGTCGGCAAGTAGATGGGTGCGTTGAAGTAAGGGACCTTGGAAGGCATGGTGGAAGAGCACAACATCTCGCCCTCGACGGCGTGTACGAAGGTGCCGATCTCAACCACCTCCGCGGGCGGCCCGTCGTTGAAGCCCCCCCCGAAGCCACCTCGTCCTCCACCGCGTCCACCACCTCGAGAGAAGCCTCCTCGTCCTCCTATGGTGGAAAAGAAAGTGCGAGACACACGTGCATCAATACCGGCTATAAGTGGGGGAAGCGAGCCGAAGCGGTCGCGGGTGGTGCGAAAGGGCCAGGCCGGTCGCGGAGGAGCGTCTGCACCAGCAAGGTCATGACAGGGAGCAGTACCGTTCTCCGATACATCCTTCTATCCTGAAGACTATTCGTCGGATCCTTCACGATCCTTGAAGTGCTCCCCATATCCTCATGTCGCACTCGGCACGGCCTGGCGCCTGCGCTCACTCGAGCTTTTGCGAAGCGTCGTCCGGTCTCACGAGGACCCAAGCCCAGCCTGAGCGGCTCAGCAGCTCGACTCACCTCGATCACCACCCCGACCACCTCGGAATCCACCTCGATCGCCTGAGCCGCCTCGACTAGATCCACGGAATGACATGATGGCGTAGTTGGGGTTGTTGTAAGCTGTGGGGCCGATGGGCAAGTGTCAAAGTCCCCCGCGCCGTGCACAAGGGGGGAGCGAGTCGACAGCATATATTCACCACTCTGCCATTAGTAACTGGCTTCTTATCTCAATTGTAATCAAGAACCTCACCCATCGCGTGCATCTATTTCTTGTGGATTGTGATCCCTTACATTTGGCTTTTGTGGGGGGTATTCGAATCGACAATTACGCGATGATCGAGCATGCATGGTCGGACGCAAGATATTCCTCTGGCCCCTTTTCCCGCTGCGCGTCAGGCCGTCCACGAAGACCGGATCGCCGACTCCGAGTCGACGATCAGCATCATCATCATTCGACGTTCACGCCTCGCCTCGCCTCCTACCTCGCTTCAATTAGTGACTGCGGATGTATCTCGCTTTTGAAGCGAGGTGAGGGGCTACACCCTGCAACATTGTGCGTCATCGGGTTCAGAGAAGTGCAGGTTCACCGCGGTCGTACGACGTGGAACGAACGGGTAAAGTGGGGAATGGCCTCCTGTCTCAGGCGCTTCGAGACTTACTGCATTCACGCTGACTCACCCTTTGACGGGTGGTGAGCGCTCCCTTTCTGGGGCGGTGATTAACCCAGTTCCAGGTTCTCCTTCTTTGCTCTTCACCCCACGTATCTCGACCGGTTGTGTCCATGTCTAAACACGACCCGACATCGGCTGCACCCCCGCAAGCTCCGAGGCAGTTCCTTGATCGCATCCGGCTCACCACCCCCGCGAAGCTCAATCATAGCTCCCAACGACCTTCCCACTCCCGCGACTCGTCCAACTTATCCTACTTTGAACCTGGAACCTCCGCCCTTCCAAACACATACGCGAGTAAATCAGCCTCCAGCCCTCGTGCTTCAGCCCCTGGTCCTGCTGCCGGCGCTAAGCCCCGCCGACCACGGCAGAAACGTGCGTCAGCTGATCAGGGGCGTGACCGCTTGGCCGTAGATCTGGCTATTGCAGCAAGTTTGTCCGAGATCGAGATGCAGCGCAAACGCGTGAGTCAGGGGTGCAAGCTCTCGGTGCCCAACTGCTGCAACGAACGCTGACGTGCTGCGTGGTGTCGCCGACGATCGGATCAGGCCGAGCGAGAAGAGGCCGAGCTTTGTCAAGCGCTTCTCGAATCCGCTGTTCTCGCTCGATCAGCTGCCGACCCGCTTTCCACAGGTCAAGACTCGTCTTTGACCGCACAGGCTGTCTTGGCACCATCGCCTGTACTTTTGAGTCCCCACGAGCAAGGCACCCATGCGGCGACGGGGCAGCGAGGAGGCGAGGCCGTCATCCGAAAACCGACTCCTTCAGAGGAGTGGCTTTCGTATGCTCGACTGAGGAAAGACGTTGCGCTCTGGCTTGAAGGTGGACCGCCTGAACAACCTAATACCAACACAACCATCGCGAACAAGATGGACGACGACTATGAAAGAGAGATGCTCGAACTTGCGATGCGGATCTCGCTCGAGGAAGCGGCCCAACTCAAACGTGGTCGTCAAGCACTTTCAACCTCCGCTAGTGGGACCTCAGCTGGTCTCGAGCCATCTCCAAATCCCATTGTTCAACCTCAAGCCAGTTCACAGGAGGAGCATACCCAAGCCATCAAGCCGTGGAGAAAGTCCGTCCCGACTTCAATTTTTCTCGAAGACTTGGTACCGCTTGGCCGACCGCGAAGCTCGTCGGAACCGGCTACTCCTTCTCGAGACCTGCACTCTCCGACTTCGCACAGACTTAGGGACTCCCCCGTCTTGAATCAATTCACGCCTTCCATCCTAGTCGACAAAGGCAAGCAGGTCGATCGTTCGTATGAGGTGCTGGACGAACAAGCATGGATGGGTGGCGAGCTTGGGCGACCCTACCTGTCCGTCGACAGCCCTCACGAGCTGGCGGTCTTTACATCTCCTACCGCTTCGGCTCCGGATCGTTTGACACCCCAAGCCGGACCTTCCTCGAGAGTGATGGGTTGTCCTTCGGCCGGACAAATTCGTACTGCCGAAGCTTCGGTAGCTCTTCAGCCGACGATATGTGACGCACCAAGTTTATCGAGCGACTCCGTTTCCATTGAATTCCTCTCACCCGCATCAGAGATCCCATTTGATCCTCTCGAAGCTTTGACGGTGGAAGCTGCTCAGCCTCTCTTGTCAGCCGACGACGGGGCCGGCCTCGAGGAACCCCTGTCTCAGTTCAACGGTCGCCCTTTGTCGCACGTCTCGGAGCAGTCCGAGCCCGAGAGTGAGGACACAGGTGGACAATCCCGCCTTAGCTTGAGGGGTATCGTGCCGCTATCTCCATCAGTCAAACCCCTCGAGCCTGACACTGCTCTTCGAAACCCTTCCTCGTGTATACCGCCGAGTAAGGATCGGCCATCCCCACGCAAGACGGTCACGTTCAAGGAGGCACGGTCGATGAGCTCGACTGCTCAAGCGTCAATAGATGCTCCCGCTATGAAATCAGAACCCAAGCGGCCCACCATCGCCGCCTTGGTGGGTTCATCGCTCACTGCTTACGCCGCTTTGGCCGCATCGATCGTTTCGCCGCAGCAATTGACCCCGCCTCGCACGACCCAGCCCGATCTTGGTACGACCCCGATAGGGGCAGCAGAGGAGCCCAGTCTTGATGAGGTCACCTTTGGTTACCTCACCTCCGCTCCGGGCTCTCTCGCGGTCGAATCCGTCACCGTGGATGCACCTTTCCACCAGAAATCCAGTGGCGCGTTCCCGGAAGAAATCAAGCTGTCGGCGATCACGCCCAATCGGAGAAGCTTCGCGATCGAAACGAGCAGGTGGTCAACTCTACTCAAGTTCATGATGGTGTGAGTGTATTCATTGCACATCTCATCCCTTCGTCCACTGAGACATGTCACCTTTACATTCTTTAGGCAAGGTGACGTGAAATTATCGACGACCTCCGCCGATCAGATGGCTCATGATAATCCAGCCGAGTGCGGTGTGACCTTGACTTTTCGGACAACGGAATCAGGGCAATTCGTTCTCCGGCTCGTCATCGTGCTCATTTCGATCGACCATTCAATCGTTTTCGGCCAAGCCCACGAACTCAACATCGTCACCCACCTAACCTACAACCCCGACTCGACCCGTCCAACCCAACCCAAATCCAAAACTCAAGTCGCACCAACAAGCTTCTTCCTCCCCGAACCTCAACTCTTACCCACTCGCATGTCGACATTTTCCATCTCGCTCTTCATGCTTCGTCATCTAGCTCATATCGCACATTCGACTCAACCCGCCAAGGACGCCTCGGCTTCTTACTACGCTTTGCGCAGCCTCGCTGCTGCGATCCAAGCGACCCCAGCACAGGCGACACAGATTGACATTTCAACCAAGGCGGGTTTGAACAAATTTGAGGAAGAAGACCTCCTCAGTCGAATGAGGGATCGTTTGCGCAAATTGAAGAAGAGCCCCTGTCCACTTAATTTGCGTAACCTGCCTTGCGCTCAAGCGGCCAAGGGCCCGACACCGGCGGTGATGGAGGAGTCTACGGAAGAGGCCGAGGCGGTGTTTGGTATTGGGTCTACACCTTCAAGAGGGTTATTCACCATTCAGACACCGACACGATCGTCCTTCGACATAACCAGGGGTACGAGTCCGACGGGTCGATCTCGCCGGCGTTCATCTGAACGCTCGAGACCTTCGACGCCTATCAGCAGCACGCGAACCCAAGAAGGAGGTACAGCGGCCCCGAGGAATTCGGTCGATGGCCCTCGCTTAGGGCTAGGTATGGTCATCCGTCCGAGAAGAGTGGATCCAAACGGCGAGATCTCAGATTTGAGCGAGGATGAAGCGAGGTGGTTACCGACGTTGAATAAGCGCGAGTATTTCTTTCGCTTCCGGGATTGAGGAATCGTGGTCTTCATTCTCGGCTTGTTTGTTATATTGTTTCATTTCATTTCACTTACGTAGCTGCGTCGCAAGAAACCCCAAAACCTATACCATACAAGATCCGTGTCTCGTCGCCTCAAAGCTTGGCCGCCGCCGCAGGAAGTTCTGCCACAGGCTGTCCCTTTTCGCACACCTCCTTCATGTCCCTCAAAGCCCCGGATAAGTTGTTGCGGAAGACCTCCGTGGACGTGTGAGGATCGGATCGCTTCGACTCGATACCGAATTTGATGATCTTGCTTCCCGCGAGATCTGGTACGACGACAAAACAAATTAGTCATTGTCGTGGGGACTATCGAGAGTACGAACAGAAAACTCACAGTTAATCCCATATCCATTAGGCCACGGCGTACCAAAGCCCGTCCCATAGAACCTGTCTCCTGCGGACAGCCCACTCGTACTCAAGACCCACGACTGACTTTCGGTGAACAACGGATCCTCAAACAAAGGGTGTGATTCGCCCTTCCTTAAATTCTGTTGCAGTCCAAGGAAGTGACGATCCAAGCCTTTGCCCGTCGATGAATCGCGCGTGTACGAGTTGTGCGCCTTTGTAGCGGCGGTCAAGAGTTCGTACAATCTTGTCGGGCTGTATTGATCCTTTTGGCGCATCGCTTGAACCCAACGAAGACTATCCTCGCTGAAGGTGCGAATGACGTCCGTCCGTCCATGCAAGAACAACCTCGTCGAAGCGGTCTCATAAGTGCCCACACACCTCCCATGGGTCTTATAGTACGCGAGTTGCAATGCCATTTGACAATACGCATCGGGGGATTGTTTGCCGACCTTCTTGATCCATTCGGTACCGTATTCGTCGTACCACAACATCTTACCTTCGCTGTCCTCGGCTAGGTCAGAGATGGTCTGGATCGCCCCTTCGATGTTCTTCTCTGCTTGGGCGTCGAGGACCCAGTTGAGTTTCTGGACGCCGTTCAAGGAACCTTGCCCTCTATGGGAGGTCTCGTCGGCCGAGACACCTTCGGCTAATACGTATTCGGCGATAATGGAAGGGATGAGGGCGTCGCAGGGCGAATGTTCGCCGTTCATGATGGCTCGACCATTGCTCTCGACCGCGACGGTGATGGCCTTGTCCCACCAACGGTTACGACCTTCACCACCTGCGGACGAACCATTGACGATATGAGCATCGAGATCCGTTGTTTGCGAAACGGGTGACGAGGATTGATACGAGGGCGATTTGACGGTGTGTCCATCGAGAGCGAGAACAAAGAGCGAGTTCTCTATTGCGGTCATCGTCGTTCGGTTCTTGGGATCAAGTTGGAGCAAGTGTTCACGGGAGACGGTCCAGGCGTCTCGGCCGTCACCTGAGCAGGCTCCGACGCTTGGTCCACGAGGCCGTGCCGAGGCATCTTCGACGATGGCCCAGAGTGTCGCTTCGAGGGAGGCGAGATCGACGGCTTGGCCATCCGCGGTGGTAACGGGAACGTTGTAGAAGTGGTCGTTGACGATGACGGTGATCGCAGCCGAGGGATGGGGGTGAGGGGCGTGGACGAATCTGTCGAGAGGGAGTCCGGGGAGACGAGTGACACCGTAGACCCTGTGCGACCAATCCAAGATAAGGATGAGATCACTGCTAACGATTGGCCTTTCAAAGTGCTGGCTAGACGTACCTCGTGTACTGGTGCATGCAGAAAGGCCCGGCCCGTGAAGCATCGGGCGCAATCTCTTCCCTGCCAGATCGAAGCGCCCAAGTCAGTCATCCATGTTCGAGCAAGTCGCCAGACGTCTGCTTCTCACTAACCTATCCAGCTTGTGCTTGAACTGGATCAACCTCTCGACAAGCTTGGCACCCCGTTTGATCTGCCAATTCGAGTATTCGCCCCGGGGAGGTGCCGAAGCTCGGACCTCTTTGGGGATGGTCTGATCGTCGGCCATGAGAATGAACCAGTTGCTGTTGATGGGCAAGGCTGCGCGCCAGCCATGGTATACGCTGAGCCAGTAGTTGTCGTCGAGCCAGTTGTTGGGTGAGCTTCGATCGACGTCTGTGGGCGGAGAGAGGATGGTGATGGTGAGCTCAGCGCTCCGAATGGATCACAACCGGGCCCCACACCAGCCGACACGTCTCACAGCTCGAGCGCGTACTGACCCTTGAGCCTCTCCTGCAGCAGCCTCCCCAGTCCACCCTCCTTGAGGAAGTCGTCTGCCCACTCGTGCCTCTTCTCCAACTGCTTCTGCGCCTCCTCCTCCCCCAGGCCAGCCTCTTGAGCGTGCTGGAGCAGGAACGGCTTGAGGCTCTTGAGGTACCTTTGCGTCGAGGCTTCCAGAGTAGGGATCGGCAGACGGGCGAGCTCTTGTTGGCGCGACAGGGTCGGGGCTTGGTTCGCCTTGTATGCGGAGAGCGCAAACATGCGGCGCTGTGTCCCGCCTGGGAGTGCAACGACCGGCGAAGACGACGAGCGGGGCGAGCGGGGCGAGCGGGGCGATCGGGAAGTGGAGGGGTGGAGAGGTGACGAGGAGAGGGCGCCGCACAGAGACGACAACGAAGGGGCGAGTAAGACGCGGGGACGCAACAGTCTCGACGACGAGTGGCGCAACATCAATGGCGACGAGGGAGCTCAGGAACGCAGCTCAGCGGGGAAGAAGGCTGAAGCAAGTTTCCGGCATTCAAAATCGGCGGGCGGCGTGTCCGGGCTCGAGCGGGCACGTGAATCATTCGCCGCTCGACAAACACCGACGCAATAGCCGGCGCAGCTCACCCACCGGGTGGAATACATTTCACATTCGCACATACGGACGTCCCCGACATCGCTCAAGAAAAAATCGACTTGCGGCCACCCGTCAAACCGCGGCCCAGGATGCCAAGCGTCGTTGCGGGTCGAGTACCACCCAGACCCAGACCCCCACCACCCTTGATAGGTGATAGGTGACTCGGCAACCCAAGACTATTGACGTCGGCGTTCTGTTGCAGTAGCCAGGACAGTAATTGTCAGCTTCGATACATACTTGCCCGTCCTCACAGGAAAGCCCCACTCACCTCGATCAAATCCCAAGCGAACTTGCCACCTCCCCCAAACAGCGTCCTCTTCTTCTTCTTCTTCGGCGCCGTCGACTCCTCATCCTCCTCCTCCGCAGCCTGTTCCGCCAAAACCTCCTTCAATCCCATCTTCGCCGTCTTGGCCTTGACGACAACCTTCATCTTTTTAGGCTGCACAGCCATCAGCTCCTCCCTCTTGGGACTCGTCGACGTGTTCCCACTCTTGTCACCCAACATCTTGCGCTTCTTGGATGCAGCAACGCCTTCACGTTCGGACTCGACGTCCGCTGTAGCAGCGGCGATGATGGCTTTGGTCTTTTGAGGCAGAGCGACCGACCGAGACCTCGATTTCTGTGGCTTGTACACTTCGCCACCTTGGTCGTCGGAAGCTGGCTCATCGACGACGGGGGCGAGTGTGGTCGATGTCTTCTTCGCTTTGACGACGGGAGCTGGCACTACCTCCTCCTCTCCCTCCTCCTCCTCCTCGTCGTCGTCGTCGTCGTCGTCTTCGGGTTCGGACGCCACCACGGGGTCGGACGCGACGTGGACTGCTGCATGTGTCTTTCGAGCCACATTTGACGTGGCGGATGGTGCAGGGGCTTGACTCTTCAATGCTGCGCTCCTTTGAGCATCTTTGAGCGCCACCTGAGTCGACTTGAGCAAAGCCTGCGATAAAACATTCGAACAGGGTCAGCTAATGCTGCAAGACCCATGATCCGAGTCGCAACTCACCTTCACCTCCTTTACCTCCGCCTCCACCTTCTCCCTCTTCGTCTTCTCCTTCTCCAAACTCTTCCTCACCTCTCCCAACTCCTTGGCATCCTTCGACTCGCTCCTCTTCTCCCCCTTTTCCAACCTCAACGCCTCGGCCTTCAACGCCTTGATCTCCGTCTTCAACTCCGCCATCTCCTCCACATTCTTCTCCAACTCGACCTCCCTTTTTTTCACGTCCTTCAACGAGGATCTCAAAGCATTCACTTCCTTTTGTAACGCCTTAGTCTCCTTGGTGAACCCTGTTTTAGCGAGATTGATTTCAGATCGTAGTGCCGAGGTGGTCGCTTCGGACGCGTTGACGGTGTTGAGCAACATGGAACGAGAGGCACTCAGTGCCGAGATCTTCTTTCTCTGTCGGTGGATCGTTTCCTATGATCGAACAGTCCCAAGAGATCAGTCGTTGCCTCTCCGATTCACGTTAAAGACAGTCGTGACAACCGTACCTGCAACTCCTCCGCATCCACCTTTGCAATTCCCACCTGCATCCTCAACGTCGCAATCGTCGCCTCCAACTGCACCTCATTCACATCCCTCGCCCGATCGGCCGCATCCATCACGCCCAAATCCCACTTCTCCTTGGCCTTCCTATTGTGCAATTCCGATCTCAACTTGGCGCACAAGAATCGATAGGTTTTCTTCTTGCTCTTCTCGAGTTCCAACTCGTAGGAAATACGATCGTGTTCGGTTTTTTGCGAGGTCGAGAGGGAGTCGAGTTCGAGTTGGAGTCGTTGGGCTTCGGCTTGCCATCCTTCGACATCTTGAGCTAAAGCCGCGGCTTGTTGGAAGATCGTCGTCGAAGGATCTGGTCCGCCTGTTTCGACCTTCGTCGTGGCCTGTTGTTCGGCCAACGCCTTCTCAAGCGAAGCGATCCTCGAAGTCGCTTTGAACATCGCCAACTGATGCTGGGCCGTCCAATTGGTGACCGTGGCTTCGAGGGACGTGTTCCTCGCTTTCAAAGCATGCAATTGAGCCGCCACAGGAAGAGCAAGGAGCGATCCAGTCTCGGAGGTGAGGGAGTTGCTGCGACGATGTTTGCGGTCGGGGGAGTGGGATGCGCGGCGGGAGTGAGGGGTCGGGATCTGGGATAGGGGTCGATTGGGGAGCGAATTGAGGGAGGAGCTGAGACTTGGGAGGCGCAGGGTTGCTGCAGGTGGGTTGTTGATAGGTTCTAGGCGTTCAATTCTCATATCAGCATCGAACTGTTCAAACCAAGCACCAAGTCTCCTACTGACCCGAGGAACCCATCTGTTGATCGACCCCTTGCTCAACCCTCTCAACAATCTCCCCTTCCTCGACCTGCACAGTCGTCTTCTCCTCCTGCAAATAAGCCATCGTCGCTTCCTCTTCCACTTCAGGGATCGTCGCCTCGAGCAAGGTGTTGATCTGCGCCGACGACGATAAAGACGAGGCGGGAGGCTGCGCTCCTCGAGGCTGTTGTTGCTGCTGTTGTGGTGGAGGGGCGGGGGCGGCGATGGCTTCCAATTCGGCTGAAGTGGCGTACGTTCTGCGGATCATGGTCGGTGAAGGGTGGACGCCCCGAGGCAAGCGTGAACGGAGGGGAACGCTGTGCCTGCCAGTGCCTGCGCGCGTCGAACTGGACCAAGGTTAGGTGATGATCTAATGCCGGCTTCTTAGGAGCCTTCACGCGTCCGAGTGCTGCGAATACACAGGCGATGGTCCAGCTGGAGATCCCAAGTGTGTTCACGGAATACTCTGGGTTTGTTGTATGCGGTATCATGCGACAGGGGGGTGGATGCCCGTACTCACCGTGTTGACGCGGGCTTGAGGCACGTGACTCGCGCAGGCGGACTCCTCGCGACGCAGCGGGTCGGACTTTGAATCGGATGGCGTGTGATGTCGCAGTCAAGAGAAGAATCAATGCCGGAGAGACAAGTGTTCACTGGGATGACTCGGGGTGTGAGTTGCCGTGGAAATCGAGAGCAGTGGGAAGGCAGTCTCAGAGCAGCCACTCTGGGACCGCGTCGCGACTCAGAGAAGTTGAAGCAAAATCTTGACCTGGAAAGGTCGACCACGGGAAAAAGTGTGAGCCAGGTTTGTTTCGATGAGAGGAAAGCTTAGTTGTAGGCAATTTGTTCCTTTGTCTTCTTCTTTAACGGCGATAACCCTGATATTCAATTGCACGGATTCTTGGAACCACTGCACTGCACTGCACGCTCACTGCACACGCAGTGGTAGCAGTGGTGACGCGTCCGAGTCGAAGCCCGGTGTTCAGGATCGTCCTCCGCACGACGACCGCCACGTTCGAGACCTCGTCAGAGGCCAGCGCCAGCACGTCCCCACTCACCCCACGCAATCACCTCGGCAAGATCAAGGCACAGACGGGATGGAACCCCGTCCAGCGCTGATCGCGGACCTCACCGAGACCTTGGACCGCCTGTGCTCCCCGACGAGCTCGTTGCGCACGACGGCCGAAGCGCACCTCCACTCTGAGCTGTTGTGCCCGTCCCACACCGCCCAAACGCTCCTTGCCCTGGTGCACGTTGCCACCTCTCTCCAAGGTACCTCACCACGCCGCGTACAGGCACTCATCATCCTCCGTAGGACAGCGCTACAGAGCCCAACCGTGCTCGACCTCGAAGCAGACCGACAGCGCGACGACCACGATCATGATCCGACCCCGACCCATCCCGCCCTCTTGGGTCCGAGATGGTCCACCCTCCCTCTCAAGACCAAGGACCACATCGAGAATAGGCTCCTTGGCGTCTTGGGCAAGAGCGATATGAGACCGGATGCCGAGCGCAAGGCTCTGTGTGATACGATCGCCGAAATCTATAAACTCAATCAGCCAGGTCAGTCGGCAAGTAAGATCTCCTACACATCATCAGTCGGGCATAAACTCATCCCATTTTCACTCGTGCAGGACCCTGGCCCCAGTTCGCCTCGGTACTCTCACAACTCTTCTCCTCCCCCTCCCCTTCATTACGAGAATCCTGCTTCCGTCTCTACGCCGAATGCATCGACCTACTCGAACAAGAGCCCCCCACCACCGCAAGCCAGGGTCTACTCCGAGGTTTGCAGGATCCGGCGATCCATACTCGGTTGGCGGCGCTGCAGGCGGCGAGCAAGTTGTTGCAAGTACTCGAACCACCGAGCAAGTTGCAGAACTATGCCGAGCTGATCAGAGGGATGCTCGAGGTCAGTCTTGGCCATGCGCACGCACACGAACCGCTTCTGACCTGAATGTTCTCGTTCCAGATCCTACCGGCATTGACCGCCTCAGCAGCAAGCGACGACCGACCCCTCACGACCGCTTTACTCGAAATGATCGAACTCGCCTCGATCCCTCGTCTCGCCTCGCGCGTATTCAAACCCCACGTCTCCACTCTAACCCACTTCTGCACCTCCATCATCCAATCCCCCGAAAGCTACGACGAGAATCTCCGTGCCTCGGCTCTCGAACTCCTCGTTTCCCTCGCCGAAACCGCACCGACTTTGATTCGAACCGCACGTAATTTCGCTCCCACGATCGTGGAGATTTGTCTCGACTTGATGAAGGAGCGTGAGGATGATCCCGAGTGGCTTGGAAAGGAAGTGATCAAAGACGTCGAAGAGGATGATACGATCGCGACGATCGCCGAACAAAGTCTCGATCGATTCGCCCAACGCTTGGGTAAGGACGTCTTCGGTGCTGTTCAAGGGAACGTGGGGAAGTTGCTCGGGAAGGACAAGACGTGGCAAGTCAAGAGTGCCGGTTTGAGTGCTATCGCGGCGATTGCGGAAGGCTGTAGGGTGCAGATGGAAGGTCATTTGGAGCAGATCATCAAGTGAGTTTCACCGAGCAGACTTTTCAAGCACTGCACTGCAGAACGACTAATGAAGAGTGTCATCCACTAGCGCGATCATGGCGTTGGCAGGTGATGATCATCCTCGAGTTCGCTACGCAACCATTTACGCGCTCGGACAACTGTGCACCGATCTCGAAGACCAAGTTCAAGCTGAATTTGGCCAACAGGTATTGCGTGTATTTGTCAGCAATATGCTCGGTCAAGAACCGCGGTGCGTGCTTTCGTAGAGCGCCCACAACGCGAGAGCGTTCTGCGCTGACGATCGTACTCCCCGCGAGCAGATTACAAGCCTTCGCCGCCGCGGCTTGCGTCAACTTTTTCCGAGCTACAGAGGTTGTCGAGCCCCTGAAACCTTTTTTGCCCGACGTCGTGCGTGGTTTATTGCATCTGCTTCAAACAGGATCGACATTCGTTCAAGGCAACGCGCTGGAGGCGTTGACGGTCGTGGCGGCTTACATGGAAGAGGAGTTTGCTCCCGTAAGTCAACTGTCAGAGGTGATAATCACGACATGCGCACTAATCGAGATTGTGTACTTTACAACCAAGTACTACACGGAAATGATGCCCCACCTCCTACGCCTCCTCGAGACCGAAGCGTCCCTCGAGATCGAGACTTTACGAGCCCGAGCCCTCGACTGCGCATCCAACATCGCCGCAGCCGTAGACCCTTCCGTCTTCGAACCCGACGCATCCCGTCTGATCAAAGCGATGCAAAACATTTCCAAGTCACTCCCCGAAGACGATCAAGTCACCCGACCTTATCTCCTTACGGCGTTCTGCCATCTCGCCGCTACGGTCGGGGCCGAAGCTTTCGCACCTTACATCAACGAGACCTTTCCCCAACTATTGAAGCGTGCAGCTCGAGATGCCCAAGTCACGATCGGAGAAGTAGGCGAACCTCATCCATCCGAATACAACGAAGAAGGCGAAGACGATTGGGAATCCGTTCTCGTCGATGGCAAAACGGTCTCGATCCGCACCTCCGCAGTAGACGATAAACTCGAAGCCGTGCAAAACCTCATTTCGCTCGTCAGCACATTAGGCGCGACCTTACCTTTACCCGAACTTCAACAAGTCGTGCAAACGACCTTGCCTTTGCTCAATTTTGTTTGGCATATCGGGATCAGGGAAGCAGCTGCAGCTTTGATCGCTGTCACCGTACAGTCATTGGCTTTACACCCTTTGAACGCGGAGGAAAGGACCTTCATCTGTTCGAGCTGTTCGGACGCGTTGGCACCTCATCTGTGCAGCGATACGGATGCCGAATTCCTCGCGACCGCTTTGTCGTCGATCGCGACGGTGTATACGAGTTTCCCTCGTGGGACGTTGAGGATCGATTCGAGGAACTTGTGCATTCGCGCTATGGAGGGGCAATTCGTCGATTTGGCTCGAAGGGAACAAGAACGACAGTACGAACGAGGAGGAGATCACGAGGAAGATGCGGAATACCTCGATGAAGAAGTGCTAGAGATCGAGGAAGGAGAGAAACAGGTGTATTACGGGATCAACGTCGTCGTCAAGGAATTGATGAAGCAACATGACGTTCAGTCTTTGGACGTCAGCACTTCGACGACGAGTACGACGTTCCCTTTGGCGGTTTTCGAACCGGCTTTGAAGGTCATTGCGACGCCTTCGGGACAGCGGTTGAATGCGGCGCAATTTGGGTTGAGGTTGGTATGCGACATGTTGGATCAATTGGGGGAGAGGGCCGTGGAGACTGTTCAACCGTATTTGAACGCTCTTGCTGCGCGATTGCATGATGAGAGTAAGTTTTTTTTTTCCTCCTCATCCACCACCTAAACTTTCACGCTCACTCGATCTCCTTCGTGCGATATCTCAGACCCAACCATTCGCCGCGTCTCCGCCTACGCCGTCGGCATCGCCGTTGAACGTGCCCCCTCGTCCCTCCAACCCTGGGCCATCACCCTCGTCGACTCCTTGTTCGCCGCGATCGCCGCGATCGCCGCGATCGACCCATCGGACCTCGAACAAGATCCGGACGTTCTCGCCGCTCGGGACAACGCCGTTAGCGCTTGTGAGTACACGTCGGTGCGCAAGAATGCTGGTGAACCGTTTGCTGATTCTGGACCCGCGTTCGTACCACAGTGAGCAAGATTATACGCCGTTCCCCACCCGCGACGATCGAACCCATCCTTGAACGATGGGTGCTCACTCTCCCGATCCTCGTCGACGAAGATGAGTTCGAGCACGTCTACCCGCTCTTGATTGACTTGTTACATACGTAAGTTTCAACCTCCCTCCCCATCTTTGGCTGTCATTGTACTGACTCCTTTCCCTTCCCTATCCGGATCAGCAACCACCCCTCCACTACCTCCCCCACCGTCGCAACGCACATCCTCAAAGTCCTCGTCCAAACTCTCCAACAAGAGACCCTACCCCCAACCCTCGAGGAATCCCTCTGCACCGAATTGAAGAACTTCGTCGCCAAGCTTCCACAGGGCAGTGAAGCGAGGGTGCAAGCTGAATCGATTCCACAGGACGTGAGGGATAAGTTAGGGGCCTGGTAGGCTTACAAAGGTCACTTTCGCTTTGTTTCGCATTTCCGCAGCATTCGTTCGCTTTTCTTTTTGCAACTGTGTCACTCTTTCCTCAAAAGCGTTCGATAAGGCCAAAGATGATGTAGAGCGAGAGCGTGAGACTGTTGTGATATAACATGGAGGACGAGTGCGAGAAAATCTATAGTGAGAAAAGAAGAAGCCACTGCAGGGACGACTACGGCCAAAAATTAGGGGCAGGGTGCATCCCACAGCAAGGGTCCAAGGGGTGCAATACGAGCAAGCAATACCGGTATAACGATGACAACCAAAATGCGCAAATCACAGCTCGATCCCCGCGGCCTTGCACTTCTCCAACACCTCGGCTTGTTCCCTCTCAAAGTTCGCCTTCGCCTGCGGCTCGGTCTGGAGGTACTCGACGCATTCCGCACAGCGAATGAAGAACGCCTGCGACCTCTTCCCGCATCCCAGAAGGGCAAATTCGGGCAAGACGTCGCCAACAGCATCGATCTCGTCGGGGGGTAGACAGTCCTCGCAGAGCGAAACGGGGCACAGTTGGCAACGGAAGAGGAGCCCGCCGGCTTCTTGCGTCGAACGGTGGCAGACGGTGCAGTTGTGTTGGGGGCAGAACCAGCTCATCATCGCGTGGAGATCGGCTTCCGAGTACTGGTAGAGGCCAAACAGGGAAGAGATGGATCAGTACCGAGAGCTTGTGTCAACAGGTCACTTTAAGCCACCCACTTCGGTGCATGGTCCGTGGCAAGAACGAGGGCAGGATGCGCATTGGTAGACCTCTCCTCCATCCTTGCACACCATGCAGAACTGCCGAAAGAGAACTCATAAGGATTCAGTGCCCTCCTTCTCTTCACCAACTACGTCATTATGTGACTCACATCCTCATGATCAAATTTCTTGCGCTGGCGCTTGGTGTTCTGCAACTTCCTGAGGGCCTTGGGGTCGCTGGTGATGGTTTTGACGGCCTCCCATTGCCCATTCGCGATCGTCTCCTTGAGCACCATCTGCCCATCAATCTCGACCGTCCGACTGTCCCTCGACCTCGCCATCGTCTCTTGCCACTCTCTGCGGATCTCAGCGTTGGTGGCCTTGTACATGGAACCTTCAAACTTGCGCGCCTGCACCGCTTCCTTCCCCTGCAACAAGAGACGCTCGGCCTCTTCCTCCTCCTTCTCCAATTGCGCTTTCTGCTCAGACGTGATCGTCTCCCCAATCTCGACTTTGATCCCAACCTCCTTCTTCTCATCACGCGCCTTCCCACGTGCCCTCAACTCCGCGAACGAAAGAGACTTGAACTCGGTGAACGCATCCGTGCCTTCCACCGAACCCCACCTCGCCAACGCCCCCGCCCCGCCTCTCAAAATCTGCGCCAACTCCCCCCTCGTCATCCTCGGTGCATCGTCCTCCGTCTTCTCCACCTCATTGATCGGCCCATCCAACTCCTCATCCGCGGCCCGATCGGCAGCGTTCCTCATCGATCCCATCACCTTTGCAGAGAGGTACAACTTCTTCCTCAACCTCGTCAACGCCTGTTCCTCCACCGAATCCTGGCACACCAATCGATACACTTGAACCGTCTTGGTCTGTCCAATCCGATGCGCTCGAGAGATGGCTTGGATGTCGACTTGCGGGTTCCAGTCTTGGTCGACGAGTACGACGGTCGTCGCGGCGGTGAGGTTGATGCCGAGGCCTCCGGCGCGCGTCGAGACGAGGTAGACTTGGTAAGGCGAGTTTTGCTGTTGGAACAGTTTGATGTCGAGCGCTCGGCGGGGGCGCGAAGTGCTTCCATCCAATCGAGCGTCTACATGGAAAAGAAAACGCAGCACATCATCAGCCACCCTCTGCCATGTATTCGGTGCGAAAGCGAAACTCACACTTGAAGCCACGCAATTGCATAAAGTCCTCCAAGATATCGAGCATGCGCGTAAAGCCACTAAAGATGAGCACCTTCTCCCCCTTGGGCAAGATATCGGCGAGCAACTTGTCAAGGAGGACAAGTTTGCTCGAAGCGGCGACGAGGTGTTCGGCGACTTCGAACGGCTCGGCTTCGGCGTTGGGCAGGAGGTAAGGGTGGTTGCAGCACTTGCGCAATTGCATGAGCCTGGAGGAGGGTTCGCGAAGGTCAGCAACAGGAAGGAGCATCGATGCCCCGCCTTTGCGGACTTACAAGTTCATCATCTTCATCCAAGCATTCCCTTCCCCCGCCTTGGAAGCGGCCATGGCCCTCTCAATATTGTCCCTCACACCCGCATCCCCCTCATCCTCCCCCGCAGCCTCCTGACCGGAAGCCTTGACCTCAGGCTCCTCTTCCGCAATCGACGCCGCCGCAGAAGGCCTTTTGGCCCATCCTCGTCCTCGTCGAATCGCTTGCCCCTCCCTCAGATCAGTCGCAAAGATCTCATTCAAAGTGATCGTATCGGCCCTGGTCAACAACCTCGTGTACCAGAACCTCTGCGCCGGCGAAAGCGGTACATAAAGCGTCATCTCCTCCCTCCTCGGCACGCTCAGTTCATCCCTCACCCCCTCCTTGGTCCGTCGCAGCATGATGAGTTCCAACAACTTTTGCGATTTTTTGAGGAACGACTGGTCGTACAAGCCCTGGGTCAGATTGAACGCCTCCTTGAACGGTTTGAGCGTCATCGACGTGAACACCTGCGGCGCCAAAAAGTGCAACAGCGACCACAACTCGATCAGGTTGTTCTGCAACGGCGTTCCGGAAAGGATGATGCGCATCTGCGCGCCGATACCGAACAAGGCTTGCGCGGCATTGGATTCGTGGTTCTTGATCTTGTGCCCTTCGTCGAGGACGCAGACGCCCCAACGACGGTGCTTGAACCAGCCGGCTTCGGCGGTGTAGGCTTCGTAGGTCGTAACGATCAGGTCGGGTTGAAGTGTCGTGGCGTCGTGCTTGAGGCGACCTCGTTCCGACATGGGGCCGTGGAAGCGTAGCGATTTCTGTAATTCGGGAATGTCAGGCTCAAGAGACTCATAATCATGATATTAGAAACTATGAGCACTCACAAAGGTCGGAAGCCACCGCGCGATCTCCTGTGGGGGGTTTGGACATGCGGCCGTGGCATTAGTATCGCCGCAGCACGTGACCGTAGAAAGTGGAAGAACCGACCGTCATCCAAGCACCGAGCACGGACAAGGGGCAGACGAGCAAATGGGGACCCTTGACACCATGTGTTTCGTGGAGGTACGCCAACAATGAAAGCGTTTGCAACGTTTTACCCAAACCCATCCTGTTCCAAGCAAGACGTTCCCATGGTCAGCTACTCCCAATAAGATGCGGAAATCCTCCATCATCAACTCACTCGTCGGCAAGAATACAATTCTGGCCATTCTCAAACATGTACGCGAGGAAGCTGAGCCCGGTCAACTGGTACGCCTTCATGGTGCCGCCCTTGATGGTCTCGGGTTGGCTCAATTGGCGATAGGGGACAGCCTCGCGGTGGACGGTGCCCGGCGGGCATTGTTCGAGCAAGGCGGTGACATGGTTCTTCTCGGGCAGCAGAGCTTGGTAAACCGAGGCGTGGGCTCGACTGTGTAATCAGGTAAGTTGGCTCAGCAAAAATGCGTGACCTGGAGGTTCCCCCAGGTCTGACTCCTCCGTGCCGGCTCACAGGAACTGGTCGCTCCTCCTCTCCAACTCGGCGCGATCCTCATTCGTCGCCTGCTCGTGCTCGGACGCCTGTTGCTGCTTGGTCGCCCCAAACTTCAACTTTAACTTTTTAACAATCTTCTGGTGCTGTTCCGCCAACGAATCACCCCCCACCCGGCCAGGTTCAAGAGGTAAAGGCGTCGGTACGGCCGAGGTATCGGCTGTGAGGGGTAGAGACGACGAGGTGTTGGACGGACTGGAGACGGAGGCTGAAGCCGAAGGCCCGGCGCTGATGGTGCTGCCGACGATCGACGAATCGGAGGGGGAGACCGCTTCGAAAGGGCGCTTTACACCGTTGCCAGTGCCATGGCCATTCGGGGAGATCGGTGCCATTCTGGTTGAAGGACAAGTACTGCGATCGGCCCAGGATTCGGAGCGACGACCGAGCGAGCGTTTCGAACCCGTTCGTTTCGAGAGCTGTTTGAGTGCCCTCCTCGAGGAGATGATCGATCCAACTGAGTCAAGAATGCACCCAAGGTTGAGCTTGATTGGATCACGCAGAGAAGGAGGGTGCAGTCCGGAACGAGTAGGAACGGTCACTCACAGAGACAGCACTTGCGCGCTGCCTGCTGGTTGGCCATTCCCGGCCGGCTGCGAAGGACAATCGCGCGCGGGCCGGCGCGGACGGGCGCGCGGTCTGAGCGGCCTGAGCGGCGAGGCATTAGGCTTTCGACGTCCGACCGTCGATCGATCTAGCCGCCTCGATCTGAACTCGGTGTGCCTAATCTCTTCAGACGGGCCCGAGTAGAAGAACGTCTTTTGCAAGAGAAAGGGTGACGAGCAAGCTATGTTACACAAAAACTCTGAACCTAGACAGCAGGAGTTCCCCAGTTGGTTGGTGTTGGGTTGTCAAAGCTCTCCATGGATGCGTTGGCCCGTGTTCAGGCGCCGAGTTCTATACCGAATGGAGACGCATGGTCGAGATCAATATAGGTTCAGGTTGGAAGCGGAACGAGCTGAACTGAACTCACGCTTCTCCTTTTCTTGTTCCAGTCGAGCGTACAGCAAGCGCACCGCGACTTGGATACCCGCCGGCTGACCCGTGATCGTCACCAGCTGTGGGAACGATGCACACAAGTCCATCAGATGATCAGCCCAATCCAAGACTTTGACTTGTCTCCTGAAAAACTGACCCTCTCTGCCGGGGTTCCACCCGCGGCGACCGCTCCTCCCGGTTCGTCAATCTTGATCTGGCACTGCGACGCCTGTCGCACCTCGTTGATCTTGGCCCCTCCTTTCCCAATAATCGAACC
This sequence comes from Microbotryum saponariae, assembly GCA_900102585.1. NCBI lineage: Eukaryota > Fungi > Basidiomycota > Microbotryomycetes > Microbotryales > Microbotryaceae > Microbotryum > Microbotryum saponariae. The sequence continues at coordinate 672,802 of FMWQ01000050.1, read as the reverse complement.
TGCAAGCCCACCACCGACATCGAATACTCATCATCAGCGACCCTTCGTAGTTGCGTCGATACGCCGCCGGGGAACAGGGACTCACCGACCAGCTCATTCGGGATAAAGATCTGCTGCGTCTGCGCACCCGGACCGGCCGCACCTCCACCGTACCCACCGCCGGGCGGTCCACCATGACCATGTGGCCCCGGTCCTCCGAATCCAGGGTACCCTCTCGGCGGTGGCGGTCCCCTACCGTACGCGCCCGTGGGGGGTACCGGCGCTCCGTAAGGGTCGAGCGGCGGCGCGACACTCGGTCGGTACGGAGTGTTAACGAGCACGTTGCCCGCGTGTTCTTGCAGGATCGTTCCAATGTAGTAGACGGCGATATGAATCGCGTCGGCGACACCCGAGACCGACAGGACTCGCTGGAGAAGAGAGGATCGGCGAGTCAGATGAGGATTCGGAGGAAAGTCATGGGACTCTTGGGCCCGGATTGATTTCCCGACTGACCTCAGTACTGCCTGGCAGCATGGCCTCACTCGCTTGTAATCTGGCACCGGAAGCCTCTTGAATTTCCTTGATCTTGGCGCCGCCCTTACCGATGACGGATCCCATTCGCGCGTTCGGGATGATAAAACTAGACACGAATGACATTAGCCCGGAGGCCCTACTCCACAGTGTCCTAGTGATGAATCTCTTACCGAATTGTGACTGCGCGAGATCCAGGTACGGAGGGTGTCTCGAAGGGCTCGTCGTTGATTCGACGCACGATCAAACCAAATGCCTGTGCTCGCCCGGTACGAAGTGATGAGCCATTGCACCCCATTACGGATGGAAACACGCACTGTGTCCACGCACCTTGGAAACAGCATCCAACGGTCCGGCAATGACCATGATCCTCTCCGGATTGCCCGGGATGGTCTCGGTGATGGTGATCTTGCTGCCTGATTTGTCGCGGATCTCGTTGACGTTCTTGCCGCCCTTGCCGATGATGATGGACGCGTCCTGGGTGACGATCAGAGCCCTCATCTGAATGACCGCGGCCGAAACGGCTGCTGCATCCCCCTCTGCAGTGGCAGCGGCAGGCTTGGCCGGATTCGAAGTCGAAGGTTCCGCCGAGGTAGAGGAAGGGTTTTCGGAATCGACGACCATGGGCTTGACGTCGTCGTTGCCCTCTCCTTGCTCGACATCATCGTCACGGGTCAACTCGGTCGGCGCATTGGTGTTGTTGTTGGCCTTTTTGTTGGAGGTCGAGGTCGAGGCGCCACCGTTGTGATTGGCGTTGCCGTTTTGGGGTTCGGCTGGGTCGTGGCCGTCCTGCGACGAGGAGCGGCTTCGCTTGCGAGCGAGATCGGCTGGATCCGACATGGGTGATGGAGAGAGGTCAGGCGAGCTTGATGCGCGCGCGCGTGTGTGTGTGTTGTGTACGAGGCTTGTAGGATATGAGCCAAGTCGAATGCGTGTCGCCCTTGAGCTCGTATTGGGCGTACTACAAGGCAAGTAGGACGGCGCAGGAATGGTGCGTGAACGGGTTGCGGGTTGCGGTGGTGTGGTGTGGTGGGGTGGAGTGGAGTGGATGGACAAACGAGAGCACGGGATAGCGACGAGTAACGAGCGGCGAGCGGCGAGCGACGAGCAACGAGCAACGAGCAACGAGCAACGAACGAGGGAGATCAACCAGGTAGGAACAAAAAAGGGTAGATATGCGAACGTGGGACAGTGTGAGTGTGAGTGATGTGTGAGATATGAGGTGGGGCAGGGGGACAGGGGAACGATGACCCCGATGTGCCCAAAGTGAGAGATGATCGATGACCCGGTGACGAGCTGTCCCCCAGGACAAAAGGAGCAAGCGCACCGTCGGCGTCGAGCGCTCAAGGAGGGTCATGCCACTCCATTCCGGTTGACCTGATCAGGGAGGATGGGAATCAACTTACGGAGGAACGAGTGTGTGTGGTGGTGGTGGTGGTGGTGGTGGTGAGAGTGATGAGCAGCAACAAGCACGAGCGCGAGCACAAGAGTGGGCCAGGAACGGGCCACTGTGGGCCGCTTTCATTTTCGCGTCTGCGCCAGTCTGCGCCCAACGCGCGTCGGTTTGGCCAGTTTGGTAATGAGCTATTGGGCGCCGTTGAGCGCCATTTACACCCGACGCGCCTCGGCACCAACCGCCTGTAGCGTGCTCTCTCACCGCACACCATCACAACCATGTCGGCATCGGATGAAACTGCCGTCGCAAGTCACCGTCCACCACCCACGCTTTCGCTCACATCTGACTCTGAGAGCTGACCTCCCCCCCCCCCCCCCCCCCCCTTTCCTCACTCTTCTCCCCCTCCCCCTGTCCTTCCTTCGCTTGGCCCGTCTTCGCGCGCGTCGCGTTCCACCGCACCCACCTTACCCTGCATTACACACTCGACGCGCCACACGAGCAGCTGCACAAGAGTATCAACGAGGCTTACAAGATCTGGAAGAGGCACACCCCTTTCCTGTCAGTACACACTGCGCCTCGTCTTCCCTAGACGTCCGGCACAGTCGTACTGACGCTCGCCCGACCACGAACAGCTACGACCTCGTGCTCACCCATGCGCTCGATTGGCCTTCCTTGACCTTGCAATGGTTCCCCGACAAGGAGTCGTAAGTCAGACACCGCTCGTCACATGAACTATGACTGCTTGCGACTAGGATCCGCACCAGAGCGAAGGATCGACGCGTCGTAGCCGGCCACCGAGTACGAGCTAGGAGCAACCCCGTTGACATTGGCTATCCGAATCATCCCGCAGACCGGCGGGCAAGGACTACACTTCGCACCGCATCCTCATGGGCACCCATACCTCGGACAATGACAACAACTACGTCCAGATCGCCGAGGTCCACCTACCGAAACCGACTGCCGAACTCGACCTCGACAAGTACGACCAGGAGAAGGGTGGTCAGTCCATATGGTCTGGTGGCTGCACACCAAGCTCGATTGCTCACCCACCACCCCCCCTTTTTCATCACAGAGGTCGGAGCTCACTCCGCGACCGAAACGCGCATCAAGGTGATCCAATCGATCAACCACACCGGCGAAGTCAACCGCGCGCGCTACATGCCCCAAAAGTGTGACCTCATCGCCACAAAGACCGTTCTCGGCGAGGTCTACGTCTTTGACCGAACAAAGCACCCGTCCCAGCCGACCAACGACGTGTGCAAGCCCGACATCACCCTTCGAGGCCACACCAAGGAAGGGTCAGTTGAGCTTCGTGGGATTGGTGGGGGCTGAGGGCTCACTCTTGCGCTCGTTGCACGTTTGGCAGTTATGGTCTCTCGTGGAACCCAACATCAGGGAAGGCCGGTCACTTGCTCAGTGCTTCCGAAGACCAGTCCATCTGCCACTGGTGCGTTCTTCCATGTCTGAGCTGATGTATGATCGGCAGACGCTAACCGGCGCTCGTTTGACCTTCACCAGGGACGTCAACGGGTACACCAAGGGCGCATCAACGATGGAACCCCTCACCGTCTACCGAGGCCACACTGCGATCGTCGAGGTGAGTCACTCGTCCTCGAGAACGTGTGCTATCGAGCAAAGTCACCGACTGAATGTATTTGTTCGTACTCAGGACGTCGCATGGCACTGCCTCCAAGAAAACATCTTTGCCTCCGTCGGCGATGACCGGCAACTTCTCATGTAAGCCTCGGTGGTCCCCATTGTCTTGTTCGGCTACTAACCTTTCGAAACCTTTTCTCTTTAGGTGGGATACTCGTGGCGTCTCGGGTGTAATGAAGCCGACTGCGCGCGTCGAGGCCCACGAAGCCGAGATCAACGCTGTCGCCTTTGCGCCCCACAACGAGAACATTCTCATCACCGGTTCAGCCGACAAAGTTAGTCGACTCACATCATAACCCGCTCGCCAGAAATTGATGGCCTTCATTCTCTTGGAACAGACGATCGCGTTGTGGGATCTGCGAAATCTCAAACTCAAGCTGCACACCTTCGAGTCGCACACGGACGAGGTACTCCAACTCGCCTGGTCCCCAACGAATGAAACCATCTTCGCCTCCGCCTCCGGCGACCGCCGCGTCAACGTATGGGACGTTTCCAATATCGGTGTAGAGCAAACGCCCGAAGATCAAGAAGATGGTCCACCGGAGTTATTGTTCGTTCATGGTGGACATACCGCTCGACCGACGGATTTGGCGTGGTCGCCGAATGAGGATTGGACGTTGGCCACCGCGGCGGAGGATAACGTGTTGCAGGTGTGGAGGCCGAGCGCGACGCTGTATTCGACGGAAGAACAGGACGTCGTGTTGGAGTAAAGGATAGGCGGGACGCGTGTGTTTGAAAGGGGTGGGATTGCAATATCTTGCTCAGGTAGAAATTCAAGTGGTTGAAGCCGAGGCAGGCGGGCAGGCAGGCGGGTTTTCAGGGCAGCGTGTATCACAAAGTCAGGAAATGTGATTTTAATCAATGTGGTCCTTTTCGAAGGGATTGGACATTCAGCACCGAAGGTACCAGAATGACCTCGTCCTTCCGATGCGTCTTGAACCCGATTACGGCTTTGTCATCCGGACCCCTTCGCCGCGATTTGTCAGCAAACGCCGCCCCGATGGCGGGTTCGCTCGTCTGCAGCTGCCAGCCAGTGCCAGCCTGCCGGTAAAATCGACTCGACGTCAGAGGGGCGAATGTTCCTCTCTTTGACGAGCTTTGATCACATCTCTCCCATCTCCATCTCCCACTCCTTTACTTCGTATATATAATCACCAGTGAGTCTCGCCTTGCGTGCTTCGGAGCTCAGTGGATGTGGTATGATCCTGGTGCAGTCGTCGAGATGGCCTGCGACGATCATTACACGTCCGGTCGGGTCCGATTTCCCCGCGCTTCGACTCGCGCCACCACGGACGAGACGACGGCTTGTCTCAGCTGTTTCGAACGGAGGAGGAGAGAGATCCGATGACTGTTCGGTACGAAACAAACGCGCGTATCTCATCCGATCACTGACCACCACAACAAACGCAGTGGTCAAGGCAATCGAATCGTTCGCCGATTTCAAGACGATTATCAACTCGGACAAGATCGTCGTCATCGACTTTTGGGCCACATGTATGTTTGCACACGAAGAGTGGTTACGTCGTTGTCGATGGGGTCGTAGCTGACTTTATGACCCTTGCTGCGGGCATCGCCTACAGGGTGCGGGTGAGTGTCGAGATGCCAGCAGGGAACGGGTGGGTTAACTTTGGCATTGTCCGCTTTTACTGACGTGGTTCTACTTTTGGACTCTGCCGTCAATCCCACGCTATAGACCGTGGTAAGTATCGGGAAGTGAGAAGGTCCACTCGGTCTCGCGATCCTGAACTGATGCGCATTGCTTTCCCGTCCGCGTGCCAACAGCAAGGTCATCTCGCCCGTCTTTGAGCAACTCGAAAAGGAGCACCCCAACCTCGAGTTCTACAAGGTCGACGTAGACACCCAAGAGGTGCGTGATTTGGATGGGCTTATCGACGCATGATCTGAACCAGCGGAACTGACTTTGCTGCTCTGATCGACATTTAGGATATCGCGTCCGAGTGCGCGATCAAAGCGATGCCGACGTTCATATTCTTCCAGAACGGCGAGAAGAAGGGCACCGTCGTCGGTGCGGCCAAGGACAAGCTTGTCGTACGTACCAATCCCAGAAGTCGTCGTTTCGCCCATCAATTTCAGTTGCTGACCTCTTGGACGCGCCTTCCTTTTCATACCGGATAGGCCGCTCTGCAAATGCACTCCGAGTCCGCTTAAATCTACACCTGTTTTGAAGCTTGTTCCTTCAGCCGGCAAATCTGTGATGGAATCGCAATGCCGAAAGTTGAACAAAGATGACTACGATTTGGACCGGTCGGCTGAGCTGAAAAGTCGAGACTCGTGAGGGCCGAAAGAGCGTGGAGCATGGAGACTCGGGCGGATACATGTGAGCTTCGAGTGAAGGGCTTATGCCATTCACAAGAAGAAGGTGAGTAGTCGAGGCAAGCAGCCGAAAATGTTTTTATCAAACCACTATGTTTAAATCGCGATTGGAGCCCACCGACTGCTGATCAACGATCGACGATGTCGTGAACGAAAGAGCTCGAGGCCCGTGCTGCTCCTTGAGTCCCCTCTTTCACTTTCGAGCCTCTCCGATCGCCAGATCTCTCGAACGGTTCTTTTCACCAACATACATCCCAGCTTAGAGAGCGAATGCAATCTAACAAGCGTCTCTGATGAACGAAAGAACAGCAACCATCGGCCATTATTCGAGTCGATCGAACCAGTAACCCTTGATCGCAATCTGGCGGGTCGACGCACATCTCCCGGGCTGGGCGGCCTCGAGTCGCCGAACGGCCGCGGCCTCGTGTCGTGTCTTCCGATCGCGAATCAATGCGAGAGGCTGGAGGGGTCCCATCTCGAATCCGCGGCCTTGGCGCCCTTGCAGGAGCGGGGTTGCCCGGAACCGCTGCAGCGCGGGCGTGGACTGGCGACGCAGGTGTTTGTCCGAACCCCCATCGAACGAAGTGTCGGGGAAGAGGACCCGGGGGGAGTGCCCGATGGCTCGCGGAGAGCTCGGTGGCTTCGAGACCAAGTCGCACGGAGAGAAGTCGTAAAGGTTGCGGATCGGAGTGATCGCGTCGCAGATGGCGCGAACCAGGTCAATCTCGGTGCCGTTGGGCTTGTTCAACGCCGCCCATCGAGGCTCGACTCGATGCAGGACCGCTGTGGCGTGTTGATAACCTTGGATCCAAGTGGCGAGTTGAAAGAGTGACGGATCCAACTTTTCGAGCTTGGCCGGACCGTGACCTTTGATACCGGTTGGAAGGTAATCGCATCCCATCATCAACCCGCAACGAACCTTCCTTCCGCACCGGGGAACTTTCCCTGACGTTCGAGGATCTCGAGGTCGATGACTCGAACCACCCGATGCTTGACGGAGGGAATTGATCGGTATCTCGCACGCTCACTTCCGATCATCATGAAAAAGTCGGAATCTTTGCTGGCGAGGGCGGTACGGTCGCCTTGAACGCGTACGCCGCCGATGACCCCGACTCGAGTGCTTGCCGCGATCAGGGGGGAGGCTTCGTGGGCCGAGATGATGACGGTGACCTCCGAGGACACATCGAAGACGTGTCCCGCTAAGGTCGGCTCGCCTTGACCGCCGAAGTCGGTGAGCCATTCGGTCATGGGTCGGTGTTCCGGTCGGAGCTTCTACTTTGAAAATTGTCGGGAGAGACTTGAGGAGAGCGCCGGACGACGTGCCGTTGTCTTTCGACGTGTGGGTACGGCGGAACGGTGAGGAGTTCCTGGTCGAGCAGTTTGTGTGCGTGTGCGATCGTCATGGTCGGTGAGAGATCGAAAGATGAGGGAGTGAAAGGGTAGTACCCGAGGTGTTGGTCGCGTCAGACGTGAACAAGTTGCGCGTGACGGGGACCGGCGCGCTCCTGGCTCATCAGCTCGATCTTCTGACCCCTCAAAATGACTCCGAGCCATGGACGGGCAACCCATGGACGGGAAACACAAGTAATGGGTCGTTCGGACTCAGAGTAGTACGAGCAGATGCGTTAAAATACGAGTGTCATTTTGCAACCACCAAGAACACTGCTTATTTCATTGTTGCTGCTACATATCAGGTCGACTTGGTGACCTCGGGTGACTGAGGGGTCTCCTTTCGGAAGACCGCAGCGCCGAGGGAGCTGCGATGCCGAGCGGCGGCGGCGCGGGCTAGCCTCATAGGCACGGATGAAGCAAGCTCGTAGAGCTTGACCTCGAATCGCTTGATAAGCGCCAAGCCTGGCCTTTGCCAGGGCGAGCATAGAAGCCCCCCCCCCCCCCCTCCCCCTCTCACCTCTCTCTCTCTCCTTCCTTCTTCTTCGTTGATGAGTACCTCTCACATGGCTCCTCCACCACTGGGCCGTAACCGACTAGCGCATCGACGCAGCACCGAGGCGGTCGGTGGTGGAAGTCGGCAGTAGTGTACCATCAGCCACCGTGAGTTCACCCCTCCCACTCGTTGCAAGTACCACCGTCGCTGACTTGGGCACTGCCCTCCTCTCGTCTTGACTCGGATCGTCACCAGCCTCCGATCGCACGCTCTTGATCGAAGAGGGGCCCACGGCAGTCCTGGTCGTCTTGCGAGGTAAAAAGTTTGGGAGAGGTTTTTGGTTGTCATTGTATCGGGTCAGTCCCGCTTGTGGCCGCCTCCGAGCATGCACTGCCACCGCCAGCGCAGCTGCGGCATCATCGGTCGGACCCGACCTCGTACGACGGACTTGGGCTGACCTTGCTCTCACCTTCGCCTTTGCATGCCCGTTCATCTTCATCTACCTTCACATCACACCATCTTCACCTCTACATCGATTCTCGTCTTCACCTTCACCCGTCACCCTTCCCCATCACGTTCGCTTCCACCTCGAATCACCTCCACCTCACCACCTTCATCCCTTGCCTTCACCTCTACGTCTGTTCCTCCCCATTGCACCTCCACCTTTAGCTTACCCTCGTTTCATGCTGCTCTTTTTTGACCTTGATCTTGAACGCCAACCTCGCCTTCACCGCACCGTCAACCTCTTGCTTACGTCATCCACCATCACCTCCACCTTTGCCTCCACCTCGGGATTTGGCGTCACAGGGAGTTTCCTTGTCCGCCAATCGGCAGTGCAAGACGTCATGACGGATATCAATGATGAATCAACAACTTTGTCCACAAAAAGTGAGTTTTATGCACACCAAGTGTGACTGCCTACTAGTAGTTCCGTCTGCTCGAACGTCAAGTTGCGAGCTGCTGCTAACGTGGTCACCCGCTGTCAACAGCTGCTTCAACTGGCATTGCGGCGGGAGAGGTCAGACTCGAGGATGGGGATGTGTGGGGGTTCGCTGTGTTTGCTTTTTTCATTAGTCTTTTTCTCACGTGCACGTATCAGGCCGCGTTGCACAGCGACTCCGACTGGTGTCCTCTTCTTTGTTTTCTCATGGTTTGGGTAGAACAGAGTCCGAGGATTAACCGTACTGGAATGTCGAGAAGCAAGGGCAAATCGCGCGGCCCGGGCCTCTTTTGAGACGAGGCAGTGCCTGAGCGCCAGTGAGCGCTTGTGAGCGCCCCTACGACTGAGGCACACTGAGGCTGGGCTCCAACGAACGCTGCTCTCAAGCTCCTCCATCAACGCTCCTCCTCACCTCGAAGCCATCCCCGACCCCGCATCGACTGTCCAACGACCATGAGTGAAGGAGGTGCTTTCCGCAAACTGGTGCGCTCGTTGAGTCGCAGCAACAAGGACAATGACCGCCACCGCAACAAGACGCCTTCGCCTCCTCTCGGCTCGGTTCCCCTGCCGTCCACCTCGATCGACCGACCCGAACGGACCTCGTCCCGTCACAACGCCAAGCCTTCGGGCGGCGGAGCACGATCACCAGGCTTCAACAACCTCAGTACCAGTCCTGCCCCGGGTACGTACAGCCTTAAACCCCCTGCGTTGGCTGGCCGTCGCGCGATCGCATCGCTCCTTGTCGTGGATGGGCGGACGCGGCGGGGCAGGGCGGCGGGGTATTGATCGGGAGACGGCTCACGTGCCGCGTGTCGCTTGGCTCGCTGCGCTTGCCCAGCCTCGGAGCTGGAGTCGGAATTCAAACGCGGAGGACGGGTCCTGGGATGGATTTGCGCGGGATCAGAGCGATCCTATGATGCAGCTCCTTCGAGGGGGAAGGTTCATGCTGCTACCAACGGCTCGGCTTGTTCGGCGCGGTGCTGCTCCAACCGTCCGGGCCATGGGCGTTCACCCCGCGCTCCGAGGCTTCGTCGCTGATGGCTTCTCGCCTGTCCTTCACCTCTTCGCAGATTCCTACTTCCCTCAACCTCCTGCTCAGACAATCCACGACAGCGAAGCGAACGGTCGAGCCCGTCATCCCGACTCTCGCGGGGCTCGGTGAGTTCCGAGCTGAATCTTCCTCACGAATTGCAAGGTCTCACTGGAGCCAACTCAAACTAAAGGTGTTACGTCGTTGCTTTACTTTAACTTGTAGAGCCAATGATATTGGACAAGGAACTCACGGTATGGCCGCACCTGGCGTTGCCTTCGCGCCCTCCACGACGGGTGCGAGCCGTCTTCGACCCGACTCGGAACTCGCAGGCTGGAACCCGCCGCCGCGTCGAACGCAATCGCAACGAGCACCCCGCGGTACCAACAACTCGGATTCGAACCGTCATCGAGCTGGATCGGCGAGTCAGGCCAATGCGATGCCACCACCACCTCCGTTCTCCGAGAACAATGGAGGACGCCCGCGCGACCCCTCCCCTCTGCCCCTGGGCGACCGTGAAGGCGTATCTTTGCAGGATCAGCCATTGACTCGATCGACGAGTGTGAAGCGAGTCGCGAGCGCGGTCAAAAAGGCCGTCTTTGCCCCCGTCGCTAAACAAGATGGCGAGAAGCGCGTCATAATCCTCGTTGCGGACGGATCCGAAGAGATCGAGGTCATGACCATCTTTGACGTGTTGGTTCGAGCCTCGTTGGGGCCTACGATCGTCTCTCTATCGCCTCAATTCTCGCCATCCCAGTCTTTGCCCTACATCACCTTGTCCCGAGGCGCACGGATGTTGGCTGATACCAAGTTCGAAACTCTCAAGCAGGAGCACAAGGACGATTTTGACGCCATCGTAAGTGCAGGACGAGATCTGCTGTGGTGAGGACGAGCACCTCATTCAGGTGCTGACTACCTCTCCTCCTGTGACCACCACTGGTAGATCATCCCCGGAGGTGCCAAGGGAGCGGACCGCTTGTCATCCTCTCGCGAGGTGCAGACCTTGATTCGATCTTTTTACGACCAGGGCAAGCTCGTCGGCATGATCTGCGCCGGATCTCTCGCGGCCAAGACGTCCGGGATCGCCGGTGGTCAACGCATCACCAGTCATCCGAGCGTCAAAGGTGATCTCGAGAAACGTGAGTACACGGTGGAGGTCCCACACGCATGAGTCGTCTTGTAGTGGACCTGACGAATGTGTTTTCTTCGTTCCACTGTCAAGACTACGACTATGTCCAAGATCGAGTCGTCGTTTCAGGCAATCTCGTCACCTCTCGTGGACCTGGAACCGCCCTCGAGTGGGCTTTGACGATCGTCAACATCCTCGCCGGGAGCGCTAAGCGGAGCGAAGTAGAGGGCCCTCTGATGATGTGATGCGACAGTGCTCTTCCGTGGAGAAAGTGCTCCCCCCTCCTGTGTTTTCTCGCTTCCAAAGGCAGTATCCGAAACGCCCATTTTTTTATAAAAATATTTATCCTATCATTCCATATTGTGGTTTCTAATTTGCCGTCAGTGTCATCCCCTCGCCTTTCATTCTTATCGTTCTTTTAAATTATTGCTAAATAGACACTGAGTTCCTATGTAACCTGGAGCGCGATTCGGAGTTGGGCCGCAACAGGAGACAGATCCTCAAAGAGTTGTGTCCAAGGTCAGGTCGAGGTCTCATGGATCGTAGATCCTTACTGATGGCGGCGAATTTTGACAGGATTGGTCTCGTGTATTGCAAAGGACAAGGACGATTCAAGTAACAGGACAGTGGAGGATCGCATGGTCCACTAAGGGAGGGGTCCGTAAAGCAAAGGTGCGATGCGGGAGTACAGAGGTCGTGTGGGCTCTGAGCCTGTATGAGACCGGAGCTGAGTTGTCACATGGTCTCATCAGGCAGGCGGCAGAAGACTGGATGTGTAGCGCGATATACGAGGCAGGGTACAACCGCTCGGTGGATCTTTCAAACTTAGTGAGAGACGAAGAGGAGCAGCGTAGTGATGATGACGGAGGCGCGGAGGGTACTGTGCCTGCAATCAGGTACACATCCTTCTCAGAATATGATGAAACGATATATCTTACGTGAGGGCCTGACCCACCACGTGCTTCTGAGGCTTGGTCCGGCTGCCGAAGCCCGAATGGGCGGACTCGTGTTGTTGGAGTCGATGGGTCTGTGGCAAGGAGTGATGAAGAGAGGCACCGTGGAGGGTGTCAGCGACTGATAGACAGTGTCGCGCTGTTTGAAGCTCGGCACTGTTTAAAGCTCGATATACTCACGTCGTACTCTTGGTGGTGACTGCGGCTGGGTGTGTGCTAGACGTCGTGGGTGTTGAGGTAGCCGGGGATCCCGAGTCGGAAGTGGATGGCTTGGCTGCTGATGATATCATGGGGAAGGAGACGGCTCGGTGAGGGGGCGAATAGGACGTGGGTAACAAGTGTATCATTCAAGACTGACCAGACGTAGAAGAGGAATCATTGCTCGTGTGCGAGGGACCACTGTTCGTTGTAGAACTCGGCCCCGCAGAAGGCCAAGCACTGGCCGTGGCTGCTGAAGAAACATCGAAGCGCACATTGGAGCGAGATGAGCTTTTTCAATTCCAACGCTGTTCAGGAGGAGGGTCAGCTCTCACCGCCGCCGCGAACTCCGCCGCTATCATTGCCTCCAGTTCCGCCATTGCCACCACTTTCACTGCCGCCGGCACTGCTACCGCTGCCGCTTGAGTAGAGTGGCGTAGCTCGTCAGCACAGGTCGCGATGGGAGAAAAAAACGAGCGTACCATCCTGTCAAGCCAGAGAAAACCTGGGTGGGAGCATTGCTGGCAACGTTGCCTGTCGAGTCGCTGGTGTGGATAAAGTCACCGGTCAAACTCTCTGTCAGCGACGAGCGTATCACAAGACTGAATGCATGGAGTGAACAAACTAGATGAAAGCTGTGATCGACGAACCCTGCGCCGTGAAGTTGAAGAAGTTACATGGATACAAGCTCAGATCATCACGTATGCATTGGAGAATTGATGACTCACCGCCGTGGCCCCGGGAGTATACGTGACCTGAGAGGGATGATGGACCAGATCAGGTCAGAGCGGCATGGTGTCAAGGACGAGACGACTCGGAGCGTGACACGCACCGAACCGGAACCGGTCTCTCGGCTAGCAAAGCTTTGCAATATTGTTGCAGGATCATCAGAGGGACGGACTGTGCGAGTCGCGAACAGGATCGTTAGCATTCGTTGTCTGCACAGGGCTTGAGATGACGTCACGGCTCTGGGAGAAAAGACCCCTGACTCGAACCGGTGCCAGGGCGTTGGCGATACTATCTTCGGGCAATGCAAATCGGCTAAACACAACCTATGGTGTGATATTGGAATGGTCACTCACTGAAGACGGTACATGGGCCGCTGTCACAGGTGTAAGCGAGGGCGGAGGCCTGGATATGGTGATTGCGCAGCACGTCGCACGACCAGTGTTCAGTCAGCTATCGAGGCATCGGGAGCTTACTTAGTCCAGGTCGTGAGATCAGAGCTTGGTGCTACTTACTTGACAGGTGTACAGCACGGGTGTTGCTTTGGATTGATACGTGGGCCACGTGACTCGTCAGTTGGATCCAAAGTATTGAACCGCAATGGGGTTGATGCTCACCGATTTGCAGTGCTTGAGCGGCCGTAGTCCCAGCCAGCCCAAGCGCACCGAGCACATGGACGACGAGCATCTGGAACTATGTTCGGATGTGACAATATTGGAGGGTTTTGAGAGATTGTGGGAGTTCGAGAATGCGACGGCAAGGTGAGTGAAGGAAGAAGCAAGAGGAGCGAAGTGAGAAAGTGAGAAAATGTGGGCGAGCTGACAAAATCATAGTGACCAGCACCGAGTGACCTCCTCCACAAATGCACAACCTTCGTCTGACCCCTTCCCTTCGGCACCACTGCCGATCAGAGCTCACCGATCTCACCCGCCGGCCGGGCCGGGCCACCTCGCTCACCTCCTTTCCGCTCGATCACCGACAGCTCGGAAAGCTTGCGTCATAATTAGCCGAGGATATGCACCGCACAAAAGCTCCCAAGAATCAGAGGTCTTTGCACACCGATTTCCAGACCTGATTCAAGGAAAGACGGATGAGATTGCAATGCCAAGGTTGCGGGGAGTGGGAAGGAATTTCACAAACAAGCGGAGGACGGCGCGATAAGGCAAGACGTCCTTTTCTAGATGCGAAAGTCCAATGTAGAGTAGCAAGGCTGCAGAAAGTATCTAGTCTTCGTGATCAAAGTGTAACTGAAACTCGATCCACGAGTCAGGATGTCTGCGCTCCGGAGACAAGATGACTTCTGGGTTCGTCCACACGCCATCGACCAGTGGTGGGCGAGCGGAGCAATCTTGATCCGACCGTCAAGCCAAAAGAGCGGCACCAAAGAACATCGAGGTCAGGACCACCACGATCAGTCTAGAACAAGATCGGTGTGCGATAGTCAGCCACAGACAAAGTCATACAAACTGTCACTTTGGCGACTCACGATCCCAGTAGCACGGCCGAAGGGCTCGAACTGAGCGACGTTGCCGACGACTCTCGGATGGACCCGTCCGAGGAGGTCGAAGATTGCAAGTTGCCGTTGCCGTTGCCGGAATGGCCACCATTCATGTTCGAATCTCCGTGTGCGTCTTCCGAGTCACTCGAGTCTTCTGATGAATCCTTGCTGTCCTGGCTGTTGCCGGTGGGGAGCGTGAACGGAGCTCCGGTGCCACCCATGTGGTCCGAGTCGTCTCCGCCTAAACGTGAAAAGTTGTGCATCAAGTCGAGTCAGTGGCCATTCATTTTTTTTCCATGAGTATCTACCAAGAGACATACCATTGATGTCACTAGACGGTCAGATGTAGGAAACTTCAGCTGAGTGTTGACGCCACAGCATGACATAGGCGATAGATTGACTGACCAGTCTGAGGAGCCCGGGCTCACCACGGTTGCGGCATTGTTGGCCGATACACCACTCGAGTCGCTGTCGAGTACAACATGCAATGCGTAAGCTACAGAAACTTTAGACATCGCTCGAGGCGACCATCCTGAGAACGCACTAGATGAAAGCGATCACTTTAGTCCCCTGAAACAGGAGTAACCCACCCGAGGAGGAAAAGTACGGGGCTCGTTTCTCGTTAGTGAAAAAGGAGCGGAGATCAACCAGCTCTTGGCATTCATATGACTAACAGCGGCCACATTCGGCTCCCAAGAAATAGTGTACGTTCCAGAAGAGATATTTGTCTTGGTCCAGAGGTCTTGCTGCGACGACGCGTCACGTACTGTGATCGTTCAAGGCCATTCCGGCGCGTCAGCGCCCGAATAGGGGACTGTGGATGAGGACACTGGCCGTGCAACGCACAGTGGATGTTGCAAGGTCCATTCACGCACGTAGTTTGGTAGGCCGTAAGCTGTGTAGCAAGGCATCAAAGTGATGTAGGTTATATGTGAGGGGTCAGTAACTGGCCGGTGACCGACTCCAAAAGGACCGTCGGTCCGGCCAACAAGTTCCTTACCTGGCAAGTGTAAAGCGACGGAGAAGCTGCGACAACGAATTGCCCAAAGTAGGTGTGGATGAAGGCAATTCAAAGGATTTGTTAAACCAACATCTAGTGAGCGTGATAGGCTCTGCAACCGGATCGGTTTATGCAATCTCGTCCACTAACCGATGGAAAGCGCCGACGCGAGACCAGGAGCGAGCGCGAGCACCAAGAGAGCGAGCGATTGCATCGGTTGCATGGTCAAGACCAAGAACGACTGTGAATTGGGCAAGAAAGTGAAGAGCGCGCTGATGGAATGTAGTGGCGAAGAGCAAAAGAAGGGTTGAAGTAGGTCCGCCGATTCTTCGCTGCGCTCACTCACCGGACAGCCCGGGCAGCAGAAGGGAAGGGACGCCGTCTTCCTGTCTCAGTGTACGGACGGCGCGATGTTCCATCGCTAGCGCGTGGGGTAGGCTGGCGATCTCGCTCCTTAGACAAGCGTCCCAAGTTTCCAATCCCAAAGTTCCCGTCTTCAAGTCTCTAAAGGTTGGAAGTTATCTAACGCAACCACGAACTTGCCGACCTTCCCACGATCCCCCAGTGCGTGCCGGATTTGACCGTGTGCTGCTCATGTTGTGCCTGAAAGCGGACTTGTATCGCTGGAGTCAGTATACGTGGCGCCAGGTGCGGCTTAGATCAGATTATGCGAGCTCAAGGGTGCGCGAGCCCGGAGGGAAAAGCGGGAGAGACAACAGAGACGATAGGAGCCAAGCAAGAAGGGGTGGTCTAGTGCATTAGAATTTCAAGAGACAACGAACGGAGGGGGATAATTAGGTCGGCCAAGACAGGAGGTACGTCATATGTATACGGAGGGGAAAGCTGGAAAGGAGTTTCACCAGGAGAGGCGGCAGCTGGCTAGCGGCCGTCCATCGGTGTGAATTTAGGCGCCGATGGCGAGGAAAGCGGCACCGACCACACCGAGGAGGGTCGAGGAGAAGCCGACGAGCGAGGCACCGGAGGCAGCGCGGCTCGAAGTAGCGGCACTGTTGGGGGTCAGAACCGAGGCCGAGAGAAGAGAGAGAAAGTACGTCAGCATCAGATCAAGATTACCGAATTCCACAAAGGAATGAAGGGGAGCTTACGCGGCAGCCGAAGCGGTGGTAGCGGCAGCGGTGGTGGTGGCCTCAGGGGTGGTCGTCGCGGCCGGGGCGCTGTATTTTTCAGAGCTTGATTTAGAATGCAGTGATCAAACGGATAATTCATAGATGGAAGAGCCAAGCACTTACGCAGAGGTGGCGGCGGCCGAAGAGGTCGCAGGCGCGGCAGACGAGGCAGCAGCGGACGAGACAGCGGCGGAGCTGCGCGAGAAATGCGCGGCCAGCGTCAATCCGAGAGCCGCAATCAAGTCCCGCCCAATGGCAGCTAAAACTCACCTGGCGGCAGCACCGCTAGAAACGGCGCTGCTGGCGGCGGCACCCGAGGAGGAGGCGGGGGCGGCACCAGCAGTGATGCCTGGAGGAGAAAGACACCGGAGGGAGGTGGTCAGAAATCGGAGATTGCACAGCTCCCGTCCTTTACTTTGTCGGATCTTACTAGCGGTCAAGCAAGTGTTAGAGGAACCGGCTTGGATCGTGACCTGCGCGGTGTAGGCGGAGTTACTGCACAGACGTCAGGGAGGTCCGTTTCCAGTGTCAGCGGGCGGCCCAGTGAACCAAGCGGGTTGCGGAGCCCACCACTCACCCAGCCGAGTCGAGTACCTTCAAGGTAACCGTTGTGCCCGAGGCGATGTTGACAGTCTGGAAGAAAGAAACGCATCAGGCCATCAGTCCCATGCCAATGCGGATCATCACTCGCATCGTCGGTGCCAGCACGCGAACCAGGAGCCACGTGGGGACCAAGGGTATCAACGGTACTTGATCGACTCACCCAGGTGTAGGTGGTGGAGGTGGTAGGCTGTTCGCCAAGGGTGGTGAGGGCACTGCAAGTAGAACGTGGACGCGATAAATTGTTACATTGTTAGATCAAGGGAATGGGGGGTCGGAGGTGCGTGCGAAGCGGATCGGCGATCGAAATATAACCAGCGGCATCGGTGCGGACTCCGCTGTCGCTGGCGACGGGCTACGAGAATTCCACTTACGTCGCGCTGAGCTGACCACCGGGGAGAACGGAGACGTAGTAAGGCGCCGTTCCGCCGGACCAGGTGACGGCATAGGGTTGGCATTCGATCAATGACGTGGGGGTGTTGATGAGCAAGGCTGG
This sequence comes from Microbotryum saponariae, assembly GCA_900102585.1. NCBI lineage: Eukaryota > Fungi > Basidiomycota > Microbotryomycetes > Microbotryales > Microbotryaceae > Microbotryum > Microbotryum saponariae. Next base: position 655,324 of record FMWQ01000050.1, on the reverse strand, counting down.
TGTTTGGAAAGGAACGAATGGGAAAGCGTGACGGCGCGCGAGGGAAGCCGAGAGCGGGTTCCGAGAGGGAGCAAAAAATGAAGCCGAAGGAGAGGGAATGGAAGAACGGGACAATGTAAGTCAGATGTCTGAAACAAAGAGTAACAATCTGGTGCCACAGATTCGCTGGATCACGGCCAGCGGTGGTCGGTGCGTGTAGTGCGCACTGGCTTTTGTTGAACGAGGGAGCCCTCGCTGTCGTCCTCGGGCTCCAAACAACCCCCGAGCGGCGTCGCCGGGTGATCCGCAGGCGCCAGGGCTGATTGGCGCGATCGGAATCAGCGCGGCCACCACGACTCGGCCAAGTTTGGTGGGGCAGACATGGTGGCAAGGGTGTGCGTGTATCCCACAACCGTCACCTTTGACCTTGGTGGTCGTTCAGGGTCAAGTGAAGTGGACGTGCGCGCTTCGGCGTGCGCCACAGGCCTATGGGCTCTTCGTCCGTCCGTCCGGCGGCGCATCATCACTGAACAGCGCCGCCCCCGATACCGTCGCCATGAGCACACAAGAGACAGATAGCGAGTACTCACATTGCGCAAGGGCAGCCGAGACGAGCGAGAGAGCGGAGAAGACGGAGATTCGCATTTTGTTTAGATGGGGGAATCTAAGGTAGGTGGGTGCGAGAGTTTGGATATGGGTGCGGTGGGGGAGGGGAGGGGGCGGAAGGAGAGAGGGAGGCGAAGCAATCGGAGGCCGGATCGACCGCAGGCCGGATCGACCGCACTTTTAGAACGTTGGCTACCTTTGCCTGCGAGACTTTTGCGCCACTTTGCGGCCTACTCGCGCACAAAAAACCTCTCCAAGCCAGCCAGGCCGCCAGAGCTTGCTGCTCCAAGCGGACCCCGGCGGCTCCAAACCCATCCCAGTTCCACAAGTTGCACTACTAGGGCGGTGTGATCAGGCCGAGCCCCACCGGTGGCCCGATACACGTAGTTCGACCGATTTCGCTCGCTCGCACTCTCTCGCACTCACAAAATGTTGTCGATAATGCCCCTTCTTTGCTGGCCACGCATCACAGGAGTCTCCTTCTCTCCTCAGATGTATTTACCGAAACCCTGCCGGCACTGCTGGCTGACTGCCCGTCGCCCGACGCCAAGTGGGCGGAGGCACGCACGTCTGACCTAAAATAGGCCCAACCGAGGCATACGTGGAGGCACCGATGGGGGTCGAACGCGACCTAACGCGACGGCCCCGGAGAACATGCGACTCCAGCTAGGCAATCGGGAATTCTGCCGGCAGCAAAGGGCTCGGTCTTTGAAAAATAAAACATGCATCCCTCCTGGGGAACCAACCAGGACTGTGCGAAGTGAGAATCTTGACCGTACCTACCGTACCAACCTGGAATGTCTTGGGATCTAATTAGAAAGAGGTGGTCACTACCACCGTCAGACTTGGTAACTGATGAGGGTAGCACTTGCACCCGCAGCGCTCATGTTGTGAACACCGCCGCCTCAGGCTGTGTTTGGCTCCACGCCTGAGACTGCGCCGCGTCGATGCTGTGCAGCTCGCGTCCGAACCGGTGAACGCTTGGCAGGGTCGGCGAGGGAGAACAGCGATTCTTGATCTGGCGGGCCGAGATACTTATCATTTGCGGGTTGCTGCGAGAGCTTGGAATGTTTCACTCGGCTGTTTCGATCGCAAAGTGCTTCTGCCTGCGGTCTAGAAGGGTCCAAGGGTCGGGTTACCGGTGGCAAAACTTCTGCTTGCTCGTTGCAGTGCACGAGCAAATCTTCATTGCCCACGAGTCCTCTTCCTCATGGCTCTTGGCGTCTGCCAAGAGAACGCACCGCCTCTTTCGAGCCGTTCGAAAATCGAGAAATAACACAGACGAAAATATACCACGGTCCACGCATTCTCATCAGCTCTGCCCTACATGTGCGCTGTCACGTGCTTCGTTGCCGCTGGAAAAATCTGGTTATTAACCCAGCTCGCGATCAAGTCGAACGTCTTGGCCTTGCTCGCCTTGTTCCAAAAAGGGATGACAACGTAGTCGTGAACGGCATCTGGCTCGAGATGGAAGGCTGAATGGCAACTCCGTCGTCAGCTCAGAGGAGGTGAGGCCAGTGGATGGATGTCTCGGAGGTCGACTCAACTCGTTTCAACGCCTCCTAGTCGGAATCGCGAGGCCAACTCTTCGATCGAATGTCGGAACGTCTCGATACCACCGCAGGTGATGAACACCCGGGGAAAACCCTTGAATAGGCTTGGGGTCGGTTTGATGTGAGGGGATGCCGGCGAGAGATACGGAGACCGAAGCAACGAAGGTGGGTGGTGGCGCAAGAGTCGTTTGACCATGTAGGTTTTGTACTGGGATGAAAAAATGCAAAACAAACATTCAAATTTTTTGTCCTTTCCGGCATCAATTTTGGATCGAGTTGAAGCTGACTGACCACCGCCCTGTTCATCATATCCTGGCTCGCTCTCAACTTGACGACCTCACTCTGTTCAATCTCGGGAAGTTTTTCCAAATCACCCGAGAGGTCACATGCGGGGCTAAGCAATAGCGTTGCTCGCGGCATCTCGTCGACCTTCATCACATCCCTGAGGTACCTCAACAGGCACATGGCGACGCCACCGCCGGCCGAGTCCCCTCCGACGAGGATGCCTGACGGCGGGATCCCGAGGTCTGAAACGAGGTAGGCGTAGGCGCTGATCGCGTCCTGGAGGTGGGCTGGGAAGGGAAGGTCGCCCACTTTGGTGTAGTCGACCGAAAGAGCGTGATGTAGCGTCTTGGAACACCTCGATAAGAGCTGTAGCACCGCCTCTGGATGGAAAGAGGCCGCACTCGGAGATTCGGGTGAGTAATCCCGTCAGGGTTTCGGCCCCGTGCGCGGGCGCCGACTTACGAGCGGTGCCATCTAGTTCGGAGGCATTGCCGATGAGGTTCGCCCCACCATGGAAATACAGTAAAACATGTTCCCCCTTCCTCACTTGCATCCGCCCCAACCCTCGATGGTCCTTGCCGTACACATAGGCCGGGCATCTCCGAACCTTGACGATCTCGTCATCGACAATCGAGCCCTTCTTGATCCAAGCATCTGAAGCAGGGGGGACCCAGAGCGCTCGACATCGGCGGAAAGGCTTTGAAGGAAGTTCGATCCTGGAGGAGACGTTGAAACGGAGATCACACTGGGTGAGGAGTCGAGGCATCTGGCGCATCGATTGTGCACCTAGCGCTTCGATGAGTGACCACGACCGAGGGTACGGAACCCCGAGTCGTAAGTAGTAGCGTAGGGTCCAATACGGTTGGCGAATCAAGATGCTGATAAGGACATATGTGATGTAGATCGCCTTGAGCGGCTGACGAGAGAATGGCGCAGGGGCGATGACGAGTGGTGCCGGCCGCATCGTCATCCTCGACCGCGGGGGGGGGGGTCCAAGCTCGCCGCGATGGCCGAGAATCAGTGAGCGCAGCGAGAGGTGAGGTGGGGGTGGTGCGGGAGCCTCGTGGTGCCACTGCAAAGACGCCGATGGGACTGTTGTAGTTCTCGATCTTGATGCTGTTGCGTCGGTCGCCTTGCTTGCGAGTGCACGTTACCGTTAGTGGACAGGAGGGAGCGGTCCGTTCACCGTGAAACCCGATTATTAGATGCTCGGCGCCACCCTGCGCCACCTGGTCCGAGCGGAGCCATACAATTGCCATTGAGGATGCAACATTTCTTGCAGATTCACAGTTTCTATTCGTCGTAATCTTGGGCTGGAGTAACATTTACTATGACTGTGTGCATACCCTCGTCCATTCATTCACTCAGGCTTTCGACAAAAGCATTCCACTCCTCTTCACTCATGCCCAGATCCTCCTGACCTTTCCACCCTTCTCCCTCGGCTTCCCGTACAGCCTTGACGACCTGTTCCTTCTCTTCCTTTTGTAGAGCATCGGCATCGCGCTCGATCGCGTTAACAAAGAATCGCAACACCTTGTCGCGATAATCGGCGTCGATCTCTGCAGAATCACCGTCCGGCCCTGTCGGTGTGGCCGAGGACTTGAACAAGGATGCGAGCAGGGTCGAGAGTGTGTTGGAGGTGCGTAGTGACGAAATCATCTCTTTCGGGGAGGAAGATTGCGAGACGAGTTGAGACAGAAGGAAGGCGGCCTTGGTCCGCATAACCTGGGATGGGTCTACAAATAACAAGTGAAACAAAAGACACGGTCAGCACAGATATGCCTGAAGCTCCTCTGGTACCCAAACACACCTTGTAGAGATTGTGTCAATGTGTTCCAGCCTTGCAGCTCGGAGAAGCGCGCAACGGCCGGTGCCGAGTGCTTGAGTGTCGACGAGAGGCAGTACATGGCCTTGTTGCGCGTCCCGATCGGAGTCGACGCCGACGTGATGATCGATGTGATGGTCGGTAAGGGGTCCAGTGCAAGGAACTGCGGGTCAACATGTCACGGAAGGGGTCAGTGACCAACCCAAGGACGAGAAAAGCTTTCTCTGATTAACGTACAGCTTGTTGCGCTTTCGGGTTGTTCTGCAGAGGCGTTCAAATTGGTATCGATCAGTGTAATGTATGAAAGCAGCTCGCGCAATGTCGTTTGCTGACCTGAACAGCGGTACCGCAGACCCAGCATGCTCTCATGACCACGTCGGTGTCGTCATCGGTGAGGTGCGCGACGATGGGCTTCCACAGACCGAGGTTTTGCATGTCTGATGCGCGTATGCGGTTGGAATGTGAATCAAGTCAGTACGGAATATTGGGGTCGTTGAGGTCTCAACCCAAACTGGTTCGAAGCGACCAACCGTTGGCATTGTCGATATCTTCGATGAGCTTCGATTGCGAAGTTCGGCGAGAGAGGTGGGACGAGGAAAGAGAGAGAGAGAGAGAGAACGCTCGTGTCAGCTCAGGTAGGATCACACATGAAAGCACAACTGACCATCTCCAAGTCATCCCAAGCCCTGTACCTGTCCTCTGCGGTGACCTCGGCATTCTCCTTCGCCACGCCCTGAGCTTTCCCCGTCCCATCGCGGTCGACCCACTTGCCCTCAATGACCATGAGGCATTCGCGCATGCGGTCGGCGTCGGTGGTGCCCATGATGGCCTTGAGGATGTCGGTGTTGAGATCGGGTCGACGCCCGGCTTGGATGTCCTCGTGCAGGGGCAGCAGCGAGTTGGGAGCGGCGTTCTCGATGCCCCATCGTAGCAATGACTGGGTCGGATCTTGGGCGGGAGGCATGAAGTAGTCAGAAACTCGCTGAGTGAAGGGTTACGAAATTCTAATCAGGTAGATCGCAAGGAAGCGGTGGAGTCTGATCAAAGCGCGAGGGCGGATGGAAGGAGGCAGAACGCCGAGGACGCTTGTGGGCGGTCATAGCGCAAGACCTTGCTGACTAATGCATTAAGGTGTGATCTGGCCGAGCGAGCGTCACCGCCAGTCAGTGTCAGCGACCCAGCGGCTCAGCGGTCGTGGCTGCAAGCAAAAAGCTCCGATTGACCACCCACCGGCTTTCTGTGGGTTGCACCACCCTGTGCCCGCTTTCGAACCGGATAACCACAACAGTCGACCAAACGCGCTCGCCCCCATCATCGGAAGTGGGCGCAGCACGTCGGCCTCTGACAACCTCGGGCCAAAAGTCACGTGCAGCTCATCTTCATCGCCACGGTTCTAGCCGCAATGTCACGTCAGTACAACCACCAACCTCGTACTCGACTAGCCGTCTCACCTTTCCTCTTTCACAGTCTCGATCGACGCCCCGACGCCCCCACCAGTACCGACCGTCTGGGCCTACTCGGATCCCAGCTCCGACGCCGCCTTCTCCCCCGTCGTATGGCTCCCACTCACTTTCCTCCTCACCGCCTGCTTGCTCTTCATCTCTCTACGGAGGGCGCATGCGTTGAGGCTCTACGCCGACGCCCAGGATTGGTCAGTCCGCGTACGCTCCTGGCACCGCCTCCCTCCCTCGTAGATGGAGAGCTCATGTTGTCGTATCGGCACACCTGTAGGCTACGGACAAAGTACCCATGGATATTCTCGAATCATATACGACTACCCGGCAGATCGGATCGGACAAGTGCATCCTCTCGGCCGCACCGTCGTTCTAGTCGACCTTCACCCGCGGCCAGCTCCGATCTATCAGACGACGAAAACGCTACCGCCAATCACATGCTAGGTCCTGACAACGACGATGGAGACGACGATCTTGACGATCTCGACGGGGACGAACTGCCCTTCTCCACCACTTCGTCGCTCTACCAATCCTCCTCGGTGAGACCGATGTGGAACCAGGCCGTCGATTCAAGTCGGTCCTTCCTCAACACATTAGGATGGGGTGATGGCGCCGGCGTCGGATCGAACCAAGGTCGAGACGGGATGGCTCGGGCATTCTGGGGGATACCAAAGAAGGATCGGATAGGGACCATCCGACTGGGATCGACGGCGGCGAGCGGTGCTGCACCGCGGTCGGCGACCGGTCCTTCAAGTGGGGGCTTGAGTGGGGTAGCTGGCCTTTTGGGGCGCATCACGGACCTGGCCGGAAGGTCAAGGAACGACGCGTATCCTCCTGTTGATAGACAGAGCAGAAGTCGAGGAGACCCACAGACGACATTGTTCGACTTGGAGCGAGGAGACGAGGAGCTGGGCGACGATGCGGTTGAGCTACCACCGGGGTTCATGCTGGAATCCGTGAGATCGACTGGAAAGCCTAGCACTTGATGTTTACAAACCCTGCATCTGCATTGCAGTACTGAATTTATGAACTCGAGAACATGATCGACGTTTTGTCCTGAACTTGTGTCCCATCATCAAGGCCGCCGGGCAAAATCTGCGCGCACACATCGAGCTCACTGCAGTGCGCGGCAGTCGATGCAGCGAACCCCCCATTCGAACTTGGGCTTTCAAGGCCCAGAAGACAGGGGTGTATGTTGGAGCGCTCGCCCTACGGATGATCCGCGCCTCGGATGGCCTGAGTGGCCGTCGAAAGTTTCCCGGGGCGGGGGCCGAAGTTTTGCCGCGCTTGTACACTTGACCGCGCAGAGGACTCCCCAATGCCCATCCGCCGCGGCTTTGGAGAGGCCTGGGCTTACGGCGGCTCGACTCCGGCAACGATTGTGCCGGATCGTTCTCCAGCGCTCCCCAGCACTCCCCAGCGGCTCTCCGGAGCCGAGGAACCACTTTCTCCTTTCGCTCCCACCCGTCCATCGCCTCGTCCCAAATCTCACCAACTACAACCCCCTTCAAAGCATGCAAGCCACTCTCGACAACATCGTTGGTACTTCGGGCCGCACCAAGCTCCTCCGCAAGAATGCCGATGACAGTGCGTGACTATTTCTTTTGCGATCCCCACACCCCCTCACTTTTGATCGAGCCTCACCCAGCTGACCCGAATACTGCACCTCATTTCAGTCGTCGTCACGTTCGCCAAGCGCACGCCCCTGTGCAAGGCACGCAAGGGCGGCTTCAAGGACATGTCTGGCCAAGAGCTCATGATTGCCTTCTTCAAGGTCAGTTCGGACTATCTCATGTTCCGTCTCCTTCGAGCCGCGGCAGGCGCTAACTCTTCTTTCTTGGTGGGCCATCTGAGTAGGGTGCTATCGCCGAGATGAAGGTCGATCCCGCCGTTGTCGAGGACATTGTATTTGGTAAGTCACCCCATTCGATCATTCGATCAGCCGGTCCTGGCCCTCGTCCGCTCGGAAAGTGGCGGCTGACGTAAGCGGCGCCACACTTGATATGTCTAAAGGTACCGTCTTGCCTCCCAAGGCCCCTTATGATGCCCGTGCATCCGCACTTGCCGCCGGCTTCCCCGAAACGACCAGTGTGCAGGTCATCAACCGGTAAGCTCGGCTAGAAAACCTGGCAGGTCCGAACTTTTCAGCCGCGGGTGCTCCCACTGATCTGCCATCGTTCGACGCTTTTTCCAACTTTTTCCAACAGATTCTGCTCTTCGGGATTGATGGCCGTTCAGTCCGTCGCCAACCAGATCCGAGTCGGTGAGATCGAGGTCGGTTTCGCTGTTGGATTCGAGTCCATGTCGGCCCACCCCGACCGCGGCGCCGACGAGTTCGCCCAGGAGATCCTCGATCACCCCGTCGCCGCCGATTGCCAACACCCGATGGGATGGACCTCGGAGAACGTCTCCAAGGACCTCAACGTCCCGCGCAAGAGGATGGACGAGCTCGCCGCCGCTTCGCACCAACGTGCCGGCAAAGCCCAAAAGTCCGGCATCTTTGCCGACGAGATCATCCCCATCACGGCTCTGCAAGCGCCTTCGACCCCTTCCGCCGAAGGTGCGCCCAAGGCCAAGCGTGTCCCCGTTCTCGTCAAGGACGACGACGGCATTCGCCCCGACTCGACCGCCGAAGGATTGAGCAAGATTCGCCCCGCTTTCCCCCAGTGGGGCAATGGCACCACCACCGGTGGTAACGCCTCGCAGTTGACCGACGGTGTCGCTGGTGTCTTGTTGATGAAGCGATCCAAGGCGCAAGAGCTTGGTCTCCCCATCTTGGCCAAGCACGTCGTGACCTGCACCGCCGGTTTGGCGCCCCGGATCATGGGCATTGTAAGTTGTGGCGTTTATTTCCGCCAGTGCGAGAAACCCTGTCTTTTGCAACACACTAACCACTCCGCAACGGCTTCTCATTCCCTCAGGGCCCCGCTATCGCGATCCCCAAGGCTCTCGCCAAGGCTGGTATCACCCGAGAGGACGTGGACCTGTGGGAGGTCAACGAGGCGTTCGCATCGATGCTCGGTTACCTGATCGACACCTTTGGCCTGCCGCACGACAAGGTCAACATCCACGGTGGTGCGATCGCGCTCGGTCACCCTCTGGGTTGCACCGGTGCACGACAGGTCGCCACGGGTCTCAACGCGATCAAGAGGACTGGCGGAAAGATTTTGGTCACGTCCATGTGCATTGGTCTTGGCATGGGTGCCGCCGGTGTCTGGGTCAACGAACAGTAGGAGGCCGAGCTTCGTCTGGATCGAGTCTTGAGCGGATGAATGGTGTGATGGTCACCACCAGTGATGGTCTCTCCAAGTACCTCCGTTCTTCTTTCTTGCGTGTGATGTAATAGCAGTCTTATCAAACTCTCGGACCCATGTGGCCGAACGGACGAGGTGTGAAAACCCTGGCCAGGGCAACTTAGCGTGAGAATGTTGCGGACAGGCTCAAAAATCGCAGGGTTCCCCAACAGTCGTAGTCACAGCAGAAAAGGTGTGGGATTTGAGAATGATGAAAGAGAACGGACTGTACAATAGTCGTGTCCGGCGGGGAGTTCAAGTTGGTGGTGCGCGCGTACAGCCCGGCTCATGGCTTGGTCTCGACCAACTCGTCGTTCAAGCTCAAGCGCGAAGATGGCACCCAAAACTACCAAGGCCCGGCCGGCGGCGAAAGCCACGCCACCATCAACTCCGGCAGCAGCCTCGACATCATCGTCCAAGGTCCCGAGTACGCCCGCCAAGGCGCCAAGGTCGCTGATCCCACTGCAGCACTACGGCGCTCGCGTTCCGCTGCAACTCGCGGCGCTCTTCTTCGCCCTCTCGACCTCGTCCTCACGCCACGTACCCCGTACGACACCCCAAGCGAGGATACTACACTCCCTCATTGAGGACCCGGTCGCGTTCTTGGGGTCGGCGTGTGCTATGGTCGCGGTCGTGCAGGTTTGGTTCGGCGTGTGGTGCAAGGGAATACTGGATCAAGCGCAGCAACAGCCAAGCGAGAACGACAAGCCACCGCCAAGAAAGGAAGTTGGGGAGAAGAAGTCGTTTGGTAAGATGTTTGGCGAGGCATTGGGCGGTGTACGACCGACCGCGAGGCCGAGGACGCTGCCCGAAAGCGGTGGCGGAAGGGGGGGTGGTCTTGAAGCGCTCCGAGTAGAGGTTCGTGCGGTGGTGCGCTTGTGCGCTTCTCCTTCCTTTCAGACGCTGACACACGAACATGTAAAGCAGACACTGATGCCGGCCGTGACGACAACCATCATTTTGGCATTCGTCATCCACGTCGTCGCCTTTACCCTCGGCGCTCCCCTCATTCGGTGAGCAAAATTCTCCAGTGTCGTCGTCCGCTCCGGACAGCGCTGACTTGGATCCTTTCGCAACTTCCGACAGAAGTATCCCCGAGACGTTCCTCCTCTCGCTTCTCGTCTCGATCCTCGCTTTCCTCCCCTTGGCGATCACGTTCGGCCAACCCCACCCCAAGAAACCGGAGCGCTTCGTCTGGCTCAGGCTCTTTTCCTCCCTCTCGTCAGTCAGAGTACACCAAATTACCACGCGACCGGTGACTCCGAGCTGATGGAGGTCATGTCTATTTTACCACGACAGACCACAGACCGATCTCGAGATCGCTCTGCTCTTGCCTGCCCTCGGAGCCCTCGCCGGAGCGTGGCTCGGCGCCGTTCCGATGCCTCTCGATTGGGATCGAGCATGGCAGGTAAGCTCTCAATCCTATCTTCCCCACCGTATGCCAGAAAGCTTGTAAGGCTGATCAAACGTGCATGGTCATCATGCCGATAGAAATGGCCAACGACGTGTGTCGTCGGGACGTTGCTGGGTTACGGCGTGGGCTCAATCGTGGCTTTGGTAGCAATTGCGATGGAGTTCCCCAGGGGAGCAAACTTAGGGTCAACGAAACCAAAATCGAAGTGAGGGATCGATGCAATGTCACATATCGTGTCAGATTGTGCACAACTTCTTCTCCGTGAGATCGCGTGTTACAGCCCGCGTCGGATGAGTAGGTGGCTTATGGGCAACCGAAACTGAATTGCACACAGCAAGCTTCCTCTGGAGCCTGCTTCGTCGTAACCTCTCAGCTCGTTCCCTGTGTCGTCTACGGAATAATAAAGTATCGTTAGCATTCGGCGTCGACTGCGGCAGAGGCTCCACGAACACGAACTCACCTGAACCAAAGATGACCTAGAGCCAACTCGTGAACAGCCTCGCCAGCTCGGCCTCCTCGACGTTGAGTCGCTGACCCTGCGTTGAGGGTGGCGCAGTTCCGCGCTGGTCGTTGATCCTCTTCTTGAGCTGTTTGATTTGCTGCAGCCGCTGTCGCCAGTTCGAGACGTAGCCGATCCTCTGCGTCTTGCCGTGGCCGCCTTCGAAGCCGACCGTCGCGAGGTAGATCTGGGCAAAAATATTGCTGTGCAAGGCGAGTTGTCGAACGACGTGGGGTAGCGATGAGCCGGCAACCATCTTGAAAGAGCCCAGGGGTCCGATCTCGGGCATCCCGGCACGGCACTGCATCGTGACTTTGAAGAACTGAGCGTTGCTGGTCATCCCCGGCGCGAGCCAAGGGTTCCCTGCAGGCGTGTGCGGCTGGATGACAATTATGACAAAGTTGAACTCGCTCGGCAAGGTGTCGAAGGCGAACTCGCCCCCGGACTCGTTGAAGATGACCTTGACAAAGTCGTTGCCGATGTGGGACTTCTTGCGCTCGCTTCGTGGGTGCCGCTCGAGATCCGTGGGCATCAAAGTAGCGACGTGGAAGAACATCTGGGCAATATCGTCGTCCCAAACGTACATCCACTTGCCGTCAAAGTCTTGCTCGCGATCAAGGCCTCCACAGTACTGAGGATGGTCCTTGAGTCGCCACAGTTGACCGAGCTCAGAAATGAACTCGATGTAGGGCTTCGAACCGTGGGTATTGGCGAGGATCTCTGCCTCGGTGAACTGCCCCGGCCCAGCGTAGAGCACACCGATTTTGTGCAAATCTACGACGGGGACGCGATCGAGCATACGCAGAGCCCGCCCATAGGCCGGATCGTCGGGCATGAGGATCGGGGTCGTGCTGGGCGCGAGCTCGGGAAATCGCGACAGTTGCAGCGCAAAGAATTCGGGGCCGACCGTGAGCAAGCCGGATTCGAGGGTGGGCGGCAGGGAAGCGGCATGGGCCAAGTTGACGGCTTCGACGACCGCCGAGTCTAATTTGGGTGCAGCAGGAGCCATTCCCGTCGGATCCTGAGAGGACGCTGCTGATGCTTCGATTGTTTCGGCACCTGAGATCCCTGCGTTCTCCCGGTGACGCATGTACATGCTAACGAGCTCCGCATCCGACGACGATTTGACGCCTGTAATATTTTGCAGCTCCCACATCATTTTGACAATGCCCGACGCTCGGCGGATCGTAACTTCCACCCAACCGGCCATCTTGATGTTGCTGATCGTGATCGTAGCGGTGCCAATGATCCACGACTTTGAAGGCAGGGTAGGGCCAACGCCGAGCGCGGGCTGAGTCTCCCCCGTCAAGAGATCGTCGAAGGAGGATGCGCGCGCTCGAGGGTCGGCATTCGTGTAGGTGTAACGAGCGATCATGTCGAAGCAGACCTCCGTGGCTTCATCGACCTCGGGCTTGCCTTCGTTCGCTTGCACCAGACGACGGGTGAGGAACGGCACGAACTTGGGCCGTTCAGAAAGGCGCAACGCTAGGAACCATGCGGCGATGCAGTAGTACGCGAGCAGGAAGACGTACTGCGAAAAGGCATACTCGATGCCCTCCTCGTCCTCTGCGGTCAACGGGGCGTCGAGCAGGCGCTCATTATGGGCCTGGATGTACTTGAGCGCGATGCCAAACACCGTCTGGAAATCAACGTCGGTAAAGTTGGAGTACACAGACGGCTGCTGGCCGATCCCGGCTATGAACTCGAGGATGTGTACACCCAGTTCGGCTGACGAGATGATCTTCTGCAAGTTGCGCACGATCTCGGACAGGTGCTTGGTGACCGAGGGGCGCATCTCGAACGAGGCAATGCTGAGAGCGTGGATGCACGGCTTGGCCAAGTCGCGCGGGTTGCTGAGGCCGCACATGAACGTTTCGACCATCTCGTGCTGTTGCTGGCGACTGAACAGACTTCGATACGCGATGAGGGCCGTCAAAATTTGATACGTCACAGCTTGTGCCTCGGCACGCTTCACTCCCATGGGTAAGATGTTGGGCCACGGCCGGTCGATCGATCTCAGACCAAAGCAGAGATGCTTGAGCAGGGTGTAGATTTGCAGCGATGCGCGAGGACCCGCAGCGAAGTGCTTGTTGCTGAGCTGCTCCGGCAGATGACACAGCAGGTAGGAGAGCAGCTCCCACTCTTGATCGTGCGCGAGGAGATGGTTGACTACGCAGAGGTACTCGGAGACGGGCAAGACGACGACCTTGGCCTCGGGGTCGGAGGCGGCGGAGGGATCGACAATCTCCTTGGCGACGAATTGACCCGTTCCTGGGTCCTGCTCCTCGGTCCAGTAGCGCATACGGTGATGGTCGAACGACACGAGCCCCTCGGCGCCGAACGAGGACGATAGAGAGCCAAATTCGAAAGGCAAGGTCTCTGGTACGGCCCATAGTGGAGGTCCGGTCGCGATCACAACGCCAGCCAGCGTGGCAGGGGTCTGGGTTCCGCGACGGCCCATGCGACTCGGGCTTCGATCATCATTGCCTCTTCGTGCACGACTTGCGCTGGCCGACCGCTCACTCGGAGGTGCTGATCCACGCCCGGAACGGCCGCGTGATCCGTCCTCCATCGCGCCGTTGAGCGCGTCCATGGCAGGCCCGTTCGCTTGTTCGGCGCGGTATAGAGCGGTGGCCGCGCTCGTGATGTCGACGTCGTGGACCCATTGAATACGGTGAGATGCATCGGCGCGCAGTCGAACGAGCCACGTCAAGATGAGCATGCGAGTGCGCAGTGGGATCGCGTAATCCGTCAAGGTATCGGAAGTCGGCGCCGCGGCCGGACTGAGCAGGGCCAAGAGGTCGCGGAAGATCTGCACGCCCTTTTCCGAGGACTCGCACGTCGATGTCTCGAGACAAACGTGGAACATTGTGATGAGGCCCATGACGGCTACGTGCGATAGATCGGTTGGTTCCTGCGTTGTCGAGCCTGCGATCGAAGGGGTGGCGACGGGAGCCGAGATGGACGGTGACGACCTCATTGCCGAGGGCGAGTTGTCCTTGTGGTACCGAGACAGGGACGCCAGGTTTGTTCGTCTCGCTTTAGGCGTCGTCGGAGCAGAGGTCGAGTAGCGGTCAAAGGGTCGGACAGATCCTTTGGCATTGCGTACTAGCAGCAAACGGAGTCGATCGAACGGACCGAGCGGACCCCCCGAATTATCTTCCTCGGTGCCGAGGCTGTCGCGAACCACCTCGTTGGAGAGAGTGATCATTACCTCGGCGACTTCGGCGTCCGTTTCGACCTCGAAGCTCGTCTCAAGTAGCGGTAGGATGATGGTGCTGACCAGCGCATCGCGCTGCTCGCGCTGATGATGCAGCTGCGAGTGCAGTGACGAGACCAGCTGCAGCGTTCGGCGTCGAACCGAAGCTGTCGCCCCAGGATAGAGTACGCGCACGCTTCCTTGGCCTCGTGATGGCGAGACGTAAAACGCTTTGAGGATCTCTTGTGTGCGATCTAGCCATTCCGTCCGTGTGGGTAGACAAAGGGCGTGCGCCTCGATTTGCTCGAGCACGTGGAGGGCGTACGATTCGGGCAAGTGCGATGCGAGGGAGATGAGAAGCGCGAGGACTCGCTCCGATGGTCCAGAGAAGCCGTCCTCGTGGCGCCACGCCCGGATGAGTCGCCGCAGCAAAGCAGCAAAAACTTCGAGAACTTCGGGCTGTCGCCAAGTGTGACCCGATGACGAGGCTGGAGCGAGCTCGTCGCGGCTCTCTTCGTCTTCAGAAATATCTGTGTTAACGGGGGCTGAATTCGGGTCAGCTCAATTACCTCGCGGCGGGTGTTTTCCGCGTAATCCCACCTGTGCTGCTCTCGTTGGGATCATCTGTACACAGGGTGAAGCTTTACGCGTCAGACGTATATTACGTTCGGATCCGCGGCTCATTGACAGACCTTCATCTTCAAGCGTCCAGGACTTCAATTTGGTCGTCTCCCAGGTGTCGATGTGCCATTTGGTCGCCATGAGCAGGTCAATCGTCATGTCCCACTCTTCGTAGCCGACACCCTGCTCCCCCTCGTCTTCCGGACCCTCTTGGTGAAGGCCTCCCTCTCGCATCCCATTCGGAGCCAGCAAATTGCTCGCGGTACCGCCGGCACCTGCTTTCCTCACGTCCTTGATCTTGCGGGCAAGTCGATCCATAGCCTCCAGACGATCATCCATCAACTTGAGCACCTCGGCGTCGATCGGGGCGGACTGCCACTCCATGGCTCGACGCATTCCGTTCCAGAGGTAAGGCAGACCCAGCGAGAGCAAGTTCGGCAGTCGGTGGTCACTCCAGCTCGGAGTCTTTGTGATGGAGTCCGCGCGACGCTCAACGCTTGTCTCCACCTCCTTGGAGTGGTCGTCGAGGGCCTTGCGGAGCGATCTCAAGGTGCCGACCAGCAGTAACACGGGAGGCAGAGGCCGCGGTGAGGTCGCCGGCGGGGCGATCAACGAGCTACGTAGTGATTTGAGTGCCTGGTTGGCCGGCGATCTGATGAGCTCGGTCATGAGACGTTGAGCTCGAGGAGGCAGCTCGCTGGGTCGGGTCGCCCGGTCATGCGTCGAAGGTGGTGTCGAGTCGCCGTCGATGAGGTCCACAACTCGCACATGACCTTCCAAGCCAATAATGCGCGCCACGACGGCAACAATCTCACGCAATAGTTCGTCACTGTCCAAGCTTGCGCCCTCCGGGTCAAAGTCGCGCTCGTCGTCAATCTGCGCCTGGAAATGGGCATCTCGTTTTCCTGCCACCTCGCCATGACGGATCAATGCCGTCAAGAAGCCCAGCATGCTGCCGTCCTTCGAATCGTCCGACAGAGACCACGTCGCATTGCCGTGTTCGTCCATCGCCTGGACTCCGCCGATGTCGTCCTCGTCTTGTAGCCTGGCGACCTCGAGCATCGCTTTCAGCGCCAGTCGAGTCGAGTTGGCATAGACGTACGGGGCCGAGAAGCGATGCAATGCCGTCAGTAGTGCGAGGGCGCTGGTATGCTTGGACGGTGGCATCGAAGCTGATTTGCGCACGAGCGGGGTTTGTAGTGTCAGGTCAAACAGAGGTGAAGGCGGGCGCGGGGTCGGTAGAGATTCGGTGACAAAGTGGCACAACAGAGCGACAAGACCGGGCACGTCGGACAGATCGCGTCCGCGTTTCGTCATGATCGACAGTACCATCACAAGGAGTTCACGCTCGGCGTCGGGGAGCATCCAGCGTCGACCACCGAGTCCGTCGTCAGCTTGTACTTTGCCTTCCTCGGCCCAGCGTCTCGTCTCTTCCCAATAGATGGCCTTGTCCGTCTCCTTCATTCCTCCCGTGGCACTTTGACTCGCCTCAATCGAAGCGACCAAGAGCGCAAGAACGGCCTCTCTGAGTGCTGGGGGCGAGTGCGGCGATAGCCAGCGCGACTGCGAGAGGTAAATTTGCACGGGCGTCGGGGTTGGTGCCGCTCGACGCAGGTGCGGCGGCGTCGTGTCACCGGCCTCGGCGGCAGGAGAGGTCGGATGGGAGGCAAGTGCCTGGGAAAGGGGGGCAGCCGCAAGCGCAGGCGGTGGGAAAGGGTAGGTGGCAACGCTCTTTGCGAGTTTCCGCATAAGGTGGATCAAGCGCGATGGATCCGAGGTGTGCTGTGCGACGTCAGAGAGCTCTGACAAGATTTGGGAGGGTCGCATCATCGGTCCCTCATCCTCTATGGTGGGAGGCAAAGTTTCATAGGGCGGGGACGAGGCGATGTCGATGGAGAGTCTTTGTGGAGTCGCAGGGGAAACGGGCGACCCGACCAAGATGCTGCTCGATCTGGACGTGGGTGATCTCAGGCTCGTCTTGCGCGCGATCTGCACCTTCGTGGCAGATGTCGTCGTCTGGGCCGGTGCATATCCGGTAGTTGTGGCTGCAACCGTCGGCTTCGTTTTCCCGTGCGTCGAAGTGATCAAACCACCCCTCCCTCCTCTTCCTCCCCCCGCGACAAAGGCCGCAGCGATGGCCTCTTCGCGCTTCAGTTCCTGGTCGAGGATGATCGGATCAATGGCCGACATTTTCGACTTTGAAAGCTTGACGCCTGCACCGCGGGAAGAACTGCCCGTGGAAACGGCTCTGCCTCCGAATGCTTCGAGACCATCGCTACCCGGACGAACGGCCGCAAAATGGGACCGACTGGCCGGAGGAAGTGTCGAGGGCGAGGTGGAGGCCGAACCCGTGGCCGAAGCTTCGGCGCCCGAGGCACTGGCCTTGCCCAATCCGCGGCCAACTTTGGTCAAGAACGAGATGAATTGGTTGCCACCCCCTCCTGATGAGCTCGTATTTGATGGGGCGGCGGACGAGGTCGGTGAAGATGTCGAACCTTGCGACGAGGCCGATGTCGCGGGTAGCCTGGACCGATTCGGGTCGGGGGTCGATACAGGGAAAGGCGGCATATTGACGACGCAGCGACCCGTCTGCGCCCAAATTAAATCAAGCAACTCCTCTGCTGGTCGCGATAAGATCACGAGGGTGTCAAGACGGGTCAGAAAATGCGCGTCGAGTCGAATTCCTGTCCGGGCGTTCTATCACGAGCTTTCGACGACTTACCCGCGGTCGAAGTTGGACTCTAGCCCGGTCGCCTCGTCTCGTGCACCAGTATGCCTTCAAGACCTCCAGCTGTCTTTCTCAAATCTGGTGGAGGGTTTCGAACAGAAAGTTGAGCCAAGTTGTTTCTTTGGCAGCACACGAGTCCGGCGTCGGCACTTGCGCAAGCAGAAGCGCGGATAGGAAGAACAGACACTCACCTTGGCCTTGAGATCACCAGGGCCCACCGCACAACCGTAGGGAGCGAGAGTGCTCTGATAGATGGTGTCTCCGATAAGAAAGTGGCTAGCGGGAAGAGCGGTGCGGAATGGCGGCCCAAGACGAGTCGCGAACGCGAGCCCGGTGCCGTTTGCCAGGTGTCAGTTGGACCCGTCGGCAGCTGGTCGCTATGAATGCCGTCACCGCGCGAGCTCGAGGTACGTTGAAGCCGTGCGTCTGCGCATTCAGAGCTCGACAAGGTCAGTGGTCTGACAAGAACTTCTGAGATCCTGGGCTTGCTATTGCTCACACTCACCTCGAAGATGATCCGCTCCAAGCTCGCACCGTCCAGTTGATCGGATGTGGAATGGCCGGGAGAAGCACAAGCCGGGACTCGGCAGCGCCGCGCACGGCCGTCCCAGGCACAAACGACACGATCAGCTCCAGCCTGGGCAGCTCGAGGCGCGATCATCGGCGACGAACGGACGGTATCGAAGATTGCATAATGCGAGTGTACTACACACATATATATCTAGGTACATAAAACGACTGGCCACAAAAAAAAAGGGGGGGGAGAATAAAAAACATCCAGGTTGCGCAAATGGGGATTTGGGAATTGTACCAAGATGGGATGGGGTAAATGCAATGCAACACGACGCGCTCGAGGACCGACGAGCCGGTGCTGGCGGTGCGCGGTCGACAGGGCAGTCAGACGCACCTCAAACGAAAAGAGGTTCATCGGAATCGACGGCTTTAGCATCTTTTGCAGTGGAGCCCAATAGTCTCGACAGATGGTTGTTTGACTTGATCGGGGCAAGCTCAGGAGGGTCGGTCCGGGCCTGATCCTCTTGCATCTGTTCATGTCCGGAATCTCGACGTTCCGCTTCGGTCGGGCGAAGCGGCTCTCCGCCCCCGCCGGCAGAATGGCCCTCGATCTTGCGCGCCTTGGGGGACCGCAGGTCACCGTTCAGAGGCGAGTCACGGGCGGTCTTGGACGGTGCATTCGACCACGATGCATGCCTGCCTGACAACGGAGGTAGCGACGACGAGGGGCCAGTACCAGATAACTCGCGAATCTGCATCATGGCGCGATGCCCGCGCAGGGGCGGCAACGTGACCGATGCCAGAGGGGGGGACACAAGTATCCGATCCGCACGATCGTAAGGCAAGGCGGGTGCAAGTGTTAGGTAGCCTTGCTGTTGATGCGGCTGCTTGTGCGGCGGTTGCGACGAAAGATGAGGTGGCTGCGGCTGTTGCAGCGGGCGAGGGCCAAACCTTTCGTTCGGATTGGGTGCATACGCTGTTGTCGGTGCCGGTCCCGTTCGGCCAAATAAGTGAGGAGGGCTGAGATAGTGAGCTGGGTAGCCAGTGGCATCTTGGACATGAGCGGAAGGGAAGGAATTCGGAGGTAGAGCGGCTCGATGCGATGCATATGCGTGTTCAGAGGTTGGAGCCCCCGGATGGTGGGCGAACGGAGAGTGGCCGCGTGCCGACCCCGAAGAAGGCGATGGGGTGTTACTCTGATGAGGCGTCGTACGATGGAAGACATAAGGAACGGCAGTGCTGGTGGGTCGACTGTGGTAAGGGACGCTATGGCTGTCGTACCGGGGGCTGGGGTCGTCAGGGTAGGGCCAAGAGTTGTGGGATGAGTGCCTCCGCCTTGCTTCGTTGATGGGACTCGGGGTGATGCGCGAAGGCGTTGAATGGGGCAGAGAGTGTCGATAACCGCCAGAGCGCTGACCGAACTGCCCGTTTTGAGACGAGTACTGCGCGTAGGACTGCCTGTGGCTGTGCAGCCTCCCGTTCTTTTCGGCGTCCCCATCCTCGGCGTCATTATCTTCGTCACGCTCGCTAGCCCCTGGGCGACGGATTCTTAGGCGCAGCCCTTGTTCTGCAAATGCTTTCGATAGCTCGGTAGATTCTGCAAGAAGAAAGTGGTCATGTTCATGAATGTCAGAGCCGGTCCAACACACAAGTCTCGATTCCGGGTACCCTCGTTTGCAGAGACAAAAATTTTCACTCACTCGTCATGCCGGGGAACCGCTTGCTCGAATAAACTTGGAATGGATCCGTAAAGATGGACGTGCAATACCTAACCCCATCTCTGTCGATTGCAGCCGTTTTCAAAGCCCAGTCAGTTCAATCAAGTGGCTCCAAACGAGCTCGCTCCACCCATTCACTTACTCCATGATCTCGAACAAGCTCATCTTGAACCGAAACTTGCCCTCTGTCCGCACGCTCAGATCGGGAAAGACGAAACAGCTCTGGTCCTTGAGGTGAAACAGGGACGAGACGACCGAACCGGTGACGTGCATACTCCTTGACCCCGAAAGCTGGTACAGCTCCTTATCGTGGTCAGCGCCGACGAGCGAGGCGAAACAGAACAGCGTGTGGGTCATCGACGGCGACGTGTACGTGACCGCTTCGTCGTCCCCGTCAGTGGCGAGGTCGACGTCATCGCCACCATTTCTATTCAAACCCTTGCCTGGCCTGTGAAGATTGAATTCCCTCGGTCTAGCGGCCCAGGGGTCGTTGGCTGAGACGAGCGCTCCTGTCGGCGTCGTGGCTGCGGCGGAGGTTGCGGCGCTAGCGCGCTCCCGACTGCGACGATCGGCCTTGGGCTGGCGTATGCGAAGCCGAATGATCGGCGGTGGATCCAGTGGCCTGCGATCGGCCCTCGAACCTGCGCCTGCCATCCGAGCCTGCACAGGTTGTTGTCGCATGTCCATCTCGTACATGTTGCTGTCGTGACTGCGAAGGTTGGGGGAATACGCGAGCGGTAGCAGAAGAGGAAGCAGTGGTAATCCGGACCTAGCGGTCAGTTCAAACGAACACCTCTGAGACCCGACCGAATCGTGAGTGAGTGGGGTCGGGTTGCCGCTGCTGCTGTTACTGCTGGCAAGTTGTTGGAGGCAAGAGGGAGAAAGCTAGCCGTCGGTGTGGAGACCAGCCAGGACGAAGACCATCTTTGTGGCGAAAAGGTTCGACCCCTGGCCACAGTTTGGACACGGGTCTCTAAACTGTGGCCGAGTCACGCGAGAGGGGGTGCGATCGCGGGTGCGCGTCCAGGCGTCCAAGCTGGGGCTGCGGTCGGTGGAGGTGGATCACGGCTTGCGAGATCCTGCGGCGGTGGCAGGCGCGATTATACCCCCACCCCGTGCTACGGCTCCACACGGCCAAAGCAACACGACCAGCAGCAACGCGTTCCAGTAAGTCACTCACCTCGTGCCGTCGTCTCCATCGTGTTGCACTGCTGCACGACCTTCAACCGCACCAATGATCGCGGTTGGCATGACGTGTCGCGTCGTCCTTCGTCCCCCCTTCGAGTTCGAGCGGGTGATGTCCAAACGTCCGAGGCCCGAGGGACGGGTCGAGACACGCCTGCTGCGAGCCGGGTGTGAACTGCCGGCTCGAAGCGAGTTAGGTCAGGAGAGGAGAGGTGACGACGTAATCACCGCTGACACCAGTGTGCGCTCCGTGGTAGCAGTGCTAGTAGCTAGCCCACGCACGTGCCCGGACGTTGCTTGCGGATTTCCTCCACGACTTGAGATGCATCACCCGTCCTGACGTCGACGCTCACGAAGTACATAACTCCGACCAAATTGCAGGAGCCGACGCACTGCCGAAGTTCGAGATGGACCCCAGTGCGATCTCCGCCAGATAGAGCCAGTTTCCTCTCTTCGATGCGCGCAGCACCTGCCGGGGCTTTGCCTTTACCGCATCCTACCCCGTCTACGGTGGGTTTCAGCGTTCACAATCTCTTAGAAACGTCCTGGCAGAACCAACACTCATCAAATAAACAATAGACAACTCCGGTCTATCAAATAAATAAAAATAAATAAATAAACTTCGGGCCAAAAATAAGCTTTTCTTTTCGTGTCTCAACTGGTCGCCGTCGGCTCAATCACTAGAGATAGAAGGCGGATCAAAGGAGGGTGCCATGCCACTGCCACAGGACTAGATAAGCCATACGCGGCGCGTGTCCGTTTCGCTGCTTTTTCCTACAAGCCTACGGGTGGGTCCCGGGCCTACTGCCCGGTGCCCGGTGCCCGGTGCCCGATGCCTACGGTGCGACGGCAGCTAAAATATGGTGCGCTGATTGATACATTCGGTGCCGTATGCACGTGGCCGTCTGCCAGCGATGGGAGGCGGCGGCGAATGTTGCTCTAGTGACACCTCGGGCAGACATAAAAAGTACGCCTCAACAGGCGCCCTCCCACGCGCCTTCCAAGCCACAATCCCGGCGGGTTGCAACCTTGCTACCCCAGGTAGCAGATTAGGCCCAGGTTGCGCCCAACTCCCTGCTTCGAGTCGATTCTGTGTACACACAACACTCTCACAGCTGCTAGATTGATAAAGAAAGTGCGTAGTAGATGCATTCCTTCCTTCATCTTTTTCTCGCATCTTTCGGATGTCGTCAATGTCACGTGTCCGAAGCGGTCGCGCGCCGGGATTTCGGTCCCGAGATCGAAGGGTCCGAGCACACGCGTTGGCTGCAGCTGGCCACGCGCGAGGGACCTTCCACTTGACTTGCCGCCTCACCTCGTTGCTTCCGCTACAGCTCATTGTAGCGTCGCCATTGACCGTACAGGCCCCATGGCTCGCGTTCGTCCTCTTGCTCATGCACTTGAGTTGGCGTCGCCATGCCGCCGAAGAGAAGATACAAGTCCAAACCGTTGGTCTACAAACTGCAGGTCACCCTCTGTGCCTCCGAGTCGCGGTGTGCTAAGGACGTCGAACGCTTGGCCCAACTAGGGTTCATCTCTTCGACCGCTTCAATGCCGATGACCGCCTTCTCATTTCGACTGGTCGAGCAGACCCACGCGAGCTGGAGGGTCACCCCCCGCGCTCTCACCGGCTATGCGGACGGCCTCAAAGAGTATTACTCCCGTTGTGGGTGGGTTCGGGGTCACTATACAGGACATCCTTGGGTCAGTTTGGACGCCGCCATCGTTTCAGGGGCAGATGCTTAAAGCCTGCCTTCCGCGCATGCAGGACAAAGACCTTCGGAAGCAACGCGATCGACGAGTACCGCGCTCTCGAAACATGCGAGCAGGACAGCGGGGACCTTCTCGTAGGCACCGTCGATTCGTTCCAACAAGGGTCCCGCGTGCTTCGGGCCAACGTGACTTAATCAACCTTGTCACGACGTCCCATTGGATTGCGTGCTTGCATACGACGGCAACTTTCGGCAAACGCGTGACAAAACTTCGAAGCACGACCAGATCGTTCCGGACATTTTCTTGGGTGAGGAAGAGGTTCAGGCGATGAAGGCCGAGGTTGAAGCTTCGGTGCGGCCGACCAAAAAGGTGAGTAATGCCGCTCTTTGCATTTGCCTTAATGGGATCGCTTACCTCTACACCCACCCAACCCTCGTAGGCGTGCACAGAGTCGTGGAAGGCTGCCGACGACGGAGCTGGCTCAACCTCGTCACGAGTAGTCGACACTGGACTCGTTGCCTGCGTATGCCGTCATGATGTAAACCTGAAAATGGTCAATCTTGAGAGGTCTGGTGAAAAGTGAGCGCAGAGCTGTCTGGTTGGGACGTAGTCGCTTCCGCTTTCCTCTCCCAGTACTAATGCGCATATTCCCCTCCGACCGCTCAGATTATACTATGCGCTTGCCATCCTCAAGTGCATCTCAGAGCGCCTTCCTGAAAACGCCAAGATTGGAGTCTTATACGACATTGCTTGTAACTTCAAGCACCACATTGAAAAGGTATGCTTCGATCACGACGCGTCCCTTCCTCCTCAGTCTCGTTGGCACAGACCAAATGCGCCTACTTTCCTATCATTTGTCACCCGAGGCAGCTCCTGCCAAAGCTTTTCAAGCGACTGGAGTTCGCCACGAGCGTCTTCCATGCATACGCCCATATCTGGTCCTGCCAAGTCGAGTTCAACCCCCGCCTCATTGCGAACTTCGGGTTGACTGATGGAGAGGGCTGTGAGCGATTGTGGAGCGGGCTACGGTCGCTCATTCCGAGGAGTAGCAGCTGTGCGCGCCAAGGCTCGAGTCGGTGAGGAGGAAGCGCGGATCGGCGCCGAGGTGCGGCAAGCTTTGGCTTGGATCGAAGATGAAAAGACTCGTATCACTAGTTGCCAAACACTTTAGACTAAAGTGTCGGGTAAGTTTTCGATACAGCGTGCTCCATATCACCTCTTATGTCGCCCTGACATCTTTCAAACCATCCCAACAGATACCTTTCTGAATCGATCGACCCAGCTGATGCCAAGTCCATATTCGGCACTGAAGATGTTGAAGAGATCCGAGACCGCGCGCTCATTTTACTGGATCGCCGGATGGAGCTTCTTCAGTTGCGCGAATGTTCTTGGTCCCAGAACGACCATTTCTTCGATGTTTGGCTCGACACTCGCGGGCAGTCAGAGGGCGATTCCGAGCCCATGCCTCCTGCACTGTCAGAATTTCGTGGTTTACATCAACGATTGAACGCGACGGGAAGAAGTGTCAAGAAGGCGAAACATCACCAGCTACCTGCACATAATCGATCGGGAACACGCGGTCCTATGGAGACATCTGGCTCGACGACTCGGCGCGCCCTCCATCGCTGGCCCGTGACGTTCAGCAAGTGCGGGGCATTCAGGCGCAGATGGATATGAGCGACGAGGCTCAACTCGCAAAGGAGGTGGGGCCTTTCTCCGCATAACTCCTCGAGCAGGACGGTGAGATGGGCAGCTCTTCGGATGAAAGCTACGGCGATGACTTTGCTGGTCAGGAAGACGAATACTTCTCGGGCGTTTAGACCAGCTTCTGATTTAGATTGAATTGGTGGAGCAAGTTAATGTTGGAACAATGGACATGGTCTTTGAAAACTAAAGTCGTCTCAATTGCGGTGGGTGAGAGTAATATCACCGTCTCAGCGAGAAATATTGTCAGACCTAATCTCTGGGCTGCGCCTGCCTTACTACTGCCGGGTGACGTTTCAGTTAAAGCGCATGCAAATGCTCGAGTACCTAGAATGTCTACCACATGAAAATGGGTGAGTGGGTTTGGTCAACATAGAGAATGTATCTCCTACCCTCGGACAGGGTTAAATAGCAAAGTTGGCATGTGCGTGCAAGCCCTTCTTCCGAACAAGATGGCTCGGCGGTGTCCCTTACCAGTGCCGGGTGACTTCAATCAAAGCGCATGCACCTGCTCGAGTACCTAGAATGTCAACCACGTGAAAATGGGTGAGTGGGTTTGGGCAGTATAGAGAATGTATCTCCTACCCTCGGACAGGGTTGAATAGCAAAGTTGGCATGTGCGTGCTGCAAGCCCTTCTTCCGAACAAGATGGCTCGGCGGCTCTCTCTCTCTCTGAGGATTCCCGCTCGAAGGATTCGACTTCCTGCCATGGCGCGGCCAAAGACCCTTTGGACCGATCCCGATCCCTGCTACTGAGCCTTGCGCCTGTTATAAGAAAAGCTTGGTGTCAAGATCTCAAGATCAAGTCTAGTCTATGCTTGACGGGGGCAGAAGTGCTGACAATTCATTTTAGTGCGGCGAATGCAAGAATTCTCTCTGCTTTGAGCACTCACCATGTGGCCTGAGGATTGGCGGCTTACCTCATTGATGAGAGGGAATGTTTATCAAGTAAAAGGTAGGTATGAGCGGCCATCGATCATGTCTCGGAGTCAAGTGAGGGTTTCGCTCCAAGAGCCTGTTACAAGCCTAAGCCTTCCATGTTTTCACCGAACCTATGATCGAGTTCGACCCACCTCTCATCAAGCACGTACTTTGTCGCTACTTCGCTACTTACGACTGGTTACCTACGTGTTCCGCTCCGCTTGCGCGTTCAGGGGCTCAGATCAGTTCGCATTCTTCTGGGAGCGCGCGCCGCTTGAAGTCAGCCGGCCGGGGGTCGTCACCGTGGCCCAGCAGCTCTGATTGGCACTTTGGCGAAGACCGAGCCCGGCCAGATGTAACCCTTGCCCGTTCACTTTAGTGCTAATAGATCATAAAAAGATGCTAACATACACTGCAATTAGTGGAAGCGCGTTGCGAATTCTGTTCATTCATTCTTTGCTCAAAGAGTCACTTCCGGAAAGCAGACGCTCCGTCTGGACCACGGGTCAGGGAGCACTCCATTCTCACTAGGCAATTCAACTCTACATAATACTTCGAAAACAACCCAGAACAAGAGTAATAATGTTTGTGAGCAGGATTACGTCACTGGCACATCCCACGTCAACAAGGAGAGGTCGATCTCGAGCGGCCCAGGGGAAGATTAGGCACGAAGGGCAACGAACAATCACCCTCTCCGCCTTTAGTCACCAAGAGCCGGATGCATATGAAGCAAAACTTTGAAATAAATATTGTGGTGGCCTGTGTTGTCCAACGAATGTTGGCCCTTCAACAGCCAAGATCTCCGCACCGCATGCGCGTCGACGAGTCTGGCTGGCGCTGAGAGCTCGGCCATCGTCACCTCACTCGCTGTCCTCGTCGGAGCTCGTGTTCCGAGTCCGCCGGTCAGCATCGCTGTCGCCGCCTTCATCGCCGTCGGCCATTTTCTGTTCTGCACTTGACCCGATTACCTCTTCCTCCAGCCTGAAGCTCAGCTCGCCTGCACGCAGCAATGGGATGATCCGATCCAGGTCTGGTCCCAACAACTTAAGCTTGCCACTCGGGCTTCGGAAATCCGCTTTGCGAAGGAGCGCGCCGCGCTGAACAATGATTCTGGCGTTGTCCCTGAGGGCCTTTACGTCATAGACGAACTTGGGCGATTGGATCTTCTCGCCGTCCAGCACGGAGCGTCGGCGCAGCGCGGCCTCTGAAGACAGCGAGCCGGGTCAAAATTAGTCACCGTGTATGGAAGAGTAGGCAGGCTGCACATCTTGTACTCACGGAACAGTTCTTTGAGGATGATGCTGTACCATTGGAATTTGGTCTCAACGTTCTTGTCAGCCACGGGTGCGTTCCAAGCTGTGCGCAGGTATTCGCTGATACACCCCTCCCTCCTGATGCGCGGCCTCCCTCCTCGTCTTGGGAAACTTGTGCGGCCCGCGACTTTTGGCGATCGCGAGCGGAAGGTGCAGTATTTGGCAAACCTGCCGCGTCAAAGACAATACCCGTGCCGTCAGGATTGTTCCCTCCTTGTTCGACCATGTTTGCGAGATTGTTGCTTGCTGGCGGAGCTAGATACGGGCCATCGATGCGTCCAGGATGGGAACGTGGGACGGTAAACTGGTTGGTTGGACGAAGCAGATCCCGGAGAAGATTGATAGTTGTACGACGCAGGATTCGAGATGGTCGTTACGCCAGCGGAAGTGGACGCTGGATCGGGTGCACGACGGTGTAACGTCAGAACAGACCGATACTGTACGCGATCGACGCGACGGCCACCCACGGACCCGAATAGTCGTTATATGCGGACTGGTAGGGAGTCCAAGGCGAGGTGCATGACTCGTACCCAGAGGCAGCATATGAACCTATGTGTCAGATGTGATCGTGAGCCGGTAGTCCAATCAGAGCACCCGTGTCGATCGGCGGCAAACATACTGCTGTTCGTCGCCGGAGCGCCTGCGATTCGGGAGGTGGTTAAGTTGATTGGATTGACTCGTCATGATAGGAGCAGCAGAAGTATGACTAATCCGGTGTTTCGAAGTGGGCGTTCGTTTCAGACTGTCGCAAGACGGATGCTCATTGTATAGTTCGTTACTTCGTATACGTAGTAGGGGGCGATTGGGCAAAGCAGAAGAATGGGCGGTATGCGCGAGCGCGACGCGTCGCCGCCATCTCCAGCGTCTCCGGAGTCGTGACGCGTCGACGTCCCGGCCATCCCGGCCCCAATTGTTCCGCGCGACCCGTGCCGAATCACGTGTTCGAGGTAGAGCGCCTGTTCAGCTTGCAGAGGACAACAATAACTCTCGAAAAATCTCCAAAAATTCGAATACGCTATTGTTCGCTGACTGCGCCTTTGTTCCCAGGTCTTCGATGGAGTTGTAGTGGGAGTGAACGTCTCGGCAACTCGACATCGAGGAGGGCATACCTGACCTGGGCCTAATCTGCTACCTGGGGTAGCAAGGTTGCAACCCGCCGGGCTTGTGGCTTGGAAGGCGCGTGGGAGGGCGCTGCGCGCGCGCCTGTTGAGGCGTACTTTTTATGTCTGCCCGAGGTGATAAGCACTCACCATGACTTGGAAATGCTCACGCCGATCCTCCTGCCGATCACTTGTTTCAGAATCGGGAGGAGCTCGCTGTGGGTAGCAGAGCCAGAGCACAACTTTTGAACTGAATGATGCATTGATACATTGGTGACAGCAGTCCAACTGAAAAACTACTGTACCGACAGTACGAAAAAATTCCCCGAGCCGAGCGAGTAGAGTGACACCCTTCGATTTCTGACTCTCCACCCCTGTGCGCGGATCAGGCTCGAGGTCGAATCGATCACACCGCGGTCGCTGTCGATGCAGTCGTGGCCCTCAAGCGTCGGGCCATGACGAGATACCCGACAGCCGAGATGACGGCAAAACTAGCACGACAAACAAGGTCAGCAAAACGATCCTGCCGCAGATCAGCCAGCCCGCTGATGCAGCACTGACAAGTAGAAAATCGTGCCCGAACCGGAAGTCCGCTCGCCAGATAGGAAGTCTCTCAGGGGCAGGAAAGTAAGTCCCTGTGCGCAGTGGACAGAATTCAAAGTGAGCACCTTACAGCGAGCTCCTGCAAAGGAGAGCACAGGCTTTGTACAGCTCACGATAATGAAGTTAAGGCCCCAATTTGTCCCCTGGCGGTCGCATGCGCAAAGTCGTCAGCGACAAGCCGGAAGTGTGCCGTGGGTGTTGCTAGAGAAAAAGGGTTACATACAAGTGCAGCGCTTGCCGTTGCGGATCGTGCCTATTCGGTTTCAATAGATGGGGAGCTTGGTAAGCGCTCGGTGCCTATGAAAACACAATTCGAGCTGAGGATGGCCCCTCACCTCTGGCGGGGGCAGTTCGCCCATGAGGACGAAAGGAATGGGACCTAGCCCGATCGAAAAGGTGGCGACAAACAGGACGATGCACAAGGACGCCAGCCCAAACAAGGAATGATTGATGGCAAACGCCAATACCGCAGTGGAAACCGCCATGCTGCTGAGCGAGATCAGAAGTAATGCCCTTCGTCCGAGGCGCTAGTGTACCAATCGTGGGTCAGCTGACAAGCCCAAGGTTGGCGGAGGAAGATCTTTCCGCAGGCTTACATCGATCAGGTACACTATATGTTTGTGCAATTATGCTTCGTCATCTAAAATTGTCACTGAGTGGCACGATAGGGAGCCAACTCACCCGCTGGCAAGGTCATGGCGAAGTTGACTGCGAGCACAGATCGTCGACAAGGCTTTCAGCATGATTCAAGCAAGAGCAAGCGTCTCGAGTTGCTCGTACCTATAGTAACGAACAGTGCTACGCCCTTGGCGTTGATGGGGCTGACGGCGGTGAGGATTCTGCGAGCGACCAAGGATCACGCACGAGGTCAGCTATCCTCTGCACGCCGGTGCTTTGGGCAACCCGAGCCAGGTCGAGGAAAGGGAAGAAACACACCCAACGCTATAGTACATCACAGCATTGATCCCGCTGTGAGTTTGAAAGCAAGAAGTCAAGTTGGTCAACGCTCAGAGACAAGGTGAAGCCATCGGTTGCTCCCCAAGCACGAGCGAACCTGGTCTGTTGGAAAAACTGGGACAGGACTAGGGTCCAGAAAGAGCTCTTGATAGCGGCATCCTTGCTTCGATAGACTTCGACGAGCGTCAATGATTCGTCTCCCGAGTTGTGCCCGGTGCTCGTTGGACCACCTGTGCTTCCAGAGGTGACGGCGCCGTCAGCTTTCGGCGTGCTTCGGCTGCGGCGACTCGTTTCAAGCCGAGCAGACCACACCGACCTCTGGACGATTCTTCCGTAGAAAGTGGCTCTCTTTCCTGGTCGTCGACTATATCATAGACCGGGGTTTGACGATTCGGGGCTGTTTCGACCATCATGGACGATGTGGCGATCTGGTAGCCGTTTCGACCTGTCAATTTGGACCTTCCCCTCCCCCACATCGAGTTCGTCCGTTGCTCCTACCTGTGCTGCTGCAATCGCCACCGAGGCCAGACCAATCAGACGCCATTTACCGGTCCTAGGCTCCGAGAGAGGAACTGATGGTGTGAAGGGAAAGCAAGGGGATCGATCGTCAGGGCCGGTTGTCACTCTTGGGTAAGGGGAAGCGCAATTATGCCGTAATTTAACCCACTCGAGATGGCCTGGGCGAGGAAGATACCGCCACAGATACTGAGTTGCGTCAGAATACCTGTAAGAAGTAAAGGGGGGGTGAATTCGATGAAACCGCTGGTAAGCGACGCGGCCTGCCTTCAAAAAGACCGAATTCGAACCTCCGAGCCCCATGTGGAGAGACGCGAACCTGTTCCACCGCGATTTGGCGCGATTTCAGAAATGTACAAAGGCACCAAAACGGTGGAGATACCGCAAGCTGCACCATGTAGATTCACGGGCCCATTCCCTATCAGCGCCCTCGTTTTGGACCGCACCCACGGCATCATGCTGACAGGGGCTCACACAGGCCAATAATCATTCGGCCGA
The DNA here is from genome assembly GCA_900102585.1 of Microbotryum saponariae. Taxonomy (NCBI): domain Eukaryota; kingdom Fungi; phylum Basidiomycota; class Microbotryomycetes; order Microbotryales; family Microbotryaceae; genus Microbotryum; species Microbotryum saponariae. Next base: position 625,127 of record FMWQ01000050.1, on the reverse strand, counting down.
ATACGAGCACGGTGACACTGCTTCCGATCGCCATCAGCGATCCACCCTGATTTCGAAAGATAGGCAGGTCAGCTTTGCCTCACCCGCCGGAGGACTAGAATCGGGAGCGCGATGCAGCGTGGCAGCCCACACCGACTGACCGCGACAATCAACCATGCCGCCACGACCGCCGTCTTCCTCCTTCCGAGGCCATCAACCAGTCGACTCGCGTTGAGACTCGAGATGAGACCCCCCAACGTATATGACGCGGTCACGAGACCGAACGCGGACTGGGTCATGTCGACGCACGCCGGCATGCCCCACAAACCGAGCCAAGGGCGGTGGTCGGCGCAGCGGATCGAGTCCTGCGACGAGTTGAGCGCGGAGATGTGGAAGCCATACTGCAGCGAGCTCGCCGCACACCACAATAGCTGCAGCGTCGACGAAAAGGTCGGCATCGCAGCGAAAAGGATAGCCGACGCAGCGACACAAGGGAGTGGGGAGGCGGCGCGCCCCGAGGCACTTCGCGGCTGCCTTGTGGGGCACACTCTGGCACACTCAACTTGGCTGGAGCTGGCAAGGGGCGGGGCTGCCACGGGCCGACGCGGACTGAGGCGCGGTCCCATCTCACGGGGTCACCAAAGTCATGAACAACCAGATGTCCACGGTGCAAGGCGTTATAATAGACACAAGAGCAAGAAATGTGAGAGGAAGATATGGAGTGGATGGAGTCCGCGCTAACAGAGGGACGGGGAGGGGGCGGGAGGGAGGATTGTACCGCGGACTCGTCTAGGGTCTGGGGAGTACTAGATCGCAAGAGCAAGATCAAAACTTCGATAATCGCCGGAGGTGACTCGTTTACTTCTTGGGCTCGGCGGCACCGGTGGTAGGGAGACCCATGGTGACTATGACGGGCGGGGAGTCAGGGCATTGGGTCAGCAGGAATGATCCGGGCACAACGAGCCAGTTGCACAAGAAAACGTACCCTTGAAGGTATCGTAAATCAGCCATTGGAGAGCGGTGAGGGTACCGATCATGATGATACGAGTACCAAGACCACCCCAGAGACCGCTGAAGCCGATGTCCTTGTAGATGGTACCGACGGTCAGCTTGGCGGCGCCGGGCGCGAGGGGAGCGTTGAGCTTCGAGACCATGGTGTCGGCAGGGTGAGAGACGATGGCGCAGAAGACACCGGCAGCGTAACCGGCAGCGGCCGAGACACCGAGCTGCTCGAGCTTGGTGCATTCCGATCGGGGTTTGGGGATGCGAGCATAAATGGCCTGGACGAAGCCCTCGAAGGACCAGAACTTCATCATCGTGTAGGGGATCTGACGGGACCAGAGCGAGGGGAGCGACTTGAACAAACTGCAACAAAGATCGGTGACAGGCAAGGGAGTCAGTCTGGAATGGGTGGAGGGGGCACGAAATCTGCTGCTGCGACCCGAAGACACTCACGCGCCAGCTCCTTCGGAGGCAACGACCTTGTTAACACCGTTGAGGGCGCCCGAGGCGAAGGGAGGGAACGTGGTTTGCATGCGGACCTTGACGGTTTCCATCTGTGCGCGATGACGAGAGAAGGGTAAGACGACGTTTCAGGATGCCGCGTCGATGCGAAGTACTTCGCCTTCACAAACTTACGGGGACGAGGGCGATGTCGGCGAAGAACTCGGCCGAGGCGGAACCGGCAAGGTAGATGGCATCCTTGTACTTGACGGCGTTTTCGGGGCCGGCCATGTCGGCGTAGGTCTTTTTGAAGTATTCGTAGAAACCGTACTTGGCGGCACCTTGCATGGAGTAACCGAGCAACGTGGGGCCGACACCGGTGCTGTCATACGGAGCGAAGCCATCTCGTCAACAACCCCATCCCACTCTCTGCAATATCTCGTGACCGAGTTTCGCCTCACTAGAGACCCTTGAAGCCGCCTTCGGTCTTCATGATCTTGGTCCATCCGTCCATGTTGGACTTGTACAAGTTCTTGTCAACCTGGATGGGCGGCGCGAGGCGTAGGACGGCAGATAGAGCATTCAATTTTCCGGTGACGCCTCGGGATTGACATGGCGCATCGACGAGAATCACTGACCTGCTTTCGGCACTTGACCAAATCGAGAGGAGTGACGAGAGCGTGGGTCGCACCGCAAGCGACGGCACCACCGAGGGCGCACGTGTAGTAGTACTTGCCCGAGTAGAGCTCGATCTTGCCCGAGTCGACCTTGGCGGAGATCTTCTGCGCCTCTATGGGGGTTGGTAGAGAGTACGATCGCAGAGGCGGAGCTCGGTCAGCGACGAGTGTACGATGGCCGCGGCGGTAAAGGCACCCCGCTCGCGAAGGGATCAGAAGCCGTGCACTCACCAGTAGCAACGGCCGACTTGGCGGCGGCGAGCTTGTTCTCGGCGGACTGTGGAGCATGAAGCATGTGGGGTGTGTCAGCGGTGCTGTTGGCAGTGTAAAGCCGCGGCCGGGCGGCCGGGCGGCGGCTTGGGCTGCGAAGGTCGATCGAGGCGGGGCGTGGTCGTACTGTCGTCGTCGGGCGTCGTCGGAATCACCATCGCCAGCGCGACCGCCGCCCGTCCAATCCTAATCCGCGTCTTCGATCAACTCACCTCCTCGATCTTGGAGGCCTTGGCCTTGGCATCTAGGGCGGCACAACAACAGACATGATCAGCTCACTGGGAATCCAACGGGTGTTGTAGCTCGTCGCGGTGGGGAAGGGTGCGGCAGCCAAGATGTTCGACGACGACACGCTTTTCTCACGGGCTTGATCGTCATCCGGATCTCGCTGCGCCCACGACACCACCGTGACCGCGTCGCAACTCACCGTCAAGGACCGAGAACTTCATGCTGCCCGAGGGCAAAGAAGGCACGAAGGACGACGGCAGAGCCGCGTTCGAGAAGAGCGCCGAGAAGTTGATCGACATCGTTTCGAATGGATCGGGCGGGGGGTTGCGGAACGAGCCGAACCGACGAAGCCTGTGAGCACAGCGGCCTAGCGCAGGACGCAGGCAGGGCGCCGAAGGGCGCCGAGCTGCGCTGAAGACTCGCTGAGGTGCGCTGGCGGCGCTGGTAGGCGCTGGCACTTGGGCGGGCCAGCGCTGGCAGGCGAGGTCGGGAGACAGCTGGCGCGCCGGCGAGCGAGGCCGCATGTTGGCAGACTCGCAGACTCGCAGTCTCACTCTCGGCCTGCTGAACCGGTTACCGGGCTACTCTTTTCGACACACCTTCGGAATCTGTTTGAACCTGTTGGACTGCTCTCTTCGTGGAGTAACTCGCCGAGTGTGTTGAACCGCGTTCAAGCTCACCCATGCGCACGGACCTCCCGAAATGAGAGGCTGAGCGCGGTTGCTTCCGCACGGCAGATCGAAGGATGTGGATATTCGAAGCAGATACATTACTCGCCGTTCTTCCACGCTCGTGGGTACTTCTGAGTCGTTATATTTTAACTGGGCACTGTGTCACCGTCCCAAGAGCGAAAGTATCGGAGCATCACTGGAGGCGCACATTGCAAGCACTTCCGTGCCGTATCCTCGAAACTTCTACGCCGTCACCGACCCACCGAAAGGCGAATGCAGCTAGACACATTGAATGAGCTTGAGATACCGTCTCTGAGCGGAGTAGTATGAGGAGAAATCATCACGGACTCGCGTTGGTAGGCTCGGTCTCTTCCGGACGAAGCCCTCGGCGAGTTTGATCAGGAGTTTGGACGATCTTTGAATTAACCCCACAGGGCGCTGGAGATCTTTCCACTCGCGCCGGCAAACTCGGGTCGTGGCATCCACGATATCGCGTAATAGTGCCAGCAATCCTGATCCAGCCCCAACCACCGCTGAATCTCGAGGGATTGTGCACATCCGGGTGCCTCCGCCTCGGTCGGCGTCCGGCGTCTGGCGTCCGGGTCCGACATCGACCCCTGTCTGGGCTGGATTTCTAATCGCTCGCGGGGAGAGGTCATTTGAAACAGATGAAGTAATGCTCAAGCATACTTAGGACAGCACCTCAACGGTGGTGCAGGATGGAGCTGGATTGGGGAGACCTCTCAACTTGCGGACAGATGGCGGTACCTGATCAGAAATATAAAGAAGGCAATAATCAGATGCGGTTCGGATTGCGTCGGTCGAACATGGTCGTCCTAGATCCCTAGACCTCTGGCCCGGGCAGGGGGTAGCTAGGGAGGAAATTTATAAATACTCTGGTTCGAGATACTGCTGGATCTGCAGGGTGATCGATGGTGGAGAGTACGTCATTGGGAAGATTCGGCAAAATGATGCTTTTACTCTGATCTCGATCGTGGCAGGGTCGGGGCACTGGGGGCCCGCCAAATCCAGCGGCGCGACCGGCCGATCACGCCCGATCACTTTGAAGTCCGAAGGCGAATGACCATGCTGTCATCGCCTTGGGTGTAAACCGCGTCTGCCGGTTCCTGAACGCTAAATGGCTTTCAAGGATCTGGTCCACAGCGGTCTCGCGCCAATCCGGATCTCGTTTCAGTGGCGTTGTTGCACTGGTGACGACTGTCGATGCAGGTCCCTGACCTCCTACGTGCAAAGACCTCGCCCAATGCACCTCTGTGACGCCGTCACCCTCCCTCTCTGCGGTGACCCACCTCTTGCACCAGGCTCACGATCACGAGAACGTGCGAAAAGACATCTTCGCCTCCTCCCACGACTTGAAACGCCTAATTCCAAGCCATACCCTGCTAGTAGTGCCGACACACGAAGCTGCCAATCAAGAGTGCGACCGCGCGCACCGAGTATATTGAATCAGCTTTGAAACCGTCGACCTTCTCGAGTCGGTCTCCTTGAAACTCTTTTTGCCTTCTTCTCATCCCTGCGCTGCCAACATGTCTGTCGTTCCTCAAGAAGATCACCTCGTCATGAGTTTCGCAGACGTGAGTTCTCGAGACCCGCATTACGAGCACTTTCAGGGGGCAGCTGCGCTTCATGCTGCCTCAATGCTGGCTCCTCTCTTGCCACCCCCACCTTCCCATCCTCCTGCCACGTGCTGCTGCTCCCTTCGCTCTCGCCTTTCCCCACTTATAGCATCATGAACACTTCATTGACTTCGGACATGAATAATGGACAGGCTCACCGCGTCTTCAATCACTATCAATCCAACACCGGCTCTCATGTCGCTGGCACAGGTGACGACGTTCGCCAGGCGCCGGCTGGGTCCGCCTCGCGCCGAGACTCGGGTCGGCTTCCTCCCCCAGTATCCGGTGCCCCAGTGGGTCACGATCATGCTGGTGAGGCTGAGAACGGGGATGGCACCGTTGTCGTCACGGGCCAGCAACAAGATCAGGCCTCGAAAGCCGGCCGATCCCACTCCATCATCGACGGTGCCGGTACATCCGTCGTTCCCGCCTCCGTTCCGTCTCGATCCCACGTTCGACGCAATCCATTTCATCGCGCTCACATTCGTCACCACCATCAACGGGTACAAATCTCCTTGGATGAGGAACACTGTCAGTGTTCCAGCATCTCGAAATGCCGCTGTCAGTGTTCCAGCATCTCGGAATGCCGCTCACCAAGACGTGCAGAAGTTGTGTACTTCATGCCGCTAGTAGCTGACGTACCACCTACCCACCATCGCTATTAGACCGCAATCCTTGGTTCAGTTTTCGCTCAAAGTACCGCGTTTATCTTGCCGAATTCCTCGGTACTTTGATTCTAGTTCTGTGGGGTGAAGGCGTAAGTTTGAGATTGACATCATTTTCGGACCGTAAGCACTCCCTTGCGGAACCTGCACCGCGCTGAACCCCTCTTTTATTCTTCTCGCTCCCTTCGCGCTGGCCATGCTCAGACCCAAGCCCAGGTCATTGCTCTTCGTAACGCCCCCAATGACTATCTCTCCATCGCTTGGGGCTGGGGTGTCGGTTTCATGCTCGCCATTTCCGTGTCGTCTGGTATCTCGGGTGGTCACATCAATCCCGCTGTCACCATCTCGCTCGCCGTCTTCCGCAAGTTCCCTTGGCGCCGCGTGCCTGGTTATATCTTTTCACAACTCTTGGGGTAAGCTTTTATCTGGTCGTGCAGCGATTTGGCCCCCGCGCCCTTGGCTGATTCTTGCCTCGTGGACGGACGCTCAGTGCTTTCGTTGCCGCTGCCATCCTTTTTGGTGTCTATTACGGACCCCTCAACACGGCCGAGAAAGGCTATCTTGCTGCGGTTTTGACGACCGCACCCGCCGGAAAGCTCGAAGGACTTGTCTCAATCTTCTTCTCCGTCTTCTCGGGAGCGGCCCTCCTCATGGGTGCGATTGCCGCCTTCACCGATACTGGAAACAACCCGGCCGCCCCTGGTCTGGTCCCCTTGCTCCTCGGTTTGGTCATGGTCGGCATCGCCTCGTCCTTCGGTTACCAGACTGGTTTCGTTCTCAATCCTGCTCGTGATATGGGTCCTCGTCTCCTCTCTTGGGCGGTTGGCGCCCCTACTCAAAGTCTCTGGGTCGACAACTACCAGTACGTCATGTGGACCCCTCCTCGCCTTTTGCGCCCATATGCATGCAGAGCAGCTAGCTGACGGAGGGGTCGCATTCTTCTTGCTACAGCTATGGTATCTGGATCCCGACCGTGGGTACGATCTGCGGAGCGTTGTTTGGTAACTTGCTTTACGATCTCGTACGTTTTCCCCTCGATCTGAATCCGTGTAATGGGACTGAGCGGGAACTGAATTTGAATCTTCCTTCTCCTTGTCCCGACGGCAGTGCATCTACGGTGGTCGCGACTCGCCGCTCAACTACAACTTCTCCAAGTCCGGACGAAGGGCTCACAGGTTAAGGGTCCAGGCGGAGAAGGACTTGGAAAATGGTGTCCTGCCTGCCGAAGACGGGCACCACCTTGAGGAGAGGCATAGCGATATCACTCTGCGCAACGAAGATCAAGAGCAAGGCGGTCCCGTCGGCGTGACGACCGAGGGCAAGGAGTACTAGACGTCGCAGTGGCAGCTCTTCTTGTCAGGCGAAACCATATCATATTCATTTTCATTTACACATACACACCCACACCCACATCCACACACCCCACTATATTCTAAGACCAAACACGCTGGCTGGCCTTTTTAGAATGAAATTTATACACGAGTGTTTGCTTTAGAGTGATGATTGTCGAGCCGGTGGATGAAAGAAGTTGGAAGGAGCGGCAGACGGCCGAGGAGGTCTGTGCGGCGCACGCGCGAGCGCCAGAGTGCCTGAATAGAATTTGATACAGGTCTGATCCGGCGAGCCCGAACTTAGGTTTTTACCTTACCTTTGGCTCTGCATCGGCTCATGTGTGTACCCGCGTATTCATGTCTCATTGTGTCTTACGGTTGGCCCTGACGTTTGGCCTGCATCGGATCAGTCCTTTGTTCAACTAAGACACTTGCATCACTGACAGTGGATGGAAGACGAGATCGATAGTTATTGCAGATCTCAAAAACTGCCAGCTCAGTACAATCCTCCGTCCCTCTCTAGGAGGGCTAGCATCGCTTTAACTGTAGGGCTTGCTTCACCTGAACCCGTCAAGACCGAAGCATCAGCACACATCCAGGTTGTGGAGCCGCACGCGACATCGACGACTTACCTTGCAAGTCGGGTGGTGTTTCAATCATGGCTTCCAAGTCGGCGTCGAACAGCCGTCGCAGGGAGTTGACCAAGACGCCGATCCTTGGCCAGGCTCGCATCATGACCCATCCATCGGTGCCGACCGTCACTCCCCTGTCGAGTTCGACATTGACCTTTTCGCCAAACAGCAGCACTCCGTACAGAGGGACCTGTCGTTACAAATATACCCGAACTCGTCAGTCTCTGGGTATACGAATACCCGAACTTTAGTCCCGTCTCACCTCTGTACCATCGCGAAGAAAAGGTTTGGTCGTGATGTGCTTGGAGAAGTAAGTCACAAAAGGCGATGAGAACCTCGTTTCGGTGAAGAGCAACGAGCCAGGGTGCAGGAACACCCTTCCATCGCGTTCAAAGTACTTGACCTCCTTAGACTCGCGATCGCGTTCGATCGCACCACTAGCACCCTTGTCGAACAGGGCCGGGGGCAACTTGACCTTGACGAGCCGGGCCGTACCGGCAAAGATGATCGCCTTGAGAAGATTCTCATTCTTGGCGTTGGTGTTGAGCGCCTCGTCGGAGGCTTGCGTGCGAAACGGGATGAAACCGACATCGGAGAGAGCGTGCAAGTACTCGGTGCGAAGCTGAAGTACATCGCGGAACGTCGCCAGCGAGATGAAGTTCTGCAGGCAAGAGGGCAACGAGATCATGGCATCAGTGGGGTCGTCGCAAACTCGAATGCGTGAGCAAATCTGTAGCCTACATTTTCAGCGTACGCGCGCAGCCCAGAATTGCCCCCATCATTTCGCGCAGCAATGCAACCTTCGAAGGCTTTGAAGTCCGACAGAAGATCGGAACGGCCCGTGTAAAACATCGATCGAGCCCTGCTCAGATCAAAGTATCCATCAGTGCTGTTCGATGTTCAATTTCGTAACGAGCACACGTACTTCTGGGCCTCGTCTCGCTTCTCAAAAGGTAGGTTAAAGAGGGACTTGCTTGACAAGAGCGCGGCAACGGTCAAGATTGGATCGAGGCATTTAAAGATGGCCGCGAGGACGAGCATCTTGCCCAGCCGCAGATCGAGCGGCAGCATGGCCAAATGCATTCCCAACGGCGTCAACCTCGACTTCGTACCCCCTCCCTCCTTGATCGCACCCAGCAACCTGAGCGTGGCCCATGCACTGTCGATCGCTCGCACATCCGGCGGGCTGAGCGCCTTGGCCAGGAAGGTCTTGACGTCCTCTTCGGCGCGCATCGCCTTGATCTGCAAGCAGAGCGACTCGAGCGGAATCCTGACCATTTCCGGCGTCGGATAATTCGCCATTGCCGTATCCTCGGTGTAACGACTGAAGAGCTTAAAGCATTGCCCGGGCCGCGTTCGACCGGCTCGACCTCGTCGCTGCCTCGAACTGGCTTTACTCGTCCACGCCTCGACGAGCTTGGTCACACTCGTATCGGGGTCGAATTGGTTCTCCTTGACGCGGCCGCAGTCGACGACGTACACGATCCCATCGATCGTGATGGAAGTCTCCGCGACGTTGGTTGCGACGACTACTTTCCTGTGCCCCGCTTTGGTCTTGCGAAAGACCGAGATTTGCTCCGCCGAGGTCAAGTTGGCGTGCAAGGGAAAGACTTCGACTCTATCTGACGACGAGATGGCGCCCTCGATCGCCTTGACGGCGTTCTTAATTTCGAGCACACCGGTCATAAAGACGAGCACGTCTCCTCCAATATCGCGTGACTTTTCGAGGCAGTAGGCGACCGTAGCCCCGACGAGCCCAAAGTCGATGCGTTCCGAACGGGTCAACGTCTCGAGTGTCGAAAGGTGCCGTTCGTTGTCGACGCCGCGAGAGACGAAGGATTCGCGCATACGGTCGAGCTGCGCCTGCGTCGCCTTGCGGGTCGGCTTGCCCGCAGGCGAAAAGTTTCGGAGGTGAGGCACAATCTCTTCCAGGTAGTAGTCCTGGACGGGATGCGTGAACCTATCGTCGTCGCAGTAGCCAAAACAAAGCACGTCAGCTTTTGGATGCCTGCAGAACGACTCTACTCAACTGACCCGGGTATCTCGATGCAGGGGGCGCCGCCATAGTAGTCCGAAAATTGCTTCTGGTTGATCGTCGCACTCATGAGAACAACCTTAATCTTGGTGTTCCGCTTCAAAAGGTCCCTCAACTCCAGCAACAGGAAGTCAGAGTCGACCGATCGCTCGTGTACTTCGTCGATAAAAATGTGGCTGATGCCAGCAAGATCTGGGTCGCCACCCCTCGACAGTCGCGCGAGCACGACACCGGTCGTACAGAAGAGCATACGGCAGTCCTTCGCCGCTTTGCGTTCGCCTCTGATCGCGTACCCAATCAGCTTGCGCGACGAGATGTCGTTGATGTCTTCGAGCCGTTCGGCAGCGACACGGGTCGCGACGCCAATGGCGGAGATTCGACGCGGCTGCGTCACGATGATGTTGATCGACCCCGCCTGGCCCCTCGCGATCGCGTCATCTAGAATGAAGGAAGGGATCTGGGTCGTTTTACCGGAACCCGTCTCACCACTGACGATGACGACCCGATTCGATTCGACGAGATCGACGATGCGCTGCTTCATGTCGAAAGCGGGCAGCCTGGAGCGCACGGCCAACATGTCCGCATACGCCGGCTTTTGCATCGTCTCCGTCCAATAGCGAACGAGCTCGGCCTGTTGAGCGGGCGACACGAAGAACCTCGAGGGTCCTCGCCCTCGAGACGCGTTCAGAGACTTGTTCGACTTGTCCGCACCCGTCGTCGCCTGCCCGGGCCGCATCGACCTGGCAGACCCAAGCAACTTGCTAAACACCGTCCTCGAATCCGGAGGGTGATCCACGGCTCGCTCCCAGTTCTCTTGCAGGAAGGTGGCCATCTCGGCAACGACGCCGCCATAGCCGGCGTGGGCAAGGTCGCGCCACTCGGCGCCTCGAGGTTCGACGACGAACTGCTGCGCAATCAACGCTGTCAGGTGCAACCGGATAAAGGCCGGGAGCGTCGACGAGTACACGTAGAACGTAGGAAGGTGCGGCGACGACGTGCCCGGATCGGTCGAGGGGGATGGGTAGAGGGATGCCGGATGGAAGAGAACGCGCAGTATAACCTGGTCGGTCGGCGCCGTGCCTTGCCTCCTCGGCTTAAGCGATGAGACGAGGATCTCGCACCCCAAGTCAGTCTTCCTGAATCGATTCCCAAAGATGCCTTCCAGTCCCATGAGCTCATCCTTACGCCTTTCTTGCAGCGGTTCCCTCTCTTTCGCGGTCAAGACCTGGCTCCAGCCCTGCTTGACGTGCTCCTCGCTCAATCGTGCGACCTGCTCCAATTCGATCTCGTCGGTCTCGTCATCATCGACCTCGAATGTCTGCCCCCACCCATTGAGCTTTCTTGAAAATAACTCGATAACCTTGCCTTCCTCTCCTGCACACTCTTCGAGCAGCTTGACTGCCATCGGAACGGGGATGCCGACGTCCTTGGCGATCGCTTCGGCTTTCCACAACCTCCCCAGCGCATCAGATCCATGGCTTGTCGCGATGCGCGCATTCGAATCGGCGGGCTTGGAGGCTCGGAACCTCTCTGGTAAGTCGTCTTCCGAGACGTGTAGATGCAGGTACGACAAGAGCGCAGATTTAAACGGCTGGGTAGCCAGCGACCTCAGCAGTGGGTCCGAGGAGGCGTTCGAGACCTGATGCCGCGCCGTCAGGACGTAAGCGAGTGCAGTCGACACGTAGCCTTTTCGGAAGCCGAGATGGACCAGTTCATCTGCTGCGGCCTGCTCTTGGGCTGTGGGTAACGGTACGGCATTGCTCGGGTTTCGCCCGTCCTCGTCGTCGGAATAATCTTGAGACGATCCGAGCGGGGTCGCCGCGCCGGAGGCGTTGTTCAAGGACGTCGACGGCATGAGGGACCGAATCGTCTCTTCGACGAGGTCGCGCAGAGCGGAGGGCATCTTGACTTCGGGTGCCGATGTCCACGCTTTGGGTAGAATAGCCGGTTTCGAATGAGACGACGACCCGGACGCATGCGCGTTCCCGCCATGAGCCCCCCGGCCGTCACCTCCCCCTCCTGTTGCGGTGGCTGAGCCCCTCTCTGGCCCCGACGCGCTTTGCCTCGCTGCGGCTTCCTTCTCTCGCTCTGCCTGGGTCTCGAACGGGGTCGTGCTCCAATACCAGTCCTTGCCCTTGCCGCTGTTCTTCTTCTCGACCTCCAACGCGGTCCAATAGTCCCTCGTCGTCGGGGGTAACTGAATGTTCAGTCGCAGATGATTGCTGAACCTGAAAAGCGCATACACGGCGCCCCAATGGCGTGCCTCGAGTGCGGTCGGTTTTTCGATTGCGATCGGGGAAGGGGGTGGTGGTGGCCGCATGTAGACGGATTCGTGGTCCTTGGTCTTGGGGTGGCTACGGTGCAGAGTCACGGTCGCGGTCCACAATCCCGAGGAGAGCTGCTTGCTGACGATAGCGGGTTTGCCGAACGAGGATTTCTGGCATCGCTCGTTGAGTAAGGATATAGGTGTCTTGTATCCGACTCTGTATTCATCAGATGAATGTGGGAGGTGAGCGTAGGCGCTATTGTGGGTCCCGTCTCGAAAGTCTCGAGGAGGACAGGACAGAGCAAGGCACTGACGGGAACAGAGGCGGCGGTGGTGGTTCTTGGCCTGGCTCGAGCACGGGCTTGTTGGATGCCTGCGAGTTGCCCGATTTGATTATGGTCGGTCTGTTGTTGGGCTTGCGAGCTGTCGGAGTGGATGTGGCGGCTGAAGACGATGAGGACGAGGTGGACGGACCCCTGGCGCTGGACGTCGGGGCCGGCGCGTCTCCCTTGGCTGCTTTCGAAGCGGGTGCCATATTGGAACAAGTTGACCCCGGCAAGGTTCGATCCCCGACCTTGGTCTGCGATGGCGTTTCGCCGAGCGGGTGGCGGGAGAGCAAGCAGAGATGGACTAGAGTGGAGTAGGGTTAGGGAGCTGAGCTCGCCGATCGGTAGCGATCGGTTCGCAACGACACTCGCCTGACGAGGTCCGTGCCCTCTGAGGCCCTCTGCGGCGTCGGGCCGGACGAGTCGGAACCAGAACGAAACTTCCACTGGCGGCCGGGCGGCGCGGCGTCACGGCGGTGCGGTCCGGGTCAGAGTGGTTCGCAGTGTGGATCTAGCTTCACCTGAATTATCCACGAACAACGTAAAGCAACTTTTTCCATGCTGGCATTCACTGTGTTGGACCGCTGAGCGACCCCCGCAGTGACGCCCACCACGCCGGGCCGGTGCAGTGGTTTCAAACTTGATTAGCTTGTCGGTGGATGCCGTCATTCGATGGGCTCAATTACCGACTTGCGCGCGCGGTGTCCTGCCAGAGGTGTTTCTCTTCACGAGTCTTCACTGAACGTTGATCCTTGACTCCGTCCCTGTCAGCGCGAGTGCCGCTCGTCCCACTCGACACTGCAGCCGTCATGTCAGGCTCCCACAACCCGTCACCATCATCCAAGGACTCGTCACCGGTGCCGTCCTCGTCGCTGATCCCTTTGACCGTCGGCAGTGGTGCGCTCGCAGCCGGATCCTCGTCGTCGTCGTCGTCACCGTCCGTGTTGGCACTCGAACACGGTCTCGCAACTCTCCGGGCGAACCTGCAGCAGTACGAAAAGCTCCTCATCAAGCTAGAGACCATCACCGACGAACCCGTGTGGGATGCGTTCGTCAGTCAGCTCATCCTGTCTCTGTCTCTCGGCTGTCGTCCCACTTGTGGGGAACGAAAGCAAAGGCAGAGCTGACCTTTCTGTCCTTCGTTCTCCGGATCAAGATCCCCTTTGGTCCACTGGCCTACTTCCCCGGTCAACTAGTCCACACCAACGACATCGCCGAACCTGTCCCGCTCGCTTCGACCTCGTCCGCGTCTGCAACCGAGTCGAGCGCTGGCGCAGGCAGCGAACCCGTCTTGCGAAGTGCGAAGCAAGCGAGAGCTTCGGCCCTGATCAAGAAGCAAGGTTCGTCAAAGCTTGATCGGGGGCGAGAAGAGGAAAACAACCGCTCATCGTCTTGTGACTCTCGCAGCTCTGGAGCAGCACATTACTGCGCTCGAAGTCGACATCTCGGCGCAACAGGCCAAACTGGCCCGCCAGCGTGCTGCCCGAGCTGGCGGAGCATCGCAAGAAGACAATTGGTCCTTCAACGAACGAGGCGAAGTGAGCCCCATTCGTGGCAGCATCGATCATTGGCCTTTGAGCTGATCAAGACACAATACACACGCAGGTCATCAATGACGAAGGCCTGCCCGTATTTGACATTCGCGAGGAACTGCCTGCGGAAGAAAGCCTGGCCGAAGCACCGACCGCGTCCACCAAGGGCAAGGAGAAGCAAGTCGCAAAGCCGGTCCAGATGCGATACCTGATCAAGAAGGGCGGTAAAAAAATCATACGTCAGTCCCGAGGAGCGCAACGGATTGCCGTCGTCCCTCGCCGGCTCAACCTTTGTTTCTTCCCCTCGACCAAACATCAGGCCCACTCAATGCGACAACGACAACATCTCGGCCACAAGAGTCGGTTCAAAAATCTTCAAAAATCACACCAACGACAGATGTAATCGCTTCGACCTCCAAGCTGGACATACAGGCGATTTTCGATGCCCTCGAAGCCGAGCAACGTGACGAGGTGATCGCCGAGCCAGCATCACCCGAGCCGCCGTCTTTCGACGCGAAGTCTACTCCGATCCCTAAGCCAGCACGGCCATCCGACTGGGCTGCTTTACCCCGACCTTCCCCTCCGGCCGACATGGCACCAGCACCCACGCCCGTCGCCTCGGCCTCGAAGCCGAAAAGCTTTCTCGCGGGCAAAGGCTTCTCGTCGGGTTTCCTTAACCCAAAACCGAAGCCCAAGGCCAGACCCGCACCGGGTCAGACCAAGCTCACCGACCCTACGGTACCACCAAAACGTAACTCGGAGCAAGACGTTCCTTCCCACGAACCATTACACCATTCGCTCGAGCCTTCAAAATCCATTTATAGGCCTACCCCACCCCCGTCCGCACCGGGAACGCCCACCGTCGGAAGCACGCCTCGATCAGGCTCCCCCGTCCCTTTAACTGCGCCCAAAAAAGTTGTTTTCGACTTGCTGCAGGGTCAACAGCAACCCGAGCGGGAGAACAAGACACGCAAACCCGCCATAGTTTTGCCTCCACCGCCTGGGTCGGTGTCAGCCGCAAACGACGACCCCACTGATGCTGCGACAAAGCCTGCGGTCAAGGACAAGTTCGAACGACCAATCAAGGAAAAAGTGGTAGAGAGGGAGGTGAAGCCACCGAGTTTGCCCAGCCTTTCCGGCAATCGTGGCTTGCGGCGAGATCGCGCTCCGGATTCAGAGGTGGACAAGCCCAAGAGTGAAGAAATGGGATACGTCAAGACAATGGCGAAGCCGCCCAAAGTCGTCGAGTTCCCCCCAAGGCCTGTAGCTACGAGCAGCGCGACAAGAGCTAGCATGGATGGGCCGACACCAACACCGACGCCGATCCACACCGTCTCGTTCGGTTCGAGGAAGGCTACGGATGAGCCTGGCACAGCGTCCATTTCCGAGATCCTCGACGAAGCCGACGAAGATGAGGGTCAGATCGACGATGAGGACGAGGATGATCTCCCGCGTCAACCCTCGTTGGCTTCGTCCCACGACTCTGATTCGTCCTCGTCCGGTTTCTACGGTTCGGACGATGACGACGACGACTTTGACGTCGACATCGACGCCGCGTTGCACCAGCGCGAGATCGCACTGGCGTACCACGAGCGACGCCAAGGGTTGGGAGCTGGGGCGGGGACGGGTCCCCTTGGTGGGGATCGAGATGCGGCGAGCTACGACGCATGGCAGCAAGAGACCGTACCCGTCGAAGCGACGATGCAAGGACGTCAGGCTGGTGGAGGTGGGGTCAGCGGGTCAAGGTTCAGAAACGGTCGATTGGAAGCGACAAGAATGATCATCCCTGATTTGTTGGCCAAGTCGATTCATCCTGATCGAAGCAAGGACGACAGCGAAGGCGACGACGACGGCATGACGGCTGAGGAAAGGGAAAGGGTGCGGATCGCGTTGGAGAAACTCGCCAAGGGGGAGAGTTTGGACACATTCGCGCAGAAAGAACTCGCTCGAGAGGACAAGGTCGCGCCCAAAGTCGAAGCACTCAGTAACGTGGTCGAGCGGGCGCCCCCTCGGGTTAACCCCGTCATGGGCCATTCGATGCCAGCTGCTGTAACGCCGAAAGCGCCGACGCTGCCCCACGAGAAACCCAAAAAGATGTCGAGGTGAGCAACACACGACCTTTTGGCTCTTACATTTTTCTTCTTGTCTGACACCCGAATGTCCCCCGGTGCAGATTCAAGGCGCGACAGCTCGGGCTCGAGGTTGAAGAGTGAGTATGTTCACCACCTGGGCGCGAAGTGTGAGATCAGGGGATGGATCATGTCGTTTTGGAATAAAATGATATATCAGGCCTTGATGGCTTGAAACAGACGCGCGGATATCGTTATATGGAACACTGGAAAAAAGCTTCGTGGACAGAGCAAAGGCGACGAAGGGTTGAGGGGTATCGAATCTATCACGAAAGTATGGGCACTGCTAAGAACGACGGGCAGGGGAAAAGGCTACAAGGGTTGGGAAAATATACAAGAAGGAGGGCATGGTCGAGGTATATGATGTCATAGACTAGATGCGTGCGAGTGCGAGTGTTGATGCAGCGCACGGATGTGGTGATGAGGGTGCGCCGCAGCGGCTTCGCGTTTCCTGACGGCCGCAGCGGCGTTTCTTGTGGCGTTTGGTTGGGCGTTGTTTTTCGCCCGGATGCACTTGGTCCCGCGCGCGTTGGACTTCCACCCTTCCTTGCACGAAAAGACAACGCACGATCCGTTATCGCATCCGACCCCAAGCCCGCCCTTGATCACAGTGCAGTCCTGCCCCTCGTCCGTGCTCGAGCAACCGCCGCATGACTCGAGCGATTCGCGCGTATCGAGGCATTCGTAGCCCCCCAACCCGGCAAATATCCCCGTGTACTCATCGTGCGGTACGGTGAAGTGTTGCGTGACCGCGAGCTCGAACGACGCCGAGGCCTTGATAGGACAGGGGGTCTCACCCTTGGGGCACGGCGTCCGTTTGACGACTTTGCGCTTGGCCACGCGCGGACGCTGCGAGACGGCAGCAGCGACGCAAACGCCCGAGGTCGACAGCGAGTAATTGGCGGGACATGTGGTGATGACGCACTTGGAGTTGGTGCACACGCCGCTGGCGCCGACTGGGTAGAAGCTGCATACCGCGCCGAGCGCGCCGCAGTTGTTGACATTGGAGGTTGTGTCGATCTTGTAACACACGCCGGCGATGAGTTCGAAGCCGGGAAGGCATGCCGAAGCATAGCACTGTGAGTTGGAGCAGATCGAGGGCAAGGATCCGAGCGGGCTGCAGATGTTGCCAATCGCTCCGCAGTTGTACACGTCGCTCGACGTCACCCGGCAGATGCTGTGCGTCGCGTCCCAGGTGTAGCCGGTGACACAGACGGAGAAGCATTGTCCCTGGACACACGAGCCAGATCCTCCGTTCAAGTAGGTAGACTGGCACGTGTTACCCGAGCTCCCGCAGTTGTTCATATCAGTCTGGTAGTCGACGGCGACGCAGGTGTTGTTGATCAAGGCGAACCCGTTTGAGCAAGAGGTGTAGGTGCAGTCCGAGGTGATACACTTGCCGAGACCGTTCGAGAACGAGCATTTGTTTCCGACGGCACCGCAGTTGTTAGAATTGCTAGTTAACTGTGGGTAGCGCAGAGGCAAGAGAGGAGCACAGGGGTCAGCGAAGCACCGGCGACACCGCTGTAAGCAGGTCCGCCCGATTAGCTTACATCGATGTAGGTGCAGATCCCCTTAATGTTATAGTAGTTGGTGTTGCACGAGGAGAGCAAACAGGTCCCGGCTATGCAACTACCGCTGCCGTAAGGGAAGCTGCACACTTTGCCCACAGCACCACTAGTGTGCCATAACCAGCCCATATCAGAGCAGAATTAACAGGGGACGAGACCGGGCCAACCTCGGAGCACGGACTCACCAGTTGTTGTTGTCCGTCATGCTATTGATGCATTTCGAGGTCGCGTAGTTGAAGGCGAAACCCGTGTTGCACAATTCTGGCTGGCACACGCTGTTCGAGCAAACTCCACCCACGCCCTGTGACACGACACGATGCGCTGGTTCAGCAGCTGGTTCGATGCGGTGAAAACGC
This sequence comes from Microbotryum saponariae, assembly GCA_900102585.1. Classification (NCBI taxonomy): domain Eukaryota; kingdom Fungi; phylum Basidiomycota; class Microbotryomycetes; order Microbotryales; family Microbotryaceae; genus Microbotryum; species Microbotryum saponariae. The sequence continues at coordinate 607,379 of FMWQ01000050.1, read as the reverse complement.
CAGAGCGGCGGTTTTCCGATGAACTTACGTTGGTGTATGACGTAGAGCAGACTTTCCCAATCCCACCACTGTACCATTGTATCTCTTCCATCAGCGTTCGCTCTTGAGATCATGGGACTCTGCAATGGGCGGATCACTTACCAATTGTTCATGTCCGAGGTTGTGTCGATATTCTTGACGCATACCCCATCTTCGACGTGGAACTTTGGGGAGCAAGCCGTAGCTTTGCATATACTGTCGACGCATGCCAGAGCGGTCGCGTTTCTTGACGCGTTGGACGAGCTACAGATCGTGCCGATGGCTCCACTAGAAGACGGGGCAAGCGGCGAATAGGTGGCCTCTGATCCGCGTCCGGCTCCTAGCCGTTCCGTCCCATCATGCCTCCTCAGCTCTTCCTAGCTGCCGCTCCGCCTCAAGACTGGAATACAGATTTAGGGGCGACACTCACCAGTTGTTGGTATCGTTTGTTGTAGAAATGCAGGTCATCAGAGGCTAAGAGAAGGCGTAACCACTGTTGCAATTTGTTCCGCAAAGGTTGTTCACGCAGACCGGTTCCCCGTTGCCGTTCCTCCACCCCGTGCTGGGGCATACTTTGCCGGCCTTCCCGCAGTTCTTGGCATCCGAGGAGTAGTCGCAGAACAATCCCAAAAGACCGCAGAGTAGCCCTCGCTTCTGTATCGGGCGATGCGCCGGCGCGACGTGCTCCGGGCTCAGCGACCTCCGTTCGACGCTCACGCCGTGGCTGGCGTGGAGGCTGTGACGCGCCTCGATCAGTTGAGCCGAAATGAGCAGGGAATGCAGTGACCAACGCATGGTGAGTCGTGGATAATTCTTCGAAAGGTCAGAGGTAATAAACACAAAAAGGCGAAAGGACGTCGAGTGTCCTGACGAGTGCAGTATAGGGTCTACGTCGTTCCGATGGCGATCGGGCTCTGATCGATCCGATCTTCAGGCCGAGGTGTTGAGACGCTCGGGCCTGGTGGGGTCAGGAGTTGCAGCGTTGGCGGGCTCGTTTAATGTCGCAAACGGGGGCGATGTAAGGTCGTGTCTAACACGGCGGTGAGTGCGAGAGCAGAAGATGGTCTTTATATGTCCTCACTTGAGGTTGTGGAAGAAGGGAGAGTGCGCGACAACGCTGGAGTCAGAAATTTGGCTGTAAGCTGGCGCATTCGCGGTCGGCGCGGCCGATTTTTTAGCTTGATGAAGACATCGTTGACGAGGCACATAACTCTTGATGCCAGAAGCCCTACCCTCCGGGCGAGGCTAGAGCTTCCTACGAACTTTGTCCCTGATTTGAATTGTCGGCCCCAAAGTACTCCAGCGCGATCCATGGGCCAGCAACGTCACACTCCTCGGCGCTGGAGTTGGCCGGGATGACATTGGTGGAACCTCCTTCCAGTTTCTGGAGCCGGTCGAAGCACGAAATTGCGCGCTGTATGGCTTGCGCGCGCAATTCGATTTCGGCTCGAGCTCCTTGGCGCGCTCTCCGGTTTCGGAAGGCGACGTGGGCCTAGCCATGCGCTTCGTCCTCAGTTCTTGGAACGCCATGCCATAATGTGAGTCCACTGTAGTCCATCTTCCCTGGCAAGCTCACACCTCCCCTCTGGAGCTAGCCGGGCCCCAGTGTCCGTGCAGTAGCTGTAGAGCCTGAGTAGATGATCACGTGACCTATGGCTGTAATTCCAACCGTGCTCTCTATTCCTTCGAGCATCACCAGGGCGTTTTTCTTGAGGCCAAAGAAGCAAGTTTGAAATATCCCTAGAGGTTCTTAACAATGTTACTTCTAGACGAGGACTGTGCCGCTGAAGGTCCAACCGAGGCATCGGATCGATGTTAACTGCGGAAATCGAAAACCAACTGAAAGGCTGGGCGGTCGGGTGGAATGACGAAACACTCAAAGCACTCTAGGCACCTACCTAGGTAGCTATCTCGGATGGTACCTATCCCCGCGCTACCACGACGTGTCAGTGGATCGTACCACATGTAGATCGACAGGAGCTGACTGCCCTAGCTTCCAGGGCACGGATCGTCACGCCGCCGAGGAGGCCTTCGATGGCGCTAGCGCACGAGAACCGAGGAGCCTGAAACAAGAGCTTTCAAACGCCGATCTGGAGCAACCTGCCTACGCAGTAACTGAAGTACCTGCAAGCTCGGAGATCGCCCTCGCAGATCTTGATCTACATCTATACATCTATCTACATCTACATAAAAGAATGCCCGACTTATCTACATCTCTCAGCCGCGCGCGCGCGCGCGCGGATCTTCCCCCCCCCCCACGGTCCGGGAAGTGCGGGCGGAGCTCGCAGCGACCTTCATTTACGCAGGGAGCGAGCCCTAGTCTTGGAGTACATAAGTGCACACGTGCTCCCAGCCACCTCATGTTCTCTGGCCGGACTCGATTGCACCGTTCTACTGGCACGACAACGCAGTGATAGGGCTACTGACTATGGTTCGGCCGGTGTGGTCAAGGAGTCCTTCTTCACCTTCTTCTTTTTCTTCTTCTCGGTGGCCGCCCCAACCAACAAGGAGCTATTAGGAGTCGTCTTCTTTTTCTTCACGACTTTGGTCACCACCGCACTCGCTTGCGCTTCCTCGGCCTCCTGAGTTTCTGGCGGTGGCGCCTCCGCCGCTGTCGAAGGCTCGTCGTCCGTCTTTCCTGGAGCCTTCCCCAAGGACGGTGTTTGTAAACGCGCCGGTGCGATGGCCGGCATTTCCCCGTGGACATCGATGTGGACGGGGGGTGGGGTCGGCTCCCTTGGCGGGGGTGGAGTCCGGGGCTGGGACGTGAGCGTGCCTAAGTCGAGGCGGACGATAGGTATGGCATCGACGTCATCCGAGTCCCCTGCGCCTCCCGCTGGTGTCGAGCCTACGTAGTACGGATCATCGCGTTGCCGTTCCAATCGTTCACTTCGTAGCTGTGTCCAAACCAGTTGTTTGATGAAATGATTCAGCTCCCTAAACGAAGGACGCGCTTTGCGACGAAGAAGTGAGTAGGAAAGCTCACCCGCGCCATCTCTTCCGGATCGTCATTTTCTTCGACTGCTTGCGATGCCTTCCTCCGACGCGTCTTGCCCTCCTTGGTACCTTTAGTCCGTGATTTTTTGGCCTTGCCTTTCTCCAAGGCTTCGTCGCTGCCTGAACCTTGCAACCTTCTACCGAAGGCGTCCACCTGGCCGCTGGCTTCTTCATCACGGATGCCCGAGACACTTGAATCCCTCATCACGATCCTCTTCCCCAGATCAAGACCTTCGGGAACGGCAACCATACCCTGAGCTTTTGGGTTGACCGGGTTCAACTCGTGCGCAAAGAAAAGCGGTTCTAACCACCGCAATGACGCTGGCTCGGGTTTTGCAAGTGGCCCCGCACCGACGGCGTCGTCGGTGATGGGGTCGTAAGGATCCAGAGAGGAACTCCCGAATCCACCGACTTGGTTTGAGACGGGAAGCCGGTGGTCAAGACCGGCGCGGACCCAAGATAGGGTCTGCCCCAGCGACGCCGCTTGTTCCTGCAGCTCCATTTCCTCGTGGCCGGCGAACGTGCGCATTTGCTCCTCGAGTGCTGTTGAAAGTGCCCGGATCTGTTCGAGCGTCGCTGCGTCCGATTCGTTCCAGGAAGACGCGAGAGAGTGGAGGTAGTGAGCGAAGATCTTGACGCCGTTGTGAAAATAGAGAGCGATGATGCGAGGCGGCATCGAGGATGTTGTCGACGAGCCAAACAGCGAGGCAATGACGGGTCTCGGATCATCGAGTTCGCTGTGCACAAGAGCAGGAATGAAATGCGTCAGTATCAGAAAGCACGAGCAACTCATTTCTCGTTGATTGCGGGGGAAGGAAGCACTTGCCGACAGTATTCTCCGCAGATCCACGCCGCTGCACCCAACACTTCTCCGACACCGTTCTCGTTCCCACATTCCAACAAGATGTCGTCGCCAATCAACTGCGCCATCTTCTTGACGGCATAAGGTCTGATGGCTTTTGCCCTCGCGGTCAGGTCGATGAGTGAGTCCCTGATTTGCAGTCCGAGAGGGATCCCCAGGGCAGATCCAGCAGTCGTGGAAACGGGAGAAGACTCGTCGATGATGGTCAAAGAGATGTACGCAAGCTCTATTAGCGTGTCGATGTACCAGGGAAAGTTGACGATGTTGCCGTAGGTCTGACTTGCGCACATCCTGAGGATGAGGGAGATCAGCGAAGAGCGGTAGGCGGGCGAGAGGATGAGGGCCGTCGCGGCTGGTGTCGCGCCATCGAGGCTGGCGCCTCCTGATTGAGCTCGGAGTAGAGCATCCGCGGCCGAGGTCTGCGAGGACGAAGACGGGGGACGTAGGTGCGTCATGAGACGGTGGACGATCGACTGAAGCGTCCTGCGATCCACCTGGGTGGACAGCAACGAAGATTGTCCCAAGATGTCAGTTCCGGACCGGGTTTCCGAAAACCCCAGCGACCTGGCTGAAAGTGAGGGTCTCACCATCCCCTCGACAAGATCGAGCGCCCGCATCCTGATTGATATGTCGGGGTCGTCGACGCAAGAGAGAATCGTGTCGTGATGCGTCGCAACGAGGTGCGGGTGCGTCGGCAGGATTTTCACGAGCGCGACGAGAGCGATGTAGCGCACTGCCGAGGACCGCGAGCTCGACGTTAGCGTCTCCGGCGAGGACAGCTCCGGCCGAGCGCACAAATGCTAAGCTCACAGTTCTGATCAATATCTTCCAAGAAGCTCTTCAACTTTTCGACGCAGGTGGTAGCCAATGCCTCTCCCTCGCGACCGTTGAGCATACCTCCGACGATCGAGGTCTGAATGCACTCGAACAGTAGAGACATCGCCGGAGTCGTCTCTATCAGTTCGGTCAATGGCGGGACCAATTTTTTGACCAAACGAGGCTCCTCGGGTGTCAAGACGGCGAACTGCAAAAAGCACGACCGGTGAGGGAGATGAGCCGGCAGCTGCCTAGCGACGCATCCAAGGTGTCGCGGACGCACCAATTTGATGATCTTGATCAACATCCAGTTGTTCGTCGAATCCGTCAAGAGCTCGAAAAGCTCTGGCGCGAGCGGCAGATACTTTCTCGGGTCTTTCCTCGCCAGCTCACAAATCAGATTCACGGTCGCCGACACGACCCCCACATCCTCGTCGCTGAGTCGTTCTCGCAACCTCTCAATCCAGGGGTCCTCGCCGTGCTCCTCGCGACCCGAAGCGACCTCTTTCACGCCTGGCCAGGTACGGTTGATCCTGAACAGGACAAGTACGGTCTGCTTGCGCACGATGGGTCGCGAGTGCGTGAGGAGCGACAAGAGCTCCGGAGCGAGATCTCGCGCGAGCGACGGGGTGAGCAGGAGCGAGACGGCGGACAAGGTGGACGAAAGGTGCGCGACCGTAATCGACGAAGGCGAGGTCGAGAACAAGGGTGTAGGCGGTTGCAGCAAATCCTGCCCGGTCAGGGTCGCTCTGGGCTCAGCGTGTGTCGTCATTTGGTTGGCGAGCCATAAGCGGCCGGACTGGACTCACCTTCTTGACGAGATTGACGACGAGCACGGCGACCTCTGTCTCGCGGTCAAAGCACTGCGAGGCAGCCAAGTAGCCGATCGACTTGATGTGGTACTTTGTCGAAGTCATGCACTCAACGATGGCGAACGCGGCGAACGAGATGGAGTGGCCCAGCATCTCGAGCTGCGCGAGGTGGCCACGACGGGATCAGTACCGGTAATCACAGCGGACAAGACCGGCTGCACGTCTTGATACTGACGTAGACGAGCTTCAGCACGGCTGCGGCCTTGACCTCGACATCGCTCGACTTGATCTCCTTGCGAGTCTCGTCGAGCGCACGTTGAATCACGCTCTGCTCGTCGTTCTTGTTGGCTCGCAGCGCCTTGATCAGCCCTGAAGAGTGGGAAGAGGACACTTTGGGTAAGTATTGCGATTTGTACTCAGGTCCGTGGTCGAGGCACGAGCTCTGGGAGGATGCTCGCCTGCAACATCCTGTTCGAACATGGCGACTCGCGCCGACCGAGATGACCTTCAAGCTCCGCTCCGTTGCACTACGACGCTGATGTGGCACCCAGTGACGCTTCCAGTTTCGAGTGCAGGTCGTCCTATGCGTCCAGCCGGTGGATGAATCCTAGAGAGCTTCGTGCGTGCCGTACGCGGAGTAGGGCAGCTGACGACGATGACGACAAGCGCGGTGAGTGGGGTGAGGCCGACAGTCTGAGCCAGCGCGCTCGCCTTCCTCAGAAGTTTCCGTGCAGAGCCTCCCAAGATCCCAAGGCTTCCCAGAGCCTCCCAGGCATCTGTCACTCCGAGCCAGCCGGGTTTTGCTCAGAGAGGGGCCGGACAGGATTCACAATCTACCTACGAATGGCGGTATAGCTTGCAGGTCTGATCGCCCCCGCGGCACGTCCCTTCACAAGGACGTGAGGTGTATGGGGGATGGACTATCACCGACAGGACCTTTGAGTAGCCCAGAGTAGAGCACAAGCGCATGCTTTTCAGCGAACTGTGCCATTCAGATTCCGGCCCGTTGGAATAGGGGTCATTCCGCTGCCAGCCTGCGATCGATCGAGTCGAGGCCACCGGCGCAATGTGTCTTATGCCGACCCAAGATCGAAAAGTCCTCCAAACCCAGGATTGGGGCCAATCCAGCACCCTAGGGATGGGTCTGCTTTAATTTAAACGCGTTTACACTGTTCGCACGTAGTGATCGCCGCCCTTGCTTAAAATGAAGTTCCCGAAGCGGCAAATCGCTGCTGCCCTCGCAGGCCAGGACTGGCCACAAGCGAACAAACTTTATTGATCCGACCTACCCGTGGCGAGCCAGATGCAACCGTCATGAAAAGAAGGTCTACCTCGATGGAACGTACGTCTCGGAAAGCTTGCAGAACAGTGCTCCTCTTGGAAACCATGTTTTCGAGCCATCAATAACGAAAGTTTGTGCAGAGGCAGAGGCCTGCACGATGCAGTGGCCGAGCGCCGAGCGCATGATCAGAGATCTGCAGACAGCCTGCCACGCCTGCCGGCCTGCCCCCTGCCCCGCCGTGTTTGATCGACGGCGCCGCGACAAGTCTGCCAAGCATGGCGAAGTTCGTCTTTTTACTGTGACCGGGACCGAACTTGACCTGAGTAAAAAGCGACAGAAGAGGAAAAAAAAAAAAAAAAACGGGTTCACAAATTGCGCCAAGTAAAAACAAGGCACCTGCGCAAGTAAGCGAGGCACTCACCCGTACGTGGGGTCCTGAGCAATCGGAGCAATTGTCCATCTTGCCAATTGTTCGGAGCGCACGGTGAGTCGATAACGGTGATCGCTCCGTTTGCACACCGCCCGCCTGCTCGTTTCATTCTAGTCACGCCTCGCCACGCCGGTCGACGCCAGTTCGACGCCGGTCGCCCAGAACGCAGCGCGCCGTGCTCGACCCCCCCCGGCCCCCTTGTCTCACTCACCTCCGTTCGCTCCAACGCTCGCTCCAACTTCGCTGGACGCCTTACCTGCGCCCACCCACCACTCTGACAGCCTGGCCTGCGAGTGCCAGCTGCTGCAGGACCCCCTCCCCTGTTTGTACTCAGCTTGAACACCTTTTGACCTCGCACGACCTCTCGTCTCGTCTCGTTTCGTCTATCTCGTGGCCAGTAGAACTCTCGTCAGGCCTCGTCAGGCGCTCTCGACACTCGTCGGCTCTCATCAGCTGCTCGCCTCGCCCCGTCTCGCCTCGCCGCGCGCGTCCGATCGTACCGATCCAGCCTGACTTGGAGCGTCGTTTTGCAACAGCCCCGCTACCTCGACGCGTCACTACTTGCAGGTTCTCGTGTACATCAGCGACCATCTTTTCTTGCATCGTCGGTGACGGGCTTTCCGGCAAGGGCACCAGCAATGTTTACGAACCCCTTCGCCCAGGGGGCCAGCTCCAAAGCAGCGCCAAGCCTCGGATCCGGTGCTACCACCGTCCTGCACCCTCTGGTGACCCGTGCGAGCTATCCATTGCTACCACCCAACGGTCGACGCCGATCCTCTGCCAACAAGCTCGGCTCCATCACGACCGCAGACGGACTGCATGCGCTCAACTGCCCGGCGTCGACCTTGAACCTGTCCTCCTCGAGCGGTTCCGACTCCTCGCCGAGCCCGACGACGTACTCTGCATCGAGTGGCATCACCTTTGTCTCACCCTTTGCGTCTACGAGCAAGTCATCGTCACCTTCACCTTCACCCCCTCCCACCACCTCGACGCCGCGGGAGTCGGGCCGGCGCTCGGGCGGCTCGATGGCTGACCGCGGCGCCGGGTCTGCGGTGGCTGGCTCCTCCGGCTCGTCGGCGTCGGCGTACCCGGACGGTCCTCGCGCAGGGGACCCGTCCTCGCCTGCGTCGACGGGCAGAGAGAGGTTGTCGATCAGTATCTCACCGAGGAAAGCGAGCATCATCAGTACTTCGTCCTCGACTCGCACGAGGTCCGCTTCCCGTGCGGGCTCGGCCGACTTCTCCGCGCTCATGTCCCACAGTTCCCCAGGGTCGAGGCGAGCGTCCCTCGGGGGCACGCCCTCACCTCTGCGATCGCCGGCGGCGCCGTCGGCGCAAGCGCACCCCTTCTTCACCAACTACGCCAATCCTCCCTTGACCACATCGGGAGCAACTGGCGCACCGTCGTCAACCTTTGTCACGCGGCAGCAATTCGACTTTATGCGGCGGCGGTCGGTCGACGTCGGCGTCCTTGGTGTGGGGATGCATCGTCAGGGTAATGGCGCACCGAGTCGAAGAGTGCGGGAAGCGGTGGGGCCGGATGCAGGAGACAAAGAGTTCGGTCTCGTAGGTGCGGGCGCCAAAGGAGGTAAAGATCGATTGTAAGTGGCAGGTATTTGAGGCCGTTGACGCGCAAAGGGTTTGACCGCTCGCTCGAGACGATGTGGTACTGACGCCATTGAGAATTTTGGGCATTCTACTATGGCGTATGTTTTCAGACTTGGACGGCATCTGGCATCGCTACTCGCACATTCGCTCTCCCTGTGCTCCGAGCCGCAACCTCCCCCGACCGACGAGGTACATTTCGACACCGACCCGCTCGCGTCCGACGAAGGGAGGATCCCAACCAAAGTTTTGCCCCCGATTCCAGGATCGGTTGATTCCTCGCCAAGTGCTTCGCGCAACACGTCCGTATCGACGGGTTCGTTATCATTCAGCGCGGCCGGCTCCTCGCTGTCCGAGCGCATCGATGAGCCTGCGGGCGCCGTCCCCCCGCTGCACGCCAGCGCCCCCAGCGCCCCCAAAGCCACCTCTTTTCCCGTCATTTCGGAAGCAAAGCGCTGCAAGCTGATCGCGAGTCTGCAGTCGTGGTCGTTCAACGCGATGGGCCACTCATCCGACGACCTGTTGAGCTGCGTCGGCATCATCTTCGAGGGCGTGCGCAACATGGAGGGCGTCGACTTTGACCTCACGCAATACAGGTCGCTCTTGCTGCTTCTACGCTCTGCCTACCACGCTCGCAACGGCTACCACAATTTTTCACATGCCACCGATGTCACGCAAGCGTGCTACTCCTTCCTCGTGCGGATGGGGTTAGCTCCACCCCTGTACCTGCTCTGCGAGGACGACTACGATGCGAACCTTGGCGAGGGGAGACGAAAGTGGCGACGCAACCGTGCCGTCGAAGAGAGCGGCATGGGGGAGCTTTTGCGCCCTATGGACGTGTTTGCTCTCATGGTCGCCGCGATCGGCCACGACGTTGGCCATCCGGGCCTCAGCAATGCCTACATGGTATGTTCTGTTGCCTGATGCAAGTTCGCACCCTTCAATAGATCACTGACCCGTTCTTCCCGCACCCGCACGATAGATCAACGCTCGTACACCCGTCGCGCAGATCTACGACAGTTCCGTGTTGGAGAATTTCCACACCGTGACGCTGATCCATATGCTGCGGCGATCCGGGTTTGGCCACCTCCTCGGCGGTGAATTCGGGTGCCTGGGCGAGAACGCGACCGAGTTCCGCAAGGTGCTCGAGGCCTCGATCCTGGCGACCGACATGTCGCGCCATTTCAGCTTCGTCAACGAAATCACCGACCTAGGCCGACGCTTCGATGAGCGCCGAGAGTCAGACCTCGGCAGCCTCGAATCCGATCGACTGCTGCTGTGCTCGGGCCTCATGAAGTGCGCCGACATTTCGAACCCAACGCGTCCGCATCGCATATCGAGGGCATGGTCGACGGCTCTGCTCGAGGAATGGAGCGTCCAAGCCGCGACCGAGCGACAATATGGTCTCCCCATTTCGGTGATGACGATTGATCACGTCGACACCAAGGCGCAGGCCAAGAGCCAGGTCGGCTTCATTGACTTGTTCGCCAAGCCGCTGTTTGATGCCATGGCTAAAGTCGTCGATGGTGAGTTTCTCTGGTGGGATGGAAACCATCCGCACTGCAAGCGCTGACCCTCTCTTGGTCTTTGACGGCAGAATTTGCCGACTTTGCTGAAAAACTGCGCGACGGCCGAATCGCTTGGGAGGCCATCTCCCTCCAGGGTGACGAAGCGTTTCGACAGGCACCACTCGGCAAGGAATTCGAGCTTTCGCCTGCTCCTGTACCCAGAGCGCCCTCGAGAAACTCGTCGGGAGCCCCTGCCGAAGGCGGTGTCGAAGATGAATCGCCAGCAACTCCTCGAATCGACTCGCACTCTGGGGCGCCTCGACCCTCATCCCCGCTCCCGCCATCGGCCACCACTCCACAACCCGGCAAATCGCCTGCGTCCCTTCCGAGCTCACGAGGATACCCCGATGACAGTATCCCTCCTGTCCCTGTACGGCCTATCCCCGTTCGAGGCCGTCCATCTCCTATTCGTCCTGACCACATTGTTCGACACAACCGCCAGTTTTCGTCCGAGTCGTCGTCGTCGACAAACCTGTCGCCGCTCTCGCCTCTCTTCCCCGCCTCCGTCTCGTCAATTGCCACGGGCACGTCTGTGACGGCCTCGACCCCGTCCGAGTATGCCTCGCCGTTTCCGACCGCTCGTGGTGGACTTGGCCACCCGTCGGCTCAGCTGGGCAGCGATCTCTCGGCCTCGTTCAAGGCGACGTGTGGCGGCGCCTGCACCACTACGACGGCCATGTGCGAGGTGTGTGCCCGCAAAATTGAGGCCGCCGCTGTTCGGCGAGGATCCTTGGGCCGCGCTTTGGCCGGGATCGAGCAACGTGAGGCCGAGGAGCTCGAACAAGCCGAGTACGACGGCGAGGATGCGGTCATCGAGACCGATCCATCGATCTGGCCACCTTATCCCTTCATGTGGGTTCGCGGGATGCGTTTCTTTGTTCTTTTTAATTGAGTTGAAGGATGCTAACGATGTGCTGTTCCTCTGCAGGCCCACTCGCGCATCTGCTCAGTCGCCTTTGGCTTCGGCGATGGGCTGAGCGCACCTTCGGTCTTCGTCTTTGCTCGAACCTCGGCTCACCTTTCTTATGTTCTTGCGTTCCTCTTTTTCTTTCTTTCTGTTGGATTAACTCTCCTTGTCGGTTACCCGCTGTTGTGCGCTCTGTGCCCTGTCTTGGTCAGAACCTTTTCACCCCCCGCCCCCACCCTTGTCTCTATAGCCTCTATGTCAAGTTGCTTCGGCATGCCCCCCCCCCTCCAAAAATCCTTGTATCCCAGTCCGTTTCCCAGCCCTTTCCATATGTTGTTCTCGCCGTCGTCGTCGTCTAGCTGCCATGGTACCTTGTTCTTGTCCCCTTGCTGCATCTCGGAGGTTGCAGTGACAGTCTTCAGAGATGTGGTCGATCTGTTAGAAACATGCATCTGCACCTCATCTTCTAGCGGCCCTTTTTACCGGGTGAATTTCGTCCGAGCACACGTGACGTTGAAACGGATCCGAGTCGGAGCGATTTTTGGCGTTCCTGACTATTGAGGAGCAACTTATAGGCAAGTGAAATTGATTCTCACGTAGATACCCACTTCAAATCGGGACAGACCGACCCCTCATACACCTTCTCCCTATGGACGAATCGGCCCAAAATCGCCGTTTTCCGCAGTGGACTGAGCGGCTCAGCTTTACCGGGTCCGCTTTACACGCCGTCACAAGCTGGCCCTGGCTGCACCTCTGGCTATATATCTAAGCACACCAAAAAGTGGCGCGCGCAGCGCCCTTCCCAGCGCCGCTCTTAAGCGGCGTACTCATACAGATTGCTCCCCCTGCAACCCGGGTTGCTTGAGGGCCCGAGGCCAGGGGCACACGGAGGCTTGTGTGGGCTCCAACAGTTTCATCTCATGTACGTGCGTGCTCAAATCAGGTTATTTTAGTCATCGTAGTGTGTAATTCGTATTTGGAACACTCAGTGTCAATTTTTTCGGTAAACTATCAGCGAGGAGAGGTTCGATTAGGAAACATCATTACTAAAGTGATAAAATGGCATTATTGAACGTGATAGAGTCTCGTGCCCTTTCACCACGCTAACAAACGCAAAGCGACACTGAGTGACAACGAGCGACTTGACGCCTCTTCACGCTTGACACGCCGCTATCGACCACGTGCAGTCCTGGTCTTACCCCTTCCTGTCGCCGTTACGCTCTTCGTCATATATCTATACTTGACGCCATCCGACGATCCGATATGTCCAGCCTGTCTGCTCCCAGCAACGCGTCAGACTTTGCCGCTCCCACCCGTGAGACGCGTCCTCGTGTTTGTGATATGGGTGGTCCTTCTGCTCACCACCGTTCCTCGCTGTTTCTGCACAGCTGCTTCGGTGCAATCGACCAACAGCGCAGACATGGGGTCCGTACTGTCTCCAATTACGGTTCAGACCCAACAGAACCACCTTCCTGCGCCCAGCGGCGCGACTCCCGAATGTGGACGAAGCACACCGCTCGCCTCAAGGCCGACCTCGTCCAACTCAATTGATCAACAAATCAAACAGATTCAGGAAGAGATTCGAGCTCTCCATGATGCCGTTCGTGCGTTGCCTTCAACTTCGCGAATGTCGTCGTCGCAGAAGCAGCCCCATGTGCTCTATGGCTTGCAACGTCGCCTCGAGACAATGAAGTATTGTCTGCATCATGGCGTTCGGGACGACGACCTCGACTCGTACATGCCTCGTGCGATCCGAAGGAATGACACAAACGACTGGAACGCTTTCAAGACGAGCCGCTTTTTCCACTGTCTCGTCGAGAAGGACGGACTCGAAGGTGAGCGCGGCGTCTGCCTTTCTAGCTCATCCCGAGATCGTTCATTTTGGCATTTCAAGACGCTCCTTTACGCTTCTTTGACTCACAAATTGATCACTCTGTACCCCTACAAAGTCTCGAAAGATTTTTCTTCGCTAAACACAATTGGATCGCGCTACTGGGAAAAAGTCAAAGACTCGCCAGATCTTTATGAACAATGGAAGGAAGCGTGAGCAAGTGAAGCCGAAGCGCGTGAACACGAGCAGACCACTCGTCCCTTCAAGCGATGGCGAATCGATCCTGCTGCCATCACTAAACTGAGTCACAAGTACGAAAAGACGATACACGAACTGGTCCGTGACAATTCAGCTCTTCTCGTTGGGCTCTCCTCAATTCTCATGATCCTCCCGTTGACTTAGATAGCTTGGCACTGCATCAGGTTCATCAGCATGCTGACACCTACGGATTCGACGCGTTAGTCATCGTCGGCTCGAACAAGCTCGAGAATAAAAATGATCGTTTCATCGTTTCGACGCTTGGCGGCGCAGCTTTCATGCGGCGCCAAAGCTGGGGTTCTCAAAAGAACGATGTGCTCGTTAACTTCACGGAATGCATAAATGGCACCCGGTTCAATCAGGAGCGAGACGAGCAATTCAAGATGGAAGGTCTGTCAGACAAGCTTCAGAACGGACCTTGTGCTCGGCGATAGATTGGTGCTGATTCCAAGAACTGATGAGCAGCTCATCATGGTGATGTTGACAAGGCGTCTCACCGAGTGCTCTGCACATGGTATCGCATTATCATTGACGATTACTATAGTAAGCAATCACTCCACCGCTCTGCGCCCACATTTGGCAGCCCATGACTGAAGTTTTGTGGCCGTGCAGATCAAGCGCTCCGTCGTCGCCACAACAGAAACAAGTCTATTCAGCCCTACGTGCCTTCCAAGCTTACGAGCTACAACCAGGAAACTCTTGCGAAGGATCCAACCGCCCTTGTTATCGAGCTCGGAAACGGTCTTCACGAGCGTGATTTCCGCAGTCCTACCAATTGCAAGAAGCCGACCGTTAACAATTTGAGAAGAATTATTCCATTGATGCGACAGGGTGGGCTTACGTTTTCGCTCAAAGAGGATATCGGCCAGGTCTCTTTTGACCGCACTCCTGCCGAGAGTACTTTGATGAGCGAGCAGTCGGAAACGGAGCCAGAAGACCAAGACACTGGATCTGATTCTGGTTCTGATTCTGCTTCTGGTTCTGCTTCTGGTTCTGCTTCTGGTTCTGATTCTGATTTGGGAGCTGCAACATTTTGATTCCGAATCCGACTACATTTCTGTTGTTCAGTATATTGTTGGTGCGCCTATCGCGCGTTGAGGTAGATTGCCAAACTTTTTGTAGTCGTTGAGGTGATATCGACCTGTGTGGCAAAAGGTATTCAACAAGTTTCCACGCATCTTGACTAGCTTGACTGTCCGTCCGTTGATCAATTATGCGACGCATTTTTGATCGCAAAGCAAATCGCAAAGCAAATCGATTTACCCGCGCTAAACGTTTCAGATTTTACTCCGTAGATTCAGGCAAATAATGGATGTTCAAATAAAGCACTCACTCATCCTACCTAATGTCAAACTGCAGTTAAGCTCGTCCCAGAGCTTGGGGGGTGACCAACAGCAAAGCACCCAAATTTTTTCGATTACCCCTTCGGACCCCCCGAGACGCCGGCGAAGTGACAGCAGAACCTTGTCGAGAATGTCCGTAATAACACGCTTCGCGTAGGGTTCTTCAAACGGCGTGCCCACGGTGAGAAGGAGAGCCGAGATTATTCGTTGGCGCTGGAACAATAGATATAAAACAGAAGCAGGGAACAAGGTAGTTCACCACTTCTGACCTGCAGACGCAAGATCGCAAGGTGTCCGAGCTTGCTAGCTGACCACGGTGTTCTAGCTGAGGGCCAGGGAAATACGACGCTGCATTACGCGTAATCAATGCCTTTTCTGCTGAATTGTCAATGGAAGGGGGCGTAAAGTCGGCATCGATATAGTGGCAGCTTGGTGCTGAGGCGTCAATGACTTCGTAGTAGCAATTCTCGTTGTTGGCCGAGTCGCTTGCATACAAGCGCTAGCGTTCATAGGTCGCGCTCGGTGCCGACTACGTATTGCTTCACGCCTGGGACAGGCAATGTACCAGGTGGCCACTATATCTCGTCTCGTGCAAATACTCGATGATCTTGATCTTTGTGTCCCGCAGACAGAATCGCTGGTTGTAACTTGGTATGAATCGAGTCGCTGAGGGCATCGGATCGGCTGTGACGCGACGGTGTCGGTGATGCTGTGAGAGGAGAGCGCGCGCGCTCGGTGACGCTCGGTGACGCGAGGCGCGACGTGTACCCCCGGGGGTACACAGTGGGACACTTCTCTTTCTCACCCCTAAACCCCACTCCAAGTCCAACATGGCACCACGCGCCACCGAGGGCGAGCGCGCTTGGCTCGACATCGACTCGCATCTCATCCGTGACGAGTCCGGCCAATGGCGTGTCCGTTGTGAACTTTGCAACAAACACTACAAGCTGCCTGGGGGGTACAGGTCACTCGACGCCCCAACTGTAGCACCGGAACATGCACATGAGGCCAAACGAAACCTGAAAAAACATATCATTCGTATACACAAGCGCACGTTCAATCCGTCTACGGTCCACAGTCGGTACAGATGCAACGAGGCGGCGTTTGAGCTGATCGGTACCGACCGTGAGGTCCAAGCGGTGAGTGCTAAACAGCTTTCCCAGGAGATCAGATACAAAATATGTGGAATTCGGCTAAACCTTTGTTTATGTACTTATCTGATCTGATTAGGGTTTTGGCCACCTGAAGAAAAGATACCGCCGGCAGTTGCAGGCCAAGCTTGACGGGTTGGAGGCGCCAGGGAAAGCGGACCGTGCGAGGCACGACGAGTGGGCGGCGGAAAGGGCGCGTCGGCTGGCGATGGAACCCGAAGACATCATGATTCAAGACCCAATCCCCGAGGACGACGAAAATTTGGCCTATGAGGTCCGGGAGGAGATCGACTACGTCGTGTGGCTTGTTTGGGATGAATGGGCAGGGCACAAAGGGAATGGACGTCTGCCTCGGAGCCTGTTGACCGTGCTCATCCATTGGAGGATCGTGTTGTTCGATGCATACGATGACCAGAAGCGAAAAAGAGGTGGAGGGAGCGCGAGAGTTTTGAAGGAGTATAGAACCCGCATCCAAGACTTCGACGACATCCTCGCGCGCATCTTCACCGTCCCCGTCAACATTGCCGCCGAACATGAGGAATCGCGCCTATTCAGTGAAATCCTTTCACCCCTGTACCACGAGTGCCAACGCCCCCTCCCTGAGGACGAAATAAGGACCGACGAGGACCAGGAGGGGAGTGACCGCCTTTTAAGATGGATCCAAAAAGCGTACCGCCCTTTCCTCGGGAAACGTGTCCCGGACGAGTACTGGGATCAGTTAGAAAGCGAACATCGCACCTGGCAAGCAGCGCTCAGACCATTTGCAACGACGGTGCTCGTCCACGTTCCCGAACCTCCCAAGCCGCCCACCGATGCGGACCTCGAGCCCGAAAGGAAGAAGACCTGGGACTCCTGGATTGTTGAGTGTGCCCACAGGTGGTTGGCGCTGTCGAGTGAACAGAGGGACGCGTATTGTTGGATGCGCAAGAAGGGGTCCGGCGGTGAGGGCGCCGCGTCGACCTCGGGGGCACGAGAGGAGGACGCGATATCGGAACACAGTTCGGCGACCGGCCAACATTCCGACCACGGATCGGCAGCCGGCTCGGAGGCCGAAAGCACCCTCTCCACCCTCTCCGAGCTGACCAGCCTGAGCGAGCTGGAGCGCGGCCTGGATACTGGGACATGAGGCACCATGAGTGTCAATTCACCGGTTAGGCGATGACCGTCTCGAGTTTTCCGTGAGCGTGTGTAGCTGCCTAGCTTGTATGTTGTGTCAATGGAGATCCTGCACTGCAACCATGATTCACCCCGAGGGTACAACGCACTCCGAAGGCGGAAATTCTTGTTCAATTTCAAACCTTAGGGCATGGCGTAGATACACTACAACAGGGTCCCGCGCCTCCGGAAATGAGGAGGCGGTATGCGACGACGTGCTTCTTCAATTCTGGGACACTCTTAACAAGCATTGTACAACCGGCGTGGCGGTGTGTACCCCCCGGAGGTACACACGACCGGTGCCCTCTCCAGCTATGTACCCCCGGGGTTCCACGGCTCAGGCGCGGTCCGTCGCCGACGCCCTTGCTGACTGCACTACAACAAACTTCCACGCACCCATTCAAAGCTCAGGATGTGTCTGCAGTTACTGAATGGAATAACCTCCTGCGACGAGACCGACGAAAGATTCGTTTGCTACATCCGACTTGCACTCTGAAAAGCCCGCAAGGCCAACACACTTCCCTAGCTGAATGCTTCGTTCGAACCACCGAGCAGAGCGAAACTGCACTACAACAAACTTTCATGCACCCGCTCAAAGCCCAGGATGTGTCTGAAGTTACCGAAAGGATTAACTTCCTGCCGTTGGAGAATCGTATATGCCATTGTACAGTGATCTGCCACCGGTGACCGGCCTTGCAACCCCGGGGGTACACAAGCCGCAAGCGGGAAAGCGCCTGTGCACCCCCGGGGGCACGCAGGACCGGTCCGCTCTTCCGCTGTGTACTCCCGGGAGTGGCCACACCCCGCGCGCCGAATGACTGTGTACCCCCGGGAGTACACAGCTTTGTCGGCGGATCAGGCCGCGTCCTCCCGGGGTTACACTCTTGTCACGCGCCGACTCTGACTGTGTATGTGTGTACCCCCGGGAGTACAAAGCCCCTAGTACAAGGTCTGATAAATCAAAAAGGGCAAGTAAATCTAAGTCACCCGTGGACTTGCCGAAAGTTCCCAAAACTTGGCCGATGGACCGATATCCCTGCTCACTCGACTACATAAACTATCACGTCAACGGGGTAGAAGGTATGCGGTGACGTATTCGATTCTTGCTGACATATTATCGCAAGCACTGTACAACGAGCGTTCCGCCGCTGCGATTTCCGCTGCGTACTCCGTGGGCGTGTAGGGTCACGCACCCAAGACCGCAGGTCCGAGTCGAGTCCTCCGTGTTAGTAGTACTAGCAGTGAGCGCCGTTGTTCACTCGGAACGCGTCTGTACCCACTTTGGGGTTCTGTTGGAACAGACAACTACAGCAACACCAATCCTCCCCGCCCCCCGCCCGCCCCCCCCCCCCCCCGGCTCTGGCAACGTTCCCAACTTACCTGAACTTGCAAATGTCAGCACCGATGCTCACCGAACTGCCGGTCAGCACCAAGCAGAACCTTCCACTGGGGTGTAATGCATTCCGGCGCTCGCATCCGTTGTGTGCGATCTTAATCGACCGAGCGCACAGAGCATTGTCACTGAGAAGAGAAAAGGAACTTTGAGTTGTAAGGTCTGGCAACGTTCCCAAATCTGAAAATGCAAATGTCAGCACCGATGCGCACCAATTTCCAGTCTTTAACTTAGCAGAACCTTCAAGCTTGTCACTGCACGCACTGCAGTTCGGCGACTGTGGCCGTGGCGACCGGCTCGTGGGATCGTGGTCGTCAACGCGTCAACGCCTGATTAAGGCTGACATTCGATTTACTTTTGTGCACTTTGGCGTCCACATTCCACCATGTGCGATATGGGCCGCATACAAAAAGCAAAGTTCTTCAATAACAAACAATCTACAGTCAACAAATGCGCCAAACCATCCCTAGCTAGCCCATGGGCTCGTCGAGAATCTCGAGGTCGTCCGAGGCTTCACCCCCTGTCGAGCCTGACTCTCCGCCGCCCTCCCCGAGCTCAGCGTCATCTTCTTCCTCAGCCTCCTGCTCCGATCGTGAGCCCAAAAGTTCTTCCATTCGTCTTTCATACACATCATCGCGGTCTCGCTCGGCCTGCTCCGCGGCTGGATCGGGGGTCAGGCCAAGTTCCCTTCGGAATGCGTCGAGGTCGATGGTTGTGTGGCGCACGTCCACGGCAGAAGGACCTGATGAGCGGCGGCTCGACTCAGCGACGAGGCTCTGCATTTGAGTATTATTCAGCGTCGAAAGGCGGCGACCGAAATGACGTGGACTACCGCGCGAACGGCGCGACACCTGTTTCGGCCGTCCGGCGAAAAGTCCCCCGATCAAACCGAATGCCGAGGGCCGCGATTCATGAACTGCGGGTGAACGCGTTCTGAACCAGACAACCGAGAGATCATCGCGCTCGGCGAGCCGATCCAGACGCTCTTTGAACGAAATCTGTCGGCGTTGAAGCACATGCCACACCGCCGTGCCAACCTCGCCCGCGCCATCAGTTCCGAGAAGTTTCCTAGCTGCTTCGATCGTTTCTTCGGGAACTAATAGAAGGGGCGACGTAAGGTACAGCACCATCACAAAGAAAGAGTGTGTCCATCTCACCTTTGTCCTCTGCCCATGCCTGAGATACCCTAACAAAGCGAGTGTCCTCATCTTCGAGCCACGCGAGTAGTTGTCGAACCTCAGCTCTGATTCGAAGAATCTCTTCTTCCGCCCTGGCTTTGAGTAGAACCGCCTTGATCCCTTTCTGAACGTCGGTATCGATCGCCCAAGGCGCAGTGTCGTGTTCGAAAAAACCGTCTTGCCAGAAAGCGTCCGTTGGCGACAGAGTCACAAGCGACTTTATCGTGGTAGCGAGCGGCAAGTTGTCCAGAATCTTGGCCGATTGCTCGGTCGCAGCATTTCGGTAATCCCCGACCGCTTTATTGTACATATCGATTGCCACTTTTCCTTCTTGCTGTGCGTCTGTGAGACGCTGACAAGCTTGCTGGCTTCGACTTGACCGATTGTCGCGCCGCTTCGTCCCCGACCCATGGAGTCAATTCGTTCTTGACAGCATTGCAATTGGACCGTCGCTTTGTGTAATGCGCGAAGTTTGACTACGCAGTTGCACAAATGCTGGAAATCTAGGTATGTCATGGGACATCAAATATCAGGTGGCGGTACTCATAAAGATAGGACGCGCGCCGCACCTGAAGCTGCAAGTTCCTTCGTACGATTGTATTCTTGTTGATAAGCTCTTAGCTGTTGCTGCAAGCGAGCCTTCGCTTCATCGGAAGCCATTGGATCGAATCTGAACACACAATGCCAAGACACAGTGTCAATTTTACGCCCTTGTCCTCCAATGGGGCTTGACGCGCCGAACGTACAGCCTTTCTTCCACCTGGTGTAGCTTCTGTACAATGTTGAAAAGCTCGAATCGCTCCTTGTCCTCATTCTCCCGACGTTGACTCGCCGTTGTGGCCGCTTGAGCAGCTCGCTGTAAATCCCATTGCGCGAGAAGGTCAGACTCGGACCATATTGCCGAAACGTCGCTCAGATCAGTTTGTGCCCTTCCAAGCTGATCTTGAGCATTCGACAGTCGTCTGCGGAGCCAACGGCCTAGAATGGACGATGAATGAAGGGACCGCATGATTGAGTAACGAACACGGCGTGAAAGTGTGGATGGCAGAGCATACCGAGGCTATCAACACCGTTCTTGTTCATCAGGTCGATGCGACGCGAGATGTTGACGCGCCGGTGAGAAGCGCTCGCAGGACGATTGATCGGGATGAGCGATCGGAGCTGACTCCAAACGCGTTCGCATCCCTCCCCATCCGTCAACCCAAAGTGCTGAATCAGGCGCGGGTTGTACTCGAGCTGGCAGGGCCATTGATGAGCAAAAGCATGAAACACGCTCGTGGCAAACTTCAATCTCGGAAACAAATCGGGAAGGATACCTCTCTGCGGGCGATCGAAGTACAGTGAAGGTCAGCGGCGCCCCAGGGCCAGAAATCTAAGAAACGACGGATCCGCCACTCTTGCTGACCGATTGCATGTAGCCGTCCAAATTACACGCAACATCATACAGCACTCCGAATGTATCGTCGGACGGGAGTTGGTTCGAAATATGTTGCAGCAGCGATAAGCCGTAGTAGCGCCTGCCTCATCAAAAACGAGCGTCAGGCCTTGTAAGCGGGTGAGAGAGGAGCTGAGCTGACGAACTTTTCACCTGATTGATACAAGTTGACCATCTTCAACGCGATATCGTGACGGCAGACACAGGCAACTAGGCCCGTATCGGACTTGCCCCGCGAGATTTGTGTCGCACCGCCGTTGGCCGCTTTCCACGAATCAGCACAAGCCTTCAAGACGCAAGAGGAAAGGCGTCAGCGCGTTGAAAGGATCGCAGGGGGCGGCTCGGATCAGCGGACCTTTTCTGACTTCTTGCTGTCGCCACCATCACAGATCTCCTTCATCGATTCGAGCTCATCTTCGCCGAGGAAGAGGGCTGGCGTCGACTCCTGAGGATCGTATTTGGCTGAGGTGTCGCGAGAATGTTGGAAGTTGCCATCCAGAGCGACAAGATGCTGCACTTCGACTCTATGGTGGGCTTGGTTCAGACGCGTCGATCCGTAGCATGCTGGACACTTGTCCGAGAGAGAATCCGCGACACCGAGGACGAGGTCGCCCAATTCTCGCTCGGATGTCGTGAGAGCCCGAAATTCGTCAAGGGCGCGCTGGAGTTGCTTTCGCAACTCCTTGTCCTGCGCAAACGATGATAAACATCAGATAATGCTCAATAGCAATCATGACAGGAGGTCGAACTCACGAATTTATGCTGACTCAGGCCCGGCCGACCCCATCCAGTTTGCTCATAGAAAATGTCGAGCCCGCGAGCTGCTCCATCGACAGGAAACGGCGCGGTGCTCCACCAGGAGTCGAAAAATTGGAGAAGTCGAAAGGTGAATGCAGAGCGAAGAGCAGCTGCGGTCGATCCGATTAATCCGATCTGAGCAAGGCGCTCGGCGTACGTAAGGCATGGGCTATCGCTGCTGGATCTCGGACAAAAAGCGATCGGCACCTCGACCACTGCATTGATTCAACCATTCGACCTTGTCAGCGCAACGTTCGACACAGCGACCCAATTCGCCTGATTCACATACAGCTTATGAGGTCGTACACGTCAAGCCGTAACGTGAGGGGACTCTTGCATGAACAAGGCGGCGGCACTTCGCTAGCGACCGAACCCTGGCACAGCTCCTCGTCCACGTCAATCAAGGGCCGTAGATGACCTTTGACCCCAGCGCAAAACGCGATGTACTGGCGCAGAAGCGCTGGCCGTTCCAAGCGCCTAAGGCGAGCGTCGTTGAACACGAATTGCTTGTACGTTCCTTGCTTCGACTGACCACGTGTGGCTGATTCGAAACTTTCGACTTGGCGCAGGTCAGCCAGTGATAATCGCTCGGCGATTGCACTATAGTCAGGCGAGATTGGGAAATGGGATGTTCGATCCGGAGAGTATGGGGCTGGATCGAAGTCGTGTTCGAAGCCACCACCGTACTCGCTGTAACGCTCTTCATCCCAATCCATCCCACTCGGGTTGGCGGCGTCACTCGCGGCTTCGTCGGAATCGGCCTGAATTGGAAGGGCCATTGGACGCTGAGGAGACGGCGAGCTAGCTTCGCCAAAATCATCGAAGGTTCCTTGCTGGATTTGGCGGGCAGTGTAAGTAACACGGTGCCGGGTTCCGGGGATGTTGGTGCGGAGTCGGGCGTCCGATCGGAGGCCTTGAGGCCTATAGGAAGGATGCTCCTCAAAGTAGTCCAGACGGACCTTGAAAGGTCTCCATCGATGCCTGCCCATCGTCGATGTGAATTGCGTAGCTTCGAGATTTAGGAAGGGTGTCTCGATAGTTGATGCTCTGGTTAGAACTGAGGCGGGTCTCACTTGGCGCTGAGCGGAAGCTAAAAGAGACAGGTCTGCGGGCATACTAGTCACTAAATGCTCAATCTCATTAGCAAGTTAATCTTGGCCTGGCGCCAGAGGCCAACCCGGGTTGCAGGGGGGGGCAACCTGTATGGGTACGCCGCTTAAGAGCGGCGCTGGGAGGGGCGCC
This sequence comes from Microbotryum saponariae, assembly GCA_900102585.1. NCBI lineage: Eukaryota > Fungi > Basidiomycota > Microbotryomycetes > Microbotryales > Microbotryaceae > Microbotryum > Microbotryum saponariae. The sequence goes on along the minus strand of FMWQ01000050.1, from coordinate 584,299 downwards.
GCGCGCGCCACTTTTTGGTGTGCTTAGAAATATAGCCAGAGGTGCCTGGCTGGCCCTGGCTGGCCCAAGCTGGCCCAAGCGCTCACTCAGCAACGACCCGTTCCTCCTCTTGATCTCGACCTCCACCGTCTGACGTCTGACCGCGCCGAGCCAGCACTTTCGCTCCCTCGATCGCAAACAGTGTCCGATCTCCCCAGTCGTCCCATCTACTCCATCTACTCCGCGCGGTGACAGCGACTGCAACGTGACGACTCGCGCCGACCCGCTTGCTCGGACACTCGAGCCGATCAACTTCGACGCCGTCCCGATCCTCGTGCGACCTACGCCTCACGCGCACTCACTGCGTGTGGGCACACCAGATTCCACACTTAGGGACAAGGGCTCGACGAGCGAGTTGACCATCCGACCGACCGAGCGCGACGAGGACCGACCATGTTTGGAGGAACGAGCAGCTTTGGCGGCTTTGGCCAGCAGCAACAGAACCAGCAGCAACAGCAATCTCAGCAGCAGCAGCAGCAGCAGCAACAGCAGCCCGGTGGACTCTTCGGTAACACGGCTAGCACATTTGGTTCGGGTGAGGCTGGCCAGACTTGGCCCTAGATCGATGCCGCGTGACTGGTGCGACCTTTCGCGTTGATCGACGATGGGCTGCATCCACGCTCTCGCAGTCTACCCCTTATGTCCAATCTTGCTGATGTATCCTTGCCCTTTACTCTGTTTCTCCCCATGTTCACACACCCGCACCACTCTGGGCGAGTTCAGCTTTCGGTCAACCGCAACAAGCGAATGGCGCCTTTGGCCAGCCAGCCGCCGCGACCCCGAGCTTTGGTACGTTCGCTCTCGCACCTCCAACTGCGGTTCCGCAACGCTGCACTGACTGTGCAAAGTCCCATCCGGGCGAACATATGTAGGCGGCGGGTTCGGCGCGGGCAACACGACAACGCCGGCGTTCGGTCAAGCAGCATCGACCTCAGCCTTCGGTGCGCAGCCCACCGGGGGCCTCTTTGGTACACCGGCAACCCCGGCTGCCAACACGGGCTTCTCGTTCGGTGCGCGATGGGTCGTGTTTGCGCATACGAATTGAGAGAATCGTTCCGCTGATGCCCCTAGAAGGAATGCCTGCAGGCGGAGGTTCGACCGGCTTTGGCGCCCCAACGACGTCCGCGGCCCCAGCATCTGGCGGTCTGTTCGGGGCACCCAAGCCCGCTGCATCGACATTCGGCGGCTTTGCTGCAGCGGGTCAACAGCAGCAACAACAACCGGCGCCAGGAGGAGGTCTCTTCGGGAGTAAGTCGGATCTAGAGACTGAGCGGCCGCACCGCGTTCGCACGTCGAGACGGAAGTCACCGCTGACACCCAGTACCTTGGTCGATCGTGCAGGTGCCGCCGGAGGCTTCGGTCAACAAGTCCAGATTGCACCTGGTTCGGGGACCGCTGCGGTACAATACCAGCCGACGACGGTGATGGAACCGCCAAAAGAAGAAGGCAAACCGGATCCACCAAACCAGACGCCGCACCAGTTTCAAAGCATTTGTTGCATGCCCCCATACTCCAATTACTCGTTCGAGGAGCTGCGCCTACAGGACTATCAAGCGAACCGCAAGACTCCGACGGCTTCGACCTCGGCCCCGTCCTTTGGGGGAGCGTTCGGGCAAACCACGGCCACGCCAGCGTTCGGTGCGGCGCCGGCACAGGGCGGAGGGCTCTTCGGCTCGACGACACCTGGCTTCGGTGCTGCGCAGCCTGCGACCAATGCGTTCGGTCAATCCCAGCCGCAGCAACAGGGTGGGGGTCTGTTCGGTGCTGCCGGCACGAGTGCGTTCGGACAGCCGGCGCAACAATCGGGAGGTCTTTTTGGCGGCGCCACGAGTCAGCCGGCGCAGACCGGGGGGCTGTTTGGTTCGACCAGCACCGCCGGAACGACGGGAGGGCTCTTTGGGCAACCTCAGCAGCAGCAACAGCAGCAACAAGCCCAGCCGAGCTTTGGGGGCTTCGGGCAGGCCGCCGCCAAGCCGGCCAATACTGGGTTTTCGTTCGGTGCGACTTCCACCGCTCCCGCTAGTGGAGGACTCTTTGGCCAGACGCAGCAACAGCCGCAGCAGGCGGGTGGCTTGTTTGGGCAACCGCAACAGCAAGCGGGAGCAACGGGCGGTCTCTTTGGGCAACCAGCGCAGAACGCCGGTGCGACGGGGGGCTTCAACTTTGGAGGTGAGTTTTTGCACGGACTCGATCGGATCGCGTGGCGTTTGGTGCCGGAGCACAGATATGCGTCAACAAGGCGTCGCAGTGTGCGGAACGGGAACACTGACGTTATCGTGCGAGTGTACAACGTATTCCAGGTACCTCTTCTGCGGCTAAGCCCCTGTTTGGCTCGGCCCCCACAGCATCTTCCGCCCCCGCTTTCGGGACCTCGACCGCGGCGAGCGCCCCAAAGCCCGCCTTCAGCTTTGGTGCAGCGCCGGCCGCGGGCGGTAGCCTTTTCGGGACCCCTGCTCAGCAGCAGCAGCAGCAACCTGCTACCAACGGTGAGCCCATTATCGGTTCAATCGTATTCGCCGGGCTCGGTCTCAGCACACTGACCGTTCTGACTTTTTGGCTCAATCACAGCCTTTGGGGCCACACCGTCGTCGGGAGGAGGCCTCTTTGGCGGAGGGGGGAACACCTTTGGACAGCCCGCTGCAACACAACAGCAACAGAACACTTCGTCCTTGTTCGGATCGGGTTCGGGAAGTCTATTTGGTGCACCGAAACCCGCGGCCCCCACAACCGGGGGTGGCTTGTTCGGCGGAGGGTCGTCGACGACGTCAAGCTTGTTCGGTGCCTCCCAGCCGCAACAGCAGCAGCAATTCCAGCAGCCTCAGCAACAACAACCGGGATCGCTGTTTGGCTCGACGATGCTCGGCGGCTCGTCCGGGTTCGGACAGTCGACCGCGCCCCAGCAAGCGCAGCAACCGACGGCATATGCCACGGCCGACGACGTGAACGCGTACGGCGCCAATCCGTTGTTCCAAGGCTCGGCATCGCGCACCGGCGCCCCTACTGTCGAGGAGAAGAAGAAGCCCATTTTCACGTCCTTCCGCGGCACCCCCGTGAACCGCTCGGCGACCAAGATCACTCGTTTGCGTGGCTTTGGCGGATCGAGTTTGGTGTCGAAGTCCGCCGGTAATGGCTCCCCGCTCTCGTTCGGGTCGAGCATCGGGCCAAACGGATCGGGATCGCCTTCGGTCGGCGCAACACCCGGTTCGCCGGCGGGCGGTCGATCATCGCCTCTACGACTCGTCAATGGGATTGGTGACGATGCTGCGCTGAGCCCGAACGCGTTCGTGACGCGGCAATCGTTCAAGAAACTCGTCATCGCGCCGAAGCACCTCAATGGTGGCCTCGCCACGGGCTCTCCCGCGCCTGCGGGCTTCAATGGCTCTGTTGCTTCGAAGAATGGTGGGACCCGACCCAAGGTTTCGTTCGACCCGGCCGTGGAGACTTCGTCACGGGAGCGCGGACAGCTGGCCGAATCGACTTCCTCCGCGGCCAATGAGTCGAGCTTTGCCGGCTTCGAGGCGACCCCGAGCAAAAAGAGCGGCACCAACAGCGGGAGCAGCTTGACCGACGACTCGTTCGCCGCCCAGGTGTCGACGACTCCAGCCGGATGGCCTCCGCGCCGTTCCCCCGCGAGCGCTGCTTCGACGCCGACCAAGGTCGGTGCGTATTACACCGTTCCCTCCCTCGATGCGCTCAAGAAGCTCCCTGCGGCGTCACTTCGCGCCGTTCCGGACCTCGTCGTCGGCCGCGTCGGCTACGGCCGCGTCGCGTTCAAGGCACCCGTCGATCTGACCACGCTGCCGTCCCTCGACGATCTCCTTGGCAGCATCGTCGTCTTCGAGGACCGCAATTGCTCCGTCTACCCGAACGACTATGATGACGACAAGCCCGAAGTTGGGCAAGGTCTGAATGTGCCCGCGACCATCACGTTGGAGAAGTGCTGGCCGCTCGACAAGGCGACGCGCAACCCGATCAAGGACCCCAAGCACCCCAAGTTGTCGCAGCATATCAAACGCCTGCGCGGGCTCGAGGGAACCCGCTACATTGACTTTTCTCCAGAGGACGGCGTGTGGAAGTTTGCGGTCGAATCATTTTGATGTCGTACGGCTCGTGTCAGGAAACTTTGGAGTGACTGGTCCTTTTGGGTAGAATGACTGCTTGTGTATGATCTATCAGAACGAAATCCGACCGCTTGCGCAGAGGAAACAGATGGGAGGAAGCGACCTTCTGAATTCCCACACGCCCACTTATGACGCCGAAGCTGGGCGCCCCAATTCAGAGGTCGGCAGAGGTCGGCGATGGTCACGGCCTGCCGTGTTGTCGCGACGCGTTGTGACGTGTGCGGGGTTGGGCTCCACTTCCGGATATCACGCACACGCCCTCTTGCCTCCTTTCTTTTGCTCGCCCCACTTCCCAAAAAGAATGCCAATCCTACGACGACCAATGCGCCGCTCGCTCGTACATGAGCTACAGACACGAGGCAGTCTGTACCTCGGTCTCTTACATTTCTCGGTGCTGCGTCGTGTGCGAACGCCGGTGCTTCTGTTCACGCTCTACGCGGGCGCGATACACGTGTTGCTGCTGTGTAGGTCCTTATCGGTTCTGCTTCCCCTCGTTTTGGAGTCGTCTTCTTGATGTTGCTTGTGTATCCGAATTGTTGCGAGTTGTATCCGGCTATGGAAGGCATACTGATCGGCATCTCAGCCTTCGCGACCGTGTCCTACAGCGTACGAGATGCCCAGATTCACTTCGGGCGCTTCCTCGGTGGTCGCAACTCTGAATTTGGTCTTGGCGTTGCTCGTCTCGTTCCGATCTTCCTCGAGCTACGATCGGTGGTACGAAGGTAGGAGACAATGGGCATCGCTCCAATCCACCTCGCGCACGATCCTCCGCTTGTTTTATTTTTCGCTGCCCCCACCGGCCGCGTCGCCGACGGGCTCGGCAATCATGGTCCAGCAGCACTCCAAGGTAGTGAACGAGCTGTGTGCTCTCGTGTGTGCATTCGCATACGCGACGATGTACCATCTTCGGGACGAGCCGGGTGTCGACCATCCCGAGTTGCAGCGCCTCATTCCGCCGAGTTTGCTCCGCGCCTACAAGGAGACGCCGCGACAACTCCGGCGTGACCCTTCCATCGATGGGTCCAATGTCCACCACTCGACCGCCTCGGAGACGACAAGGGCCCTCGAAGGACTCAACACCGTTCCCGATCCGGCGGACGCTCTTCCCTTCGCCCTGCTCTCTGGAGCGCCCTCGAACTTGCCTGTGAGTGCAGCGCATCGAATTGTCGAACACCCTACGGGCCGTCTTGGCTGAGCTCGGGCCACCTCATCGTGATTCCTTCGAGCAGCTTTCCTTGATTCGGGCCATCCATGGGTACCTCAACGCGGTCCATGCGACACCCATGGCTTCAGCAGGCTCTCCGAACCCGCAGACCCCCGCAGTCGATGGGCCGACCTACGCTAACGGGCTGAATGCGATTCGTGATTTCTCGGACCAACTCACTGCGCTCGAGAGGATCCGCGACACGCCGATTCCCCTCGTCCTCGAGATCCAGCTCCAGTTCTTGCTTCTCGTCTACGTCGCGGCTGTGCCTTTGCAGTGCGCCAAGTTGGGTATTTGGTCGATACCCGTCACTGCGGTGGCGGCGGCGGTCTTTTACGGCGTTGATCGTGCCGCTGAAGAATTGAGCGATCCCTTTGGCATAGAGCGTGAGTCCTCACGAGTTCACTGAGATTGATCCACTACGGATCCAATCCTAATAGCTGACGGAGCTTCGCTGTCTCGTACCGCCAGCCAACGACTTGCCGCTCGCGAAACTATGCGCCGGCATCCATCGCGAGTACATCGAACTGGTAGGAGCGGGCACCCTCTCCGGCAGCTATGGGAACGAGTGGGTGCCCTCGTTGTCTCGCAAAGAGAGCTAGAGAGCCAAGCTCTGGACCCGCCTCTCCTTCAATCTGGTTGGCTATGACCATATGCTTGCCCACAATTTGGTCCATCTGGCGCGTTTTGGACGACAGAGCTATCTCCGTAGGGGCCGGCAGAACACGTAGACCAGTCTCATCACGCGTTTCCCTTTGGGCTCAGCTCCGAAATTTGCCTAGTTGGCCGATCTGATCCCAGGGGAATCGAATGTGGTATCTTATCAGTGTGGTCTGTCTTTCCGGACGTTGATTTGGTATGCCACAGTTGCTGTGCCGGTAGCGTGGCTCCGCTCTGTGAGGCTGCCACCACTCGAATTGTAGGAACCGCCTCGAGGTCACTTCCGCAAATCGGTGCTCACTGATTACCTACCTTGCTATCGTAGCTTCGACGGATCAAAGACGGAAAATTTCTGCGCTAGTGCACTAGCGTCCGATCTCAAGGGTGCTCGCCTTCTCCGGTTGGCAAAGTGCGGCCCGTGCCGCCGTGAGCAAGGCAGGGTGAGACCTGTAACGAAAGGACCGCGGAAAACCTCAGCCCAATGTGCTCGGAGACGTTTGTACTTTTCGGGCCCACTTGTGCCTTATCACATGCTACATGAGGCGCTTTTTGATGGTAGAGGCGTTTTTAAAGGGGCCCGATAATTTGCTTGACACCAGAATACATAAAACCCTTGTATATGAATTTCCGGTATACAAATCGGCCCAATAGCGGGGTTTTCCGAGAGGGGGCTTAGCTGTCCCGGATCCTCTAACGAAACCCCGTCCGGAGTAGGCTCACGTAGGAACTCGTCGAGTTCACTCCTTCCCTTCTCGTCCCACTTTCGCCGACCTTGGGGTTCATCACATCCACCACGTTCCCCAGTGCCATCAAAATGAAGCGCGTCAAGTCGCTCTCCTACTCCAGTCACTTCTCGCCATTCCACCGCCAGGATGCGAAACCCGCAACGCCGCCGCTGCCTACCACGCCATCTCTGCCACCGCAACCACCGCTCAAAGTGTCGAGTTCTCTGTTGGATTTGCGGTCCTTGTCCAAACGGCCTGGTAATCTCCTACGACGGTTCAAGAGTCGCGACGATGAGCTGTTCGGGTGTGCGGGGGAAATGCCCGACCTCGATGATGCGCCAATGGCGGCCCGTGATTCAGCTGCCGGACAGGGGCCGGCGTTCGACGAGGTAAGGTCGCCTCCTGAGCGTTACAGGCGACGTGGAACGGGTCCGAGCCCAACGCTGACTCTGATTGCTCCCTGCTACCATTCCTCGAATCCTTTACACCGCGAAGCTTCCTTCACCTCCTCCTCAGTTCTGGCAAGGTACTTCGCATTCACCCACGACATCGACATCATCAAGCTTGGAGCCCCTGTCGCCACCTCCTTATTGCCCGCCGCCTCGCGTCACCTCGCTGCAATCGCGAAAGTCGCTTCGAGCACTCGAGCGTCAACGCGAAGAGGAAGCCGCCGCCAACGCTTGCATCACCTACATTGCCGCCCATGCCTCGCTTCCATCTCTGTCACGACCTCTTCCGGGTCCGGGGCCGCTGTCCCTCGATATGAACGCCGTCGCGAGCTACCGGCGTTATCGCGCAAGTAGTTGCGCCAGCAGTGCCTTTACGAGCCGGAGCCAAACAAGTTCTCGGCCCAGTACGAACGATTCGCTCCCTTCGTATCGTTCGACCGTCGGCTCCGTCGCGAGCGATTCGCCCTCGAGTGAGCGCATCACCTTCGCCGCCGGGTCGGCACCGGGTCCGACGTGCGCCGCACGCACTAGTGTCAGTACGCGCCAACCCGGGGGATCAATATCCGCTACCGTTCCCCAGGCGTTCACGACACCTTTGAGCTCGGAGGCGATCACCAGGCCCGGACCTTATGATTTCATCTAGGTACGGTCTCCGTCCTGGCCGTCTCAATCACCCACGTGACCCACTGCTCAGACAAAAAAAGAATCGAGCACTGTTCGTGCACCGTTTCCCAAGTTCAAGTTATGTATAGGCTCCCGTTCCACCAGCACCACACCGTTGTATGCACTTCTAGATGTTTGCGAGCAATGCTCTCTTCAGTGCCCTTTCGTGCATCCGCCGTTCTTTACGCTGCCACAATGTGCGCAGGAGCCTCACCGCATATGCAAATTACCAATCAACGTACCGCGGGGCGGCGACGACTCCCTGAACCTCCAGTGTGATCAAGTGCTCTCGGCCTCAAGCTCGTGACGTCCGAGGCGCTTGCGACCCAGGGCATGTCCAAGTTGCGATCCTTGTTTTCTGAACATGCGGCAACGGTGTGGAACTTGGTAAACGGTGAACGGCGGGCAGATTCAGACAAGGTTGGCTTCCGGAATACCGGAAAGTGTCATTCTTTATTTCGCATGGACGGCATAAATCTGTGCGACATCGGCCGCTGGAAGAACAGCGCGCTCGGCGTCGTTGAGATCATAGAACGTAAGGGTGTTGGGCTCCATGGTCGTGTGAAGTGAACGAGGAAACGCAAGGTCGGGTAGGGATCTGAGGAGATAGTGGTCTGACAGGATGGTGTGCAAGAAGGAAAGAGGCGGAAACGTGCTTATGTGAGGGCAGCTAGGTGTGTCGAGCGGTAATTCGGAGCCGGCAAAGTGGTCGGGCCGAGGACGGACCGGGACGGGACCAAGACGGCGAAGCGCGGAGCATCGTTGAAATTTTGCCGCTAGGAGTGTCGACCAGTCGGCCTGCGTGCCGAACCTGCGAATACGGGCTACCTCACGCCGGCAAACTAGCGCGGCCTTTGGTGCTTGAGCGTAATCGATATCAGTAACACGAACATGCGGACAACACAGGAGGTAATGTGATTTTACACCCCGGCTTCAGATCTTTTTTCTTGGGACGTACTGCCCACGCCACATTGTCGAGGCGCTGTGTGGGAGGCAGTGTGAGAAAGTACCTGAAATTCGCAAGACTGTCGGTACCAAGTTCACATGTAAGCTCGGTGGAGGGGCGAAAGGAGTCAGCTCACCACATAATGCTTAGGAGAAAGTCGCCGAACGCCGACTTGAGCGCCGGTACGACCCTCCCAGATGTCGCCGGCGTTTCGTGTTCCGAAGTCGGCGAATTGTTGTTCCGCCTAGCAGCCCGTGTACTACAGTTTACTTGGCCCCAATCTTCAGTCCGGCCCCCGATTCTCCTGTGAGGACCTATTATAGAACCTTGCTTGTAAATCTTTCCAATGAGGCCGCACATAGCTGCCGGAGCTGCCGCAGAAGCTTGACACAGAGTTCAATTGGGACTTAAGAGTCGACGCATTGCAATAGCCTGGCATCAGTGCAAAGGTCTAAGGGGAAGTATTGAATGCGTTAGTAGACCTTGCACTGATATCGGGGGCCGGATAGCTTAGAGGTCAAAGCTTTTCCGATTAATGGAAGCGACCCAGGTTCGACTCCTGGTCCAGCCGTTTCTCTTCTTTTGTTGATCATTTCGGAATCATCGTTGATTCTAACATCTCCAACCATGACGGGTACCCCCGAAGCAAGTTTTTCAAGGCTGCTTCACTTCCGCTTGCAGCGCCTCATCGTTCCGTTGCTTTACTCTCACTCTCTACCTAGTAATAAAAAAAAGAGTGTCGATCCGTGACCCATGTACCTAAAATCGCTGTTTTTGACTGTGTTGCCGCCCCGAGTACCGCCTATAGTGACTGTACCAGTATACCATTAAGTCTGCCGCACCTGCCTGTGGTATCGGCCTCCCGACCAAAAGTCATGTAATTTTCTGGACCATATAAGTCGAGCTACAGCCCGAGCACAATTTTTGATGTATTTTGGCGTGGTGCGGAACTGTCCAGCGATATATTTAGTATTTAATGTATAGCAAGCACCTGGGTTTCCATGACACTTCTTCTACAGAGCTCAGGCGGGGTCCCGCTGTCGTTGGCGCGCGGGCGCGGCTTACGCTGCGCGATGCACCGTCAGTCACGTGACGTGTTGTCTGCATCGCGACACCAGTTTCAGGGGCTCAACAACAACATGAGGTTCGAGGGGCTGTCGATAATCCCGCGCTACTCTTTTTATTTCCTTTTCCCTCCATGCACTGGGGCGCAACGACGAAGCATGAATAACAACCGTCTCGGGTTTCATTGCGCGAGTGTTTGAAGCCAAGTTGAACCGACTCTGCGACGACGTCTTGGGCAACAAGCAACGGGCGGTTGTCGTGCTCTTACGGCGATGAATTGTTCCTTTGCTGACCTTCGTATTGTGTTCTTTTTCCCCTGCTCAACCCAATTCTGCAATTTGAATTTCATCATTCCGGTGATTTTACGGGTTCCCACTGGTTTTCTTAATAAAACCAAGTCTTCACTCCTCCTCACTCGGGATAGCTGACGTATCGACCGGGAAGCGACGCCGATGAACTAAGGCACGCAACAATTTTTCCAAGGGTCTGACCCTGCACTTTATGGTCAGTTATAGCATAAGCTGGCTGGAAAGGCACCTTGCGTCGGGTAAAGCTAAGATTGGGCGCCCCCTTCGGAATGGCGAAGGTCTCCCTTTCCGCAACAATACGGATGAATGACCCCTTCCGGCAGCCCCTGGATTTGGATATTGGATATTTCGGGACGGCCCACGGTTCACCCGCACGAGCACGCACACAGCTACCTGTTCCTTTCGACAAAGGCTCAGAAAGGACCCCGTACACAGCGCCTGCAGATCGGTTAATACTTTCCAGTCGTTTGGCCAGATTTTTCGTGACTACGATCGGCATCCCCGCAACCAGTTACCAGAGGCAAGGTGCCCAAGCCCGGGGTCGTAGAAAGCCCCACATTCCAAAGTTGCGAAGCCTGCGCGGGCAAGTGCGTCCTCCCATGTTTCCTCGGAGCTCTTCAGGTCCTCCAAAGCTGTTGAACGGCTTGAACAAGATAAGAAGTGTGGGAATTTTGCAGGCAGGCGAGTATACCGCCTGAAATTGCCCCGTGCAGAATCGATCGGCGGCCATTAGCAGCCTGTTGGCGGTTGTCACCGAAGGCCGAGTTCAAGGCCCCGATGGCGCACGTGACATGTCGCCGTCTGCGAGGGGGTCTGGGGCTGTCTGGGGTGGCAGCCAAGCCCCCACCGCCATCCTTCGCCTCGGAGCGCACCCTTTGTTCTCTGAGAAAGCCTTCCTTGCGACGGTCTACCGTCACGACAGCTCCCCATCAGGCATGGCCACGCTCGAGAGGCCGCGGTATTCGGCGACAAACGATGGCAGCAACTCCACCAGTCCTCTCCAAGCTTCGTTCGACCCGTTCGCTGTACCACGAGCGCCGATCGCGGCCGACCTGGACCGCGAAGGCGCGCTGCGTTTCCCCACCGCATCGAGCGCCGACCGGTCACTTCTGCCCATGCACGGCCATGACGAGCTTGATCTCATCGAATTAGGGCAGGAACGACTTTTTTCTGGTGCTCGGACGGCGACTGCCACAACCAGCTTAGCTTTACCACCCCCACTGCCGCCGAAGGCGATCGGCCGTGGCGCACCGTTGCTGGGAACGCCTATCGCGGTGTCAGAGGTGAGTAATTGTAGCGGCTCTCGCGCAGCAAATGCCCTCACACTTATGTAATTTACACGCATATGAACACGATCCTTCCTGCAGGAGTCTTTTGGTCAACTCAGCGCCGCCAAGCTCGCGTTCCTGTCGGCACTGCAGGGCTTGCTCCAACCGCTTCTCCGTCCTCGCTCTGACGGGCTAACAACACCACAAGCGACGCAGCCGATGGACTCGATCCCCATCGCATCTACGTCAAGAGCAAACGCGCCTACCGATGTTTTCATCTTGTTAGCGCAAGACGCGACCGGACCGGGTTCGGGACTTTCCCCCCCTCAAGCCCTCACAGTGCCGGCCGCTCAGGCCGAAGACGAGCTGCTCGCCCACCTCATCAACGGCCTGAGGGTCCAGGCGATCGTACGTTCTCGGGAGGATGCCAACGTCGACGGTCAGAGTCATATTCTTTCCTCGACGGGCTCTTGTCTTCCCGAGACCGAGACCACGTCAACGCCCGTGAACCGTCTCGCCCGGGCCACTGAGTTACAGGCCTGGATCGATCGGCTCGCGCCAGCGCTTTCACCGACCGATGCCCAACTCGCTCACAACCTGGGCGCCCTGATTGTCAGCATCGAACGACTCGTTCACGTTGGCCACACCTTCGTTGCCCCAGTACCCCTACCTACCCAGCCCGCGCCCGGGCCAGCTTCCGCATCGGTGTCGTTGACGACGGACCGGGGAGCAGAGCTGTCGGCCTCGAGCGTCTACTCGGCGAACGTGTACCAGCGACTTGAACGCGAAGCCAAGGCGTTGCAGCAGAGCAAGAACGAGGGTTCGCCGCACGATGCTGCACACGCACTTTCGTCGGTCTTTGGAGCGGCAAGGGAGGTTGAGCGAGCCGAGCGGGACCTGCTGTGGGGTCGCATCGACGATCTATCCGAGCGGGTGCGAGCATTGTGTCGGGAAAGGGACGAAGCCGACGCAATATTTGCAGAGGATCAAAGTTTCATCTCGTGCGCCCGGGAGGGCCAATTTGCGCACATAAACGCTTATTCGTCACTACGGTCCTCGACCATGTTTGCCCTCTCGGTCGCGGGCGTCACCGGCGATCTCCCTTCGTACTCGCACGACCCGAGTCTCGTAGAGCTCGAGCATCCCCAATTGCCACCGTCCTACTTTGCTGATCACGTCGTCGACTGCAAGGTCGAGCGCAACAGCGAAGGCGAAGCCGCGCCGCTGACGCATCAAGCTTCGCACCGCAGCAACGAAAAAATGCAACGCGACCTCGATTCGGTCTCGCACGCGATCGAGCGCCTCTACGCCGTCTCGCCGCAACTCGCCAATCAACGCGTCGAGCCCGACAGGCGAGCCCTCCGGGAGCGGCAGCTCGCCAAACTGGGCAATGCGATCGAGCGTTTGTCCAAAGGCCGTCTGGACGACCAGCGCGCCGTGTCCATCCCCTCGGCGGACGAGGATCCCGGCGAAAAGGCCGCACGGAATCAGAGGATACAAGCAGTGATGCTCGATAAGCTCATCGATCAAATCAATAGGGCGGCCTCCCGCACGCTAACCGACCAACGGGTCGACGTCAACGGTGGCGAGCAGCGAGAAGTCGTCAAACCTTCTTCGCCCTTTGTCCCGTCGGATCTGAACGAGGCTGCACGAAGGGAATCCATCCTCCAGCACACTGGTAAAGGTCGACTTGCGTCGCAGGATGCGGTACTCCCGTCGCACTATCCGGTCGAGATTTTCCCCGGTCCTCCGCCCACCGGCAGTCTCTCCCCAGCCGACTATTCCCTTGACGGCTCGCCCCCCGTCGACGGAGGTTCGCTGAAAAAGCGGTTCTCGACTCTGCGCTTGGGCATGTTCAAGCGCCCTGGCTCCCCTTCGGCATCCCGACGGCCGTCCTACGATTCTCGGATAAACTCTCCCTCGGAGGCGACGCCGTCGTCGCCCATGTCGAGGCGAGGCGAGGCGGTCCGAGGCGGTCGGCGAGCGTCCGTCGAGTCCACAGGGCTGGGCGTGCTGGGCCTGGGGAACGCACTGAGGCGCCCCGTAGGCCCCTTTGACGCCCCTGCCCCTCCGGTCATCGACTATCTTGTCGAGGAAGCCCGCAACCTGGGGTCGCTCGTCGTGTCGTTCTGGCCGCGCTCGCCTGGCTCGGCGCGGCAGGAATGGGAGGTCAAGTCCCTGGAGGGCGAAAGCATCCTCGTCGGGCCGACGATCGGTGGAGAGCCATCCCGGATCGTACTGCCCTCGCGCGTTGCGACCCAAGTCGCGCCCGTCACGCCTCGTGGTTCTTACTTTGAAGTCAAGCTTGCGGCGTTTGAGCCGTCTCCGACTCGGTCCCGACCTGACCTCGAGATCCATACGCCGCTGTCGACGGCCGAGCTGCGCGAATCGCTTCCCCGCTCCTTCGCGTGCTCGACCTGCCACTCGGAAGTCGTCGACGCCTCGGCCATCACGAAGTACAATGCGCTGCCGAGCGAGCACTGGGCCGAGTTGCTCGACGCTTGGATGTGCCACCAAGACCAGACCCTCTCGGACGATCTGATCGCCAAGGGCAAAGGTATCCAACCCCGTGCAGGCGAAGGGTTGGTCGGGTCGAGTTATCTCTTGTTCGACCGAGCGCTCGCGAAAAATTGGCACCGGATGCCATTTGCTGACGAGGTGAGTCCGGCTTTATCACATTGACGGGCGTACACTGTGGCTCGCCATATGCCCTTTATCGTTTTCTCGTCTTCCTCTCTTTCCATTCACATCGGACGTAAAAGAAAGTCCGCCTCCTTTGCCCTTTGATGACGCTTTTCGCATTCCTGTCTGCTGAGGCCCTTCTTGGGGGGAACTGCGGAAGGTGGCGAGCGTTGATGTCCCGGGCTGATTATCTCTAGGGAGGGCGGACTGATACACTCTGTCCCAAATCGACTGTTACAAGCGACCTCTGAACAAACCTGCCTGCCTCAGCTCTCTGCACGGAAGGCTACACTTGAGGTCACACTTGCCGAGCCCTAGCCCATCACTCGGTCCCGCCCCGAACGATCCGAGCTGACGCCCAGCCCGTTGTCTCTCTGCGTATATTCCCAGCTCGAACGGACGGAGAACGGAGACCCGTTGTATCCTGCGCAGTGCGACTCGTGTTCGTCCATGATCGGCTTCGAGGTCTCGCCCGCACAAGCTTCGGACACCTCGACAAAATGTTTCCGCTTACTCAAATTCGCTACGTACCCGCTCTCACTCAGGATTCCCGGCTCGCCACTCAAGGACGCGCGTCGTTACAGTCTGGCGAGCCAAATCACCGCCGAGCTGCTCGAATTGGGGCAGGCGCACGCTTGCCATCGATTCATCGTCGAGGATCGTGAGCACGATAAGGCCCGACTATTGGTGAGTCCAGTCGAACCCTTTGCTCGCGCTGGCTATACCCGTACTATAGTTCAATTTTGTCTCCGGATGTGTTTCCCTTGTCCAGCTCTGGCTCTTCAATCCTTCGGTCAGGTTGTCCTTTTCGGTCATGACAACACCTGCGGTCGAAGTGCTGGAAGACAGCTCCCCCCAGCCAAGCGGGGCCGTCTCTGGCACCGAGCCGGCCACACGACGCTCGATGAATGCCGTCAAGATATTCTACATTGTCGTGGAAAACGAAACAGACGAAAAATGGTACGCTTGGAAAAAGACCTGGCGTGATCTTGCCTCATTGTTTGAACCTGCTGACCTGCGTCGCTCGACACTTCCCCCCCTCCACTGTCTGCACCGCACGCAGTCAAGAATTTATTGCATCGCCAATGTCGACCTGCGAACGAACACAATACCCCTCATCTGTCATCACTCGACTGACCGACTTGTTGCGCGCTAGTTCGTCCATCTACCCTTCCGACAAGCGCCACTGGGGTCAACTCGAGGTTGGCTTTCTCGAGCGCCTGTAGAGAGTCGGACGCATTTTTCATTCGCCTGCTCTGACCCACGGATGGTTGTGATTCGACCAAGCCCCACGATATGTATTTGTATCGCCTCGGGATTCATCCTTCATCCTTCATTAGTACTGCATATCTCTTCATCTGCAATCGCATCGCATTGCATTTGGCCCGCAAACTTGCCCCCGCCGAAATCAAAACAGAGGGGACCGCTTCTCCTCCATGGGACATAGTGTCCTCGCCACTCCCTCCCTTCTTCCCATACGATCCTATCCATGGTGCAAATGGGTGGGCAGTGGGCAGGCACACTCGACAGCAACTGACACTACAGTTGCTTCTGGGCACTCGGCCAGAAGTCACGCGCGTCCGCCCTTACTAAACTTACTTCATCTCCTTCGAATCAACACCTCTGCAAATCTGTGTCGCACGATACACCAACCCGAGAACCCCAGTGTTCACTCCGAGGTTGCCACCCCGCCTCCAGCCAACACCCAACAAGAAGACTTGCATGGAGGTTTGAGAGGGATTTAAGTCGATATATCGTTTTCAACTATCTGCAATAGTAGCTCGCTCTTTCGTGCCGCACATACTCTGCCCGAGAGAGTGGAAGCGGTCGAGGGAATCCATTTTCGCCTCGAGTCGGGTCTATCGCGAAAAGTACTTGCGGGATTGCGGTGGTGAAAATTTTACTAGCGCCGTGAATTAAGGCTCTTGCACATGCTGTGGTGGAATTCCAGGATCTTGCTCTGCCACTACAATGCAAGTGCACGACCAGGCATCAAGATGCAGGCTCATGCACCCACACGCATGTTAGCCATTCGACTTCGTGGCCTTCGTCCGGGCGCCGCAAGCGGTCGTGCCAGGGGCTCGTGACATGTCAGCTTTGGACATGACGTAGAATTATGGGGAGAAGAGATAATTGCCCTCCTTCTCGTCAGCTTTCGGCACACAGTTTCGACTTGTACTTGTGTGGGACAGTCTCGGCCCGTCCGAGCGGCAGCGATCGAGGGGAGGTCGGATATCTGATAGGGGCTTGATACCTCCGGGCACTGCGATCCACATCCCCGGTCGGCCCAAGCAGAATTCTGGGGTGCGAAGCCTTCAAGCGAGAACTGCTACCAATAATCTCTCTGGTGCCGATGCGAACCCAATTTTCATGCGCGTTGCTGGGATCGGAGTTCGACGCCGCGTGTATTGTCAGACGCACGACGGAGCTGGGTGGTTCGCCTTCATCGAGCATGGCATGCGGCGAATGAGGGCACCAACCATCGCTCAACCTGGAAAAAGATTTACGGGCGATCCTTTCTCCATCTCCTCACCATGGGTCCAGACACCTCAGCTGCTCACAAGAACTGCGCCAGTCTGTCGCTTTTATGATTGTGCCCCCGCCGGCCGCCGATAGATCGATCGGCTCGAGCAAGAAAACTTCGTGGATAGAAATTGGTCGGACTTTGCAAGGTCGAGAGGGTAAGTGTCGATGGCGGCTGTTTGAGTAACCACTCCTTCGCTTCGCCGGTTCCATCGGTTGCTGAAGCCCCCGCGGAACCGGCTGAAAGTTTGGAGGAATATTGAGAGGTGTCGAATGAGACACTTCTGGTGTGCAGAGGCCACGCACGGGAATAAGCGATCGAGCTGAGACCCAGGCGGGCGCCCTCAACAGAGCTGGGCAACCAAACGCTTGTCATTTGAGGGCACTTGAAACTGATCACACATGAGATGCACGAGAACCGAGGAGAAACCCGGTCGCCCAGTGGGTGCCTACACCTGTGTAGCACAGATTACCCCGGCGAGTGGATACAACGAGGGAGGTAGTAGTAGGTAGGTGGAATAAGGAGGCCGACGAGCCTATTGCAGGATCCGAGTCCAAAAGCCTCGACTCCAGTCGGCAGCGAGGTCTCGCGAAGTTCGAGGCTGAGTGGTGCCTTGATCCATTGGTAGCGATGGACCCCCGGGACCATCGTCTCGAGGCCTGCGACCAGAACCTTGGCGGCCTGCACGCGACCTAAAGTAAAGTCGGTCCCCCACCTGCCTACCTTACTTCCTTACACGCAACTGGTCTCTGCGTGTCTACTCTTCGACCGCAGCTACCCACAGGATTGGCCACAACGCTTCCAGACATCATCCGTCCTACGACAGGGGCGAATCCAATCGTCGGTCGAACGACAGTCGACGGCGAACGCCGAAGTTGGGGCCGGACTGCACAGAACGCCGGCGCCCAGCCAGCCTTGGAACCCGCCCGGCCGGCCCACTCGGTGGAGCTTCGGATCGACGACTAGTCAAAGTGGCTTGAAACGTGGAAAGGGAGCAAGTTGGAGCCCCCGCAAGGCGACGATCCCGGCTCACTGCTAGGCTCACGACCACGAGACAAGACATCACTAGAATGGTCGTGAACGCTATAGCTGGACCATCTCGGCCACGCGTCGACCCCGATCTGCCGACGGCTCAGCCTGCCACCGTGGACCGTCGAGCTGCTCATCGCCAACGGCGCCGTGGTGGCGCCTCCGTGCCGCCCTCGACTGCAGTGTCAATTTCGGGGACCGAGCCGCAAGCACGCCCCGCCGCGCGCGGTCTGAGCAGCAGGTGCCGCCGTTGCCTCGTCACTTTGGTGGCCCTTTCCTTCTCGACCTCGCTCGTGGTCGTGTCTGCCGCCGTTCTACCCGTGAGAGGCTTGGCCAATGCAAGTGGAATTCGCCCCAGAGCGTTGATCGTGAGAAAGCCTGACCCCGATGCCGAAGGGTTCGCTCTGCCCCATCGGCCGATAGGGGTCGACCGGCCGAAGGGATCGTCGCCGCCTGGAACAGCAGCGTCGGAGCAATACCCCCCCGTACCCAACAAGCTAGCTATCTTCGCACCTGCCAAGTCCATAGTCGACTTACGCCACCTCTACAAGTCAATATCGGCTGCCTCCTCCTGTGTCACGCGCTCGAGCGACGGCGCCGCCCTGGCTCCTGCGCAAGTGCTCGTCCCGAGAGCAGTCGAGTCGTCGACGAGCACGCCAACAGCGGCACCAGCTGTCGTACGTCTCATTGAACGAACGAATGTGTAGACGACACCTTGGAGGCCTGAGCAACTAATGTGGATTTTTTTTGCGCTGTCTGGGTGTGTAGACTACGAACTACCCCTCCGCCTCTAGTTGGGCCTTATTAGCGACGACGTCCGCGGCGTCGGCGTCGACCTCGACCTCGACCCCGTCGTCGACGACATTCGCTGCGGTATCAACCTCGACTAGTGTTCCCAGCAACTACACGCTCCCAGAAGCTTTCGAGTGAGTTTCACTGCGTAGCCTTATGTGGTGCCGTAGAACAGACCACACCACCTCGATCTTTCCCAACACGGAAGACTGCGGCTCCAGAACTGACGAGGGGCTTTGCAAACCTTGGAATTTTCCTTAGTGCCACCCTCGGCACCAACTTTACCTCCACGGCATGCCCTTCGTTTTTTCGCACCTTTCTCGCCAACCCCGCTTTGTGAGTACACTCGATGTTTTTCCGCGCGGCCCAACTCGGTGTTCTGGCGCTGATTCGATCGTGTCTCCGGCGTCGGATCTGGCCCTATCGGATGTCTCAGTATCGCATGCACCCCCTTCTCGCTTCTGATGAGCACATCCAATGGGTTCTTCATGGCCGCACGGTCACCGTTCGCACTTCTGCCGACTGTACTCAATGCGGCGTGTGCGGCTCCTGTCGCCACTTGCACGACGCTCATGAATGAACTGGCTGGCCAGCTCGCCAAAGCCAAAAACTGCGGCAACGACCTGTCGCGGCGCAACCCGCTCGTCCTCGAAGCACTCGAAGGATTCCAAAATTATGCGATGATGTACCAAGCCGGCTGCCAACGCAACAACGTCACAGCGCAATACTGCTTCGCCGAGGCCAACGTCGCGACCGACCCCTCGGCGCAGTACTATTATTATCTCCCCGAGGGGACCTCTCTCCCCTCGGGAACGGTGCCCGAATGCGGCTCCTGTACCCAGGGCCTTATGAATATCTACGCGTGAGTCAGAAGTGGAGGGTTCCGAAAGCTGCTTCGTTCAGCAGGTTGATGAGCTCGACCCGATGCCTTGCCTCTGTGTCCGCCGCTGCCGCTTCTGCCACCATCAGCCAATATGCCCGCAACTCGACCTACGTGATCAGTCAGACCTATGGTGGGGCCCGTACACAAACAGCACTAGCTTGTGGTCCCAACTTTGCGCCTCTGATCGCCGTCGCTTCGACATCCGCCGCTGCGCCACACGTGTCGTCGGCATCCGCATCGGTGTCGCCGTTATTGCTGTTTGTGGTCTTGATGACTTCTTTGTACCCCATTCTACGTTAGGAGAGGGCGCATACCTCTTCTACTATATCATATCGCCTCTTCGGCGTTATCATGTCTGCCAAGCATTAGACATGATGGACGACCCATACAGACACTTTTTTTGGCCCTCGCGACCGAGCCGATTTGAACTGGGCGACTCGTATATATGCAGAATTATCGTCATAGCTGGGCTATTTTTTTCTCTTGGTTTTTGCTGTACTGGGTTTCAATGGGGGCCTTCTTTCAATCACGAGTGGACAATGAAATATGCAGGTCGACGTCGCCGTTTTAAGGCATGGTTTACACGTCCGTGCGCCTGGCCGTCGGCCGGGAACGTTGTCGCGCCGAGGCGCGCAGGCCAATGCGCCAATGCCTTACAACTAGCCGGACCGCTAGATTTCTGACGATGTTGAAGACGGATTAGGTGCTGCAAACAAAGGAAATGTGTGAGCTCGGATCGACTGAAACAGTGAGTGACGCACTTACTAGTCTTGACAAATATCGCGTAAGTCATACACGTCCACGATGACTCTGATCCGACTGCCTCGGTCCGACGCTCGCTCGGCGTCAGATTATGTCATCGGTTCGGGCATTGTTATCGGAGCTTCACGTCGCGGCAGGTCGCGGCAGGCTGCGGCAGGGCCCGGGTGTGCTGCGCAGCTCCACCTCAGCTTCTGCCCACACTTGACCTAAACTTTATTCGCCCGCATCAGCCGTCTGCAAGCTCGCCGGCACAGTCTTAAGCTCACGACAGATTCAATACAACGAGATCGCGCTCTCCACAGTCCATTTGAACGAGTCAACATGACGATGGACAGTCGTGGTGAAGCGAACGGCGGCGTCGTGACTCGGCCTGCGGTCCGATTGGTGCCCATTCCTCCCAGCTCAAGCTCTAGTCCACGCTCGAGCCCGAATCCCAATTCCCATTCGAACCCGACGAGCCCCAACCTGCACCTTGATCCGATCCCACCACCACCCAAACGCCTCGTACGCGACCCGCCGAAGGCCTACACTCCGTATAGCGATGCGATGCCGCCGACGAAAGAAGGCTTGTCGGGCTGGTTTTCGCGCCACGGCAAGCAGAAGGGGACGGTGGCCTTAGAAAAGGGCATCGCCTGGTCAGATTGGCTCGGCGTTAAGATGAACGGTTGGGCCGAGGCGGTGAGTTTTTGGTGCTTCACGCTGCTACAGAATCGAGCTGTTCTTCGAGGAACATGCCTTCTGCCGTGGGAGCCGTGGGCGCCGCGGGCGGATCGCGCGAGGCAGAGAGTTTCGGCAGTTGCGAAGGTTCGGCTTAGCAGATGCACGCTGTCTTGATCCGTATGCCGGAGCGGAGACTCGGCTCTGCGGGTGTTGGTGGCAACAGGCTTGTGGCAAGGGTAGGGAGCACTGGCGTGCGTCGCTTTGAGGTCAGAAACACGCCGCTCGCGGTCCGGCTCGTGGCGCAACATCAATCACCACGGAGCGAAACGGCCGCGGGAATCTCGAGATCACGTGCGCGCTCGGGGCCAAAACTGACCGCCCTCCCCCCTCCACCCCTCTGCCCCGATCGGTATCGACACTTCCCCAGACCGGCTCGGAACGGTTCTATCCGGTAACGGGGGACTTTACGGCCGAGTTGGAAAAAGTGACGAGGATTCTGCAGTCCTTTACCGTCGACGGGATCGAAGGTGCCGTAGACGTGGAATCGAAAACCGCTTCCGGAGCGCCTCGCAAGGTGCAGAAGAAAGTCATTAGGTTCGTTCGCGGCCCCGTGCCCTACGCTTGCCCTCCGGGCGGTCGGTGCGTGGGCAAGACTGACTCTAGCTTAGGTTTCTCCAAACCCAGGAAAATCCCGGCCAAGGTCATTCGGGAGGCCAAAGGGGTTGCCATCTTTACCAGCATGCGTTCCGGCATCGCTCCTCTGGGAGGCGCCGGTGGGGCCGGAATGGTGATTGCCCGCCTCGAGGACGGAAGTTGGTCCGCCCCGAGCTCAATGAGCCCCAACAATCTCAGTTTCGGGCTGATGTTGGGTGTAGACATATATGATGCTGTCTTGAGTCAGTCACCAGACACCAGGGAGGAGGCGATAGCGACGTATCTCACGCTGACCAAACATCCTGCGCTTGCCTGCCTGTACGAGCAGTTCTTCGAACTGCGGAAGTGCTTGACGCGTTCATGGGTCGTAGGTTCACGAAGAGCATGCCTCACACGCGTACTCGTCAGAATGCTGATCAGTCCCTTGCCACTTCGCCAGATACCGTTACCCTCGGCGCGGAGCTCGGTGTCGCCGCTGGCCCCTATGGCGCTGGCGCAGTCGCCGAAACGGGGAAAAGTCGAGTGCCAATACTAAGCTACCGTGCGTGAAACAGACCTGATCCGACCGAGCTAGCGCCGTACATCGCTCGAGTTTGCTCACGCCACACCCCTATGTCTCTTCCTCTGCGTTCTGCCCGCAGTCCGGAGTCGAGGAATGTATGCTGGTGTCGAGGCGGTCGCGCAAATCTACGTCACGCGCAACGAGGAGAACGAGAACGCGTACTTCTGGCCCGGCATTACCCCACGCGACATCCTTACGGGCAAAGTGCGCGCGCCCCGCGAAGCCGAAGCACTGCACCAGGCGCTCGAGGCAGCCGAGACCGGCGAGGCGCAGCGGGCCAACGGCGACGAGTTCGAGTTTGAACAGCCCTTTTTCGAGTCCGAGGATCTGGCCTCGTCGTTGGGTGAAGGGGAGGTGTTAAGGTTACCGCCCACACCGGCGCAGGTCGAGGAGGAAGAAGCGGAGGAGAGTAGGGCCGAAGCGATCAAAGAGAGAAGCGAGAAGAGGTATCTGAGGTAATTCAAGGTCGAAAGTGCATTACGTTTCCATTTGCTGCGCTTTGTTGTACCGTATCCGTAGCACCAGAGTCGAAGATGTCCTGTCAATTGCATGCCTGTCTGAGTGACGCCCGATCCTTTCTGGTTCGAATGGGTAAAACGAGGAACCAGGAGGGTTGCATGCTATTACAAGCGCATCGAGTACAAACGACACGGGAAAGTTGAGAGGCAGATGCTAGTCGGAAGAAAAAGATGAGGGGCGAACGAACGACGGGGGCGGGCGAAGAAACCTTTCTGCGCATTACGGTTTCCATTGCTTGTCTCGATCGGTCAAGCTGCGCGTCAAAGGGAGGATGCGGGTCAGATCTCTTTCTGCTCTACTCGGCGACGATTCCGGCGGGTCTGACTCACGGGACGTATCTCACACCAAACAGCTTCTGGCTCGAGACTTCGCCGTTGCGATCCTTGTCGATCTGAAAGACCTCCTGCTCGTCTTCGCCAAAGGGAACAAACATCCTCCCCGGGCTCTTGAGCTGTTTGACCAACTCCGTCGGCCACACAGGAGACGCCGCTCCGACGTGGATACAGTCGAACCCTTCGGAGGGAAATACCTCGGAAGGCGCCCCACGGCGACCATCGGCGGTGACGAGCTTGATCGAGCCCGCCGTAAGCGCAGACGACGTGCTGGGGGCTTTCACGAGATTTGTGCACGCGAGCGAGGTCAGTTGAGGGATGTGGTCGATGCCGACGACGAGGCCCGAAGGTCCGACCAGCGCGTGGAAGATTGCCATGAGGTAGCCCGATCCACATCCTATGGAAAAGAGTCAAAAGCCCGTGAGATGAGCACGTAGCCCACAAATACTCCGAGACGGAAGTGAAGGGCTGACGAACCGACATCGAGCACGTTAGCCCCTGGTTGGAGCAACCCCTCCAGGTTCTCGACGGCGTGAGCGTGCATATGAGGTGCAGAAATGGTGGCGCCTGCGTTCCACGGGGATGCTAAAGTCAGCCTAGCCGCGGCAGCCTGACCTCTGATGAACAAGAGACGAGACCGCGCAGCGGTTCAGAGAGAAGGACAAGGGCTCAAGAGTGTCGGTGAACTGACCGTATCCGATCACCTGAGGCGAGTCCATGTAGGGCTGTACCGGAGTGAAATGCCCACGGTCGGTCTCGAGGAAGGCCTGATACACTCTGGGGCTGCTGATCAAACCTGAGGCTGATGATCAGAACGAAGCCACTCCAGTGGCGTGGTCAGTTCGAACGCGCAAAGAGAAAGAACCGAATGCAAAGAATTGTCTGGTTGCGAGTCGAGCAGCGTTGGCAACGGGGTGTTGACCCGCCGACAGCTCAGCGCTGGGAATGCGCGAACGGCACGACGCTTACACAGGAGGTTATCGACCAGACCCGAGTTGGATTTTGCACTACAGCGCCATGCCATGTCGAGCCGCTCCTGGTGGGGACGGTACGAATTCGTTGCAGAGGGGATGGGCCTGGTTTTGAACGGCGAGACGAAAGTGGAATAGCGATCAATGCGCGCGGAAGAAGAGCCTTCCTTCGATGCGGTCCACTCTGTGCCGGTGCGAGGAGGTCGAGGCTGGTGTGGGCCGTGTGGGGGTGGGACGGGGCGTGCGGCTACGGCGATCGAGTCGGTGCGCCGGCGGGTGGGGAAGTGACACTGTCCGGCGAGGGGCACTGCCTGTGGTGGGAGCGAGATAGATACGCTATCGAGACGAGCTGGGCACAGGTGGGCCACGGTGCGTAGAGTTGAGGTGTGTGGTGCCGTGCCCCGTGGCAGGTAGAGATCAGGAAGCTAAAGAGCAACGAGACGCTGGGCCGAGTCAGGGCCCCCGAAAGCCCGGCCCAGCTAGGCCCAGCGGCGCGGCGCGGGTAACAGTAGTCGCGCTGTTTGCGTTTGGAGCGCGTTATGTTAGTGTCTGCATTTGCGATCATTTATCGTTTTTTGGTCGTCTCTCGCTCGGAACGCCGACTTGTCGAGCTACGTCTCCTCTTCTTCCTTTCGATCTGGAAGCTCTCTCGCCGCCGCCGATTGTCGTCGGATGCTTTGGAAGCGATCACCGAAACGGCACTCGAGAAGCTCCGGGCGTCAATTTAGGAGTCCAAGGTCGCCTTGCGTCTCTGTAAGTCACCCAAGGGGGTTTTAGTGGGTATGATTCTGATTCAGGGTCAATGAGTCCTACACTACTGGCCTAGCCAGTGTGCTTAATTGCATTTCCTCCGACTTTTCCAAAGATTTCTAGGTATTAGAATCCATCAAAT
This sequence comes from Microbotryum saponariae, assembly GCA_900102585.1. NCBI lineage: Eukaryota > Fungi > Basidiomycota > Microbotryomycetes > Microbotryales > Microbotryaceae > Microbotryum > Microbotryum saponariae. The sequence continues at coordinate 559,589 of FMWQ01000050.1, read as the reverse complement.
GAATACACAGATGAGATCCTATTGAAGTCCATTTCATTTTGAAAAGGCTCGTTAGCGGTCGCGCCGGCGGCACTCTTGGTGCGCGCGCGCGACCTTTCCGGCCCGCGCGCGGCGGGAATGCAGTCTGCGCGCAGCGCAGAAAAAATTCCGAGCATTGTACAGCTTGTAGAGTAGTTTTGAGAAATAATTCAAGACTAGGCGGCCCTCATATTTGGACATTTTCAGTCAGAATCCGGGAAAAATTTGGACATTTTGCCTCGAAAAATGCCGTTTTTAGAGGGCCGCCTATGGCTGGGCTTTCGGGGGTCCTGCCGAGTCCGGGCTGAGAGGCTGAGAGCGGTGAGAGCGCGCGTCGGACGACCTACGACCTGCGACGACTTGCGACGACTGCCAGGCTGGGCAGCTGCCAAGGCGCGCGAACCGACGAGTGGAGCGGCTTGGCTCGATCCTTGTTCTAGGATCGACTATTTCGTGGTCAGATACGGCTCGCTCCCGTCATGGCCTTGACTGTCGTCCGTCGTTCCGTGGGCCCCGGCGCCAAGTTGGTAGGCAAGCAACCCCTTCTCGCCCCGACTTTTCGCTCCGGGTACTCCGTCGTCCTTCGAGAAGCATCGACGACTAGCAGCAGCACCAGCAGCACATCGCAACGCTTCTACCCTCGACCACCAGGCACACCCAGCCAAAGCAAGGGGGTCAAGATTGGCTACGTCTTTGGCGTCCTTGCGTTCGTCGGTCAGTAGCGATCCCCCACGTCCCAGTCCGCGATCAGAAACGATGCAGTCATCTTCAGCCAGGCTAAATCGCTTCTGATCCCCCATCTCTCCCCGTTCCTTTCTTGCTTCATCCTGCTAGGCATCGGAGCCACGTCCTATGGTCTCTACAACTTCTATTCGTCCTTCACGGCTTACCCAGCCGCAATCCGCACCCACCTTCGAGCCGCTCTCAGGTCCGCCGCGACTGAGTCCTACTCGCGCGCCGATGCATCCTTTGCGCAGGCTTACCAACTCGCCCTCGACGACCCCACGCTGGGCAAGACGAGGCAGGAACGGCTGATCAAGACGACCGGGATTGCGATCCGATGGGGGGCCATGTGGGAAGCCGCAGGCGAGCTCGGTAAGGCGATCGAGGTCTACGACAAGGGTTTTCGCGAAATCGCCGATCTCGTCGACGCCGCATTGCCCGCCCAACTTGCATCCACTTCAACCTCGACAACAACGGCAACGACAGACATGCCGACCAAATCAGAGATCATGCGCGGCGCTGCCATTGCCCTCAAAGTCGGCGACCTCTCATGCGACCTTGGCGGAACGGAGGCCCTTGCCCATGCCGAGGAGCGGTATGCATGGGCCTTGCAAGAGTTGATGCGCGTAAATATGACCCCGGCGCAGCTACAACAGGTCGACATCGGACAACGCCACGGCTCGCCCGATCATGGAAACCCTCCCCCGATCGAGGGCAGCGAGGGGAACAACGATCTGCCAACTTGGGTCAGCAAGGTCGAGCTCGTCGCGGCGATGGAGAGGCTTGGAGGCCTGTATGCCCGCCAAGGGAAGCTCGAGTAAGCTTTGGATCATCTAGCACACATTTTAGCTCCCCAATCGTACGAGCACTGAGCCCTTCTTTTCGATGACCGCTCTACAGATACGCGCAACCGCTGCTCCAACAAGCGATCGCGACGCTTTTGCCACCTCCGAGCAAAGACGCCAACCCCCGGAAAAAGCTCCCACCCCCATCGGTCGCAGATCGGTGTCACGCGGCGACGTTGATGAACAACCTTGCGTCTGCGTTCGTGCAGGACCCGTCCCCCTCGGTCGCCTCGATCGATTCGGCGTCGCGATGGGCCCGGCAATCTCTCGCCGTTGCGCATGGGGTCCGGACCGAGATGATTGGCAAACGGGGCGGCAACGAGGTTGCGGTCAAGGACCGAGAAGAGGTCGAGTGCGAGCTCGTTGCGCTCGTCGGGGCTTACAACCTGGGCAAGCTTGCCGAGCTGGCCAAGGACAAGGACTCGGCGAGAAAGTGGTTCGAAAAGAGCCGAGCGCAGGCCGTGCGCATCGGCTCGAGGGATGGGCTGGAGCAGTCTTCGGAGGCGATCAGGAGGTTGGGAAGATGATCCGCATTTTAGATTCTTTCGGATTTGGTGTGAAACATACAGTCATTGACGGGCTCACATGACCTCTGATCATTGCCGTTCGGTGACTCGGCTCAAGCCGAATTCTGCCGGTTCGGCCACGAGAAGTCTGCAGTCCGCACAAGCTGTGGGGATGCTTCGCCCCACTTGATCGTCTATCGCCCGCCCGCGGGCGCGGTGGTCGCAGACGCGCAGACCCCCACCAGTTCGGTCAGTTCATCGGCCCCTCCGCTGGCTCGATCAGATGCAGTGAGTCGTAGTCACGCAGGGGAACGACTTCACCTTGCAGAGCGTCCGGTTTATTTGGTCGTTTTGGGAGGAGAAAGACGGTTGATCTTTCTGGACGAGATCCTAGGATGAAACTTTCACCCCAGGAACCGCGGGGCAAGTCTGCAAGATCAGGCCTTTCCGAGATAAAAATCTGCATCTTATACGGGAGGCCCAAATTGAGGAAAAGGGCGCTCTGTAAAAACGCTCGCTTAAAAAGATAGGGGCCTTTGCGCGCGCTTTGAGATCTCCACGTCAATAACACACGTCATTGTGTTGGATTTGCCACAGTTTACGGGGAATGTTTCATAACTCTAACCGAGATAACAGTTCGGGACGCACTCACATGTCAGGTTAAGCTCATGTAGTGACATGAAGTCCTGGTGACAAGTCCTACATTGGCCATGGCATTCAGCACGTTCAAGAGCACGTCGAGGCTAAGAGAACAGGGGCACGGGCGCGCCACATACACGCTAAGGGGTTTCTTGTGGAGAGCTGGTGGCACGAGACGCGATGCCACGCATACATCATCTTCATCGACGATTTCAAATGAAAGCGCTTTCACATAAATTCACCTTCCGGAAGGTCGAGTAGACCCGATTCAAGGCGCACCTTTTTTTTTTGTCTGTCTGTTGAAAGGGATGGCCGCGCCGATCGCGTCAGGCCGGGTCCGCGGCGTCTTTTCCACATATTTCGCAAAAACATCGCGCGAATAAAACAGGCGCCGTTTGCGAACCGATATTTTCGAGTTCTCCTACAAGTGAGCACGAATGCCGTTGGAGCGAAACGATCAAGGTGCAGAAGCGAACAGGCATTGCTCTGGCCTTGCTCCACTGTAAGCGCAGGCGCGCCACCGCCAGGGGGGCGGCCCACCCCGTGGCAAGATCAGATTGAAAGTTTTCCGAGTGAACGACACAGGCGGCCGCTGGCGGGTGCCTTACCTCATCGCACCTCATCCACCTCAACGCGTAAGTGACCTTCTCCGTGCACCAACCCGCCCGACGTTCCTACCACGGGTGCTCGGCCGCTGTGCCGCTCAAGTACGTCCACGACGTGTCGAGCCTGGGCCGTGTCCCGTGGAGGTCGTACCACCAGCACCTGCAGAGCGCCGCTGGGCGTTGGCCGGCTCGCTCGTGCGTCGTGGCCCCGGCAGTCGGTCGGGGTTCGCTGCTGGTGGTGGTGTGCACTCGGCCCTCTCCACACAGCTGCCCGGCCCCTCGTAGCCCCTCGTAGCCCCTCGTCGCGGCCCATTCGATGTGTGGCACCTACTGACCCTTACACCCACCCCTCACTCGCCCCCGGATCTTACAGGCCTGTTTCTTCCAGCTCCGTTCGCGCTCTCTCCATCCCGTGCTCTGATAACCCTCCCCGTTCCCCCTCCGTTCCCCCTCCGTGCTCGTGAATCATGGCTTTAAAGCGCATCAACAGTGAGTGAACGCTGCTCTGGTCCAGGATCCTCCCGATCGACCGAGCAATCGAGCTCGCTGTTGACGATGGACTGCTGCGAGGTGCAACAAGGCCCCCGATCGGCGGTCATGGCTCGGGGGGGTCGCCGTGGCCGGGACCGGCGCGGTGGGTGTTCCTTCCATTGAAGCCCACTCGGCGGCCCACCTGCTGGGGCTGGTAGCAGCCATCGGCGCTCGTCATACGCGTCCGAACTCCGAGCCGCGCACCGCTTCGTCCATCGCATCAGCAGCAGCAGCAGCAGCAGTAGCAACAGCACGCGAGTACACGAGCACCAGGACTGACCGCACCTATGACCTGCACCACCGCAGAGGAATTGATCGACCTTGGGCGCGACCCACCTTCGTCATGCTCCGCCGGCCCGACTGGTGACAACATGTTCCAGTGGCAGGCGACCATCATGGGGCCGGGCGACAGCCCTTACTCGGGCGGCGTCTTTTTCCTCACCATCACCTTCCCCACCGACTACCCCTTCAAGCCCCCCAAGATCGCCTTCACGACCAAGATCTACCACCCAAAGTGCGTTGACCTAGGCTCGCCTCGTTCGGCGCCGGTCCTTAGAAACGGGTGCCCGAGCTGACGTCTCATCCTGTGTGGCCCTCCTGCAGCATCAACGCCAACGGATCCATCTGCCTCGACATTCTGCGTGAACAGTGGTCCCCGGCCTTGACCATTTCCAAAGGTCGGTCCCGCCCCTTGAGCTCCTGACTGGCCTCAAGTGAGTCGCGCGAGTCGCACTTGAGCTGACCGAAGCGGCCTGTTTCGTCACAATTTCATTCAGTGCTCCTGAGTATCTGCTCCATGTTGACCGACCCCAACCCCGACGACCCGCTGGTCCCCGAGATCGCGAACCTGTACAAGAGTGATCGTCCGAGATACGAGTCGACAGCGAGGGAATGGACGAGGAAGTGAGTGACCAGAGTTCGCGGTAATAAGTTTCCCGGGCGAGATGAGTTGAGCTGACCGACCCACGGCACTCTCCGCCGCTCCAGGTACGCTATGTGATGAAACCGACAAAACCAGCTTCGTCCGCGGAATCATTGATCGTTGCACTCGGGTCGTGTTTTCTTCTCTTCTGTTCGCATTCGAGCATCCTTTGCAAGGGAGAAAGTCAAACTATCTTGCCGAAGGGTTTTCGGGAAGCTCTTCGATCCTTGGAAGAAGAAGGGAGCTCTAGAGCGGGCGCCGATCTAGCTTTCCGAGCCCTCCTCTCTTCGTTGAAACCTGTGCTGCAATCGTCCAAACCCCGAACCCCTCTCGTTTCGTACCCTCCTTTTTCTCCTCGGCAGGCGGCAATCAAGAGTATGGTTGCTGACGATTACAACAGGAAGTTTATCACGCGTCTAGAATCGACTCCCTTCGGCTGCGCGAGGAAACGCGATGCATTCCCTCACGTTCTCCTGCCCCGTCACGATCGCGATCAAGCGCTCCCAGCCCAGCCCGAACCCCCCATGTTGCGTCGAGCCGAATCGCCTTAGATCAAGGTACCAGCCGTACCGCTCCTTGTTGAGACCATGTTGATCCAGGGTTTGTTCCATGCGCTCAGCGCGATGCTCCCTCACCGACCCGCCGACGAGTTCCCCCAACCTCGGCACGAGCAGATCAAAACAAGCGACCGTCTCTCTCGACGATTCGTCGTTGGACAGCATGTAGAAAGGTTTGATCCCCTTGGGGTAGTCGGTGACGAATAAGGGTCCTCGGACGCACGTCTCGGCCAACCATCGCTCGTGTTCGGTCTGCAAACCTTTACCCCACACGGGCTCAAAAGTAAACGTGCCGGGGAAGGAAGCCTCTTGGTGCTGCAGAACTTGAATCGCTTCGGTGTACGTCATGCGCGCATATCGTTTGTGCGTAGGAACCAACTGATCCAACTCGTCCAAGAGCGTTGGACGCAACGTGACAAACACTTCGAGTTCCTTCATCGCGAGCGCGGTCGTAACGAGATGTCGCACGAGGTCCTCGACGACGTTCATGAGGACCTGGTTCGCGTCCGGCGTTCGGGCGGGGAGGAACCCGAGTTCGGCTTCGAGCATGTAAAACTCTTGGAGGTGGCGGGAGGTGTCGGACTCCTCGGCGCGGAAGGTAGTGGACAACGTCCAGACCCGCGCCAGGGACGAAGCGAGCGCTTCAAGGTGGAGTTGGGACGAAACCGTCAAATAGCGCGACGGCCGTGGCGGAGGGGGAGGGCTAGTCGGTATTGTAGCAGTAGCAAAAGAGGAAGAAGGTGTTGATGTTGATGTTGATCCTGGTGGTGATCCCGACTCTACTCGAAAGACCTCGCCTGCACCTTCACAATCACTCGAGGTGATCAAGGGGGGTTCGACCCGGACAAAATCTTGACTCTGACGAAACGGTTCACACAGCTTTCCCATCAGGCGTGTGAAGCCCCGAGCTTGGGAATGTGGAGAGACTGACTCTAAAGTGCTGGGCTGCAGCAAAAGCGAGCTCACTCCGGACCCTCAACATGGCCGCGATCGAAGGTGTCCTCGGGCGAAGATGAGCATTCCTGCGCAGAATGGGTAGCGGCACGCCTTGTTTCGTGTTGGGGATAGGGTACGTCTGTAGCACACCATATCGAGTGTCAGATCAATTTCGTACGGAGGGGGTGGATAACAGCAAAGGTGGGCTTCTTGCTTGCCTCTGCATCACTCGAACCGAGCAGTTGGACTTGGTCGACTTGGAATTCCATCTCCTGCCCCCGTCCGCGACTCGGGACGAACCGACCCGTCAAAGCGGCCGAACACCCGACGGCGAGTCTGCGACGAATGGAGCTCATGTTTGAGCGCTGTGGTCCACTCAAACGCATATCATCGACTTTCCAAAGCGGCCAAGAGTAGCCATACTCACGCGTGATCAATCCCCGCGGCCATGACGGCCTGAATGCCCTTGACATCGCTGCCGTCGTTGAGTACCGCAAACGTGACGTTCTTCTGTCTCCGGCACGAGCGGATCCACCCCGAGATAGTCGTTGTCTTGGCTTCAGCTGCTGCTACCGACGCTGAAGTCGTGGTTTCACCATCTTGATCGCTCTTTGGAGTCAGGGTTGAGCCGGGGGACGCCGAGGAGGGAGCAGCGAGTGCGAGTGCGAGCGCTTGAGCGATCGTCGGCGCCAGAGCTGCAGAGCCGGTGTGCTGAGCTCTCGAAGATACGAGCTCTCGTCTGATGGGTGCAAACGACCAGGGTCGTGGCAGCAGCATCCGAGCAGCCTGAAGTTGGGGTCACGTGTCACGATCCCAGCAGCGTGGAAAGGGCGAACGAAACTCGCAAGCGATCGCATCTTCGCAAGTCCTGGCGCGTCGGAGCCTTGTTTCCCAGGTGCTTCCCACACCACCCACACAGAACGCACACGCTCAAGATGGGTCTCTTGATCAAGAATGCACACATTTCAGCAGTTGCTACCTTTACGCCAAAAAAGAAAAAAAGTGGGGGAGACTAGTGGAGAAACAAAGAGCCAAAAAGTGGGGGAAAAGGGGGGTTAGGGCGAAAGGCGCGTGAGGCGAGCGAGCACCTGCACAAGTAGTAAAATGATCCAGCCATGCAGTAGTTTCAAGACAAAACGGAGGTCGTGGAGGGTTTAGGGAGGAAAGGGGTCGTTGGCATCGTCGTCATCGTCATTGTAGAGTAGTAGAAGGCGGCGGAGTGGCTAGTAAGAATATCGGCTCATCTCGAGGAGCGGATCGGGTGGGGAGTGGGGGGGAGGGGGGGGGGGGGGGGGGAGGTGGGGGGGAAGACGCTTTGGACAGGCCGAGCTGCGCAAGATGTCAAGTAGGGGAGCAACGTTGAGTGTAAGCTGAAACCCTACACAAGGAGTACAGGTAGGCAACTCACACATGCGGACAAGAGAGAACACGAACCAACCTTCCCGATCGTCGCGTGACCGAGCCGAGGAGATAAAGGCGAAACGCGATCGAGCATTTCGACGCACCAAAGGGGAGCAGGGGTGAATAGAGCGTAGTACAGTCAAATTCGAGAGGGAGAAGCGGAACGCCGTGGCAGAAAAAGGTGCGGAATAGGAGGAAGAAATCATGTCGCGTCTTTTGGTGTTGTAGAGAAGGCAAATCGATCGCTCGAGAGGAAAGCGACGCCGACCCCAAAATCCGCTTGCACGGTCTTCGTCTACTTAGGTCTGTTTGCCCTTGCCTCCCTTTGATTTGCGAGGAGGCGTGACCGGTCGTCCTTGCCCGCTGCCGCCATAAGAAAAGGTCTTTTTCTTTTCTGCCGGTTTCAGGATCTACAAAAGGAGAAGCAAGCAGGTCAGTGACCACCACGGGGGTATATCACACCGATCGGCGCCCGTGTCGTCAGAGGGAACGTACTTGGAAGGAGCACAGCAATGTCTCGTCGACCGACATCATCGCACCAGCGTTGTCGAACTCTCCGCAGTCTGTGGCATAAGTGAACTTGCGAGGTTAGCGTCGATCGTCGCAGTTTGAAACCAAAAAGCGCGATCCGATATGGTACGAACAATTTCTGGAGACGACTCGACTCGATCGGCGAGGGGGGCAGACAGGAACATGGTCAGCGGAAGTGGCCGTGGCAACGCGTCCCTCAATCGCGACTCACGGTGCAGAGAACAAGGTCACGAGCTGCCTCTTTGCAAAGAACTCGTACCCATCCTCGACAACTTGGTGGGCGCGGCAGATGAGGTCCATGTCGTGCTTTTGCAGGAAGCGTGAGACGACGTCGGGCCCGAATGTGAAGGATACACCGCGATCGTTCTCGCTCCACCCGGTTATGTCTTTGTCCGGGTCCGACCACAGCAAGTCGCACAGCAGTCCCGTGTCGGGGACGTCGGTCGGCCTCATCACGCGTCGGATTTGCTCCATCGACTGCAAGTCCGGACTCAGGCCACCGTGCATGGTAAAGATCTTTTCGTCGATAATGGCGGCGATCGGCAAGCAGTTAAAGCAGTCCGTAAACGTCTTCCACAGCTTGATGTTGTACCGCCGTTTGCCTGTCAGGGAAGGAGGCAGCAAAGGAAGGCAGTCAGCAACCCGAGTTCTCGCCACGCAGACATATACACGGCCCACGACGGACGCACATTCGTCGTAAAAGCCATAGATTCGGTTGATGCTGGCGCACTCATGGTTGCCACGGAGGATGAAAAAGTTCTCCGGGTACTTGATCTTGTAGGCGAGCAAAAGACAGATGGTCTCGAGCGACTGCTTGCCCCGATCGACGTAATCACCCAAGAAGAGGTAATTTGCTTCCGGAGGGAAGCCACCGTATTCAAACAGTCGCAACAGGTCATAGTATTGCCCGTGGATGTCACCTATGAGAGACGGACCGTTGAACGGGGCGTGAGTACTACTGCAAACGATCACTACGCGACCAGTTTACTGACCGCAGATCTTGATGGGTGCCTCAAGCTCGAGCAGTATCGGTTGATTGATGAAGATCTCGCGCGCCTTTGTGCACAAGAACTTGATCTCGTACTCTTGCAGTTGGACCTGCTTCCCTGGTCGGTTGCCTCGGACTGTGGACGAGCGGGAAGAGAAGCGCGCGCGCGTCAGCCCCGTTCGACAGCAAAAGTGAATAAGAAAGCGTGGGTTCGATTCGGAACATGCTCCTTCCCGTTCTCGCAACGGCGGTAGGAGGGAGCCGCTGCACTCATCGAGCGCACTCCGTCTCGGCCACGCGTGCGCCGGAACGCGGTCGGGAATCGGCGGCTTGGCATGATGAGGACTGATGATCCCTTTGTCCCCAGCTGGGCGGGCCAGGCTGGCGTAGCGTACGAAGTCGGCACACAGGGCGGCGGCGGCGGTCAAAGACGACTCGTGGATGCGAGTGGGCATCGCCGAACCCCATGCACGAGGCGGACAGGACAGCACAGGGCCGAGGTCGCCGCGACGCGATGGACCGGCACGACGCTCACCTTCGAGTAGCCGATCAATTACGGAATCCAAATCAATGTCTTGGCCTTCTGCCATTGTGTCGGAAGAGCTGGGGGTAGATCAGGTGGGGAGGGCGTGGCCGTGGGATGAGGGGAGGTCGTGAGACGCGTGGAGTAGGGAAGACGGGCGGAGAGTGTGAGTTCGTCGATAGTCGTTCAAACAGCACGACTGGGGGAGCAAAGCGGAGAACAAGGTCAGAACATTGGATCTGCACGGAAGGGAAAACGATGTTGAGGTGTAGGAGTTGTAGACGGAGGTGGAGTGCGCCGAAATTGCGGCTACACCGACCGGCGTGGGTGCTGCTGGGGTGCTGCTGGGGTGCTGCTGGGGTGCTGCTTGGGGGTTTGACTGGCTTCCACGCACGCAGACGACATCCGCGCCGGTGCGACCGCCCGGAGCGCTTGAGCAGTGCAGCACGAGTGGCGTGGCCCAGCGTGGCCCTGGCCCGGGCGTCGCCGCGCCCGCCGTCGCCAGCGCAACCCATCGTCGCGTTCCGTACATCCAATGCGGCACTCGATCACGTCCATCATCCCTTCCTCTTCGACCGCCAACCGGACTCGACCCACTCCACCAAATCCAGATCCAAGGCGTGGTATCGGTCGTCGTAGGCGAGAGATGGGCGTGCGCAGGTAAGCGAGCACACACAAACAGCACACTCACACACACAACACACACACACACACACGCGCGCGCACACACACACACAACACACGTTCGAAGTAGGGTGGTCCGATGCGAACGAAGAGCTACAGATGTGTAGCAACGGGCGTCGAGTTCCAAGTCGCGGTCAGGCAATCAATCACGCGGGCTCGACGATGGAAGGGAGTCGCAAACAATCCGTAAGAGCCGTGAGTGCAGGCAGGAGCAAAGCGTAGCAGAGCGTAGCAGAGCCAGCAGGCTCCAGCAGGCTCCAAGAGGCTCCAGCAGGCGGGGTGCGGCTGCCCTGCGCCTGGGGCAAGCCTGGGGCCGCGGGTCTAGGAATAGAAATTAAAAATTGGCCTAATAACTGAGGATCGCTCTGCAAGTGCTTCTTGCACTTCACAGCGTTGGTTGTTGCCTCAAAGAATTATCTGACGAATCGAACATGCAGCGCTGCTCCTGTGGCGAGTCTGTGGCCCCCGACTTTGGAGCGTGTGCAGCCAAAAGGTAGATTAGTACCGAATAGAAAAGTCGATCGGGTTCGATCCCATTGAAAACTATGCCGGACCAGACTCCAGTCGACGACTAGAAAAGTTCACAGTGATGCTCCATTATCAAGATCTTCCAAAGACAATATCCCCCCATCGGTACTTTGCAGCATGACACATCAACTTTGCTCGGTGCGACCCATTCATGATTCAGGACACGTAGTAAGACCCGAGCGCCGACCGTTCCCCGGCGCGCGGATCTGCGCGGATCCGATTCGGTCCCCATTGGGCCCGGAGAAGCTGGAGAAGCGCCTTTCGGTTTCTGCTCCATTCCTTCTCCGCGACCGTCTTGGTTACAGTCCACGGGGTTCGCTCCTCGCTCAGAGTGCAGCGTGGATCATGGCGTCGACGGCTCTTCGGATACCTGTCCTACGCGTTGGAAGTCGGCCTTGCTCGTGCCCACATCGGGTGCTTGGACAGCAGCCGACGCTCGGGACGTGCCGGAGCAGCCTGGCGGTCCAGCACCACCCCTTTCACCACCGGGCAGCGATCCCCCAGCTCGCTCGTTCGACCCCGACCCGCGTTGTAGGGTTTGCCAAGAATCCGAGCGCTTCAGCCTCTATTCGACGGCACCTCTCGGCATTCCCTCCCACCAAACCGGCGCACGTCCAGGGCCCGACCGCGGCCTACGACCACGAAGTCTCGACGGGCTTGATCCAAGATGACCCGCACCAACGCTCGATCGTCGCGCTCCTGCAGGACATGTACGACCGACTCGAGGCGTACAGCCCACCGACGATCCCACCTCTGCCGCCACCACGCAAGCCGTCGCTGTTGACGCGCATCTCGCGCTCGAGGTTCTTTGCGACGATGGAGGACGAGCTGCACCAGGCCAACACGGCGACGATCCCTCTGCCGCCCGCCCCACCCCGCTTGCCGAAAGGCCTGTACCTCTTTGGCTCGGTCGGGTGCGGTAAGTCGTTTCTGATGGACCTGTTTTACGCGCACCTGCCGCCCAAGTTCGAACACTCGAAACGTAGGGTTCATTTCCACGCCTTTATGGTCGACGTCCATCGTCGCGGGCACCAGATCAAGCAGGAGAAGGGCGAGACGCAGGATTGGATCCATCTCGCAGCTCGCGACATTGCCAAGGAGACGACCGTGCTTTGTTTCGACGAGTTCCAGGTGCGCGCGAGTCTATCTCGAAAGCCGACCTCTTTTAGGAGAATCAGCGACTGACGTTTTCTTTCGTTCCAATCGGGCTCCGACAGGTCACAGATATTGGCGACGCCATGATCCTGCGGCGGCTGATGGAGTCGCTGAATGCGTATGGTGTGGTCACAGTCATGACCTCCAAGTGCGTTTCGGTAGGAGACTATGCGAGGGAACAGAGCGTTAGCACGCGGGAGCGGTCGAACTGACGCTGGCGGTGCTCTCTCCCCTCTGTGCCCAGTCGAACCCCCGACGACCTGTACAAGAATGGGATTCAACGCGAGCAGTTCATACCTTGCATCGAACTGATCAAATCCTCCTTTGTCGTCAAGTGTCTCGACTCGGAGATTGGTAAGTCGTCGTCATCCTCCAGCCCTCGTAATCGTGATCCTTGCTCGCTGACTCATGCGCTCCTGACCCTGGTCGACGACAGACTACCGCAAAGTGCCTCGCGCCCTGTCCAAAGTCTACTTTACGCCAATTGACGACGCCCATCGCCTCGAGATCAACAAGCTGTTCGACAGTCTGACCTCGAACGAGCCCGTGACCGAGGACCGCAAGCTGACGGTCTGGGGTCGACCGATCATCGTACCCAAATCGACGTCATCGGTCGCCAAGTTTGGCTTTAACGACCTGTGCGGCCAGGCCTTATCGGCATCCGACTATCTGGAGATCACCAAGACGTTTCAGACGATCTTTTTGACCGACGTACCCCAGTTGGGGTTGGACACCAAGGACCAGGCGCGCCGATTTATCTTATTCATCGACGCGGCCTACGAAGCCAAGGTGGGCATCTCGGTCTTGCCCTTCCTCCGCAGTTCCGGATGCAGGATGCGATGTGCTAAAACACGTCCTTTCTGTTCGGTTATTTGATGCAGACCAAATTGTTTATTCTGTCCGAAGTGCCGATCGCGACGGTCTTTTCGGATCAAAAGGGAAAGCGCGCCACCGACGAAATCTCGGACCACCAGCGCGCGCTCATGGACGAGCAGGGCTTGTCGGCCGATGTCGTCGGCGCGAGTTCGATTTTCACGGGCGACGAGGAGATATTTGCTTTCGCGCGGGCTGTGGTGAGTTTGAAAGAAGAGTACCGTCAAAGCTTGGTCTCGCCCGGCGATCGACAGCTGACGCGACGCAATACCCCGTTGCCTACTCGCGCAGAGCCGAATTGCGGAAATGGGGGGTGTACAGTGGGCTCGCATCAGCAAGATCTCGAAGTGAATCCGGTCGAGTCATAGACGCATCGTAGATCATTCCATGTTGTAAAAAGAAAATCACGGTGACCCGTGATCGATCGGCGTAGAGTTGAGAGGGTGAGCTCTTTTAGTAATACTCTGCGAATGCGCGGTCACCAGCCCTTACTAGCGCCCGTTATGTAGTGAACGAAGTCGCGCGCCCGCCTTGCTCGCCGTATGAACGCTTGATCCGCACCCGTTCCGACCACATACACCCACCGCCTCACACCCGCAACCCCTCTACTCTACCAGCATCACCCCTCAACATGAGTTGTACGTACCTTTCGGCCTGCGTTTGGTCATCGGCGTAGCGTCGAGCATGTCTGGGCCCGTTGCTGACTCCGCGTTCACCTCCACCTACTCTCCCTCTCCCTCTCTTGCACACCACAGACAACGGCGTCGGCTTGTCGACCCCACGTGGAACAGGCACGAACGGCCACATCCAACGCAACTGGTCCCACCTGCGAGCCCGCGACCCTCTGCCCCCACGTGACGGCTCCGGGGCCTTCTCATCGTCGAGTTCGTTCGGCGGCGCTTCGACCGGACTCGCCTCGCGTGCGCCCGATGCGGGCATCCTCGATCACGAACGTCGTCGCAGGGTCGAGGTGCAATGCCTCGAACTCCAAGTTCGCCTCGAGGACCAGGAAGCGCCGGTGCTGAGCGAGCAGGAGATCCAGCAACAGGTTGACGCGCTAAGGCAACGGCTGTTGGTGCAGAGCCAGGAAGCGCAAGGGAAGGAGAGAAAGGGCCTGATCCAGCCCCACGAACGACACGAATTGGCGCAGGCCAAGGCCGTTGCGGATGAAAAGTTGCGCAAGGCGTTGGGGATCAGCAAGGACCATGTGGAGGGGAGGGCGTTCGACCGCGTCGAGCAGGAGCGGTTGAAGGAGGCGCGCAAGGCCGAGTGGGAACGCAAGGAGGAGGACAAGCGCTCCCGGCAAGAAGAGCGAGTCAAGCACCAGCAAGAACTCGAGAGGTTCAAACAGCAGCACGATCACGAGAAGAGCCGACTCAAGAGGGACTACGAGAGGCGGGGTGGGGCACCGCCGGCGGGCGCTTCGTCCGAGCTGCCGCTGTCGGCCGCCGCAAGGAGGTCGACCACGGATCGAAGGAGGTACAGCCGGAGCCCCGAGGTGTCCGTGCGTCGTCGGAAGGATTCGAGATCGATCAGTCCCCCGCCTCGTCGACGCGGCCGCAGCCCTTCGCGTTCCCCGTCTCGCTCTCGCTCCCGCTCCCGCTCGTACTCACGGTCCCGCTCCCCACCACCTCGTCGCGGTGCCGCCGCCGGCTCGTCTGCCAAGGGGAGAGGTCGCTCCCCGGGTCGGTCCGTCTCCCATTCCCGTTCGCCCATGTCGCGTTCGCCTTCCCCGAGGAGATTCAGGACGGCGGATTCCATGGGGACCAAGCGGCCCCGATCGCCGAGTCGGTCGCGCTCACGTTCGCCGAGGTCGAGGTCGGCTTCAATGTCGACGTCGTCGTCGTCGACGCCACCGAGGTCCAAGGCGAGGGATGACTGAGCTGTTGCAAGGGATCGCATGTGTACGAATCAGATCACGGCGTATGAGCCTTTGATGGACAGCGGGGAGGGATCGGTTCGTAGGATTCTTTTTCTCTCTCTTCAGGGGGGAATGTTTGGTCAAGATGATATAGGATCCTTCCCATGTGGTGCCCGTGGGACCGCTCGCTTGGAATACTACAAAAGCTCTATTGCTTCAACAACTGCTCGATCGTCGCCCGCTTCTCGATCACATCGGCTACAGCGTCCTGCAGAGCGAGGTGAAAGAGAGGGACACAGGAAATTCCGATTAGATGCGCTCCGTGCAGGGTGCTAAGAAGCCAATGTCAGATCCGGACTGACCTTGACCTGCAAGAACTGCTCGAACGCGACGTAGGGTATCTTTTCCCGATCGCAATGCACGGACAGGTCGTTCGTATGGCCCGGAACGACCTTGACGAACAAGAGGTCCGCCGCACGCGCGGCCGAAAGGTCAGAGACGCCGTCGCCGCAAAAGAAAAGGGTCGGCTTGTGCTCGAGATCGCGGTAAGGGGACGTTGACCGCGACTTGTCGTGGCCAAAGCCCGATTCGGGGTGACGGAACTTGATGGTCCACTTGCCGTCGGGGAGGTACTCGACGTCGTTGGCGATGATGTCGATCTTGGCCGCGTCCTCTTTGCCGACGAGATTTTCCATGATGGCGCGGATGATGGGGACCATGCCGGACGAGACGATGACGACGGGGACGTCATGGGCCTTGCACCATTCGAAGAAGGACTTGAAGCCGGCATCGAGCTTGATCCTGCTGCGAAGGTACTCGCGCGTCTCGTCAAAGGTCTTGTTAGCCGCGACCGAGTCGATCATTTCTCGGAACGCGTCCCTGCACGCGG
Source organism: Microbotryum saponariae (assembly GCA_900102585.1). NCBI lineage: Eukaryota > Fungi > Basidiomycota > Microbotryomycetes > Microbotryales > Microbotryaceae > Microbotryum > Microbotryum saponariae. The sequence goes on along the minus strand of FMWQ01000050.1, from coordinate 543,874 downwards.
AAATTTTCGGGAGGACGACATCGTGATCAGCACAAAGCCCTGCCCTAACGGACCATGCAGATCCCAAGGTTCGACTGACCTAAAGTCCTTGGTGCCGTTGAGAATCTCGAGGTTGATCGCGCGTCGTTTCTCGAGTCCACAACCGAGCTGTGGGAAGACGAGTTGATCTCGGCCGTCAGCGCCGGTCCTAGTCGAGCGTGCGGGGTGCAGTGGACGCCAGGGTGGATTCTCCGAGATCTGTACTTACGTTGTCGGTGGCGGCATCGTTCGAGTCCTCGCTGTAGACGAATGCAGACAGGATGTGAGCTACCTGCGGTGTGCGGTGGGTCACTCGGGAGCTGTCGAGTTGCTCTCGCGAACGAAGCCTGGAGGGAGGTACGCACGTGGTGATGGTGCCGTCAAAGTCGGTGAAGACGATGTAGGGCGCTTGAGCGTGGGGAAGCAAGGACGAGGATCTGGGGTAGGAGTGGAGTGGAGTAGGAGTCGGTGTCAGTGGAGTCCGGCGTGCAGGGTGTGGTGTGCAACACGGCACGTTCGCGTCGAAGGTGGATGATGACGACATGGGTACCTTCCACACTCGATGCGAGTTGAAATGTCGAGGATCTTGAGCGTGCCCGTTGCTAGGCTCGTGATTGTTACTCACGCGCTCATTTGAAAAGATGCCAGAGGTGAGCGAGTGCGAATGGGGTGACGGCGAGTGGTGGAGAGACGAAAAATCACCGAACGCGAATGGGCTCACATACAATAGGCGGTCATAGCGGGGCAGTATTACTTCGTGAGTACGGGTCAGCCCCGGTCAGACCGGTCAGACAGCCGAGCCGGCGGCGTGACTGCGGCGTAGTGCGGCGTGGCTTTCTCCTGAGGTCGCCGCTCGCGTCACACTCGCGTCGCAACCTCAACCTCCGACTCGGCCCCCTCCGATATTTTGCACACCTTAACGGCCCTCTTGATTGAGTGGTCGTCCTGCGGCCCGGACCATGTCGGCGACGACGCCTTCCAAGCCGGCACGAACGACGGCGGCGACGGCGGCCAGCGCCTTGTCGACGTCGGATACGGTCGTACTGCTGCTGCAACACATATGCCGTACCTTTTACGACACCGAGCAGTCCATCCTCGTCGACTCGCTCCGTCGCAAGTCCGTGTCAGTCATCGGTCGTGCTTCGAATCTCTCGCTGCTCCTGTCTCTCCCCCACTTGGGTCCCGTCGTGTTCCCATTCTTGCCAGCGTGGACTGACTTTCGCCGCTTTCTCGCTGCGTTTACTCCCTCCAGACTCAGCATCAGGGACGACGAGCTGGCTGGGATGATGTTGATGCAGAAAAAGGACGTCGCCGCCGTCGCCAAGCGGCTGATCGAAGACCAACTCTTGTCGAGGTGAGCTTCAGAGGTCTGGAGATCAGCCCACAAAGTCCCCCCACACGCATGCGCTACAGCATTGCCTCTCCCGTCACCTCCCCACGCCTATCAGCTTCATGCGCCGGGAAGCGATTGAAGGCACGACCAAGAGCTTCACCTACAAGCGCAAGACCGAGGCGATGCTCAAGGGCCAAAAACTCGGCCACGACGACGGCCCCAAGATGCAGAACAAGACCTACTACTACATCGACCCGTCCAAGACGACCGACAACATCAAATGGAGGCTCTACCAGGTCAGAAAGGTTTTGGACGACCAGGACAGGAATGTGCGTACTCGTCGGTCGAGGACAACAATTGGCGGTGCTAGGGGGAAAAAAACCCTGACTTTTGTTACTTTCGCGCTCTTTCTCTCTCTTTCCGTGTCCCGCCCCCTGCAGGAGCTCGACGCACAAGGCTACTTTTGCCCGCTGTGCAAGGCCGAGTACACCCACCTCGACGCCGGCGGGTTGCTCGATTTCGCTCGCAATGTCTTGGCGTGCTCGATCTGCGGTACCGAGGTCGTCGACAAGGAGACGATCGTCGTGTCCAAGAGCGCTCACGGCAACGTGCAGAAATTTATCGAGCAGACCAAGACCGTGAGCGAGCTGCTGAGGAGCATAGAAGAAGGTGTCTTGCCGAGGTCAGTCTTCTGGCTGCTTACTCGTTGTGGGTTCGTTTCAAAGTAGACGGTCACCGAGCCCTGATCACTCGTCATGGTCGCCTTGTTCTTCACGGTCCCATAGGTTCGACATTGAAGAGTGGTTGGCCGCGAAGGACGCTGATAAGGCTCGCAACGCCACCCACGGCTCCGGTGACAGCCACCGGCTCGCTCACGTGAACGTCCAGATCGCCGGCGACGAAGACGAAGAGATAGAGCGCTTGAAGCGCGAGGCTGAAAAGGAGGAAAAGCGACAACAGAACCAGTTGCCGACCTGGATCGCCAACTCGACTGTCACGGGCGAGGCGAGAGAGGCACCGATTCACCATCCTGCGCAGTCGGATGACACGAAACCTCGGCTCGGGCTCGATGCAAGATCGTCGGCGGCAGCGGAAGAAGGCCAGCCGACGCCCACGACGGCAGCCACTGTGGGCGCGGGTGTCGAGGGAGAGTCACATGCAGGGCAGGACCCAGAAGAAGACGATCTCGACGCGTACTATGCCCGCATGGTCGCTAACAATGCACCGCCACCAACAGCGACGACCACGAGTGTCGAGCAATCGCCCCTCTTCTCGCCGCTCGCGACGCCCGCGGCGCTGGAAGGTTCTGCGACCCCCGTCGCCGCGACCGACTCTCCGCTCCCGCACGCAGTCAAACGAGCTCGTGAAGACACCGACGGTTCCAACGTCGACGATCGCAGTAAAAAGTTCAGGGTCGAAGATGTCGTAAAGGGAGATGCGGATGCGGGCAGAACTGACGATAAAGGTGGAGGTGGAGGTGACGTTGCTGGTGGCGACGATCACGAGGATGACGACGACGACGATGACGACGACGAGGTCGAGGACCCTAACCCGCTCATCACCGTCGGCGATCTCCAGATCGCGTTCGACCAGATCACCGAGGCACATACGGAGGCGATGGTGAGTTTTCAAGCACTGGCTGGGGAATACATGACTCTTGAACCTGACTGACCTCGTCCCCGCGCGGCCGTTTTTCACCCATAAGACGCCGGAGGAATACACGGCAAGTCGAAAGAGCGCCCGCTTACTTTCGCAAGTACTGACACCGCGCTTTTGTACCCTTCTTAGATCTATTTTGACCACTATAGTCGACTCGGTTGATTTCAATCACTTTTTCGGCACCTGTTGTAACATAGAGCAGTTCTGCATCGACGGACGCACCTGCGAGGTTTGGGAACTCTACACAGAAACTTGACTTGAGTCAATCGTGCTGTGCGATCCACTTACAAATAAGATGTACTGGCCCATGTCGATGATCGAAAACGAAACGGAAAAAATCTCGGACCGCGGCCCCAGAGTGTGCCCTTGCTCCCGTCACCTTCGCATCGATAATTCCTGTCATCCAAGCGTATATTGCAAGCTTTGTTTCTGAGATGGAAATGTACTGCTATTGCTTCCGCTGCTATTGCTACAAGCGAGAAGAAAAACAACCTCTCGCACGAGCCAGAACACGGGAAAGAAGATGACGCGGTAACACCAAGCACGCCTCACAGCTCATTCCCTCGATCCATCCTCGAGTCAAGTCCTCAGCGTCCCGTCGTTGAAGTTGCGGCGAGCGCGTTTGAGTGCGGGCTCAATGCTGTGAAAGCTTTTAGTTCGATAAACTCCGAAGCGAGCTACACATGCGCGCGCGAAACTTATGGATCCCGTAGGGCATAACTTGCCGTATGTCTGCAAGGATCAAATCTGATTCCGCATCCATTGAAATTGTTCGCTTCTTTGGCTGTGTAGTCCAGGTGTTGTGAGGGGCTGGCAAAAAAAAAAAAAAAAAAAAAAAAAAAAAACAATTTCAATCGCTGCTGATTGAAATCAGAAGGGAGCCGTTCACGGTGCAAGATAACTTTGGTCCTTGCAGACAGACGTCGACAGATCGTCGAGAGCCAAGTCGAGATAGTCCTCATCGGCGTCGCGAGGGCCAGACCGAGCACGGGACAACGCAGCCTGTCGATGGGGAAGTGGCCAAGATCGCAGCTTACGAGCGGTGCGAGGAGGCGCGAGTGCTGCCGTACCACCTCAGAACGATTCGCTTCTGGCACCGATGGCGAGGATGAGGACTCGGGAGCAGGAGGCCGAACGCCGAGCGACAAGGGGGCAAGTTGGTGCCAACAACAGAGAGGCGCAAAAGGACAGAAAGTGGAAGCAGGGTCAGTTGACGGGCGTACACTAAAGGTGAAGACCGGACGTGTTTACGCACGCCACGACAAGTGTGGTCGGAAAGGGTTTGTGGGACACTTTAGCAAGCACCGCTGTTCTCCGACCGCTAGGTTCGACTTCGTTGCGCCTCTACCCATCGGCGTACTCCTAATTTCGTTCGCACATTCGAATGCCGTTGTACGTGCAGGCAGTCCAAATTACCGCCGGGAAAAAAGGAGTATGAGGCCCACGACGTCGATGTCATCGGGTGCGACCTTGCTCGATGTGCTTGGCAGTTCGGTACCCGAGTCACCCACCACGCAACCCCGACTCCAAGTGAGCATAAAGGCAAGGAGAGGGAAGCCACTCACAGGCGGTATGTGCCGGCCTTGAATAGGAGATCACGGGTCGCTCGACCCAAAGAGAAAACAGACCCGGCCCTTGAGTGGAGTGGAAAAACTTACGGCGGAGTCCGGGAGAGGGTCGAGAGATCCGCTCTCGCTGTGTGACATCGTGATGTGGCAGAAGCTCGAACTAAGGGCGACGATGCCCAGCGGCGCAGACAAGCCGAGGCTCCTGAAGAGTACGGCAGCCTATGAGGAGGAATGGCAAAGAAAAAGAGAGATAAAGCAGGTTCAGTATCCAGCTTTCGGGTGGGGTGGGGGGGGCAGTGAATGGGGAAGAGTTAAAGGTGACTTGTGACTTTGATTTTGATTTTGATTTTGCTTGAGGGAGGGGTACGCGGTCATCGCGCTAATCTGGGCTCCAGCCTCTCCTTCAGTCCCGCCATCTCCCCATTCATGCTCGACATTGCTCTGGCGTCACGATGAAGATTCCAGAATCTGCTGCTGAGAGTGTCGAGCGCCAGCGAAATGAAGGCGCGGATTGAGCGGCTTTTTCGACGTCGGAAGGCGAGCGCGCAGTCGAGGGAGGCCGTGCTCGATTTGAAATGCTGCGTAGGTTGAGGTCGAGGATCGACACGGCTCCCAGCACGTCACAGAGATTGAACCTAGCGGCTTACCAAGTTCGAGAACAGTTAGGGCAATTATGCCAAAGCGATTCAAGTCATCCTCCACTCCTGACAGGCTGCATGCCTGCACATGGACGCAGATTGAGTCGCCATGCCGCTGCACAAACTGGCACTTTCGCGTGGGCGCGAAATGATGCGCCAGCTTGAAGTGAGCCTCGCGCTTGCCGATCGTGGCGGGCCCGGTGTTGAACGACGCCCAGAAGAATCTCCTTTCTCTGGGTGTGGAGAGTGCTCCAGGGTGTTCCGTGTCGTCGAAGCGTCGATGGTTGATGACGCGTCGAAGTCGCGCAATGGTGTAGTTCAAGCTCAACCTTTTCCACTGATCACGCAAGGGCGCGGAGAGGAAGGGATGTTTTTGACCCGACATGCCGATTTGAGTCGCTCTGGCCAAGAGGTGATCGAGGTGATCGCCGGGCCGGACTCCATGTGCTCCAACGACACGAATGACGGGCGTTCGACGTGCGACGCTCGGAACGAACCTCTCGTCCCCCGCGGCCACGAGACTAACCATGCGTTGTCGTAGATTAGCGAGGTCGGGTTTGTTGCAAAACCATCCTGGTCGCCTTAACCAGTACACCAAAAGTGAAGGCACCTTCAAGAGATGCATGCGCCGAATCCTCTTTCAACACTCCCACTGATTCTAGCATGAATCACACATTATTGCATCCTTTGCATGTAGCACAAGGAGAGGAACTTTTTTCACCTCTTGGGACGCATCCCCCAACAATGGATTGCTACAGCGGGCGGGATCCGAACCGCAGATGTCTTGCCAACAAGAGCAGCAATTGCTCGTTAGGCTCATAACCTGTTGTGGATTTGGACTTGGAGTACCAATGAATGAATGAAGATTCGCTGTAGCTACGCGGCGTTGATAGATGACCTATTGTGAGATAGAGTATCGCCAAGGTCAATCAACTTGTAGCAGGCGAATGGGCGAGATAGATATCGAGTGTGTGTTAATGTATTACAACTAACCTATTGTGAGATAGAGTATCGCCAAGGTCAATCAACTTGTAGCAGGCGAATGGGCGAGATAGATATTGAGTGTGTGTTAAAGAAGAGGGAGAGAGTGAACGAAACCAGAGCCTTAGATAGTATCCGCGTGCAAGCCACCTCTGAGTCCAATCAAGACACCACACCGCCATCTGCCTCCATCCGGCGCCGCGCCACGCGCGCGCCAACTTCCCAATGCCACAAGTCCCTCTGGACCGCTGACCCTTTACTAATTTCCCACAACACTCCCACTGGTCAAGGCTCCAAGGGATACCATCCCCAATCCATCACGATGAAGTTCGAACAAGTTGCGAGCGAGCGGCTTGGTGAGAAGATCCGCAGTCATGGCTCCTGTCTTGCAATACTTGATTCGAATGTCGCCAATCGTAACTCGCTCGCGAATGTAGAAGTGATGCACACTGTAGTGCTTCGTCCTACCATGATGAGCCGGGTTCTGTGCGATCGCTATCACCGCCTGATTGTCCTCCCAGAGAAGTGTAGATCCAGGTTGTTGAATCTTGAGATCCGCAGCCAGGCGTCGAAGCCACATGGCCTCCTTTGCTGCCGCAGAAGCAGCCAAGATCTCGGCCTCAGTAGTCGAAGTCGCAACCATCGATTGCTGCTTACTCTGCCAAGAAATTGCTGCGCCTGCCATGATCGAGACGAACGCTCCTATCGACTTGCCAGTCAACATGTCGTCTCCCCACGAGGCATCTGAGTAGAGTTCGAACACGGTGGAACCCTCGAGGTTGTACTTGAGTCCCCAGTCAATGGTACCTTGCAAGTAGCGGATGATCCTCTTCACCGCGATCCAGTCGGCCTGGGTAGGAGCTGAAACCTTGGAAGCTGCTGCACGAACCGAAGTGACGATGTCGGGACGAGCACGATGCGCAGCATACTGCAAAGCTCCCACTGCTGACTGGTAGAGTGCAATGTCGTCGAACGGCTCCGTCGAGTGTTCCATGTTCGACCTGGGCTCCATCGGGACCTTCGCTGGGTGCTTCGATCCGTGATCTCCGCCATACGTAGCGACGAGGCTCCTGATGTACTTGGACTGGTGCACGAAGATGAACTTGGACGTGCGCAGGAATTCGAGACCGAGAAACACCTTCACAGGACCAAGTCGCTTGAGTTGGTACACCTTGTTGAAAGCTTGGATCTCCGAATCCAGAAACATCTGATCGTTCGAGGCAGCGAGTCCATCATCGACGTAGAGAGTAATGTAGACGAACATCTCCTCGACACGCTTGACGTAGAGACATGAATCGGCGTCAGATCGCGAGTAACCACAAGCGACCATGAGGTTGTTGACTGCCGAGTTCCATTCTCGAGGAGCTTGCTTCGTTCCATACATTGATTTGACAAGACGAAGGACTTGGCCAAGCTGAGGACGATCCCAACCCTTGGGATACTTCATGTAGACCATCTCCGTCATCGTTCCGTTCAGAAACGCTGAGTCGTAATCGAATTGTTCGAGGCACAGTCCTTGGGATGCAGCGATGGCGATGAGAAAGAGAATCGTCGTAGAGCGAGCAACGGGAGCGAAAGTCTCGTTGTAGTCGATGCCAGATCGCTGTGCAAAACCTTGCGCGACCAATCGAGCCTTGTAACGAATGACTTCTCCTTGAGCGTTCTCCTTACGAGCGAAAACCCACTTCGACCCGAGAGCGCGAGCACCGTGGGGAAGATCCGAGTCTGCAAGGACTTGATGACGATCCATCGCATTGAGTTCGTCCTGGATAGCTTCCTTCCACTTGTCCGCTTCGGCACTGTTCATCGCTTCTTCGTAGCTGCTGGGTACGGCCGGACGATCCGTGCTGATCATCGCATAGCCAGACATGATGGGTGGTTCGGGATCGAGTTCGGGTATCTCTGTGACGAAGAGACCTTGTTGTTCCGCGATGCGCCTTTGGCCACGAGTACGCTGATGAATCTCGTTGCCTGCGTCGATCTCCTCAAACCTGCCTGGGTTTCGACCCCTAACCGCGGGATCTCCGTATTCCCAACGAGGACGGTTCGGACGAGCAGGGGCTATCTGATCTCCAGCAACCTCATCCTGAAGTTCGTCTCCGGCGTCGTTGCCTTCCAAGACGGGACCCTCATCTTCATCTGGCCCCTCGAGCAAAGTCGTGACCTCCGGTGCACGGACCTCCTCTGGTTGTAGGTTCAAGACCGCGATGTCGCGTGTGATGATCACCTTGTGTTCCGAATCGGAGTCGACGAGCACGCGATAGTTGTACTCGTTGTCATACCCGATGAACGTTCCCCTGACTGAAGTCGGCTCGAGCTTAGAGCGTTTCGACATGGGGACTTGCGCGAAGATGGTCGATCCAAATGGACGAAAGTGCGAGACCTTGGGCTTTTTTCCGTAGAAAACTTCGTAAGCCGTCTTGCCATCCAACTTGGAGTGTAGGACCCGATTCGCGACGAACGTGGCGTACTCCATCGCATAAGACCAGTACTTCCAGGACAGCTTGGAGGCTGCAAGGACCGCACGAACGATCGCCATCAACGAGCCGTTGAAGCGTTCAACCGTTCCATTCTGTTGCGGGGTGTACGGTGCTGAGGTCTCATGGAGAATTCCTTGACTTTGGAAATCTGCGCCGATGAGCTTGTTGGTGAACTCGTTGCCAATGTCCGTGCGAACGCGCTTGATTTTGCGACCAGTCATCTTCTCGACACCTTGTCGAAATGCGATCCATACGCGAGTGACTTCTTCGGCCGACTTGGTCTTCAACGGAAACGTCCACTTCGCAGTCGAGTACTGGTCTACAATAGCCAGGTACGCCTTTCGACCTTGAAAATCGACTTGATCTTCTGCGACGAATCCGATGTCCATGAATACGCGTTGAAGGACGTCGGTGACATGGGTAACCGACTCGGAGAACTTCGATGCGCGAGATTTGGAACTGATGCAGGGCTCGCAGTCGTGGACCTTCTCGTCGGTGAGAACTAGTCCATCTACAGCGCCTGACTTGACGAGCTCCTTGAGCGAGCTCACGGCGATGTGGCCGTAGCGACGATGCCATTCCATCAAAGGCGCTCCCACTGTCGCACGAGTTGCAACATGAGCTTGGTCCTCGACAATGCGCGTAAAGTCGAGGGTGTAACCGGTACCGTTCAGCGTCTTCGCTACGGTAAGCCCTTTGATCTTGATCGTCATGACATCCCTGCCATCTTCCCATCCGCAACTAGCTCCTGATCGGTATAAAGCACGAGTCGAGACGAGGTTCACCGGAGCGCCCGGGAGATGGTAGACGTTCGAAAGTGAGAGCGAGGCCCCGCTTCTCAACTTGAACCGTACCGTACCATACGTGTCGCAATGTACTACCTGACCGCTCGCGGTTTGAACGTTCAGACTTCCATGTTGACGGTCGGTAAGCAGACTTGCGTTGCCGACGTAGTGCTGACTTGCACCGGTGTCCAGGATCCAGATCTCACTCTGGTCGTTCTGTGACACCCTATTCGCGACGTTGATGTGAAGCGAATGGCTCTCCTCGAGAGACTTGACCACCAACGCAAAAGAAGCCGACTCCTCCGAATCCGCAGATCCCTTGGAATGCTGATGTTGCTTCTTCTTCTTGTTGCTGTGGTTCTTGTTACGACCGCGTTTGGCGTTCGGATCGTACTTGGGACATTCCGGATCGATTTGGTAATGACCGGTTCCCTTGCAACCACGACAAATGCAGTTCGGATCACGCTTGACTTGCGTGCCTTCGCGAACCGCTAACGCTCCCGCGTTCTTGAGTAACTTGTCGTACTTGCCAGTGAGCTTGCGTTCACTGTACTCGTCGGTAAGTCGATTGACGGCGTAGTCAACCGAGCACTTATCGCTGAGCTTTATAGCTTGCTTGAGCATCTCGTATGAGGGAGGTAGAGCTTGAAGCATAAACGCGACGATGGCTTCATCCTTGAACTTCTGGCCGAGATCTTCGAGTTGATCGACCTTGTCCGTGATGTCCTTGAGAAACTCGCCGAGGTTGGTGTCCTCATCGTACGAAGCATTCGAAATCTCGTAGAGTAGCGTGCGAATCTTGAACGGATCGGCGTTCCCTTCGTGGTGTTGTTTCAACTTCTCCCAGATGTCTTTGGCTGAAAGCGACTTGCTCTTGACCATCTTGAGATTCGAATCGTCGAGGCACGAGATGATGATCGCGCGCGCACTACGATCCCACTTGGTGATTAGAGTCGGGACCTTGCCCTCCTCTAGACTTGGGTCGATGCCATGGAGAGTCTTCCATGCTTGCACATCCATACTCGATGGTCGGTCGGCTCCGTGTTGAAGTACACTGCTGTAGCCACGACCTTCGAGGAACGCGTCGACTCGGATCGACCACAGCTCGTAGTTATCTTTACCGAGCTTGGTGATCTTGACGTCCCCTTCATTCGATACATTGGTGGTAGTCGTCGAACTCATAACCTGTTGCAAAACCATCCTGGTCGCCTTAACCAGTACACCAAAAGTGAAGGCACCTTCAAGAGATGCATGCGCCGAATCCTCTTTCAACAGGGTTGCAACTATAGACATTAATTTGCAACATGTGCCAAATCTTGACTTTTGTGCGAGACAGAGACGATCGGCGCATCAGCGACACTGCGCGGCTGTCACTTTGTCACTCGGACGAGGTCCAGCTTGGACCATCAATTCCAGCCAGCGAGCGATAGGGTATGGTTGAAAGGTTATCACATTGCAAGGTTCTCTTCCGACCATCGAACAGCCACCAGATACCGCTCACTTGAACTCGGATCTCTTCGAACAGCGCTGTCGCTGTCTTGACTTTTTCGATCGTCGTCTACTTCCGTTGCTAGGGCATGCTGATCGCCGTCTTGAGAACAGGCGGTGTCATTCGTATATGGTCATATGGGTTGTCCCGTCCTTCATCTGATTATTGTTCCTTTTATGGTACTTGGGATTGAGCCTAGCGGCGTGTCATTATCTCCTTAGTCACTCAATCTCCCTACTTTACTAGTCTCTAATCTCTCTCCTTATTAGCTTTACGCTTCACTTTCTAGCCTTCCGCGAGTCTGTCCCTTAGTCTCTGGCCACTCTGTTCTCGTCCCTGTTCATTGGACTGAGTCGTGGTCATCATCAGCTACCACTCGAGAACATTTCTGCAATAGGCGGCAGCGAAGCTATCTCGGGCGTTGGAAGGGGGACCGAAGCAGACGTAGAGCGCTGTCGTGAACTCTCAGCCACTCGACCACCTTTTTTTTCGCGCGCAGTGTTGTGGTTTTTTTTTTTTTTTTTTTTTTTTTTTTTCTTTGCGCGCGCAAAGGAAATAAAAATAAAAATCACACAACACTATCCTTCGGGTTGGCTCGGACCGCTAGAAAAAGAGCTAAAAGAGGTTATAAAGCAACGACGGCAAGCAATTGGGTGAAAGTCAAACCCCTGCGCAGATCAAAACCCGCCGAGCACCTAACGCGGACTCCAACGGGCGGTGAGTACTGCTGCCGCTTCACGTCCCAAGAGCGGGAGCGAAGATACTCGAAAACCAGGCAAGAGCGCCTAGAGAAAGAAAAGGGGAGAATATACAAACATTCACGACTGGAAACACGGAGAACCAGGAATACTAAGACAGAGAGGAGGGGAGGAGGAGGGGAACACACCCGAGGGGCCAAGGGAGGGGGTCGAAGCCAGAGCTAGAGGTCCCCAGGGACTGACAGGCCGCAGCCAAGCCCCAGCTACTCGTCACCCCGACAGCGCCTGATGTCCTCCCTTGGCTGAGTCTCGAGTGCTGGCTGTTGAGCCGTCGGGGCCGAACGAAAACGATCCAATACAACGAAACGAGCCTCGCCTTGACGCGAGGATATTGACCAAAAAAACGAGCGACCTTTCTTCCCGATCCATGCCGTAGATCTTGACCAACGCGAACGAACGATCTATTCGACGGAATCCAACACACGGCTTAGGAATAAAAGGAGAAGTGGCTGAAGCGTAGTCAACAACCGAGCAACAGGAACGAGAAGAGGAAGGGAAGGGAAAAAAGGGGGGGAAAAGGAGGGGAGAACTTCACAAAGCCTCCAACGCAACGACGATCGACCCGGCTTGCCGATCCATCCAAGAACGAAAACCGCTACTGCACAAAGTAGAGAGAGGGAGAGGTGCGCAGCCTTCCACTGCGCAACAAGTTTCAAGACTGTCAGCTTCTGGAAGAAAAGTCGACCTCCGAAAAGGAAGGGAGGAAAGGAGGGGAGAGAGAGGAGGGGAGAAAAATGGGAAGGAAGGACTTAACTCGGTCATCACACCTCCCAATCTCGAGCCCCAGGCACAAAGCCCGCTCGAGAGAGAAAATCTCGCTCGAACGCTCTGAGCGCACTGGGAAGCGAGGGAGAGGCCATGACTTTGTCCAGCTCGAACCGCTGATGAACGCGCCAGCGGAGCAGGTGCAGCCGCTGGAAGCCGATCGCGCAGGCCAGCCGAACCCACATCCATTTCGAGGTCGTTCTCCCACGACCCCGCAAAAGGGGGAGCCCCATAGTCAGCTGCTCCGGAGTGAACGTCGACGGATCGACGTCGGTATCCTTGATGCCGAGCTTGTCAAGCAGAATGCGTAGCACCCCACCCCAGAAGCTGGTCGAGTACGCGCACTCGAAAAAGTAGTGGGACACCGTCTCGATGACCGCTGCATCGTTGCCACAGAACAGACACGTCGGCGAAGAGGCATGACCCTGAGTATGCTGCCTCTTGCGCGTCGGTGTCACGTCGTACATGAGCCGCCAGTGGGTGTCCTGCTCGACAGCAGACGCGAACCGGTCATGAAGCCATCTCCAGAAGCGCTTCCTATCGCTCTGAGAAGTCCCATCAGGGAAACACTTGACACGGTCCTCCCTCCCTGGGAACCGCACCTTGTTCACAAGCCGATGAAGCTTGCGAATCATAAAAGGTCGGGAGAGCCCAAAGAAGTTGAAGCACCGAGGACGGGGAGCCTCCTTGAGAGGTATCCGAGCAGGTCGCAACGCGGTCTTGGGCAGCAACGCTTTCGCCTTGAGCAACTGACCCACGCGCGACCACACGTGCTCGTGCTGTAGGGCGGGTTCCTTAGAGTGCTGCCAGAACCCGCGTCGATGACCAACCAGAGCCCATCCCTTCCCTTCGTCCCTCCAGTACAGGTCCGCGATCTGCGCAAACTTCGCCACCGCGTCCGCATCGTCATATGCGTGCTGGGCACCTTCAGCATAGAGTGAAGGGAGGCGAGGCGGAAGCGAGAGCAATTTGGGAAGCGTAAGGAGTTCGGACTTGATGATTGGAACTGTGACCCTGGCCGCTGCAACGACTGCCCCCCAGCGCGTCGAGTCGCGATACAGCTTCTCGACCCGAGCCGTGCTGCTGAAGAACCCCCACGGACTGAAATCGCGGGTCGCAGCGACGAGGGACCTCCAGCTCTTGCGAGCTAGGGGCGCCCAGATCGCCTCGTCCGAGCCCGCCACAGCATCCCAAAATCGAAGCGCCACCGAATGAACGATGTCGCCAATCGAAATCAAACCCAAGCCACCGTCCTCCCTGTTGAATACCATACACTCTTGCTTAGGTCGATCTCCAGCCCGCGCCCAGCCTAGCCAGCCGCGCGCCGCTCGGACCCCTTTTGGACTTAGAGATATTTCGCGCACTCGCACCGCGAGCCTCTTTAGTCTTCCCCCTAACGCTCCAAACTACTTCCTAACACTCGTACTGTGTCTCGTGTACTCACTGGTTGCCGATCCAGTCCCCTCTCGAGACACACGACTTAACAGGTTATGAGCCCGAGCTAAAGCTGCTACAACGATGCCTTCACCACCATCGTCACTTGCCACCATCATGATCGCGTTCGTCATCATCATCGCTCTGTACCACACCGTTGAAACCGCCCTCGCCCATGCGACCGGCCGTTACCACACCATGACGCAACTTGACACGTCGCACCTGGACTCGACTGTGAGCGTGACAGTCCGGCCCAGCGTGAACGTCGTCGCACTCCTAGGTCGTCTACCATTGAACCGTGAGCTCCACCTTCCAAATGACACCCTTGTACTCGACTCGGGCGCCTCCCACCACATGGTCAAGGACGCGTCTCTCTTCGACGCCTGGCACACACGGTCACACGTCGCCGTCGATGGCGCTGGTGGGTCACTCATGGCACAAGGCACCGGCTCGATCATGATACGAACGTCGAAACAACGAACGATCAAGCTCTGCAACGTCTACTACGTCCCCGACCTTCCGGCCAACCTGATCTCGGTCATGCAGCTGCGCCGCGAGCGCGTTTACACCCACTTTGGCAAGACCATCGAGCTCCGGTCACAAGGTCAACTCATAGGTGTGGCATCCCTCATTGCGAATCAACTGTCGACACTGGACGCCACCCCAATCCGCAGCACGGTGTCACCGGTCGCAGCAGCCGCCATCCCTCTCCTGACTCTGCACCAACGATTCGGCCACCTATCCCTCCCCAACCTGCGAAGGGCAGTATCGTCGGGTCAACTCCAAGGTCAAACATGGACGTACTCGGCGGCCGAATGCAAGGCCTTCTCCTGCGACACCTGCAAAGCCGCCAAAGCAACAAGGACGCCTTTCCCAACGTCGGACTCTCGCGCTTCGCAACCACTCGAACTGGTCCACTCCGACGTCCTCACTCTGCCCGAACCCGCCACCGATGGGGAACGATACGTTGTCACCTTCATCGACGATTTCTCCCGGAAGACGTGGGTCAGCGCGCTGAGGAACAAGAGTCAGGTCTTCGACACCTTCCAGCGTTGGCACGCCATGATCGAGCGCTCGACGGGCCTCAAGCTCCGCACGTTACGAACGGACAACGGCGGTGAATATACGTCCAAAGCCTTCATCGAGTACTGCTCTCTTCACGGCATTACCAGGCAACTCACGTTCCTTACACCCCGGAGCAAAACGGCCGAGCCGAACGGACGAACCGCACAATCGTCGAGGGGACGATTGCCCTGCTCCAGCACTCGGGACTGCCCATGACACTCTGGCGCGAGGCCCTCCGGTACGTTGTTGACACCAAAAACCTCAGCCCGCACAGCGCCATCGATCACAAAATCCCGGACACTATCTGGTATGGCAAACCTCCCAGCACGGCAAACCTGAGAGCATTCGGCTGCCGCGCCTGGCACACCACCCCTCGGCACAAGCGGGCAAAACTCGACCCCAAGGCCAAACCATTCATCTTCGTCGGCATCGAAAACAAAACCAAGGCCTGGACGCTGTACGACCCAGAAACAACTTCGTTCTTCCAGAGCCGCGACGTCAGATTCGATGAGAACGTCTTCCCCGCTCGAGATGCCCCGACTGGCCAACCGAAGCCTCGCGCGACGTCCACTGCTGGCGACTGGACCTTCGTTGACGCTGCACATGGCTCCCGCACTGTCCCACGTCTGTCACTCCCGCCCGTCGTGCACGAAAATCGATTTGCCGCACTTGAGACCGACGCGAGCGACGACGCAACAATCGAAATGTCCGATGATGGTTTTGATACCCCGTCCGACATGTCCATGGCTCAGTTCTCGCTGTCACCCCCCGCGTCGGACGTGACCGATGACTCGGCCGACCCCATCGACTTCCTGTCATGCCCGTCTCGCGCCGCTGCCTTTGCCGCCACCACTGCAGATTCACCGGTCGTCGAACTCGAAGGGCCAACCGAGGACCCCCAGAATTGGTCGCAGGCGGTCAAGTCAGGTAAAGAGGAGATCTGGAGGCAAGCAGCAGCCGACGAGTTTCACTCCCTTACCACCGAGTACAAATGCTTCACCCCTGTTGACTCCTCCTCACTGCCCCCTGGCGCCAAAGTCCTCGGATCCAGGTTCATCTTCCGCACCAAACGCGACCAACTTGGCAAGATCACTTCGCACAAGGGCCGGCTCGTTGCACAGGGATTCTCCCAGCGCCCAGGTATCGATTACGACGAGACTTTTGCCCCTGTTGCCAAGTTCACCTCCATCCGAGCTCTCATCGCCCTGGCCGCCGCCAAGAAACTCCACGTCCATCAGGCCGACGTTGACAAGGCGTACCTCCACGGCGAGCTGAAGGAAGACCTCTACATGCGCGTCCCACAAGGTGTTGACATGCCCGGTAAAGTCCTCAAGCTCCATCGATCGATCTACGGCCTCAAGCAGGCCGGCCGAGTCTGGAACGAGCACATTGACTTGACGCTGAAAAGCCTCCACTACCGCGCCACAGCCAAGGACCACTGCGTGTACGTACGACGCGACGGCGACCACTACCACTACATCGCCCTCTACGTCGACGACTTGCTGATGGTCAGCCCCTCGGAGGACGAGATTGAGCGCATCCTCAACGGCCTGGAGCAAAAATACGGCATCAAGCGACTTGGCCCAGCCCAGTACATCTTGGGGATCCAGATCAAGCGACAGGCCGACAAGTCCATCATCCTGTCGCAAGAGGCGTACATCACGAGCATCCTCCGCAGATTTGGCATGTCAGACAGCAGCCCCGCCTCCACGCCCATGGCCCCGAACCGACAGCTCGAACATTCGCTCGCGGAAACATCCAAAACTGCTCGGACACGCTACATGCAGGCTATTGGATGCCTCCTGTACGCCGCCACCGGTACTCGCCCGGACATTTCCTACGCTGTCGGATACCTCGCACGCTTCTCTGCCAGTCCCACACCCGAACACTGGACGGCCATCAAGACCGTATTTCGGTACTTACGTGGAACCGCACGTCTAGGCCTGCACTACAGCTCTGAACAAGGCAAGTTCTCAGGCTTCACCGGTTACTCTGATGCAGACTGGGGAACCTGCACCACATCGTCACGGTCGACCATGGGGTACAGCTTCCACCTGGCCGGATCTGTCATCTCTTGGTCCTCCAAAGTGCAAAACCGTGTGGCCGACTCCACCACAGACGCCGAGTACCTCGCCCTCTCACACGCCTCCAAGGAAGCTGGTCACCTGCAAGAACTGCTTATGGAACTGGGCATCGACACACGAGCTCCCGTCCAGCTGTACGGCGACAACCAAGGTGCTATTGCTCTCGCCAAGAACCCCACCCTTCACCACCGGTCCCGTCACATTCGCATTCGTGAGCACTTTGTACGCGACCAGGTCAGGCTGGGCACCATCCAAGTCGACTATGTGGACACGAAAACCATGGTCGCCGACATCTTCACCAAGGCACTTGGACCCTTGGTGTTCAAGGTACATCGTGACAACCTGGGTCTTCGAGGCTAAGTAAGCTTCGAGCGAGGGGGGGTGTTGAATTCCATACACTCTTGCTTAGGTCGATCTCCAGCCCGCGCCCAGCCTAGCCAGCCGCGCGCCGCTCGGACCCCTTTTGGACTTAGAGATATTTCGCGCACTCGCACCGCGAGCCTCTTTAGTCTTCCCCCTAACGCTCCAAACTACTTCCTAACACTCGTACTGTGTCTCGTGTACTCACTGGTTGCCGATCCAGGTTAGTTGTAATCCTAACGCTCCAAACTACTTCCTAACACTCGTACTGTGTCTCGTGTACTCACTGGTTGCCGATCCAGTCCCCTCTCGAGACACACGACTTAACACTCCCGAGCCTGGAACACGAAATCGCGAGCGACGGTATTTCGCCCTGCTCCTCCCCAGACAAAGTCCGTAAGTGCCGTCTCCGCCGCCTTAATGAACCATTGAGGCGGTATGTCGAAGGACAGCACGTGGAGGACCGTCGAGATGATGTGAGCGTTGGCATAGAAAACCTTCCCACTCGGCGAAAGTGTCCGGTCTCGAGCGGCGCGGGCCTTGGCCTTGATCCTGTCAAGAACATGGGTCCAAAACAGTTTCGAGTCACCGTGGCGAAAGAAGGCATAGCCGCACCACTTGAAGCTCTCCCCCTCCTGCACCGTTGGCAGCGCCTGCGCAGTCTCGTCCCGAAGCCAGTTCGGTCCGAGTGGTAGCACCAGCGTCTTGTCCATGTTGGTCTTCCCGTTGGTAGCCTCGTACCACGTCTGCGACAGCGTTTGCAGCTTCGACAATGCCGCCGGTGACTCCACCACCACCACAGCATCGTCGGCAAACACCAGATGCGTAAGCTGCGCACGCGGCCCCCCTGGCCACACCTTCTGCAGGTCGAGCGCGATCCCGCGCCGAACGAGGGCGTCGAGGAAGGGCTGGAACGTGATGTTCCAAACCGGGCACGAGAGGGGATCCCCCTGACCGAGACCACACAGCAACCGCACCAAGTCCGTGGGGAACCCATTGACAAGGTAGCGCACCCCCAGAGTCTCGGGATCGTAGAGAGCGCGCAGTAGCGAGATGAAACGCTCACCGAACCCAAAGGCCTCAAAGACCTCGAAGATCCAGGCGTGATCGACCCGATCGTACGCGCTCTGCTGATCCAAAGACAAGAGGGCGCCCTCGGGGAAAACATCAGTGCCTAGCGACTTGAGTTTTTCGAGAAGGAGAGTGAGATGACTTCCCGCGTCCGCTGAACGTCTTGATGGCATGAAACCGTGTTGCGCCGGCGGCAAAAGCTCGCCGAGCACCCCATTGAGTCGCGCCACCAAGACCTTGCTGAGGACCTTGTAGGTCGTCTCGCGCAATGTGATCGGTCGGTATGCCCCCAGTGATTTCAGATTGGCCCCCGGTTTATTCTTGGGCAAGAGCCGCACCAGCCCCTCTGCCAAGGACGCCGTCATTTTGCCGCCCTCCCAAATCGAGTTGAACAAGTCCAACAGCTTGGGAGCAAAGTAGGTTGGCAGCGCCTTGAAGAGCTCGTACGGAATGCCCGAGGGCCCCGGTGATCGCCCCGAATCCGTCTTCTTCAACGCCGCTTCAACCTCGAGGAGGGTGAAGGGCTCGTCAAGCGCCACTCTCGCTTGACGAGGCAGCCGACGACCGAACGTAGGGTCCGAGCGGTCGTCATCGTAGCATTTCGCTGCGCGAATAGGGTCGAGCAGGGACCGGCGTGCGTTCGTCGGGTCGCCACGAGCTGGGTCCGGCGTGAAGAGCGACTGCGCGTGCCGTGAAGCAATACCCAGCACCTCCTGCATGTCAACGGTCTCGGTGCCATCCACATCCTCCAGCGAGACGATGCTCGTCTGGCGACTCCGGCGGTTGAGGTGCGTGCGAATGCTTGCCGATTGACCTTCCCTCGAGTCGACTGACGGCACATGCGCACGAATGCGCAGCCACTGAGCCTCCTTTACCGCCAACTGGTCCAACCGCGACTTGGCAAGAGCATACACATCGCGCTCGGCCTCATTCATGTGCTCACCGCGTGCCTCCAAAGCCTCCATGACGGATTGGCTCTCGGCCCGCAGTCGGCGCATGTCGGCACGAGTCGAGCGGTATCGTGCATGGCCAGCGACTGCAACCGCCCGCAGAGCGGCGTCATAGACGTCGCCGAGCGGAGCGGTCCCCTCGAGCCTTTGATAGACCTCGTCGACGACCCCGGGAATCGATGCGACAAAGTCTTGATCGTCAAAGACCATTGGGTTGAGCCTCGAAATGAAATCGCTCGTGGAGGGAAGAGAAAGGGGGGGTTCGGCATCAGCGTTCGATGTAGGCAAAGCGAAAGTCGCAACTACAGGTCTGTGGTCCGAACAGGGCGCATCGAAGAGCGTAGAAGCGCTCAACAACCGGTTCGCCCAACTGCATTGGACAAGAATATAGTCGATCCGCGACCACGAGCAAATCTTTCGCTTTTCCCCTCTACCACGGTAGTGAGGACGAGTGAATGCAGGGGTGCAAGGATGGGCATGTCGGACCGTGTCGAGTGCCTTGAACGCGATCTTTGACAGCAAGGTCTGCCAGTGCGATACAGGAGTCCAAGCGCGATCGGTGATGGACACTCGGTCGACCGATACATCCGGACAATCGTTGAGATCGCCGGCCAAGATCCGAAGAGTCTTGGGTCTCGGGGCGTTGAAGTGCAGAAGCCCGAAAAAGTCGCGACGATCGTCCTCCTGCACCGGCGCGTACATGTTGATGATCTCGACATCGAGCTCCTCAAGACGAAACACCGAGCGCAGAATCCGACCGTCGAAACGAGGAGCTCCTGCAAAGACGACCGGGGTAGAGGAAAGGAGATGGCCCGCCAAAGGTGAGCCATCGGGTATGAGGGTAAGGACATGAGGAGTGAAACGAATACAAGCCCCCGGCCAAGCACTCTCGAAGCCTTCGCGCGACGCGTTGTAGCTGAGGTGGTGCTCTTGCAGGAGGATGGCCGCAGGGGCCGGCCGAAGGGTTTTGAGATAACGGATGATTTTGACTTGGTTGACTGCGTTCTTCATCGATCGGACGTTGAACGTCAACACGGTGAGTGACTCAATCATGATTAAATCAGTTCAGCGCCGCCCCCCTCGAATTCGGTCACCTCGGACCTGTAACCCCCTGAACTGTTGCCCCCTGAGCCATCACCCCCTGATGCACCGAGGATCATGGCGGATCCCGCCCGGGTGACACGTCGGTTGCCGGGTGCCGAGCTCGAACGAAGGCGTCGAGGACTCGTCGAGGCTATCGAGGTTGTCGAGGTTGCCGATGATCCCGACGTGCCACCGGACAAAGGCGAAGGAGAGGTCGGGGTCGAAACGGGCGCCGCCGTCGTCGTCTGCGTCTCCTTTGTTGAGCCCAGGGTCGCACGCGTCGACGTCTCTTCCCCAGTGTCGCCGCCCTCCGGTTCGGTCGAAACGACCGACTCGTCGTCGCCGTCGTTCGCGTCGTCCTTGTTGGCGGTTACTGCACCTGCGGGGTTAGCACGAGGTCCCAGCTGGATCATGTTCGCGCCAGAGACACGAGAGTTCAATGCGGCAGGCCCACCGTGCTTCCCATTCTTTCCAGCAACTCGGAAGCCGGTGGTCGAAGTCGAAGTCGAAGTCGAGGTCGAGCCCCCCGGAACAGGGGCGGCGGTGGCCGGAGTCGAAACCGGCTTCCTGCAAGCGCCCCACTGGTGTCCGGCGCGATCGCACACCGCGCAGTAGTGCGTCTCGAATTCGTGTCGCAAGCCGTACTTGGCGCCCAGGATCTCGATCTCTTGTGGCAAAGCGGCGTTGAGCGCACCCTTCTGCGTCTCGATGGAGCCTTGGAAAAGATCAGCATGTAAGCGAAGGTACGCGCAGTGGAACCCGTCTTCGGTCATGGCCATCGGATCGCCATTCGGATCGACCGCGAGGCCCCGCTGTAATTGCATCAGGGTATAACCTTGCGTGCGACCTGCGCGGCCGAACGAAAGGGTGATAGCATCATCGAGAGATTTTCGGAGCACGGAAGCGGGGATCGCGCTGGAGGAGGAGGGCAAGGTGAATCGCACCTGCACGACGTGGTTAAGGGGAGAGGCGCTGGGGAGCTCGGTAACCATCTCCTTGCCGTGGTAGGGGAATGGGCCCGCTGAAGCGGCTTCAAGACAAGCTTGCTCGGATTCGAATACAAGCTCGTACATGTGACGAGCGATCGGGAACCTCTTCGTGGCTTTCGTCACAATCGGGTTCAGCTTCACGCATTTCGAGAAAAGCTTCTCGACCTCGGGGTCAAGCACGACGCCCTCGGGCCGCGCGAACATGAACGGCGTCTCGGCCAATCCAAAGTGCTTGCGCAGCACGGTCTGTACAGGACCTCTGGGTGATCCAGGACCATCCATAATGACTTGAATCACATTGGAGGCCGGGGCTGCGTCGTTTCGCACCGCTCTTTGGGCGGCTCGTGCGAGCGCTGGCGCCTGCGAAGGCGGGGTCGAGGCGTCGTGCATCAGGACCATCAGTCGGCGGGTCGACTTGCTGGAGGGAACAATCCCGAGCACTTGGAAGGTCTTCTTCATCAGTTTTTATTTTATTTTACTGGGGCTCATAAATTGCAATCCTTCGGGTTGGCTGGGACCGCTAGAAAAAGAGCTAAAAGAGGTTATAAAGCAACGACGGCAAGCAATTGGGTGAAAGTCAAACCCCTGCGCGCAAAGAGCGCTGCGCAGATCAAAACCCGCCGAGCACCTAACGCGGACTCCAACGGGCGGTGAGTACTGCTGCCGCTTCACGTCCCAAGAGCGGGAGCGAAGATACTCGAAAACCAGGCAAGAGCGCCTAGAGAAAGAAAAGGGGAGAATATACAAACATTCACGACTGGAAACACGGAGAACCAGGAATACTAAGACAGAGAGGAGGGGAGGAGGAGGGGAACACACCCGAGGGGCCAAGGGAGGGGGTCGAAGCCAGAGCTAGAGGTCCCCAGGGACTGACAGGCCGCAGCCAAGCCCCAGCTACTCGTCACCCCGACAGCGCCTGATGTCCTCCCTTGGCTGAGTCTCGAGTGCTGGCTGTTGAGCCGTCGGGGCCGAACGAAAACGATCCAATACAACGAAACGAGCCTCGCCTTGACGCGAGGATATTGACCAAAAAAACGAGCGACCTTTCTTCCCGATCCATGCCGTAGATCTTGACCAACGCGAACGAACGATCTATTCGACGGAATCCAACACACGGCTTAGGAATAAAAGGAGAAGTGGCTGAAGCGTAGTCAACAACCGAGCAACAGGAACGAGATGAGGAAGAGAAGGGAGAAAGGGGGGGAAAGAGAGGGGAGAACTTCACAAAGCCTCCAACGCAACGACGATCGACCCGGCTTGCCGATCCATCCAAGAACGAAAACCGCTACTGCACAAAGTAGAGAGAGGGAGAGGTGCGCAACAAGTTTCAAGACAGATTTTTTTTTTTGTAGAAAACGTTCATCATATTGCCCCCAATTCCTGTTCCCCCTGTTTCGGCCTACGGAAAAACTAGATGGAAGACTACGATGATAACACAAACCGCCCGCAAAAGTGCGAGAAACGAGCCAAGTCCACCAATCCGAGATTCGGATTCAAATGCCCTAGCCAAGCGGTTGCTCCCCCCCAGGAGACGAATGAGAGAGAGAAAGAGAGATGAAGAGAAAGAGAAAGAGAAAGAAAAGAAATGTACTAACGACAGAAGGCCCACCCCACAGCCACTTCCCACTCGGTCGAGACGAAGACAAGAGCACGACTGCGCAACCACCACGACCCTCGACGCTCCAAGTCTCTGCTCAGGCACAACAAGACGCGGTGAAGGTCCCTCAAAACCTCCCCCTCGGCAGTCCCTGGCCCCTCAAAGCCGACTTTCTGCCTGTGTCCGCTGATCCCTCCCTTGACTCAGAACCCCGAAGCCGAAGAGCGCGAGCCACACCGAGTCGACGCCAAATCGCGAGATGGTCCATGATCCGCAACGGTGAACCTGTAACAAAAGAAAGAGGAAAGCGAGCTATTTAGTGTACAGTAGGAGAAAATGATGTCACGAGAATTTGGTGTGTGTGTGTGTGGTGGTGGGGGGAAAGTCGAACCCAGCCTCTACTGCCCTCTCCTCCCCCAAGCTCCTCCCGCCCTCAGCTTCAACCTCTCCTCCAAGATGATCCTCCTCCTCCCAACACCCTCCAGCCTCGTCCCCCAATTCTGCATCCCCCACCTCCCGCTGCTGATCATCTCCAAGACCAGCCCGGTCAATATTTCGATCGTCCTCCCCGCTCCTTCCTGATCGCGCAGACTGGCCTTGAGCTTCGGAAGTCCGAACATGCGTTGAACGGCCGTGTAATGCGTGTTGTCGATCGTGTCGAGCCCCAGTGCTTCGCAGAGCACGCCCCTTGCCGCGATCCAAACGTTCCTAGAGTCAACGCAGTCGAAGAAGTAGTGCTCCCGATCGTCCTTGGGCGCTCCACAGACGAGGCACGCGGGCGAGTCGTCGTGCTTTTGATGAAACTGCAGACTCCGAGTCGGGGTGAAGTTCCTGACGAGCTTGAACCACACCTCGCGTTCCCTCGCCGTCAATGCCTTCGAGTTGACCCCCTTCCAGAATCCCTTGAGATCGTCGGGCTGCAGCGAGTCCCTGAAACCGATCGTGTCGGTGAAGGCCTTTGCATTCAAGACTCGGCGGACGCGACGGATGGTGTATGGCCGATCCATGCTGAGCAAGTTGTATTGTGTTGATTGGTCTGGGAGAGCCGGTCTCGGAAGGCGCTGCGGCGGGTCGATCGGATGGGGCAGGATCGACTCGAGCGGCGTGGTGGGGCGGACTCGGGGAGGCCCGTTGATTCGTACTGCCGCCACCGGTTGAGCTATTGGTGTGAACCTCAATCGATTGATCGCATGTCGGTACCATGCCACGATGTGCTCTCGTTGTGGGCGGCCCCGTTGATCGTATTCGCTGTTGCTGACGACCACATCCGTCGGCGGCGTCCAGAGATGAAAGCCCCCGCCCGGGTACAGCTCGCGTCGAAACAGGTCCGCTACCTTGGCGTAAATGGCAAACGCAGCATAGTCGGCGTCGTAGGGTGGTCGCGACACAGCTGGTGCTCCCGGTAGGTAGTGAAGGGTGTGCAACTTGATCGGAAGAGCGAGAAGGTTCGCGAGCGTCAACGTCCTCGGCTTGACTTGCGCATTGTGCGTCGATGGTACCTTCAGCACGGCCTGCCATCTTGGGTGTAGATCGGTTCGGATCGGAGTGTAGTCGCAAGGCCACGCATCGGTTGCCAAGTCAAAGTCGGGGGCGGGATGGGCTCGTACAATCGCCGCGCGCGCAAGTCCCTGCCAGATCGCATCCGAACCGCCAAGAAGCACGTCCCAGACGCGTGCCGCAACCGAGTCGACGACGTCCTGCATCCGCATGACCCCAAGACCCCCCTTGAACCTCGGTGTGAAGACGACGTCCTTGCCATAGCACGACCTCCTCTTGCCGCCGCGGACAAAGTCGGCGAGAATGCGATCAAGCTCCTTGACGACCTCGAGCGGTGGGATGTCGGCGGAGAGGATGTGCAGAATCTTGGGAATGGCGTATCGGTTGACGTAGAACGCTCGGGTGTGGTGTGTGAGCCCTCGGTCCCGTGCCGAATCGAGCACCGCTTCGAGCCGTGCGACGAGATTCACGTTGGCGAGTTCGGTGTTGCCGGTGGGGTCGAAAGATAGGCCGATCCACTCGAGCGACTCGCCCTCGGCCTTGACGACGAGCGGACGATCGCCAGCCTCCCAGCGACACCCGATGGGTAGTACGACGGTCTTGTCGGTGTTGAGCCGGCCATTGGTTGCGAGCCTCCAGTCGAGCGCCAGGTCGTCGAGCAAGTTGAGTGACTCCGAGCCCGCGACGGCGACGACGACGTCATCGGCAAACGCAAGGGATGTAATGGCGCGGCTCTGTGGGTAGGGGTGAATGGTAGGAAGCGAGAGGTTCAGCGCGATGCCTCGACGGTGCAGAGCATCCAGGAACGGCTGGAACACGACATCCCAGACCGACGACGACGCCGGGTCCCCTTGGCCGAGCCCACACGTCAGCCGCACCGGCGGAGTCAAGAAGCCGTTGATGATATATCGCGCCGTGGTTGAGTCACCCGAGTAGAGCATCCTCAGAACGCGTTGGAAGGCGGCAGGAGCGCCGAGAGCGTCGAAGATGGCGAAGATCCATTCGTGCTCGACGAGGTCGTAAGCCGACGATTGGTCAAGAGACAAGAGCGCCGCGTCAGGGAACTCGGTGCCGCGCGCGCCCAGCTCTTCGATCAAGAGTCGCAGGTGGAATGACGCGTCCGCCGATCGGCGGCCCTTGACGAAGCCGTGCTGTTGCGGTGGGAGCAGGTCCGGCAGCACGTGGTTGAGTCGCGCAACGTAGACCTTGGTGAAGAGCTTGTAGTCGCACTCGCGCAAGGTGATGGGCCGGTACGACGAGAGCTCGGCGCGATCGGCCCCGATCTTGTGGTGCTTGAAGAGCAGGCGAGCGAGTCCTTGCCCCTGCTTCGGTGAAAGCGAGCCGCGCTCGGTCATCGCGTTGAAGGCCCTGCTCAGCGCCTTGGCCCACGCCCGCGGCGCTGTGTGATAGAGCTCGTAGGGCACGCCAGATGGACCCGGCGATCGACCGGGGTGTGTTGTTGCGATTGCGGCTACGACCTCGTCCTCGGTGATGGGTTGCTGCAGCAGCTCGATGTGCGCTTCCGAGAGTCGTCGCAGAAAGAGCGGGTCCGAGCTCGGGTCATCGCAAGTGCGCGCCGACCTGATCGGCGCCAAGAAATCGTCCCTAAGTCGCTCGACGTGGTCCCGATCGCGCGGCTCGAGATCGTAGAGGCGCTGAAAGTGCGCCTGTGTGTGGTCAAGCGCGACGTCAATGTCATGTGTCAGCTCTCCGTTGGGCAATCGCAGTGCTGTGATCTTGGAATCCGAACTCCGTGCCGCGAGCTTGGCGTGGACCGGCCGCGACAGTCGTTCCTCGGTAGCGATTTCGGGTACGTGGGCTCGGATCCGAAGTTGGCGCGCGCGCTCGTTGACCGCTCGCCTAAGTTCCTCCGTCGTCCGCGTCCATTCGGCCGTCTCCTCGTCCCCCATCACCGGCAACGCCTCCAGATCCTGCACCCTTCCCACCAAGACCGCCATCCGCTCCACCCGCTCCCGATGCTCCCTCCTCGCCAGCTCCCGACCCTCCTTCGCGCAGTTCCCCAGCACCACCTCGAGCTCCCCCACCGGTTCCTCCCCACTCGCTCCTTCCAACCATCCTTCCAACATCCCCTGGAACTCCGCCGTCTTGAAGGTCGCCGCGTTGATACGATGTAATTGGTTTGATGTCGTTGGTAAACTATTGTTGGGTTGAGCCGCGTCTCCTCGCTCGTCCGAGAGAACTAGGACGATCGAGACCGGTCGGTGATCCGAAAGGTCCTTGGGGTGGTCGTAGATCGTCGAGGCTTGGACGAGTCGCTTTTGGTGGGTGCGCTGCAGAAGGAAGTAGTCAAGTCGTGAAAAGGACTTTGGTCGCTTGCGGACGATGTTGGGTCGAGTGAAAGATGGTGTGAGCGGGTGTTTGAATCGTATGCAGTCGGTGTAGGGCGAGTCGAGCTTGCCGATCAGGATCGGCCAGTGATGGCCGTGCCGACCTTGGTTCCGCCGATCGATCGCCGGCAGCGGGCAGTCGTTGAGATCGCCGCCGAGGAGTCGAAGGTGGGTGCTCTGCGTCCTGTGGAAATGTAGTTTGTCAAAGAATGTGAGTCGTTGTTTTGTATCGACTGGTGCGTAAATGTTGTTGATCTCGAGTATCCGGATGTCGCCTCGAAGTCGAAAGGAGGTGACCAGGATTCGTCCGTCGAGTGCCGAGTGGGTGCGCAAAATCTCGGCGTCGATCAGGGGCGAGTCGGCGGGGATCAGAGTCAGACAGTGTTTGCTGATGAAGACCTTGCCCTCGTACTCGTCCTTGATACATTGCCAGAGTTCCGGTTTGATGAAGTGTTCTTGTAGTAGAATGGCGGATGCTTTGAATGTTGATAAATAGGTGTAAATGTTGCGTCGCTTTTCCGGGATCCCCATGCACCTCCTCACGTTCCAGCTGGTGATGGTGTGCTTGATCATTATTGGATAGACGATGTAGACGTGCTCTTGGCGGTAGTGTCGTCCTCAAAGAGTGGGAATTCGGGGAGAATGTCATCCTCGGGCTCGTGGTCGGACCAGCGCTTCTCCTCCTCCACCCCTTTACCCTTCTCCGCTTTCGCCTTGGCCCCCTCGACCTGCATCGCCGCCGCCGCCGACATCGACCTCGTCACCCTCTTCCCCTGACCCGCTACCTCCTTTCCTGCTCGACCTTTGACCCTGTTCAGAACGCGCTTGATATCGACCGGGTCGTCGCTCGGATCGCTGAGATCGGCCACCGTTTGCGACCTCTTCATCTTCTTGTTCGACCCGGAGCCGGTGCCACGAATGTTGATGAATCGCAGTTGTCCATCTTCCTGACCCCACTCTGCAAATTGGTGGCGAACGAGCGGTTCCTCCGCGTCGAGTTGGGCGTTGATGATCGCCTCCTTTTCTGCTTGGACACGTGCAGCAGCTTCGGCGTTAGCTCGGTCCCACTCCGCACCCTCGCGCAGCGACTTTGCCAACGTCTCAGGAGATAGTGGAGGCCACGAGGGACTCCGAGGAGTCGACTCGCGGGAAACCGTGGTGATCGTCGTTTGGTCGTCGTCGATGATCATGATGCTGTCGTCCTGTACCCCCTGTTCCTGCTCGACCTCTTCTTCCACCTCCGTCTCCGTCCCTTCGTCCTCCTCCTCTGCTCCATCTTTCATCACGTCATCCCCATCGTTTCCTTCGTCCTCCCTTTGTTCGCTTCCCTCCGAGCTGTCGTCCTGTTCGTCCTCGTCGTCGTCCTTGTCGTCGTCCTTGTCGTCGCCTCCCGCCTTGTCGATGCCCGCTCCGGCGTTCCCATCCGAGTCCGAATCCTCGTCGTCCGCCTTGGCGCCCGTATCCTCTTCTCCTTCTTCGACCTGCTCCTTTTCCTCGCCCTCCTTTCCTGCATCCTCCTCCTCGACGTCATCCTCCTGTCCTCCTTCGACCTCGAGCCCCGCAAATCGGTTCCGCGATTCGAGTTGGTCGGTTCCGAGGGCGCGGCTAGGGGCCACAACCTCGGAAGCGTCGTTGTCGGTGTTGTTGGTGTTGGTGGTGTCGTTGTTGTTGTTGTTGGTGTTGGTTGGGTTGTTGTGGTACTTGTTGTGCCTTCCGGTGTTGTTGTTCGCTTCCTTCTGCCTCCTCTCCTGTTCCAGCGCGCAGGTCTCCACATGCCCCACAAAGTGGCACCGAGCACAGGCCGCTTCTCGTTCGTAGTCGTGACGAACCGCCGTATGCATGTTGCCTCTAGTGGCTAGAGAGACCTTCGACGGTAGGAGCTCCTTCAGCGTGTTGTTAGGGGCTTTGAAAAGGGCGTCGTCGTCGAAGCGGATAAAGGCCGAAAACTCGCCGGCCAAGTGCGCATAGGCCGAGTCGTTATCGACGTGGATCACGCGCAAGACTTGTACCAGCTCGCAACGGTGTCCCTTGGCTGTGATTTTGGTGACAATTGATTTAAAAGAGTCAACAATGGCATCCCTGGATGGGACCGCTGCGACACCGACGTTGATACGCAGCTCGACCATGTTGTGGTAGAAGTGGTGGGCCTTTGCGAAGTGAGCCTTTGCAGAGTGCCAAGTAAGCGCCAGTGGGGCCGTAAGCGCCGAGTCACGTGCCTTCGCCGAAACGAATCCCACGGAGATACGGTGGTTGACCACACCGGCCCTGACGAAAGACGAGTGTTGGATACCCCTAATCTGGGGCGCAAACGCCGCAAGGTGCTCGGGAAGGGTGACCTCGGCGTCGAAGCACAGGGGCGATTGCGGGAGAGCAGTCTCGTGACGCAACCGAGCAGATCGGCCTTGTCCGCGGGAGAGGCCTTCGAGGCGCCTTGGACGGTCAAAGTGACGTCGAGAGCAAAGTCGAAGATGTTTCGAATGGATCGATTGGCGTTGAGAGCCGAATACTTGAGCGATGTAGCGGTAGCGACAGGGTACTCGTCGGTGGCGAAGGTGGCTTGCAACCACCGGTCGGTGCGATTGCCCGGTACAGCACCCATGACTTCGAACATTTGGGTCAAAGCCTTGGCACGGTGTTGTTGTTGGGTCTGCTGCTCGGGAGTCTGCTTGGTCTTTTGAATCGCGGCGGTGGCGTAGGTCGCGGCGGCGATAGGGACTTGCGTCTCCTTTGTCCCAATCGGGACGCTCGTCGCCGCGGACGCCGATGGTGGGGGTGGGCCGGTCTCGCCGGTCTCCATGCTAATGTAGGCTGATGTATCACTTGTAGCTTCGAAGGTGGTGGGTGGCGCGATTTCGAAAGTGAAAGTGAAAGTGAAAGTGAAAGTGAGTTTTTTTTTTTTGTAGAAAACGTTCATCATATTGCCCCCAATTCCTGTTCCCCCTGTTTCGGCCTACGGAAAAACTAGATGGAAGACTACGATGATAACACAAACCGCCCGCAAAAGTGCGAGAAACGAGCCAAGTCCACCAATCCGAGATTCGGATTCAAATGCCCTAGCCAAGCGGTTGCTCCCCCCCAGGAGACGAATGAGAGAGAGAAAGAGAGATGAAGAGAAAGAGAAAGAGAAAGAAAAGAAATGTACTAACGACAGAGGGCCCACCCCACAGCCACTTCCCACTCGGTCGAGACGAAGACAAGAGCACGACTGCGCAACCACCACGACCCTCGACGCTCCAAGTCTCTGCTCAGTCACAACAAGACGCGGTGAAGGTCCCTCAAAACCTCCCCCTCGGCAGTCCCTGGCCCCTCAAAGCCGACTTTCTGCCTGTGTCCGCTGATCCCTCCCTTGACTCAGAACCCCGAAGCCGAAGAGCGCGAGCCACACCGAGTCGACGCCAAATCGCGAGATGGTCCATGATCCGCAACGGTGAACCTGTAACAAAAGAAAGAGGAAAGCGAGCTATTTAGTGTACAGTAGGAGAAAATGATGTCACGAGAATTTGGTGTGTGTGTGTGTGGTGGTGGGGGGAAAGTCGAACCCAGCCTCTACTGCCTTCTCCTCCCCCAAGCTCCTCCCGCCCTCAGCTTCAACCTCTCCTCCAAGATTATCCTCCTCCTCCCAACACCCTCCATCCTCGTCCCCCACTTCTGCATCCCCCACCTCCCGCTGCTGATCATCTCCAAGACCAGCCCGGTGAATATTTCGATCGTCCTTCCCGCTCCTTCTTGATCGCGCAGACTGGCCTTGAGCTTCGGAAGTCCGAACATGCGTTGAACGGCCGTGTAATGCGTGTTGTCGATCGTGTCGAGCCCCAGTGCGTCGCAGAGCACGCCCCTTGCCGCGATCCAAACGTTCCTAGAGTCAACGCAGTCGAAGAAGTAGTGCTCCCGATCGTCCTTGGGCGCTCCACAGACGAGGCACGCGGGCGAGTCGTCGTGCTTTTGATGAAACTGCAGACTCCGAGTCGGGGTGAAGTTCCTGACGAGCTTGAACCACACCTCGCGTTCCCTCGCCGTCAATGCCTTCGAGTTGACCCCCTTCCAGAATCCCTTGAGATCGTCGGGCTGCAGCGAGTCCCTGAAACCGATCGTGTCGGTGAAGGCCTTTGCATTCAAGACTCGGCGGACGCGACGGATGGTGTATGGCCGATCCATGCTGAGCAAGTTGTATTGTGTTGATTGGTCTGGGAGAGCCGGTCTCGGAAGGCGCTGCGGCGGGTCGATCGGATGGGGCAGGATCGACTCGAGCGGCGTGGTGGGGCGGACTCGGGGAGGCCCGTTGATTCGTACTGCCGCCACCGGTTGAGCTATTGGTGTGAACCTCAATCGATTGATCGCATGTCGGTACCATGCCACGATGTGCTCTCGTTGTGGGCGGCCCCGTTGATCGTATTCGCTGTTGCTGACGACCACATCCGTCGGCGGCGTCCAGAGATGAAAGCCCCCGCCCGGGTACAGCTCGCGTCGAAACAGGTCCGCTACCTTGGCGTAAATGGCAAACGCAGCATAGTCGGCGTCGTAGGGTGGTCGCGACACAGCTGGTGCTCCCGGTAGGTAGTGAAGGGTGTGCAACTTGATCGGAAGAGCGAGAAGGTTCGCGAGCGTCAACGTCCTCGGCTTGACTTGCGCATTGTGCGTCGATGGTACCTTCAGCACGGCCTGCCATCTTGGGTGTAGATCGGTTCGGATCGGAGTGTAGTCGCAAGGCCACGCATCGGTTGCCAAGTCAAAGTCGGGGGCGGGATGGGCTCGTACAATCGCCGCGCGCGCAAGTCCCTGCCAGATCGCATCCGAACCGCCAAGAAGCACGTCCCAGACGCGTGCCGCAACCGAGTCGACGACGTCCTGCATCCGCATGACCCCAAGACCCCCCTTGAACCTCGGTGTGAAGACGACGTCCTTGCCATAGCACGACCTCCTCTTGCCGCCGCGGACAAAGTCGGCGAGAATGCGATCAAGCTCCTTGACGACCTCGAGCGGTGGGATGTCGGCGGAGAGGATGTGCAGAATCTTGGGAATGGCGTATCGGTTGACGTAGAACGCTCGGGTGTGGTGTGTGAGCCCTCGGTCCCGTGCCGAATCGAGCACCGCTTCGAGCCGTGCGACGAGATTCACGTTGGCGAGTTCGGTGTTGCCGGTGGGGTCGAAAGATAGGCCGATCCACTCGAGCGACTCGCCCTCGGCCTTGACGACGAGCGGACGATCGCCAGCCTCCCAACGACACCCGATGGGTAGTACGACGG
Organism: Microbotryum saponariae; assembly: GCA_900102585.1. Classification (NCBI taxonomy): domain Eukaryota; kingdom Fungi; phylum Basidiomycota; class Microbotryomycetes; order Microbotryales; family Microbotryaceae; genus Microbotryum; species Microbotryum saponariae. The sequence continues at coordinate 511,679 of FMWQ01000050.1, read as the reverse complement.
TCTTGTCGGTGTTGAGCCGGCCATTGGTTGCGAGCCTCCAGTCGAGCGCCAGGTCGTCGAGCAAGTTGAGTGACTCCGAGCCCGCGACAGCGACGACGACGTCATCGGCAAACGCAAGGGATGTAATGGCGCGGCTCTGTGGGTAGGGGTGAATGGTAGGAAGCGAGAGGTTCAGCGCGATGCCTCGACGGTGCAGAGCATCCAGGAACGGCTGGAACACGACATCCCAGACCGACGACGACGCCGGGTCCCCTTGGCCGAGCCCACACGTCAGCCGCACCGGCGGAGTCAAGAAGCCGTTGATGATATATCGCGCCGTGGTTGAGTCACCCGAGTAGAGCATCCTCAGAACGCGTTGGAAGGCGGCAGGAGCGCCGAGAGCGTCGAAGATGGCGAAGATCCATTCGTGCTCGACGAGGTCGTAAGCCGACGATTGGTCAAGAGACAAGAGCGCCGCGTCAGGGAACTCGGTGCCGCGCGCGCCCAGCTCTTCGATCAAGAGTCGCAGGTGGAATGACGCGTCCGCCGATCGGCGGCCCTTGACGAAGCCGTGCTGTTGCGGTGGGAGCAGGTCCGGCAGCACGTGGTTGAGTCGCGCAACGTAGACCTTGGTGAAGAGCTTGTAGTCGCACTCGCGCAAGGTGATGGGCCGGTACGACGAGAGCTCGGCGCGATCGGCCCCGATCTTGTGGTGCTTGAAGAGCAGGCGAGCGAGTCCTTGCCCCTGCTTCGGTGAAAGCGAGCCGCGCTCGGTCATCGCGTTGAAGGCCCTGCTCAGCGCCTTGGCCCACGCCCGCGGCGCTGTGTGATAGAGCTCGTAGGGCACGCCAGATGGACCCGGCGATCGACCGGGGTGTGTTGTTGCGATTGCGGCTACGACCTCGTCCTCGGTGATGGGTTGCTGCAGCAGCTCGATGTGCGCTTCCGAGAGTCGTCGCAGAAAGAGCGGGTCCGAGCTCGGGTCATCGCAAGTGCGCGCCGACCTGATCGGCGCCAAGAAATCGTCCCTAAGTCGCTCGACGTGGTCCCGATCGCGCGGCTCGAGATCGTAGAGGCGCTGAAAGTGCGCCTGTGTGTGGTCAAGCGCGACGTCAATGTCATGTGTCAGCTCTCCGTTGGGCAATCGCAGTGCTGTGATCTTGGAATCCGAACTCCGTGCCGCGAGCTTGGCGTGGACCGGCCGCGACAGTCGTTCCTCGGTAGCGATTTCGGGTACGTGGGCTCGGATCCGAAGTTGGCGCGCGCGCTCGTTGACCGCTCGCCTAAGTTCCTCCGTCGTCCGCGTCCATTCGGCCGTCTCCTCGTCCCCCATCACCGGCAACGCCTCCAGATCCTGCACCCTTCCCACCAAGACCGCCATCCGCTCCACCCGCTCCCGATGCTCCCTCCTCGCCAGCTCCCGACCCTCCTTCGCGCAGTTCCCCAGCACCACCTCGAGCTCCCCCACCGGTTCCTCCCCACTCGCTCCTTCCAACCATCCTTCCAACATCCCCTGGAACTCCGCCGTCTTGAAGGTCGCCGCGTTGATACGATGTAATTGGTTTGATGTCGTTGGTAAACTATTGTTGGGTTGAGCCGCGTCTCCTCGCTCGTCCGAGAGAACTAGGACGATCGAGACCGGTCGGTGATCCGAAAGGTCCTTGGGGTGGTCGTAGATCGTCGAGGCTTGGACGAGTCGCTTTTGGTGGGTGCGCTGCAGAAGGAAGTAGTCAAGTCGTGAAAAGGACTTTGGTCGCTTGCGGACGATGTTGGGTCGAGTGAAAGATGGTGTGAGCGGGTGTTTGAATCGTATGCAGTCGGTGTAGGGCGAGTCGAGCTTGCCGATCAGGATCGGCCAGTGATGGCCGTGCCGACCTTGGTTCCGCCGATCGATCGCCGGCAGCGGGCAGTCGTTGAGATCGCCGCCGAGGAGTCGAAGGTGGGTGCTCTGCGTCCTGTGGAAATGTAGTTTGTCAAAGAATGTGAGTCGTTGTTTTGTATCGACTGGTGCGTAAATGTTGTTGATCTCGAGTATCCGGATGTCGCCTCGAAGTCGAAAGGAGGTGACCAGGATTCGTCCGTCGAGTGCCGAGTGGGTGCGCAAAATCTCGGCGTCGATCAGGGGCGAGTCGGCGGGGATCAGAGTCAGACAGTGTTTGCTGATGAAGACCTTGCCCTCGTACTCGTCCTTGATACATTGCCAGAGTTCCGGTTTGATGAAGTGTTCTTGTAGTAGAATGGCGGATGCTTTGAATGTTGATAAATAGGTGTAAATGTTGCGTCGCTTTTCCGGGATCCCCATGCACCTCCTCACGTTCCAGCTGGTGATGGTGTGCTTGATCATTATTGGATAGACGATGTAGACGTGCTCTTGGCGGTAGTGTCGTCCTCAAAGAGTGGGAATTCGGGGAGAATGTCATCCTCGGGCTCGTGGTCGGACCAGCGCTTCTCCTCCTCCACCCCTTTACCCTTCTCCGCTTTCGCCTTGGCCCCCTCGACCTGCATCGCCGCCGCCGCCGACATCGACCTCGTCACCCTCTTCCCCTGACCCGCTACCTCCTTTCCTGCTCGACCTTTGACCCTGTTCAGAACGCGCTTGATATCGACCGGGTCGTCGCTCGGATCGCTGAGATCGGCCACCGTTTGCGACCTCTTCATCTTCTTGTTCGACCCGGAGCCGGTGCCACGAATGTTGATGAATCGCAGTTGTCCATCTTCCTGACCCCACTCTGCAAATTGGTGGCGAACGAGCGGTTCCTCCGCGTCGAGTTGGGCGTTGATGATCGCCTCCTTTTCTGCTTGGACACGTGCAGCAGCTTCGGCGTTAGCTCGGTCCCACTCCGCACCCTCGCGCAGCGACTTTGCCAACGTCTCAGGAGATAGTGGAGGCCACGAGGGACTCCGAGGAGTCGACTCGCGGGAAACCGTGGTGATCGTCGTTTGGTCGTCGTCGATGATCATGATGCTGTCGTCCTGTACCCCCTGTTCCTGCTCGACCTCTTCTTCCACCTCCGTCTCCGTCCCTTCGTCCTCCTCCTCTGCTCCATCTTTCATCACGTCATCCCCATCGTTTCCTTCGTCCTCCCTTTGTTCGCTTCCCTCCGAGCTGTCGTCCTGTTCGTCCTCGTCGTCGTCCTTGTCGTCGTCCTTGTCGTCGCCTCCCGCCTTGTCGATGCCCGCTCCGGCGTTCCCATCCGAGTCCGAATCCTCGTCGTCCGCCTTGGCGCCCGTATCCTCTTCTCCTTCTTCGACCTGCTCCTTTTCCTCGCCCTCCTTTCCTGCATCCTCCTCCTCGACGTCATCCTCCTGTCCTCCTTCGACCTCGAGCCCCGCAAATCGGTTCCGCGATTCGAGTTGGTCGGTTCCGAGGGCGCGGCTAGGGGCCACAACCTCGGAAGCGTCGTTGTCGGTGTTGTTGGTGTTGGTGGTGTCGTTGTTGTTGTTGTTGGTGTTGGTTGGGTTGTTGTGGTACTTGTGTTTTTTTTTTGTAGAAACCGTTCATCATATTGCCCCCAATTCCTGTTCCCCCTGATTGGCCTACGGAAAAACTAGATGGAAGTCGACGATGATAACACAAACCGCCCGCAAGATGCGAGAAACGGGCCAAGTCCACCAATCCGATACTTCGGATTCAAGTGCCCCAGCCAAGCGGTTGCTCCCCCCCAGGAGACGAATGAGAGAGAGAAGGAGAGAGAGAGAAAATGAAAAAGAACTGGCGTACTAACGACAAGAGGCCCACCCCGCACCCACTTCCCAACTCGGTCGAGACAAAGACAGGAGAGCGACTGCGCAGCTACCCTGACCCGCGAAGTCCCCAAGTCTATGCTCGGTCACAACAAGACGCGGTGGAGGCCCCTCAAAACCTCCACCTCAGCAGTCCCTGGCCCCTCAAAGCCGACTTTCTGCCTGTGTCTGCTGATCCCTCCCTTGACTCAGAACCCCGAAGCCAAAGAGCGCGAGCCACCGTCGAGTCAATCCCAAATCGCGAGCCGGTCCATGAGCAACGGAGGCAGACCTGTAATAAAAGAAAGAAAGATGAAGAAAATATATTTAGTATACAGTTTTTGTAAGAGGATGTGTGATGTGGGGTGTGTGAGTGTGGGATGGGGTGGGGGGAAATCGAACCTAGCCTCTACTGCCCTCGCCTGCCTCTTGCTCCTCCCGCCCTCAACTTCATCCTCTCCTCCAGTACCACCCTCCTCCGCTCCAGGCTTTCCATCCTCGTCCCGTGCTTCTGCATCCTCCATCTCCCACTGCTGATCATCTCCAAGACCATCCCCGTGAAGATCTCGATCGTCCTGCCTGCGCCTTCCTGTTCGCTGAGCTTGGCCTTGAGCTTGGGGAGGCCAAAGAGTCGTTGTAGTGTCGTGTACTCGGCGTCCTCGATCGTGTCGCATCCGAGCGCGTCGCAGAGCACGCCCCTTGCCGCGGTCCAGACGTTCCGCGAGTCGACGCAGCCGAAGAAGTAGTGATCGGTGTCGTCCACCGGCGCTTCGCACACGAGGCACGCGGGAGAAGTGACATGCTTTTGCTCGTGCTGGAGCTTGCGCGTCGGGGTGAAGCGGAGAATCAGCTTGAACCAAACTTCCCTCTCCCTCGCTGTCAGTGCCTTCGAGTTGACCGCCTTCCAGAAGCTCCTGAGATCGTCTGGCTGCGGTGGTCCCTTGAGCCCGAGCGTGTTGGTGAAAGCCTTCGCGTTCAGGACCCGGCGGATGCGACGGATTGTGTAGGGTCGAGCCATGTTCAGCAGCGTATACTGGCTCGCCTGTTGTGGAAGCACCGGGTCCGGAAGGCGCTGCTCCATTGCGAAGCGGGCCACGGGCTTGGGGATGATCGCCTCGAGCGGTGCGCTGGTGCCGATCCGGGGAGGCACGTTGAGTCGTCCCGCCGCCACCGCCGCCGCCAAGGGTGTGTTCTTGTGTCGATCGACAGTGAACCGGTACCAGGCCGCGATTGCCAGTCGCTGCGGGAGCCCGCGTCGATCGTACTCGCTGTTGTCGCCGAGCACATCCGCCGGCGGCGTCCAGAGGTGAAACCCCCCACCCGCATACAACTCGCGCCGATAGAGATCCGCCACCTTCGGGTAGCCCTGGAGACGAAGGTAGTCAGGTATATGAACCGCGTCGATGGTCTGTCTCCCTCTGATGGGGGTGTGGAGGCTGCCGAGCAGGGTGGGCAGCGCGAGCAGGTTCGCGGTGGTCAAGGCCCTCGGGTTGACCTGCGCGTCGTGAAGTTTCGGAACGCCCAGTGCGGCGTGCCATCGGGGATGAAGGTCGTTGGGGATGGGAGTGGATGGATGTGGCCAGAGATCGGTGGCCAGGTCGAGGTCGGGCTGAGCTCGCTGGAGTGCTGCGCGCGCAAGTCCTTGCCAAATCGCGCCGGAACCGCCGAGAAGAACGTCCCAGAGCCGTGCCGCAACCGCGTCCACAATGTCCCGCATCCTTATCACCCCGAGTCCCCCCTTGTTCTTGGCGGTGAACACAATGTCTCTGCCGTAGCTGGTCCTGCCCTTGCCCCCACGGACGAAATCGACGAGCATGTCATCGAGCTTCTTGACGACTTCGGGCGGCGGGATGTCGGCTGCAAGGAAATGCAAGATCTTGGGAATGGCGTACCGATTGACGTAAAAGGCACGGGTGTGGTGCGTGAGCCAGCGATGCTGAACCGCTTCCAGCATCGCCTCGAGCCGTTCGATGAGATTCGCGTAGGCGAGTTCGGTGTCGCCGCTGGGGTCGAAGGGGAGGCCGATCCACTCGAGCGACTCGCCTGCGGCCTTGACGACGATTGGCCGTTCCCCAGGGTCCCAGCGACGTCCAATCGGTAGGACGACCGTCTTGTCCGTGTTGAGCCGGCCATTCGTTGCATGCCTCCAGTCGAGCGCCAGGTCATCGAGCAAGTTGAGTGACTCCAAGCCCGCGACGGCGACGACAACGTCATCGGCAAATGCAAGTGATGTAATGGCGCGGCTCTGTGGGTACGGATGAAGTGCAGGTATGGAGAGATTCAGCGCGATGTTTCGACGGTGTAGAGCATCCAGGAACGGCTGAAACACGATGTCCCAGACCGACGATGACGCCGGGTCCCCTTGGCCGAGCCCACACGTCAGTCGCACCGGCGCCGTCAGGAACCCATTGATGATGTAGCGCGCCGAGGTCGAGTCACCCGAGTAGAGCATCCTCAGCACGCGAAGAAAGGTGGTAGGAGCGCCCAGAGCGTCGAAGATGGCAAAGATCCAGTCATGCTCGACGAGGTCGTAGGCGGATGATTGGTCAAGAGACAAGAGCGCGGCCGCGGGGAACTCGGTCCTGCGCGCGCCAAGTTCCTCGATCAGGAGACGAAGGTGTAGTGCAGCGTCGGCCGATCGGCGGTCCTTGACGAAGCCGTGCTGCTGCGGCGGGAGGAGATCGGGCAGAATTTGGTTCAATCGGGCGACGTAGACCTTGGTAAAAATCTTGTAATCGCACTCGCGCAGGGTGATGGGGCGATACGACGAGAGTTCGGCGCGATCGGCATTCTTCTTGTGGCGCTTGAAGATGAGGCGCACGAGTCCCTGGCCCTGCTTGGGAGAGAGTGAACCGCGCTCGATCATCGCGTTGTAGGCCTTGGTCAGCACCTTGGACCACGCCTCCGGTGCGGTCTGATAGAGTTCGTAAGGCACGCCCGACGGGCCCGGCGATCGCCCCGGGTGCGTCGTCCCGATCGCGGCCACGACCTCGTCCTCGGTGATGGGTTGCTGGAGGAGATCAATCTGCGCTTCCGAGAGTCGGCGCAGAAAGAGCGGATCTGAGCGCGGGTCGTCGCAAGTCCGTGCCGCCCTGATCGGCACGAGGAGTTCGTCCCGAAGTCGGTCGACGCGTTCCGGATCACGAGGCTCGATGTGGTAGAGGCGCTGGAAATGCGCCTGCGTGTGGTCAAGAGCGACATCAATGTCATGCGTTAGCTCTCCGTTGCCCAAGCGCAGTGCTGTGATCTTGGAGTCCGAGTTCCGCGCCGCGAGCTTGGCGTGGACCGGCCGCGACAGTCGTTCCTCGGAAGCGATCTCGGGGACGTGGGCTCGGATCCGGAGTAGGCGCGCGCGCTCCTCGACCGCCCGCTTGAGTTCCTCGGACGTCCTTGTCCATTCTGCCGTTTCCGCCTCCCCCCATACCGGTAACGCCTCCAGATCCTGCACCCTCCCCACCAAATACTCCATCCGTTCCGTCCGCTCCCGATGCAGCCTCCTCGCCATCTCCCCACCCCTGTCCCTGCACGCCTCCAGAACCTCCTCAAGCTCTCGCACCGGATCCTCCCCGCTTGCCCCTTCCAACCATCCTTCCATCATCCGCTGAAATTCCACCGTCTTGAAGGTTGTGGTATTGATTCGATGTAGTTGGTTGGATGTGGTAGGTAGGCTGAGCTGTGGGAGAGCCGCATCAAGATCGTCTGAGAGAGCCAGTACGATCAAGACCGGTCGGTGATCGGAAAGATCCTTGGGATAGTCGTAGATCGTCGAGGCCTGGTCGAGCCTTTTTTGGTGAGCTCTTTGTAGGAGAAAGTAGTCAAGCCGGGAGAAGGAGTTGGGTCGCTTGCGATTGGGATTAGGTCGAGTGAAAGATGGGGTGATGGGGTGCTTGTAGCGGATGCAGTCCGTGTAGGCCGAGTCGAGCTTGCCCATCAGAATCGGCCAGTGGTGGCCGCGCCGACTTTGGTTCCGCCGATCGACTTCTGGGCGCGGGCAGTCGTTGAGATCGCCGCCAAGGAGTCGGAGGTGGGATTTCTGTGTTTTGTGGAGGATCAGTTTGTCGAAGAATTTTGCTCGTTGTTTTGGGTCAACGGGCGCGTAGAGGTTATTGATTTCTAGAATTTTGATGTCGCCCCGCAGACGAAAGGAGGTGACGAGGAGCCGGCCGTCGAGTGCCGAGTGGGTGCGCAAGAGCTCGGCGTCGATCAGGGGCGAGTCGGCCGGGATCAGGGTCAGGCAGTGCTGGTTGATGAAGAGCTTGCCCTCGTACTCGTCCTTGATGAGCTGCCAGAATTGTGGTCTGATGAAATGCTCTTGTAAGAGAATCGCGGAAGCTTTGAATGTGGAAAGGTAGGTGTAGATATTACGTCGTTTTTCCGGGACCCCCATGCCCCTTCTTACGTTCCAGGTGATGATGGTGTGCTTGATCATTAATGGGTAGTCGAGGTCGAGGCGCTCTTGGCGGTGGTGACGTCCTCAAAGAGGGGAAGGGCGGGCAGGACATCGTCCTCGGGCTCGTGGTCGGACCATCGTTTTTCCTCAGCTACCCCTCTTCCTTTCCCTCTGTCCACCTTCGTCACCTCGACCTGCATCGCCGCTGCCGCCGACATCGACCTCGTCACCCTCCGCCCCTCTATTCCATCCTTCACCACGACGCGGCCCTTCCCTTTGATGATGACTCGCTTGGCGTCGGTCGGTTCGTCACTTGGGTCACTGAGGTCCGCCGCAGTCTGCGACCTCTTCATCACCTGCTTCTTGAACTTCGCAGCGGTCCCCCTGAACTTGTGGCATGAAGGAAAATCGGGCACGCTTCTCATTGATAAAATCGACCTTGAAGTTCATAATGCCTATAGACGCTGGTTTGGCGGAGTGGTCGATCGCGAGTGATTAGAAGATTCTAATACATCACTTCCTCTTTGAGGGCGCAGGTTCGAATCCTGCAGCTAGCTAATCTTTTACCGTCCGTTGATGCGCGCGGCCGATGGTTTGCTTTTTTTTGCGACCGAGGGGCAGGAGGGGGGGCGCGGGCCGAGCGAGGGGGACACGCTGCGTGGGTTGCCATGTATGACTGTGTTTGATTACCCGCAGGCAGCATCTCAAGATTGTAGAATGTAGGTCGTGGAACTTTTCGGAACTGGGTGTAGCGACCGCTGGGGCTACTGTTGGGCGCGTCGACGTGGCTACGGTTGCGACGGACGGTCCGATTGGGAGAAGTCGCAAGGCGGCACAGACGCGGTCTGACGAGACGGCGGTGCGGCTGGACGATCTGTTCTCTACCGAAGATTAGCAGTCTGGCTAATGTCGGAAAGCGGTAGAGAAGAGGAAGGGAAGCACAAGGAGTACGAGTCTGACAAGGTTCTAGCAATCGGGCGCGCAAAGGATCTACTGCAAATCGGGCGGACGCGCTGCTAAGCGTCAAGGGCAAACTCCAAGTGGGTCATTCGGGTGCTGAGAGGGGTCGTGTTGGACAACGGCCACGAGGGGAAACCTATCTACGATGTCGAGTGTTGGTGAGCGAGGGAGTCCATAGCGACGAGACTCAGGTTGCGAACGGCGGGCGTCATGCATGGGCGATACTCTTGATGGCCGATGGAACATGAGGACGGCGGCGGCAAGCTGCTGGTGACTAAGTGGAGGCATTGGCTCAGCAAGACTGGAGGGCAGACGGCCAGAGTCCCGGCGTGGAGGCGGCGGCGCGCGGGCGTGAGTTGAGCAGGCCGGCGCGAGGCAGAGGGAGGAGGCTCGGCTGCGAAGGCGGAGGCGCGCGGCGAAGGGCGGCGGCTTGGCTGCGAAGGCGAAGGCGCGAGGCGAAAATGGGCGGGCCTGACAACGGCGGCCCAATGTTGAAGTGTTCGAACGCTTGTAGTAGAATGAAATTCAACAGAGATTGCACCGTCCAGGCAGCAAAGTTCAATCTGTCTTGTTGGGTGGCCCAAACACCTGCATCCGTCGCAGACGTCCGTGGACGATCGATCGAGTTCCGCGCGACCATAGACGATTTCGGGCGCACAAACGAGGGACGCGAGGAGCCGGTCCATCGCCTGGTGGACGATCCACGGGGAAGGATTCTCGGGCTCGTACTCTTCCGCATGCACAAAGATCGTGCCGATGTCGGTGTCGGTCTGGGGGAGACGGAGGCCGACTGCTTCGAGGTAGGCGGGGATCACCACCAGCACGTCAACGGCCTCGACGGCCACCAGTCCGACGGAATCCCGTCTTCAATGCGAGAGCGAATAAGGAATATAAATTGACAACATACCTGAACGACACTTCGGTCAGTCTTCAATGCGAGAGCGAATGAAGAGAGAAAGAGACAAAGTGTCGCCCAAGTGCTAAGCAATCTGCTAGAAATGCCCCGCCTCCCTGATTAGATGGCGGGCCCAATTGACTGCAGCCAGGGTAAGATGGCGATCCCAGTCGAGTAGAAACATCCTGCCATTCTTCCAATTAGTCACATCTTCAGAGTCAAGAACAAGCGAACCCCCCAAATCCAATACCGTCCTTCCTTCGTCTTCGAACTCGGATCCTATTGTAGAGACTTGTCGTGGACACTCGTACTCCCCAGCGTCCAACTCGACGCGATCAAGGACGTCGTGCGGATACATGAGCTGGCGCAGGCGGTAAGCGTCTTCGTTCATCGTCGCGATGACCTGATGCCTGTTGTCGCCTTCGCCTTTCTTGGTCGAGAGGTGGGGAACGGGATCTGCACCGGCCACGAGCCGAGTGGTCTCAACACCGGGATCTCCGCGGCCCTCTGAAGTTGGCGGAAACAAGACTCACCTGTTGTAGAACACCGATGAACACTTCTGTAGTAGGCCAGACCCTCCCAGCCGCACTCCTCGTGCCTAGCCCAATAATACCCGTCCTTCTTGCGCTCGATTCGCGGGCGGGTCGAGTCGGCGAGCAGGACCATGAGTTTCACGGGGTCGAGGTGAGGGGAGGTGACCTGATCAACCCATTGTTGACCGCCTTGACCGGTCTGACGTTCCGCATTCAATTCACCCACCCGCTTGCGGTTGGCGGCATACCGTGCCAAATCTTTGGGCGTCGTCATCTTCGCTAACTGCGCCGCCCAACCCGAAGCCCCGTAGGCAGCCCTAGTGTACCTGGTATCGGGTCGCAACGATAGGAAGAAGTTGGCGTAGATTTCGGTTCCTGGTCGAGCCGACTTGTAGGCCGGGGTCGAACGAAGCGCAACCGGCACCCCCCTCCGCACCTCCTCCGTCTCGAGTTCCTCAATCTTTTTGAGTTGCGCGCGACGACGACTACCGTTGGGGAGGCCCTCGGTTTTAGGTAGCTTGACGTTGGTCCTGTAGTAGGGACAGGTCAGAAACAAAGTTTCTCGAGTAACCCGCGCAAAAGTTGCACACGGTGCGAAAGCCGCGCACGGACGTACCTCCTCGTCGACGCCGACAGGGCTGCTGCGCCGGCAGCACTGACGACCTTCGTCTTTCCCGCATACCGCTCGCCCATCACCATCGCCCCCATGTCCAAGACGCGGCTTCGCATCGTTTCAAGAGCATGTTCCAGCCCGCACTCTGCTGAAAGCTCCTGCAGCCGAGTCCTCAGCCCCACGATCGCGCCTTGATTCCCGCCGGCGACTGGCCATCGACGAAGGACCTCTTCCGCGAGCATCGCCTTGAGCTCGATGGTGGCCGCGAATCGACCACGGAACACGCCCAAGAGAGGGTCGTACGCGTTCAAACCCGGGTGCAACTGGGGGATCACCAGTCGCCACTCGTCACGCGCCTCGTCGACGCACACGACGATCGACTCGCCGAGCACCTCGGAGAACCCGTGCATGGGGAGCGCCTTCCAGGTCGGAAGGCCCTCCCTCTCGGTGGGACGGCGAGGGAGCCACTCCTCCGCGACACCGGCTTCAAGCGAGGGGTCGAAACTGGTCTTGCGGATCGGCGCACGATGCTGGAGGAAGACGGAGCCGACGCTGGCGCCGACGAGGACGAGGACGGGCGCCGGACAGACGGCGACGAGATGTTCTTGAAGAAACACCAGGCAATCAGGGTATCGATCGTGGTCGGCGACGGGCAGGAGATCGAGGAAACCGCAATTCGTCTTGGCGAGCTGTTCCAGGACCTTGCGACGCTGCTCGGGGTCGGCCGAGTCGGTGTCGACCGGGAGGGGGTCGACGAGGTCGATACCATGAGCGAAGCCAGTCGCCGAGCGGTGCAAAGTTCCCGTCTTTGCCGGGCCAGGTCCAAAGAAATCGACCAGAGGGTCGCCCCGAAACTCGGTTAGAGGAATGCTGTCGAGAATGTGCCCGACGAGGGGCTCCCCTCGACTACCCAGGGCCAGGGACGAGGCGATGGTCGCAACGTCGTGAAGATGCTCGTCCGAGCGCGCGACGAGATCGAGCGAATCCGAGTTTCCCGCGTCCGCCTCGAGATGGGATGACAGTTTGCGTTGGAGCGCAAGGGTCGCTTGGAACAGCTTCTCGTGATGATCGGAGCGGGCATCCGAGGGGGGCGGAGGGGCCAGTGCGGCGATGCGGGTCTGGACGGCACGGCGGAGGTCGACGAGCTCCTGGTCGGGCACGCGGCGCGGCGAGAATCCGCCCGAAGCCGAGTTGAGGCCTTGTGGTCCGGCGAGGGCGACAAGCAGCGCCTCAAAGTCGGACGGGAGAGCGAGTCGGCGCGTGTCCCGAATCGCAGCCGACGGTGCAGACCAGGCGAAGCGATCATGGTCAACGATAAACTCGTACAGAACATAGTGAGTGTGGTGGAGGCCGTTCACTTTGTTGAAGTTGGTGAGCTTGGTCGCGGACGCACGATCGTCTTCGAGCGCGCGCCCGAGGGCCGAAGTACGGAACGTCAAGCCTCCATACGTACGACGAACAAGGTGTGCGCCGGAGAGGTGCTCGAGGGGCCGTGTGGAAGCTTGATTCCTCGATGGCGGACATCGGGAACTCGGCCTTGAAGGCCTCGCTCCAGAGACAATGCTGATGTTTCGTCGCCTCGAGGACTCGACAATAAGGTCGATCACGACCGCGCAAGCCATCGTCTTGCTTGGCTTGCGGCACGATTTCGTCTGGATCATCGGAGGCAGCATCGACGACAGGGGAGCATTGCGCCAACACGGCCGGGTACGCCGCGAAGTCGACTTGGCCATCGTTGCAGGCGTAGTCGACCAGGAACTCTTGTACAGCCGGGGACGACATCAACTCGTCGTGCACGGGCGAGGCCGAGGTGAAGCACCGTTCTGAAGTGTCCTCGCACCGCACGTTCGCGACCGCTAAGAGCGCATCGAGTAGCCGAGGCGAGGGGTCAGCGGCCGCGCAGAGGCGCGCCAAATCCGCTGCGCGAGCTCGGCGAGTTGCTTCCACGTGCGCAAAGTGACGTTGGAGCAGCGCAAACTTGTCCTGCCTCGTCGAACCACGGGGGAGATCGATTTGGTAGAGGTGTCGAGGAGCCATTTCGAAAGGCGTGGCGAAGGCGGCCGGTGGATAGGTAGGTGAGTCTCGAAGAGGGGTCCGGCCGGGGGGTCACGCAGGTCGGGCGGCAAGAGGATCGAAAAGGCTTCGTGATCGAACAGTCGCACGAAGCACCACCAGCGTGGTTTGGTGGATCGACTGTAACAAAAGCAAAAGTCAAAAGCAGTCGAGCACGGAGGGGTCCGAACGGGGTCAGTTAGGGAGTGAAGAGTGGGCGCATGCGATCAGGTCAAGCGGTCGGGCTTCTCTCCTCCAGGGCGCCTTCGCGACGATCGAGCCGGAGAGGGGGGGGGGAGCAGCCGTTGCGCGGCGGGCCGTCGCGAAGACCCGACGCCGGACGAGTGGACCTAGGCACCAACTCACCAAAGTCGGATCAGTGGGCCAAGAGTGATGTGGAGCTCTTGGTCGAAACTTTGTTGCGGTGCTTATGTGGTCGAACAGCGTAGGTGGGAAGGGTGACGGAGGACAATCGGCAGCGGCAGCTCGGAGAAACAGCCCGAGATCTGCAGCCAGTACGGCAAGGCGGTACGAGAGAGAAAAGATCGAGGGCAGAGCAACATCGTCAGTGCGAGTGCGGGTGATCCGAGGGTGTTGACCAGACACTCCAGGAACGCGGTCCTCCAGCGGGTCACGCGTCGGGCCACACAGGCGAAAAAGACGTCAACGAAGGGGAGTTGATTCGAGCCGAGGAACTCACCGAGATGGGATGCGGTCTGACCGTGGGCGTGCAATGAATTGAAACGGCGTGGATCGATCTGATGGGGCTCGTGGGGAGAGATAGAACCCAATGCCGCGGTGGAGGTGTGAGGCGAAGCCAATGCAAGAGCGCGACGGCCGGCCGCTGGGGGGAGGGGAGGGGAGGGGGGGGGGGGGGGGGTCGCGCGCCTCCGAAGCCTCCGAAGCCCCGAGCTCGCGAGAGGAGGTGCATGACGTCTCCCTTGGCCTGCGGGACAAATTAGCCAAGCCCGTCAGGCGCATCGCGGACCTACACGGGATCGTATGATCGTATGCGAGGCGGGTGACTCGTAATGAAAATACAACACCTTCATAAACAGCAAGAAAAGGGAAATGCTGAGCCGCAACGGGTTTACTAAGCGATCACCGCCCATCTTTGCAGTACTCATGACAAGCACATTGACAGCGGTTTCCACGGCATCATATGCGATCCAGCACTTGCAAGGACCCATGCAGCGGAGATCGCGCCTTCTACTATTACGTCTGCTACAGTGCATTCCACGATACGATTTGAGCGCAGCTCGAAGAGGGCTTCAATCTTGTTCTAGACGGGTGTCGAGCTGGGAGCAAACTGGCCTCGACACAATAACTGGGACGTCAGAGGACGGTTTCCGGTCCCGTCCACTCGGCTGGCCGCTGGTGTACAGTACCCTGTCGGTGCATGACAGCCTGAACGAAACATGCCAAGGGACCCCCTCCGGCCCTCCCGCACGTGATCAAAGCGGCCGAGGGGCTCCGATCTCGGGGCTCTTCTTAACCCTGCTATTCCTTTTCCTGGTTCCTAACAAACAGACGGGGAGTGACAAGTGCCGCGAATATCTCTTTCGAACGCATTTCCGCCTTCCGAAAAGTAAAAGTCCCAACTATGCCTGCCCAGGGGGTGGCCGTCGGATTCGCGGCAATCCTGCGGCCACGATCCGATGTTCTGTAACGATTGGGCTCCAGCTCGCAAACATACCCCCTCTGTAGGCAGAAGTTTCGGTCGGAACAAAATGGTGAGCAGCGCCGAGCCCTCCACCCAGGGGGGAGGGGGGGGGGGGCGCGTCGCCCTCTTGCGAAGCCGTCGAGTGCCAAGAGTTTTTGTTTCGGGGACTGCACCTCCTTTCCGACCAATGGGCGCCGCCGCCGCCGCCGGGCTAGGACCCTCGCCACGCGTTTGGCGCGGTAGCGCGATGTCGTTTGAGTTCTGTGTCCGTATTCGAGTCAATCGGATATAGTTGCTCCGTGATCGGCAAGGCACGCTGAACAGCACCGGTAGACAGCAGGGAAGAGGAAAATATAATCTCGTGCAGGCGCGATGAACCCGCTCCGGCGTGCGCGCCCAGTGAGCCCGCGCACAGGCCTCTTCGAGGCCGAGCGCGACAGAACATGGAGAGGCTCATGAGCAATTCGTTCTACAACCGTGTCCTCGGTCAGCCTGAGCTCGATTCATCGCACGTCGTTCGCTCCTTGCTCCCTCACCATCCCCTTCCTGTCTGCCCATTCGTCTATCCACATGATCCAACCTCCCCAGAGCCCACATTCAGTATCCAGGTCAGTCCGTTCGAACAGCCTCTGGGTCGTGAGCCCATCTGCCCATCCCTCGCGTTTCCGTCGTGGAGGCCCCACCCCACCCCACCCCAACATCGTTGTGGATCCCCCCCCCCACTGCACCGCACCCACCTCCCCCGCACTCGTATCCACACTGAACCGTCGCTGATCGAGACGTGCGTCCGAGGTCGGAACCGGCTACAAATTACCTCCACCGTCGTACTTGACTCCCTTCCTCCCAGTCGTTCCTGATTCCCTCCCTCCCTTGTCCCATCGATCGATCGGTGACGACTTTTGAGTTTAACCTCGCGACGCACCCGCTGCGCCCGCCGTCGCCGCTGCCTTGGTCGACTCCTCGGGCCTGCGTTCGCAGCTCGTTCGATCGGACCCCACAGCTTCGGCCAGGTTCGCGTCGATCTCGGAAACACACAAAAGATTTACCGACCCACCTTGCGTTCGCAGCTCGTTCGATCGGACCCCACAGCTTCGGCAAGGTTCGCGTCGATCTCGGAAAGACACAAAGATTTACTGACCCACCGATTGCTCTATCGGATCGTCTGTGGCCGACAGGATCGTTGACGACCGCCACTATGCCGACCTCGCGCAATCCCACGTCGCAGCAGACCATCGCCGATCACCGGGCCAAGTGTGAGCTCGCGCGCGCCTTCTCCCCCCCATACCCCTGCGCCGAAGGCAAGCCTCGCACGGGATGCTGACTCGGTGCCGTCCCTTCTCGCCCCTCCCACTCCCCTTTTCTTCTTTTCTTCTATGATTTCGCAGTGCGCACTACTACCGAATTACTCATGCGTCAGTTTGACCTCCTCCTCCCGCCTCCGAGGTTCATGTCCCCCTCGAAGGATCGACGGTGCTGACGTTCTCTGATGGCCGCCGATGCTGTAGGCAACGTCGAGTTCCCCTTGGCCCAAAGCACGGTAGGGAGGGTCGATGCTTCCAAGTGTGAGTTGCCGGTGCTTACCGGGACAGGAGCCGTGTGCGCTGATCGAGTTCGCCGGAGAAAATCGCACTTGCCTGCAGTCGAGGTCGGGCTCGCCCCGTGGGACGCCCCTGTCGACTGGCCTCGGATCGACCCAAGGATCGAGGGCAAGTGATCCACGAAGACCCGCTTGGCACACACCTGCGAGGCTGGACAAGTTGACGTCGCTTCACGTTGCCACGCTTTCGACAGCTTGCTACGTCAGAACCCATGACCTCGTCGACCTTGTTGATCCGCGTTCGTTTCAGCTGAACGTGGGTAAGTCCTGCTAGCGGCCCCCCCTGGGCCCTTCGTGGCCATTTGCCGTCGCGTTCCCGCACTGCTCTCTCCTCCCCGCGCGGCACCCCTCCGTTGCGCCTTCCCTCGGATGGAACGGCTGACGCGGGTCGGAAAACAAAAACCCCCTTTTTGTCTTGTACGACCAGGCCGGAATCGAGAGGCCTACCTCTACTCGCAGCGCCAGGCGATGCGAATCGCTCACGATTACGTCCTCGGCGGAACGATCCCTCTCGAACGCTTCGACGAAGGGGTCATCCGGGAGCTGCAAGAGTTTGACGAGTTCGCGTCGGACAACTTTTTTCATTTGCTCGAAGAGTTGACCCCTCGTGAATAGCGTCCCGTCTCGCTCGCGCTCTCCGTCTCGAAGCGCCCGCCCGTCGCCGACATGCGCGCGCTCGCCGACGCGCATCGTCTCTGGCGAGGGGCGCCGTTCTGGCCGAGCCAGGGCCTCTACAGCCACTTCGTGATCCCCTCGGTGCAACTCGGCCCCAACCCCTTCCCGACCTCGTCGATCTACTCGTATCAAGGCTCGACGCTGCGTTCGTTCGCCGAGCGTATCGAGGAACACGACGTGAGTACCCGGACTCCTCAGACATTCGGAGAGCCTTTCGACGATCCGAACGAGGGGGGAGCTTGTTCCGCCAGGGCCAGTGCTAACCCTGAAAGCTTTTCCACCTTACCGCTCCGGCAGTCGGTCCTCTCCCTCAGCCGCCTCAAGAAGCACAAGAATCAGCCGGACCCGAAAGTGAGTCTAACCGAGTAGCCAAAGAATCACTGGATCGCTCGTTCCCCGACCACTGACCGAGGAGGGGTACGGTTGCACCCCGCACCTGTCCAGATCGTTCGCTACTACCAACCTTCGCCGCATTACATCTCACTGTCCGGCATCCCCGACAGCGCTACCATCGCGGCGATCAAGGCCTCCCGCGCTCGTCCCCTCTCGACGCCCTCCGTTACCCAACACGATTACACCTTCGCATACCTTCCACGTAACGCCCCCCACCCTCTCCTCTCCCCTGGGTTTTATTGCCCCACGTCCCTCGACGGCATGGCCAAGGTCTCGCCAGGGGCTCTCCTCCTCGCCGAGACGTTGCGCAACATCTCGACGCGCTCCGTGCAGGGGACGACGTTCCGCGTCCTTCTCAAAAAGCGATACCAAGACGACGCGTCGCTCGAGATGCTCTACTCGAACGGCGGCGACGGGAGGGCTTGCGCAAGCAAGGTCGGTGCCGTGGGCGGTTATCCGGGTGCCGAAGCGTTCTACCCCGGGGTGACGGTTGGAGGCTTCAAGGACCCGACAGCGCAGGCCGCGAGGGGTGCTAAAGGTGGCGCCGCGGGGGAGCTAGCGGGTCGAGCGACGAGGGTGGCGTTGATTCAGCAGAACCCAGCCAAGTACCGCCTCATTGGTCAAAAGGTAAGCCTTGGAACGAATGAGCATCTGGCGACGTCGCGACCATGGCATCCTAACTGACTCCGCTCCCCTAATGGGGTTCCACCACCCTAACCCGCTTGCGATGTTTGACGTCGTTGCCCCTCCCCCCCCCCCCCCCCCCGACGACAGGCCGTTGCAGTCGCCAACGACGTCAAACATCGCAAGCGGATGCAGAAACTGTTAGACGGTACCTGGGAAGTGAGCACGCTCCTCTCTCCTCGTCTGCCATCGGCACCTGCAGACCCACCACTGGATCCATCAACCCATCCTGACCTTTGCTTTGTCGCCTCTGCCGTGCCAGGTCAAGTCGGTCCACCCGCGGGAGGCGCACGTCGTCGTCACGAAGCGGTACAAACACAGCAAATACTTCAAGGTCGTCAAGCGAGACAAAAAGGGGTGGTATAGCTTGGAGGGGCGCCAGCTCAAAGCCTTCGTCAAGGTCGCCGTTCCCCAGATTTTCGCGGCCGAGCCAAACTGGAGTGCAACGCTGCGTGTCGTCGACGCGACGACCGGCCTCGCGGTCAAAGAGTGGGCCTTTGACCGCGACCACACGCGCTACGCGCCGAGCAAGCCGGGACCCCAGAATCCGTTTGGTCCAGAGCTCTCGGACACGACCCGAAACCACTTCAGCGATCTCGCCAAGGATATCCCTGGCTTTCTTCAGCTTACGACGGCAAAGGCGTTGCCGGGGGCGCGAGTGGCCGAGCTCCCCGCCAGTGCCGAGTCGATCGAAATGGTTGACGAGGCGGACCCTGACGACGACGACGACGAGTACGCACTTGACGCCCCCGATGACCCTGTTCCGAGCACGTGCCGCATAGGCGCCTCGTCATCGTCCAATCCATTCAATACCGCCACACGGGTCGGCACCGGTTCCCCTCCGGTCCAAGTTCGGCCTCCCCTTCCACCGGTGGTCGACCCCCACATGCTCGATCTGACCTCGACAACGCCGATCACGAGTACCTCGACCTCACCCTCGACGACGCGAACTCTGAATCGGATTTCATCGACTTGACCCTCGACGCCCTTGAGCCCGCCCCCAAACGCTATCGCCGCAACTTCAACGACGGTACTTTGAGGACCTGGCTAAAGAGCGCAGGGAGGGCATGAGCTGAGAGGCTGCTTTGGGGGTACCACTACATCTTCTTTCTCGCCCTCTGGATCGTCTGAGCGTATGCTTTTGAATTTTCTTGTAGACGTAGCGGCCGAAGCCACAGCGATACATTTCCGTCGCTGAAACAGAGCTGGCAAACTTCGCTTGAATCTCAAACGAGAACATAACGATGCGAAGGTGGACGGCACGCAGGGGCCGCGGTCCGGGGTTTTTCGTTTCGTTTTGATCGTCCACATAGGCCAGTACAGTATGGCCGTGGAGGGATCGCACGGCACGAATGACTCACAGTTCTACGCCGAGATTTTCCGCCATCCAGTGCCCCCGAGGCTGGCATCACAAACGCTCCATGTCAGAGCAGTTGTCAAATGCGCGATTTTGACTCTCGTAACTGCGAGCGATTCCCACGTTGAACCTGTGCCCGAGAGTGATCCCACGGTGTGCTTCAGAATCGGGAAATTATTCGGTCACGCATCCACCTTTAAGAAACCGTAGGACACGTCTGTCACAGTCAGGACCCAAACAAGGGAACTAGCAATGAGAGGATAGAACAAAGAAGGGTGGAAGATCTACCCCACGTTGTTCCGCAAAGGGTTCAACGTCGATAGCACTTTGAGTGCGCGTGCGCGGAAGATGAAGACTTGGAACCGAAGTGCAAAGATGGTATACTGAAGAATGATTCGGGTCAAGGTGTGGGGAACACTATGGCTCGAATATTACAACTGAAAAAAGAAGGAGAGAGAGAGAGAAAGGCTACGAATAGAGACTAACTACTCGCATGTACGCTTTGCGTTGAATGGTTTGTTCGCACAGTGTTCACATCCGGAGGGGGAGTCGCAATGTCTCGGACAAGTAGTTCGCATCCGGAGAGGGAACCATAATGTCGCGGATGAGGAGTTCGGACGAGAGGTGGCATCCGGAGAGGGGAACGGTGATGTCTCGGATGAGAGGTGGATCCGGAGAGGGAACCGTGGTATCTCGGATGGGGAGTTCGGGTGAGAGGTGGTTGCTTGAAGATCTTGACTATGACAACGTCACACTCTAGACGGTTTACGATAGCCAACTTGGGTGAGTTCCACCATAGTATTACTACATGAATAGGGAAGATGATGAAAGACACGGTGACGTTCAAGTCATGTGCAACTGTTCCCACTCGATCTGACCAAAAGTTGCCGAGGGCAGACGCTTATCAAGCAGAATCGGAGGGGTCTATTGAGAATGGTTCTGGGACGGGGTCGGGACGTTCAAGGGATGGCCGGAGAACCATCCCGGGATGACCGTGTTCATACACGGCACCCTATGAAGTGGGAGCCTCAGACCCGCGACCATCCCAGGTATGAGTCGCCGGGAGGGACACGAGATTCGCGCGAGAAAAGAAAAAAGAGCTTTCCGACAAATCAGCTTTAGGTTGTTGTTGAAAGCGAATGTTAGATTCCCAACTGGGAAGCATCGCCCCTTGCGTGCAGTGGGGCGGGCCCGGCGCTTGGCCAGGGCGATCCTCTCTCTTCTTCTGTCTGGGATGTGGTGTTCCAATCCTTCCTTGATTCTCTCAGTCGGCGCAACATTGCGCTGACTATCACTCTTCCGGAGCTGGCTCCTCGTCCGCAGACTCGATGCATCACCAATTTGGCGTTCGCGGATGACGCCGTCGTCGCTGTCGCTGGACCGGAAGCTATTGCTTCGCTCGAGGCGTTAGCTCGGGATCGGCGACTCGCGACGAACGGCCGTCTAAACACCGACAAAACCGTGGTGATGCCATTGGGCGCGACGTTGTGGGATCGCGCGGACTTGTCCAAACTGTCGTTCGTGGCACCGGACGAGTCTCTTCCCTGGATCGGTCTCTAGTTTGCGCCTGACGGCAACAACAGGCTGGGATTCCATGATCTTGAGCGAAGGGTTGATCGAGTGATTCTATTGGTGCGCGACCGATGGATGACGCACCATACCCGGGCTTTCTATCTCAACCGCTACGGCATCTCCAAGGTGCTGCACTCTCTCTCCGCCGACATACCGCCATCCGACGTGATCAAGGTGATCGAGCGCAAGCTTGCTGACTTTGTGAAGGGAGGACCGCGGCCCGGCGACTACAAGCAATCGGTCGTCTTCACGGCACGGGCGCGAGGTGGTCTCAGCGTCTTGAGCATCCAAGATGTGGTGGATTCTTTTTTTTTTTGTAGAAAACGTTCATCATATTGCCCCCAGTTCCTGTTCCCCCTGTTTCGGCCTACGGAAAAACTAGATGGAAGACTACGATGATAACACAAACCGCCCGCAAAAGTGCGAGAAACGAGCCAAGTCCACCAATCCGAGATTCGGATTCAAATGCCCTAGCCAAGCGGTTGCTCCCCCCCAGGAGACGAATGAGAGAGAGAAAGAGAAAGAGAAAGAAAAGAAATGTACGAGATTCAGTCTCGGTTTTATTTTTTTATTTTACTGGGGCTCATAAATTGCAATCCTTCGGGTTGGCTGGGACCGCTAGAAAAAGAGCTAAAAGAGGTTATAAAGCAACGACGGCAAGCAATTGGGTGAAAGTCAAACCCCTGCGCGCAAAGAGCGCTGCGCAGATCAAAACCCGCCGAGCACCTAACGCGGACTCCAACGGGCGGTGAGTACTGCTGCCGCTTCACGTCCCAAGAGCGGGAGCGAAGATACTCGAAAACCAGGCAAGAGCGCCTAGAGAAAGAAAAGGGGAGAATATACAAAAATTCACGACTGGAAACACGGAGAACCAGGAATACTAAGACAGAGAGGAGGGGAGGAGGAGGGGAACACACCCGAGGGGTCAAGGGAGGGGGTCGAAGCCAGAGCTAGAGGTCCCCAGGGACTGACAGGCCGCAGCCAAGCCCCAGCTACTCGTCACCCCGACAGCGCCTGATGTCCTCCCTTGGCTGAGTCTCGAGTGCTGGCTGTTGCGTCGGGGCCGAGCGAAATACGGATTTTTTTTTTTTGTAGAAACTGTTCATCATATTGCCCCCAAGTCCTGTTCCCCCTGATTGGCCTACGGAAAAACTAGATGGAAGTCGACGATGATAACACAAACCGCCCGCAAGATGCGAGAAACGGGCCAAGTCCACCAATCCGATACTTCGGATTCAAGTGCCCCAGCCAAGCGGTTGCTCCCCCCCAGGAGACGAATGAGAGAGAGAAGAGAAAGAGAGAAAATGAAAAAGAACTGGCGTACTAACGACAAGAGGCCCACCCCGCACCCACTTCCCAACTCGGTCGAGACAAAGACAGGAGAGCGACTGCGCAGCTACCCTGACCCGCGAAGTCCCCAAGTCTATGCTCGGTCACAACAAGACGCGGTGGAGGCCCCTCAAAACCTCCACCTCAGCAGTCCCTGGCCCCTCAAAGCCGACTTTCTGCCTGTGTCTGCTGATCCCTCCCTTGACTCAGAACCCCGAAGCCAAAGAGCGCGAGCCACCGTCGAGTCAATCCCAAATCGCGAGCCGGTCCATGAGCAACGGAGGCAGACCTGTAATAAAAGAAAGAAAGATGAAGAAAATATATTTAGTATACAGTTTTTGTAAGAGGATGTGTGATGTGGGGTGTGTGAGTGTGGGATCGGGTGGGGGGAAATCGAACCCAGCCTCTACTGCCCTCGCCCGCCCCTTGCTCCCCCCGCCCTCAACTTCATCCTCTCCTCCAGTACCACCCTCCTCCGCTCCAGGCTTTCCATCCTCGTCCCGTGCTTCTGCATCCTCCATCTCCCACTGCTGATCATCTCCAAGACCATCCCCGTGAAGATCTCGATCGTCCTGCCTGCGCCTTCCTGTTCGCTGAGCTTGGCCTTGAGCTTGGGGAGGCCAAAGAGTCGTTGTAGTGTCGTGTACTCGGCGTCCTCGATCGTGTCGCATCCGAGCGCGTCGCAGAGCACGCCCCTTGCCGCGGTCCAGATGTTCCGCGAGTCGACGCAGCCGAAGAAGTAGTGATCGGTGTCGTCCACCGGCGCTTCGCACACGAGGCACGCGGGAGAAGTGTCGTGCTTTTGCTCGTGCTGGAGTTTGCGCGTCGGGGTGAAGCGGAGGATCAGCTTGAACCAAACTTCCCTCTCCCTCGCCGTCAGTGCCTTCGAGTTGACTGCCTTCCAGAAGCTCCTGAGGTCGTCCGGCTGCGGTGGTCCCTTGAGCCCGAGCATGTTGGTAAATGCCTTCGCGTTCAGGACCCGGCGGATGCGACGGACTGTGTAGGGGCGAGCCATGTTCAGCAGCGTATACTGGCTCGCCTGTTGTGGAAGCACCGGGTCCGGAAGGCGCTGCTCCATTGCGAAGCGGGCCACGGGCTTGGGGATGATCGCCTCGAGTGGTGCGCTGGTGCCGATCCGGGGAGGCACGTTGAGTCGTCCCGCCGCCACCGCCGCCGCCAAGGGGGTGTTCTTGTGTCGATCGACAGTGAACCGGTACCAGGCCGCGATTGCCAGTCGCTGCGGGAGCCCGCGTCGATCGTACTCGCTGTTGTCGCCGAGCACATCCGCCGGCGGCGTCCAGAGGTGAAACCCCCCACCCGCATACAACTCGCGTCGATAGAGATCCGCCACCTTCGGGTAGCCCTGGAGACGAAGGTAGTCAGGTACATGAACCGCGTCGATGGTCTGTCTCCCTCTGATGGGGGTGTGGAGGCTGCCGAGCAGGGTGGGCAGCGCGAGCAAGTTCGCGGTGGTCAAGGCCCTCGGGTTGACCTGCGCGTCGTGAAGTTTCGGAACGCCCAGTGCGGCGTGCCATCGGGGATGAAGGTCGTTGGGGATGGGAGTGGATGGATGTGGCCAGAGATCGGTGGCCAGGTCGAGGTCGGGCTGAGCTCGCTGGAGTGATGCGCGCGCAAGTCCTTGCCAAATCGCGCCGGAACCGCCGAGAAGAACGTCCCAGAGCCGTGCCGCAACCGCGTCCACAACGTCCCGCATCCTTATCACCCCGAGTCCCCCCTTGTTCTTGGCGGTGAACACAATGTCTCTGCCGTAGCTGGTCCTGCCCTTGCCCCCACGGACGAAATCGACGAGCATGTCATCGAGCTTCTTGACGACTTCGGGCGGCGGGATGTCGGCTGCAAGGAAATGCAGGATCTTGGGAATGGCGTACCGATTGACGTAAAAGGCACGGGTGTGGTGCGTGAGCCAGCGATGCTGAACCGCTTCCAGCGTCGCCTCGAGCCGTTCGATGAGATTCGCGTAGGCGAGTTCGGTGTCGCCGCTGGGGTCGAAGGGGAGGCCGATCCACTCGAGCGACTCGCCTGCGGCCTTGACGACGATTGGCCGTTCCCCAGGGTCCCAGCGACGTCCAATCGGTAGGACGACCGTCTTGTCCGTGTTGAGCCGGCCATTCGTTGCATGCCTCCAGTCGAGCGCCAGGTCATCGAGCAAGTTGAGTGACTCCAAGCCCGCGACGGCGACGACAACGTCATCGGCAAATGCAAGTGATGTAATGGCGCGGCTCTGTGGGTACGGATGAAGTGCAGGTATGGAGAGATTCAGCGCGATGTTTCGACGGTGTAGAGCATCCAGGAACGGCTGAAACACGATGTCCCAGACCGACGATGACGCCGGGTCCCCTTGGCCGAGCCCACACGTCAGTCGCACCGGCGCCGTCAGGAACCCATTGATGATGTAGCGCGCCGAGGTCGAGTCACCCGAGTAGAGCATCCTCAGCACGCGAAGAAAGGTGGTAGGAGCGCCCAGAGCGTCGAAGATGGCAAAGATCCAGTCATGCTCGACGAGGTCGTAGGCGGATGATTGGTCAAGAGACAAGAGCGCGGCCGCGGGGAACTCGGTCCTGCGCGCGCCAAGTTCCTCGATCAGGAGACGAAGGTGTAGTGCAGCGTCGGCCGATCGGCGGTCCTTGACGAAGCCGTGCTGCTGCGGCGGGAGGAGATCGGGCAGAATTTGGTTCAATCGGGCGACGTAGACCTTGGTAAAAATCTTGTAATCGCACTCGCGCAGGGTGATGGGGCGATACGACGAGAGTTCGGCGCGATCGGCATTCTTCTTGTGGCGCTTGAAGATGAGGCGCACGAGTCCCTGGCCCTGCTTGGGAGAGAGTGAACCGCGCTCGATCATCGCGTTGTAGGCCTTGGTCAGCACCTTGGACCACGCCTCCGGTGCGGTCTGATAGAGTTCGTAAGGCACGCCCGACGGGCCCGGCGATCGCCCCGGGTGCGTCGTCCCGATCGCGGCCACGACCTCGTCCTCGGTGATGGGTTGCTGGAGGAGATCAATCTGCGCTTCCGAGAGTCGGCGCAGAAAGAGCGGATCTGAGCGCGGGTCGTCGCAAGTCCGTGCCGCCCTGATCGGCACGAGGAGTTCGTCCCGAAGTCGGTCGACGCGTTCCGGATCACGAGGCTCGATGTGGTAGAGGCGCTGGAAATGCGCCTGCGTGTGGTCAAGAGCGACATCAATGTCATGCGTTAGCTCTCCGTTGCCCAAGCGCAGTGCTGTGATCTTGGAGTCCGAGTTCCGCGCCGCGAGCTTGGCGTGGACCGGCCGCGACAGTCGTTCCTCGGAAGCGATCTCGGGGACGTGGGCTCGGATCCGGAGTAGGCGCGCGCGCTCCTCGACCGCCCGCTTGAGTTCCTCGGACGTCCTTGTCCATTCTGCCGTTTCCGCCTCCCCCCATACCGGTAACGCCTCCAGATCCTGCACCCTCCCCACCAAATACTCCATCCGTTCCGTCCGCTCCCGATGCAGCCTCCTCGCCATCTCCCCACCCCTGTCCCTGCACGCCTCCAGAACCTCCTCAAGCTCTCGCACCGGATCCTCCCCGCTTGCCCCTTCCAACCATCCTTCCATCATCCGCTGAAATTCCACCGTCTTGAAGGTTGTGGTATTGATTCGATGTAGTTGGTTGGATGTGGTAGGTAGGCTGAGCTGTGGGAGAGCCGCATCAAGATCGTCTGAGAGAGCCAGTACGATCAAGACCGGTCGGTGATCGGAAAGATCCTTGGGATAGTCGTAGATCGTCGAGGCCTGGTCGAGCCTTTTTTGGTGAGCTCTTTGTAGGAGAAAGTAGTCAAGCCGGGAGAAGGAGTTGGGTCGCTTGCGATTGGGATTAGGTCGAGTGAAAGATGGGGTGATGGGGTGCTTGTAGCGGATGCAGTCCGTGTAGGCCGAGTCGAGCTTGCCCATCAGAATCGGCCAGTGGTGGCCGCGCCGACTTTGGTTCCGCCGATCGACTTCTGGGCGCGGGCAGTCGTTGAGATCGCCGCCAAGGAGTCGGAGGTGGGATTTCTGTGTTTTGTGGAGGATCAGTTTGTCGAAGAATTTTGCTCGTTGTTTTGGGTCAACGGGCGCGTAGAGGTTATTGATTTCTAGAATTTTGATGTCGCCCCGCAGACGAAAGGAGGTGACGAGGAGCCGGCCGTCGAGTGCCGAGTGGGTGCGCAAGAGCTCGGCGTCGATCAGGGGCGAGTCGGCCGGGATCAGGGTCAGGCAGTGCTGGTTGATGAAGAGCTTGCCCTCGTACTCGTCCTTGATGAGCTGCCAGAATTGTGGTCTGATGAAATGCTCTTGTAAGAGAATCGCGGAAGCTTTGAATGTGGAAAGGTAGGTGTAGATATTACGTCGTTTTTCCGGGACCCCCATGCCCCTTCTTACGTTCCAGGTGATGATGGTGTGCTTGATCATTAATGGGTAGTCGAGGTCGAGGCGCTCTTGGCGGTGGTGACGTCCTCAAAGAGGGGAAGGGCGGGCAGGACATCGTCCTCGGGCTCGTGGTCGGACCATCGTTTTTCCTCAGCTACCCCTCTTCCTTTCCCTCTGTCCACCTTCGTCACCTCGACCTGCATCGCCGCTGCCGCCGACATCGACCTCGTCACCCTCCGCCCCTCTATTCCATCCTTCACCACGACGCGGCTCTTCCCTTTGATGATGACTCGCTTGGCGTCGGTCGGTTCGTCACTTGGGTCACTGAGGTCCGCCGCAGTCTGCGACCTCTTCATCACCTGCTTCTTGAACTTCGCAGCGGTCCCCCTGATGTTGATGGAGCGTATCTCACCGTCCTCGTCCCACGTGGCAAAGTTGTGACGCACCAAAGGGGTTTCAGCGTTGAGCCTCCTCTCGATGCTTTGGTCCCGCTCAAGTCGTGCCTGCTCAACCCAGTTAGCTCTGATCCTGTCCCACTCCTCCCCCTCGCGTAGCGACTTGGCGAGAGTTTCGGGTGACAGAGGTGGGGTTGGTTCATGCGGCGTCGATTCGCGGGAAGCGGTGGCGGCGGTTGCTGTGGCGTCGCTGTCGTCGTCATTGTCCAGCCTGTTCGTTTCCCCTAAGTCCGTCGCTTCCGCATTCTCCGCTTTCGTCGATCCCCTCGCTTCGTCCACATCGCCCACCTCCGTCGCCACCTCCTCTTCCTCCATCTCCGTAGCCACCTCTCCTTCCGTTTCACCTCTTTCATCCGCCATCACCTCATTCTCATCAATCACCTCTCCATCGGATCCGCTGCAGTCCTCCAAGACCGACTCGTCCTCGCTTTCAATTTTGATGACCTCCGTTTTCGCGGCCGCCTCCGATTCCATCTCCGAGTCCTCCGAGTCCTCGTCATCCGCCTTATCACCAGCGTCTTCCTCCCCCGATTCCTCCGGTCCCTGTTCGCCCTGGCCAGTTACCTCTTCCTCCTGTCCCTCCTCGACCTCGAGCCCGGCGAAGTGATTCTGTGATGCGATCCTGTTAACAACCAGCACAGGAATGGGGGCCTCGGCCTCCGCGATGTTGGTGTTGTGGGTGATGGTGTTTTTGTTGCTGTTGATGATGCCGTTGTGAGCCTCCTTCCGCTTCCTCTCCTGATCCAGTCCGCAGGTTCCCACGTGACCCACAAAGTGGCACCTACCGCAAGCCGCCTCCTTCTCATAGTCATGGCGAAGGGCGGTAACCGGGATGCCTCGAGTGGGAAGGTCGATCCTCGAAGGTAGAATCTCCTTCAAGGTCGTGTTGGGGCGTTGGAATAGGGAGTCGTCATCGAAGTGTAGGAAAGCCGAGTAGTCTCCGGCAACGTGGGCGAAGGCCGAGGCGTTGTCCACGCTGATAACGCGCAGAACCTGCACAAGTTGGCATGAATGTCCCTTGCCTGACAGGTCTTGCACAAGTGATTGGAACGATTTGATGATGGCATCCATGGAGGGCACTCCTTGAACACCGACGTTGATTCGAAGCTCGACCATGTTATGGTGGAACCTGTGAGACTTCGCGAAGCGGGCCTTCGCCGATCGCCAAGTGAGAGCGGGGGGCGTCGTGAGCGCCGCGTCACGTGCCTCGCCGGTGACGAACCCAACCGTAACGCGATGGTGAGCCGCCCCATTACGCAGGATTGATGAATGTTGTACGCCTAAGATCTGTGGTTGATAAGCCGCAAGATGGTCCGGCAGAGGAACTCCAGGCTCAAAGCAGATAGGAGAGATGGGCGATAGCAGCCTCGTGACGCAGGCCACGAGATCGATCTTGTCGGCATGAGTCGCTCGCGAGGCGCTCTGGTGAGACAGAGTCACTTCAAGGGCGTAATCGAAGATGTTCTCGACGGACCGGTTCGCGTTCAAGGCCGAAAATTTCAGCGATGTGGCGGTGGCGACGGGGTAGAGTTCGGCGAAGTAGATGGCCTGGACCCAGCGATCCATGCGGTTTCCGGGTACAGCACCCATGGCTTGTAGGAGGCTGCCCAGAGCCTTGGCACGCTGTTGTTGTTGTTGCTGTTGTTCAGGTGTTTGAGCCGCCATCTGACTCGCAGCGGCAGCATAGTTGGGTGCGGCGGTGGCGGGGCCCGTGACTTGCGTCTTCTTCGAGCTTATCGGGATCCGGTCGCGGGGGGGCTGGACGCTGGTGGCGGATACCGGTGGTGGCGGTGCCGGCAGTGGGGACCCAGGGTCTCCGGTAGACATCTTGTCGGTGTATCACTTGTTAACTCGAGTATCGAAGGCTGCAGTAGGGCGATAGTGAAGTGAAGTGAAGTGAAGTGAAGTGAAGTGAAGTGAAGTGAAGTGAAGTGAAGTGAAGTGAAGTGAAGTGAAGTGAAGTGAAGTGTACGGATCTGGGACGTGCTGGCCGGCGGGTCAACTGCGATTTGGGGCGATCTGGCTCCGCGTTCCATCGTGGTCTAACGAGAGTGATTAGAAAATTCTAATATATCACTTCCTCTTTGAGGGCGCAGGTTCGAATCCTGCAGTCAGCTCTTCTTTTGCTTCTTGCCACTTTCAGAAGCTCGAACCCAACTCGTTCGCTACCCCCTTCTTTTGGTTGGGGTCGCCCGCCACATGCCACACTTTGGTGAAGTTGCCGGCCAAGTGGAAAAAAAGGAGAGAAAAAAAGGCTTTGTTCGGAAAGAGAAGAGAGAGGGAAGGTAGCGCGTTAAGGCAGCTTTTTCTTTGAATAAGACTAGCTGGAATTTATGGCTTTAAACTTTAAACTTTTTAATACCAGTGGGAACCCGTTAAATTAACGGGAGGAAGAAATCCAAAAAATAGCAGGATGATCGAACAGTCTACATGATTTCAGCGCAGAGGTTGAGAAAACACAATACGAAGTGCAGCAAAGAAACAAAATCCATTTATCCCACATCATCGTCGAAACAGCCTGCACGCCGTTTGTTGCCGGACCTGGCTTCAAACACTCATGCAATGAGATCCGGACGGTTGCATGCTTTGTCATTCGGCCCCAGTGCAGCCTTGATTTCCGGTCATTCGGGGTCGTGCGACATCGTGATGAGCAGCGGAGGCTTTCCATGTTTGACAACGCACGCCATCGCATCCTGGTATCGCTGCGTGATGTCGCGCGGTCTATTCTTGAACGTCGAGCCCAAGGTCATCGAACGTCCAATTTGGTTCGGGGTCAAGCCGTTGATGCCTTGGGTCGTGGTGAGGCGTAGGTTCTCTTGATGCAACCGGATGTGTTGAGTCGATCGGCCTCGACTTGGGAGTATATCCTAAAATCACAAACTCCAGGAAGGGACATTGGGTGCAATGCGGGATTGAGAAGTACTCGTCGCGTTTGGCAAGTAGTGCGCAAATAATTGTGAACGCGAGACTCGCCACCTCGACCCCTTTACTTGACCTTCGTCCTAGGTGTTCAAAAGTTCAATATCAGTCTGTGCTTGCGCCTTAAACAGAATGGAACATCCGAGAAAGAGCCAAAGACGCGTACGTTCGCCATCACCATCCTCTTCGTCCCCTTCCTCGCCGTCTTCATCATCATCCTCGCGGTCTTCGTCCTCCTCTTCGCCTTCGTCATCAAGACCGAGACCGGCAAGTACCTCGCGCGATTGGACACCATTGTCGATTTGCTGTCGGTTTCTGGCGATTGGCAGCCCAGCTTGGCGAAACCCGCAAAGAGAAATGTTGGGGTGGAAGCCATCTTCCCCTGCAGGAAATAGTAGTGGCTACCGGAGAGGCAACGCAGACGGATGGAGCGAGCTGATGACTTGGTACTTGGGCCGACCATCGGGACATCGATCACCGTGCACCTGGAGAATAAGGTCTTGAGGTCCACGATCTCCCGTGTTGGTCTCGGAATCGCAGATAAGCATCGCCATTTCCGTGCTCGACGTAGGAAGGTTGTGGGTGCGTCGGTCTCGGCCAGGTGGTAGGCAGAGGCGCAGGGCCGACTCTTTGGCCGTGTCCCAACCTGCGCGGGTTTTGGCCGATGCGAACTCCCTCACAAAGTGATTCTTGGTACGCAACATGGACTCGAGCTTGGTCAAAGTAGATCTTTGTATGCGACTGTCTGCGCCGTCGCGTCCAAGTTGAGTGTCGGTGGCCTCGGCCGGGCAGATGAGCCATATTTGGGCAAAGGCTGGACGTTGATTGACGGCAGGAATCAGGGCGGCGAGTCGATGCTAAAAGCAACCAAAAACGCAAAACATGCGGGGAAAATATGCGGGGTCCTTGAGTGCCTGGTCGAGTCTGGTCAAAGTGGGCGCGATCGAAGTGATTGACAGCGCGTTGTTGTACGACCGGGCATTCTTGCGGAACGCCGGAATGCCTTGGGTTCTGTGTAGGTGGGTCGCACAGTTCAGCATGTGGGTCTACTACAGACGAATGTCGTTGGACGGAGCAACTGACCGCTATCCGAGCCTTCAAGTAGCTGTTGAAAGTTGGGATTAGGCCGGAGAGAGGGAGGTAGCTGCACCTTGCCCTGCGAGCAGCACGTGCTGAAGTGTCCGGTCAACTTCGTCCTTTCGCACTCCCAGTGTCGAGCGTTGCAGTGGGTACACACGGTCATCTGGTGCCGAGGTAGTCGCGGATGGGAACGCGGTACTTGAGTGGTTTGAGCTTGATTCGAGGCCTGCGCACTTGCCTCTGCGCAGGAAGAGGTGGTGGTGGGGCGAGTCAGCAGTAGCTCAGCGTCGGTTCGGCCATCGGGCCATCGCGCTGACCACGCTGTCCGTTCTACAAAGCTGTACGGCGGACGCTTCAATGCCAAGATCGGTCGAGTGGTTGTCATCACGCGCGGGGAGCTGATTCTGTTGATCGGAGGGGGACGAAGAGGAGAGTCGAGCAGAGCGGGGCGCTCGAGCAGGCCCATGGTCTTCTCCCATGGTACGGCGGTACGCTATCGTACGGCGCTACCCTCGCGCGACAGACTCGGCGCGGTTGTCACGAAAATTCGATGAGAGTGGGAGGAAAAGGCGAAAATTAGAGAGAGTAGCGTATTCACAGTTTCTGGAACCTCACGTTGTTGTTGAGCCCCTAAAACCGGTGTCGGGATGCCAAAAATACGTCACGTGATCGACGGGGCATCGCGCAGCGAGACCACGCCTGAGATCTGTAGAAGAAGTGTCATGCAAATCCACGCGCTTGCTATACATTAAATCCTACACAACTACACAAACTGATCAATAGTTCCCCACCATATCAAAACTCGACAAAAATTGTAGTCGGGCTGTAGCTCGACTTTTATGGTCCAGAAAATGCAGAAAGGGGCGTACATGACTTCTGATTGGGACGTCGATACCACAGGCAGGTGCGGCAGAGTCAACATTATAATGATACATTCACCACTTGCGGCCCTCCGGACCGCAACACACACAAAAACAGCGATTTTAGGTACATGGGTCGCGGATCGACACTTTTTTTTTACTAGTTAGGGTAACTAGGTGCAGCGGCGCGCTCCGCGCGCCACCTCCCACCGTAAGAGTTGACCCGCTGCATTGTGATGTACTTTGCTGCAACAGCTGCGATACTGTTCAGTAACGGAGGCCTAGAGGTTGAAGTCGGGAGACGACCGCGCGACGACAATCAAATGTACACAGCCTTCATTACATTATCTGCTTCTGCGTTCTCAGTCTGAGCAGAACTCTGACACCGTCCACATAAGTTGCTGTCAGGGACAACGCGACATACAACTGGCCGTGAGAAAAGACGGGCGTCTCCAGACACACTCTTACCTGCGCGAGTGACTGCCCCTGCAACTTTTTAAACGTCATAGCCATTGCCAGCCGAATCGGAAACTCCGATGCAGAGTGAACGGAAGCTCAGCTGATGACCCTGTCTTCAGCGTGATCCGTGGCAACAAAACGGGCTGTCCAGCATGATCTCCTGTGAGAATGATGGCCTCGAGCAAGCGGGTGTAACCGAGTTAACAACAATCTTCTGCCGTTTCTGATCCACCTGCGAATTTTTGGGCGCCAGAATTGCTCGATCTCGGAAGTATTCGACTTTTTCGCCTATTGACATATTGTCCAGTTCGAGCGCGGGGCCGGGATAAACGTGTCTGATCAGCCCGGAGCTGTTCCTCGTGGTCGCCGGCAGGAGAAGCTCACGTGGGAGCGCGATAGAGGCTTCTGTTTCGTTCCCCGAGCCGTCTCCAACTCCTAAGAGCCAATCTGCAAAGCCCTGTGCCGTTGGCCGATCCGTTTTGGTCGTGCGGTCTGCAGCGGCCAGAAGACGCATGTTTGTCTGCCCTTTCACCGTGACGCTGTTAGTATAGGGTCTAAAAGTCAGGCAAGGACTACTACTTACAGAGAGATGCAGCGTCTCAACTTCCCCCCAGAAGTCAGCATTCCATGATGCAAGACGATTTGTGCAGGCGATGACTTGGGAATAACGGGAAGGCATTGTTTCGGATCCCCTGTGATGTCACAGTCCAACCGGTCAGTTAGTCATGCTGCCCTGCGCTTTGCTTTTGGAAGATTGGCACACACCTGCCAACACGACGGTCACTGCACCGAACCGAGCCGTTGAGGATCTGCCACGGGATGGTGAGCCGCAATTCACGGAACCAGAGCCTATTAAAATTATCAGTATTCTTGCTGTTGTCCATCTGTAACAATGGCAGTGAAGACTCACATTTAGTGTCCCACGGACCCGGATTATCAGCCGTACGAAGTCAATTCTTCCGCTGTGTCACTGATGTCCAATGTCTGTTTTTCATATCAGTTACCGTCATGCCTAACCATGTCAAGTCATAACTCACGCATGCAGTGTCACCAGCTGATGGTGAAGAAAAACAACTCGAGGGTTGACATTCAAAGAAGACGTGTTGAAGGGAATTGCTGCTTGGTAGTTTTCCATTAGCTCCTCAACACTCCCACACCAAGAGCACAGTTCATGAAGTTACTTACTCGAATCCGTAGCTATACTGCATGCTGCAGCCAGTTTTTGAAAAAGTTTGTCCCGTATTCGTTGCAGAGCTTCCACGACGACCGCTTCGGGTGTCGCGAGCTCGAGGCCGATTTGTCTCGAGCACAGTTCGGATCGGTCCACCCGTTCGATATCTGCGTCTAAGGCTGAATGGATAATTGGTTGACATCATGAACGTACATCAATGGGCTGCTCTCCTAAACATTTTGTTGTTTGCGTTACTTACTACACGGAAGCATCCCTGTTGAGGGATCAATCAATCGACACAATCTTCCCAAGCATTGTGACAACTACTTGAGCCGTGTCCTGGGCCCGGACCGTATTGCGTCAAGTCGATCGACGTCATCGACTGACAGCTGTTCGTTCGCCATCCGCGACTTGTGTTGGGGCTTCTTTCATGAGTTGCGATGAGATGAGTGGCGATGGGATGAGATGCGATGGGTAAGGTGTGAAGAGCAGGAGGGAGAAAGATGGAGAAGGCTGCGCCTCAGTTCAAACCGGGATCATAGAATGTCGCGGAAGGCCGCGGAACGACGTGGAGTGAAGCCCAGTGTCGGCAAGCCGTGACACGCTGGCGGGGCCCCTAACGGCGGAATTGGCGCACTGGCCGACACTACCCGAGGTCTGGAGCTGCTTCAAAGCGTGGACGAACGAATCTCAAGCCCGGAGGTCACTTGAAGGACTGCGGGCCCGTCGCACTTGCCGTGCGACTTGAGACTGCCTGCTGCCGGTGCAGATTGACTTGACGAACCAGTTTGCGCGACGTCGTGTTGATCGATTGGCGGCGGCGACTGTGCGATTAGAGCAGGAGTCGGGTTGTACGGAGGTGGCTCAGCTCGCTCACGATGGCGACGTCTCTGCTGCCCTCTGCTCTCCGTGCGGCGTGAAGATTGTCGTACAGGAGACGGGACGTAAAATTTTGCAGATGACAATTTCGGCAGTAGCGGATGATTGAAGGAACTACGCTACGATGTGGTAGACACGCACAGCTGCACGGCGGGCTCGTATACGTGTCGCAATACCAAGGTCGGTTGGGTTGTTGTCATGACGCGCGGGGGGCTGATTCTGTTGATCGGAGCGGGACGAAGAGGAGGGTCGAGCCGCGGGGCGCCCAGCAGCGGGGGCGCTCGAGCAGCCATGGTACGCTATGGTACGGCGCTTCCCTCGCGCCCAAGACTTGGCGAGGTTGCGATGGCCCTCCCTGACGACCTTGGGACCGGGGCATATTGGCGAGGGTTTCTCCTTGAGTGAGTGTGACCAAAATTCGATGAGAGTGGGAGGGAAAAAGAACAGGTTAGAGGGAGTGGCGCGGGTTTCTTTACGGGTGTGATCTGTTGTTCAGCCCCTAATACCGCTGGTCCGCTGCCGGACCGGTAATGACACCGACACCGCCGGCGCGCCGCATCACGTGACAGACGCCAGCCCTCGCCCCGCGCGTCAGGCGGAGCTGTGCTGTAGAAGCAATGTCATGCAAAGCCACGCGTTTGCCGTCCATTAAATGCAATATAAGTGTAAGCATTGTTTGACGTCAACTAAAAAAAGAAGGAAAATACTGGGAACGCTGTAGCTTCGTTCGACTGGCGCGAAAAATACAAAAGTTGCCACAGAGCTTGTGACTTCTTATCGGAACATGGACACAGAGGCAGGTGCGGCAGACACAACAGTATGCTGGTACATCCGAGGTGGTACATCCACCACAGGCGGCCCGGACATAGGCGGCCCTCCGGGCGGCAACCTAGTTAAAAACAGCGATTTTAGGTACGTACGTTCCTTAACTCACACTTTTTTCTTTTTCTTTACCAGTGGGATCCCGTTAAATTAACGGGAATATGGTTCCAAATAGCAGGAGAATTGAGCGATATAATGACGAAAGACAGCAGAGAAACTATTTTTCACTCATCGCGGCCAAGACTTGGCGAGGTTGCGATCGATGGCTCTCCCTGGCGACCTTAGGACCGGGGCATAGTGGCGAGGGTTTCTCCTTGAATGAGTGCCACAAAATTCGATGAGAGTGGGAGAGAAAAAGAAAAGGTTAGAGGGAGTGGCGCGGGTTTGTTCACGGGGTGTGATTTGTTGTTCAGCACCTAATGCCGCTGGTCGGCTGCCGGAATGACACTGACACCGCGGGCGCGCCGCATCACGTGACAGACGCCAGCCCTCGCCCCGCCTGTCAGGCGGAGCTCTGCTGTAGAAGCAATGTCATACAAAGCCACGCACCTGCCGTCCATTAAATACAATATAAGTTTTCTCACTGTTTTACGTCAACTAAAAAGTGAAGGAAAATACTGGGAGCGCTGTAGCTTCGTTGGAACGGCGCGAAAAATACAAAAGTCACCACCGAGCTTGTACATGACTTCTGATCGGAGCATGGGCACCACAGGTAGGTGCGGCAGACAAAACAGTATGCTGGTAGATCTACCACAGGCGGCCCTCCGGGCCTCCACCTACTCAAAAATAGCGATTTTAGGTACATTCCTTAACTCACACTTTTTTTTTACTAGTTAGAGTAAAAAGTGGTCGATCGCGAGTGATTAGAAGATTCTAATACATCACTTCCTCTTTGAGGGTGCAGGTTCGCGCAATCCTGCGGCTAGCTAATCTTTTACCGTCCGTTGCTGTGCGATGGTATGCTTTTTTTTGCGACCGAGGGGGAGGGGGCGCGGGCCGAGGGGGGACACGCTGCGTGGGTTGCCATGTATGACCGTGTTTGATTTACCCGCAGGCAGCATCTCGAGATTGCACCGTCCAGGCAGCAAAGTTCACTCTGTCTTGTTTCCAACCTCATCACTTTGAGCAGGCAATGCTCGTCCGCCAAACCAGCTGATTTTCTCGTGTCGACCGGAATGAAGCATTTAGTCCCCAAAGCCAGCCAGTCCGTAGGCTACTGCCAAAGACCACGGTCCTTTCTCATTTCCGAGCTACATGGATTACAACATGTCGTCACCCAACACCAGAGTACAGCACAATTCGAAATGGGAGACTGATCTCACCTGGCACCCGCCAACCGCTTGTAATTCTTGGGCCCATGCTCCGTTGTTCCTGTCGCAAAGTCGGGGAGATACTTGTCCGAGGAGAGTTTGGAGAGCTGCGGCTTGCTGCCGCACCGTCCAGAGGCGTGCCTGTGATTTGATCGCGCATCGGTCATCGTCGGCATGGGGACGGTGCCTCGGGGTGGTCGAGCCGACGCCGCGAGCGGGGGATGCTTCGTCGACGAGAGGTGGTGCGGAGAGGGTAGGCCGTACAGGTCGTCCTCGTCGTCGCTATCGGTGATCTCGATCACTTCCGCGCGCAATCCCGGTGCTGCCGCCGCTAATGTCGTCGGACGCTGCCGTTTGCGCGGCGAGGGGCTCGGCGTCGCGCGGTCAGCATTCGAAGCAAAGCTGCTGCTCGTCATCACCGTGTTTTTGATCCTGAAAGCAAGACCTGTGCCGGCCGTCGTCGAAGGTGACAGTGCTCTCGTCGCGCCAGAGGCTGCAGCAGGACTGCGTGGGACCGGAACGACTGGGCAGGTTTCGTATTCGTCGTCCGAGATGGCGGCCTTGGGTCGACGCCGCTTGAGCTCCTCGTACTTGTGGCGCGTCCTAGCCTGTTTGGACTCCCAGCTCTTGAGCGCCGCCTCGAGGCGCTGCACTTGACCTTTGAGCTTGACGACTTCTTCTTGCGCGCACGTCTGGGCCTGGGCGGCCAGCGCTGCCTTTTCGTCGGCCTTGTCGATGGCTTTCGTCGTCGCGCGTTGGCACTCCGCGACGCGCTCGTCGGCTTGGTGTTGGATCCGATCCTGCGCGAGTTGCATTCTGTGCGAATGAAGCCCAGACCGCGATCGATCGCCAGCCCAGCAAGAAGGTCAGCGGGGGCTGTCACACTCAAGCTCGGTGACAAGTGCGGAGACTCACGCAAAGAGCGCCTTGTCGTGGCCATCGATCTGTTCGCGCAGGCTTTGGATGGTCTTTTCGCCCTCTTCGCCTCGCATCGCCAGCGTCGCCTTGAGGCGCGCGACTTCCTCTCGGTGCTTGATCTTGGCCTCGTGCGCTTCCGACTCGACTTCGCGCAGCTGGGCCTCCAGCTTTGTGGCTTCGGCGCGCTTGGTCGAGAGTTCGTCGAGCGCGACCTCGATGACCCCGGTGAGCTCGTCGACGCGTACCTCGAGCTCCATAATGCGCTGGTGCGCACCGGGCTGCCCGCACTCGTACTGGACAAGCTCGTCCATGCGCCGGCCGAGCTCGCCCTCGAGATCGTCGATGACGCTCTCCTTGGCCTGGCACGTTTCCTCGAGCTCCTCGAGTCGCAGGGCCTGTTCTCGCGTGAGCTCGCGCAGGGGTCGAAGTTCCCGCACGGTCGCTTGCGTTTCTCGGAGCTCGCGTCGGAGCCGGTCGACTTCTTGCTCGGAACCTGCGCGTCGAGCCAGTCTGGGTGCAGGCCCTTCCCCTGTCAACAGATCCTCCCGTTCGTCGTCAACGTCGTTCTCCTCGTCGTTGGTTTCGTGATCCACGCGTGCGGCTGCAACTTCTCGGCGCACCGATGCGGCCTGCGAGGCTCCGGCCAGCTGGGATTGCACACCATCGCTCGTGACATCGGCTTCAAAATAGAGGCGGACCAACGGGTACGGGGTGCGGCGATGACTGCGGTCGGTGCTGCGCACCGAGACGTGGCGCGAAGGGCAGTGGAGCGGACAGATCGCTTCGGCGCGGTTGTGGCTTCGAATCCACTTTTTGATGCATTTCTGTTGGTCGTAAAGCCGTAAAGACGGGTCGTGGGAAGAATCATGGTCAGCTGGGCTCGGTTAAGGAGTATCTTTTGTCACCCAGAAGGGTCAAGGACATGATTTACGGTGTGGTAGACGTGTCCGCATGACGTCAAAGCGGACCACTCTGAGCTGTGCGCGTCGTCACCATCCTCGGGCGAGACGGTGGACTGGCAGAAGCATTCGAGCTGGCCCCGAGCCATCTATCGGGGAGCGAAGCCGTATGAAGCAACTGAGCGCCGAGTGAGGGGTGGGGCCGAGAGGAGGCAAGCGACGGAATGGACAGACGCCTTCTCGGGATGGGGACGAGAGCGCGAATCAACACGAGGAGCGCGGGGAGGGGCGGCCCCGTAATTCGAGACCTACTACTAACTAGTTCTCTGGAACTCAATGGAGCCAGCTGAGTGCCCAGCCCTGAGCCTCGAACGCTTTCAACAGCCACACCGCCAACCCAATACACCAT
This sequence comes from Microbotryum saponariae, assembly GCA_900102585.1. NCBI lineage: Eukaryota > Fungi > Basidiomycota > Microbotryomycetes > Microbotryales > Microbotryaceae > Microbotryum > Microbotryum saponariae. The sequence goes on along the minus strand of FMWQ01000050.1, from coordinate 472,699 downwards.
AGCAATGTCACTATTTGCAAGTACATCAAGACCTAGCAATCGGAGCAAACGCCCTCCTGCCATGAAAATGAGATCGACATTCGACACCGCGGAGTAAAAAGGCAATCCTCCTCGGTGTCGGTTGTCGCGCAGGGAAAAAGCTGCGAGCGAATCAGAGCGCCGCGATCGTGTGAGAGCGTTTCCGGTCGCACGCATCTGCGATTCTGCGAGCGTGAGCACTGTTTGAGCACTGTTTGCGAGCGCGCGTAAGCAGCTTCCGAGGCGCGCAAATCGTAAAGAGCGGGGAGTGCGGGGTTCGGAATTTAGCTATGAAAATTGAAAAAATCAAAATTATTTTTCCGATTTTATTTTTATTTTTGGAAAAATGCCAAAAAGCGCGCAGATTGAGTAGGTTGCGCGCGCATGAGTGCGCTGGAGCGCGTGTAATACCCCCTCCGTGCGCGGATACGGTGGGGCGAGCGAGCTAACAGCGAGCGAAACGCGCGTGGACCGCCAATAGGGGCCAGAAACAGATGTTTTTCCTGAAAAGCGCGCAACTCCGACGAATTCAGAGCGCGTTAGAGACCAAAAGTGCGTCCAAGGGATGCAAAGCTGTGAATGACGCGCGTATGAAGGCCCAATGGCGCGCAATTGCACGATTTTCGGCGCGCGTACAAACGAGTCGTAACGCGCAAATGGCCCCGGGCGCGCAGATCCATTTGTTGCCCAAGCGGCGGCCCATACTAATTAAATGACGCGTCGAGAGCGCGTTCGTATGAGTTCGTATTAAGCTCAACTAAGCCCTCCCTCTGGGAGGGGCTTAGGACTTATCTGCGCGCCTGGCCCAGTTGCCCTCCGAAATTTCAGGGCCATTTTGGGGTGGTTTTCTGTAGCGTGGCAAGTACTTACAATTATCCAAAACGCAGAGATGTTATTGATCTTCTACTAAAAAAAATGGCCTGTGCCGAACGGCAAGAGGATACGCCATCTGTAGCCGAAGCTATGATGATCTGAAGTGTGTACATTTGGTCAATTTGGTCCCGAGTGGTCCGAGCGGCAGCACTTGCTGCAGCCACCGGCTTGCGCACTTCGGCGTGTGCGCATCGGTTTCTCTCCCGTCCCATTCCGCATCACTCGTCTTCTCGGTACTATGCTCTTTGCTTGTTCTCGGTGCAACACCGCGCTTATCTCAGAATGACGCGCAACCGTAGACGCTATGACTCGACGACTCGCCAGGATCGCCGCCGTCAGGCGGATCTTTTCGCTCGGTTTCGGCTCCACAAGCTCTCACTATGTCAATACCTCTCGTGGTATTTCAGCCCGTCAACACAACACGATGGTGTTCACAAGCATAGGCCAAAGGTCTTCAACAGTAATTGGACCCAGCTCAAGCGTTTGACGTGGCTTCCCGGCTGTTGAAGTACATGATGGACTGGGGAAAGGTGCTGGGATCTGACCGCTGGGTAAGGAGATCCCTGATACTTCCCATCGTACCGTTTGTTCTTGGTTTTCATCTCGACAACAATATTGCGTAGGTTTGGTCGGAAAAGGTCGGCTTTGGCGAAGAACGTCCGCGATTCGGAGAGACTGGATACCTTTGGGACCTTGTTGATTTTGTAGGTTGGAGCGCCGGCGGCGAGGAAGAGTGTTTGACAGCCAAGTATGAGACGCTGCTCCGCAACTTGCCCATATACGGGGCGAAATGCAGTCGAGCCTTCCATTGTGTGGCTCATAGCTCCGGCGCGCTCCCTTTCGCTGAATCCCCACTCGGCGATCTTGATTGCCTCGTCATAGGCAAGCAGCATGACTCGTTCTCGGAACGAGTCCTTTGATATCAGCTCAGCCCAGCGCTTGTCTCCATTGTGCATCTCTGGAGACTGTCGGAGATTATTAGTAGCAAGATATCAGTACGGGGGTTGTGAGCATGCAAAAACATGCGGCGGATTGAATGGACACGTACGATGAAGATGAATGAGACAGTATGGGAGGGATCGCTCAACTTCTGGTACAGCTCTCCGTCACCCCATGTTTCCTTGCATATGATAACCGCTTTCTTTCGCTCTTGATTGAGATTGTCGGCCTGTAAAGGTATCAAGACCGTGGGACTCAGCACCGGCGTCGCCTCAACGGCCAACCGAATAAAACCTACGTGAAGTTGGCTCAGCGCAGTCAGAGGACTGACAACTATGGTCACAGCCCGGCGTCCGTAAACCAAATACATGGCTTGAAATATCAAGCTCTTCCCTGAACCCGTTGGAGCAATGACGAATACAGCGTCATACTGATTTCGAGTCTTGAACCGCTCGAGCTGAAAAAGTCCCGCGAGAGCTTCGATTTGCACCGGCCGGGGGACGAAGCCCTCGCCAAATTTGTCGACCAAGAGGAGTCTGAGCTTCTTGCGTAACTCAATCGGGTCAACTCGATCTTCTTGAGTTAATTGTGATCTCCAGTGAGCAGCCGGAGAGCGACGGGTAGGCAGTTCGGGGGTTGTGTCGGTTGAGTGATGGTCCCTTGATGTCGTTGGCTTTGCCCTCGAAGCTGATCGTAAGCGCGACTCTCTGAACTCAATCGATGGAGACCGACGAGGTGTGCCTTTGACAAGCGTTGGCGTTTGTACGGGCATGGTGGATCATGAGGGCGGTAGCGACGTCGTGGACTGGCGTTGTGGACCGAAGGTGAGGCCGGTGAGGCGCGGCTGGCTGATTCACGAAGAACCGTCCCTCTGGGTCCGTGCGCGAGCCAGCTCCAAGTCGAAACTAACGACTTCTCACCGCTGTAGCTCAATGAATAGGACATGCAAGAGTCTTCCCTTGGGCAGATGCTCGTAAAAATAGCATAAGAATGGGCCTTTTTCTACATATTGTAGAGGTGATTTTATTTGCCAAGCTACAGCAAGGTGGTACTTTTCTGGGCCAAATTTCGATAGGCAACTCAGCCAAACGCGCCGATAAGGTACAAGCCCCTCCACAGAGTGGAGGGTTTCGAGCTTAAGTTCGTATGTTCGAGCTTCGCTGACCCGCGCGCGTGGGAAGAAAGCACGTGAGCAAGCGGCGCCTCTTCTCATTCGAGACTTATTTGGGTAGCCTGCCAAGCAGCCTGTGTCGACCCACTCCCAATACTCGCCACCCCATCCTTCCAAAGGACGGCGCCAGTGGACATTGGGAGCCTTGGTCCACCACAGCTCGCCCGTCGAGGGAGGATGGCACCTCGCGTCGTGCCCGGCAACCCGCAATGGATTGAATGGATCAGGACACTCGAGCTCGCCGCCGAGGAAAAGGGTTCTCGAGCGGCCAACTCGTGGGCCAAGGTACGTCCGGCCAGCCACTCCACCCGATCCCGTTCCAGGCTGACGCTCGTCTCTTTGCGATCACCCTCCCTCGACGCGTTCCGCCCCCCACTCAGGCAAGGAGGTCGTTCGAAAAGTGCCCGATCGTGTTCAATCACCCCGACGAAGCGCTGCAGCTCGAAGGTGTCGGCAGAAAGACGGTCGAAACACTGCTACACAAGATCACTGAAGAATGTAGACGCGTAGGTATGCCTCTTCCAGAACGCGGTCAGTCAATTTACTGGTTTCTCCGTTGAGCCGGGACCGAAATCTTGACCCCTCTTTGCAACCTGGCACTGTGCAGCGACCGTGCCGAGACGATTTGGGGCAGCAGCGAAGGGAGCGGTAGCAGCACCCGTTCGAGATGCGACCACGGGGAATGCCGTCCCTGGACCTTCTCGGAAACGTCCGAATTCGGGCTCGGCGGCCCTGCAAGAAGCGGCCGAGGATCAGTTGCGAGAAGCTCGACGGCGCAGGCTGCTCGGACTGCCCCCGGAACCTTCAAGCTCGCCCCCTCGCCACCAACACCACTCTGCCGGTAGGTATGCCTTGGCTCGGAACGAGAACGTCAACGCTGCCGCCGGTCTCGCTCGATCGCGCAAACCCGCGGTCCCCAAGGCCTACGTCCCGCGTCGGGGCTCGGGGTCGTACGCGATCCTGCTCGCGTTGTACAAGAGCTCCTCGTACGACGAGCCGCAGGTGTGGACGACCAAAGCCAAAGTCATGGAGGAAGCCTCCGAGTTGAGCGAGACTCCGATGGATCGACCCATGGCGGCACGCAACGGCGGCACCGAAGCGGGGACGGGCTTTTACAGCGCCTGGAACGGCATGACAACGTTGATCAGCAAGGAGCTGGTCTCGTGCGACAACAAGCGGCCCATCAAGTACTCATTGACGGACGCGGGATATGCGCTCGCGGACAGCCTTGCAGAAGCTGCGGGCATGGCGAAGCATGTCAGGGGCCCTGGACCAGCTCCGGTCCTATGGAACGCGCCGCCGCCACCGCCGCCGCCACCTCCAGGGGGCGTTCGCTCGTTTCAAGAGGACTTTGTCGAAGGCGGCACGGCGGGGCATCGACTCGGATGTGCAGCATCGGCGATAGATCCCGCTTCCGTGGGACCGACGGGGCGGTACCCGAACATTGCCCACCGCACTCGACCTCGCTCGCCCCCACTCTTTGCCGACCTCGGCCGCATGGGCCACGACGAGGCTCGGTCCGAGGACGACGACGACGATCCCGAGTTTGCCGAGCAGATGCGTCAAGCAAAGGCGCTGAGTCGCCAGGAGAGTCAACACCCCTCCTCGTCGTCGACCGCGATGAACCGGGATCTGATGAACCTACGGCCGCCGCTCCCACCCCTGCCCGCGAGCCGACCGTTCTTCGACTCGAGTCTCGACGGTCGCAGAGCCGTTTCGGGTCACTACGCCGCTGCTTTACCCGCCGCCCCAGGCGTTCCTGCCGCGGGCAATGTCGATCTCCCTTTTGAGTACTATTACCTCGACGAGAGTGAGTCGTGTACCGATAGCACTCTGCCACTCCCATGGCCCAGGACATTGCTGAGCCCGCGTTTCCCACGACCCCTCACCACTCCGCAGCTGACGCGAGGGTAACTCGACGCGACCAAGCCGAGGTGGGACAGGAAGAGGGGACGCTCGCACCGATGTACCGCGTCGAGTACCGCACCGCTCAGGCCCTGCATCAGATGACGCGCAGTGTCCTGAGAAGCACGACGCTGGCTCGCGGGACGCCACTCCCCGGCGGACGCACGATGACCGGCTACCTGCGAGGTCGCGTCGCAAATTCGGTCGCTCCTGGCTTCCCGTCCATGAGTGCGGCAGCTCTTTCAACCGCCGTCGCGGCCTCCTCGACCGCTCGAACGCAGTTCCCGGAAATCAACCTCCTGGCGGGCTACAAGGAGCGCCCACCGCCTTTGGACAAAGATGCGATGTACGCGCCGCCCCCTTCGGTGCGTCGGCTTGGAGGTGACGCCGCGCTGCAGCCTCCCTCTGTCGTTCGGCGGCCGGCGGATGCCGCTTCGAAGTCGAGAGCCACGACTCTGGATTGCGATGGGAAGCAGGACGCGGGCAGTCACGGCACGTCTTCGCCAAACTTGTCCTCGAGTCGCACCGCGGCGGCGTCATTGATTCCTCACACGACCGCTTCACTTCCTGTCCCTCTCGAGGACCGTTACGGACCTGCGGTAACTTCCGGTTTGAGCACGCGGCTGGACCGCACTCACCAGAAGCTGCCGCCCGTTGTGGCGCTGTCGCGAGCCGATGCACCTCCTGCACGACCCCTGGCCCGCACCTCGTCGTCGCAGAACCCATTGCTCGCCTCCTTTGATCAGTTCCCGAACCCGCTCATTAACCGCCACCCTCTGGACCCCGTCAAGGACCACGTCGCCGCGGTCCCCTACGACCATCACCCCTTCTCCGCCAAGGTCTTGCTTGCGGGCACGTTCCGCGTCATGCTCATCATCGACTCGCGAGAGGTGGGCTTGCCGATGCGCGGCAAGCGGACCGAGATGATCAAATCGCTCGAAAAGGAGAACGTCCCCTGCGATCGGCGCATGCTGCCCCTCGGGGACATGATCTGGGTCGCTCGACCGATCAATTCTTTCGGCCAACCCACCGGAGAGGATGATGTCGTACTGGACGCGATCGTCGAGCGCAAGAGGCTCGACGATCTGTGTCACTCGATTATCGATGGTCGGTACGTCAGCCAAAAGATTCGGCTCAAGGATTCGGCCATCTCGCACCGCATCTACCTGATTGAAAAGTACGACGACAAGAGTCAATGTGAGCCCGCGTTTCCTTCATTTCTTTCTATCGCGTCCCCGTGGCCGTACTGATTCGCGGACCGTTGTATAATTCCTTTTGCGTTGCAGACGCTCAATGTAAGACCACCCTTTTGACGCTCAGCTGTCACCTGCTTGACTGCAACTGACGTGATTCGATTTTTCCTCTGCAGTCGGGAAAGCGATCTGGACGTGCAAGTCTCAGTTGCAGATCAACGACGGGTTCTACGTACACGAGTCGGGCAGCTTCAAGGACACCATCACGTATCTCAAAATGCAGACGCAGATCATGCGCGAACAGTACGAGGTGAGTACTAAGTCGTCGTGTCCATGGCTGCTCACATTTTGAAACAGCGGGCTAACAAGAGTACTTCTACGCACCAGTCGCAAGATCTGCTCGTCATTCCGGACACGTCCATCGACCGACCGACCTACCTCTCGATGCAACGCCATCTTCAAGCGACTTCCCCTGCGTACCGCTACCTGACGACGTACCGCGCGTTCGAAGAACTGAACAAGGCCGACGCGGCACTGACGCTGCGTTCGCAGTGGGCGCGTATGCTGTCCTGCGTCTCGGGACTGTCGGCCGAAAAGACTGTGCAGTTCATCGGTCGTTGGTCGACGCCAATGCAATTCTTTGCCGAAGGTTCGGAATGGAGTAGGATCGTCAAGGAGGACCCGTTCGTTGCCGTCGAGGGCAAACCGGTGCCGAAAAGGGCGAGGAAGGAGGAGGACTTTGTCGTTGAGCACCTGGAGGATGTCGGGGCGAGGGGAATCAAAAGCAAGCTCGGGTCCAAGATTTGGAAACTTTTCCAGACAGGCACCGCGTACGCCGAGTAAGAAGGTGGTGGCCAGAACATCTTTTCTGTCACTGTCGACAACTATGCACTATGATACAACAAAAACTAGATGCAATTGCTAGCGTTACAAGCGTATGAACCGTGGTCAAGGGCTGGGAGAAGAGTCACCGTCCCCGCCCAGCAAGTTCCACCGCTTCGACTGTGTAATTCACTATCCGGGTCAGCTGCGTACGGCGGGCGTAAAAAAGCCAGCACATGTTCGTGACAGACCTTTTTGGACATTCTGTGGTCGATCCCTTGCGTCGGTCCAAAGTGCGACGCGGAAGGTGTCTGCATGGGCGGAGGACGTTGCGACAGGGCTTCTTGCGTCAACTGATCGATCTGCGCGAACGCATCGTCGCCAAAGTCGTCCATCGCGGCTCCGTAGTCGAACTCGTCTTCGCCTTCGTCTGCATCTTGGTCGCCATGCAGAGCTCGCATGGGAGGCGGAGGGGCAGGGGGCGAGGGGGGTTCCTGCGTAGGTGTCGCGCGATTGAACAAGGGCCGTTCTTGCTCTACTGCCCGATCCTGCGCCTTCTTCCCCCGTTCTGCATGCACGCGCAGTGGTTCCTCTTCTGCCTTCCCCCTCCGGCCTCTGACCATGTTATCGCGGTCCCTCGCAGCGTCGTCCTGATCATCCCCATCAAAGTCGGTTGTGGCGATGACAAAGTCGGCTCGACAATTCTCGGCCTCAACAAGGATCAAGACCGGTTCGCCGCCTCTCGAACAAGCGACGTCGACCGTCGCAGGAACCGCATCGGCCAAAGCGATGATGGATTTGAACTCTTTGAGCCCAAAGGTGATGACCGACGGGCGCAAGACTTCGTACAAGTCAAAGTCCGAGACGGAGATGACGAGCTCGGTCGAGAGGGGTCGCGAGGAGAGGGAATCGGCTGAAAAAAACGAGGGAACAAACCGGCGCTTACGCACCAAGGTCAGTGACTCCTGACGGATAGTCTCGAGACTGCTTGCTCTGGACTGACCTGGGTTATCGGAGGAAGTATCTACGCCGAAGGAGCGCAGGCGACACGAGTTTTCGTGCAGGTCGAACGAAATCTCGTCCGAGCCTCCGCCCTGAGAACCCGAACGCAAGTGGAAGTGATCTGTCCTGCAAGTTTATACTCTTGTTGTCAGCAGAGAGTGGGAGTCGGTCTAGGAAGACAAACGAGGGAAGACTGTACGGACCACTCCTTGAGGATGCGACTGGATGCGATCCAGGTGATGGTGCAGGCGTCTCGTTTCGCTTGAGGATACAGTGCCGTCGAGCCCGAGCTGTAGGTCATGCGATGGGTTTTGGTGACGCCTGTGGGGCCATCAAGCGATCTGGGTGAGTAAGAATAGAGCCGAACCAGGGACGAGCGCTTGGCTCGGATGGTGAACGGGGCGAAATTTGCACTAACCGTGCTGACAATGCAGTCGTATGACGATGCGGCACTGGGGTGCGGCGGCGGTTGCGGAACCCCTCTCGGACGTTGCGTCATCATCATCGTCGCCGTAAGATCCATTGTGTCGGCGGTGTTGGGTGAGGTCCTGGCCGGTGACGGAGATGGAGCACGTCTCGATCGTGTTGGCCGAGCGAGGTCGCAGCGGGGAGAGCAGCGCCTGGGGTGGGGGAGGAACAAATCAGCGGGGGCATACGACGCAGGTACGAGTGTGTGTGGAGATTGCCGCCTACTTTGCCCACGACCGAAAACGAGACGATGGCTTCGCCCGCGGGTGCGCGGACGTGGTAGCTCGGAAAGAAGTGGGCCGGGAAGGTGACGGCGGCGAAGGCGGTGCGCGAGGCGTTGATGGACGACAGCTTGAGCTGACGCGGGGCCGCGGCGACGTGGATTTCTTCGCCCCATTTGGTGAGGCATGCGATCGCACGGGTAAAGTCTGTGGGATGCACGAGCCGAGAACGCGAGGATGCGGAGTCCGGGCGGCCCACGCGGAGGTGGGTTGGGTCAGCTGGTTGACATTCAAGCCTCGGCGCGCGTCGCGACGTGTATCGCTGCGAAATGGACGACGATCAGACTGACGACGTAGCGCTGAGCCGGATGCGATGACTAGATCCATCGCCTCCAGGGACGCCGCTGCGAGGTGGTGACTCGTCGCTAGAGGGAGGAGGCGCCAGTTACGCGGAGAGAGTCGATGTAGGAGAGCGCTGTGTTGACGGACTGCCGTCGCTCGTCGCGCGCTGCACAACCGAGGGCAGGGAAGGCCAAGGCTGGGAAAGGCGGGCGGGCAGTATAGGCGGAGGTAGGGAGTAGGCGGGATTGGGCGGGATTGGGCGGGATTGGGTGGGATTAGGCAGGATTAGGAGGGATTAGGAGGGATTAGGCAAGATTAGGCGGGCGCTCCGACCGGGCTCTGTTCGCGCTCACGTGCTTGCTCGTGCTTGGTGCCTGTTGGCTTCCTGCATGCACGACGCTGGTAGGCTTGGCTGCTCTCCCTTGCTCAACCCACCCCGCACGACGCGATGCTGCTGCTGCCGCGCCTCACCTCTCGCTCACGGCCATTGACTGCTGCGGTGACGGCCCGCGTCTCGGCACCATCAACAGTCGCCACAGTGCAACCGTGGGTTCGGCACTGGACACGAACGATGCACCACACATCGCGACGGACGGCCCAGTGTGAGCTCCATGCCCTCATACAGAGGCTACCGAACGACGGCACTGACCATGTGCACCCCCAAAACAGACTACTTTGATACGGCCGACTACGTTTCGCGCTTCGAGAAGCATGGCCTCACGCCCGCCCAGGCCGAAGGCGTCGTCGATACGCTCGAGGACATTATCGGCGAATCCATCAGGAGCATGCAGGGCAACCTCGTCACCCGGGAAGAGCAGGAGAAGGTACGAGCAAATTCACCGGGCAATCTTGAGACTCACTGCCCAGACTTATCGCGTCCTTGAACCCGACAACAGCGACACTACACCCAAAAGGTCAGAATCGACGGGGAGCCGCTCAGCCCTCATCCCGAGATTATCGCTCACCTTCCGTTCCCTCCAGGTCGACTTTGCTTCACTTAAGCAAACCTTGGAACTATCGGAAAAGACAGATTTCGTCAATCTCAAGGCCGAGAATGAGCGCCTCTTGGGCGACATTGAACGGCTTAAGCAACGTTTGCGCGAGGAAATCACCCGGACCCAGGCCGGCGTCCGGCTCGATCTCAACTTGGAAAAGGTGCGGGCACTTCACCCAACAGCGAGCCCATAAGGCATCGTGAGCTCTGGTTGATTCTCTGCTCTTCGCTCCTCCGCAGGGTCGAATCCGGGACGAGTTGTCGATGAGAGTCGTCCGATTGGCCGATGTCGACACGCGGATAGAGAACGAAATCGGGTTGCTGAGGACATCGCAAGTCTTCTTTCTCCTCTTGCCATGTACCGTTGTTTCAGTTCACTCACAAAGAGACACTTTCATCGCTTGAACAGAATGGAGGCCGTCAAGTTCAAGTGAGTGATGTGCTTCTTGAGCGATCAAAGACGGTTCGGTACCATGGGGTAAGGTTGGACTGCTGAACTATTTCTCGCCCGCAGTATCCTGCAATATGCCTTCGCGGTCATGTCCGGTACCGGTGCCCTCTTGCTCGCATATCTTCGCATGTACGTTGACCTAGGACAGACTCGATGCAATATGTTTGCGAACTGACCGGTTTCTGCCTCGTCAGGTTCGCGCACTAGTCTGTTACGTTTTTGGGGGATGGCGCATGTACTACTAACATACTATCGCGTACTCTTTGCTGGTATTGAGAGACTGCTTTTCGCTCTTCATGCACTGGCGAGTCTCTGCGGCGAACGAAGTACGCGAACATTTCCCATTCAGGGGCCCGGTTCGACAAACAAGTTCTTATGACGAGCGATTTTACATGCAATTCAGTAATACACAGTGTAGTTTTGTGGCCCTATAACGTATAGTCCGAATGACAATCACTATCATAAGAGTATTCACGTGGGGCTCAGTATCCACCCCTCATGCCACCACGACCTCCACCACGGCCTCGGCCTCCACCGCCGCCTCCACCTCGGCTGCCACCTCGGCCTCCCGATCCTCCTCCTCGACCGCCAGAGAAACCGCCCTCTGCGCCAATACCCGAGCCACCACCACCTCCGTCGCCATTGAACCCACTATTTCGGCCTCCTTGCCCGCCCTTGCCCTCCCCCGGAAGCACATTCAACCCCTTCGTTCCCTTCAACCCCATCTTGCCGATCGTCTTGGCCGGAATACCCGGCACCGCACCCGAAGCACCATCGAATGCAAGGCCATCCTGGGCCGTCGCGAACGCGTTGAACGTCGCGACCATATTTTCCGCCGAACCTCGGAACGAATCTTTGAGGTACGTCTTGTAGAAACCCAACGTCGCACCGTAGAATTGCGATTTGAGATCGTCGTCGATCGTACGCATCGCACCAGCAACTTGGGTCTTGGCCGTACGCAACGCGGCACTGTCGGGTTTCAACTCGGTCGAGGCGAGAGGATGATCTTGAATGGGGAGGGCCTTGATCTCGCGCTTGTTCAAGAAAAAGGTCTCGAAGGGGGAGAGAATCAAGACGCCCGAACCGGAGGCACCGGCACGAGCCGTTCGTCCCAAACGGTGGATGTATTGTTCGGGAGCCGAAGGTAAGCCTATTTGGAACACGGTCGTCACGCCGGGGAAGTCCATTCCTCGGGCGGTCACGTCAGAGGAGAACAGGATCGCGGACGGCGCGGCCTTGTACGCTTCGGCGGCGGCGTTGCGCTGCGATTGAGATTTGCGCGAATGAATTTCGAGCACAGGAAGGCCCAGGTTCAAGCGGGTAAAGAGAGCTGCAGCGAGGCCGGTAGCACGGGCAGTGGGAAAGAAGGCCATCTGAGAATTCGTAAAAACAAGTATGCAAACGGAGTCGTCAGTCTTGGCGCTCCGCGCGCCACCTCACACCGTAACTGCGAGACAAGTTGTGAAGCGCAGCAGAGTCGGGGCTCACGATTTTGGTCGCTGGTCCGTGGGTGGCGATCTCGGCGCGAATGGCGACGAGCGTCGCCGCGAACGAGTCGTGCAGGTCCGCAATGACGGAGAACTGAGGAACGTGCTCGTGGGTGTTCTGGTCCTCCTCGGTCAAGGTCGTGACGAAACGATGGGTAGGCAGCAGCGCCAGCGAGGCGATCTGGTGCACCTGCGCGGGGATCGTCGCCGAGAACAAGAGCGTTTGCCTCGGTTGCACGTCACGACGGGGGAGGAACTGAAGAATTTTCTCAATCTCGCGACGGAACCCTTGCTCGAGCAGACGGTCGGCCTCGTCGAGGATCAGCGCGCGGCACTCGGAAAGCTTGAGCTTAAGGTTCGAGTTTTCGAGGTGGTCGAGCATGCGGCCCGGGGTCGCGACGAGGATGTCGCACCGCTGGTTGTTGAGGCGCGACGTTTCGCTCTTCATGTTGGTCCCACCGACGACGTGCTGGACGGCGAAAGGGGTCGACGACAGCAGGATGCGAGCGGCCTCTTCGATCTGGATCGCGAGCTCTCGCGTAGGGGACATGATAAGGATCGAAATGCGGTCGGCCTTGGGTTGCGGATTGGAGCGAAGCAGAAGTTCGATCGAAGGAATGAGGAACGCTAGCGTTTTTCCCGTGCCCGTCTTGGCTTGGGCTAGACTAAAGGCAGCGAATGAGGGGTGGGAGAGAAAGGGGTCAGTCCGTGCGACAGGGGCGGGACAATTCGGCTCCGATCCCCGAGAGGGGTGGACTGGTGATAGCCAAGCAGAAGATGCCGGGGAAGGAAATCCAAGAACCGAGGGAAGAACACCCACACGTCAACACCGGTGAGAATGACGGGCAAGGTCGCCTCTTGCACGGGGGTGCAGTAGATGTGAGGAGGGCTGAGCGCGGCGATGCCCTGCGCGGTGCGCTGCGAGATCTTGCCCTGGTGGTACAGATCCTCGAACTTGAGCTGCGTGAAGGCCTTGGACGAGTCGCCGCCGATCGGGGTCATGGTTCCCGTCGGGGTCGGGGCTTGCGACGACAAAGCAGGGGTCGAAGTGCCCGACGCTGCGACCGTGGACAAACGAGACAGTAGTGACAATCCGGGTCCACCAGCAGTCGAGGGCGTGGCCGGTCCCGAGGCCGACGCGAGCTTGGGTGCAGAGGAGGTGGTCTTCTTCTGCGGCCGTCTCCTCTTGTTGGGTCGACCGTCGTTCGTAGGGGGTGGGTTGCGGGGTTGGGACATGGCTGGGCGGAGAGAATGGATGGGATCGAGGGAGGATGCAGGAGTGCAAGCACCGCGAATCACGCGTCCGAGGCTCGTCGTTGCGAAGGAGTCGAATTGGAACCGAAATACTCGTCGGCGCAAATCCTGGAATTTGAACTTCCTGCTCGAGCTCAGCAACTGGGAGGTCATAGACGGGTGGACGGTAGCGGAGCGGGGTGCGCAACACTACAGTGCGATGGGGCGATTGTCAAGAATCAGATGGCGCCGGGATCCGGTCGCGAGTGCGAATAGTACATGAACGACAGCTACTTTCGCACCGGCTGTCGGCCCACGCCGCGCCCACATCACTCGATCACTGATGAGCCCGAATTTTCCATCACGTGACTTTTCCCGGAACCCGCAACCATTCCGGTCTCCGCTATACGATACAAAAAGTATGATACGACGTGAAGATAGGAGAGTAATGTGATGAAAATTCGGCGGGCTGCGCACGGTGAGGTCTGGTGCGGCACTGCAGTGGTGGGGCGTCGAATTCCGATCAGTCGGTCGAGCTGATGTGGGTGACCCTGCGCTTGTCCGCTCGTGGCAAGCAACTTATCCTCGAACAACGCCGACGCCGCGCCAACGCCGAGGCGAGCGTAGCGGGATCACGCATGTCCGGACCACTTGGGAACGGCGATGGAGGAGGGGACCTCAGCACGGCCCGTCCCATCAGTGCTCGGCAAGGCAGCTGGGCCGACTCGTCGCCCTGGGGAAACACGACGACCACGGGCACCCCCACCGCTCGAAGGACGACGGGCTCGACGCACATCCACGAGGAGCCACCCTCGCTACTCCCGCTGCTTCGTAGGTCCAAAGAGTCAGGGAGCATCTCCTTTGCACCTACCGCGCTTACTGGGCGGGTATCCCTACCCAGACGACTCGAATGTGCCACCCCTGTATCTCCACGCGTGGCGAGGGGCTCAGCCGATCCGCGACACCGTCTCGCTTGGAGCAGTGATGCGTGTGCTGTCCTCGGGAGGTATCAAGCAGGCCAGCATCGACAAGGCAAGCGCACTCCAGGGTGTCTGCTGATATGCTCGATCTAGCGCTGACGTTCATGGTTATGCCCCTCTGTTTGGTCCCTGTTCGGTTGCGCACTCCCCACACGGTCCGCCGCTGGACTCCCCGAAAACCTGTACAAATAGATCGTATCCTTGGTGACGCCAAATTCCGGTATCATCACCAAGCAACAGTTCTACACCTCACTTGTGCTCCTTGCCCACGCCCAACTCCACCGCGAGATTTCACTCCAAGTCGTGGCCCGAGCCGTCGAGGTCGGCTCGCTGCCGATCCCCACCCTGTCCAGTTCTTCGGCTTCGCTCTCGGCGGTATACTCTGCGCCGTCGTCGCCGACGTCCATGACCTCCCCACCAGACTACCACCGATCAACGTCCATGTCGTCCACGAACGATGACCCTTGGGGGACGGCACCCGCCGGTGGCTCCAGCGCGGTCAAAGCGAGCGGCGGTAGTCAGCTCCATAGCTCGATGGGTGCCAGTCGCCCCACCTTCCCGCCCGTCGACGAAGACGACGACCACGGCCATGCGTTCGGCGAAAACCCGCTGGGAGGGACGAGTCTAGGGGAGTGGGCGCTGGGCAAACAGCAAAAAGTCGAGGTCAGGATGCGGGACGAGCTCAAGGGCCTCGTCTTCAAGCACACCATCTGGTTCATTGCCACAGAGGTGAGCGCAGCACAGCACCCCACCCGTCCCAATTTTGCTCTCTGTTTCAAGCTGATCCGCTTCCATGCCACGTGTTCGCAGCGGGGAGTAATCGTCGAGCGCCGGTATTCGGACTTTGTGTGGCTGCACGACTGCCTCGTGCGCCGGTACCCATTCCGGCTCTTGCCCGTGCTTCCCCCGAAGCAAGTCCACATCCCGGGATACATCGCCATAGACGAGCTCTTCCTCGAGCGTCGCCGGCGAGGACTCGAACGTTTTCTCGTCGCGCTTTTGAACCACCCGACGTTGAAGCACGACCACCTCGTGCGCATCTTCCACAACGAGCAATCCGAACTGTCGGCGTGGCGCAAGAGCAACCCCATATCGCTGGAGGAGGAATCGACGTCAAGGATTCTGACGTCGGAGGAAGAGATGTCGGTTCCGTCCGACTTGGAGGAACGGCTGACCAACCTCCGCGCCCGCATCATTCCCCTCGTCGAGCACTGGACCCGAGTGACGACGACGATCGATCGGATCGCACACCGGCGCCAGAACCAGGCCGCGGAGTACGAACGCATGACCGAGGCTCTGTCTGGGGCCGTCGAGTGCGAAAGGACCGGGTGGCGTCCCGTCGAATGCGAGAACGTCGAGGCCGATGTCGACAAGGTTGCCCGCGGGCTGCGGGCTGTCGCGGGGAGGGTGCGACAAGGCGCGGACGAACAGTTGGAAACGACCGTTGAAGAGCTCAAAAGGGTGAGAGGGAGCTTTGCAGCGGGGCGAGGAGCATCCCTGCTTGAGCTGATGGCCTCATTCCTCACCTGCGTAGCACCGCGAGTTGTACGTCAACATGAAGGAGCTGTTCACGCGGTACGTTCACCTCTCAACCGACAACGTCGACAAGCTCAAACGGCGCGTCGAGACCAACATGAAGAAGGTGAGCTAGGCCGATCGCCCCGCTTCGAGATAGGTTGGTCAACATCGCTGATCGCTGCCAGTCTCGACGACCACGTGCGGCAGCTCGAAGTGTTGCGAGATGCGGCGACCCCTTTGGCCCCCGCCGAATTCGACAAACTATCCCACTCCATCTCGACGGACCAACGTTCGATCGAGCTCTTGCTCCGAAGAAGATCGTTCGTCCGCTGGTGCATGTGGCAAGAGGTTTTGTGGATGTTTCGATCGACGAGCCTGCTGTCGACCGCGACGAGAGTATGGGTGACGCACGAGGTCGCGGGGGCGGAGCATCTCCGGATTCGTTGGGAAGAATTGCAGGAAGGGTTGGACACTGTCTTGACTCGAAGCGCAGCCGAAGAGGACTGAGGAACTTGTGGAGAGGTATACTGCTTTGTTCACCGTTTTGCAGCAATGGCAACTGTTAAGCGCACCGACTGGTAACATTCTCGGGTAAACGAAGCAGGTGAGTTTGCAAATGGATGCACTACGAATACAACAACTACAGTGCAGGTATGGCGAAGGTTTAGCTTGACACATTCAAAAGGGTTTCCATTGTCTTACGGCGATCCATAGCACGATCAGGAGAACGGGTAGAACCCTCTTTGCGAGCCCTGCCGACGCAAGGCCGAGAACTGCACTTGAGCTCACATGTAGAGACGAAGGGTGGAAGGATGCAAGGACTCACATATCACCATCTTGCTGGCCAGGTGAACCTTGATTAGCATCGCCTCTTCTTCGACAAGCTGGGACTGAAGCTCGAGGCCCTATCCGACGAAACGAAAGCACACGAGCGCGCTACGTCAGCGCGCCTGATACACGATGACGGAGGAGTCGAGCTTGGGCTGACCTCTTTTTCACTGGCGAATAGATTGCTCCGGGCCCGGTTAAACGCCTCCCTCGTATGCGAGATGTTGACGGAGACTTCGGCCGTTGTTCGTTTCGCGTCGGTGATCGCTCTCGTGTCTTGAAGAATGGGCAACACTCTGAGCACTTGCTCGCTCGACGTCTGCGGAGGTCGAAGGGAGAAAGCGAAAGCAGACAAAGAGGGTGAGAACGACCTTCTTTAGGACGCTCAGGTGCGGTCAAGGTTTTCCAAGAACGGACTTTGGCTCGGTCCTTGGCGTCGCAGGATTGCTTCAGCAGCGCATTCCAGTGCTGCGATCGAGCTTTGATCTCTTTCTGTAGGGAGGTAATAGGCCATTCAGAGTCAGTGCTGCATCAACGCCGGTGAGCTCGGTCTGCTGCCAAGCGCACCTGTAGCGCTTCAATCTCAGCTCGGTGGGCGTGACATCGCCGCGTCGTGTCGGTCACGATTTGCTCAAAGCGTCTGTCAAAGGCAGGAACTCGCAGCGTCTCAGTCCCATGGATCCACTATGGATCCACCGCTACGCTGTCCACTCTTGTCGTGGGACAGCCAGCGCGCTTACTCACTTGAGCTCTTCATCGGCTTTACCCAGTGGCGTATCGGCGGGCTTGTCCGTGTTGGTGACGAGATGCTGGGCACCGGTGACCCCCTCCGGTCTCTTGCGCCTCCGCTGCAACGACGACTCGAACGACCTCCTTCTTCGATGGCCGACCGAGGTCAAAGGCAAGGTGTCGGACGTGGGACTACGCAGAATGGCGGAGCGCATCGGTGGCGGTGGGGACGAAGACAGTGGGGCACTGGTCGGTATTGAGGCGGGTAAAGCTCGCCGGGAAGGAGCAGGAGAAGGTGAGCTAACAGCAGAAGCACCACCCGTAGACGGTCCTGGAACGGACCGTGCGTGCTGCTCCCGGTCCGAAACCGCCATGCAGCCCTTTTCGTGCCGCGGTGGGGATGCCTTGCGTGAAGCGCAGTTCCGTGTAGCCGACCGCCTGTCAACGTGTCAACAGACGCGACTCGGCGAGGTCCGTGCTCGTTGCATCGGGGATTTCGACGATTCCTGCCCTGGCGCCCCGGCCCCGTGCCTTGGGGCTGGCGCTCGCAAGCGTCTCGGTAAGCAATATAACGATTTAAATGAAATCGGCCTCGCCACGCTGATTACTTGCCCACCCATTAGACCATTTCGATTGTTGCCCGTCTCGAACCCACCCTTGCCCGCGGTCGACTCCATCCAACCACACACCCGACTCGTGCCAGATCGACTCTTTGTATCGGTCCTGCACGACCAACCCACTTGAACTCGGACTTGCCGCACGCCGCACGCCGCTGGGTTTTCGCTCAGTCCCTCCCCCGAAGCCGTTGGTCTAACCACGACCCGACCAGCTCGCTTCGAGCGAGCGACCTCAGCTTGACGCCCTGTACGTCCTGAAATCGACTCTTACGCGAGCCCACACGGACGCGGTCTACTCACACGCCCAGTAGTACTGACGTTGTCTCTGTATTGACTCGATAGCCGCCTCCGTCGCCCGGTTGTGCGCCTCCCTCGTTGCACTTCCTCGATCCCGCACTCTCGTCTGCCTGACCTTTTGCCGGCTAAACCCGCATCCCACCGCTGCCGGTACGCACGTCCCACCGCACCGCACCCGTCTCGTTTGTCTGCGTCCTCGTGGCACCAGCAACTAGACCTGGTCCAGTTCGGCACTCGACGATCATAACGATCCTCGTGCTCACCTAATCCATTCACCGGCGCTTGTGCCGCGCGCGACACTCCCACGAGCCCCAGCCGCCGCCGCCGCCGCCGCCACACAACCGAACCGAACCGATCCCGGCTTGCTTCGCGGCTCCCGGCTTCCCGTTTCCTCGTTGTATCGACTACCAGACTTCCGATATCGCTAAGTCGCCAGTCGATCACGTTGTTCTCTACCTCTCAATCCCGCCAAACCTTCGACTCCTACTACCGTCCCTTCGCGGCTTTTGCGGCCCGGCTAACCTCGCACCGATCAACGCGTGCGACACCCCTCCGTCGTCGATCTCTGAAATCCGCCCTTCGCCTTCAAGCCCGTGACGACCACCACCGGCGCGCGCGCGCCCACCTCATCCCACCGCGAGCCCGAACACATTGTTCACTTCACCCCACGAAGGTGCGAGCGAGTCGGTGCAGTAGTCTGAGTTTTCTTTGAATTTCGTGGGCGAAAGCAAGGTCATTTTGGTGCGTCAGTCTTTCGTCGTACCGTCCTGCTCGACGCCGACTAATTCTCGCCTCGCGCGGCTTCTTCCCCTCCCCACCGCCGTAGGTGGTTTAGGTTTCTCCTCAACGAGCTCTCAATAGACGTCCGAAAATCGCTACGTCGCCGAGAAATCATAGCAAGAGTATACCTTCTCCCCGTCACTTTCCACTCGTCGGCTTAATCGCGCTTCGCCTCAAGGTGGGTCCGTGCGCTTGGCGGCTCCGAACTTGCTCTTTACCCCCACACGAATCTCCTTTCCAGCGCTGACTCAAATCCGATTCTCGTCAGCAGTCCACTTTTCAACACCCGCTTGACGCTGCCTTGATTACCGGCCACCATGAGTTCTTCATACCACAATTACCATGGCGATGGCTCGAACGGCTCCGCCGAGTATTCCGCGTACACTCATAACTTTTGCGCGCACGACATGACGGGGCAGCTGCAGAGCCATCCGATGACGTTCTCGACCTCGAACGGTTCGAACCACGGGCTCAATGACCCCACCCCAGCGCATGACACGTATTCCCATCTACTCGATGGCAGTTCGCCCCACACACACTACGACCCGTCTGTGCCTGTTGCACTCTCCGGCATCTTCGACTCTGCCGCGTATCCGAACGAGGACAGAAAGGGTTCGGTGCGAGCTCAGCAGCAGCAGCAACAGCAGCAGCCGGCCCAAGAAGAACCCAACCTTGGCGCAACCGCATCGATGTCGAGCTATTTTGATCCCAATTCCTCTCAGCCTAATCAGAGTCACAGCCAGTCACAAGGGGACATGATGGCGCAGATGATTCGCTTTGCGAACGCATATGAATTCGCTAGCCCGGCACCCGCTACCTCGACCTGCGCATCCCCGAACACGTTGGCCCTCGTACCGGATACCCCGAGCCGAGTGCAGCGAACGCCCTCGTTATCCGTGCCGACGACGTTCATCAAGGAGCTCGCTGTTCGACCATCAGCGCAGGGCAGATCCAAGTCGCACTCTGTCGCGGAGACGTTTGGCATGATGGGACCCCCGCCGCGCCCCCTGGTCCGCTCGCAGACCATGACCAATTCGCAGTTCGGTCGCACTTCGGCGCCCGCCTCGCCCCAGCAGCACTCGTCGCCGAACGGGCCCTCCTCCGACACATACAGTGCCTCAGCGTTTGTGCCTGCTCCGGTGCCCCAACAAGCGCCGCAAACGACAATACAGCGCCCGGTGAAGCAGCAGGCGCAGGCCGGTGCGAGCCCCCAGAAGGTGGACCGACGTCCCTCATTGCCGAACTCACTTGCGTCGACGTTTTCGATGAATCCCACTCGCCCCTCGTCACCCTTTGATGCCGCCAGCCGTGGATTGCCAACCGTTCCCGCGCAGTTCGGCCCCAGTGCCTCGGGCACGTGGACGAGACCTTACGCATCGAACGGATTCGACATGGTCAAGATATTGTCGCGTGTCGCCTCGCGACCGAACCCGCAACTCGCTCTCGGACCCGTCGACCTGGGATGCTCTTTTCTCGTAGTCGACGCGCGCAAGTTCGACCAGCCCATCATCTACGCGAGCAAGACCTTTGCACGCTTGACTGGCTACTCGAGTGAAGAGACCTTGGGTCGCAACTGCCGTTTCCTGCAAGCCCCCGACGCGCAGGTGGTCCAGGGCGAGAAGCGCAAGTATACGGACGGCAACGCCGCCTACCACATTCGTCGGCACATTGTCCAGGGCAAGGAATCGCAGGCGTCGATGATCAACTATTGCAAGGGCGGGCGCCCTTTCATCAACTTGATCACGGTCATTCCCATCTCGTGGGACTCAGACGAAATTGCCTTCTACGTCGGATTTCAAGTCGATCTCGTCGAACAGCCTTCGGCCATCACGGACAAGATGAAAAACGGCTCGTACGCCATCGACTATCGAATCTCCAACATTCCGCGCGAGATGTCGGCTCCCTCGACCGAGGCCATCAGCGTAGACCACCTCGAAGAGTTGACGGGCGGCAGCCACGACCAGCCGTTAGCACTCGCCTCCCCCGGGATTAGTCCGGACCCGAGCGCGAGTGCGATCGCGGACATGATGGATCCCAGCAAGGTGCTTGATCAGGTCGACGGACGGGGCCCGGCTGGTCTCGCGAACGAATCGGGCCGCAAGTTGTTTAACCGCATGCTGCTCGAGAACTGCGATGACTTTGTGCACGTTCTTTCGCTCAAGGGCGCGTTGCTCTACGTCTCGCCGAGCTCGAAGCGATTGCTCGAGTACGAACCGCAAGCCCTCGTTGGCAAGAGTCTGAGCTCCTATTGCCACCCTTCCGATATCGTCTCCGTCCTGCGCGAGCTCAAGGAGGCGGGCAGCTCGCAGAACGCCTCAGTCGACCTCGTCTTTCGCTTCCGGCGGAAGAACAGCGGCTACACGTGGATTGAGGCCCACGGCAAATTGCACCTTGAGCAGGGCAAGGGTCGTAAACGTGTGATTCTTGTGGGCCGCGTGCGGCACGTGTACAAGATGTCGTGGTCCGACCTTGAGCGAGCTGGTGGCTTCGGCAAGCAAGAGTATTGGTCCAAGTTGACGACGAGCGGGATGATGCTGTACGCCACGCCGACGATCGGTCAAGTGCTCGGCTATCGCTCCGAATACGTCGTGGGCAAGACCCTGGCCGAACTGAGTCTTGGGGAGGATATGGCTGCGGTGATGGACGCGCTCGCCCAGGCCGCCAAGGGCGTTCCCGCGACCGCGCGACACCGTCTGCTTAACATGGAGGGCGTCGCGATCGACGTCGTGACCCATTTCTATCCTCCGCGCTCGCAGACGGGCGAGGAATCAACTTCTGCTCCGATGTTCCAGGGCTCCGAAGACTCGCTCACGGTCGTGGCCCAGACGAATTCGGTTCCCAGCGAGATGGCTAAGCCGGCGAAGCCTTCTTTGCCGTCGGCGCCTTCTTCGGTCGCGCGCGCACTGGCCAATTTTTCCGCCCATGGGCAGCGGCGCCCTTCTCTGCTTGCGTTGCAGCCATCGAGCGGCAACGGCAGCGCCGCTTCTTCGACGGAGTCCAGCACCGCGTCGTCGAGCTCGAGCATGCTCACGCTCCCCTCTTTCAACATGAGCGCACGAGGCTCGCAAGACTCGGCTTCGACGAGCGGAACGTCGGCCGGCAAGTCCACGACCTCCTTTTCGGCCATCACGAGCACGTACAAGACGCTCGAGATCAACAGCAACCTCAGCGACAACATCTTTGACGAGCTCGACTCGGTGCGCGGCACAAGTTGGCAGTTTGAGCTACATCAAAGTGAGTAGATGTGGTTGCGCGTTTTCTTTTCGCTGATGCGGGCAGTCGCTGACGAGCCGTTCCCTTGTGATTGTTTGCAGTGCGACTCACCAACAAGAAGCTTCGTGAGGAGAAGGAGGCCTTGGTCGTTCTTCAGAGTAAGAAGCGTCGACGGGAAGCAGGCCAACGGTCCGATCCGGGCAAATCCGCCAAGTCCGAGATCAAGTCGTGCCTCAACTGCGGCAAAACTCAGAGCGCCGAATGGCGAAGCGGTCCGACGGGGCCCAAGACACTATGCAACGCTTGTGGACTTCGGTGGTCAAAGTAAGTCCTACAGCTTCTTCCTGTCTTGGTCGGCGGTGACTGTCGGGCGTGGCGACTGATTCGGTCACCTTTCGAATGCTTGCACAGAGCACGATCACAGTCCGTCTCTGGCTCCAAAGGAAACGAATCTTCGCCGAAATCGCTCCAGGGCTCGCCGTCTTGCTCTTACCCAACCCCGGACTCGTCTGGGCGACCTTCCGTCTCGCTGCACGGCACCGGGCTATCGACGCTTGCTGCGGAGGATACGAAGAAAGTCAACTTATCGGCGGGTAACGAGCTCACTGTGCCACCTGTTCCTTCCCCGTCCCTCGCTCCCCCGACCGCCGCTGGTCATCAACGGCCAGCGTTCAATACTTATCACTCGGCCTACTCAACCGGATGAGCGCGAAGGTAAAGATCAGACCTCCAGACCCTCCAAATATACGCCGAGGGCGTGATGTCTATCCCTCCCCCACTCCCTTCGGCCTCGCTTCGTCGTTCGTAACCATTCCCTTTGGATCTCTTTATACATTATCCGTGGTTTTCCCGTCCTCGATGTATCCTCGGTGCGCGTTGTCCCTGTGACTCCCACCACCGTATATATTCTCGTGCTCTTCGTTTGCTTCTTGGGGCCGCCCCCCACCCCCCACCCCTCGGTCATCTTTCGCTCTCTATCTTCATTCTTCACTGTTTGTATCGTGGCATATTTTCCCATTTTTGCTCCGGTGTTGTTCCGGCACCCAATACATATGTCTGTGTTTCTCATCATCGTCGACCTTGACTCGAAAGCAACTCGTCGAAAGAAGCCGAATTCCGCCAAGCTGTAAACTTCTGCCAAGAGACCAACCGAATTGAGTACCGCAGCGCCGCTCAGACCCCCCTTTCGGTGCCCCCGCCGCGCACTCGAAGGCGTGTCTCGATCTCTTGCCTTTCCGCTGCTACCGTGCGAGGAACTTTGGTCCCTACTCGCTGTTCAGGGCCGGAAGTAGTGACCAGTCACAGCTTGCGAAGCATCTTTCCTCGGCCATGGCCGCTGCGATTCCACCGCATCCGACATTGACCTTTCCGATTCTGCATGTTCGCGGAGGTATCTCGAGTGCCGTCGATGATGCACAGATCGTTCAAGCCTTGTCAGAATGCCTCAGAGTTAGGTACGTGGATGCAATGGCCGAGCCCTCACCGTTGCAGATCGCTGGTCCAGTTCAGTTGTCTGGCGGCCACGTTCTCATTGGCGGCGGCGCTCGAGCCCCTTGTCGCACACGTCCCAGCTGGACCACGAAGGCGCCGCGATGCTGACCCCGACGAGGGCTGGACGTTCGCAGACCCAACATCCCGCGCGAATCAGGGAGTCGGTGGGAATCGGCGAAAGGCACCCTCGAGTTCGAGGACCTACATCGAGGTCAGTCCATTGGGCGAGGATTCGCTCGTACCGAAGGGCTGCACCGGCCTCTAACCGCATGGAGTTCGTTCGCGACGCTGCCACGTTCTGTTCAGCCGAGAAAGCGCTCGCCACGGTCAACAGGTATCGTTTCCCCGGTGAAGACGAGCCATTGCGCTTATACGCTGCACCGACGTGCGACAATCCCGTACCCAAAGCAAGGAGCCGCATCGTCAAGTTGTTGCCAGAGACAATGACGCCTGGTGCCCTCTTCGAGGCATGCCGTCCCTTCGGCCCCATTCACAGTATCGTCGCAGTTCCGACACAGGCCTCGGACGGTTCAATCTCAATGATCGTCACTTTTCTACGGGAAGAGCACGCCTTGGCTGCGACAAAGGAACTGCACCTCGCCGAGGTCGGGTCCCACACCGTCACCGTCGAGATTTTCGATCCAGCCAGTCAAACATCTCCGATCCCTCCCGCGGCGACAATGGGAGCCATCAGCGGCCGTCGGGGCGCATTCCCCGCCCGTGGTGAAAGTCATGGATTTCAAAGTCCTGTATGGCACACTACATCAGCAGCAAAGAGTCCCGGTGTCGATCATGCCTGCAGTCCGTCAACGCAGTGGAGCCCAACCAACAGCAGAGTCGCATCTTGGACCGCCCAGACGTCGAAGCCTCACCCTGGGTGGTCACCGCAACCAAGGTCCTTCTCCGGAACTCAGTCCAGGACCCAGGAAACCGACCATTTGCTGTCGCCGACACGCCACTTAGAGCATGGCATCCCCGGCGTTGATCCCTGTGAGCAATTCGCTGGCGATCATTTTTTCTTCCCCGTGGCGGCCTGGAATTTGCTCACAGGGTTTCTCTGTCCTTAGGCAACTTATTCATCAAAAACCTAGACCAGGCCACCACCACGGAGGCGTTACACACTCTGTTCCAGAGCTTCGGCACCATCGTCTCGGCCCGCGTGATGGAGGAACCGGTGACCAAAGCATCAAAGGAGTTTGGCTTTGTCTCGTTTACCCGAGCCGAGGACGCGGCGATGGCGTTGGCGGCGATGAATGGGTACGCATTGCCCGAAAGCAACAAAAAAATTATTGTACGGCTCCACGAACCCAAGACCATCCGCGAAGGTCGTTTGAGACGGCTCAGCGATGCCTCGCGTGGGAGTACCCAGGACCTGGTCAACGTTGCTCGGGGTCTGACTTTGTCGGTCACCTCCTCGGCTTCCTCGTCCTATTCGGTGAGACGCATCGTCGCGGGGGGTCAGGGAAGAGACGCTGACCGAGCTCCCTTGGGTTAATGTGTGCAGGACTGTGGTCGCTCCCCATCCCCCAGTAGGATCGCTCCAGAGTTTTCCTTCTCAAGCGCCGACACTTCGCCCGACCCGCCGCCGACGGAGGTCTTTCCACGTGCGATCGCTGAAGCAGCAACTCCTTCAAAGCTTTCCGACCCCGAGCGACTGCGTGTGGCAGTCTCTCGCCTCTTGCCCGCAAATCAGGTGGAAGATGTGGTCTCATTAATTCTGGAGGTGCGGCGGGACCTACAAACTGTATCGCCCTGTGACGAAGCGACTGACGCCCACACCACCCTTCGTGAACTGCGCAGCTGCCCAAGAAGGAGCAGAAGCTCTGCCTGTTCAACACCGCAATCCTCAAGGATAAAGTCGCGGATGCATGCGAGGTTTTGGCTGCGTGTGGAGAAGAAGAGTCTGTGCAGGACGGACCTTCTCGCCCTCAGCCGTCGACGCCCTCGGGAACCCCAAAGCCGTCGATGACGGTTCCAGGCTCCTTGGAAGCTCTCGCCCGACTGCCGGTTGCCAGCATCATCCCGCTCCTGCCCTATTGCAACTCTCTAGGCATCGACGTCGCCGCCAAAGCGGCGCAGGAGGAGACAAACACTTTCATGGACGGTCTCGAAGGCAAGCCCGTTCATGAGATGAAGCAAAAGCTCGGTGAGCGCGTGTTCAAGGCGATCAAGGCGACGGGGGTCAAGGGGGCAGTGAGTCACAGCGAATGGCAGCGGCCATCGCGACCCGCAGGACAAGGGTGGTGGCTGACCTGAGCTCGTACAATACCAGCCGCGATACACGATCTATCTGCTGGACACGGAAGAGCTGCGACCGTTAGCGCACCTGCTGGCCTACCCGTCGATTCTTCGGGAGAAGGTCTTGTCGATAGGAGCCTCCCCACCCAAGTAGCGCTATGAGAGTGCTGTTCCCTCGTACACGTAGACAGTCTGTCCCTAATCCTTTCTTTTTCAATTGGTACATGCTTATATATCCGTGTACGGCACCCTCGTTATGCAATCCTATGTGAGAAGTATGGAGGACTGGATCCCGACTCAAGGGGTTGAGTACGAGCGCAAGATCGAGGATGGAAGATGGATGAAGAAGGAAGAGAGACGAGTGCCCGCGAGGCGCGCGACTTCAACCCAAGCCAACGTGTCAACCGAGTCTCGATCAGGCGCTGGGATCCGGCGTAGAGGGTAATAGGCTAAAGAAGGAGTGCAAAGTAGGAGTGGAATAGTGGCATGAGAAGTAAATAGAATTAGAAGAGAATCAGTATGATTGGGTTCTGACATCCTATGCGTCTCTTGCCCCAAGGGGAGTAGCCGAGCCCTCTGTGTGACAGGTCAATCGGGCTTCGGCGATCTCTCGCGGACTCGGAGGCGAAAACCCAACCGACCGAAACCGCCGAATATGCGGTGGCCGTCGCTACATCTCGAGGGTATCAAAATTTCTCTTGAATCACGCTTTCATGCACCGTCATCGATTCGTCTCGATGCGATGACCAGTGATCGGAAGAAGACTTTGCCCGAGCAGAGCAGTGCGAATTGCCACCGCCGTCAGCGATATAGCCCGGGGCCACCGCCGGGCGGGGCCGCTTCGGGGGAGTAGACGTCGAAAAGGTGTTTTGATCCTCGATTCCGACACAAGGCTAACCAGTGACGGCTAAGTACGATACGACAATCCCATGCGAGTCACCAGTGTGAGAGTGCAAATTGAAAACACTCGGAAAATGATAGTGGAGACGCGCGCGACTCCGAGCCAACGCGCTGCGTCGATTTCACATGCCAGACCATCCCTGCGGGCGAGGGTCCAGCGAGGGTTCATGGGCTCGCGACGGGCTGGCTGCTGTCGAGGTGCTCCTCGACCTCTAGCTCTCTCCTCCGCCTCTGTCTTCCTCTCCCGATTCTCCCGATCAATCCTCAGCCCATACCATCGTACGTCAACGTGCATGCATGCTTGTGCACCCGAAGACATCAGACATGGTTCACCCCCCAGCTGCCAGCTGGATCGATCGACGCCAGTCTCCGAGCTGACTCTGGCATCGCTATCACGACCATTCCACAGGTTCAACCATGTCCGCCGCCACCGCCCCCGTTGAACAATCCGCCGCCGGTGCCGTCCACGAGACTTCGATCCAGCGTGTGAGTACCTGCTCTCTTGGTGTGTGGGCTACCAGGCCTTGTACAGCATAATGCATTCGGCTACTACGACGTCGCCGCCAGCAACCCTGTCTGGCCGCGTCTGCTGAGCTGAAGAGCTATGCGCCGAGAGATAGCGCATGCGCGATTGCGCGTGCTCCTCCGATGTTCTCGGCAGCGGCGGCGCACGTCATTGTCGGCGCCGACGTTCTGGTTCCAGCGGGCTTCTTAAGATCCTTGCCTCCTCCGCACGCACTCAGTCTCCACCTCGAGGGGATAGGAGCTGACACTTGTCACCTCGACATGTTTTGTTGCAATCACAGGTCTCCGGGTACCCCGTTGTCAAAGACTCGCTCGCCCAGGCCCATGCGCTCGTCACGTCCAACACGTACTCGGATGCCCTTTACCAACGCGCGTCGGGCCTGTCGCAGCAGATTCTCGAACAGCTCAAGCCTCTGCAAGATCGTCTCCCGCTCCAGACCGTCGACAGCTATGCCAACGCCACTCTCGACTTTGTCGAGCAGCGCTTCCCACTGGTCAAGAGTGAGACCGGCGAGCTCCTCAAGACGGCCCGTCGACCCGCAGACGATGCCGCCGGTCTCGCAAAGTCGTACGCCGACGGCATCCAGTCGCGCCTCTCCCCTGTCACGCACGAATTCTCGACCCGCATCGCCCAGGGTCAAGACACTCTCCACGCCCTCCAAGAGAAGCTGTCGTCGACCATTGCTTCTCGTGAGCTCTCGTGAAGCCCCCGATGTTTTCCTCTTTCCCGTCAAACGTGAGCTGACGGACAACGCCTCGACTCTTCACAGTGCCTCGCGACAAGCAGTCCGCAACCGATGCCGTCAACTCCATCTTCAAGGAAATCGAGTCCCTCTCCAGCTACGTCAAGACCAACGTCTCTGAGCTCGTGAGTCCAAGGTATCGCGGCGCTCACACTCGTCAAAGATTTTCGCTGATCAACTTGCTCGGTGCCCGTCCTTCGTCACAGCCCGCCCACGCCCAAGCCCGTGCTCAACCCTTGATCGACGAGGTCGCTAAGGCCACGTCCCACATCCGCGAAGAGTTGAACAAACCTGGTGAGTTTCGCCGAGCACTCTCTGACCAGACGTGCTCATTTTTCGGTTCCCGTGCTTGCTGCTGCTGACACGACGCACTGCGTTCCCCCGCAGATACCAACTTGTCGACCAAGGCGTCCAACATCCTCTCCTACACCCAGAGCCAAGTCTCGCCGCTCTTGAACTCGCTCAAGGAGATCGTTATCAAGAAGAAGGAGCAGGCCGTCGAAGTCGCCGAGAAGTCTGCCGAGGCGACCACAGACAAGGCCGACGAGGTCTCCTCGACCGTCTCGCAGAAGGCCGACAAGGTCTCGTCCAAGACCTCAAAGAAGGCGGGCGACGCCTCTTCCAAGGTATCGAAGAAGACGGACGAGGCCACAGCCAAGGTCAACGGTTCGCAATGAGTGTGCAAGCTCCTCCTTTCTGTTTTCTTCTTCTCCCACTCGCATCCCTATACAGTTTCCGATGGCTTTTCCGTCAATGTGACAATATTATTTAGACAGGGCGCCCGCAGTAACCAACTTCCAGTTCTACGTCCGCCTTTCTGCTTTTTTGCAATTCCAGACCACCAAGCAGCTATGCCTTCTGCCATTCTGGGAATCTGTCCCCAAGGAGAGACGCATCGACCATTGTTCCTCATGATAAGTGCGAGGGGTTTAGCAAGAAGCCCTCTTCACAACGACCAACAGATGGCGCACGTCTCGCGGCATATTCATCTGCTGCGCACTTCGGCATCCATATTCGAGTGGCGGGAAAATGAGCTTGAGTTGTTGGCACATTGCAAAATACACACTGAGGCCTTAGATACAATATACAAATCTCAAGGTGAACAAGGTGACGCAACCATACTTTCGATCTCGCCCACGCAAGACCGTCGTTACCTCAAAATCCTTGCTCGGACATCCTGCACGAGGGATCGCACGTCTTGACTATGCAGGCGCGCTTCGACCAGATCTTCGATGTCATCCGACGAATCGACCAGCGACGCGCCTCGCATCCGACCGTCTGGGCCATATTCGATCTTAAGGGCCCGGACATCGCCTTCCGTCGTTTCGAGTTCGAGAATCATCTCTGTTGGCGGTGCACCGACGGAGTAGGCTGATCGAATCCCCATCAAGGAGGAGTAGAGCGCAGTGGTGTTTGTGATCCTGCAGATGGTGGACCGTTCAGCGCGCTGGTGGGATGTCGTGGGCCTGGTCGAACGTGCTGACTCACCATCGGCATCCTTCCTCGGCCCTTTCGTCTCGAGTCCCTTTGGCTTGCCTCTCCTCCAACTCCTTGCTCATCTCTCGGTTCACCATCTTCAACTGGTCCAGTTTCCCTTTCGCCGTCTTGATCGCGGACTTTGTCCGCGGCAGTTTCGCCTCGGCGTCCCTGATCTTGGTTCCAATCTCCACGATCTCGCCGTCGTGAGCCTCCAACTGGGCAAAGGCTTCGTCGATCGTGATGCGCTGAGAGTAATTTTGGACAGTTCACAACAATTCAATTTCCCACGCAAGGGGACCGATTCACTTACGTCGGCTTCGGATCGTTTGTTTTTTAGGAAAGCGATCTCTCGCTCCATCTCTTCACATTCTCGCAACAGCTTGGACGCGACCATCGCGTCCTCTTCCGTCTGGCGAAGACCTGTATACGATATTGAGCGACGATCACGGTGTCAGCTCCACCCACCTTGAGAAGAATGCATTCATCGAGCGGCGCAAGCCCGATCAGACTGACGACCGTCCAATACGTCCGCTTCGGAACGAATCTGTTCCTCCAATTCAATCGCTCGCGTCTTTCTTTGTTTGAGCTCAATTTTGGATTGAAGCCTTTGTTGCTCTGTCAGGTTCAAGATTTAAAACTCAGCATTGGAATGCAGCTATCAGCGGACCTGGTAGTCCAGTTCTGGTGAATAGCGGCTTGAAAACATCGATGCTCGGAAAACATTGAGCGTGAAGGACTTTGCTTACCCAGCGCATCGTTCTCTTCGAGCGAGACAAATTTGGGTCCCTGGGGGTCGAGCACGTTCTCGACGAAGAAGACCTTGGTGTTTGATTCGAGGCAAGCGAATTTGAGCGCCGAAACGGAATCCTGCGCGTGGGCGAATAGTCATGGCGGTCAGTTCCCCAGCATGACTGGTATACCATCCCACAATGCGCGGCGTAGATCGGTGCGCTTTACCTTGAACGCCTTGAGGTCTCTGACCGCACTGAGCTTGTCGTCGGGGTCCATAACGAGGCCGAGGTCGTCGTCGCCGTAACCCGTGAGGTTGGTCGCGTCGAGCAAGGACGTGGCATCTCGTTGGGTCGACGATCGCAGCACGACCGACGCCTTGAGTTCGTGGGCTTTGAAGGCATGTTCGTTGAGGAGGTTCAGGGCACTGTTTGGGCGATAGGTCAAGAGGAAAATGCGGGGCGGTCAGCGTGGGTGTATGCTCTTTCAGGAGGCCCGACACGGGCCGATCGACCGCTTATAGTTGAGTGAACCCGCGTCGGCGAGGGCGATGGCGGCGAGCGGTCGGTATGTGTGGGGCTATTTGGGCACACCGCGTCTTGTTAAGTCACTCACGCATTCGTTCGGTCGACCAAGACGTTTTCAGACATATTGGCCAAAAGATCGTGTAGTTTGCAGAGGTGCGGAACGAGATGATGCGTCAAAGACTGCAGTGAGGAAACACGCGCGTCGCGTCGAGGTGACCGGAGCTGAGCCGAGTACTCAACTCTACTATATAAGACTCTACCCTGGCACCGTCGCGCGAACTCGCACGGACCCACCAAAAGCTCGCGAAACCTCCGCGGGTCGGCACTGATCGGTAATATTGCCATCTTCGATCGGCACCCGCGGCAAACACTGGACTCTGTCTGGAAGAAAAAACGGTTTTGCATGAGCCGTCGTCAGTCACCCTCGCCGTGTCAAAGAAAGCGATGAGACATGGTTCTCCGGCGAAGTAAACGGTCCAAATGGCTCCAAGGATCCGATACATCAGGGCTAGTGGGTTGGATTTCATGGCAGTGATGATTCTACGATCGATCCCACGGCTCATAACCGCTCTTCATACGCCTTCCACCCCGCTTGCTGGTACACCTGACAACTCTTGACAATCTCTTCGTCGGGTTTGCCTTCCCCACCACCATAGATCCCTCGCCCGACGATGATGACGTCGCACCCGCTTTGCTTGATCACCTCGTCCGGAGTTCGGTACTGCTGGCCCATGCCATCCCCCTTGGACTCGAGCCCGACGCCGGGGGTCATGATGATGAAATCGGCGCCGGTGCCGACCTCGACCGCACCCGAGGAGGCCTCGTCCTCGTCGACACGATGCATGGCGACGAAGCCCATCACGAAATCAGTATGCCGCCTCGCCATGGCCACGGTCGTGGCGGTGTAGTCACCCGTCGCGAGATTACTCGCGGACGACATCTCCGCGAGCAGAAGCAGTCCACGGTCGAGGGGGAGTCCGACCTGGGCCAGACCGGAAACGATGCCATCACCGGGGATAGGGTGCGCGTTCGTCAGATGTGCCCATGAGGCGATCTTGTAGATGCCCGAAGAGTACTGCAATTTGACCGTGTTGCCTGTCGATCACATACCAGGGGGCGGACCCACGCGTTAAGACACTCTTGAGCATGGTGCGAAGCGAGCGAAAGACGACACGGCCTCAGCGGGGAATAAACGAACCAATGTCGGCAAACTTGCGGTCCTCCCAGATCAAGAAATCATGCTTTTTGGCCAAGGCTTGCAGTTGCTGGACGAGGTCGTCGTCAAAGTCCGAGACGATATCGATATGGGTCTGCGGAAATCGAGCCGTCGTCGACCGGCGTAGGATGGGGTGAGACGGGCGAAGCAGGCGAAGCGATCAATACTCTGCAGGGTGAAGATTTCATCTAACTCGAGTGGGTGTGCTTCTCACCTTGACGCAGCAACAGTAGGGTCCGGCGGCGTTGGCGATGCGCAGCAGGCTCGACTTGGTCGTGACATCGACCGAGACACACAGGTTCGACTTCTTGCGCTCGATGCACGACAAGAGCTGTTGGGCCACTTTGATCGGATGCGACGCAGCTCGTTGGGCGTAGGTGAGCTTGGTGATGGACGAGGGCATCGTGCGCGTAGGGTGGGGTGGGACTGTGGATGAGGTCGAGCTCGCCGAAGCACCAAGCGCGGACTCGGAGCAGAAGCTGAGCCATTGGTGCCGAGTCCGGCCTTTCAAGAAACGAAACGGGAATTGCGAGTTAGCACCCTGTTATAACCCGCGCATTTGTTCGCGCTTGCCGGCCCAGTGCAGGCCCAGGCCCAGACCCTTCCCGGGCGCGATATCGAACCACTTCACTACCACTTCCCCGACTCGGGGGAAGCTTCGTTTTGCTCCCAACAGCATCGCCCCTCGGCCACCGGCCACTGCCCCACTGGCTGCATCCCCTTTGGTCCGTTCCGGCTAAGCGGCTAGTAGTGCTATCTGAATGCTGACCTTAGCCGTTACTCGTTCCTTCAACTTCGATCGATCGATCCGCCCCGGCTGCTCGGTTCGCTTTGCTCGGCCGACCACCCACTAGCCTCTCGGGTCACGTATCACACGCACCATCGAGCCCCACCATGGCGACTCAAGAGTTTGATTCGAGCTCGGATCCCAGCGAGGCCGCTCTGGCCACGGCACTCGCGGCAGCCATCAAGGACCACAATGGCGCCGACGTCAGCTTTGGCTCGCTCCTCTCGGCCGAGGATGGCCACAAGACGATCGTCATCTTCATCCGTCATTTCGTAAGCTAGCGATTTTACCGTGATTTGCGGTCCAAAGGGTGTGATTGGCCGAAACTGACGAATCCAATCCCTCCCTGCCGCCTCTTTCCGGCGACGTCACGTCACGTGCTTCTCGGCCATTGATCTCCTCGGCCCGCCCCTGGCACCCTCAACCTGGACTGTACAATGGCGTTCCAGTACTGCGGACTGTGCCAAGATTTTCTGTCTTTCCTCACGTCCAAAGTCAAGCCCGATCTACTGCAATCCCACAACACGAAGCTCATCATCATAGGCTGCGGCGAATTTGGTCTACTCGACGGCTACAAGGCACTTATCGACAGCCCGTACGATATTTACGCTGACCCGGATCTCAGCGTGTACACCCCGCTCGGAATGACGCGACGGACGCTCGACCAGGGCAAATTTGGCGCGAACAACAAGCCCGAGTACTTGGTCCGCTCAGGTAAGTCGTGCGTTGCTACCTGCTCGCTCTAGCAGGCTCCTGCGGTCGATGCTCAAAAGTCAACGTCGTACCCACAGCGTTTAGCAATATCGTCACGTCGATACGCAACGTCTTCAAGATGGGCAAGCCCATGGCCAACTCGGGTGACATCAGGCAGCTCGGCGGCGAGTTTGTGTTTGATTCACAGAAGCGGGCGGTGTTTGTGCATCGCATGGAGAATACGAGGGGCCACGCTAAGCTCGCCGAGATTCTCGGTGCGGCCGGGGTCCCCTATGAAAGTGCATGAGCCCAAGTACCTAGGGGTTGGGAATAGCTCCCTCACCCCACGATTCTCCCATAATCTTCTCACCACATAGATCATGTTAGATTGTTGCCAATTGTCATCTACTAATTCACGTCTCCCAGTCTGCCAAGACCCGCCGCTCCCGATGCGATTCGGTGATTACGAGCTCAGTCCTGCACGTGAGCACGGGAAATGAGTCAAATGACTCGATCCTGCTCACTGGAACACGCGGGCAGAAAAGTAAAGGGGTAAGTATGAACCTTACCTGGGAACCTAAGTAGACTTACTATGTCGGTAGGTAAGTACTGTGTAGGCACTGCCCGCTCACAATGCTCAGCTTCAAAGTCCAAACAACAGTGCTTACCTACTGCGCAAGCCCTCGCGCCGAGGGTGAATCTTGCTGCGCTTGCCACCAGGAACAACGCGGCAGAACGCGGCCTTGTTGGCTGCCGCTGCACCCCCGATCGGCGGGCGCGGCTCGCCTCGTTCTGTCCCCTTCGCACGCACGTTGGGTCCTCTGCAACCCTCCGTCCTTCTACGACGTATCCCAGCATGAAGTCCCTCTTCATTACGACCGCACTCCTCGCGAGTCGTGTCGCACTCACGATTCCGGCCTCGTTCCTGATACAAACGCCAGGCAACTCGGCGTTGTTGAACTCGCCCGGGCCTCCCTCGGACCAGCAGCAGCCGCCCCAGCAGGGCGGCGCATCGAAGGTCAGGGTCTCGTTCGAACACTCGGTCGAATCCATCATTGACCAGCTCAAGGATTCAATCGACGTGGCCAAGGACGAGCTCGCCGACATTGCGCACCCGCACCCGCACCCGCACCCGCACTCGTATCCACAGCACTCGCCACAAGACGCCGCGGACTCGGAGTCCGCAGCAAGCCCGCCCTGGCGCAAGTTGCCGCCCCACCACCCACCCGCGTACCTAGACTTTTCCAACTACACCATCATCGAGATCCTGAACGCAACTTTGCATCATCACCACGACGACCACGACGGCCACGACGACCCCGAGGGCCGCCACGGAAGCGACTCGGACTCGCAGCGCCGTGGCGCCGAATCCGATGACGGCAGTGAATCCGGCGGGGCACCGCATGCGCATTCTCGTCACGACGATCCCGCGTTTTTGCCCCTGCAACGATTGGCCTGGTTGGTGAACCGCTCCTCCGAGGCTCTGGCCTCGCTTGACAAGAGTGAGTGGGACCGAGATGGGATCACACCCTGGAGGAATCTTGTACGCTGACTTTTTGTTCTGTGATACTTTTTCGTACTGCGGATCTGCCTCTGTCTCACAGAGGGCATCACTCTACTCGCTCCTGACGATCGCGCGCTGACGCCCCCCCATCGCCGAGGTGGCGCCGAGCATCCCCCTCGCCGCCGTGGCCCCCGTCGACAAAACGATAAGGCCCAAGCGCAGAGCGAAGCGGCCGAGTCGGCCGATCGGCCCGAAGACGACGACGAGTTGATGGCCCAGCCTCTCGTTCACCCCATCTACCACGTCCAACGTTCGCTGCGCCAACTCGATCTCGCTACCGAGTGGAACCACCGCGTCGGCGAGAGCGGCAACGGAGACAACAGCGACGAGGACGACGAAAAGCGCCGCAAACGCTTCGAGCACATCGTTGCGTATATTCTCAAGTACCACACCCTGCCCTCGGAATTGAGCGGACGGGAGCTCGCGTCGTCGTCGACGGTCGAAACGGATCTCAACACCAGCCGGGTCAAGGTCGAGCCGAGCTTTGCTCTATTCCCGCACCCGTACCGCACGATCAAGTTCAACGGGTATGCGAGCAAGAAACTCACCGTCAAGGCCAAGAACGGCCTGATCCACCTCATCGGCGCCCCCCTGCTGCCGCCCCTGTCCCCCCTTAATGGCCTTTTCCTGTTCCCGCAAGCGTTCTCAACCCTGACCTCGGATTTGCAAAAAGTCGACCTCGCCGAGTCATTGCTGCCTCACTATCACCACTCTGCTGCCGACGCTGACGTCGAGGAGCAAGAGTCGTCGTCGCCGTCGTCGTTGCTGATGGACCAGCTCGTCGACGAGATCGTCAAGGAGAACAACCTGACCTCGTTCACAGTCTTTGCGCCAACGAATTGGGCGTTCACGCAGCTCGGCCCCAAGATCGTGGCGCTGTTGCACTCCCCCTTCCCCATCTCGAAACGCGTTCTCAAGTACATCTTGTCGTACCACGTTGTTCCCGATGTTGTCTTTTACAGCGACTTTGTCCGCGGTGCCAGGCCGTCCGCGGGTCTTGACCGCTTCATCGTCTCGGAGAGCCACGACGTCGACGTTCCCCTCGAGTGGGTGATGGACGAACCCCGCCACTGGATCGCTCCCAGATCCGATGTGAACGCCCTACCCGATTTGCCCAAGTTCCCCTTTCCCAAGATGCCCGAGCACCGAGGACCCCCAGGAGCCCCTGGACGCGGGCCGCTCCCGCCTCCTCGACGTGGTGGGGAGCACGATGATCCTCACCACCCGCCCCCGCACCATAAGGCCAGCGTCACGCGTTACGAGCTACCGACGCTGCTGACGGGCGAGAACAAGAACGCGACGCTCAAGGTGCTCAGTGTGGCCTTCCGCCGCTTTGGCCGGGGCCCCGTTCGTCGCGCCGTGATCGTGTTGCCCAACCACTCGTCGGAACACGGGCATGGTCAAGACGGTGTCGATGAATTCACCGTCTACACCAGCGACACGGATTCGAAGCCAAACCACATCGACTGCCCCCATCGCCGTGGCCCGCCTCCTGCCCACCCGGTCAAGGTTTTCCGCACCGATGTGCCGGCCCGCAATGGCGCGGTCCAGGTCGTCAACAAGCTTCTACGACCTCCCATGCCTCACCACGATTCGCCTTCGTTCGGTAAGCCTGCGACCCAGCACCGTCGATTCCTCGGAAGTGGCATGGCCGCGCTCTTTGATTAGGCCTGCTTATCTCGTGGCGATCGTGGCGCCCATGCGAGCCCAAGAGCTCGTGTAACCGCGTTCGCATCGAGCTTGCGTCGTGGCTGCTTCGTTCCTTTCCCTCTTTCCTGCCTCGATCCCTTTGGGTTGTCGTGTTTCCGTTGCTGCCCTGCGTGCGCCGGTTCATATGAGCAGCCCAAGCACTGAACGCAAAGTTTTTGTCGGATCCAGTTTCTGTTTGACCTCTTCTCCTTCTTTGATGCCTGTAAATAGCTCATTATCTCAATTAAGACGTTCCTCCCGGCATCGCACAAGTCAGCTATGAAAGCCGATCCATCGTGAAGAGAAAAAATGACGTGCTTCTTTGGGCTAGATCGTGCGCTTTCCAACGGTTTGTCGCAACAGCTCGGGACACGAGACCTCTCGACACTGAGGGCTGTTGAGAGCGGGGAATTCCACCCTCAGAGGGGAATACCCGAGGTCTCGTCTGGTATTTACAAAAGCGCGCCTGGGTAATACCCGACAGCCTGGTATTTCCAGGGTGCCTGGTTTTACCATGCACCTGGGTATTTCCAGGGCGCAGGGTGATATTTCCACGCGCGCGCTGATTTTACCCAAGCGCGTGGTTATTCCAGCCGTCACTTGGAAATACCAGGCCGTCGGGTATTACCCAGACGCCTGGGTATTTCCAGGTCGCGAGGTGATATCGCCCAGGCCGAAGGAGATTCTGCCCAGGCGCGTGGTAATACCAGCCGGCACTGTTATTACCCTCGCCCGGTGATTTTCCCAGCCAGGTATGGTATTGTCCACTTATATATTGGGTCTAGATCCTAGTCATACCGCTACTCTCAGCTGTCTCAGCATGACCCAAATGACTTCTAGCCTAGCAGATGGAAAACAGCTGGGAATGGATTACAAGTCCGAAATTGGGCAGAGCTTCGTCCTCCAATCGGTCAAAGATATACTCGCGAAGCTCCTCTCGACCCACCCTCCGATAGATGCAACCAGCTGAGCCTAAGATGCAGCGCAGATCTATAATCTCGATCGCTCCCAGAGTTCCTTGACCTCGAGTGGAAAACAAGTTTTGGTGCCTCTGCGCACTGACAACAGATGCAGCCTTTCTTTTTTGCCGCCTTTGCGTTGGCTTGGCCACCGGAGTCCGCTCGATAGCGTCGACGGCTTCCAATCGACTTAATTAAGAGACCTGACCTTCCCTACCAGGAAAGTCTGTGAGAGGCACAGATTAGCGTTTGTACGAGCGGGTTTCACGACTGTGTGGCGCCTGAAAGGGTATGCGCACCTGTCCCCGATTCCCCAATTAAATGCCGCGTCAAACTGTTGTGTCTCGCAAAAATCTTCTTTGTCCAATCCTAGCGCTTGGTCCTCACTTGACCCCATTGATCCCCCGACCGAAGAAGCTCGCTCGGACTCGTGATCTCCTTGAGGAGAGTAGGGACCCTTGGGGACTGGTGGGCACTCCATATTGCGCTTCATTTGTGGCTGATTGTGGTGGCGAGCGACTTGCAAGCCAACCAGGAGTTGATAAAGGGGGCTGGAACGATTGGGCCTGAGGAGCAAGCAAGGTTGGAGGTTCCGATGGCTGCCGCGAGAACTCGAGGATAGCAGTTGCGTCGGCTCTGGAAGAGTCAACAGATTGATTGTAGGCGTTTGTGGCGGTAGAACGTCGCTCTTGATACCATTGCATCGTTGCACAACGAACAATGGCATAGGCGAGAAGACTGATTGCGTGTCATGGTGGCCAATCGAATGGTTGATTACGGTGAGACGTGAGACTTAAGAGCAACGAACGACGCTTAGTCCGGCAGGCCATCGGGGACATTCGGGCTACAGTAATGCGCAATACGAACAGCGATTAGGCAGATTTGATTATGTGCGAGATCCTCTCCGTAAAGAATGGCGCCATGTGTCCGCGCGCGTCTTTCCTTCTTTCGCCTTCGATCCACTTGTGCCCACGTCGAGACTCAACCCTCCCCGCCTACGTCTTCCTACCATGACACGAACATCGTCGACTACCGGCAAGACGTACAACAAGGATGGACAAGGAGAACGAACCACCGCATGAACGACGTCCACGTGTGTACAGAGAGCTGAAATCTTCGCGGTCTGCGTCTGCACCGCCACAGTTGAGGCAATTTGCTGACGTGTTCTTTTTCAACCCCGCCGCCGTCCTTCACCATCGGCCCACTGCGGCTACCTGTCTTCTTATTTTCATCCTATTTTTTTAACCAGAACAACGTTGATGGTGATGGTCTTTTCGTACGAACAGACAAGGGTTCTATGAGCTTGCGCGAGTATACTTGTCTCCGCGGGCGAATCAAGTTCGCGTGAGTACCGGCGGCTCAACGATCGGGGCGCGACGCCATCTCGTCGATCTGACTCCTCAGTGCTCACCATCTGTGTGATGTCCTTCGAGCAGTCGGTTGTGCGGGATGCACTAGTAAAGGCAGGAATCACCACACCTGACCCCATCAGTCGGCATGCCGAGGTCAACCAGACGTGGACTCCGGAGTACCACACGCCTAAGGAATTCAACCTCAAGGACGCGTTCAGGCTCATTCAAGCCAAAACGCAAAGCAACACTACTGTGTGGGGACGTCTTGGACCTGCAAAACAACGAGATATTGTCAAATATGTGAGTTGCGCGGAACCTGCCAGTCTTGTACGGAGCGTGCGCTTGCTCGGGCACTCACTCGTCACTCTCGTTCAGATTCGTGAGCGCACGGCTTTCTTAAGGGTCACATCGGGCGACTGGCTCTATGAAGAACTTGTTATTGATGTGTTGGCGAATGTCCGAGCCGCGTATAGACTGCAGTACGACCGTGAAGCCTGTCGGTTGGCGGGAATCATGTGACGGCTTTCCAGGGCGGACATCACAAGATTGCGCAACGAGTTAGGCGTAGGATCTGCTCTGAAGGTTAGTCACTACTCCCGGTTGAACAAGACTGAAAGGCCCGGGGCTCTGATAATCTTTTGATGTGCTTCAGACAAGCGAGACTGTCTACTCCGAATCTGACCAGGACCCGGACGATCTCAGTGAGGAAGAAGTGCCGGGGAGTAGGAATCGGGTGCTCTTGTCCGTGCTCC
Organism: Microbotryum saponariae; assembly: GCA_900102585.1. Classification (NCBI taxonomy): domain Eukaryota; kingdom Fungi; phylum Basidiomycota; class Microbotryomycetes; order Microbotryales; family Microbotryaceae; genus Microbotryum; species Microbotryum saponariae. Next base: position 432,974 of record FMWQ01000050.1, on the reverse strand, counting down.
CGAAGCGAGCGCCGCAAGCATCAACATCGCAACAGATCAGTGCCTCATCGCAACAGTCCCAGCAAGCCAACTCTCGTGCAGACGCTCGGCATGCAGACACCGAATGCAGGGGCGATTTCAAGTCCCGCAGCCCGCGGTCTAACACCATCGACGAAGGAGGCGAACGCTAAACAATCATCTCGCATCAGCCAGAAGACCATCACCAGGTGGGTCCGCCGCAGAGAAGAAAGCGAGGAAGAGCAGTCTCGGGTAGAGGAAGAGGAGGAGGAAGAGGAAGAGGAGGAGGAAGAGGAAGAGGAAGAATCAGAGCCGACTAAAGGGTATAAGAAACGGGCAAGAGGAGCGGCAGCCGGAGCTTCGGGCGGTTTAGATATTGATCAATCTGACAATCCAGACGAATGGGACGAGCCTGTGACGGACGTGGACACTCAGTTTGCTGCTTTGTAGTGTATCTATATCATAATACCAGTAGAAACCCTGCATTGAGAAACTACAATTCGAATATGAGCATTAGTAAATTCGAATATGAGCATCGAAAATGAGCATTAGTACTACAAAGGTGACACCCATTACAAAAAAACCTAATGCTAATTGCGCCCGGTCGTGCTCCGCACAAGAGCCCCTATTGAGACTTTTCGGGTGGAAATACCATCTGAGAAGGTTAATACCCAACCGACAGAAAAACCAGCGGCTTGGGTAATACCCCTCGTGAAGTGGTAATACCCGCGCGGCTGGAAATACCAGTGGGTCGGGTATTACCACCTCACGAGGGTATTACCCAAGCCGCTGGAAAAACCAGGCGAAAAAGCCCCTCAGTGCGAGACTCTGTCGATTGGTAATGCACGGTGATGTGAGCGCGCGAAGCCTTCGTCGAGCACCTTGCCCTCTCGTGACGTGAACACCCACTCGTCAACATCGCCACCGCCATCGCCCACCCGAGCCCCCGAGGTCGAAGACTGTCGCGCAACGTTCCTCGCGTCACCGACCTTGGATCCTGTACTGAGTGGTCTTGAAGTGCACGTGGCGGCCGGGTTGTCTCGGCGCGCCCGACTCGACTCTCGGTCACTCAACGCCCTCGCTCCCGGTCCGTACTGTGAGCGCCTTCAACCTGACCGTGTTCGCCTTCTGATGATGCCCCAACTTGGTAACCGCAGTCAGTTATTAAAGAACCAGAGCGTACACTTTGCCTCCCACCAGGATGCGCCGCTTCCCCCCCCCTCCAGGCGGCCACCAGTCGACGCCGGCGCGGCAGCCGTTGAGCGCGACGACGAATGAACGTCGCAGCACCGAGGCCCCGATGGAGTACGAATGGCAGCAGCCCCGGGCGATCCCTCCCAATTCGCCCTTTAGGAACCCTCTCGGTGGGAACGACGACGGCGAACGAGCCAAGAAACGTGTGTCCCTTTCCCGAGCTCTTGTCGTGGACTCGGGCTCTCGCCCCCTGAATGTCAGGGCTTGTTCTATTCCGTTCGAGATCGCTCAGATCTGATGTACAGGGTCCCTGCAAATCTTCGTGCACAGGAACACACTATGAAGCTATGGATATCGATACACCACCCCGAGCCCTGCAGGCCAGTTTCCCACCCGAAGCGACCGCGTCGGCGAACCCATTCGGCTTTGGCCACAACGAAACACCTCGACCCCTGCCCGAAGCCCCGGGCGTCGAGTTTGACGCGCAGACCTTCGACGCCAAGCGAGCACTGGGGCTGGATGCCGCGGATGATGCGAGTGGTGTGGCCGATATGTCGATCGAGGAGTCGGCCGCCTCGACGAGCAAGGAGCTGAGCTTGCTCGGTGCCTCAGCTTCGAGCTCGACCTCGACCTCGACCTCGACCAGCGATGGCACCTCGGCGAGACGGCGAAAAGTCGGCACATCCAACTCACGAACTTCGGCACGGAAAGCTTCGGGACCTCGAATCGAGAGTGACGAAGGAGAAGACGAGCGGGAGGGCGACGAAGACGACCGGACGACGTCAAGATGGAAGGCTCCGACGAAGTCCAACTTTAGCTTCCAGGTCCATCACCACCATTCGCAGAACCCGACAAACCCTCAGTTTGACCACCTCGGGGTCGTGCCGTCGACGGCAGGGAAATGGCTTAATTCCAACACCCCCTACGTCCTCTTGGGGTGAGTTTTCGATGGGCTCGGGCGATCGAGTTTTTGGTGACATTTCAGGGCTAACCGAGTGGTCCCTTCGAGCGGCACTTTTAGCTACCTGCAGTTTTTGTCGCTCGCCCTTCTCGCCGTCCTCTTTCTATCACTTTCAGTAATCTTCCTTTACACGCTCTACGTCGACATTCAGTCGCACCTCCGATCATTGACGTCCGAGCTGCGCGCCGAGATCCTTGCCTGCGCCAAGATGTACGTTGATAACCGCTGCGAGCCCACGACGCGGCTGCCGGCTCTGGAAAGGAAGTGCGCGGGATGGGAAGTGTGCATGGGCAGGGAGATCGTCGTCGTGGGCAAGACACGTGTCGTTGCCGAGACTCTGGCCGAGGTCGTCAATGGCTTTGTCGATGTTATCAGTTTCAAGACCATGGTGAGCGCGCTCGAGCCGTGCGCGATTGCTAATACGTAGCTATACCCTCGCTCGATTTCTGACTCAATAGTCCCGGCTATGACTACAGTCTTTTGTTATTCTGACGCTTGGGCTCTGCATCTACGGATCCTCGGTGGCGCTGTCCCTACTTCCCTCCCGTCCCGCACCGACGAATCCATCCTCCGCCCCGAGCCACGCGCCCTCCTACCCTCCGCTCGGATACTACCCCTCGCACCCGCCAGGGTACGGGTACTTGCCGACTTCAGGAACTCTCTCCGCACCATGGATGCAGATGGGTATGGGCACAGGGGAAGACAAAGGCGGTATAGGGGCCAAGGGAGGACTGGAAGCGCCGCGGTGAGGGAGGAGGCGCAGACGACAAGAGTTTTCTTAAATGGGATTCGTCTTTTCTGCTTTGTGTTCGACTGCAATCGCGAGGCTCGTTGTCGCCGCCCCACTGGACTCGATAGAGACAGAGAGCTTTCGGTCGAGGGCATGTCGAGTCGGATTAAGACGATTCGATCATTGGCACCAAGTGCTTTGCGCTCTACAATGAGGAAAAGGAAGTTGAAACGGGAAGACAAAAGACAAGCAAAAAAAGACTGCTACCCCTTTCAAGCCAAAAGCATGCGACGCGGGTCCTCGATATACTCTTTGATGCGAACCAAGAATGTGACGGCTTCCCGGCCGTCGAGCAGTCGGTGGTCGTACGTCAGCGCAACGATCATGATGGGTCGGATGACGATCTGGCCATCGACGACAACGGCGCGATCCTTGATTGCGTGCATGCCTAAGACCGCGGCCTGCGGCAAGTTGATGATGGGTGTACCGTACATAGAGCCAAAGACACCGCCGTTGGAGATGGTGAACGATCCGCCGGCCATATCCTCGAGGGTGAGCTTGTTGTCACGGGCCTACCGATGTCACCCAACGGAAGAAGTATTGAGGGATCAGGCTGTCAATGCCGGTCGCTTCTCTCAACAAGCCGATGCCAGCTCACCTTCTTGCCCAAGTCGGCGATGCCCTGCTCAATACCAAGGAAGTCGAGGCTCTCGGCGTTCCTCAACACCGGCGTGACGAGACCCTTAGGGGTCGCAACGGCGACGCTCAGATCGACGTAGTCGCGGTAGATGATTTGATCGTCTTCGATCGAGGCGTTGGCGGCAGGAATCTCCTTGAGGGCCAGGCACGCAGCTTTGGCAAAGGCGGACATGAAGCCCAGCTTGACGCCCGTATTTTTTAGCACGCTATCCTTGTAGGCCGATCGCATCGCCATGAGCGACGACATGTCAATTTCGTTGAACGTCGTCAACGACGCAGCCGCGTTCTGGGACTGCTTCAATCGCTCGGCGATGCGGAGGCGCATGCGCGACATCTTGACCTACGGTCGAAATGGAGCTCAGCATCGTCAGTTACTTCCAGCCCGAACCGGAATTTTGAAGAAAATATCAGCTTTCGTTGAAAACGGACCCTCGTCTCCTCGCGCGAGCCAGGCGCCGACGGTTTTCTCGGCTCCGGCGCGGCCTTCTCCTCCTTCTTGGGCTCGGGCTTTTTATCCGACTCTTGATCAGGCGACGACTTGGTCGGTTTCGGGGGTGGTGCGGGAGTCTCCTTCTTTTCGGTCTGCTTGGCCTCTTGTGTCGGCTCGGGCTTCTTCTCCTCCTTCTTGGGCGTCTCCTTGGCTTTGGCACCTGCCGGCCAGGACACGCCAAGGTCAGTTATTACAGTTCGTGTTTATTTTGGTGATCAACGAGCTTGGATCGCTCCTTGAAAGGACGTACCTCCTTCCGGTGCTTCGCCAGCCTCGAGCTTGAACAGATCCTGGCCGACGGTGACCGTGTCCTCCTCCTGGGCCAACAGTTCGCGGATGTAGCCCGATTTGGGAGCGTTCACGGCGACATCGATCTATGGGGTAGACCAGCACACGCATCAGTACTCCCAGGCACGTGTCGGTAGAGCGTCCAGAGACAGGTCCCGGGTCAGCGGCGCACCTTGTCGGTCTCGATCGTGGCGACCTCCTCATCGACCTGGACGTAGTCGCCTTCTTTCTTGAGCCACTGCTTGAGCGTACCCTCGGTGATGGACTCGGCCATGGACGGTACCTTGACCGTCTCGGCATCTGTCGAAGGGCAATTGAATGGCGCGGGCCGGAGGTGAGCGGGAGCGGAAGCGTCAGTCACGAGTACGGAGAGACCTCGGGTCCACGCTGATGGGCACTCCTGGCCTCGAGAAAGCGCAAGGGCGGGGTGGGGGGACTGACCGAGCTGCAGCGACGTCGCATGGAAGGACCGGAAGCACGATCTGCAGAGTTGGACCAGGGGTGTGTGAGTGATGCGCTTCCCAGCGTAGGCAAGCGCTGCGGCTACTCACACCGAGTGTCGAAGCGAGTCCGATGCCGCGGCGGAGCGGGGCACAGCGCACGCCAATGCAGCCGGTGCAACACGAGCGACACCGCGGGGCAGCGAGGTGCGGATCGTTCGGGACGCAAGGGAGCTCAAGGCTCGACGGGTAGGAATCATGGCGGCGCGGTCGGGTGGAAGGCGATTGAAGCGATGGGAGCAAGGCAGGAGCGGGCTGGGCGACTTTCCGTCCACCCGACGAGACCCGCTACCAGCAGGGCAGCAGTGTGCAGCGCTCTAGCTGTGCCGAAATGCTCGCTCGCGCCGCCCGAGGCCAACGATTGCAATCCGAGAAGGTCGGCATCGGCCGGAAGAAAATCGCGAGCCCACACTCCCATTGCAAAATTTCGGAAAAACTCTAACAAGCTGCCTTTCTGTGCGCTTTAAGCGAGCAGATACTATCATGATCATATTTAGGTTCTGCTCGGAGTCGGAACCACCACTTGATCTACTTGGGAATCTGGTGTGCAGCCGGGCACCCGGTTCGGGCCGACAGATCACAGATTGCACCAATCGGCTTGCCGGGACATAGCGGCCTGTTCGATGTTACATACCCAACAAATTATGCGGGTCTTCTGTCGGTTGAACTTGATGATGGCGTCCAGGAAAAATAAAAACGAATCGTACAGGTTCATGGCTGTGCGACTCGCCGCCGACTCTTGAAGTTCGTACCGACGGTTGTGCCGCGCCGCGCGCGAACAGCACGTAGGCCCACTGCCGCTATGCCACCCGTATTTATCCTTTCCCGTAGAGATGTGACGATGGAACAAAGGAAGAATGTTTTTGCGGGCTTTGCGTCGGAGTAAAAATCACGAGGATTGAAATGCGTAGGAAGCAGGTTCAGTACCCGGGTTTACAGTGCTCGCGGCGCACCCTTACCCTTGTGAAAGATCACGAGCAAAGTCCGACAGCAGTTCCACCACAAGCGCGTCCAGCTACGAGTACGCCTGACCCCTATTCTTTACGTACCTCATTGTCTGAGGCATACTTACCTTGAGCTCGGCGATCCCTCTCATGAATAGAGATTGTCTTTAGTATGGTCTTCGCATTGCACAGCGACACATTTGTTTCACGATGACCGTGCTTCAGGCTTCGGCCATTGGCTGAAGCCCGCTCTCAATGTCTTGGATTGGCCCGCGTTGTTGCTCGTCAGCATGCGGGCCTTGTTTATCCTTTTTCTTTTTTGACACTAGGTTCGGTGGCGCGCGGAGGAGCCGTTGACCCGTTGCAAGACGATCAAATATACAGAGCCTTCATTTCATCACTGAACTACTTTTTGGTTCTCTGAGAGCCCGATGATGGGCTCAGACCGTCGTCGAGACCCGCGTCGAGTGTGGAGCAACGCCATCCCGGCGATGTTGAGATTCTGAAGGTACTCGATCGAGAACAGTGATTCGTCTTCATTGTCGACCGAATCCGCGCTGTAGAACGTTTGAGCGTCAACCGGCAGCAGGTCGAGCACCATGTCGTTGATCTGGTCCACCTGCGAATTTTTGGGCGCCAGAATTGCTCGATCTCGGAAGTATTCGACTTTTTCGCCTACTGACATATTGTCCAGTTCGAGCGCGGGGCCGGGATAAACGTGTCTGATCAGCCCGGAGCTGTTCCTCGTGGTCGTCGGCAGGAGAAGCTCACGTGGGAGCGCGATAGAGTCTTCTGTTTCGTTCGCCGACCCGTCTTCCTAAGAGCCAATCTGCAAAGCCCTGTGCCTTTGCCCGTTCCGTTTCGGTTATGCGATCTGCAGCGGCCAGAAGACGCATGTTTGTCTGCGCTCGCACCGTGCCGCTGTTAGTATAGGGTCTAAAAGTCAGGCAAGGACTACTACTCACAGAGAGATCCCCCCAGAAGTCAGCATTCATGATGCAAGCGTCGACGATTTGTGCAGGCAATGACTTGGGAATAACGTTCGGATCCCCTGTGATGTTACAGTCCAATCGGTCAGTTAGTCATGCTGCCCTGCGCTTTGCTTTTGAAAGATTGGCACACACCTGCCAACATGACGGTCACTCCACACACCACCGAACCGAGCCGTTGATCATCTGCCACGGGATCATGGTGAGCCGCAATTCACGGAACCAGAGCCTGTTTTTATACGTGATTCGTTTATTACAACTATCAGTATTCTTGCTGTTGTCCATCTCTGGCAATGACAGTGAAGACTCACATTTAGTGTCCAATGGACCCGGATTCTCAACCGTACAAAGTCAATTCTTCCGCTGTGTCACTGATGTCCAATGTCTGTTTTTCATATCAGTTACCGTCATGCCTAACCATGTCAAGTCATAACTCACGCATGCAGTGTCACCAGCTGATGGTGAAGAAAAACAACTCGAGGGTTGACATTCAAAGAAGACGTGTTGAAGGGAATTGCTGCTTGGTAGTTTTCCATTAGCTCCTCAACACTCCCACACCAAGAGCACAGTTCATGAAGTTACTTACTCGAATCCGTAGCTATACTGCATGCTGCAGCCAGTTTTTGAAAAAATTTGTCCCGTATTCGTTGCAGAGCTTCCACGACGACCGCTTCGGGTGTCGCGAGCTCGAGGCCGATTTGTCTCGAGCACAGTTCGGATCGGTCCACCCGTTCGATATCTGCGTCTAAGGCTGAATGGATAATTGGTTGACATCATGAACGTACATCAACGGGCTGCTCCCCTAAACGTTTTGTTGTTTGCGTTACTTACTACACGGAAGCATCCCTGTTGAGGGATCAATCAATCGACACAATCTTCCCAAGCATTGTGACAACTACTTGAGCCGTTTCGTGGGCCAGGACCGCGTGGCCATGGTTACCTTCGGGTAACTTCATGGCCGTCGGCCTTCAGGGAACAGACGGTCGTACATTGTTTTGCGTATAGTGCGGCAAGTCGATCAATGTCATCGACTGACAGAGCTGTTTGTTCGCCATCCGCGAGTTGTGTTGGGGCTTCTTTCGTGAGTGGCGATGGGATGAGTGGCGTTGGGATGAGGTGCGATGGGTAAGGTGTGAAGAGCAGGAGGGAGAAAGATGGAGAAGGCTGCGCCCCAGTTAAATCGAGTTCATAGAATGTCGCGGAAGGCCGCGGAACGACGTGGAGTGAAGCCCAGTGTCGGCAAGCCGTGACACGCTGGCGGGCCCCTAACGGCGGAATTGGCGCACTGGCCGACACTACCCGAGGTCTGGAGCTGCTTCAAAGCGTGGACGAACGAATCTCAAGCCCGGAGGTCACTTGAAGGACTGCGGGCCCGTCGCACTTGCCGTGCGACTTGAGACTGCCTGCTGCCGGTGCAGATTGACTTGACGAACCAGTTTGCGCGACGTCGTGTTGATCGATTGGCGGCGGCGACTGTGCGATTAGAGCAGGAGTCGGGGTGTGCCGAGGGCTCGCTCAGCTCGCTCACGTTGCCGACGTCTCTGCTGCCCCTCTGCTCTCCGTGCGGCGTGAAGATTGTCGTACAGGAGACGGGACGTAAAAGTTTTGCAGATGACATTTCGGCAGTGGCAGGAACTGGATGATTGAAGGAACTACGCTACGATGTGGTAGACACGCAAAACAGGTCGTCTCAGTCTGCTTCGGGAAGCAGAGAGTCACGTGCCAGGCTGCTTTGTTGGAAAATGGAACCTCGGCGAACGTAGACGAAACGGTCTGTCGCTGGCCGACCCATGCTGAAACAGCGCTACAGTACCTAGCTGGGAAGCGCTGGACCGAGAGCTGCTTATGACGTCACGCCACGTGGTTTGTCTTTCGTTCTTTGACGTTCTTTGTGTAGACAACAGTTGATTTTAGTAGTTTGTTGTAGGATTGTAGGATAGGATAGGATAGTTTAAGGATTTTATAGATCTCAACAACAACAACAACAGTCTAATTGTCTTAGGGCCGAGGCCACTGGAAAAGTCGGGTCGTCACTTTTGATGTAGACTTTTGATCGTCTTTGGAAAAAAGAAACCCCCTTGTTACGGCTCCTGTGCTAACACATATTTCTTTCCAGGGACCGTGGACACTGAAAAGGGCTGCAAAACCCCGGCGTTGGGCTCGGTGCGCAGGATCAATACTGTAAGGCGTCGCTCCGCCTACGCCTCACGCTTGCCCTCGCGCGCGGCGCCACAGCGTCTCTTGACCTTAGTCCTTTTAGTAGTCTTTCTTCGCCTGCGAATACACCGTTTGACCCTTTCTGTTTGGACTCGGAACCAGTGAGGCTCGAGAGCGATCTCGTGCCTTTCAAATACCTGCCTCGATGTAACTTAAGGCGCCCCTCCGCTTATGCCTCACGACGACCTCGAGCCAACCTCTGCGGCCTCACGCTTGCCATCGCGCGCGGCGCCGCCGCGTCTCTTGACCTTAGCCCTTTTAGTAGTCTTTCTTCGCCTGCGAATTACACCGTTTGATCCTTTCAGTTTGGACTCGGAATCAGTGAGGCTCGAGAGCGATCTCGTGCCTTTCACTCGACTTCATTTGCAAAATTTGCTGATTGAATCGTCGCCGCAGGGTGCTGGCCCGGAAACTGAATACGAAAAGCGCATGGGACACGCACAGGGGAGAGAGAGGGATCTCCTCATACTTCAGTCTCACTGATGCTCCTGCAGATGCATTATCATATGGAGGCTGCCTTTGGCGCCGTCTGACTCTGCTGCGCACGACGCCGGCGCCGATCGAGCAAGCTCATAACGCCAAAAAACTCAACTGCCAGTCGGAGAATGGAGCAGTAGCCTGTTTCATTCTCAAGTTTAACAGCGGGTGAATTAGACCTCTTTGGTCAACTCTGCAAGTGATAAATTCTTGCTACTCCAGTGACGCCCCGACAGGAATAAGGATCGCGCGGGCGCTCGGTCGAGAACAACCCAGCCAAAAACCAAGAAGAACGGATGAGAGTTGGGCGATAGTCGGATCGGGAGACAAGGCAGAGCAGTAGTGAGAGCAACTAAAGAGATGTGTACGCGCAAGATAGAGACGAGACGAGTCGGCCCAACCACTACTTCACTTTGCCAAGGACGCCGATCGGTTGATCCGACAAAAAGATCGATTGCGGCAGGATTCGAACCTGCGCCCTCAAAGAGGATGTGATGATTAGATGATTCGAATCACACTCCTTAGACCACTCGGACACACAACCGTCAAACGCTGATGAAATTCGGGCCCATCAAAGCGTACTCACAGTGTCACACTACAAGATTGCAACAGAAAAAAAATAAAAAAAAAAAAAAACAAAAAAAAAAAAAAAAAGAAAAAAAAACAAAAAAAAAAAAAAAAAGTGGCTCGGTTCCGAGGGCGCGGCTAGGGGCCACAACCTCGGAAGCGTCGTTGTCGGTGTTGTTGGTGTTGGTGGTGTCGTTGTTGTTGTTGTTGGTGTTGGTTGGGTTGTTGTGGTACTTGTTGTGCCTTCCGGTGTTGTTGTTCGCTTCCTTCTGCCTCCTCTCCTGTTCCAGCGCGCAGGTCTCCACATGCCCCACAAAGTGGCACCGAGCACAGGCCGCTTCTCGTTCGTAGTCGTGACGAACCGCCGTATGCATGTTGCCTCTAGTGGCTAGAGAGACCTTCGACGGTAGGAGCTCCTTCAGCGTGTTGTTAGGGGCTTTGAAAAGGGCGTCGTCGTCGAAGCGGATAAAGGCCGAAAACTCGCCGGCCAAGTGCGCATAGGCCGAGTCGTTATCGACGTGGATCACGCGCAAGACTTGTACCAGCTCGCAACGGTGTCCCTTGGCTGTGATTTTGGTGACAATTGATTTAAAAGAGTCAACAATGGCATCCCTGGATGGGACCGCTGCGACACCGACGTTGATACGCAGCTCGACCATGTTGTGGTAGAAGTGGTGGGCCTTTGCGAAGTGAGCCTTTGCAGAGTGCCAAGTAAGCGCCAGTGGGGCCGTAAGCGCCGAGTCACGTGCCTTCGCCGAAACGAATCCCACGGAGATACGGTGGTTGACCACACCGGCCCTGACGAAAGACGAGTGTTGGATACCCCTAATCTGGGGCGCAAACGCCGCAAGGTGCTCGGGAAGGGTGACCTCGGCGTCGAAGCACAGGGGCGATTGCGGGGAGAGCAGTCTCGTGACGCAACCGAGCAGATCGGCCTTGTCCGCGGGAGAGGCCTTCGAGGCGCCTTGGACGGTCAAAGTGACGTCGAGAGCAAAGTCGAAGATGTTTCGAATGGATCGATTGGCGTTGAGAGCCGAATACTTGAGCGATGTAGCGGTAGCGACAGGGTACTCGTCGGTGGCGAAGGTGGTTTGCAACCACCGGTCGGTGCGATTGCCCGGTACAGCACCCATGACTTCGAACATTTGGGTCAAAGCCTTGGCACGGTGTTGTTGTTGGGTCTGCTGCTCGGGAGTCTGCTTGGTCTTTTGAATCGCGGCGGTGGCGTAGGTCGCGGCGGCGATAGGGACTTGCGTCTCCTTTGTCCCAATCGGGACGCTCGTCGCCGCGGACGCCGATGGTGGGGGTGGGCCGGTCTCGCCGGTCTCCATGCTAATGTAGGCTGATGTATCACTTGTAGCTTCGAAGGTGGTGGGTGGCGCGATTTCGAAAGTGAAAGTGAAAGTGAAAGTGAAAGTGAAAGAAGGCGGGAGGCGACGACAAGGACGACGACAAGGACGAACAGGACGACAGCTCGGAGGGAAGCGAACAAAGGGAGGACGAAGGAAACGATGGGGATGACGTGATGAAAGATGGAGCAGAGGAGGAGGACGAAGGGACGGAGACGGAGGTGGAAGAAGAGGTCGAGCAGGAACAGGGGGTACAGGACGACAGCATCATGATCATCGACGACGACCAAACGACGATCACCACGGTTTCCCGCGAGTCGACTCCTCGGAGTCCCTCGTGGCCTCCACTATCTCCTGAGACGTTGGCAAAGTCGCTGCGCGAGGGTGCGGAGTGGGACCGAGCTAACGCCGAAGCTGCTGCACGTGTCCAAGCAGAAAAGGAGGCGATCATCAACGCCCAACTCGACGCGGAGGAACCGCTCGTTCGCCACCAATTTGCAGAGTGGGGTCAGGAAGATGGACAACTGCGATTCATCAACATTCGTGGCACCGGCTCCGGGTCGAACAAGAAGATGAAGAGGTCGCAAACGGTGGCCGATCTCAGCGATCCGAGCGACGACCCGGTCGATATCAAGCGCGTTCTGAACAGGGTCAAAGGTCGAGCAGGAAAGGAGGTAGCGGGTCAGGGGAAGAGGGTGACGAGGTCGATGTCGGCGGCGGCGGCGATGCAGGTCGAGGGGGCCAAGGCGAAAGCGGAGAAGGGTAAAGGGGTGGAGGAGGAGAAGCGCTGGTCCGACCACGAGCCCGAGGATGACATTCTCCCCGAATTCCCACTCTTTGAGGACGACACTACCGCCAAGAGCACGTCTACATCGTCTATCCAATAATGATCAAGCACACCATCACCAGCTGGAACGTGAGGAGGTGCATGGGGATCCCGGAAAAGCGACGCAACATTTACACCTATTTATCAACATTCAAAGCATCCGCCATTCTACTACAAGAACACTTCATCAAACCGGAACTCTGGCAATGTATCAAGGACGAGTACGAGGGCAAGGTCTTCATCAGCAAACACTGTCTGACTCTGATCCCCGCCGACTCGCCCCTGATCGACGCCGAGATTTTGCGCACCCACTCGGCACTCGACGGACGAATCCTGGTCACCTCCTTTCGACTTCGAGGCGACATCCGGATACTCGAGATCAACAACATTTACGCACCAGTCGATACAAAACAACGACTCACATTCTTTGACAAACTACATTTCCACAGGACGCAGAGCACCCACCTTCGACTCCTCGGCGGCGATCTCAACGACTGCCCGCTGCCGGCGATCGATCGGCGGAACCAAGGTCGGCACGGCCATCACTGGCCGATCCTGATCGGCAAGCTCGACTCGCCCTACACCGACTGCATACGATTCAAACACCCGCTCACACCATCTTTCACTCGACCCAACATCGTCCGCAAGCGACCAAAGTCCTTTTCACGACTTGACTACTTCCTTCTGCAGCGCACCCACCAAAAGCGACTCGTCCAAGCCTCGACGATCTACGACCACCCCAAGGACCTTTCGGATCACCGACCGGTCTCGATCGTCCTAGTTCTCTCGGACGAGCGAGGAGACGCGGCTCAACCCAACAATAGTTTACCAACGACATCAAACCAATTACATCGTATCAACGCGGCGACCTTCAAGACGGCGGAGTTCCAGGGGATGTTGGAAGGATGGTTGGAAGGAGCGAGTGGGGAGGAACCGGTGGGGGAGCTCGAGGTGGTGCTGGGGAACTGCGCGAAGGAGGGTCGGGAGCTGGCGAGGAGGGAGCATCGGGAGCGGGTGGAGCGGATGGCGGTCTTGGTGGGAAGGGTGCAGGATCTGGAGGCGTTGCCGGTGATGGGGGACGAGGAGACGGCCGAATGGACGCGGACGACGAAGGAACTTAGGCGAGCGGTCAACGAGCGCGCGCGCCAACTTCGGATCCGAGCCCACGTACCCGAAATCGCTACCGAGGAACGACTGTCGCGGCCGGTCCACGCCAAGCTCGCGGCACGGAGTTCGGATTCCAAGATCACAGCACTGCGATTGCCCAACGGAGAGCTGACACATGACATTGACGTCGCGCTTGACCACACACAGGCGCACTTTCAGCGCCTCTACGATCTCGAGCCGCGCGATCGGGACCACGTCGAGCGACTTAGGGACGATTTCTTGGCGCCGATCAGGTCGGCGCGCACTTGCGATGACCCGAGCTCGGACCCGCTCTTTCTGCGACGACTCTCGGAAGCGCACATCGAGCTGCTGCAGCAACCCATCACCGAGGACGAGGTCGTAGCCGCAATCGCAACAACACACCCCGGTCGATCGCCGGGTCCATCTGGCGTGCCCTACGAGCTCTATCACACAGCGCCGCGGGCGTGGGCCAAGGCGCTGAGCAGGGCCTTCAACGCGATGACCGAGCGCGGCTCGCTTTCACCGAAGCAGGGGCAAGGACTCGCTCGCCTGCTCTTCAAGCACCACAAGATCGGGGCCGATCGCGCCGAGCTCTCGTCGTACCGGCCCATCACCTTGCGCGAGTGCGACTACAAGCTCTTCACCAAGGTCTACGTTGCGCGACTCAACCACGTGCTGCCGGACCTGCTCCCACCGCAACAGCACGGCTTCGTCAAGGGCCGCCGATCGGCGGACGCGTCATTCCACCTGCGACTCTTGATCGAGGAGCTGGGCGCGCGCGGCACCGAGTTCCCTGACGCGGCGCTCTTGTCTCTTGACCAATCGTCGGCTTACGACCTCGTCGAGCACGAATGGATCTTCGCCATCTTCGACGCTCTCGGCGCTCCTGCCGCCTTCCAACGCGTTCTGAGGATGCTCTACTCGGGTGACTCAACCACGGCGCGATATATCATCAACGGCTTCTTGACTCCGCCGGTGCGGCTGACGTGTGGGCTCGGCCAAGGGGACCCGGCGTCGTCGTCGGTCTGGGATGTCGTGTTCCAGCCGTTCCTGGATGCTCTGCACCGTCGAGGCATCGCGCTGAACCTCTCGCTTCCTACCATTCACCCCTACCCACAGAGCCGCGCCATTACATCCCTTGCGTTTGCCGATGACGTCGTCGTCGCCGTCGCGGGCTCGGAGTCACTCAACTTGCTCGACGACCTGGCGCTCGACTGGAGGCTCGCAACCAATGGCCGGCTCAACACCGACAAGACCGTCGTACTACCCATCGGGTGTCGCTGGGAGGCTGGCGATCGTCCGCTCGTCGTCAAGGCCGAGGGCGAGTCGCTCGAGTGGATCGGCCTATCTTTCGACCCCACCGGCAACACCGAACTCGCCAACGTGAATCTCGTCGCACGGCTCGAAGCGGTGCTCGATTCGGCACGGGACCGAGGGCTCACACACCACACCCGAGCGTTCTACGTCAACCGATACGCCATTCCCAAGATTCTGCACATCCTCTCCGCCGACATCCCACCGCTCGAGGTCGTCAAGGAGCTTGATCGCATTCTCGCCGACTTTGTCCGCGGCGGCAAGAGGAGGTCGTGCTATGGCAAGGACGTCGTCTTCACACCGAGGTTCAAGGGGGGTCTTGGGGTCATGCGGATGCAGGACGTCGTCGACTCGGTTGCGGCACGCGTCTGGGACGTGCTTCTTGGCGGTTCGGATGCGATCTGGCAGGGACTTGCGCGCGCGGCGATTGTACGAGCCCATCCCGCCCCCGACTTTGACTTGGCAACCGATGCGTGGCCTTGCGACTACACTCCGATCCGAACCGATCTACACCCAAGATGGCAGGCCGTGCTGAAGGTACCATCGACGCACAATGCGCAAGTCAAGCCGAGGACGTTGACGCTCGCGAACCTTCTCGCTCTTCCGATCAAGTTGCACACCCTTCACTACCTACCGGGAGCACCAGCTGTGTCGCGACCACCCTACGACGCCGACTATGCTGCGTTTGCCATTTACGCCAAGGTAGCGGACCTGTTTCGACGCGAGCTGTACCCGGGCGGGGGCTTTCATCTCTGGACGCCGCCGACGGATGTGGTCGTCAGCAACAGCGAATACGATCAACGGGGCCGCCCACAACGAGAGCACATCGTGGCATGGTACCGACATGCGATCAATCGATTGAGGTTCACACCAATAGCTCAACCGGTGGCGGCAGTACGAATCAACGGGCCTCCCCGAGTCCGCCCCACCACGCCGCTCGAGTCGATCCTGCCCCATCCGATCGACCCGCCGCAGCGCCTTCCGAGACCGGCTCTCCCAGACCAATCAACACAATACAACTTGCTCAGCATGGATCGGCCATACACCATCCGTCGCGTCCGCCGAGTCTTGAATGCAAAGGCCTTCACCGACACGATCGGTTTCAGGGACTCGCTGCAGCCCGACGATCTCAAGGGATTCTGGAAGGGGGTCAACTCGAAGGCATTGACGGCGAGGGAACGCGAGGTGTGGTTCAAGCTCGTCAGGAACTTCACCCCGACTCGGAGTCTGCAGTTTCATCAAAAGCACGACGACTCGCCCGCGTGCCTCGTCTGTGGAGCGCCCAAGGACGATCGGGAGCACTACTTCTTCGACTGCGTTGACTCTAGGAACGTTTGGATCGCGGCAAGGGGCGTGCTCTGCGACGCACTGGGGCTCGACACGATCGACAACACGCATTACACGGCCGTTCAACGCATGTTCGGACTTCCGAAGCTCAAGGCCAGTCTGCGCGATCAGGAAGGAGCGGGGAGGACGATCGAAATATTCACCGGGCTGGTCTTGGAGATGATCAGCAGCGGGAGGTGGGGGACGCAGAAGTGGGGGACGAGGCTGGAGGGTGTTGGGAGGAGGAGGATCATCTTGGAGGAGAGGTTGAAGCTGAGGGCGGGAGGAGCTTGGGGGAGGAGAGGGCAGTAGAGGCTGGGTTCGACTTTCCCCCCACCACCACACACACACACACCAAATTCTCGTGACATCATTTTCTCCTACTGTACACTAAATAGCTCGCTTTCCTCTTTCTTTTGTTACAGGTTCACCGTTGCGGATCATGGACCATCTCGCGATTTGGCGTCGACTCGGTGTGGCTCGCGCTCTTCGGCTTCGGGGTTCTGAGTCAAGGGAGGGATCAGCGGACACAGGCAGAAAGTCGGCTTTGAGGGGCCAGGGACTGCCGAGGGGTAGGTTTTGAGGGACCTTCACCGCGTCTTGTTGTGACTGAGCAGAGACTTGGAGCGTCGAGGGTCGTGGTGGTTGCGCAGTTGTGCTCTTGTCTTCGTCTCGACCGAGTGGGAAGTGGCTGTGGGGTGGGCCTTCTGTCGTTAGTACATTTCTTTTCTTTCTCTTTCTCTTTCTCTTCATCTCTCTTTCTCTCTCTCATTCGTCTCCTGGGGGGGAGCAACCGCTTGGCTAGGGCATTTGAATCCGAATCTCGGATTGGTGGACTTGGCTCGTTTCTCGCACTTTTGCGGGCGGTTTGTGTTATCATCGTAGTCTTCCATCTAGTTTTTCCGTAGGCCGAAACAGGGGGAACAGGAACTGGGGGCAATATGATGAACGTTTTCTACAAAAAAAAAGCTCGAGCGGGCTTTGTGCCTGGGGCTCGAGATTGGGAGGTGTGATGACCGAGTTAAGTCCTTCCTTCCCATTTTCCTCCCCTGCTCTCTCTCCCCTCCTTTCCTCCCTTCCTTTTCGGAGGTCGACTTTTCTTTCAGAAGCTGACTGTCTTGAAACTTGTTGCGCAGTGGAAGGCTGCGCACCTCTCCCTCTCTCTACTTTGTGCAGTAGCGGTTTTCGTTCTTGGATGGATCGGCAAGCCGGGTCGATCGTCGTTGCGTTGGAGGCTTTGTGAAGTTCTCCCCTCTCTTTCCCCCCCTTTCTCCCTTCTCTTCCTCATCTCGTTCCTGTTGCTCGGTTGTTGACTACGCTTCAGCCACTTCTCCTTTTATTCCTAAGCCGTGTGTTGGATTCCGTCGAATAGATCGTTCGTTCGCGTTGGTCAAGATCTACGGCATGGATCGGGAAGAAAGGTCGCTCGTTTTTTTGGTCAATATCCTCGCGTCAAGGCGAGGCTCGTTTCGTTGTATTGGATCGTTTTCGTTCGGCCCCGACGGCTCAACAGCCAGCACTCGAGACTCAGCCAAGGGAGGACATCAGGCGCTGTCGGGGTGACGAGTAGCTGGGGCTTGGCTGCGGCCTGTCAGTCCCTGGGGACCTCTAGCTCTGGCTTCGACCCCCTCCCTTGGCCCCTCGGGTGTGTTCCCCTCCTCCTCCCCTCCTCTCTGTCTTAGTATTCCTGGTTCTCCGTGTTTCCAGTCGTGAATGTTTGTATATTCTCCCCTTTTCTTTCTCTAGGCGCTCTTGCCTGGTTTTCGAGTATCTTCGCTCCCGCTCTTGGGACGTGAAGCGGCAGCAGTACTCACCGCCCGTTGGAGTCCGCGTTAGGTGCTCGGCGGGTTTTGATCTGCGCAGCGCTCTTTGCGCGCAGGGGTTTGACTTTCACCCAATTGCTTGCCGTCGTTGCTTTATAACCTCTTTTAGCTCTTTTTCTAGCGGTCCCAGCCAACCCGAAGGATTGCAATTTATGAGCCCCAGTAAAATAAATAAAAAACTGATGAAGAAGACCTTCCAAGTGCTCGGGATTGTTCCCTCCAGCAAGTCGACCCGCCGACTGATGGTCCTGATGCACGACGCCTCGACCCCGCCTTCGCAGGCGCCAGCGCTCGCACGAGCCGCCCAAAGAGCGGTGCGAAACGACGCAGCCCCGGCCTCCAATGTGATTCGAGTCATTATGGATGGTCCTGGATCACCCAGAGGTCCTGTACAGACCGCGCTGCGCAAGCACTTTGGATTGGCCGAGACGCCGTTCATGTTCGCGCGGCCCGAGGGCGTCGTGCTTGACCCCGAGGTCGAGAAGCTTTTCTCGAAATGCGTGAAGCTGAACCCGATTGTGACGAAAGCCACGAAGAGGTTCCCGATCGCTCGTCACATGTACGAGCTTGTATTCGAATCCGAGCAAGCTTGTCTTGAAGCCGCTTCAGCGGGCCCATTCCCCTACCACGGCAAGGAGATGGTTACCGAGCTCCCCAGCGCCTCTCCCCTTAACCACGTCGTGCAGGTGCGATTCACCTTGCCCTCCTCCTCCAGCGCGATCCCCGCTTCCGTGCTCCGAAAATCTCTCGATGATGCTATCACCCTTTCGTTCGGCCGCGCAGGTCGCACGCAAGGTTATACCCTGATGCAATTACAGCGGGGCCTCGCGGTCGATCCGAATGGCGATCCGATGGCCATGACCGAAGACGGGTTCCACTGCGCGTACCTTCGCTTACATGCTGATCTTTTCCAAGGCTCCATCGAGACGCAGAAGGGTGCGCTCAACGCCGCTTTGCCACAAGAGATCGAGATCCTGGGCGCCAAGTACGGCTTGCGACACGAATTCGAGACGCACTACTGCGCGGTGTGCGATCGCGCCGGACACCAGTGGGGCGCTTGCAGGAAGCCGGTTTCGACTCCGGCCACCGCCGCCCCTGTTCCGGGGGCCTCGACCTCGACTTCGACTTCGACCACCGGCTTCCGAGTTGCTGGAAAGAATGGGAAGCACGGTGGGCCTGCCGCATTGAACTCTCGTGTCTCTGGCGCGAACATGATCCAGCTGGGACCTCGTGCTAACCCCGCAGGTGCAGTAACCGCCAACAAGGACGACGCGAACGACGGCGACGACGAGTCGGTCGTTTCGACCGAACCGGAGGGCGGCGACACTGGGGAAGAGACGTCGACGCGTGCGACCCTGGGCTCAACAAAGGAGACGCAGACGACGACGGCGGCGCCCGTTTCGACCCCGACCTCTCCTTCGCCTTTGTCCGGTGGCACGTCGGGATCATCGGCAACCTCGACAACCTCGATAGCCTCGACGAGTCCTCGACGCCTTCGTTCGAGCTCGGCACCCGGCAACCGACGTGTCACCCGGGCGGGATCCGCCATGATCCTCGGTGCATCAGGGGGTGATGGCTCAGGGGGCAACAGTTCAGGGGGTCACAGGTCCGAGGTGACCGAATTCGAGGGGGGCGGCGCTGAACTGATTTAATCATGATTGAGTCACTCACCGTGTTGACGTTCAACGTCCGATCGATGAAGAACGCAGTCAACCAAGTCAAAATCATCCGTTATCTCAAAACCCTTCGGCCGGCCCCTGCGGCCATCCTCCTGCAAGAGCACCACCTCAGCTACAACGCGTCGCGCGAAGACTTCGAGAGTGCTTGGCCGGGGGCTTGTATTCGTTTCACTCCTCATGTCCTTACCCTCATACCCGATGGCTCACCTTTGGCGGGCCATCTCCTTTCCTCTACCCCGGTCGTCTTTGCAGGAGCTCCTCGTTTCGACGGTCGGATTCTGCGCTCGGTGTTTCGTCTTGAGGAGCTCGATGTCGAGATCATCAACATGTACGCGCCGGTGCAGGAGGACGATCGTCGCGACTTTTTCGGGCTTCTGCACTTCAACGCCCCGAGACCCAAAACTCTTCGGATCTTGGCCGGCGATCTCAACGATTGTCCGGATGTATCGGTCGACCGAGTGTCCATCACCGATCGCGCTTGGACTCCTGTATCGCACTGGCAGACCTTGCTGTCAAAGATCGCGTTCAAGGCACTCGACACGGTCCGACATGTCCATCCTTGCACCCCTGCATTCACTCGTCCTCACTACCGTGGTAGAGGGGAAAAGCGAAAGATTTGCTCGTGGTCGCGGATCGACTATATTCTTGTCCAATGCAGTTGGGCGAACCGGTTGTTGAGCGCTTCTACGCTCTTCGATGCGCCCTGTTCGGACCACAGACCTGTAGTTGCGACTTTTGCTTTGCCTACATCGAACGCTGATGCCGAACCCCCCCTTTCTCTTCCCTCCACGAGCGATTTCATTTCGAGGCTCAACCCAATGGTCTTTGACGATCAAGACTTTGTCGCATCGATTCCCGGGGTCGTCGACGAGGTCTATCGAAGGCTCGAGGGGACCGCTCCGCTCGGCGACGTCTATGACGCCGCTCTGCGGGCGGTTGCAGTCGCTGGCCATGCACGATACCGCTCGACTCGTGCCGACATGCGCCGACTGCGGGCCGAGAGCCAATCCGTCATGGAGGCTTTGGAGGCACGCGGTGAGCACATGAATGAGGCCGAGCGCGATGCGTATGCTCTTGCCAAGTCGCGGTTGGACCAGTTGGCGGTAAAGGAGGCTCAGTGGCTGCGCATTCGTGCGCATGTGCCGTCAGTCGACTCGAGGGAAGGTCAATCGGCAAGCATTCGCACGCGCCTCAACCGCCGGAGTCGCCAGACGAGCATCGTCTCGCTGGAGGATGTGGATGGCACCGAGACCGTTGACATGCAGGAGGCGCTGGGTATTGCTTCACGGCACGCGCAGTCGCTCTTCACGCCGGACCCAGCTCGTGGCGACCCGACGAACGCACGCCGGTCCCTGCTCGACCCTATTCGCGCAGCGAAATGCTACGATGACGACCGCTCGGACCCTACGTTCGGTCGTCGGCTGCCTCGTCAAGCGAGAGTGGCGCTTGACGAGCCCTTCACCCTCCTCGAGGTTGAAGCGGCGTTGAAGAAGACGGATTCGGGGCGATCACCGGGGCCCTCGGGCATTCCGTACGAGCTCTTCAAGGCGCTGCCAACCTACTTTGCTCCCAAGCTGTTGGACTTGTTCAACTCGATTTGGGAGGGCGGCAAAATGACGGCGTCCTTGGCAGAGGGGCTGGTGCGGCTCTTGCCCAAGAATAAACCGGGGGCCAATCTGAAATCACTGGGGGCATACCGACCGATCACATTGCGCGAGACGACCTACAAGGTCCTCAGCAAGGTCTTGGTGGCGCGACTCAATGGGGTGCTCGGCGAGCTTTTACCGCCGGCGCAACACGGTTTCATGCCATCAAGACGTTCAGCGGACGCGGGAAGTCATCTCACTCTCCTTCTCGAAAAACTCAAGTCGCTAGGCACTGATGTTTTCCCCGAGGGCGCCCTCTTGTCTTTGGATCAGCAGAGCGCGTACGATCGGGTCGATCACGCCTGGATCTTCGAGGTCTTTGAGGCCTTTGGGTTCGGTGAGCGTTTCATCTCGCTGCTGCGCGCTCTCTACGATCCCGAGACTCTGGGGGTGCGCTACCTTGTCAATGGGTTCCCCACGGACTTGGTGCGGTTGCTGTGTGGTCTCGGTCAAGGGGATCCCCTCTCGTGCCCGGTTTGGAACATCACGTTCCAGCCCTTCCTCGACGCCCTCGTTCGGCGCGGGATCGCGCTCGACCTGCAGAAGGTGTGGCCAGGGGGGCCGCGTGCGCAGCTTACGCATCTGGCGTTTGCCGACGATGCTGTGGTGGTGGTGGAGTCACCGGCGGCATTGTCGAAGCTGCAAACGCTGTCGCAGACGTGGTACGAGGCTACCAACGGGAAGACCAACACGGACAAGACGCTGGTGCTACCACTCGGACCGAACTGGCTTCGGGACGAGACTGCGCAGGCGCTGCCAACGGTGCAGGAGGGGGAGAGCTTCAAGTGGTGCGGCTATGCCTTCTTTCGCCACGGTGACTCGAAACTGTTTTGGACCCATGTTCTTGACAGGATCAAGGCCAAGGCCCGCGCCGCTCGAGACCGGACACTTTCGCCGAGTGGGAAGGTTTTCTATGCCAACGCTCACATCATCTCGACGGTCCTCCACGTGCTGTCCTTCGACATACCGCCTCAATGGTTCATTAAGGCGGCGGAGACGGCACTTACGGACTTTGTCTGGGGAGGAGCAGGGCGAAATACCGTCGCTCGCGATTTCGTGTTCCAGGCTCGGGAGGACGGTGGCTTGGGTTTGATTTCGATTGGCGACATCGTTCATTCGGTGGCGCTTCGATTTTGGGATGCTGTGGCGGGCTCGGACGAGGCGATCTGGGCGCCCCTAGCTCGCGAGAGCTGGAGGTCCCTCGTCGCTGCGACCCGCGATTTCAGTCCGTGGGGGTTCTTCAGCAGCACGGCTCGGGTCGAGAAGCTGTATCGCGACTCGACGCGCTGGGGGGCAGTCGTTGCAGCGGCCAGGGTCACAGTTCCAATCATCAAGTCCGAACTCCTTACGCTTCCCAAATTGCTCTCGCTTCCGCCTCGCCTCCCTTCACTCTATGCTGAAGGTGCCCAGCACGCATATGACGATGCGGACGCGGTGGCGAAGTTTGCGCAGATCGCGGACCTGTACTGGAGGGACGAAGGGAAGGGATGGGCTCTGGTTGGTCATCGACGCGGGTTCTGGCAGCACTCTAAGGAACCCGCCCTACAGCACGAGCACGTGTGGTCGCGCGTGGGTCAGTTGCTCAAGGCGAAAGCGTTGCTGCCCAAGACCGCGTTGCGACCTGCTCGGATACCTCTCAAGGAGGCCCCCCGTCCTCGGTGCTTCAACTTCTTTGGGCTCTCCCGACCTTTTACGATTCGCAAGCTTCGTCGGCTTGTGAACAAGGTGCGGTTCCCAGGGAGGGAGGACCGTGTCAAGCGTTTCCCTGATGGGACTTCTCAGAGCGATAGGAAGCGCTTCTGGAGATGGCTTCATGACCGGTTCGCGTCTGCTGTCGAGCAGGACACCCATTGGCGGCTCATGTACGACGTGACGCCGACGCGCAAGAGGCAGCATACTCAGGGTCATGCCTCTTCGCCGACGTGTCTGTTCTGTGGCAACGATGCAGCGGTCATCGAGACGGTGTCCCACTACTTTTTCGAGTGCGCGTACTCGACCAGCTTCTGGGGTGGGGTGCTACGCATTCTGCTTGACAAGCTCGGCATCGAGGATACCGACGTCGATCCGTCGACGTTCACTCCGGAGCAGCTGACTATGGGGCTCCCCCTTTTGCGGGGTCGTGGGAGAACGACCTCGAAATGGATGTGGGTTCGGCTGGCCTGCGCGATCGGCTTCCAGCGGCTGCACCTGCTCCGCTGGCGCGTTCATCAGCGGTTCGAGCTGGACAACGTCGTGGCCCCTCCCTCGCTTCCCAGTGCGCTCAGAGCGTTCGAGCGAGATTTTCTCTCTCGAGCGGGTTTTGTGCCTGGGGTTCGAGATTGGGAGGTGTGATGACCGAGTTAAGTCCTTCCTTCCCATTTTCCTCCCTTCCTTTTCGGTCAGAAGCTGACTGTCTTGAAACTTGTTGCGCAGTGGAAGGCTGCGCACCTCTCCCTCTCTCTACTTTGTGCAGTAGCGGTTTTCGTTCTTGGATGGATCGGCAAGCCGGGTCGATCGTCGTTGCGTTGGAGGCTTTGTGAAGTTCTCCCCTCTCTTTCCCCTTTCTCCCTTCCCTTCCTCTTCTCGTTCCTGTTGCTCGGTTGTTGACTACGCTTCAGCCACTTCTCCTTTTATTCCTAAGCCGTGTGTTGGATTCCGTCGAATAGATCGTTTGTTCGCGTTGGTCAAGATCTACGGCATGGATCGGGAAGAAAGGTCGCTCGTTTTTTTGGTCAATATCCTCGCGTCAAGGCGAGGCTTGTTTCGTTGTATTGGATCGTTTTTGCTCGGCCCCGACGGCTCAACAGCCAGCACTCGAGACTCAGCCAAGGGAGGACATCAGGCGCTGTCGGGGTGACGAGTAGCTGGGGCTTGGCTGCGGCCTGTCAGTCCCTGGGGACCTCTAGCTCTGGCTTCGACCCCCTCCCTTGGCCCCTCGGGTGTGTTCCCCTCCTCCTCCCGTCCTCTCTGTCTTAGTATTCCTGGTTCTCCGTGTTTCCAGTCGTGAATTTTTGTATATTCTCCCCTTTTCTTTCTCTAGGCGCTCTTGCCTGGTTTTCGAGTATCTTCGCTCCCGCTCTTGGGACGTGAAGCGGCAGCACCTCACCGAGGTGCTCGGCGGGTTTTGATCTGCGCAGCGCTCTTTGCGCGCAGGGGTTTGACTTTCACCCAATTGCTTGCCGTCGTTGCTTTACAACCTCGTTTAGCTCTTTTTGTAGCGGTCCCAGCCAACCCGAAGGATTGCAATTTATGAGCCCTAGTAAAAAAAAGAAGCTCGGACGAGGCGATCTGGGCGCCCCTAGCTCGCGAGAGCTGGAGGTCCCTCGTCGCTGCGACCCACAATTTCATGTCAAGGATAGCTGCTTTCACCGCCCGTCTAAGTTGGTTTTTGGGCCTGAGCCCAACGTGCCTTCATTTGGCCCGTTGGTATCTCAATCTCCATGGCAGCTCTAATTGTCTCCTTAGTTCTCTATTATCTCAGTGCTTTGCCAGTTAGCTTTCCATGAGGATGCCTCTTTAGTCTCTGACCACACTGTTCTCGTCCCTGTTCATTGGACTGAGTCGTGGTCATCATCAGAGAACGAACCGTAAATTTCAGTCCGTAAAAGTTCTTCAGCAGCACGGCTTGGGTCGAAAAGCTGGGGGACGGTCGTTGCCGCGTCCAGGCTCACAGGTCTAACCATCTGTAAGGCGCCGCTCCGGTTACGTCTCACAACGACCTCGAGCCCGGCTTGTATACATGTAAGGATGTATCCTTACACATGAGTTAAGGTCAATACACAACCAAATCTGTTCATCTTGATATTGTAACATCAACATATAACTATTTCTGAATGGTGTCTGCAAGGACTACATGATAGCATGTGTATTGCAAGACTTGTAGTGATTCAAAATTTCTGTGTCCTTACCGCACCTCCCGAGTACTTACCGCACCCTCGTATCCTTACATGTGTCGACATGTGTAAGAACACGCCCGCGCGCGCACGTGCCATGTGGAACGACAGGAGGCGCACTCAGCTCGAAGCCTTTGTTCACATTTGTTCACCTAATTGTCCCCACACCGCCCATTGAAGTCAACACCGTGGCACTGTTTGACTTTTGCGAACCAGCCAATTGCGACCTCCAGCTTTGTGCCAGCAGGCACGGACTCAAATCTTTCATCAATGAGATTGCGGAACCGCCAACTTCCCGACCGTGACGCCGGGCCCTGGGCTCGGACTCGTTCTGGAGCTGAAGAGGGGGCCCAACGGCGGACTCCCAAGTCGAGATTCAAAGTCCCAAGCATCAAACGCCGATCAACGGTAGGAACCAATCGTCGAATCAGGAAAGGAAACGGCCAGTCGGTCCCCGAGTCGGCAAACTCAGCGCATCCTCAGGACGATTCTGGCGACCTTCAAGCTGAAGCATTGACCTGCACGGTGTCCGTGCCGCGGCTATCGAAATCCCCGACTCCAACAGGAGATTCTCCTATCTCCGATCGTACAAGCGACTTGCCTAATCGCATCAAGTCCGCAGAGGACTGCGAGGAGAACTATGACAATTATGTGGACGATAAGCACAACGATCACAAGGACGACCGTGACAATGACTCACCTTGTTCCACTCGGCTCGCCCACGACACTCCCTTCCACCACACCATCAAGCACGAGAAGTCAACAATGCCCCTCCTGTGCTCCCAGAACAGCGATCCCGGTTGGCCGTCGCTGCGCAGTCAAAGCAGTGTTGAGAGTGTGAATTCCGCTTCTACCCTCCAAGTCGGCTCGCTTTCACCAGCATTAGCTCCGAACCTCTCCCGTCTAAGCGTTTCACAACCCAAGGCTATTCCAAAGGACAGCTCCATTCTTCCCAAGCATCAACATACGACTCTTAAGCTTGAAGGTACGCCACATGTGTTGTCTAGGTGGTAGGCCATCGGTAACGAGGCGAGGCGCGCGCCCGGAGGCTCGATTGGTTTTAAGGCAGTGGATTAAACTTAGTGTCTGAGTGGATTATATTCTTGCGCGTGGGCCTATGCCTTCGCAATGCGGACTCCCTTGTTTATCTTTTCTTTAATCACTTGTTCCTCGACTATCGGTTCTGACACTGCGCTGCGTATCATCCTACCGCTGCCACCTGTATAGGTTAGTTGCAATACTTCAATCACTTGTTCCTCAACTATCGGTTCTGACACTGCGCTGCGTATCATCCTACCGCTGCCACCTCTATAGGTGGTGCACTTTTACATCAACATGCGCTCTCCCAGCCTGCTTAACAAACGGCTTCACTGAAAATTGATATTGTCCGCTTGGCTTTCTTAGTGTTGATGGTCAACTCTGAGGTTTCCTTGAAACCTCTCTTGGCGACTAACGTGCCGATGATATTTACGCTGTTGGTGCCCGTCAACTTCACGGAGACAGGACATCGTTTCGTCTATCTACGAGATATTTTGGAAGAGGTTGCTGAGCTAACTGGCCTGGCTCTCCAAGGTATGCAAGACAAGATTAGATCAGTTCCCAAGCAGTGTTGACAGGCCACTCAGCCAGTTGCTAACCGTTTAATTCGGCGACTTATCTGTGCCTTTGTACAGAGGACTCCTGCTTCGACTACTGGGTGGTCGACGACGCGGCTACGTCATCTACTCGCTCGACTCCATGTCTTGCCTCCTGCCGGTACGACCAACTCGCAGCATTTACTGCTGCGACCGACTCTTCGGACAAGGTTCTCGGATTGACCGGCTTCGTACTCGACATCGACTCGTTGCCAGCAGAAGCAACCATTACCTTGAGAGTGCGTATAGCTTCATGAGTTGACGGATTCTACGTCGTTGAGCTTTAGTCGCTGAGCTGACTCTTGATTGCAAATGTCACAGGTCTACGAGCACATCAAGGCTCGACTCCCATTCGTAAATATCACTGCAAGACCTACGGATGATTTCCACTGTGGTTGGGATGTCGAAAGAGCGCGGAAGCCATTTTACAACTCCATTTAAGCGGGGGAGTTATAGTAGCCCAGTAGTCAGTCAATCACTTAGCGAACCCCGCCCTCCCAAGACGATTAAAACTAGACGCTGATCATCACTTTTTTCGGCAGACCTGGCTCGAGACACTTCACTCGTTCACCGTCGATCATCCGGTTCTGCCAAGCGCTGTCACGTTGAATGATTCCGACCGAACTCTCGTCGAATTACATCTTCAACGAGCCGGGTATTGCACTGCCTGCAACTGCATTCAGATTGAGGTGTCCCCAAGACGACAGTTTGTGGTTGACTGGCCCCTTCTCATCTCAAGTCTCCACCTGCCTTCGCATTCGCTGGAAACGTTGTCGGACGTCCTCGCTTCAATCGTTGGGCAACCGTTGAAATTGTACAGAAAGGCCAAGAACTCCGGCCGTCGGCATCACAAGCGCAATTGCCCCGGAGGCTCTTACGTGCAATTCGTTTCAATCACCTCGCTCCCCCGTGTGATTGTGATCAACATCAACAATATGTACCCGGAACATTCACTGGCCCCAGCTGAGCTACGCTTCGGTGTTTCGGACCAAATGCCAGAGATGGTCTGGCGCCTTCGGTCAGGAGTGTACAACATCAACAATTCACATTTCGTTACGAACGCGACGGTTGGATACGGGCAAGAGGCCACACGCTATCATTTCGACGCAATCAAAGGCTCTCTCGCTAGGCCGATAGGGGACAGGAACGCTGGCGGATTAGTTTCCGTGCTTTTCTACGAGCTAGAAGAGGAGTCATTTGACTTCTTGCAAGCCTTCAACCTAATTCTAACACGGCAGTGGCACGAAATGTGGAGTCTATACCATGAGCCCTCCGATCCTACTGATATCGGCATCAAAGTGCAAAGGGACTCTTGAAGAAGGACAAGGTGTCTGGAAGATGGAAGATGGAAGATACGTCGGCTTTTTTTCATGAATGCGAGACAGTGAGTGTCAGGAACGCCAAGAAAGCAGATCAATACAACTGACGAAGCTCTCCTCTTACAATATTTTCCAGCGGTGCAGTGTTCCTGGAGGAAATTACAGTGGGGAACATTCATGTTGATGGCAAGTTTGACTCACGAAGTTGTGCCCCAGTGGTCCAGTGAAGTTTTGGCCTTGTCAATCACTAATGTAGTGTACAGTAGGGGCTATGATAGCGGTCAGCAATAGTATGTATAACTAAACTTAGTGCAAAAATGGGCATGGCGATACGTTGACAACCACTGGTGTGCGGAAAGAGTCAATTATTCACCAGCAGCAGCCAGTGCTCTTTGCGCGCGGGCGTATCCTTACGCATGGCACGTGCGCGCGCGGGCGTGTTCTTACACATGTCGACACATGTCGACTCCTCCATAGTGCGCGCTGTTTGTGGCGTTTGTTTTAGGATGGAAGAGTCGAGTTGCAGTGATAAGAGAAAAACCCGCACTCCGTAACAAACGGAGGGTTTTCTAAACAGGAGTTATGAACAAGTAGGGTGGGAGGGAGGAGCTCAAAAAAATGGTCGATCGGCTTTGCTCAAAGAGCGCAGGTCCGATTAGTAACTAAAACACTGCAACTGACTTGGGGGATAGGGCATACCTTTGCTCGAAAAGCGCAGGGCGATGGCAGGGGAGGAAGGCGACGCGGTAGGTAGACGCGGCCAAACGAGGTCTGTATACAAGGTAGCCCCATGAGTCAACTTGCCCAACAAGGACAAGGAATTTGGCAACATGCCCAACAAGGACAGTCGTGATCCGGAATGCGAACCTTAGCTAGAAACAGCGAGCCGCGATAGTGCGAGTCTCGAAAAGTTCGCCCTTGCTCTAAGCAGTGGGTGCGATACGACCTTGCAAAGCAGCGGGTACGGCGGCTGCTTACAACGTAGTGGCAGGCTAGCTCATCAGTCCAACTGTCCAACAAGGGCAGAGGGCTTACGAGGGATGTTACCCACTTTGAGTGAGTAGAGACTGGCTGGGGGGGTGCCGGAACCACAACACGAAACGCTAAGGCGTGCGGGACGACGAGGGAGAGGGAAAGGAAGGGCCCGCGCGCGCCAGCGGGTGAGCAAGGCGGGAGGCCCGAGGGGGCCGAGAAGAGTGCGTGCTGGCACACGGTCCAAAGAATGCGTGTTCGAAGAGTGGAGCGCGAGCGGGCCCCGTTAGGCCGAGACCAGCGCGCTTGAGCTGTCCGCGTCAAAATCTTGCAGCAAAGGCCGAAAAGACTATACGCCTCACGACGACCTGGAGCCAACCGGCCTCACGCTTGTCCTCGCGCGCGGCGCCGCCGCGTCTCTTGGCCTTAGTCCTTTTAGTAGTCTTTCTTCGCCTGCGAATACACCGTTTGATCCTTTCAGTTTGGACTCGGAATCAGTGAGGCTCGAGAGCGATCTCGTGCCTTTCACTGGGGGCCCCTAGCTCGCGAGAGCTGGAGGTCCCTCGTCGCTGCGACCCGAATTTCAGTCCGTCACACACGTCCCCCACCCTTGAAATGGTGTGCATGTACAGCTTAACATGCCCGTCAACGTTTACAGGTAGCGGCGTAGCGTAAGACTTTGCTACTTTTCGGCCATTGCAGCTTCCTTCGCGAGCCTTGTTGTAGAACATGTGGTATTTGTTGGAATCGATGTCGTTTTCCCAGGCAGGCCACGGTGGGTGCCCCCCCCCCCCCCCCCCCCCCCCCCTTTTGGGGATAGGGTCACCTATTGTCACCGACGTCCAATGTCTGTTTTTCATACCACTGCACAGCCATGTCAAGTGAAAACTCACGCATGCAGTGTCACCAGCTGATGGTGAAGAACTCGAGGGTTGACATTCAAAGAAGACCGTGTTGAAGGGAATTGCTGCTTGGTAGTTTTCCATTAGCTCCTCAACAATCCCACACCACGAGCACAGTTCATGAAGTTACTCACTCGAATCCGTAGCTATGCTGCATGCGGCAGCCATTTCTTGAGAAAATTTGCTGCGTCGATTGACATACCTTTCCAAAGACTCCCGGCGCACGACAAACGCCTCATACATCCGCAAGAAGAGCTTTCAATTTACCGTGAAAGATCCGTGTTACTATGTCGGGACGGTCGGATGCAGTTTGGCCAGGAAGCAACGCGTTGACAATTTCCGACCAGGCAAGGTTGCATGTCATCGTGATGAATATGTCCGGAGCACTAAAAACCCGAACGATGGCCATAGCATCTTGGTAAAGTTGGACCATTTGGCGTGGCGATCCCTGTGACGACGGTGAAATGACCCTTTTGCCAATCTGCGCGGGATCGAGTCCTTCAGCCAGACTTACTTGAAGGGAGGAATAGTACTGTTCGGCTCTGAGCTTTTGCTGATTCGTTCTCATCCAAAATAGCCGTTCTTGTTCAGTTACTGCCCAGGCGTCGGCGACAAAATTCTGGAACAACGTCGGGTAACTGATATTGTGAGGACGAATATGGAAGTACTACATGGCACTCACTGAGGCAGGGTGGCCATCGTGAATGAGTTGAATTCCGCGGCTGTTCTTGTTTGGCGACTGAGGTAACCGAACGACGATATCTCTTGTTGAAGACCGGTACTCGGTCTCCTCTCCGGGTAGAATGGCGGCCACCTCGTCTTGGGTCGGCAAGTTGTAGGTTCTCGGATCTCGATTGCGCGGTGCAAGTAAACGCAGCTGGTACGTGTGAGACGCATCACTGTCCATGACCTCTTGTGCTGTCAAGAACAGTTTAACGCGCCTGTTGTGATGTCGTAGCATGCCGTCGAGTAGAGGAACAATCTGTTGATCTGCTGTGTCCAGACGTCGTACTTTTTCAGGCGGTCCATTGAATCCAGGCTCGTCGGGCTTCAATGCATTCCGTCGGAGCCAGGAATACTAGAATCTACGCAAAGACGGGGTCGTTCGCTGGGGCTGGTGCTAGGGTGCCGATATGGCGAGTTACCATTCCGCTCAGGTAGAAAGATTGTGGCCCGGAGCCGCTGAGGTGGCCATGGCCTTTGCTCGTGCCGAATGATGCCATAGCAAGGATTTCATTGAACGCAAATATGCGCTCCCGGAAGATCTTCTCGACTGTTTCACGGATAGTCAGCAAGGCTGTTAGTCTGCTGTACTCAATCTAGCAGGTCGAACGAATCGACGTGTACTAACCTGGGCCCTCGCCAGTCAGAAGCGCGAGCAGCTCGGGGGGGGGGGGGGGGGGGGAGGTTTCGATCCCGGGCAATCGAACTTTGCCGTGCGACATTGAGAACGTGACTGCCTGTGCAGATTGACTTGACGATCCATTTTGCGCGACGTCGTGTTGATCGATTTTGCGCTGCTGCTTCTCGCGAAGGCGTCTTTGCCCCTGAGCTTCGGATCTGCGATTGTTCGAGGTTGTTGTTGGCGGCGTCTGTGCGATTAGAGAGAGCGGGAGTCAGGTTGTGTGGAGGAGGTGCGCGAGCAGCCTCGCGGGTGGCGCGCTCAGAGCTCAGCTCGCCCACGTTGCCGACGTTTCTGCTGCCCCTCTGCTCTCCGTGAAGATTGTTGTACAGGAGACGGGACGTGAAAGTTGACAGATGACATTTCGGCAGTGGCAGGAACTGGTTGATTGAAGGAACTACGCTACGATGTGGTAGACACGCAAAACAGGTCGTCTCAGTCTGCTTCGGGAAGCAGAGTCATGTGGTCTGCTTTGATTGAAAATGGACATTTCGTCCAATAAAACCTCAGAAGTGCATCATTTTCAAGGCTGGGACCCCCCCATTTTTCAAAACGAAACCTTCAGCTCTAACGAGCTTCAGGGTCGGGTGTGAGGCGACTCTCTTCTGTATCGGTAGGAACGCCTACTAGTGTGCATTATCTTAGGACACCACTACATCCGCAAACAAGATGTAGAAAACCCTCTCCACTCCCGTGCGCCTTCCCCAGCCGCTCCCGCTCAAGCTGAGAAGATGAACAGAAAATGCGCTGGCGGCGAATAAAAGTCGAGGAGCGCCGCCGTCGTGAGGCTGGGTCCATGATGGCAATCTCTCGTGGCCGCTTCATCTTGTTCCGCTCTCACTCCAACATTAATACAATAACAGCTGCGTATGCTACATAGTGCACTGACCGGGGAGGCTACAATCTGGTCCAGCACATTCATGAACACCTCCCCCCACCCCCTCTGTCCCCTCAAACACTAATCCTCGTCGCCGGTCGATAGGTCGAAAACTCGCGCTCGACGTCTTCTGGGATCTCATCGTAGTAGTCCTCCTCGTCTTTCTCCACGACACTGTTCCTTCCTGCAGACTTGCTCGAACCTATCGCCTCCTTCATCGCTTCGTCATGGACCTCGCGCATCCACGCCTCCCGATCGATCGTTGCGTTCGGCGTGGCCCGCTTTGCTGCGCCCCTCGTCGACGGCGACGAGATATGCTGTCCCGCGGCGGTCGTCTTCCACAACTGCGTAATGCGATTAGAGTCCTTGGTCGTCTGAGCGACCAGAAACCCGATCTGATCGACGCGGTGCACCTCCCCCTTCCAATCTTCCTCTGGCAACTCCCTCCCCAACACCCACCGCGGCAAGCGAGCTTCTTCTTCTTGCGTCATGGGGCGTCCGTCGGCGTACAGCGAACCCCCGTGGGTGCTCGAGAGGGTCGCGGATATGTCGAGCGACTCGCCGAAGGGAATCGCATCTGGGTTCGAAGGGGTGATGCAGGTCATGTTGACTTCCTTGCGGAAGCACGTGTCGACGTCGACGGCAGAGAAAAAGGCACAGCCCTGCGAGAGAGTGCGCTGACGCATCAGCACAGTATTGATAGGTCTGGGTACTCCATAAAAACCGCGGCAGTACTGACCTGAGGCAGATCGGGCATCTGCAACCGGTACGCAAACAGCGACCGCGTCCACAGGTTCGCGACCTGCAACGCCAGCGCCGCGCGGTACTTGTCCTCTTCCTTGACGAGGTAGCGGATCTCGTCATGTACCGAGATCATGTACCGCGCGTCAATCTCGTAACGCTTGGTGAGATACTCCATCGCCACGAGCAAGAGGTGGAGGTAGTCGACGCCAGAGGACTGAACGACCCAGTTGATGCGCGAAGGCATGAACCCTGAACCTTTGCTCGCACGACCCGCCTCGGCGGGGAGATAGGCCTTGGTCAGCGCATCGGTGAGACCACAGCCCAGGGCGGGCGTGCGCGGGCGTTCGGACTGCGCGATCCCTTCGAGCTTGTTGAAGACAAAGGACTCGGTCCCGCCGTGCCAAAAATTGCGCCGGAAGGCGGGGGAACGATCGACGACCCCCTTGGTCTGCGCGTACAAGTTCTTGGCCAGTTCGGTCGCCTTGTCCGCCGCGAGCGTCGGATTCGCCTTGAGCAACAACTGCACGGCGTGCTTGACGCCGGCACCGTAGATGCGGGAATAGTTGAAAACCTTGGCGTCGTCGCGCGAAATGCCCAAGATGCTCGCCGTCTTGGAGTGCAGATCCGTGCCCGCGGATTTGGTCCCTTCAAGCGTCATCCACCCGATCGCCGTCGCGCCGTGGAGACCGAATTGCGCGTCGCCCATGACGCTGCAGATCCATAACTCCTCGGAATCGACGTCGGCGCCGACGATGGCGTACCCCGGAGGTGCACGGACCATGGACTTGAGTTCGGACCCGACGCGGTTCTTTTTGGCGTTCGAGGCCGTCAACCACGTGCGTTCGACCGCGCGACGGGTAACGGTGCCCATGGGGATAACCTGGGGCAGGATCAGCCCCTGCGTGGCTCGGAGCGCCGGGTCCTCGGCGACACGCGCAGGCGTCGGCGTCTCGACATTGGCCTGGCCCCTCCAGACGACGAACTGGTTCGTGATCCGTTCCCTCGCCGAGGCCCAGTACGAACACGAAGCGTTGAGCGAGAGCGCGTCCTGGGCAATCTCGTAGTCCGAGGTCAGCACCTTGTCCTCGAACGCCTGCACGAACGACTTGGACAGCGGACTGCCGACGTTCTTGTCCTCGCCGTCGGGGTGAGGCAACTTGAAGTAGGTCGCTTCGGCGTCTTCGGCGAGCGTCGTGTCGTCGAGACTCTTGAACTCGAGGGGCTTGAGCGCCCGGTCCGAGGCCATCAGCGCGTCGACCTCTTGCCGCGGCACGCGGTAGATCCATCCGTGCTGCTTCGAATGCACGGTCGGGAACCCGCGCCATTTGAGGCGCAACAGCAAGGGAACGGCACGTTTGCGCACCGAGACATCGAGTCCGAGCCCGGGGAGGTCGAGCTCCCAGTACCACTTCGGCCACAGCAGCGTCTGCAGCAAGGAGCCGTCCCGCGCGCTCGAGGAAGCTTCGTCAACGTCGTCAATCAGAGTCGTCCCCTTCGTGGTCCGGATCGTCGTTTTCGATGCCGAGTCGCCGGTTGCCTGCGGCCGAAGAGGTACGGGCGTCCAGTCCAACGGGCGCAACCACATCGACTGCGATCGCTCCTCCGCGCTCTTGGTTGACGCGACACGGGCGGCCGCGTCGAGGATCGCGGCGATGTCTTTCGTGCCGGACGTCGTCGAGCGCAGCGCTTCGAGGAGCTGGTCGGCCCCCAGATCGCACTCGAGCAACTTCTTCTTGACGCGCGTGATGGCCCCCTTGGAAAAGAGCGTGAGGCAGCGACGACTCCCGGCTCCCGGAACGGCGTAGAGGCGCACGTCTTGGATTTGGGCGAGGGCCGCGTCCTTGGGCCCGAGTTCTGCGGGGTCGATGGGCGTCTCGGTCGAATGCGCTTCGAAGGCGGTCACATCGTCGGGTACGACGAAGAGAAATCCGTGCGAATGCGAGTAGACGACGGGGTGGCCTCTCCAAGTCGTGCGCAGTAGAGCAGCCGCGAGCGGCGACTGCAGCCCAATCTCGAGCGACTCTTGCCCGTTCTCCGCGACGTGGTCGAACCACCTCGGCCGCGAATTCGTCGCATCGAGCTCTTCGTGCTCCTCCGCCTCTGGCTTTTGGTGCTCCACCACAGCGGTTTTCCCACCACCGTTCGCGACCCTGGACGGCGTCTGACCGGGCAACCGCCTCGCCTTTTTCAGATTCCAATCCAACTGCCTCAACCAGACGTCGCGTTGCCACACGAACTCGCCCGATTCGGGATCGACGACGTCGACCTTGGCTCGTGCCTCTTCGGCGAGGGCTTTGAGCGCATCCTTGACGCGCGTCAGGCGTTCGACGTAGGTCGCTTCGGCGCGTTCAATGTACTGCGGCCATCTCGAGTCGACGGGCAGGACGGGTTGGGACATGAGGAGGACGCCGGCGAACGAGACGGGGTGGGGGCACGTCGCGAGGAATTTGGGGAGCAGGACTTGGTACACTTTCGCGGTCGTGACGACGTCGCGGGCGCAATAGTCGATCAGATCATCGAACGAGGAGCGCACGTCGTCGATCGTCGTCTCGGGGTCGATGAGAACGTTGCGCACCGTCTTGTCCATCGTGATGCCGCAGTGGAGACGGGCGACCTCGGCGAGCGAATTCATCGAAGCGACCTGTTCCCACGTCTTGCGACCCGGTGGACCGTCCTTCGCCGTCGTCGCCCCCTTCTTGCCCTTGGCGGCCGTGCCTCGTCGAGGTGGGGCGACGAGCAAGGTCCCCGTCTCTTCTTCCTGCTCCGCCTCGACGGTCCCACATTCGAGCTCTGCCTCCGCCGCCGCGGCGAGCGCCGCAGCATCCTTCTTCTTCTCGTTCGATCGCCACGCCATCCACTGCGGTCGTTGCGGGTTCGTCAGTCCACTGACGGCGACGTGGAGGGACAGGGTGTCGATGTACCGCGTCGAGGGGCGACGCAAGGATTCGTACTCGGTCGAGACGCGCGCACGGTCAAAGAGGACGTTGTGGCCGATGATGAGGCGCGGCTTCGACGTCGGGCGCTCGAACAGTTCGGACCGCGACGAAAGAAAGTCGTCGGCCGCCGACGCAGGGGCTGGCTCCCCTTCGCGGGGTCCGAAGGGGATGAGTTGTCGAGGCGAAGGGTCATCGCCGGTCACCCAGGGGCTACACCAGCCGTACCAGGCCGACTTGCCGACGGCGACGGCCATGATGGGGTACGCGCCCGATTGGTGGGGCAAGGTTTCGACGTCAAAGACGAGGGCCTGGTCGTCGAGGTCGGGGTATTCGACGCTCTCCCAGCACCGGTCTTCGGCCGAGTACCGTGCCCACCCAGGAACGCAGGCCCAGGATCCCTTTTCCGGCATCGGGGGCAGTTCCGTTTCGGCAAAGGAGCGGGCGAGGGAGAGGTACGGTTCGGCGGTGCCTGTGCCGAGGGCGTGGAAGTGGTGCGACATGGTCGGTCCTTGGGTCGCGGGGAGGGAGAAGGAGATCGCTGGATCGAGCGAACGCTTCGAGGTGGAGGTCAGATCGTTTTTCAAGAGGCCGTTCTCGACCAGGTGGTTCAGGGAGGTCTTGATGGCTTCGGGGGAGGGAGGGGGAGGGGTAAAGGGCGATCGCCGAGGGGGAAAGAGCTGGGCCCGGAGGTGGGGGGAAATGAGCGGCACCTGGGCTTCGTTCAGTGGGGCTACAGTTGCGGCACGAATTTTTTGGATGAGCTTGTGAGCTTAGGCCACAACGAGACCTGTTCCGATGGGGACGTACGTGGAGCGGCGGGGGCGGTCTCAGCCGATTCTGACGATCTCGACTCGGATACGGACATGGCATAGGGTGCGCTCGACGACAGCATCCTCGTCGAGGGTATCCGGGCTGTTTTGGGATACAGGCGTTTGATGTTCAGCAGTGTGCAGTGCGATTCGAGGACGAGTGCGACTGACGTGGATGGAACGAGGTGGCCTTCGCACGGGCCGAAGCAAGGCTGCGCGTTGTCCGCGCTGATTCCACCGCGGTCCTACACGATGCTGCGGAGGAGCGTGGTACTGCGATCGATCTCCGAGTTTCATGTACCTGTGCGTGATGATGCGTTGCTGTCGGCGATGTGCTGGAGATGGATCGGGTGGTCGCGAGATGGATCGCCCACCCTGCGCAGGCGATCGACCACGGTGTAGGCAGGGAGACTGTCCGGACTGTCCGGGTGCGCCTCCTCTGGAGCGGTCGGGACAGTATCGAGGCCATCCGGTCCTTCGCTCGCAGTGGCGGGGTCCGAAAGCCCCGAATGCCAATGAGCGAGCAGTGTGAGTGAGCTCGGGCCGTCGAGCGCGGTGAACTGGCCTGCAGCTGGCGCGGCGTAGGCGAGCGTAGTAGGCGTGAGTAGGCGTGCGGCAAGCAGGCGCAAGCAAGCAGGGGCCCGAGCGCGGGGAAGGCGGCGACGAGGCGCGTGCCTGCTCGTGCCTGCGCGTGGCGTGTCGTGACTCGTCTCGCTGCCTGCGCGTGTCGTGGCGTTGGTCGATCCTCGCAGCCGGCACTCGGTCGCGTACGCTTCCTGCGTTCTTGCCGACTCGATATCCCATCCTCCGCGACTGCATCTATACCCACCTCTCCTATCGTCGGAGAACCCCCACCCGACTCTCTGGCTCTTGACGGCGTGGAATCGTGCAGACTGTGCTCCCCATCTGATCCATCTGATCTCGTCCGTGGCACCCAACTCGCCTCGACCGTGCGACACGTCAATCCGACACTGGCGGCCACACCTCGCGCAAGCTCGAACAAGAACGCCGTTCTCCGCACCGCACCGCACCGCCACCATGTCTCCGTCTACCACAATTCCCTCCACCCCAACACGGCCACCTACACGACCACCTACACGGTCACCGGCACCGACACGGACACCACGACGCGCGCTGTCCCCGTTCATGCCGACCGTCGTCCTGACGCTCGTCGCCTTCGTTGCCTTTCTGCCCCTCCCGCTCGTCTCGGCCGTCAAGTTCCAGGTCGAAGCCCACCACGACCCGCCACAAAAATGTCTATGGAACTACGCCATGACCGACACCCTCGTCGTCATCTCCGTCTCGGCCCCGATGGCCAGCTCGATGCAACGCCTCGACATGGAGGTCGTCGACGGCTCCGGCAGCAGGAACATCTACCAGAGCAAGAAGGGCCTCAAGGGCGAGACGAGGATGGCGGTCACGACCCATGCCGATGCTGATTTGGGCGTCTGCTTCAGGAACGTGCTCGACCCTTGTGAGTGTCCTCAGACCCGGACAGCGCGCCGCTGTGGACGTGGACGTAGCTCTTCGAGAGCTCGAGCCCGCTCGACGACACCACGCCGGATCTTTCCACTCGGGACACCGCGCACTGACTCGCCCCTTCACCTCACACAGCCGTTCCGGAGGGTGACGCGCACAAGCACGTACGCGCGATCGACCTCGACGTCGACATCGGCGCCGACGCGGTCGACTACAACGCCATCGCCAAGCAGGAATCCCTCTCCGGTCTCGAGGTCGAGATGCGCAAGCTCGAAGGCGTCGTCAAGGAGATTGTCGAAGAACTCAACTACCTCAAGAGGAGGGAGGCCCGAATGCGGGATACGAACGGTCAGTTCAACCGACGCCACCGTGAGCTCACGCATGGACTTTTCGAACGCTGACGAAATTTCTTCTTTTGCGCTTCTGGCTTGGGGTTTTCCAGAGTCGACCAACGACCGAGTGCGCAACTTCTTCTTCATGACCTTCACGCTCCTCATCCTGTTGGGCATCTGGCAAATCTTGCACTTGCGAAGCTACTTCAAAAAGAGTGAGTCGGGAGCGGAACTAGGACCGAGAACCTAATCTCTCAAGCTGACATGCTCTCTGTCTTGCGGGTGTAATCTGCAGAATATCTCATCGACTAGTTGTTCGCGCGGTGTGTATAGTCCAGGGAATTTGTCATTTGCAATGCAATGCTGGAAGATGACGCAATAGAGCGAAGAATTGAAGAATCAAGTAGCCTCCGAGGCCTCTTCTCTTCAAAGACCGTGACCCTGCTAGAAGACGTAGCAATTTTGCATTCCGCTTTCTACCGGGGTCTTCTCGTACCACTCCGCGCCGGTGCTCCGCGTTGCTCATTCCTTGGACGACCAACCCCTGTCATCCTCTCCTCGTCCCTCTTGACCCTCCTCTTCTCCTCAAAGCCGGCCTCCAAGACCGCGTTTTTTTGCCTCAACTCTTGAATCTCCTTGACCTCGCCGACCAAATCCCCCCTCCACCCCGTTTCGACCCCACCTGTACCCTCCCCCATCGTGCCCGCCTGAACGGCCTTACTCCTCTCCAAAGCCTTGGTTTCCTTCCTCTTCTTCTCCCTCCTCTCCCTCTCCTCGACGTCCAACGAGAACCGACTCTTCAAGATCCTCCTCACTGCCTCGGGGGAGATCTTGAAATGATCACTCAGCACGCGCGTCGAGTAACGTAGGGGATCGGAGGCGTGCATCGTGCGGACGAGGTCCATGGCTTCGCGCGAGATTCGTTTGGGAGGCGCCCAGCCGAGGGGGAACCGCTCGCGCATCGCTTGACGGTGTTTGAGCCAGAGTGGGGGATCTTTGGGGCCGGTTTCAGCGGTGCTTGGGGTAGGAGTTGGAGGCGCGGGTGAACGAGCTCCAGAGGGAGATCGAGGTGGTGCTGATGTGTTCCAAGTCGACGAGCGGTCAAACGGTTTCCGTACCGCAGCGGACGGCGTCCCTCCTGTTGTCCTGGCACCCAGTCTTGATCGTGTTCCATTCAGAGGCTTGGTCCATCTCTGACGCTGTCCACCCTCATCATCAGATGGGCGCTGTCGGTCTCCATCCCTGGCTTTCCACGGGCTTGCGAAGGTCGAGAAAGAGGTCGCCGACGTTCGCGCTTGATGGCATGTGCAGACGATCCTAGTGGAAGACGAGCATGGGAGGCTTGATGATGTGGCTAGTATGCGCTGGGTCAAGAGTCGGGGTAGGTGCGACATGGCGCTTCGGAGCGGGGTGGGTTCTGGGTTCAGGGTTTCGAAGGACCGAAGGAGGCGAACCGCGAAGGCGACGGCGACAAGCGCTCAAATTCGTCGCGGGGACCACGAGTGTCGACCGACGCTGTGAATGAAGTCGAGTGCACATGCACGTGCAGATTCAGTGGGATCAAGATCGGGAAGTATTCCAACACGAAACTACAAGAAGAACGCACACAGAATAAGAAAGGAAACGGGGATACAGTATACAAGCAAGCCAGCCGGTTCCCGAGCTAAGCGGAAAAAAAGGAGAAAACACACTTCCCAAACCTCTGACGTTCCCCACCCCGACCATCAGCATTCAAGCCTTGAGCTTGTTGACCGCGAACCATAACCTCCTGAACCACTCGGAGCATAGATCGGCGTCGAACCTCATGTACCTCTGCATCTCCGCGGGCAAAAGATCGGCGAGCACGGCGTCGCGTTCAGGCTCCACGTCCGGGTTGTAACCGCACGTGCCGTCATCGTAGAACGCCAACTTGAACGTCAGACCTGTGGCAAGTTTCACGGGTCAGTTCCGAGTTCTTCTCGCAGACGTGCCGAGTTCGTATCGACTCACCTCCGGTTTGAGTGAGGTAATCGTTCAGGATCGCCGAATAGACGCTATACCCATCCTCCTGCTTGACCGAAACGACGCTGAAGCCCGTCAAGTCCTCGGAAAGCGCGACTTGCCTCTTGATCGTCGCCAGCTCGTCCGCCGTTCGACTGAGTTCCGCGGCAGAGGAGGAAGAGGCCGTAGTTGCGGCGGAGGCGGCGACGTTCTTGGCTCGGGCTTGCAACGTCTTGGAATGCTCGACTTCGGCTTCGAGTTCCTGTCGGGCTTGCTTGACTGCAGGCCGTGAGATCCAATAGGAGGTCAGCTCCGCAAATAGTCGGGATCCTCCATGCGTGCTTGAGGTACTCACGTTCCATCTTGAGCTGACCGTTCAACCGATGCGCCTCGTCGTCCTTGGCTTTGACGATCCGGTCCATCTCCTTCTGCCACTTGTGGTCACGTTCTTGCAATTTCCTCCTCTCCTCCAGCTGCGCCGCCGCGCTGTACTCCTCCAACTCGCTGATCCGGGCTTGGAGGGCCTGCTTCTCCTCGGCGTGGCCTTCGATGACGTGCAAGAGCTCCTCGACGCGTTCGCCGTCGCTGACGTTGATCCCTGCTGCTCGGCGGGCGCGCAGGGAGGCGAGTTCATTACGCAGGGAGTCGTTCTCGTGCTTGTAGTTGTCGATCATGGACATGGCGGCTGATATTGGGGGAACGGCACCGTGTCAGTTCAATGAAGTGACGTTTGCCGGAAGGTGTTTGGACGGACCTGATTGTCGCTCCGAGGCGAGCTGGGTCAAGGCCGCCTCAGATTCCTCGGCTTTGGTCGTGCGCAGTTCCGACAATTGTGCGAACGCCTCCTGGGTCTGCTTGAGGTTCTTCTGGGTCTGCAGGGTACAACATCATTTTCAGTAATGTTCTTGCCTTCTGGAGCAGCACGGTGAATCCTTACCAATTCCAACTTGGCCAACATCCTCTTCTCCCTCGCGGACAACCTCGGCTCGTCGTCGTCCTCGTCGTTGTCCTCGACTTGTTCGATCACAGCGGCCTTGCCTCTTTTGCCCGTCGTTACCTTTTTGCCCCCTTTCTGAGCAGCCGATTTCTTTCTAGGATCCACATCGACATCCATCTCGTCCTCATCGTCATCCTGCGCCTGAGTCTCAAGCACGACCTGGTCGTCCTCCTCGTCCTCTGCTACTTCGGACTCGGACTGCGAGCGACCTTTCCTATTCGCGTTGTTGTTCTTGTTCGCTCCTCTCTGTTGCGCGGTCGCCTGTTGGGGCTTGCGTTTGGTCGCCGTCGTCGTGTTGGACGCGCGTTGTTCGCCCATCGCGTTCGATTTGGCTGCCAAGGGAGCAGCACGGTACAGGGTGTGAGCTGGATGGTACGGGCCTTGCTATAAATGTGCCCGAAAGTTACCGTTGGCATTCATCAGCGGCTGTCGATTCTCCTGTGAGAAGGGAAGATGGCGCCTCGCAACGTCAGACTCGGGCCAGTGGTGGAATTGTTGAGCGATGTCGCCAGCCGCGAGAAACGCGAGACCACTTCGGGCGCCGAGAAGGAGACCAACGAACACGGAACGCATGACAATGGGCACTGACCTTGGGTGGTTTGAGAGCAGGATCCTCGTCCGAGTCGTAGTGGTGACGATGCGAAGGCTGACGGGCCATGTTCGTGGTAATGTTCGGGTGCGGGTGGT
This sequence comes from Microbotryum saponariae, assembly GCA_900102585.1. Lineage (NCBI taxonomy): Eukaryota > Fungi > Basidiomycota > Microbotryomycetes > Microbotryales > Microbotryaceae > Microbotryum > Microbotryum saponariae. Next base: position 390,888 of record FMWQ01000050.1, on the reverse strand, counting down.
GAAGAGGACCGTGTATGCACCCGACGGAGGAACGTCCACGCGCGCGCGCCGAGAGAAAGAGCCGAAAAGAAAAGCGGATTTAGGACATTTAGGACCACATTTTTGTAATGCGGGCTCATTATTACGCCTTGTCACAAATGGAAGCGCTGACGTCGTTGGAACTCTTTCGCAAGCCACGCCCGCCGCTGCCCCTCGGGTACAGCCAACAGCTTTGTCTTCTGCAAAGCCAAATACTTCGACCACCAGAACTCTTCACGTCGAGATGCCCCCTCATCACCCTCCCGGCTGTTCGTGCGGCGACGACGATGCCCACGTCCTCCTCGAAGGCGTACAGGACTATCTCTACGACAAGGTCGATCGCGACCACGTCGTCGCATTGAATGCTGAAGAAGGGCAGGAGGGGAAAAGTGTCATCCGGACTTGGGACGAGCGGGAACAGGAGGAGCAGGTCAGTTCATAGGCTCCGCTCGGACAGACAAGTGGGGCCCTTGATCGGTCTTTTGACGGGCTGACGGTGAGCTAGAGCGCCGCGTCTTGCGTGCTGCAACCCTTGACAGTTCTTGGAAAGCGATGCGGACGACCAACTCATAATACACATACCCTTCACGGCGTCCATCAAACGTCCGTGGTCTTCGGTACACCTTCTCATCGCGCTGCGAAAAATCCTGACCTTCCTCGTCCGCCCATAGTAAAATCGATCCTCATCAAAGCTGGACCGCACGGCTGGACACCCGACAAGGTCAAAGTTGTGAGTGTTCTGAATGCCCCCCCACACTCAATTGGTGCATCACACGGATGCTCATTTCGGGGGGGCTGTCAATTTCGCCTGGCATGAAAGTTTTCCAACCGAACGCTTGATTTTGACGAGGCGACCTCAACGGCGTGCACACAAGAGTTCGACCTCGCCGCAACTCGAGGCGTCACCGAATACGCGGTCAAGTAAGCATTCTACTCCGACTGCTTCACTTCGCACGCCGATGAACATTCCTTGTCGTCTCGTAGACCAGCCAAATTTCCTTCCGTTTCTTCCTTGACGCTCTTCTTCCCTGCTTCAACGGGCGAAGACACTGTCCGAATATGCTTCGTCGGCTTCAAGGGCGAATACAAACCTTTCACTGTAAGTTCAGATGGGATGAAAGTGAGCCGTCGCGCCACGAATTGATCCGTTCCCTCTCGATACGTAGCGCGATCCCGTGATCACCGTCTACGAGGCGCAAGCGAACCCGGCCGACCACCTCAAGCTCCCAGGGATCGGGTCCCACGTCCATTCCAGAATCGGCTGAACGAATCTTCTGACGCTAGCATTTCTGCACGAGTGTCCTGTAAGTACATAGCTTGCTGTACTCGCACCTTGGATGTCGAGCGGGGGTGGCAAAACTTAGGAGATGCTGCGCTTGTCCACATCGAATGTGGTACGAACAGGGGAAACCAGTTTTGATATCATTGCAAGACGTGGAAGCATAGAAAGGAGAGGAAACAAGGAGTAAAGAAGGACTGAACAAACAGACGAGGTAGAAAGTATTATATCAGGATGCTCGGTAATCCTCGACTAAGCTCCCTAGAAAACCGGTGAAAGAAGATTTCATTCGAGCCCGTGGGCCTTCTTGGCTTCCGGACTGGACCAGTACGACCCGTGCGGGAAGATGTACTGCGCCTTGGACTCGTCCTTGATGTGGATCGAATACCCTTCGTCCGGGTTCGACGGGACGTTGTAGTGGCCGTTCGAGTTGATCGTGCACGGGTCCGTGAAGTGCTCGTGCAAGTGGTCGACGTACTCGAGCACGTTGGTGTCGATCGAACCCGAGACGCACACGTAGTCGATCAAGGACAGGTGGATCACATATTCGCACAACCCGACACCACCGGCGTGGGGGCAGACGGGGACCCCTCGCTTCGCGGCCATGAGCAGCACCATGAGGATCTCGTTCACACCAGACATGCGGCACGAGTCGATCTGGCACACGTCGATCGCTTCGGCTTGCAGGAGCTGCTTGAAGACCATTCGGTTGTGCGCGTGCTCGCCCGTTGCGACACCCATGACGCCCTTGAGTTGCTTGCGGATAGAGGCGTGGCCGAGGACATCATCCTAGAGAGCGAGAGAGCAGGGAGAGGATCGTCAGCAAGCCAAGCTTCGTACACGATCAGAAGGGTCCGAAGTAATACACCCACGGGTGCTGTCGGCTCTTCGATAAACCAAGGTTTGTGTACTGCCAAGCGCTTGCAGTAGTCGACGGCCTGCTGCACATCCCAGACCTGGTTTGCGTCGATCATCAAGACCGAACCGGTCGGCCCGGCGTTCTTGCCCTTGATCGTCTCGGGGGCGGGCGTTTTGCGACCGGCGCACTCCTTCGGGTCGTCGATGATGGAGCGGACGAGCGCGAGGCGGCGCAAGTCGTCTTCGACGTTGTTTCCGACCTTGACCTTTAAGTGGTTCCAGCCCGAGGCGATGGCCTCGCGAGTCAAGCGCGCGACCTTTTCGTCCGAGTAACCGTACCATCCCTGGAAATTGCGAACAAGGCAGATAGTGTCGATCAAAGTACACCTAAGCACCAGTGTTTTCACAAAGACGACTCACAACCGAGGTCGTGTAACTCGGGTAACCTTCCTTCTTGACGCGCGCGATCCTCTCCTCCTTGCCGACCTGCTTCTTCTTGAGCCACTCGAGCGCCTCCTCGGGTGTGATCTCGTCCGTGCAGTATCGGAACGCGACGGCCGACACGAACTGCTCGGGAGTGAAGTCGGCGATCAACTGCCACAAGGGCTTGCGCTCGTGACGGGCGTACACTGGAGGTGGGGGAGGTGGGGCAGGAAAAGTCAGCCGGGCTAATCCCGACGCAGGCGCGAGGTACCGAGTTCGATGTGCTACAACTCACTGTCCCAAAGAGCGTTACCAACGGCAGCCGTGGCAAGGGCGATGACGCCCTTCTCGGGGCCGATCCATCGCAACTGCGGGTCGGCGACGAGGTGGGACCAGGCTTGCCCCATGTTGGCGAAGAGGTCGGCCGTCTTCTTGCCGACGAGCTTCTCGGCGACTTGCTCAACAGCACTGCAGCAACGAAGACGAAGACGAAGATGAAGACATGGTTCAGAATACTAATACAAAAAGGTACCGTCCTCCCCACTGAGGTTGCCCGATCATAAGCTTTCCGAGCTCGGAAAAGGGGTACTCACGAGCAGACGATGTCGTTGCCTCGGCCGATGGTGAAGGTCATGCCGTAGCCGATATCCTTGCCATCGGTTTCGAGCGTGACGTAAGCAGCACTGTAATCGCATCTGTGTTTTGTGAAAGGAACGGAGCATGGCGTAGCAAGAAGATTGGCACCGAGCGGGATCGGGAGATAGCCGAGCGAGAAAACGAGCGTGAGCGGAAATGTACGAATCTCGATCATAGAAAGGGGGGACAGGGCGAGCGAACGGAGGGCAGAGCCGCTCTCGCCGGAACCGATGAGAATCAGCGAGAAAGGGAACTTACGTCTTGTTCATCGCATCCGTACCATCTCCCGAGAGGGAGGTGGGAAAGCGGAGATCCTCGACTTTGAAACCGGTGATGGTCGTCATGTTGAGACGAAGGTGCGAGAGTTTCTGCTGGCGTGGGGCGGTTTCAGGGTATAAGCAGTGGTGGTATCAGTGGAATGTTCCGCACAGAGCAGTACCCAGTCACAGGCATATGTGGTACGCCGCGTAACCATCGCAACTTCCATCGCAGCAAGTGCTACAGCTCCGCAAGCGGCCACGACTGTCCTTCGCCGGGACACGAACACGGGAAGCTCGAGAACAGAGGGCATAGGAAGATCACGTACGGATGAGGTAGTGTTTGAGTGAGTAGTGACAAGCTCGAATGCGCTGGCACAAGAAAAACACGAGATGGTGGTGAGAGGAGAGACAAGGAGGGAGGGCTCTTCAGCAAGACTCTGCCCAAAAGTACACCGAGGCCGGGCGCGCGGCCACGCCGCTCACGAGCACTCGCGGCGTTGGACCGGGCCGTCGTCCCGTCCGCGACCACTCGGCCTGTGGCGGCAACGGCGCCGGTCCGGGGCGCGGCGCACCAATCAAAGCGCCATGCGCTCTCTCGCTTTTGGACACCATGGTTGGTGCTGTCGAGCTCGGACCTACGAAGTATCCGATTCGTCGTGCCGACTTGGTCACCCAACGCTGTGGCTCACGCCCGCGGTGGCTGGCCGCGCTAGCTCTCAGCTCCCCAGAATATCTCGCACAGGGGCTCTCCCAAGGGCCCTCGGGACGGGACAGCTTCCCGCCCCGGGGCCCCTCAGATTCAGCGAGCACGCTGGTAATGCGCATATTCAAGCAAGTCCAACCTTCTCGTCTGGTTCATCTTTGGCAATTCAGCATAATAATAATTCTCTGACCTTCTTTGGCATCGACCCATCTTCGTCATGCCCCGAAGCGGCGGCCGCGCGCTTGCCCCAGCCTCTATCGGGCCCACGACTCATGGCGGACCCCTCTTCCCGTCGCGGGTGACCGTCGTGATCGCCTCCACCGCGACCGCCACCGCCTCTACGACCTCGCCCGCTCGTATTCCCAAAGCCTCGCTGACTCGGTCCTCCCCTTCCTCGCCCGCCCCTCCCGCCTCTCCCTCGGCCTCCGCCTCGGCCTCGACCCCTCTCCCATCGGCCACCCGAGTCGGGTTGTTGCACCCCTTCCAGTGATCGCGGTTGGTCAACAACTCGGATCTTGCCTTGCAACCGGGCCCTGAGGAAAGCTTCGCGACTCCACAGCTCGAAGCACGGGCATTCGAGGATCGTGGCGCCGACGAGCGCACTCTGCAGCGAGGGGAGGTGGGGGGGAATGACAAAGACTCGGCGAGGCGTCGCCTTGATCAAGGCGCTGACTGCGGGCGTCGGATGATTCGTTTGCGGAGGAGCATGGCCATCGCGGTCTTCTTCGAACGGAGACCCGGAGGGTTCGGGGGGTCGCGTGAACAGGGAGAGGAGCAGGATGAAAGGGGATTCATCGACCTCGTCGGCTTCGTCCTCGTCGTCATCCTCGCCCACCGCGTCCGCGGCGGCATCTTCTTCGAGCATGGATAGTACTACGTCGTCTGTCTGCCTGCCGCTTGTTGTGAATGGTGCCAAAGTAACGCTTTCTTCCTCCCCATCCACTTGTGTAGTAGGCCCTGGCGCGACTTGGGAGGAAGTAGCTTCGATCGCAGCTCCAGCGGGCGGCGGCTCGCATGATGGCGCGGATTCGATCTCGATGGGTCGGAACGACTCAAGCCACTTCTTTTGCAATGCTATCCAATCTTGGGCCTCCTGGTTCAGCTTTTTATTCTTGCTCTTCTTGTCGCGTTGTGCGAATGCGGCCGAGAGCGCGGCGTGCAACGTCGAGGTCGAGGGTTGAGGCCCGGTCGTGTAGGTCGTCGGAGGTGCAGGTGCAGGCGAAGAGCTGGACGGAGATGCAGCAGGGTTGGCCTGAAAGACCATGTCGAGAACCCATTCCATCCTCAGCGTCCTGTTGATTGTGGGGCCGGACCGACTCTATTGGGTGAGCAGAGCTCTTCACGGGGACGTTACCCGCGTGCCTTGAGTGAACTTACTTGGGATCCCACCTTGAAGCATTTTTGACCCTCCTGGTCATCCCCTTAGGCAAGAGCACCAGTTCAACGCCTTGCTTCCTCGCTTCATAGACCATCTTGTTCTCGCGGTCATTGCGATCGTCGAGTCGCTCGTCGCCGTCGTTCGCACGCAGCGAAGGGATGAGCTTGTCCTTGACCAACTGGCGGCCGATGTCTTCGGACTTTCTGCTGACCGAGGCGATGTAGGACTGGTCACGCATCAACGGTCCCCAGGACATGTCGCTGGCCTTGAGGGGCAACGACCACACAGGCGGCGCGATGCCCGAGCAATCGAGGCGGACCTTGTGCGAAGTCGAGCAGCCCAGCGAACACGAAGGGAACTGGCACGCGGGGCAGCTGTAACGAGCCGCGGTGACGTTACACGTCTGGCATGTCCCCAACCGCGACGACGACGACGACGAAGCCATGATGATCGCGATGACCTCGATCCGTCGTTTCAAGGCGCCGTGGATGGGGGCCGGATCGGCACTGTGACGCTGCGAGGGCTGCCGAAAGGCCCTGCCGGCGCTCGTCAGTCCCCTTCAATGCCGTTGTTTTGGACCAGAGGTCCGAGCGCGCTGCCGCGAACCGGCGTGGGGAGTGCATACATGCAGCCCCTCCAGCCTTTACGCGCGCCTCACGGCCGGCTCCGATGCCGAGCGTGCCGTCGCTCGGCGTTGCTCCAACATTGGTCCGACGCGGCGCCGGCTGCTCAGCAGTGGTGCCCCCTTGCCAACCAGGCTCAGCTTTTTCAGTGGAGCCCTCGGCAAGAGAGGCGTGCGTACGATCGCCTCAGGCGAGCCCACGGCAGTATCGGCGCTTTTTTAATTCGAGCGACGCCCGAACCCGACCTTTGACCCCGTACTTTTGGCCGGAGCCTCTCTCTCTTTCCTTTGCGTCCGTCTTCCCAAGAATCTTGTCCTCACTTTCTACGAAAGTCAACTTGCACGCCATGCCTCACGGTGAGTACCCACTACCTACCGTGCCCATATCAACTTACCGACCTCGCTGACCACTCCCTGGCACATTCAGCTACGATCAAGTCCTTCCCCCGAGGCGTGTACGCCCCGCTCAACACCTTCTTCCTGCCCGACTCCCAGGACCTCGACATTCCTACCTTCAAAAAGCATGCCGTCAACATCGCCAGTGCCGGTGGTACGTGTTGCATCACTTGCTCCCTCTGCGCCAGCCCCTGCCGTTCCCTTGGCTCCACTGCCCCGGCTCGCGCGCTGGGCGCTTGCCCGGCCCGTTGCTGCCGGGATGCCCACGTCGCTTCCGCTTTCGAGCCCAGAAGTCCGGCTGACCATGTTGCCGGGGCCGATATGATGATCTTGCACAGTTGGACTCGTTGCTTTGGGCTCTATGGGTGAAGGTGAGTCGTTCAGCATAATCCTATCGACCTTTCTGTGCGATGTATCGAGTGACTGAGCCGGCAGGCGGAGCGGTCGGCTCGTTCGCGCTGTCTCTGTTGCCCAGAAAGGAGCGGGGGCTGCCGTAACTGACCTTTATGACCTGGCTCGCGTTCTTCCCAGCCGTCCACCTGGACCATGCCGAACGCAACACCATCGTCAAGGCCGCCAGGGAGGCTTTGGACGAGAACAACCTCTCGTCGGTGCCCCTCATCATCGGCACCGCCGCTTCCTCGACTCGAGAGACGATCGAGTTGACCCGCGAGGCCGCCGAGGCCGGCGCCGACTACGCCATGGTCATCAGCCCTGGTCAGTGTTTGAGCAGAGTTCAATCTCCCCTGCTTTCTGACGCTGACAAAGGGCGCCTTTCATTGTGTTGCACGTGCTCAGGATACTTTGTCGGTGCCCTTAGCAAGGATGCCCTCAAGACCTACTTCGCCGAGGTCGCTGCCGCAAGTCCTATTCCCGTGAGTTGGTGCGGGGGAAGAAAAATTTCACGTATCTGCGGTATCATGCTCATCCGCAATTCTCAACCCTTATAAAAGATCATCATCTACAACTACCCCGGTTCCTCGGCCGGTATCGATCTCGACACCGACACCATCATTGCCAGTGAGTGCTCATGATTCAGAAGCGTCGGACCCCCAGCCCCACAAAACTGACCCCATCGATGTCTACCCCCTTCGATAGTGGCCAAGGATTCCCCCAACATCGTCGGCATCAAACTCACATGCGGAAGCGTCGGCAAGCTCACCCGATTGGTGAACCTCCGCCCCGACTTCCTAGTCCTCGGTGGTTTCGTCGACTTCCTTGCCCCCGCCATGTTGCTCAACGGTGCCGGTTGCATCACCGGTCTTGGCAACGTCGCTCCTGTAAGTTCTGGGATTGAAAGCCTCCGAGTCTGCACCGCGGACCTCCTGTTTGACGTAGACGCTTTTTCTTCTCTGCTCCCAGAAATCGTGCATGAAGCTTTTCAACCTTACCCAGTCAGGTTTAAACGGATCTGCCAAGGACCTCGCCGCTGCCAAGGAGCTCCAGGTGATCGTCTCGAACGGTGACTGGACCATGTGCAAGGTCAGCCTTCTTCCCGTCGCCCGGCCGTTCAAAGCGTTCCGAGCTAACTCGAACGTTGGCACTTCTTCTAACACAGGTTGGAATCGCTGGATCCAAATACGTCTTGAGCAAGCTCCACGGCTACGGTGGCGAGCCCCGTCGCCCGATCCTTCCTTTCTCCGGTGACGGCGAGAAGTTGTTGGCCGACCTCAAGCCCCTCCTCGACTACGAGAACTCGCTCCCGTGAAGGAAAAACAGCAAAAGCGGGAGTTTTCTTGTGTCTTGACATCCGTGAATCGAACGTGGTTCTTTTCTATCGATCATGGTCATCTTTTTCTTGGGTTTTTCCGTTGCAGTCGTTGAATCGTTCTATCCTTCCTGTTTCTTCTTCTTTTGGCGCGTTTCTTTCTCGAGCTTCCGCTTGAATTGGTATAGTGTGTGTGGTGGGCGTGTCCCTTTGTTTCCTCAAGCCCAACTTGCAAATCACCGAGCAGATTTCACAATATACTCGAGGGAGAGAAGCGGCCCTAAGGGTTCTCAGCTCGAAAAGTCCGATCCTCTTTTGGGACCTGGACACGGCCTTTGCCCTTGCTGCCAATCGTGCTGCTTCTAAAACTGGAGAAAACGTTCAAAACCCTTTGAAAGATAAAGGACGAAGAACTCAAAAATTTCCTCGCTACTTTTCATACAGAGGCACATAGCTTACAGTTCCACGGCTCGAGTACCGGGGGCTTTGCAAATTGCAAGCGGAAGGGCAGGAAAGCTCTGGCGAGGTGGTGGAGGCTGGGCCGAAGAAGAGGAAACCCTCCTCAGGGTTTGGACAAACAAGGCTTTGGTACGGGATATGTGAACTGACTTATGGGTCGCGGTGCGCTGCGCTCGAGCTTCCTCGACGCGTGCGGCGCGAGCTGAACAGGCTCCTGAGTTTGACCGTGTCACCGTCGCGCGACCGCGTCAGCCGGGCAGAAACCCTCTCCGATGCACTTCCTTCCCCAGTGACCCAAGGGTCCTTTTTTTCCCGTCGGCGCCTCCACGCCCACACCCACACCCTATCCTTGGGCCCCGCCGCGGCATGGTCTTCCCCTTGCGATGACTCGAAATAGCCAATCATTGTCCGACTTCGCAAGCGCGCGCCAGATACCCGTCGAGGTCGTTAATACGATCGCATCGTGTGTTTCGGACGGAATCGACCTCAAATTCGTAAGGTCTGGCCCGATCTTTGTCACGGTGCATTGGTCTGCCGTGTGTGGCGTGCTCGTTCCAACGCCGGCCGTGGGACATCGTACGCCTCAAGGACGAGCCCCAGGTATACGCCTGTTCTCGGGCTCGGCGGTGCTATACCTTGTCAGGGATCTATATTACTTGCCCCTTGGCCATCTGGAACGCTCAACTCGCCAGAAAGTAGAAGGAACCCTGCGCTAGCTGCCTCAGCACCATCGAGGTTGTCGAGGCCTCAAGACACTCCGAGGTTCACCGTGCTTCTTCCCTGGGAAGAGAGTAGAAGTTAATGTGGCCGCGCACCAGTCCGCCCGCCGCGGCTCCCAATGGTTTTTTTTTTGTAGAAAACGTTCATCATATTGCCCCCAATTCCTGTTCCCCCTGTTTCGGCCTACGGAAAAACTAGATGGAAGACTACGATGATAACACAAACCGCCCGCAAAAGTGCGAGAAACGAGCCAAGTCCACCAATCCGAGATTCGGATTCAAATGCCCTAGCCAAGCGGTTGCTCCCCCCCAGGAGACGAATGAGAGAGAGAAAGAGAGATGAAGAGAAAGAGAAAGAGAAAGAAAAGAAATGTACTAACGACAGAAGGCCCACCCCACAGCCACTTCCCACTCGGTCGAGACGAAGACAAGAGCACGACTGCGCAACCACCACGACCCTCGATTTTTTTTTTGTTTTTTGGGGCTCATAAATTGCAATCCTTCGGGTTGGCTGGGACCGCTACAAAAAGAGCTAAAAGAGGTTATAAAGCAACGACGGCAAGCAATTGGGTGAAAGTCAAACCCCTGCGCGCAAAGAGCGCTGCGCAGATCAAAACCCGCCGAGCACCTAACGCGGATTCCAACGGGCGGTGAGTACTGCTGCCGCTTCACGTCCCAAGAGCGGGAGCGAAGATACTCGAAAACCAGGCAAGAGCGCCTAGAGAAAGAAAAGGGGAGAATATACAAACATTCACGACTGGAAACACGGAGAACCAGGAATACTAAGACAGAGAGGAGGGGAGGAGGAGGGGAACACACCCGAGGGGCCAAGGGAGGGGGTCGAAGCCAGAGCTAGAGGTCCCCAGGGACTGACAGGCCGCAGCCAAGCCCCAGCTACTCGTCACCCCGACAGCGCCTGATGTCCTCCCTTGGCTGAGTCTCGAGTGCTGGCTGTTGAGCCGTCGGGGCCGAACGAAAACGATCCAATACAACGAAACGAGCCTCGCCTTGACGCGAGGATATTGACCAAAAAAACGAGCGACCTTTCTTCCCGATCCATGCCGTAGATCTTGACCAACGCGAACGAACGATCTATTCGACGGAATCCAACACACGGCTTAGGAATAAAAGGAGAAGTGGCTGAAGCGTAGTCAACAACCGAGCAACAGGAACGAGATGAGGAAGAGAAGGGAGAAAGGGGGGGAAAGAGAGGGGAGAACTTCACAAAGCCTCCAACGCAACGACGATCGACCCGGCTTGCCGATCCATCCAAGAACGAAAACCGCTACTGCACAAAGTAGAGAGAGGGAGAGGTGCGCAGCCTTCCACTGCGCAACAAGTTTCAAGACAGTCAGCTTCTGAAAGAAAAGTCGACCTCCGAAAAGGAAGGGAGGAAAGGAGGGGAGAGAGAGCAGGGGAGGAAAATGGGAAGGAAGGACTTAACTCGGTCATCACACCTCCCAATCTCGAGCCCCAGGCACAAAGCCCGCTCGAGAGAGAAAATCTCGCTCGAACGCTCTGAGCGCACTGGGAAGCGAGGGAGAGGCCATGACTTTGTCCAGCTCGAACCGCTGATGAACGCGCCAGCGGAGCAGGTGCAGCCGCTGGAAGCCGATCGCGCAGGCCAGCCGAACCCACATCCATTTCGAGGTCGTTCTCCCACGACCCCGCAAAAGGGGGAGCCCCATAGTCAGCTGCTCCGGAGTGAACGTCGACGGATCGACGTCGGTATCCTCGATGCCGAGCTTGTCAAGCAGAATGCGTAGCACCCCACCCCAGAAGCTGGTCGAGTACGCGCACTCGAAAAAGTAGTGGGACACCGTCTCGATGACCGCTGCATCGTTGCCACAGAACAGACACGTCGGCGAAGAGGCATGACCCTGAGTATGCTGCCTCTTGCGCGTCGGCGTCACGTCGTACATGAGCCGCCAGTGGGTGTCCTGCTCGACAGCAGACGCGAACCGGTCATGAAGCCATCTCCAGAAGCGCTTCCTATCGCTCTGAGAAGTCCCATCAGGGAAACGCTTGACACGGTCCTCCCTCCCTGGGAACCGCACCTTGTTCACAAGCCGACGAAGCTTGCGAATCGTAAAAGGTCGGGAGAGCCCAAAGAAGTTGAAGCACCGAGGACGGGGGGCCTCCTTGAGAGGTATCCGAGCAGGTCGCAACGCGGTCTTGGGCAGCAACGCTTTCGCCTTGAGCAACTGACCCACGCGCGACCACACGTGCTCGTGCTGTAGGGCGGGTTCCTTAGAGTGCTGCCAGAACCCGCGTCGATGACCAACCAGAGCCCATCCCTTCCCTTCGTCCCTCCAGTACAGGTCCGCGATCTGCGCAAACTTCGCCACCGCGTCCGCATCGTCATATGCGTGCTGGGCACCTTCAGCATAGAGTGAAGGGAGGCGAGGCGGAAGCGAGAGCAATTTGGGAAGCGTAAGGAGTTCGGACTTGATGATTGGAACTGTGACCCTGGCCGCTGCAACGACTGCCCCCCAGCGCGTCGAGTCGCGATACAGCTTCTCGACCCGAGCCGTGCTGCTGAAGAACCCCCACGGACTGAAATCGCGGGTCGCAGCGACGAGGGACCTCCAGCTCTCGCGAGCTAGGGGCGCCCAGATCGCCTCGTCCGAGCCCGCCACAGCATCCCAAAATCGAAGCGCCACCGAATGAACGATGTCGCCAATCGAAATCAAACCCAAGCCACCGTCCTCCCGAGCCTGGAACACGAAATCGCGAGCGACGGTATTTCGCCCTGCTCCTCCCCAGACAAAGTCCGTAAGTGCCGTCTCCGCCGCCTTAATGAACCATTGAGGCGGTATGTCGAAGGACAGCACGTGGAGGACCGTCGAGATGATGTGAGCGTTGGCATAGAAAACCTTCCCACTCGGCGAAAGTGTCCGGTCTCGAGCGGCGCGGGCCTTGGCCTTGATCCTGTCAAGAACATGGGTCCAAAACAGTTTCGAGTCACCGTGGCGAAAGAAGGCATAGCCGCACCACTTGAAGCTCTCCCCCTCCTGCACCGTTGGCAGCGCCTGCGCAGTCTCGTCCCGAAGCCAGTTCGGTCCGAGTGGTAGCACCAGCGTCTTGTCCGTGTTGGTCTTCCCGTTGGTAGCCTCGTACCACGTCTGCGACAGCGTTTGCAGCTTCGACAATGCCGCCGGTGACTCCACCACCACCACAGCATCGTCGGCAAACGCCAGATGCGTAAGCTGCGCACGCGGCCCCCCTGGCCACACCTTCTGCAGGTCGAGCGCGATCCCGCGCCGAACGAGGGCGTCGAGGAAGGGCTGGTACGTGATGTTCCAAACCGGGCACGAGAGGGGATCCCCCTGACCGAGACCACACAGCAACCGCACCAAGTCCGTGGGGAACCCATTGACAAGGTAGCGCACCCCCAGAGTCTCGGGATCGTAGAGAGCGCGCAGCAGCGAGATGAAACGCTCACCGAACCCAAAGGCCTCAAAGACCTCGAAGATCCAGGCGTGATCGACCCGATCGTACGCGCTCTGCTGATCCAAAGACAAGAGGGCGCCCTCGGGGAAAACATCAGTGCCTAGCGACTTGAGTTTTTCGAGAAGGAGAGTGAGATGACTTCCCGCGTCCGCTGAACGTCTTGATGGCATGAAGCCGTGTTGCGCCGGCGGCAAAAGCTCGCCGAGCACCCCATTGAGTCGCGCCACCAAGACCTTGCTGAGGACCTTGTAGGTCGTCTCGCGCAATGTGATCGGTCGGTATGCCCCCAGTGATTTCAGATTGGCCCCCGGTTTATTCTTGGGCAAGAGCCGCACCAGCCCCTCTGCCAAGGACGCCGTCATTTTGCCGCCCTCCCAAATCGAGTTGAACAAGTCCAACAGCTTGGGAGCAAAGTAGGTTGGCAGCGCCTTGAAGAGCTCGTACGGAATGCCCGAGGGCCCCGGTGATCGCCCCGAATCCGTCTTCTTCAACGCCGCTTCAACCTCGAGGAGGGTGAAGGGCTCGTCAAGCGCCACTCTCGCTTGACGAGGCAGCCGACGACCGAACGTAGGGTCCGAGCGGTCGTCATCGTAGCATTTCGCTGCGCGAATAGGGTCGAGCAGGGACCGGCGTGCGTTCGTCGGGTCGCCACGAGCTGGGTCCGGCGTGAAGAGCGACTGCGCGTGCCGTGAAGCAATACCCAGCGCCTCCTGCATGTCAACGGTCTCGGTGCCATCCACATCCTCCAGCGAGACGATGCTCGTCTGGCGACTCCGGCGGTTGAGGCGCGTGCGAATGCTTGCCGATTGACCTTCCCTCGAGTCGACTGACGGCACATGCGCACGAATGCGCAGCCACTGAGCCTCCTTTACCGCCAACTGGTCCAACCGCGACTTGGCAAGAGCATACGCATCGCGCTCGGCCTCATTCATGTGCTCACCGCGTGCCTCCAAAGCCTCCATGACGGATTGGCTCTCGGCCCGCAGTCGGCGCATGTCGGCACGAGTCGAGCGGTATCGTGCATGGCCAGCGACTGCAACCGCCCGCAGAGCGGCGTCATAGACGTCGCCGAGCGGAGCGGTCCCCTCGAGCCTTCGATAGACCTCGTCGACGACCCCGGGAATCGATGCGACAAAGTCTTGATCGTCAAAGACCATTGGGTTGAGCCTCGAAATGAAATCGCTCGTGGAGGGAAGAGAAAGGGGGGGTTCGGCATCAGCGTTCGATGTAGGCAAAGCAAAAGTCGCAACTACAGGTCTGTGGTCCGAACAGGGCGCATCGAAGAGCGTAGAAGCGCTCAACAACCGGTTCGCCCAACTGCATTGGACAAGAATATAGTCGATCCGCGACCACGAGCAAATCTTTCGCTTTTCCCCTCTACCACGGTAGTGAGGACGAGTGAATGCAGGGGTGCAAGGATGGACATGTCGGACCGTGTCGAGTGCCTTGAACGCGATCTTTGACAGCAAGGTCTGCCAGTGCGATACAGGAGTCCAAGCGCGATCGGTGATGGACACTCGGTCGACCGATACATCCGGACAATCGTTGAGATCGCCGGCCAAGATCCGAAGAGTCTTGGGTCTCGGGGCGCTGAAGTGCAGAAGCCCGAAAAAGTCGCGACGATCGTCCTCCTGCACCGGCGCGTACATGTTGATGATCTCGACATCGAGCTCCTCAAGACGAAACACCGAGCGCAGAATCCGACCGTCGAAACGAGGAGCTCCTGCAAAGACGACCGGGGTAGAGGAAAGGAGATGGCCCGCCAAAGGTGAGCCATCGGGTATGAGGGTAAGGACATGAGGAGTGAAACGAATACAAGCCCCCGGCCAAGCACTCTCGAAGCCTTCGCGCGACGCGTTGTAGCTGAGGTGGTGCTCTTGCAGGAGGATGGCCGCAGGGGCCGGCCGAAGGGTTTTGAGATAACGGATGATTTTGACTTGGTTGACTGCGTTCTTCATCGATCGGACGTTGAACGTCAACACGGTGAGTGACTCAATCATGATTAAATCAGTTCAGCGCCGCCCCCCTCGAATTCGGTCACCTCGGACCTGTGACCCCCTGAACTGTTGCCCCCTGAGCCATCACCCCCTGATGCACCGAGGATCATGGCGGATCCCGCCCGGGTGACACGTCGGTTGCCGGGTGCCGAGCTCGAACGAAGGCGTCGAGGACTCGTCGAGGCTATCGAGGTTGTCGAGGTTGCCGATGATCCCGACGTGCCACCGGACAAAGGCGAAGGAGAGGTCGGGGTCGAAACGGGCGCCGCCGTCGTCGTCTGCGTCTCCTTTGTTGAGCCCAGGGTCGCACGCGTCGACGTCTCTTCCCCAGTGTCGCCGCCCTCCGGTTCGGTCGAAACGACCGACTCGTCGTCGCCGTCGTTCGCGTCGTCCTTGTTGGCGGTTACTGCACCTGCGGGGTTAGCACGAGGTCCCAGCTGGATCATGTTCGCGCCAGAGACACGAGAGTTCAATGCGGCAGGCCCACCGTGCTTCCCATTCTTTCCAGCAACTCGGAAGCCGGTGGTCGAAGTCGAAGTCGAGGTCGAGGCCCCCGGAACAGGGGCGGCGGTGGCCGGAGTCGAAACCGGCTTCCTGCAAGCGCCCCACTGGTGTCCGGCGCGATCGCACACCGCGCAGTAGTGCGTCTCGAATTCGTGTCGCAAGCCGTACTTGGCGCCCAGGATCTCGATCTCTTGTGGCAAAGCGGCGTTGAGCGCACCCTTCTGCGTCTCGATGGAGCCTTGGAAAAGATCAGCATGTAAGCGAAGGTACGCGCAGTGGAACCCGTCTTCGGTCATGGCCATCGGATCGCCATTCGGATCGACCGCGAGGCCCCGCTGTAATTGCATCAGGGTATAACCTTGCGTGCGACCTGCGCGGCCGAACGAAAGGGTGATAGCATCATCGAGAGATTTTCGGAGCACGGAAGCGGGGATCGCGCTGGAGGAGGAGGGCAAGGTGAATCGCACCTGCACGACGTGGTTAAGGGGAGAGGCGCTGGGGAGCTCGGTAACCATCTCCTTGCCGTGGTAGGGGAATGGGCCCGCTGAAGCGGCTTCAAGACAAGCTTGCTCGGATTCGAATACAAGCTCGTACATGTGACGAGCGATCGGGAACCTCTTCGTGGCTTTCGTCACAATCGGGTTCAGCTTCACGCATTTCGAGAAAAGCTTCTCGACCTCGGGGTCAAGCACGACGCCCTCGGGCCGCGCGAACATGAACGGCGTCTCGGCCAATCCAAAGTGCTTGCGCAGCGCGGTCTGTACAGGACCTCTGGGTGATCCAGGACCATCCATAATGACTCGAATCACATTGGAGGCCGGGGCTGCGTCGTTTCGCACCGCTCTTTGGGCGGCTCGTGCGAGCGCTGGCGCCTGCGAAGGCGGGGTCGAGGCGTCGTGGATCAGGACCATCAGTCGGCGGGTCGACTTGCTGGAGGGAACAATCCCGAGCACTTGGAAGGTCTTCTTCATCAGCTTCTCATGGTCCAACCGGACCTGAGTTGCCTCGGGCGACCAAGCTGGAGGATTCGCGGTTCCTCCAGTGACCGCTTCACGCGTTTGCGTGTTGAGTGATGAATCACTCGCGCCATTACCACCCAATAGGTCCTCGGGCGGGGGCGCATCGGCGCCGGGCGGATCCGGCATCGCGTGTTTGTGTTGACCTGTAAAGCTTAACGGGCTTGGAGGTCAACTACTCACTCTACACCACAGAAACTCACTTGTGCCTCGACGCTCCAAGTCTCTGCTCAGTCACATAAGAGGGAGAACCGCCGCCGGCTTGACTTGGGTGCGCCGCTGCTTTGACCTATTCCCGCTGGTTGAGTAGCTCAGAGGTCAGAGCAACTCTAATTAATGGAGTGGACCTGAGTTCGACTCTCAGTTCAGCCAAATCTTCTTTTGTTCTTCGTAACACTCAGTTCCGGGAATTCCCATTTCCCAACTAAGAGGAAGTGGTCGGCGAGCTCAATTGTATGTCAACAGGAATGGGGTGATCTGAATTATGTGATACCTTAAGCGGGGTGAGCTCACGTAAACTCTTACCTTCGTGGCGCAGGTCTGGAAAAGCTCTTCGATAGGTTTGGTCCGTCCGACCACGAGGATGGGCCTCTCCTGATAGCCTTGGCCAAGCGGATCCACTTGTGTAGTCAGCTTCCCAAGCTCAGCCTGAATTCGCTCGGAGGCTTTCGTAGATCGGCTCGACGTCACTTCTAAGGCTGTCCCGACTCTCAAGCACCTGTACGTTCACATCGCCGTCCGGTCCGAGGCCCACGAACTCGCCGTCGCCCATGAGTTAAAGACGGCCATCGGCGCGGCGGAGGAAGCCCGTCTCAATTCCTACCACCTCTGCATAGCTGGTCTATGCTTCCAAATTCGACATCTGGCCCAATGTCAGGGAGTTATCGCAGGAACCCGAGGACGGGGGTACTGAGACCCAGGAGGAGAGGAAGCGGCGGGCCATCTTAGCTTTCCTCGAAGGGTCTATGTGGGATGACCTTTAGATTGTGTGCGATGCACGAGGGATCGAGTGCCATCTCGAGTCGTCAATTAATCCTATCCAGGAAGTCGAACCGACTCTATGAGTAGCATCTTCACCAGTCGGAATTGTGCTTGAGGCTTGGAGTGGGGATTTTGACATGATATCTGTGCATGATCCTCTGTGGCAAAGGTGACTCGAGATTTTAGGTCGGTGCAGTGCCTGCATCGAGCATGTTGGCATCATTATGGCTGATCTGAGTGGGTCCAAACATTACTTTCGTAGCGTGGGAGCGCAAGCGTTTGATGGCTCGAGCGGAGAGCAGGGTTCCCTTTCTTTGAGCCGACGTCTCGCCGCTTTGCTCCCGCTGTCGCTCCCGATCGCCGAGCGTCGGCCGAGTAATTGAGACTTGCTGACAATGGAGCTATCGCCGAGATGAATTGAACTTCGACTTTTGTCGTTCTTGAAAGTCCTCCTAGATCCCAGATCTTGTAGATAGCGAGTAAGCAAAAACGCATGCTTCATCGAGAATGTTCTCCGACGCGGGTGCTCGTCCCGGCCCCCACATCGAGAATCTTCCGAGATGAGCGCGACTTGGATGTCTCAGACCTCGTCGACGGCTGCTGGCGGGTAAAACCTTGCTTTGGCCGCATGGCGTGCAGTTAAAAGGAGTGAATGGCGATAGATGGGACAACATACGAAACAAAACAAAAAAAATAAAAAAGATAAAAAAGTTCACGACCGGACGTTAGTGGTCACTAGTGCTGCGATGCTCATCAACGTGTTGTGGCGACGCGTCTCACTCTCACCCGGACCCGACGCTCGAGCCTCCTGACGAACCTGGACGTGGAGCGGTTGAACAAGGGGGAGCCTGAGCGCAGCACCAGCGGCGGCGCTTGTGGAGCGACCATTGATGAGCAGCGACTCTCGACTCGAGGGTGCGGGCGGTGATTTCGAAACGCAACGCTCGTTGCTGTGCAGCTTCTTCCCTTACTCTGCCCTCTTAAGTGCTCCTACCACAGCTCGTCGACCCCACGGGTACTTATTATTTCGCCGCCAAGCCTATTGACGTCACTAGATCATTTGCTCGCTTAGCTGCCCTGCGACGCCTCACCACGCCGACCCGGACCCGTCGCGCCACGACCCAGCGGTGAGAACCGAACGACACGATGGCGTCTGCAGCCGTAGCACGTGCCTCTGTGCCCCAGCCCGCTTCGACATCGAACCCTTGTGAGCATCCCTCTTCAGATTTTGGGTGTTGTGGCATTGGCAACACAGATGGGTGTTCACCTCCTGACACGCTCGACGAGCTTAAACTGACGACCCCCTTTCGTCCGCCCTGTCGCTGCTTCCCCCGTGCATCACTTCCGCTCCCCACATCCTCGCAGCCTCCAATCCATCACAGTCGACACGGACAACGACTGGGTCCTCCAGTCAAGCCGGCAAGGAAAATGCTCCACAACAGAATGCCACCTCCACCAAGCCGGACCAACCCAAACCAGCTGCCGAGGAACCGCGCAAGATTCGTTTCAGCGTCGGGTCAAAGTATGCGGTCAGTCCCTCGATCAATCTCCATTGTCTTCTATTTGACACCTGAACCCCAAAGTTGACTTTAAGTTTAAATTAAAATCAGGTTCAAGATGTCATTGGAGAAGGGGCGTATGGTGTCGTGTGCAGTGCGATCCATCGACCGACAGGACAAAAGGTTCGTTCGCGTGCCCTTTCCCCCCGATTCGGTCTGGACTCGACGTGGCCGATTGGACTCGTTTACGTCTGCTGGCCTTCGAGGAGTGCAGCAGATGGACCGCATAGCTGAAGTAGGCTCGATAACCCAACCAACAGGTTGCCATCAAAAAGATTGCCCCTTTCGACCATTCAAGTCAGTCGGTTCCGATCGATCCTTTGTTCGCGTCGAGTCAGCAGGACTGACGCCAATGCATGCATCCAGTGTTTTGCCTCCGGACATTGCGCGAGCTCAAGTTGCTGCGCTACTTTTCAGAGCAGAACGTTTCGGAAAATGTGGGTGTGCTTTGGTGTTGCTGGCGAACCACTGAGAGCTCGTGTACTGACTGTTGGGTGCCTGGACACGACCCGCAGATCATCTCAATCGTCGACATCATCAAGCCAACTTCCTTCGATGGATTCAAAGAGGTCAGATTAACCGTCCATAGCATTCTGGTATTTCGCTCAGGACTTATGCTCGTCGCTTTGTACACAGGTCTACCTCATCCAAGAATTAATGGAAACCGACCTTCACCGTGTGATCCGTACCCAGAACCTCTCCGATGACCACGTACAATACTTTGCCTACCAAACCCTACGAGCGATCAAAGCGTTGCACTCGGCCGACGTCATCCACCGAGATCTCAAACCTTCGAACCTCTTGCTCAACGCCAACTGTGATCTCAAGGTGTGCGATTTCGGTTTGGCGAGGAGCGTGACGACGGCCGAACCGAATGGAGGAGAGACGGGGTTCATGACGGAGTACGTGGCCACGAGGTGGTACAGGGCACCGGAGATCATGTTGACGTGAGTGTGATTCCGATCGTTTTTGTCGACCGTCGCGTACGGAAGTTTACTCTGCCCCACGGCACCACAGATTCAAGCAATACACGAAGGCGATCGACATTTGGTCTGTCGGATGTAGTGAGTACTCCTACGGACCTGTAATCTCACCTCGTGGGTGTTTTGTGACTTATACCGCACATTTTTAAATCCGCAGTCATCGGAGAGATGATCTCAGGTCGACCCCTGTTCCCGGGCCGAGATTGTCAGTGCCGACGAGGTACTCGCTCCCAGCTTCGCTTTATCACACTGACAACATATGCTTTCCTTATGACCTCAGATCATCATCAACTCACCCTGATCCTCGACGCCCTCGGAACACCCACCCTCGATGAATTCTACGCCATCAACTCGCGTCGCTCGCGCGATTACCTCCGCGCGATGCCGTTCAGGGCGAAGAAGCCTCTTTCGCAAATCTACCCGACCGCTACGCCCGAGGCATTGGATTTGATGGAGAAGTGAGTCGGACTACTGATTGTGATGTAATAGTATGAAGCTGATTTGGTTTCCATTGCTTGTGACAGGTGTTTGACTTTTGATCCCAAGAAGCGAATCACGGTCGAGCAAGCGCTCGCCCATCCCTATTTAGCAAACTACCGTGAGTATTGATGGCTAATCGAGGAGTCACGCTGCACTGGCGAGGATCAAAGAGAGTCTGATTCGCCCCGTTTCATAAACTAGACGACCCCGATGACGAGCCCGTCGCCCCTCCCCTCGAACCGAGTTTCTTCGACTTCGACCACCAGAAGGACTCGATCAGTCGCGAAGCGCTCAAGAAGCTGCTCTACGACGAAGTGATGGCGTTCCAACCTCTGGTTTGATGTTGCTCCTGCGAACGCGTCTTTATCTTTCGCTCTTCGTCAGAATGGTCATCCTGGCTCGGCTGTCTTCAAGTTTGGTCCTATCGGCTTGTGCTTTTTGACTTGTTTTAATTCTCTCAGCTTTGCTTGATCTCGCATCTTCCATTTTCCTCACCTTTGGCTACCTCTTTCGTCTCTCGTCGTTTCATTTGGTCATTTTCTCAACGCATCGGTCTCATTCTCGTCTTCGCCTGGGGAGAGTCAAGAGACACGTAGAAGGGTTCGTTTGATCTTCTGGGTTTTTGGTTATTGATTTTGGGTCTGTTTGGTTGCAATACTATTCTCCGTATACGGTGTTTTGTGGATCATAGGTTGTCATTGGCGAATAAGGGGCCGAACATGTCCTCGTCGAGCACGAGGAAACGTTGTCGATCGGTCTGTCGGGATCAAGAAACAAAACACCGCGGCAATCAGCTGCCTGAACGTGGACGCGGCGGAAGGATGATCGCTTCGGGAACCGACCTCATCACCAATCAGTGCCATTAGTTCCCTCAGCAACGTTTCCAGCTCCTCACGCTTGTGCCCCTGCCCCTCCTCATCCTCCCTTACGACGACCCAAGTCTTCCCCAGCTGCACCAACACCATCCCCTTCCACTTTGCACTCTCCCTTATCCGTTCCTCGGCATTCCTCACCACCTCCTTCAGCCCCCTCAAAGCATACTCGATGACCTCCCGATTCCCTTCGCCCAAACCTCTTCCTGTCCGAATGCCAGCTCCGATCATCGTCCTACAACTCGTCTCCAAGACCCCGACCAGATGCGGCACCAGCACACCCAAGAACCTGATTGTCCCCATCCCTCCAAATCCCTTGGACCGCAACAAAGGCCCCAATCCCTCGATCGTGGCTTTGAATAAAGCGATGTGGGAGGGGTGGAATTCCCATACCCTGATGATACCTAGTTGGAGGAGGGGGAGATGGGCTTGGGAGGATGCTTGGGTGGGGGAAGGGGCAGGGTAGATTTGGTGTAGGAGGCTGAGGTAGACTTGGTGCGTCTTGAGAAGGAGGAAAGGGGAGTAAGGGGAGGAGAGGGAGGAGAGACAGGCGTCGAGGGACTGGAGGACCGAGCCGATCTTTGCATCAGCTCGCGGGTGCTTCGCAGCGCGCCAAGTTCTTTTTACGCACCGTCGAAAACACTTTGCCGACACCGGTCTTGGTCAAAAGTGGACCGCTCGTACGTTCGAGTAAGGCGGAGAGGAGATCGACACCCAAGAGTTTGTTGAGGGGCGAGTAGTCGCCGAGGTAGGTCAGGAGAGGAGGGAGGACGAGATGCCATCGTGATTCGATGTCTTCCTTCTGCAAACGCAATGCGCCGAAGGTAGGATGATGAGTAGTCGTCCAAAAGTCAGAACACGGTTTAGTAACGTACCTCCAGGGATGCGACCACGAACCGCACGACATTGTGCAACCCCACTTCGATGCGCCAGTCCGAAGCGCCAGCGCCATCGCCAGTGGAATGATTCCGATTCGAATCGAACCAGTCTAGTAGAGCATTGGCGCCTCCTGCAGGTCGAGCGACGGCTCTTCCAGTTGTGGGGTTAATATGAGGATGGGGCTTGAATATCGGCGGCAATAGTTTGGAGAGGAGGTGGTCGAGGATGGGGAGTCGGAGTGTGGGTGGGTTCAGGAGGAGGTGGCTCAAGCTTGCTGAGAATGGGCCAAAGACGAGGGAGGTCTCAGACTCGGGTCAAGATGGGTTCGAGGCTCTAGAGAGCAAGAAAACTTACCAGTAGCATACTCGACAGCTTGTGCCGTACATAGCCTCGGTGCCGCCGGGTCTTGATGGCTGAACTTTGCGAAAACCATGATCAAGCGAGCCCGGACAGCGATTGTCTCGGAGAGGCTTGAGTCAATCCGATCCTCGGTGTGTATTAAACATGCGGCTATTGATGATGAGATGCGCAAGAGAGGTTCATGGTGCCGATTGACCTTCGTCAAGGTCACATCCGCTGTGACAAATGGAAGGAGAGGTCCCACATGAGTTCTCGCGCCGTCGGACTTGGGCAGCAAGTCGCCAGGGACAGACCTTGCGCGTCTTGGTCCTGTTCCTCGGAAGGTGGGAACCTTAACAGGGCGGAAATGGCGATCAAAAGCTCATACGGCAGTCGAGATTGGACCAGAGTCGCTGCAGAGTCGGGCAAGGCCTGGTCGACTTGGTCGGCGAGCGAGACGAGCAAGGAGCGGTCCTGCGAGAGAAGAGGCGGGCTCAGCTGGGGGGACAAGTTGGAGAAGGGCGCAAGATGACCTCACCGAGGTCGGTGCCGTGGTCGTGGGATCATATGTCGCCAGCAGTGGCTTGATGCGGTCCTTGAGCACCGAATCGACGGCGACGGCGGCTGCGGAGGCGAGTGGTGTCGTCATGTTCGCAGCTGATGCCTCTTCTTCGGCTTGAGCGGCGGTCATGAGCTGAGGGCACAGTGAGCGGTGTCGCAGGCAAGGAGGAGTCTGGGAGGAGTCGCCCCGCGAGTGCCTGCGAGTGCAGCCCGACCGTGGATCGTGGCGGTCTGTCCTAATCGGACAGTCGCCGACTCAATCCAACTCAAAATCGACAAATCGTCACACAAAGTATCGTCATTTCGCTTCCACGCGCTCGGCTGTCACGCGCTTCCGACGCGTCGACGCTCCCCTCGTCCCTCCCTGTCCCCACTCACACCTCCTCCCGCTCCCAATCATGCCACGCAAGGCATCCGTCCCTGGAGCAGCCGCCGTTGCTGCCGCGGCCACGTCGAACCCCACGACGACGACGACCGACGATGCTGCTGCTAATGCTTCGAGCGCCGACACGCTCGGACTCGCTCAGTTTGAACTGCCCAAAGCACTTGGTCTGTACTTGAGCATGCACTCGGTCCCTTCAACTGCTCACCCACCGCATCCCCTATCTCGCAGTCACTCGGATAGCCAAAGCTTCGGTATGACCAGTTCAGACATCGAGCTCAACACGAAGCAGCTCTGATACCCTGGCGTATGATTACCCTCATCCAGGTCCCCGCGGGGGTTCAGCTACAACGGGAGATGCCCTTGGCCCTCGTCAAATCCAGTACTATATTCATAAATTACCTCGCAGCTCTGTACGTCCGAGAGCTAGCCCTGATCGACTGACCCCCCCACCCCCCACCCCAAGCTGTTCTTTGACGCCGGCGAGAGCTTCAAACCTCCAAATCTTTACTAACCTCACCTTGGATCCTCTTCAATCCCCGCGCAGCTCCCACGACGCGGCGCACGAAAAGAACCAAAAAACCATCAGCGCGACGCACGTCCTCGAAGCGATCAAGGAACTCGGCTGGGACGACCAGCAGGCGCTCAACAAGTATCTAGCCGTGCACCTGCGCGCCTTCCGCAAGAACGTCGAGGACAAGAAGAATGGCGTCGTCAGACCTACAACTTCCAAACCTAGCTCAGCTGCAGCAGGGCCGATCGCGGTGCCGGGCGGGGGAGGGTCCGAGGAACCAGCTCGAAAGACAAGGACGACGAGAAAGACGGTCGCCGCGGCTCAACAGGCCGAGAACGAGGTCGAAGCTGCCGCTGCTCTGCAGGTCGTCGAACCCAATGGTGTTAGATCTTTGGGAGAGGACGAGGAAGGTGCCGAACAGGACCCGTATCAGACCGAGGACGAGGACGAGGATCAGATTGACTTGGGACCGGAGGACGAAGAGGACGAAGTCGTCGATGACGAGGAAGAGCTCGACGAAGACGCCGACGATGGGCCAGGCTTGGAGGATGATCCGATGCAGGATGAAGATTGAAGGAGGTCAATGGCCCTGTAGTCGGGGTCTAAATCGAAGGATGAGCGAGCCTTGAAGGCGAGCACATTGCATGCATCTAGACAAGTGCGAGGGGGTTACAACAGTGTACGAATGACCAACAACCAGATATAAAACTTGACAAGTGAAACGAGGTAAACCAAAAGCGAATCACAACGGGATTCACCGAAGAGAGGGGAGCCAACTTTCATGCATCCTCTTGTTGCTCGATCGGATGCTGGCCCGAGGGACGATTTCCTCTCACCGCGCCTTGAAATCTCCACTTGAGGAGCGACGGGTTCGTGATCATCACCGGCGACGACGACTTGTGCTCAAATTGGAACGTCGACGCCGATACTGAGGTCGTCAGAGTCGAGCTTCCGGATGACAGAGCCTTGGGCAGAGCAGGTGAGGACGACAAGGAAAACGGAGCAGGGACTCGGTTCATCTTGCGCGGCGAAAGCGGGACACGCGCCGGTGTGGGCGTCGATCTGGACATCGAAGAGGTCTGCTTGACGGTCGTCGAGGACGTGGCACCCTTGGATGACGACGATACCTTCTTGTTGACACTTGTGAACGTACGCGAGATCGGCTTGGGTCCCGAAAGCGCAGCAATCGGCGTCGACATCTTCATCGCCTTGTTGTTGCCCACGGGCAACATGTACTTGGACCTCCACATGGACCCAATCACCGCCGCAACGGTCGTTTGCTCGTTCTCGATCTCTTCGTCGACGCGCTCTTGGGATGGTCGTTTCTTCTTGTTCAAAGGCCCGACGAGGGTCGGTTTGACGTCCTCGTAAATCTTGAACCCTGTGTTCGCGCGCGGGCGAGGCGTCGCTTCCTCGTCGAGCTCGGACGACGGACCGATCGGATCCGAAGAGAGATCAAACGTCTTGTCAATCGAATTCACCATCTTCTTGCTCGGTACTGTCTCGACCTTCGGTGCGAAGCGAGAGGGTGGCCTCGAGATGACCTTGGTGTGAACCGGCGAGGTGACGGGACTGGACATAAAGTCCGCATCGTCGTCGTCGTCTTCATGCATCGTGTCGTCATCAGAAAGGGCAGGGAGGGGCGGGAGTAGGTCGTCGTCGTTCTCATCATCTTGATGAGGGGTTTCGATCTCTTCCTTCTCGTCGATGGGAGGGCTGCTCACGCCGACATCCCTTGGTGGCGAAGAGATATCGCGCGCTTTGTCCTGGGCCTGCGCTGGCGTCGGGGCGGGACTGGACATGCAATCAGGGGTCGAAGGAGGTAGAGGCAGTGGCTCGTCTTGGCGTGGTGCCGGGAGCGACTCCGTCTGCGCACCGGACTCCATCTCGCATTCGCGCATCGCCGCCATGCCTTCCTTGTCATCGTCGTCGGAACCGTCGCCTCTTGCTACCTTCTCAAACTCCGCCTCCTGCGCCTCGTCAATGATCATGACTTCTTCATCCTCATCGATCTCGACCGCCTTCTCCTTGCCCTTCTTGCTACCTCCACCAAAGAACCGACTGACTTTACCGCCGAGCGTCTTTTCCTCGGTCACGGCCGTTTCTACCGTCGCAGTCACTGACCTGTTCCCGAGCTTGGGCTTTGCACCGTCCGTCTTGGACGTCGAGGGGACAACTTCCTTCTTGAAAAAGTTGAGAATCGAGCTCTTGCCTCTCGCAACTGAGACCGGAGCCGCCGCCTTGCGCTGGTATGAGAACTCCGTCTTGCCCTTGCTTCCACCCTGCAGCATATCGGGGTCAAAGTCGGCGGGGACTTGGCTCGGATTGAGGTCGACGATCGGTTCCTTGGTGATGGGGTCGATCTCCCCTTCGGCCAATCGCTGCGCCACATCTTCGTCCAAGGGAGCTCCGACAAAGGGCATTTCGGTCGCGGCGTCGGTAATGCCCGGAGGAAGAGGGGTGAAATGGACGAGCGCGCGAGCTATCGGGCAGAAGACTCGTTGGTGCAGGAAGGTCATTTCGGCACGCTTGAACTGTTCGAGGTAGTCGCGAGGGACGGTGAGGTTGCCCTCGAGTCGCACGAATTGAATGACCTGCGTCGTCACACTCAGAGGTCAGTATCGACACCTCCAACAAATGACCGCGGCGGAAGACGGACCTTTTCGGGAGTCTTGTACCTTTTCAGCAGCCTGTACGCCGTCTTTAGCCCGAGTCCAACGACGCTGTGAAGGTAGTCGCACCCGCTGAGAATGGCCATGTGGCGGAAGTCGTCGTCGCCCCACCCGGCAAAATTGTACTCTCGGCACTGCGAGAAGCGGGCGCGCTCGATCGCGACGCAGTGTCCGTCGCCGTCGAGCTTGAACAGGACCGTGCGGCAGCCAAAGATGAGCAGATCCGAGTCCTCGGTGATGATGCCGTCGACGATGCCTTCACGTTCGAGGTAGGCGAGTTGGGGATCCGCTTCGTAAGGTGCGACAATGTACTGTTGGTTAAGCAATATGCACGTGTCAATCTCTCCAGTCTGACTTGCTACGTGAGGACGACGCCAAAACCAACCTCGACTCCTTCGCGTCGGAGAGCCTACCCAGAGGTCACGTGAGCAGATGCCCGGATCGAGATCGCGACGGAAGGAAGCAAGACTCAGCAAGTGCACCGGCTGAATGAGCCCACATCAAGCAGCGAAATGCTGGGACTGACCTTGATGAGTTGATAGGCCATGGCCGGTGTGACGTCGACGGCCTTGACGAACGCTTCTCGAGCTTGGGCGAGCTTGCCCTCGGCAAGACACGCGTTGGCCTTGGCGAGAGCTTCGTTTCGACGACTGCGAGGGTGGCAACCACGTTCATGAGTGTTATTGAATGCCGTAAGGCTCCATATTCATCGTTGACCCACCTCTCTCGCTCTTCCTCTGTGCCCATCTTGCTCGGGAGGTAGCCGCCGTCAAAGACGATCAGGGGCGTGACGCCGTAATGCTTGAGCATGCGCACACGGTGCATCGCGTAGTTGACGTATCTGCGGAAAGAGGGCGATCAGAATGAGCTGAGACAGTCGCCTTCACATCCCCAGCAGAGGTACTTGATGCTCACTTGAGTGTGGTGACGCCGGTCGCGAGCTCTTGAGCGCACCCGTACGCGCCGCGATGGAGCCACACCTGCGAACCGAACCGAACCGAACCGAACCGAACCGGAACGGACAAACAAGCTCGACGCCGTCATCAGTTGCCCGAGCATCCCACCTACTCCCCGCGCGACGCGACCGTCACCCGCAGCCAGCTCCAGTGCTTACATAGGCATCCACGGCCAAGGTCTTGTCCTTGTACTCGCTGACATGGGTCGGCGTCTGGATCTCCTTGAGCATGCCCAGCAAGCCCTGCACGAACGCCGACGACGAGCCGAGCACGGCGAGGTAATGCCAAGCACCACATGCGCAAACACGCCATCAGCAGCTTGACAGTGACATGAGCCGTGTAGCGCATCGAGGACGGACTCACCTGGATACCCATCTTGCCAAGATACCTGGGAGAAACGCGTCAAGAGCTCACGAGCTGCAAGGATTCGATCTCAGGTGCAGCACTCGGTGCGTGGACGCGATAATGTCAACGCGACTCGAAGCGGAGTCAAGCGCGCGTCCTCTTGGGCCCCATATCGCCGAACGAAAGACCGGTCCGTGCGCCCCGCATTCGGGTCTCAGCGAGAGCTGATAGAGGAACGACCACTAGGATTAAAACGTTGATTCATGACAAAAAGGGCAATACAACTAAGGCGCATAAAACAAAGAGGCTATCTCGCAATAAGATGCAAGGCGTGGCGTTCCACGGGTCGGCAGGATCACGTGATCGGCCTTACTGCTCAACCGTGCACGGCGCGGGGCCTTACAACTTGGCGCCCATGATTTGAGCAATCTTGATCGATTGTCGGATACCGAGGTCTTGCATGATCTGCACGTCAGGGAAAATTGTTCCAGTCAGCATCTGCGTCGCGCAGCACACGATCGCTCGCAAAAACTCACCTCGGTCGATCCACCCGGAATCGTGTATGCACGAACCTCACGGTACAAGCGCTCGATCTTCTCGCCTTGCCCACCCCGCGTGTACGCGAGCCCTCCAAATATCTGCGTCGCCTCTTGCGCGCAGTAGGCGAACACGTCGGCCGAATGCGCCTTGAGCAACGCGATCGGTCCTCCCCCTCGCATCGTCAGCGTGTCGGCGTCGTACTGCGTCGACTGGTAGATGAGCGCTTCCATCCACGCCTGCGTCGATTCAATCCTCGAGGCCATGTTGGCCAGCTTGGCTCGAATCACGGGGTGGTCGCGCAGCAGGACACCAAATGTCTTGCGCTTCGAGGCGTACTTGATCGACTCCTCGAGGCACACACGTGCGAAACGCGTGCACTGAATGGCAATACCGATTCGCTCAGGGTTGAAGCTGAAGCAAAGCGCGTGTACGTGTTAGCGTTCCAACCTCTCAATTCATCTTGATTCAGCCGGACCTACTTGGACATAATGAGGATGAAACCCTTATTCTCCTGACCGAGCAGGTTTTCGACGGGGACCTTGACGTCCTCAAAGGTGACATAGGTCGTACCCGAGCTCCAGACACCCTGACAATTCATCTTGGTCGTCTTGACGCCCTCGGTTCGTTCGATAACGAGTAGCGAGATGCCACCCATGCCCGGGCCACCCGTGCGGACGGCTCTGTTGGAGAAGAGTTGAGCACGTCGATCAGCATGCGGATCCACGACGCTCGTTGTGCCACACCGTGCGTGGAAGAACTCACGTCACAAAGTAGTCGGCATAGATACCACCGGTGATCCACTTCTTGGAGCCGTTGACAATGTAGTGCTTGCCGTCGGCCGTCTTCTTGGCCGTTGTGACGAGGTTTGCAACATCGGATCCCCCCTCCGGCTCGGTGATGGCCAAGCAGATTCGCTTCTCGCCGGTCAGGCAGCCAGGAATGACCCGCTCCTTGAGCTCGTCCGAACCAAAATGCTTGACGGGGGGGAGACCGATACCGAAGCCACCGATGAGGCCATACAAGATACCACCGGAGCCGCAGCGGCACAGCTCATCGACGGTGACGTAGTTGTGGAATGCGTCCCACTTCTCCTTACTCAGGTCGAGACCACCAGGGATCGGCAAGTTGCCGGCGTAGTCTGTGGGCCACCCATCTCCGCCCGAGGCGATGGCAGCGAGGATACCTGTGGAATCACTCGAGACCTGACCAGTCAATAAACCGCGGGGGTTGGCTAACAAGGATAACTGAGGTCGCACCTGATCGTGCGACATGCTTGAAGGCCGAAAGCGGGATCTCCTTGTTCTCGTCCCATTCAAAGGCGTTCGGCGTCAAGTACTTGTCGGTGTAATTGCGGATCGCAGTTCGGACCTTCCGATGCGAGTCGGTGAAGTACGGACTGCAAGGCGAAAGCATTCATGGTCAGTCACAGTGCCTCATAATCTATACCGTGACATGGGAGTCCCCACTCACGAGCTCCAATCCTGGTACCACATTGGGTCGCCGAAACTGTGAAGGACCCGAGCGCCAAGGTGCAAAGTCAGCCACTGAGATACCCTTTCCCCTTGCGAATCGGTACGAATTCACTCACGGAACGAGATCACCAAAGTAAGTCGTGTCCTCATCGTCGGCCTTGGTGATGAAGGCGGCGCAATCCTCGTCGTCCAATGAGGACGAGGCTTGGGCAGATTCGGCCGGTTCGGCGCCTTCGATCGCGCCGATCAGGAACTTCTTCGCGACCTTGTCGAGCACAGATTGGTTGTGGAACGCCCAGAACTTGTCAGTCGCGTCCTTGCCTATTATTTCAAACGTGGGATGGCGGGTGAGGGGTCAGAGTTCCGCTCTTGTACGAGGTTTGTGCTCGGCGTGTATTTGGGTGACGCTTCGATTTCGCCGAGCTCGCGCCGCCCGAGGCCGGCGGCAACCTTTGGCGCGTGGCCGTGGCTGGCATTGGGCCCGGCGACGGCGCCCCCCCTCATCGTCGTGTCGAATCCGAGTGGAGTAGGGCCCATGCAGACATCACCCCGACTTGAAACTGCAACTCACCGGACCAATTCTTCAAAATCTTGGCTCCACCGGGGTGATCATCCAAGAACTTTGAACTGTTGACACGTCACGACAGGAGCCAAAGGACAACTCGCGGTTGGCTCAGCTTCGCCCTCGACAAGATCGCCAGGGGTTTTGCAGCACTTGCACATCGTAGACTTTACTTTCGATCAAGAGCCAGTAGCCGGCTGGATCGGAGTTGTGCTTCTCGAGCTCGGACTTAGTGATGGTCTGTGTCAGGCGGGATAAAGATAGCACGGGTGGCGACGGTCAACCCCGAGTGCTTCGAAATGCCCGTTGCCGGAGCCTGCCCGGTGGTGGTGGGGAGCACCTATGTGCTCCGGCCAGTGCAAGACTTACCTTGGACATGGCGTGTGATCCGTAGCTGTGAAAGGAGACGTGTGTATGTGCGTGGACGGCTGCAGGGAAAGCAGATGGTGAGTGGGCTGCCTCGTAGACGTGGACGAATGGGACGAAAGGCAACAAATAGCCAACCACCGAGAGAATCTGGGGCCCCCCGTTGTTGCGCGTGTCAACTCTAGAGAGGTCGCCGAGTGCAATGCCGATGACCGAAATGCAGGCAGGCACGGCCGGGCTCGGCCGACACGAGGGCCATACAGACAGCACGTCTAGCAGTCATCGAGTTGTACCTTCTCTCCTCACGCTTCTAATCTGGTCGAGATTTGTCTTACACTGTGCTAAGTACCACTCGCCAGGAAGTCAATCGCAGAGCTGAAGACGAAGGAATCCGTGGTGAGTTGGAAACTTTTGTGTTTTCAAATTCAGCATCAGGCAGCGAAAGCTTTTCATTGGACTACAACAGCAAGAAGGAGCACCAGAAGAAACCGCACATATAGCTAGGCAGAAGGGAGGGGTCGGAGAAGAGGAAGCGGAGTAGCCTCGATGGCGTAGAGGCGTGGGTGGTAGGGTGGAGTTGTAGATCCGACAGAGGGAGCAAAAGAAAACAAGGGTTCCCACAAAAAGGGGCCGGCGTCCAAAAGCTTATCCCGGGTGTGTTGGAGCGAGCCAGGAGACGGATGCTCACACGCAAAAGATTGTGTAAGTCAACAGGAAAAAAAGCACAGACGATGGAGATAGGTACAACCGCGTGGTCGAGGCGAAATCGAAAACAGGGTGAAATCCTAACGAGTCGTGGTCGTGCCGAGGCGTAGAAAGGACGAACCCGTGTGTTGGCGTAGACTTGGTGACGTGGCAGAAAGAAGAAAATTGCGAGCGAGCGGAAACAAACACACACACACCAAACACACACACACCAAACACACACACACCAAACACACAGCGAGTTTGTTGAGATCCCATGAAGAACGATGTGCGAGTGAGAACAGAGAAAGGCCGAGCCGAGCCGATGCCGTTTTGTGGGTGCACATATAAGACGAAAGGTATTATACAGTGATCATCAGACGTTTGAAGTTGCGAGAGTGCCGGGGGGGACGGGTTTACGAGTCGACGCGATCGGACAAGTTTAGAAGCAGGGTAGCGAGGCATCTGATAGGGGAGCAAGCACAGCACCAGCGTGGTGAGTATGAGTCCCTCGAATCGACTGGGGTTCAAAATGACTGACCTCTTGGTGACCATGTCGCCCTTGAGCAATGGAGAGAACGTCGCGTCGCGCAAGGGTTCCGGCAAGCACGCGCGAAGGGCCTCGCGGGCTCTGTGAAGAGAGAAGAATTCAGTCTGGTCAACGACAGGGCCAGAACGACACGAGTCACCTCAAGTGCTTACCTGAGGTTGTCACTAAGACGGAGGTAGCATCGCACGACGTGTTTGAGCAGCCGCACGGCTTGCGATTCGACGAGCTGCTGCACCATGTTGCTCAGGACGGTGCCGACAGCGTAAAACCGCTCGTACGTCTGGCAGATGTAGCCCAGCCCCATCTCATCGAGCAAGATCTTTTGCACGATAAAGATGGCGACCGTCTTGCTCAATTCGGAACCCGTCTCCATGATGCGCAAGCACAGCGGGATGATCTCAGTCGAAAGTAGGAAGTTGATCACGTCCGAGTTGTCGTTCTGTTTGACCAAGGCGCCGATAACACCGAGTGAGGTCAGACGCAAGTACTCGAACGGCCTCGTCTTGGACGTCGTGTTGAGGAACGGGTACAGGAACAGCGGGATGTGGGCCGACAAGAAGAGCGAGCGCGTGTCATTGTGCGAGGCGACGCACTGCAGCAAGGCGAGCGCGTTGCAGACGCGATTAGAGGCGTGGGCCGTCAAAGAGGGCGGTGCGAGTAGAGGGTAGACGGAAACAATTTCTTGCAACAGCGCCGACATGACGCCTGTGGGGAATCATACGTGGCGCACGTGCGAGACGAAGACGAGCGACAGGAGAGGGGGAGGGAGACGCGGGGGAAAAAGCAGACAGCGAGTCAGCCGATCGCCCTATCATGACCGAAGAGGAGAGAAGCCAATACCTACCAAACGAATGCCACAGAACAAGTGCGAGGTCGTCCCACTGTTCACGTTTTTTGCTGAGCTCGAGCAACGCGCCTTCGCGGGTCGTGGGGGACATGAGGTCAACGATGAGGTAGTAGACCTTCTCATTCTCACTCTGCGCACCGTTACCCGGGAGACTCCCGGGTTGAACGAGGGACAAGAGCTTTCCCCCACCTCCCTGATGGTGCAGTTGCGAGGGCTGACCGCCTGGGGTCTCGGCTCTGGACCCCGCCGCAGAACCGCCCAGCGCCGAGCCCGCGCTGGCTCCGCTGATGCCGTTCATCGCGTTGACGGCCGCAGATGAGACGATGACGCCCGATGGTAGACCAGGGTTGTTGATCGACTGCGAGATAGACAGGGGGAGGTGCGAGGCGCCGTTCGACGAGACCGACCACGGATCGAGCTGGGCTGCGGAGGTCGGCGACGCGGGGCGACCGTTGCCGTTGTCGTTGCGACTACCGTGCAGAGTGTTGCTACTGCTGTTGTTGTTGTACGACGATGCACCCGAGAGCAGGTTGCTGGCCGCGGAGACGCCATTGAGCGAGGCGAGCAGTGCGCTGGTGTTCGGGTTCGAGTTGGAGGTCGCACCGAGGCTCGAATGCGACGGGGTACCGTTCAGCGCGCTCAGCAGCTTGCTCTTCTGCGTCGGGCCAGGCGTGAAGGCCGCCGAGTTGGCCAGGGACGAGTTGAAGGCGTTGTACATGTTGTGGTGAGGCGCGGCGTGGCCAGCGTCGTGGTGCTGACCGCCGTGACTTAGCATTCACCTGCTGCTCTGGCTCGCGGGCTCGCCGGTCGTTGCTTCCGCTGATGATGCGACAAGAACTGGCAGCCGGTCGAGTGCGGTGCCGAGTCCTCTGCGGTGGTTTGGCCAGCCGAAGCGCACTAGGGCTGGGTTCTTGAGCGTATCGGATGGGTTGTAGCGGCTACAGGGGGGCGAGCGTGGTAGCCGTAGAGGAAGAGGGGTGAGTCGCACCCGCCGCCTATGGACCGTGCCAGCCAGACGACGGGCCAGACGACGGGCCAGACGACGGGCCAGACGACGGGCCAGACGACGGGCCAGACGACGGGCCAGACGATCGTGCGGCGCGGGCGACTCCCGGAGATGAACTAGTCAGCAGGCTCGGTCAACCCTGATGTAGAGCTTACTCGACAGAATCGCCTGCAGGTACGGACCGCAACATATCGCCTGAAAGCTATCTCGAGCTCAAGGCACAATATCACGTGCAACATAGAGATACCTGAAACCGTCGATTGCATGAGGGCGCGGCTAGTAATCGTTTTCACCTCGAGTTTCAAGCAGCCAAGTTGGACCCGCCAAGCGACCAGAACGTAGCCCCAACATGCTGAGGAAGGGTCCAGGTACACAACCCTTTTTCTGGCGGCCAACTGGAATGGTGTAACATGTGGTGTGGACAACAAGGGTGTATTGACAAACCAACAAAGTAGGGGTAGGTGAGAAAAAAGAGGGATGTAAAACAGGACGATTCCCGGGAAGCGCCGTCCGAACGGAACGAATAAGTACTTCATCGCTCCAGTGCCGTCGCAGCATCCCAACGGATCGGTTGAAAGTCGAAAAAGAGTGTAAACCCGCAGATGAGTGCGTTTACTTGGATCCCGAGGAGAACTTGGTGACGGCCTTGGTTCCTTCCGAGATGGCGTGCTTGGACAACTCTCCGGGGAGGATGAGGCGGACCGAGGTCTGGATCTCTCGCGAAGAGATGGTCGACTTGCGGTTGTACGACGCGAGCTTGGAGGCCTCAGTGGCGATGCGCTCGAAGCTGGAAAAGATAATGGGAATTAGCCCCAGGTCTCACGTGACTTTGGAGGAGGATCGCGTCGAAGAGGGTCGGCGAGAAAGTAGTCGACTTACATATCGTTGACGAACGAGTTGAGGATGAGCATGGCCTTGTTGGAGATACCAGTGTCGGGGTGGACCTGCTTCAGCACCTTGCTATATGAACGGGCGAAACATCAGTGACGCGACGCGTGCATTGATCAGACGACGATCAGCTCTCGGCCCGATGAGCTCCCGAAACACCCCAGGTGAGGGTAACGCACTAGATGTACGAAGAGTAGGTCTCCTTTCGGACCTTGCGCTTCTTCTTCTTGTCACCATCGGCGGCGGGGGCCTTCTTGACGGCCTTCTTGGCGGGGGCTTTGCCAGCGGGCGCCTTGGACGCCGGTGCCTTGCCGGCGGTCGAGGCGGGCTTCTTCTCAGCAGCTTTGGGGGCCATTATGAATGATAGAGGTTGGGGTTGGAGGTTGGGTCGGGTTGGTAAAAGCGGGATGGGGAGGGAGGAAGACAAGAACCAGAAGCACTGAAGTGAGTGAGGCAACTCGCGAGCGCCGGCGTTTGTTTTGGTCGGTTGTTTGTGAAGCTCCTCGACTTTGGCGCGCGAGATGTCGCAACCTAGCCCGAGTCAGTTCCTCATTTCGTCACCCAAGGTGCAAATGTGCGCCTAGTGTGGCTCAGGCCCTATCCCGAGTCGCTGCTTACGTTCGCCACCAGTCATCAAAGGTCACCAAATTTCAATATAGTAATTTCGAGTGGCCCTCGCTCCTCGGCGCGTCTGCCTTTCTCTCTTCTTTTCTTCACCCCGCATTCATCCAACTCAACTTCAACCCACCCAAACTCTTCCACCCCAACCCACTTTACATCAACATGTCTTCAGGCGGCAAATCAGGTCAGTTATCAACGAGGCACGAACCTACATTGATGTGAATCACTGAACCCACGTCGTGCTCTCTTCTGGCAAACACAGGAGGCAAGGCCAAGGCCGGAGCTGACTCCAAGACTCAATCGCGCTCGTCCAAGGCCGGATTGCAGTTCCCCGTCGGTCGTATCCATCGTTTGTTGCGCCGAGGCAACTACGCCCAGCGTGTCGGTGAGTCTTTACAGGCAGAAGCTCTAGAGAGCCATCGCGTGATCCAAGGAAGTGAGATTGACCTCGCCTCACTTCTCTATCTCTTCCTCTCAGGTGCCGGTGCGCCCGTATACCTCGCCGCCGTCCTCGAATACCTGGCCGCCGAGATCCTCGAGTTGGCTGGTAACGCCGCCCGTGACAACAAGAAGTCGCGTATTATCCCCCGTCACTTGCAGCTCGCGATCCGCAACGACGAGGAGTTGAACCGCCTCCTCGGCGCCGTCGTCATCTCCCAGGGTGGTGTCTTGCCCAACATCCACTCGGAGCTCTTGCCCACCAAGTCCAAGAAGCTCGAGAAGGCCGAGTAAAGCGGAAGTCTCTTTGCTCCGATTATGCTCCCCATTTCGATTTTCATCCCTCGCTCCAACGAGCACAAGCTTTTCCGCGCCGCCTCGTCCTCTTCACGCAGTAGGCAAACGGTTTGTCGCAAGATGTTTGTGTCTTCGTTCTGGCTCCCTTATGACTCTTGTCTCATCAGACACAACTTTTGGCTTAGCTCGTCCACTCTGTTGAAACTCTGTAATGATCCATTCGACTTGCGGCCTCCCTTACCAAACAAGATTCGAACGTATTCGCGTGAGAGGACTCGATGCCCATCAGTTTCTGTCAACCGCGTTCATACTGCCAAAATAGATCTAGATGAGGGATCACAGCTTTTGTGATAAGCTCTATGGTTCCAGAGGCCCAGACAACCTCGTTTTCAGTCCCAGTTGGCGAACTTGAGATCGATGCCCCAGTCAGGCTGATGGTCACCGAAACAAAGCTGGTCAGCGTCGGTCCCGGTTGTCCCAGTCCGCCATTGCTATTCGGACTGACCTTGATAAACCTCTTTCCCTTGGTCTTGTGCATGCTGTTGAGCGTCTCGAGGTCCTCGCTGCTGAGCTTGACGAGTTGGAAGTTGTCGATGATGCGCTTGGGGGTGACCGACTTGGGCAGCACGACGACGTTGCGAGCGACTGCGATTCCGCGCCGAGAGACACGGGGAGTAAGCTCAGGTCTTCCCACTTGTTGTGGAAGTAGCGCGATACCCTGGCTCACCTTGGTAAGAGATGAGGATCGTGCCGACCGAGACACCATGAGCCTCGGCGATCTTGACAATCTCCTCGTCCTTGAGCAGGGGTGAATCGGTCGATCCCAAAGGCGAGTAGGCCTCGACGGCGATGTTTTTGCTCTGGCAGTACTTGACGAGATCGTGTTGGGGGAGGTAAGGGTGGAGCTCGATCTGGTTCGCCGCGGGTACGACCTTGGCCGTCTTGAGCAGGTCCTCGATGAAGGCCTCGGAGAAGTTGGAGATGCCGATCGCCTTGGCCTTGCCGCTCTTGTACACCTTCTCCATACCTTCCCACGTTTTGGCGACGGACCACTCCTCGAGATCGAGGTCGCGTCTGCCGTCCTCCTTTTTGGGGAACTTGGGGTCGTTGCCATTAGGGTTCATCGGCACGGGCCAGTGAATAAGGTAAAGGTCGACATAGTCCACGCCGAGCAACTTGAGCGATTTCTCGATCGCGGCTTCGGCATCGCGTTGGTGCGTGCACCACAACTTGGTGGTGATGAAGATTTCGGAACGATCAACCCCACTGGCCTTGATGCCCTCGCCAACCTCTTGCTCGTTGCCGTCTGCCAGAGCGAAGTTGCGGTCCATCAGCCCTCCGTGAGTGCATGCGGAGCTGCCGGGCCGGAGCAACCGAAGCTTTCGACTGATCATCTCCTTGGAGGCAAAGGTGATCTTGTGATGTTGGGGGCGTTGAAGCGACTGGTAGACTTACAGATCCAAGCTCCATCGATGTGGCGATAACCGTTCTGTAGATCGGGGCAAGAGAGGATACGGGTGAGCTGTAGCTTAGGAACGGAAGGAACATCTTACGTCATCCTCGCACCATCGCCAACGAGGACCCACCTTGAGAGCTGTCTCGACAGCAGCCGCCACTTCTCCGGGCTGGGATTGCCAGGTACCAAGACCGATGGCGGGGATTGAAGCGCCCGTGTTGAGCTTGATCGATGGAACAGGGATAGTGTTGACCATGGTTGCCTTGGGACTGTGGAGGCAAGCAGCCGCGTGGGTGGGCATGCAGTGAGGGAGGGCATGATGCTGTCAGCTCAAAGAAAGGTACAAGAAAACCAAATAGGACGCAAAGTACGGGCGAGAACCCGAAGAGACTCACTACTGTGTTTGCTTCTTCTCGGGCTGGAAAGCACTTATTGTGGGGTGTGGGTAGGAACTCGATCGAGGCTGTGCCTCTGGCCCTGGGCCTACAGTCGCGATGAGCACGGCTCAGAGCGATCGGACCCGATACAGTTGCATTCCCGCTTCCGACCCCGCCGGAGTCGACATCAATTACAGCTCCAATTTCGTAGATCGATTCATGCCAGAGTCTAAAGCACCAAACTAGTAGCTGCTAGTATAGTATTGATGCTCGTATCAGCTCTCCGAGTCCCAGCTCCAGCAGGTATTACATTCGACCTCGTGATTGATGGGCCGGGTCATAGTGACTCCGTATTTTCGAACGATTTTTTTGAAGAATATAATTTCACTCAGGTATAAGAGCAAGCCTATCAGATGCCACGTGGGCTGCTTCTCGCATGAAAATCGGGCTGAAAGATTCCTGGGGCGTCCGGCGCCAGTGTTCGAGCGCTCCAAACACAACAGGGGGTCCGAGCCACGTACGAGCAGCTGGACCGCGTCCAAAGCCAAATTTGATCACCCACCTCCTTTCGCCGGCTAGCACTGGTGACATCGACGTGTGTCGTCGCGCACTCACTCGACACGCACCTCGTGAGCATGGCATATACGAGGCCTTGCAGCACTCGGTTGCTGACCTGCTGTTCCCTGTTGTCACCTTTTTCTCTCCGCCGTCTGGTGCCCCCGGCCCCCCCCCCTGTCTGACTGACGACAACGTCTCCCGCACTCGCCCTGCCGACTCGCACTCGCACCGTTGCTCAGCCCGATAGCACCCACCCACTCACCGCACCGCGACACTCGACCTATGGTTGGTTGGTTTAGGAGCCCCAGGGTAGCATCTCCCGAGAAACCCGACCCCACCGGGTGGCCGAGTGATTGGGACGATCTCGTGCCCCCCACCACCACCACCTCGAACTCGACCACCGCTCATGACAGTTGGGGCGGGACGTATCCGACTCCGGCTCCAGCTCGTACCTCAACTCCACCCGCTCACACTCGCCGTCCTGACTATCCTCCTCCCCCTCCCACTGCCCCACATGGTCATCGCTATGAGCGCTACGAGTTGTACGAGTCCTCTGAGCGTCACCAGTCCGCGCCCGCCCGTCGTCGTGAGCGCTCGCGCGAGGGTAGTTGGCAGTTGACGCCGTCCACCCCCGCTGCGACGGGCACGAACGACGTCCCCCTCGGTCGCCGATCCCGATACCCTTCCGGTGTCTCGCATCCTGCGGCGACTTCGTACGTCTCCAACGCCTTTGACCGGCCTTCCGATCGTGTCGACACGACCAACACCAACACTAGGAGCTCCCCCGATGATCGTCGAGCGGCTCCCAAGTGCGCATCGGAGGCTCATTATGTCCGACCTCAGCGATCTGACCACCAGAGTGAGATCCCGAGCCGCTGTCCTTGGGGCGAGCCGACTCCCCACCCCAAGCACTCCTCTACCTCGACTCAACGCAGGCACAGAACTCCTGAAAGCCAAGCTCGATACGCACGCGACGCACGCGACGCACGCGACGCACGCGACAGCTCGGTCCAGGCCCCACGGTTCGGTAACGATCAAAGGGGTTACCACGACGGCTCGGCTGCAGACTCACCCACTGCTCGATCGGAACATCGTCGTCGAGAGAATAGTCGTCCCGGCGGGTCTCACTCTTTGGCGTCGAGGAACGACACTTCCAGTCACATTCGCCGCCCCGAGTCCATCACGGGCACCAACATGATACCCTTGGCGTACAGTCGCTACCGAGCCACGTCAGGCGTGAACGACACCGTCGCACCGAAGCCGAGTTCGGCATCCCGAGATGAAAGCAGGCCCGACCCCGACACGTCTTCGCATGACGCTAGCGCTGCACCCCTCCGTGCCAGCATTTCGTCTCCTGTCAAGGTCCAAGACAAGGATGCAAGTGCCCCTCAAGACCTCGTGGCGATCGAAGCGTCGCTTCAAGCGGTGCTGACCAGGCGCAAGATTCGACTCGGCTCTCCATCGACTCGCAAGTTGTTCGGCAGCGCGCTCCGATCGGTCGCTTACCAGTCCAACGCCACTGCTTCGCCTTATACTGCGTATTCCCAGAATCTCAAGAGACAGCAAACCCAAGACGCTCAAGATGCTCAGGTGTCCACGACCGGTTCCGGTGCGGTAGGCGTTGAGGCCTCGGCCACGACCATGGTATCTACGCCGTCGGCCGCCGCCGACGACTGGTGGAACGGTCCACAAGGACCTCCTGCAGTCCCTGCGGACGCCATCTCCGACTCCTTCGGGGCCGCAGATGCCTCCTCCAGCAAGAAGCGTTCTCGAGAAGAACACCAGAATTCTGGACAGGATGATGCCAAGAAAAACAAGAAGAGCAAAATTGACGGAGTAGGCGAAATTGAAGGAGTAAGCAAAGTTGAAGGAGTAAGCGAGCTCGATGTGCCGAGGTGAGCTGCAAACACCCTTCACCCACTGCTTCGAAGTTCTTCGCCTTGATACTCATTATGCTCCGCAAGCAGCGAGTCTACGGTGGCCGTCGACCCTTGGAGCAACTGGGCTTCCCCAGAGAGCCAAGATCGAAAGACGCCGCTGAGTGCCTCGCCGTCGTCCAAAGACACGGCTGAGACGTCGCAGGCCACGACCGAGACTCGAGCCACGACGGTTCGAGTTGAATCCGAGCCGGAGAACGTCGAACCTGCTACGAACATGTAAGTTCTTCACTTTCTATTTTTCATTTCCGTTTATTCCTGACAGCCTTATAACACGTGCCACCGCTTCTCACCTCGCAGGACGCCACCCATGAGCCCCCGTGTCGTAGCTTGCAAGTCGGGTCACTTGCTGAGTTGTCCCGTCCCGCGCGCTCCGCCGTCAGTCGAGCATAAAGCCGTTCAGCAACTCGAAATCGAGGCCAAACAGCTTGGTAGTGGATGGTTCTGATCCTAAAAACGTATCGTACATCTCTTGAGCCACTTGACGCGACCTCATCTTTTCAAACATGTCTTCGGTCGCGTCTCTTCCTTCTCTCGCTTTTCGCCTCATTTTGACCTCATTCTTTGTGTGATTCCAGCTTGTGTAGTGTCCTCTGACGTGTACCTCAGTGCTCGAAGAACCACAATAACGACCCAGACTTTGATATTCCAATACAAATAACCTTCGCCTGGTAAATCGGCTCGGTCTCGCGCAGATATCCCCGCAGCGCAGCGATAACGTCGGCGGCGGCTGGGCGTGTGCTCTTCTTCTTTCCCTCGCTCAGCAGGCTCTCGTCTCCTTTGCCCCGATCGATTCCAGGCAAACATCATTCTCTCGGATAGCGAGCCTGGATTGCCCAAGATGCAAAAAGTCAAGGAGACACTCCATTCGGACCATCGTAGGTTGGGAGATCGACAAGTTGGATCGGCTGGTGGTGGTACGACTGGGGTCCTCTGAGTAACAGGCGCCGACGTCACCCGCGGCGGGACAGGTGTGACTCGCAGCGCTTCCACTGCCACCACTTCTCGCACATACGGCATGACGACCGGTGCACCTACTTCTGTACGGGACTCGACCACGTCCAGCCCCATGCTGCAACGTCCGCTGAGCTCGAGGTACGGGCCTGCCAATGGTGCAACCTCCATCGCGGGCTCGTCTGGCGGGCAGCACGCTGGTGTGACCGCTCTTCAAGCTGGCCGTGGTACGACCGAATCGAGGAGCAAGTCGATCCCTATGGCTCAACTCGATGGTTCGAACTCTCACACGCAGCAGATTTCCCCACATCACTACACTCGTACCCTTCGTGAGACCCACCTCGAATAGATCCCCTCCCCTCTCCTGCTCACACCCACCAGCTCCCGACCGACGCGACGATCCTCAGCGAGGCGGAGCTCGTCGGGGCCAAGCACGACCACAAGGATTCCGCAACCGACGTTCGCAAAGAGGACCAAAAGCACGAGTTTGAAGAGGTCGAGCGCGAGCGAGCTGGGAGCACTTGTTTCACAACGTCCAACTAGATGTCCAGCCCCTCGAGGACAAGGTGCACCTCCCAGAGATCGACCACGAGACGGCGAATGAGCCAACGCAATTTTTGGTCGGTGCTTTGATAGTGGCCGCCAGATGTCCAGCTTGGACTCGACTGACTGGTACTTGATCGTACTCACTGTTCATAGCGCGCTACATCAACACCCCGGACGATGTCGAGATGCTTCGTCGCCTGGCTCAAGCCGAGAGGGACGAGTACGTCAAGCGTCATGCCGAGCCCGAAGTCATCGACCGCGGCAAAAAAGGGTCAGTACAAGAACAGCTGAATAAAGTGCTGAAGTTGGTGAAGTGGGTCGAGCCCTAAATTTACTGACTCGCCTGTCTAGTCACGACCAACGTTCAACACTTTGTGCACCACGTCGTCTTGCCTCGCATCGAAAAGACCACGCACCACGTCAGGTCCAGATGAGCAGCACCCCTTGGACATACCCAAATTGACAAACCCGTCCCACTCGGCCCAGATCTACCACACCAAGATCCCGATCTATGCACAGGTCGAACAAGCTCCCACCATCCATCAGACCGTCAAACATCAAATAAGGCTGCTCAGCGAGTTGAATTCTAGCTCTCCCAGTCTTGCCTCTCACCTCCCGTCGAAAACGACGGTGTGCCGATCAGCTGACAATCCGGCACACGCCCCACTTTGGCGCACCTTCTTGGTGGATGGCGGCAATCTCACCAGCAATCTGACTCACAACATGGAGAGTATACTTCACAGCGATGAACAATCGTGCGAATGCGTCGCCGATGGACCAGTACCAGAGTCGATTCAGATGTACCACCCGAGGCGGTCGGGGCATCGACGACCCCTGAGACGACCGGACGACCAGCACAAAACGGCAAGCATCTGAAGCACTGCGCCTCTACTTCGTCGGGTCTATTCATTTGACAAACCTACTAACTATCGCCCGTAACGACGGCCCGCTCGTAACCTTCCTTCCTTCCGTTGACCCGACGCCACTCTGATCACGTGATCCCCTGGCCGCGCTTCGTCACCGCAGGTATACACTACCATATTCTGTAGCAGTTCTATAACATTCAGTCGTAGTTCCAAGTTTCATGTCAGAATACTAGCGTTGTTGAACAGACCCAGTCGTATTGCAATGCACCGAACCCGATGGCCGTCAAAAGGGCTGGCGACGTCGACTTCCTGAGAAATCTTCCACGAGCTTCGAGCGGGTTCCAACGCATTCCAGCGCCTTCTGGCACCTTCGGCCAGAAAGCTCGGGCAGCTCTTCGTCCGCGCGCGCGCGCGTCAAAAGCGCCTCTCTCGATGCGAACTCTTCCTCCTCCTTTCCATCACTCCCATCACTTCCACCATTCGCACTAAGCATTAACCTCGCACTCTTCACCAACTCTTCTACACAATGTTCCACTTTGTGCAACCCGCTGCGTTCGAGTCGACAGCTGTCCCCTTCTCGGCGATGCCCTGCGAGTTTGACCCCCGCCGCCACCACCGCTCGGCGACCAGCGCCTCCTCCCCCTTCGGTGCCACCCTCGCCACGTCAGCGCCCGCCGGCTTTGACTCGTTCGAAGAGTACGACGAATATCGCTCCCGACAAGAGCTCGAAGCGCTGATCCGTGGTCAAGAACAACGTCGTCAACGTGAGGCCGCAGTCTTGCTCGCTCGTCGTCGTCAAGAGGCGGAGCAGATTCGTCAGCAAGCCCTCCTCCGCGCCCAGCAGGAGCAGCAGCAGCGTGCAAAGTATCAGGCTTTATTGGAGCAACAGGTGGGTTTTCTAACCTTTTATCTTGCTCATCGCTGTCTAGAAATCATCTCGAATGTCGTGTAAACTGACTCGAGTCTCGCGTCACGTGATGTCTTGCTACAGGCCGCGCAGCTCGAACACCTTCGCCAGCAAGAAGAGATGAAGCTGCGCACTAAACGCGAGATCGAGCGACGTCAAGCAATCCAAAAGGCTCAACAACTGCAACAAAAGCAACAAAAGCAGCAGCAGCAGCAGCACCCCCTACTCAACTCGTTAGACTCGACTACACCGCCTGGCTGCCCTGCCCGTCGTCGTCGTCAGCCGCTCGAGCACTCCACCGGACTCCGTCGCAACCACCAGGCCGAGGTCCAGCATCCTTTCGCACCTTTGTTCCGCATGCTCTTCGACTCAGGAGAAGATGAACAAGACCAAGACCAGAACCCTTCTTCCACCCCATCTGCTCAAACTCCCGAGTCGACCAAGCAGCAGGTCGAGACCACTCAAGCTCCTCCCGCCGCCTCAGCTCCCGTCGCTCAGCCTCTTGCCTCGACCGAGCCTCAAGTTGCGGTGTCTGCCGACAAGGACCAAGAAGCTCCAGTTGATTCCCTCGAGGATGTTCTTGGTTCACTCTTCAAGTCGCTCTTTGGCGTCGACGTGAAGGCGAACGAACAGAGGGAAGCCAAAGCCGCTCTCGAAACTCAAGCACCGACGGCCAAGAGGGAGTCGTCCTCGACTGCTCCCATGGCCGCCGCCGAAAAGAACATTCAAGTCCCTATCGAGTCCTCCTCCGTCGACGCTCAAACTCTCGACCCGGTCGAGGTCCGGATCGAGGCTACCCAGGAAAATTTGGTCGCATCGGCTGAGCAGGAATCGGCGGCAGAGAAGCTACAGCGTCACTACCAGGCTCATCTACAACGTCGCAAGGCCCTCGCAACACTCTCAAGCCTCTCGGCCCAATTCGAGGCTCGTCGCTCCTCGTTTGCCGTGCCGCAAGCGCTCGA
The DNA here is from genome assembly GCA_900102585.1 of Microbotryum saponariae. NCBI lineage: Eukaryota > Fungi > Basidiomycota > Microbotryomycetes > Microbotryales > Microbotryaceae > Microbotryum > Microbotryum saponariae. The sequence goes on along the minus strand of FMWQ01000050.1, from coordinate 346,102 downwards.
GTTTCAACCTTCGCCTCCCCCATCGGAGCATCCCGACTCGACTTCGAACGAGGTAGCCCCCAAACTGGCGTACAAGTCTTCGAACGCTCCCTTCCTCGCCTACGAAGACTTCTTGGTGAACCTGCTATCCAAGATTGACGAGGTGCAAAGTGGTGGCGATCGTACAATCAAGTCGGCTCGCAAGAGCTTGGTCAAGGATGTTGAAGCTGAGCTCAAGACACTCGATCAAGCTCGTGACGAGGCGTGGGAGAAGGTCTCGTCGCAGCACCAACATGAGAAGATCTCGGACGGTGACGATCATGAGAACGAAACCCTCAAGTCTCTGATTCCTGCTTCTGAGGAGACTACCGCCACCGGCGCCGCTGCTCGACCTACCGAAGTCGCCACTGCTACCTCCGAGATCGCGCACGCCGAGGCAAGTAGTATTGCCGAGGATGCTCCGGCCCCCACCCCGGCATCTGCACCCGAAACCGAACCAGCTCAATCCAACGAGGACAAGCCCAAGGTCGAGCAAGACGACGAAGCTACTACTTCGACCGAAAAGGCCGCCCAAGTCACCGACTCCGAACCTGTATTTGAAGTCGCTGCCCAACCTCCAGTCGTTTCGACCCCGACCCCTGAGCCTGTCCCCCTCACACCCGAAGCACTAGCCAAATTATCTTCGCATGCCGAGCGACGCAGGCGGCATCCGGAAGACGACGACAACTCTTCGTCCTCGACGACAACCCTCTTGGAATCGTCACTTGAGATCGAGGAAGCACTTGGCGCCATCTTGGCTCAGGCCCGGAAGTTGGGCGAGCAAGTGGAGCGCATGGAGCATGCGGAGGTCTGATACGTTTGGAATCAAGGAATCTGGATGACATCTGTGAATGTGTTCCTCCTTTGCAATACTTCTGTATATTTTTTTCACTCTGAGATCTAGCTGTAATACTCTATTCATTCACTTATGAGAGCAATATTATTTCGAGCCCGTGACTTGGAGGCGATGGGAGAGTAAGCCACGGGAAAAAAAAATGTGTTTACCAGTCATCATCAACGGGCGTGTGCTTTGATCGCACGAGCTCTTCATCCCCTCCTTCTTTCGCGGACTATTCAAATAGGAAAAGAGGTTACATATCAACCGAGTGATTCCACCCATCGAACTCCGGTGGAACCGGTACTGACCTGGAACAGTCGATCCATGTAAGCGTCGGTCTTTTGCGTTTCAGTCATCCCGTCTTCCATGATCTGAGGAACCCAGCATCGTTGTCAGCGTTCGTATTGTACAGGTCATAACGATCTCGATCTGAAACGTACCATCGAACGGGTGCTGACTTTGGCAGCAGCAGGGGGTGCTTCCGACAGCGGCATCATGCCTTCGGGACGGAGGTCCAGTCGCTTCGACAGCACATCACGCCCTTGTATCCATTCTTGCGCATTCAAAGAGGGCGTCTCGACATCCCTCGTGGGGATGAATATGTCGTCCTGGAAGTACTCGGTCTTGCTCCTTGGGATGGTGAACGTCACGACCTCGACCGTCGAAGCCGTCAAGCGCAGAGCGCGGGCGATTTCCACGAGTTTAACATCGTTCATCCGCTTGGGCATGAACGCGTACCCGTTCTGCAGGGTCGTCGTTTCAAACGAAGGTAGCTTGGTAAAGGGCGACGGTTTTTGCGCGGGTTGGATCTCGTACGCGTGGCAGGAGCGATCGCCACGCGAGTAGAGAAAGACGACGTTTGTGTCGAGATCGACATGCGGGAACAAGGGTGCGGGCGAGACGTCCAACATTTGTTTGCCCACAACAGAGAGTGCTCCATCCGCGATCGAGTAGAGGATGATCTCACGAGAGGCGGAGCGCGAGAAGCCTGTCGAGAGCAGATGTGAATCGTCGGTCCAGCAGACTCGCACAGGTCGGATCGAATCGTGCGCCGCGGTCGTCATCATCGAGCTTGGGGATCGCAGATCGAGAACGAGAACGGTTTTAGTTTTTGTCGCGAGCGCCAATCGGGAACCATCAGGCGACCAAGCTGCCGAGGACACCTGAAAGCCGCGGCGTAGAGTGAGCTATACGATGCACTCGAGCGAGCGCCATTCACTCTACTTACCCCGCCCTTGGGAAGTGCCACGGACGTCAAGACGCTGCCCGCAGAGTGGTCCCAAATACGCGCGCTGGGGTGGCCGTGATCATCCGAAATTGAGAGCAGGGTATTCCTTGCGGTCGGGTGGTGTTTGAGCTCGACAATTCGATCCAGCCCAGGATCTATGCGGCGCACAAACGAAGGCTTAGCAATACTCAATCGGAGTCGTAAGGCGGGTCTGCTTACCTTGAAGGACGGCGGCTATTTCGCCACAATCTGCTTCGAGTCCACCTTCTGGAAGCTCAAAGACACGAATCTTAGAATCGTCGCTCGCGATGAACACGCGTCTCGGATCGAAAGGATCTAGCTCGAAGCTGATGATCGTCGCCCCACAAACTAAAGACGGAATGCTGGTCGGTAGCCGCCCTGAGGCTGCTAGAGGGTGGACTCCAAGACGTCCTCCAGCGCCAGACAAGGGGAAAAACATATGGAACGAGTTGGCCTACGCGGGAAGCAAGTATTCCTATGTTCAACTGGGAGGCTAAAGCCCTTGAGATCACCCGTAAAAACTCACCTTCAGCATCTGTGTGTCGGCGCCCACGGTTGCATTCAGCCCGTGGACAACGTGATAAGTCGGTTTCATAGGTGTTTTTCCCAGCAGGTACGCGCGACTCCATTTGACGTTTGCGGGCTTCTCCGCAGGCGAGGCCTTTGCCCCGGCAACTCGCGCCGGCTGTAGCTTTAATTGCTCGGTCCGAGCGGCCGTCGTTTCCGTGGGCGCATGTAATGGTGTCGGTGCTTGACCTGTAGCATCCTGTACTTTCTGCTCTAAATCAAGCTTCAGCGTGTCAAGCGCGGGCGTGAGGGGCGCAACCGGCGCAGTGGATGGAGTCGGCTTCGCTTTTTGGCCAAACGTGGGGCGCGATGAGGTCGTCGTCTTCGCTTTCGACCTAGGTGGGCTGGCGGTTAGCGACGGGGACTTAGCCGCAGGTGAAGGCGGTCGCGGTCGGGGTGTAGTTTGAGCTCGTGGCTCCAAAGTAGGGATTGGAAAATCCGACTCTGCCGACACCGAAATTTCCGTCTTATCCGCGACGGTTTCTTGCTCCGCACGCGATTGCTCGGCCGAAACCGGTGTTAAAGCGAGAGCTTCCGCGACGTTTTTTTGTCGATTAGAGCGATTTTGGTGATTGGGGTTCTGCGTTTCCAACTTGATTGCGGTGTCGCCACCCTTTCGCCAGGCTCTAGCATCCTGAGCTGGAACGCGCGCAGCAACCGGCGGAAATAAGTCTTGGTGGAAATCAATGTACTGTCTGCGGGGCACCTCGATTGGGACCGGAAGTACTGCGTCATTGCTCAAGATTACCAAATGATTGATCTCGGCCTTCATGAGGTTCAGTCTCGACGGTTGGACGAGCGCGGCCGATGCCATGGCTACCGGGAGGGGCGAGGCTCCGGCGGTGAACATGGCCGGCCCACCGACTTCGACCCAATGCAACGTCATGTCGCCCTTCCCAGCGAGGTAGACAATGTTGCGCGAACTGTCCAGTATGGGTATCAGCGCGCCCATGTTGTTGTCCAGACGTTGTGACTTGATCGGTGTGCCGAGTGATCTGGCGTCGTGGAGGGCGAACTCGCGCTCGCGCATGCGGTTGAAGCCCGTCGTGAAGACTCGATCATCGTCGAGCCACACATGCCTGGAGCATTTGAGAGCGGCATGGATACTTGTCTCCGCTGAGCTCTTGCCCGTCTTGTCTCGGACGTCGAAGACTCTCAAGATACCGTCCTTGCCGGTCGTGGTGATGGTCCGTCCGTCCGAGCTCCACTTGGCCGACCACACCGACTTGGGCTGCTCCAGAGTGAAGACCGGAGTTGCGGACTGGGCTTGAATATCGTATATGGCCACAACAGAGCCGGATCCGGCCAACAACAAGCTCGATGTCGTCGGGTGAAACGACAGTGTATCGATATTGCGACCCGACGGATGAGTCACCGAAAGTGCCGGTTGCGGAGCAAGGGCAGATCCTGATCCATCGCCAAATTCGTCCCAACCGGGCAGATGGTGTACCAATATCTGCGCGTCCAGAAAAGGACTAGTTGCAGCGGGGAAAGTTGCTGCGATAGTGCAAATCGCTCAGGGCGGGAACTCACCTGGCCATTGTCGGTACCGGCAGCGAGCAAGTCGTCGAAGCGGGAAAGGTCAAAGTCGGTGATCCCGCGAGGGGCGACTTGGAGGCTTGGTGCGCGTTGATTGAATTTTCCCGGCTGGTCGTAGGGTAAGCACACAAGAGAGCCTGTGGTCCAGAACGTGGGCAGATCAGACCGGCCAGGAGGTGAAGGCGGCGATTTCAGGGCCGTCCTCGCTGGGCAGCCGAACCCGCTGGTTGCAGTGTGCGACGCTTGCACAGACGTGGCTCTCACCGGATGTTTTCCCTTGAGCGAGCCAGTACTCTGAGCACGTCTTGATGAGATTGGCACTGTCCGAAGCCGCGGCGGTCGAGACAGGAAGTTCGGACCACCACGTATCAATCTGTCCAGACGTTAAACGCAGGACGATGTAGCGTCAGCCCTGACCATTCCCAGCCGACAGCAGAGTTAAGCCCGACTCACTTTGCCTACTTGGGCGACAGCATTCTTGTAAGGCGAGGCGAAGAAGCGCGGAGCCATGGTGAACTACTCAGCTGTGTTCAAAGCTGGCGGGGAGGATGCTGCGGTGCGGTCGCGATCACGAGCGCGGAGCCTTAAAGTGCATAAAGGCGATGAGCTGAGCTGATTAGACGCTCGGCGATAGGTGAGCTCGCGTTGGCTTGCTAGTCAGTGCTGGACTAGGCTGGACTGGCGGACACGCGACGGGGCGCAGAGCAAGCGCGGGAGAGACGGGCGCCACCGGTTGCCGGTTACCCCTTACCCCACAGAGCCGTACTGAGCGCGCACGTGACCTGAGAAAGAAGCGAATCCAAGTCGTGCCGCCCACTTGTCACATAGACATGCATTGTTCAGGGCTGGTAGTCACGGCATTATCTAGAACTCTAGAACGCTCCCGAAGCAGAAGGGAGTCGTACCTCTAGGCTCGCTTCTAGAGACAGGAGCATTTTAGCCGGCAGAAATCTCCAAAAGATTAAGTGTGCGAGAGCTTAATGGAGGCCTTTGCTGCATTAAATAAAACCTGTATTGCTGTTGCCTACCACGCGGAGTTGGTTATACTTTCCCTTATACCTATGGCTGCTTCCTTGGTGCTCGTGAAAATCATGACAGACTTCACAAGACCATGAGGGGAGGGGGAGCCGGCGGGGCCCGAATTCCGTTCACAAGGCGTGGGTAGCCACGAGTAACCGAAACCTATCTATTGACTGATTGATTCTGATCGATGCGGAAGTGGACGCGACTACCGTCCGATCCACGCGCTGGCATGAGAGCGAGCTTTTGCATAGCTACGATCTAACGCGCGACCATGGGCGAGCGGTCCACTTTGAGTTCGCCGGGCCTAGCTTCTTAGCGAGACCTCAGATCGCTTTCTCTGGGGTAAGCAAAGCGCATGTGTAGGGTAGTCTATCATGACGTGCTTCACAAATAAAGCTGCCTTGGTGGGCAAGAGGACACCTACCGGAGACGAAGTCTACGCACTGGACTCGTTCTGCGGGCGTGAGCATGTGTGCCTACATGGGTACCGATTCTCCTACCTGATTTGGTAAGGCCATGGTTCACTACTCTGGAACACTTCTCGGCCAAGTGAGTAGCTAGCCAAGTAAACGAATGTAAGGGTATGTATTCAGTCTTTTATTTAAAGCTAGTTCGGTAGATATCCAACAGTGGTCTCTCAAATGCTCGATCTGCCAATGGGCTGCTTCGAAACTTCTCTCATGGGCGCGCGCCGGCGGAGTCCGTAGGTAGACAGTGGACAAACGGGGATCGACGATAGGAAGCTACACAGGTATCTCGTGAAGCGTAGAGCTGACCAAGGACATGCCTTTCTTTGAAACACCGGTGCTGTGCACTAGAGCATAGCGTGCGCGACCCTTACGTTGACTAGGGTTGCGCATGTTCTTTGGAAGCCCGCGCGGTCGGCCTCAAGATCTCCTGTGATTCGATCTCGGACCTGACGCGTCAGGCGTAATTCAGCCTCTGAGAGGTTTACTTCCTGGTATGGTAGCCACCTCGGGTTTGAACTTCATTAAGCAAACTGTGCGGCAATTTGTATATCCTATCGGTATAGGTATGGGGTGTCCGTCCGTCTGTGAATCGAACTACTTCGACGCGCTCCCGCCTGAATCAGAGACAGACTAATTTGCCAGCGTTGTCTAGGCCTAATTACTAAGTATGAAGTCATGAAGGGTCTGACGACTTGTTGCTGCTGCTCACCCTTCGTGAAACCTCGTTCAAGCTCTTAACAGCACCTCCCCCAGCACTTGAAGTGTCAGAATGAAATACTTGCGAAAGGTGAAACCTAGAGAGCTTGAGATCTGCGATCGAGCGCGGTGGGCCAGATAAGCTCTAAAACTTGTCTTGAATTATTTGTCTTGAATCGAATCGAGTGCGTCGGTGACCTACCTACCTCGTCCTTTGTAGGCAGCACATCACTTTGTGACGCAGAAAGCAGGTGAAGCAGATACCGGCAAACCTTCGAGGACAGCTACTTTAAACCGTCCAACACGCAGCATATGAGGCAGATGCTACCCAGAGCCCTGAGCCCTGAGCTCCTGAGTCCTAGAACGCCATAGTCCAAGTTACTGTAGGTGCGGTGGTCTCGTGGCGAGTAGATACTACCTGGATAGGTACATGTCTACCGTTCTTCAGCGGCTACCTGAGTTCTTACCTGCGCACCTACCATACCCATGTCACACCTGCAGATGGTGCAACGTCCTGGGCTACTTTCGGAATTGAACGGCGGTTCGGGCGGCGCGCTCACCGATCACCGCGCGTCGGCCTAATCGTAGATCCGTGACGACGGCGCAGTCCAATCCACTTCGACTTCGCCACAGCCTTACGGGACTAATCCCGATGCGACTTTGTCTTTGCTGCATTTCTTTGGGCTAGGCCTTGAATATTGAGTGACGCGGGCCCTTCTTGCCTCGCAACGAGCCATGAGCACTCGGAGATGCGGGGTGAAGCGCGCGCGCAGTCCTGGCAGCACGCGCGATCGGGCCGTGCTGCCGCCGGCACTTTCTCAGCCTTTTCTCGGAGAAAACTTGGCTCCCGAGTCCAGATTTACAACAGCCTGGACGTGACATGATTCTTCTCGCACTGATCATTGACTTAAGGCCAGCACTGGTGCATTGACTCTCAGATCAGAGCACAAAGGAAGGTCGATTTTCCTCTCGGAGTCCTTTTTTAATCGTCGGCTCGTCGAGTTCGGATCTACGGAAACACGCCGGGTATATCGGATCTATGATCACTAGATCTCGACTTTAGAAGATGAGAGCGAAAAAAAAGTGGGCCGGGTACGCGTGTGCTAGCTCGTCGTAGGGACCTATTACCTGCCCACCTGGACACGACACAGCTTCTAAAGTACTGATTTGTGGATTTTGATCTAGATCAGCCGGTGGCATACGGCCGAGGATCACATACCTACGTAGAGCCCACGCAAATGACCACTCACGGACCGAGGTGTGTAGATCTGACATACCGCAATGTTGAGCTACTATATCCCTCACCGCTTTCTGTTAGCAAACTGTGCCATGTGTCAACGGTGCAGATTCTCAATGGCAGGCGCTCCTAGACGCCAAATTCACACAGCGCCGCCTCACCAGCAGCAGAGGCTACTGCCCATGGTCCGCAAACTCGTTGTCCCTGACGCAATGAACTGCAATCCGAGCTGAAGATCTCAGTATTCCCCACACTCATCCATGGTATATATCAAAAGTCTCACCCGTCTCATCCCCGTTAGGTTTTAATCCCGAAGTCCGCTTAGTCCGAGCTCAGGCACGGGTCGGATCGAGCTTGACGAAAACTCCGAAGGAGGGTTGGGTCGACAATTGCTTGGCCATGGCAACAATTACCGCCGGTCGCAAGGTCCCTGTCAACAATTTCACTGCTGAGATCCGAGGTTGTCCACAATCAACAACCCCTAAAGGATGGCATAATGTCAAGAAACCCAAAAAGCTGCTAAAATCTGTTAACAATGTCAAGCACGTAAAACAGCGCAGTGGCAGCATGAAGCATAGCATAACATTGCAATATACATAGGAGTCCTGAAGTTCGTGTATAAAGAAGTCATGACATTCCCATGTCATCTTCAAGCGTCCACGTGACCAACGCTGTATCGGGGTGAGCTCCATAGATGGCAACTGGAACGCGGGACACCATGACTTATAGCTCTGCCGGAAACTAACGCAACTTGGGGGTCGAAACGATTTCGGCAAGCGGCGCTCTGTACCTTTTTCTGACCGGATTTGGCTCTGTAGCGAACATTTTTTCCTCGGCACCAGCCATTAGATTGTTGACATTGTTAACATCACTTCTCAGACCCTCATGTCAACAATGTATCAGCAATGTGTCAACAATTGATTTGTCAACAATGTCAGTAGTCATTGTTGACCCAGCCCTACTCCGACGGGAATACCCACGTTTCGTCAATTTTGAGACAATCATGTGGGCGATCTCCCAGGGTTCTCAATTGAAGGAAGTCCGCTCCATTTCTACCGGCAAAAAGGGCGGATTTTGGCCCAAATTTACAGTACTAGGGCTCCTCAAAAACTCCGTTCAAAAAGTTGGGCGCACCATTTTCTGAAAGTTTAAAAAAAAAATGAAATCTGAAATCTGAAAAGTCTGGAAAGTCCGTCGCGCGCGCGACCTCAACGCACGCAAAAACCAGACCCGGCGTCAAATCATTTTTTGCTAGCTGGTCCGTGCACGCTCCGTCGTGAGGACCCTCACGCGTGACAAGGCGCGTCGCCAATAATAATACCACGCGAGGCAGCGCGAGGCAGGCGAGCTGAGCAGAGCACAGTAGTTTGAGCTCGGGGGCCCGTCACACATTCTTTCTGTCTCCTTGCCGTATCTATCCAATACACACGATCTCATCTGGATCCTCGACTTCACGTATCTTCACACCTACCCAGTACTCTATTTCATTCATCTCACGATGTCATCTACGAACAACATGGCGTCAGTAGCTTGGGCTTGGTCAGGCTCAGGTGCGTATTCGTCGGGTGTTCAGGCGCGTCTCGCCGTTTGCGATCCCCCCGACTCTCCTCGATCACATCGCGTTCAGTAGTGATCCGAGCTCTGAAACAATACCTTTGCTGTGCAGACATGAGCGGACGCTCAAGCTCGCCTACTTTACCCGAGTCGATCGGCGGGGCATTGCTCGTTGCGTCGCGTCAGGCTTGAGAAGAGTTGAGAATCGCTGCTCAACGCGACGTGTGGAGCGGAGTCGGGACGCGACGTTTCATTTAGCGAGTTGGGAGGGCACGTGACTTTCAAAAAAAAAATGAAAAGTGGACGGGATCCTCCAAAAAAGTCCCAACTTCGTGACTTTTTTGTGGACGCTTCAAAAACGAGAATTTTTGAAAAAGTGCGTCGGTCTTCCTCGATCGCGATCGAGCCTAGCCCAAATAGGAAGGCGCGCGCGTTTTTATAAAGTCTAAATTACAGAAATTGGAGCGCTCGAACGGTGGTTTGGGGTTTTTGAGGAGCCCTACTGTTCTAGCGAGTTACGACCCCTCTTTATCAAGCTAATAGGTACCCATAATTTTATCCGTCGGCAAACTGAGGTAGCATGCTGACCATTTAAGTTTGAGATGTCAGATAGAGACGACCGATAGAGATACCTACCTGTCTGATTTGCTGTGACTGTAAACAGCAGAGGACGACGTGTCGACCTGTTAATAAAACTGAACCACCTTGCGAGGGGAAAGCTTTTCATGCTACGAGGTGTGTGGACGATACTGATGAAACAGCGGGACAGAGTCCGAAAACTCGAAAACTCGCGTGAGACGAGGAATGCGAAGGATAGCGCGGTACGCTAACGTTAGGGAGCAGGGTCGAGAAAGGGCGGGAGGGATCGGGATGTGCGAGAATACCGCGCACAGACTGACAGAGAATCATAAATTATGGTTGCTCGGACTACCAAGGTAGGTGGGTGGGGTGGGGCATCAATAGGTTGTCGCGGCGTGCCTCGATATTGCGCGCCGGACTGCCGGAGAATAATCACCGGCCGTCCGTCTCATCGGCTCGGTGCGTGTGCCTAAGAGCCCATCGAGCTTTCAACGTCTCAGACCGACGGTCCTTCGTTTGTGTCGGCTCTGCTTTCTGCTGTCATCACACCTTCCTCCCCCCAGCCACCTTGCATCTACCTCTTGGAACCAGTGTAGGGTGTCACACCCGATCCGCCGTCACGATCCCCTGCAGTCGAGGTAAGCCCAGTGCGCGGAGCGCGACTGTACGGTGGACCTGTCGGGAACACTCGACCCGTCATCTGGCCTGGTACGTCGGACTTAGCTCACTCGACTTGGGGCCGGCGGTCCGACTTTATTGTGCAGATGGACTCAGCAGCGAACTCGTACTCGAGGGGGCCTTCCAACTCGTATACCGCTCGCCAAGCCGACTACCTACAAGAAGAGTATCGTCCCAGCCTTCTACTCGACTTGTCGCGCGACACCCTATCTCATCCCTCCGCGTTCGCCGCAGCCCACCCCTCTCGGCTCGACGCGCAGCCCCCCGCTGGGCCGCACGCTGTGCCGTCTTCGTCGAACTCGATGCGCTCGCCGATATTGGAGCCCCATCCGCCCCTATCGCACTATGCGCCTCGATCCGCGGTCGAAGCGACTTTCGACCACAGGTTGCGCACTCTGTCGGCTCCTCTCACTTCGAATGCTCAACCACAGTGGTCGCATGGCGCGCAAGTTGATCTCCCAGGAGGAGACGACCAGCTCGGCGCCGGGTCGACGTCGAACTACAAGGGCCCCACAGCACACTGGTCTCCCGGCACCTCTCCGATGGCCATAACTCATAGGAGACTCCTCAGCGCCTCTATGATCATGGACTCGTCTCCTCCTTCGTTTCACGCGATGCCGATAGGGGCCGGGGCGGCCAACGTCGCAACCGGTTATCAACCTCAGACCACTCATCACATTGAGCAAGCCCAGTCTACTGGCCCCGCCCACCAGGCACCGTCAGCGAGATCGTCTGCGTATCAAATTTACTCCAATTTGACCTCGCTACCTCCACACGTCGCCTCGTACAGTGCCGTGAGTGGCAACCCGCTCTCCACGCTCTACCCCGAGCTCGACCCTGGCGAAGGGCACCGGCCTTCTTCCCTTAGCTACCCCCCCACGGGGTGCGGCGGCTTCACCTTACCGAGCAACGCGATTGAAAGCACTCGGTCAAATCGTTGGCATCCGAGATCGTCCCGTATTCCTTCCACTGCGAGGCACTCACCAACGCCCCCACTCCCGCCGCATGCGCAAGCCAGCTACACGTTCCCCGCCGACCCGACCGCCGGCGCGTCGAACGCGATCCCAATGTCGCTTCATTACTCGCTCCAACCGTCCGAGTATCACTCTGAATCTTTCGCTTCCGAATCGAATGGTCGGGGCGGTCAAAGTGTATCCACGCAAGGGCGACCGCCGCCGCCCACTTCGAACTCGTCGTCAACCTCACACGGCGATGAGCCCTCGCTAGGGGTCTCGCGCGACGCGTACAAGGGTACCCGTGCTGCACGCGAGACCGCCTCGGGGCAGACCGCATTCCACCCTGCCCCTCTTCAAGGCGTTTTCATCAAGCGTTCGCCCTCGTGGAGTACGTCGGACCACTCGGACGAGGAAACTTCGGTCGGCGAGGACGGCGTCAAGAAACGTCGTCGCCGTCGGCGTGCGAATGAACCGCCGAGGGACGCCGCCACGCGCCGTTTCCCGTGCCCTCAGTGCGGCAAGATGTTTGCCAGGTACGTTGCGCTCCAGCCACGTGGAGTCATTACGAGATGAATTACAATTGACTAAATCGAATATTATTTGTGTTTGGTCACGCTCATCACAGGCCTTCTGCGCTTAGCACTCATGAGGTACGTTCCCCCTTCCCTTGCCAGCGTTCGTGCCGGTGACCGGCGTGCTCAGACTACGCGCGCGCTCATTCTCCGTCCTCTACTAGCGCTCACATTCGAAAGAAAAGCCGCACCTCTGTCCCAACCCGAAGTGTCAGCGTCCGTTTGCTGTACCTTCCAACCTACGTCGGTATGTCTGCCTTAGATTTGCATTCGATGTAGTGACTTTCCTCAGGAGACTGACACTTCCACCCTTTCCCCCCCCCCCCCCCCCCTATCCCACCCCATTTCTAGGCACCAAAAAGTCTATGTGAGTGCAGGCACCACTCGTTCGGAAACGAGCCACATCTAACCACGTTTCATTCTCTTACAACAGAACCACTTTGGTCCCGAAGGCGAGGACGGCAAGTCGAGCAGCATCAGCAGCGTCAAATCCCACTCGCGCGCCGCATGGCAAGAAGACGACGACGATGAGCTCGATCACGCCCAGGACGATTCGGACGAGGTCATTCGTCAATCGCCGTCGCGCACTCGGCGACGCACCGAGCTGTCCTGACGGACATTCGTCGTGTATCAGATCCAAGCATGGACAGATGGACAGAAGACTTCATAGTCATTGTCTGCTTGTATATCGGCCCCTGTCTTTTCCTTGGCTTGCATTGCCATCTCTTTAACAAGGGGGGGGGGGGGTGGGGGGGTATCTTGCTATCCCCCTTCCATGGCACCTCTCCTACCGTGCTTGACTTTGTCGATCCAAATTTTTGCGGCCGATCTGTCCTCGAGTCCATTGTATCATTCCGCACTTGCCGCCAAGCACCTGTTCCTGTACCTCCTCTCTCTCCCTCTCACTCTGTGTATGTCACTCGTCCGTGCTCCTGTTGATTTTTGTTTGTCGTTCTGTTGTGTTGGAATCAAGAGCGTCATTCCCGTTCTTTACACCTTCGTACATCGCAAAAGCTTGGGACTTTCTGTTCCGATGCCTCTTCAGTCACTTCAATCGACGCGAGTCCTTGGCCCAGCGATCGGCCGAGCGTTTGAGCAACCATAAAGACGCGACTGTGAAGGAGAAGCATGGCGCAAGAGCAAGAATCTTGGAATCACGTCACTCCCCGAACCAAAAAACAACAACAACTCAGGCTTGGATGGGTACGTACTCTGACCGGTACCCCAGAGCAGACTCCTGAAAGCTCCAATCAAAGTGAAGCGCCGATCAGCCCCGGGTCAACGGCGCTCCATCCTCCTCCCCGTCTTGACTCGATGACGGGTCGAGAGCTCACCTCAAGAGAGCAATCTTGGCCGAAGTACCGTAGATGTAGATGGGGTTGTAGAGGAAGCGAGTGATAAGGCTGTTTGTTGGGGTCGGCCCGTCCATCGTGGTGGCGTGAGCGCTGTTCTCTCAAGGAGAAGGCCGCTTCGAATGTCAAGCTTGAGCTTACTAGAGGAACGAGACAATGTTGATCGACTCGACCGGAACACCCGTCAAGTTCGCGGAAAGCTGGATGAAGAGGGTGAGCGTAGCGAACTGGGTAAGTCGCATGATCAACGAGATAGGAGCGTCTGCGGTTTAGCCTCGGGATGAAAACTTGCGATCGCGAGGCCAAAAAGCGGTAGGGATTCGAGCCCGTTGATATGAGCGCCCTGGGCTATTTCACGTCATTGGAAAGGAACAGAAATTTGATTTCAGTCATCGGGCGGTGTACGTCCGGGTGACGGGACAGCGCACCTCGCTTGAATCTGGCGAGCATCTGCTCGGACAAACGAGCCGAGGCTTTGTCGACGTTGACCCTGATGGCGATCATACGACATGATACCAGTTGCGGTCAGTAGAGGCCGATGCTCACGCGAGATATTTGAAGTGGAGACTAACCTTGGCGAGACGTTACCCCATTGACCGACGGCTTTGGTCATCGAAGCCTAAGGGGCTCATCCACGGAACAGAGTGAGAGGAGGCGAGGTCTCAGGATGAGATAGCCGGACGGACACCGGTTCGAGGATGGCCGAGCTCGTGAGCGCAGATGGACTGGACCTACCTCGAGGTAGACATGGGGTACGAACGCCAGTAAGTAGGCCGTTGAAATCGAGTAGAGCGAATAGTTGGTGACTCGACCCACGGTGGATGTGCGAAGGGCAGAGTGGGATTGTGTTCTGTGGGGGCACTGCAGCGTGTGAGGGAGGCCCGGACTCATCCGGAGATGCCCGCTCTGCGGCCAGCTCAGTCCGGCTCAGCCTGTCCGGCAACTTCTTCAACCTTCAAGGCCCGATGACTAGCAAAGCTCTTCGTTCGCCAGTAAATAATACAGGATTTTCTTGACTTCGAAGTTATGTAAATACTTGTAGACTCGCTTCTGTCCGATGACTCTACGCGATGGCCATCGTGATAGTAGGTCGAGGGAGCTGAGCCTACGAAATTTGCATGAGCAAACCGCGCCGAACATCTCTGTATGCTTCCAATGTCGCGCTTGCTTGAATTGGGTCGCATTTTCCGACGCGTCTCGTCTCGGCGCTTTCGGCTTGGCTCGCGCTCAACTTGACCGCATCCACATCCCCTCATCGCTCTTTCGACCTCGAACTTCGAGACACGGACGACACAGCGAATCCTCTTCGCTACTTACGCCCCCATCTCCAGCAGCGGACCTTTGCCCTTTGCGAGTCCTAGCGTCATCGCCGTGAACTCGTCGGCGCGTATTCGATTCTCGCCTCTCGCTCCTTCAACATCCTCGATCGGGACCGCACCCTCGCTGTATCCCCCCTCCCACCATGTCCCTGGAAAAGTACGAAAGGCTCGAAAAAGTAGGAGAAGGTACGTCCAAATCATCCAGGCTCGAGTGACGCCCGAAAGTCTCGTGTAGGGACCTGCAGCGAGACGCGCCGCGCTCGACGACCAAGCAGCCTGCGCCGGGCCAGGGGGCGTCATCGCGCGACGCAGCCGGGGCTGTGGACGGAGCACGACTCGCCGCGTCCCAGTATGGGTGCATACCGGGGGTTTCACTTTCAACCACTGACCAACTTGATATGTCTTTGCTCTCACAGGAACGTATGGTGTTGTCGTACGTTGAACCTTCCACTTTGCAGGGGCACGCGTCCCCTTGCACGCGTCCACAGAGACCTGACCAGCGCGCCACTCTTTGCCCTCTCCTTCTTCCTACAATGCGTTTCCGCCTCGCGATGTCGCATCTTCACCTCAACTAGTACCGATCCCGTAACAAGGAAACGGGCGAGATCGTCGCGTTGAAGAAGATTCGTCTCGAGGCAGAGGACGAAGGCGTGCCCTCGACCGCGATCCGAGAGATCTCGCTCCTCAAAGAGGCCAAGGATGACAATGTGGTAAAGTGCGTGTCGCGACCGTTCAGCGCCATCAGTGTCGCCTTCGTCGCAGGAGATGGGAAGATTGAACTGACGAGGCCCAAACGTACAGGTTGTTGGATATCGTGCACAACGACACAAAACTCTACCTCGTCTTTGAATACCTCGACCTCGATCTCAAGCGGTACATGGACAAGGTCGGCGACGGCGAGGGCATGGGTCCCGATATCGTAAAGGTGAGTCAGACGTCCCTACTCGTGGATCTGTTGCATTCTTCACTGACACTGAATTCGGACCCCTGGAATTGCAATCGCGATGCAGAAATTCGTACGTAAAACGCTGCTGGCGACGGCAGATTCATTTCCGGAACTGACCATGGACGTCCACTGTTGCGCTTCTTCTCACCCATCCACAGACATATCAACTCGTAAAAGGCGTGTACTATCTCCACGCCCACCGCATCTTGCACCGCGATCTTAAGCCGCAGAACTTGCTCATCAACAAGGAGGGAAACCTGAAGCTTGCCGATTTCGGTCTGGCGCGAGCGTTCGGTATCCCTCTGCGGACGTACACCCACGAGGTTAGTCACGGAAATCGGTTGAGATAACTCCGTTGTCAATCCTAACGCACCTTGGATATCACAGATTGTGACGTTGTGGTACCGTGCGCCTGAGGTGCTGCTCGGGTCAAGACACTACTCGACCGGCGTCGACATGTGGTCCGTCGGCTGCATCTTTGCCGAGATGATCATGCGTCAACCCCTATTCCCCGGCGATTCAGAGATCGACGAGATCTTCCGAATCTTCAGGTTAGTCCCGGCATGTAATCCACAAGCGAAACGGCGGAGACTGACCCCCTTACGTGTCGAACCAGGCTACTCGGCACTCCGACGGAAGAAGTATGGCCCGGTGTGACGACATTACCCGATTACAAGACCTCGTTCCCCTGCTGGCACGCCAAAAACCTCTCTGAACACGTCTCTGGAGCGACCCCTGAATCGGCCGAGATCTTGCAAGGGATGCTTATGTACGACCCGGCCAAGAGGATGAGCGCGAAGACCGCGCTCAAGTGCGACTACTTCAAGTTGCCCGGTGGGGTTAAGCTTTGAGCGTTATTTTCATCCTTATTGCTTTAACTTTTGGTCGTCCCTTTCTTCGTCTTTCTCCTTCTTGCTTTCGTTCGTCCTTGCTCGCACAACCCACCATCACCCTTGTTCGTTCCTTTGTCCCTTTTCAATGCCTGCTTCATCAAGGTCTCAGCCTTTTTTATTGCTTCTTCTGCTTACATGAGCTCGATGGAACCCTTCTCTGTCCCTCTTTCTCTTCGCTTTCATCCTTTGCCCCCTTTTTCATAGCCCGACGGGCTACCTCTTGTAACACACACATATATACTTCTTAAATTCGCGCTTTGTGTTGAAGGTCACATTTCCAGGCCTAGCTACTCGACGCGGCCCCGTGAGAGCACGAGCTCCCAAGATTTCGTTGGATTTGGGTTGAATAAGTCATGCGTATTTCCAAGACGATACTACATCTAAGATTACACATTCATCTCACCCCGTCCGCCTCTTTCCGATCCTCCCTCATCACTTTTCTCCTAAAATCGCCAAACACAACTCGATTGACCAACGAGACAGGCAAATCATGAATCGGGGGCACCGCGTCCGGCGGCAGCAAGACTGAATTCGTGATCAATGGATGGGGATCTTCTTCACCGGGGACGAGAATGAAGGCGAACGGATCGGTGAGGGTGTCGAGGGAGTTTATGGGAGGTGTGATGAAGAGGTTGATGGAGATGTAGGAGAAGTAGATGAAGGCGGCGAGCATGATGGTCCAGGCGGGAACGAGGAGGGCCCATTCACTGATTTTTTGTTGGGTTGGATGAAGTGGTTAGTTGGAAGAAAGCAGGGAGTAGAAGGAAAGGGCTGACCGAGATGGATACCATGCGACTCCGATCGCTTCCAAGTGTCGATCGGGTACTAAGGACCACACAAGGTACAGGATCCAAGCGACGCCTGAACCGATGTAGAGGACGAACCCTTGTGATTCGACCGTCGGTCCGGGGTCCGTAGAAGCACGAGGCGGAAATTGGGCGGGTAGGGACGAGGCGGATCGGTCGGGAATCTCGGTCGAAGGAGGGGCCAAGGTCGACGTGGCAAATGTCGTTGGTGAGGAGAAGACGGGTGTCGATTTTCTCGTCGATGTCATCGTAGGGTGGTCCACGAGACTCACAGGCGATGAACGAGTTGGCGGCATTGCGAGAGAGGGTGAAGGTGGACGGGAAAGAGATAGGAGCGGTTGCAGAAGGGTGGTGAAGAGGTCGGGGGAGGGTTGGGGTCCCGGTCGACCGTACAGGGGTGGGTGCAGGATCGCGCTCTGGGGTGGGTCGTTCCTCCATTGCATCATATCCCTCCAATCCTCGTTGGCGTCATCATCGTCTCCAGCGTCCTCTTCACCGTGATCGTCGTCGTTGTGCCCATCGCCGTGATCTTGTCCGTCCTGATCTTCGCCTTGGTGTGCTTTGTGGTGAAAGCCGTTCGTGCGCCTTCCTGTGGACGATGTCGCCGATCGCGACCTATGCCTTCCCAACGCGATCGCGCTATTTGTTCTCCTGAGCTGTTCCCTCTGCAACTTCCTCTGCTCGACCAGCATCAACGCTGCAAGCGATGGCTGGCGCTCCGTCGTGGCCCAACGCGCGTTCGAGCTGCTGCACCTCCGCGCCGACGCCAGGCTGGGACGCGCGAGATGGCCATTGGCTGTGATGACCGATGCGGACAGGAGTGAAGAGGACGAGGACGATGTGCGCAAGTGGTGGTGTCGTGTGTGTGCGTCGCTGCTTGTGCGCACGGTCGTGCTTGTGCTTGTGCTTGTGCTCGTTTTCGTGCTCTTGTTTGTGCTCGTGCTCGTGCCGGCGTCGGACGAGGCAGTCGATGAAGGCAACACGTCCAACGAGCGAGAGGGCGCCCTTCGAAGGTGGCCACGACTGCTGGTGCGTGAAGACGAGGTCGAGCTACTGGTCGATGCGGGGCCATAGTCGTCGCCCACCCGCGCCGGCATGCTGGGTCGCCTCGACTCGCGGAAAGCTGGCTGAACTCGAGTGCCAAGAAGTAAAGTCGACAGCGTGGCGTGGGGGAGAGGGACGCCCAGCCGCCCGCCCGCCCGCCCGCCAGCATGACCCGAGGCCACCTGAAGCCACGCGGCACGCCGATCGCACTCATAGAGCAAGCAGGATGGGCCAACTGATCGGTGCCTATAGTATCGACCGTTTAAAACGATCAGAATTGCAATGCACAACATCAAGAGAGGGCCAAACTATAAGGGAATAACGGATCGCAGCCAAAACAATTCTCGTACACATGAAAAATCGAAGTCTTGAAAAACACATCGCTCGAAATCGCTCGAAAATCACGAAACATTCTCTCACCGCTCGGGCGAAGAGGGAGGCGTCTCGGTCGCGGCCTTGCGTCTCGCTACGAGTCAGCGTAAACGAAAGGCGAGTCAGCGATCCAGGTGATCAAGCTCAAGCGCGAACCCGACAACAAAACACTTACGTCGTGCCTTGGTTTTCGTCGCAGCGGCCTTGCGCTTCGACTTTTGTACCTTCCTCGCCACCTCTTGGTCCTCACTGCCTTTGGCGCGGTGCTCCTCGAGCGCGTTCGCAAACTCTTGCAAGTCTTGTTCGTTCTTGGTCGCCTTGTTGTTCGTAGCCTGTTGGAATCAAACAATTGGGCACTTTCAGAACGGTTTGTCCTCTCATGAGCTGGATATCTTCATCGACTCACCTTGGTCAAGATCTCGCCGAACCTCTTGTACACGGTCTCCTCGTGCAACTTGTCCTGATAGAACGGCAACCCCTCGACCAACTTCTTGACCGCGACTTCAGAGTTGAACGGTAAGAGCGAGAGGCAAAAGGCGATGTCGCGCCATTGACGAGCATCGGTCGCCATTTGGAAGCGTTGGCAGAGCTTCTCGACGATCGTTTCGGCCTCTCGTTTCTGTGGAGCGGACAGGAGAGTGCGAAAAGGTCAGCAGAGGAATCTTGTGCATGGAGGCGAAGGAAACGGACTGACCTTGTCCACAAAGGTAAAGATGAACCTCATCGATTTGCAGAACACCTCCTCGGTGGCCGACGCCGACAGATGACTGATGATGTCGGGCAAGTTGTTGTAGATGGCCTTCTCCTTGGCCGACAACTCGGTGAAG
The DNA here is from genome assembly GCA_900102585.1 of Microbotryum saponariae. Classification (NCBI taxonomy): domain Eukaryota; kingdom Fungi; phylum Basidiomycota; class Microbotryomycetes; order Microbotryales; family Microbotryaceae; genus Microbotryum; species Microbotryum saponariae. The sequence continues at coordinate 326,567 of FMWQ01000050.1, read as the reverse complement.
AACAAGTGCGCCAGATCGCTGATCCTCTTGTCCTCGTCCTCGAGGCACTTCGCCATCTCGCCCAATTGCCCTTTGACTTTGATCATCCCGTTGAGGATCAAGTGCGTCAAGACCATCAACGTATTTTTCTTGACCGTTAGATCCTTGTCGTTCAAACCAGCGTACAAACGATCACTGTTCTCGTCCATGATGGTGGAGAAACAGACGGCAATATCACCGAGCGCGATGACGATGTTGGATCGAACGGCCGGTTCCCTCGACGTCTCGAACACCTTGAGCAACATCATCAGATGTTCCTCGCAGAACTGCGCCGAGACGCACATGAACTTGCTCAACGCCAACGTTGCGGCCGTCTTGAGCATCGAGTTGCGATACACCTTAGGTTGTGAGACGATCGTCGCCGCCATTGGACCAAAGACGGCCAAGAGCGAACGAGGACCATAGAGCAATTCCTTCTCCTTCGTCGAAGCGATCACATCACCAATCTCATCCTCGACTGAACCGGCGACTTGATCGAGTTCGTCCTGACCCGCTGATTTGGCTGCGCCTTTCTTGTCCTCGTCGGCTTTCCGTCGTTTCAAGTCACGTTCGACGAGCTCGATGTGCACGAGTTGCTTGATCGCGCAATGACCTGCGACGAAGATGAGTTGACTCAGGTGGAACGCATTGCCGTTCATTGGAGCACCTGCATCCGGCGCGGGCGTCGACGATCGGGTTGCGGGAGCAGCTTCATCGTCTCCTCTACCATCGAGGGCGGATTCATCCTCTGCAGCCGCAGCATCGCCGGCGGGTGTAGTCTCGCGGGACGGGACCGCTGCTTTGGGACCAAAGACACGCGTCGTCATCTCGCGCAGAATGAGCGAGCACAAAGCATCGGGTTGGTCACCGAGAGAGTAGATCGTGTTGAGCGCCTGCTCGGCCATCGAGAACCTGAAGAGCCATCAAGAAGAACGTGAGAGATCGGCACCGTGTTCTCCATAGATCAGAAGCTGGAACGTACCATTCCTTGTCCGAAGAAGGATGCTGGATGATGCCGGCCAATCGAGCAAAGACCGGACTGTCCATCGGCAGTCTGATCGAAACATCGTCGAGCGACCCTTTGACCTTCTTGACGCTTCCCGCGACTCGACTGAGCGCGATGCACGTGTACTTAGCCAAGACGAGGTCGAGCTTCCCGTGCGCGCCGAGACCGATGCGCAAGAGGGTCTCGACGTGCTCCGAGATGATTTCGGGACGAGGGGCGGCGAACATGCCCAGGACGATGATGGCGCCTCGGCGTTGGAACTTGGGGATGGACTTGTCGGTGCCTGGTGGAAAATGAAGCTCGCCCGCTCAGTTACAGCTTTTTCGATGCAAGTCGAACGCGTTACCACGACTCACTGTAGACCTGCCACAGCTTGGCAATGACCTCGTCCTCGACGACACCCTTGGACATCATGACCCCCAATAACTGTTCGAGCGAGGTCAACTCGGCGAGCGTGGCGTCCCTCGTGAACTCGATCACGTTTTGCGTCACGCGATTCACATGTTCCTTGGGCGTCATGTCCGGCCTCGCCTCAAAGTAGAGCTGTGAATAGCATTCGATCAACCTCGATCGAATGCCCTTCAACTCCTTGCCGTCCTCTTCCGATGTCGTCGTCGCGTCGTCCTTGCTCCAAATCAAGTGCAGCATCCTCTTCACTCCTTTCTCAGCGGTCTCGACCTTGTACTGCGACGCCGTCTTGAAGAACTCCATCGCTTCCAATACCTCGGACTTGACCGTCGAAGCCAGTAGATCAGCGACGGTGTCCATGGCTCGGTCGAGTTGCTCGATAAAGGTGATCGCGTCGGAGTAGTAGCGTTTGGTCAGGCGCAAACGTGTGAGCGTCTCCTCGTCGACGCGTTGCAGAATCTCGGATTGATCGGCAGCTGCGAGATCGATCCCGTCGGACTTCCGGGGTCGAGCTCGAACCGCCTCTTTCGCATGCTTCTCTTTCCTGGGCTTTGGTGGTCCATCACTGTCCGAAGACTCGCCATCGTCGTCGCCGCTCGCTTCCTCGCCCTCTTCACCCGCCTGTGCGTCCTCCTCATTCTCATTCTCTTGCTCATCATCCGAATCAGCCATCAACTCCCTCGCCTCAGCCAAAGCAGCCGCTTCCTCGACCCCCGGCAAATCCAAGACCTTCAACTCCTTCTCAAGCGCCTCGTACCTGGCCCTCCACTCGCTCATCTCCAACTCCCCACCATGCATCCTCCCATAAGGATGGGTCAAGATCAACTTGGTCAAAAGAGCAATACAGTTCTTCCTGACTTGACTCGACTTGTCCTCCAACGAACGGATCGTCAATTCGGTCAGACGCGTACGGATCTTGGGTTGTTTGGTCGGCAAGTCGCACGTCTTGATGAGGATCGTGGCGACTTTGGAGCGCACGTACGAGTTGAGGTCGAGCAGGCGTTCGAACAAGACGTCGTAAAAGGCTTCGAGTTGTCGTTTCTGCACCTCGGGTTCCATGTCCAACCCTTCGGTAATGGACAGTTCCTTGACGAGCAGACCGATGACTTCCAAGATGGCGTTCCTCATCGGGTACGACTCCGAATCGAGGTGGGTTTGCAACAATGCGATCTGCTTCAAGATCAACCGAGGGGAGATCTCGGCCAATCGGATCAGGAACTTGGAGAACGAGCGGGGACCCTTGGAATCGGCGCCGTTGAAATGTCGATTCGCGATCTCCCTCAAGACGTCTTCACCCAATTGCGAGTAGTCGAATTCCTTCATGAGCAAGTGGACGAGTTCGGCCATGGTCTCGGAGAGATGTTCGTGGTATTGGAGGTTCTGCATGATCGTCATTTGGACGCTCAACGCCTGGCCATGCGATTTGGCGGCGACGCAGAGCACTTTGAAGAGGCCCGTTTTGATCTCGCCGACTTTGACGTAGGTCTCGTTTTCGGCGATCAGGTTGACCGGTTTCAGGAAGCAGTTCCTATCATGGAGAGAGAGAGGAAAGTCGGTCTTGGATTCTCACCGACGTAGATTCTAGAGCGGGGCCACTTACGAGACGAGGGTATCGCGTTCGGCGGTCGTTTGCCAAATCCTCTCGGTCCTCAAACGCAAGGCCTTGGACATGACCCCGAGCGCTTCGGGGATGGATTCGATCCAGGAAAAGTCGTCGCGTCGTTTCCTGGCCGAGGCCTTGGTCACCTTCTTCTGCTCGGTGCGACAAGAGTACCACGTCAGTCTTGCCCCAAACTCACGGGTCGTTAGTCTATGCAAACGTGCCCTCTTGCCCGCGGCTGTCAAAGCGACGTCTTCTCCGGCATGCTGGGATTGGGCCAGCTTCTCGGCGGTCGAGACGAACCACTGCAACAGGAAGGCGTACATCTCGAGCGCTTGTTTGTGGGATCGATACGCGGCGTGGTCGGTGGGGTCATTGTCCTTGGAGGTGGATTCGATCTCGGCCGAGAAGCCTGGGATCGCGAGTGTCGAGGGTCAGTCAACATCCTCCGGCGCGCTCTCTCCGACGGAGTGCGGTACCACTACTGCGACTGACCCGAGCATATCGAGTCGAGCAATTTGTTGAGGGTTGGTCCTTGGAGGTGTTCGGCGTATCTACGTGTGTGTGTGTGTGGGTGGGTGTGGGTGGGTGTTCAGTGGTGGTCTCCTCTAGGCTGAGCTGGCATGACTCGGGGGGACAGAACCTACTTGAGCATGGACCTGAACGTATCAAACACCTCGGCCTCCTGGATCGTCGAGCAATCGCCCGTAATAGTATCGACAATACCTGTGGAGATACAAGGAAGGGGGGGGGTCAGCGGGTGTCACACTCGCTCTTCGCAAGGCGCCGTAGATGGACAGAGTTGACTGACCGTTCAACGTCGCGTTGACCAGGGCCGGTTCCATCACCTCAAAGTCGATCGAGGGGAACACATAGTCGTTGAGATCGCTCGAAGCGCTCAACTCGTCTTGGAGTGAAAACTCCATCACGGGGACGCGGGGCGAGGGGCGAGGGGCGAGGGGCGAGTGGACCGGGGACAGGGGGAGGGAGGCGCAGTGAGGGAGTCGAGACGCTCCGAGACGCTCCGAGACGCGTCCATCGGCGCGCGCCCTCGCGCGCGGGTTGCAGTTTGGAATCACGTGCACTCGCGCTCGGACCGCGCTCCTCGTCCAGAGCCCATATTCCACTCTTCGAGTCTTCGGCTTCCTTCCCACGCACCATCCCTTCACTTCGGTTCAGCCCAAATTAAACGTGGAGCTTTGTCCCGGAGGAATGTCCGAGTACTGTGACAGTACCACATGCTGGCTAAAGCGGTGCTCACTAAAGTGCTGGGGGATGCAAACTGTGATTAGCAATCGAGCTAATTGCATTCAAAGTGAGAGTGATCGACACGCACCCTGCTGCGATCTGCTGCCATACGCACGGCCCGTGTGCGTACGTGTGCGCCCCGACGCGGTTCGCACTCGCACTCGTCCTCGTGCCAGTGCCATACGCGACCTTTACCCCGCCGCCCCTCGACCTGCCCACGATGGAGGAAGCTCAAGCTAAAGCGCCTCGTAAGTACTCCAACACCACACACTGCTCCCTCCCTCCTCGTACCCCAGCTGGACGCGCCAACACCCCAGTACTGACGCCACGCCTCATCCCCCTTTCTCCTCTCGCGCTGTGCTCGTCCGTCCCTCGTCACCCGCTCACTCGGTCTCTGGGCCCGCTGCTGCGACCACCTACAGCCGAAATGAAGGCTGTCGCCGACTTCCTTCGCAACAAGTCGGGGATGAAGGTGCGCACGGGGGCCTTGTCGGGCAAGCGCGCCGACTACTTCAAGGGTGAGCACACGTCGGGACAAGGACGGACCACTTTGTCCACCTCCATACGGCCTGCATCCATCAACACTGACTCGCATATCAACCAACCACGCCAACAACCCTCCAGGTCGATCGGCCATCAAAGTGTTGCTCTCCCCAGCCTACGCCAAGCTCAAGACGGTGCCCAAAGTCAAGGACGAAGCCGCCGCGATCGCTCTGCTGCACCAACTGATCCCTCACACCTTCTACCTCCGAGTCGAGCGCGGTCAATCCGTATCCGGCCAATCAGGAGGACCTCGTCTGATCCAAATCGTGCCCCAACAACTCTTCGCCCCGGACGAGTACTACGTCTGGTTGATGGACGCCAACCCGATCCGTCAATTGCTCCTCGCCGCGGCCATGGTCGCCGTCGTCCTCGGTGCGGTCATGTTCCCCTTGTGGCCGGCCAAGTTGAGGGTCGGCGTCTGGTATCTCAGTGTCGGACTGTTGGGCTTGATCGGCGTCTTCATCGCTTTGGCCGTCGTGAGGTTGATCTTTTGGATCATCACCATCGTCGTCGCCAAGCCCGGCATTTGGATCTTTCCCAATCTCTTTGCCGACGTCGGATTCGTAAGTACTTTCTTTCCGAGGAACGTCTCTACGGATGGATTGTGTCGAGGCTTAACTTTGCACTCGCGTCTTTGCGCAGGTCGACTCATTCATCCCCCTGTGGAGCTGGGACCTCCCCCCACCCAAGAAGCAAAAGAGCGAAAAGAAGAAGGCCAAGCGTGACGCTCGTGAGAAAGCAGGGCGGGAGAACGACCATGGCCATTCCCACGACGGACCTGATGGAGGACATGGTGGTGGGGGTGGGCATAGTCATGGAGGGGTACCTTGTGGTGGGCATGGTCAGGGACCCGAGGTCGAATTGCAGTTCGAGGATCGACCGAGGATCGAGGAGATTGTAGAGGATTGAGTGGGATTGTCATAGGGGAGCTACCGAGTTGAGCAGAGGTATTGAGAATAAATTCAGGGTTTTGTGAAGGTGTGCAATGATGAGCAGAGAGACCTCTGCGATGGTAAAGAGGGACATCGCTCGTTGCGGCGCTGCTTGAGTGACGGGCACGCGGCCACCTGACACCCACGCCAGGTGGGCAAGCCAATGCGCTAATGTGTAAGGTTCCCTGATAAAGGGATACATCGGAAAGGGTATCGAGCTTCGGTTGAAGGGGGCTCGCGTCCAGGACGAACGCGCCAACGTGCGATCTGTCCTTCTTCTCGCTACCTTCGAACTCTCTCGACTTTTCATCTGATGCGAATAGGTTCGATGAAGCTGTCTACTGTTCTCTTTGCCGCGGGTGTCGTCTCAGGTCCTAGGCCGTTTTTTTCTTTCACCTCAGACGGTGCCCATTCTCGTGATGAGTGCTTTCCCGACCTTTTGGCCCCTGTGGAGTCCACGCGACGATTGTTGAAAGGCGAGGCGCTGAACACTGCGTTCCTTCTCGTCCCTCTCGCGCCGCGGTTTGAGCACAAGATCCTCTTCTTGATGACGATGCTCCACTCAGCTGGGGTTTGCGCAACTTGGGATGCGTTATGCGTTGAAGTGCCAAGACAAGAACGACGCGCTTTCGCCTTGTCCGAAAGCGAGGCCAGAGGGGCAGAGCTCGGTGATAGCCGAGTTTCAAACTTGGATTTGGTCGATGATCGCTTACCCCTTCGTGTGCTCCGGTTTTCGCAATAAAGTTGGGGGCGACGAGTCCCTGAACCTCTGACGTTTGGAAATGAACTCGTCTGAGATTATATTGGACGCCATGGTCGGAATGCGCCGCACGAGCGTGGCTATTGAGAACCAACAGGAGAGTCCGGTTTAGACCCCCGGTGAAGACTCGTGCAGTGTTTGCCATTGAACGTGTCGAGCCGACTCGAGGGAGTTGCTGATAGAGTGAAGTAAAACTTCTGTCATGTTACGGGTCGAGAATGAGGCCCAACTTGTTTGAACGCGTGCAATCGGATCAGTCACATTGGCCCGGGTGTCGAGGCTCGATCGGTGCCGTTGACTGCGCAAGACTGCTTATGACGCGCCCCTTTTTTACTCTAAAGCATCTAATGACTGAATTAGTATGGTGATGCCTAGGATGCTCCGGAAAGGTGGAAGGAGATGCATTTGAGCACACTGACTGGGCCAGTAGTGTAGGGCTTATCGACTCTGCAACATAGTCGACTATCATTATTCTTAAACCCCGTTTGGTCGTGTCACAGAACATGAAGGCGGGGGCGAGCGTGAGTGTGCGCAGTGTGTGCGAGTTGTGTGCGCCATTCGACTGGCGCAGACTGGCGCTGGCCCAGCCGCCGCGCCGACTCCGGCCTGCTGGCTTGCTCCGCTCCCTTCGTGCGCGCGTGTGACCCCATCGTCGAAGGAGAGCGAGAGAGAGCCGATCGCAGCAGCAGCAGACGAGATGCAACGCAACCCATCGCAGTCGTTACCTCACCCGCCTTTACCGCCTGGATGGACCGCGCAGTGGTGAGTTGCAGTGTAGCGATAGGGCCAGGGCCAGGGCCAGGCCCAGAGTGCGATTTGGGTGTTGTGTGGATCCACGTTGCGGGTGAAGCGGGGGAGGCGTGGTGCGGTGACGGCGCAGCCAGCTGCTGTATGTGTACTGACTCGGTTGGATCCACGATCGTCTACCAGGGATCCTACGGTGGGGCGGCATGCGTTCATTGGTGAGTGCCCGGTCATGTTGTGTCCTCTCCGTCGTCCTGGCGCGCTGCTGGGTGGTGGGCGATCCGGCCAGGTGTGACCGTGACGTGGTCCGACAGCCCCCCCCCCCCCCCCCCCCCCCGAAGAACCCGTTCGGCGATCATCCTCGGTCGACACAGCTCCTATGGTCACCTGGGTCGTCACGTGCACGAACCAGGAAATACGAGCTGACACGTGGATGCACCAACTCCCGTGCGATGAACCGCACCCGACAGAGGCAGCTACAGGTCGATCACAGTTCAACTTCCCGTTCGGCGCGCCCCTGCCCCCGGCCCAGGGTCGACCGATGGGAGCCCACCACGGTTCAAGAGCCTCCATTTCGGGACCGATGTCCTCCTACTCGCCCCCTGTGCACGGCGGCGGCCCCGGCGGTCCCTTCAATGGCATGCAGCGAGGGCACATGAGAGCCGGTTCGGTCGCGAATGCGGGCGCCCCTAGACTCCCCGGTGCGGTGCCGATGCCCCAGTTTTCGCCTCATCGACAGACACCTCCCGTCCCTGAACATCAGGCTTCCCCCGGAGCAGGACCAGGTGGTGCAGCAGCAGCTCAAGCGGTCCGATCGCCGCCCCCTCCCCAGCCGCAACTAGGCGTGATCCCACCCCAGCCGCAACAGCAGCAGCAGCCACCGCCACCTCAACCACGAGTAGGGCGTCGTCAATATGCGGCCAACACGGCGGCCTACATCGCCGGTGATCCCAACTTGAGCGCCCCTTCGACTGGCGCCGCCGGTGGATCGTCTCATTCCCACAGCCAGAGCCAGTCCTTCTTCTCGCCCGCAACCGGTTTCCAAGACCCTTCGGCCAACAACAACTCTGCTGGAGGCGGCGGCAATTTCTTCTCGCCCGGCGCACCTGGTGCCCAGCCGGATCAGTACGGTGCTGGAGCAGGAGGAGCTGCGGCAGCGCAAGGGTATGGCAGGGGAGGAGCAGCCCCGGGTCCCGGTGGACCAGGCTTTGCAGGTGCGGGTGCAGGCGCAGCGCAGGCGATGTCGAATCAGTTTGGGCAAATGAACTTGGGCGGCGGGCAAAAGGTGCAAGCATCCGTCTCGACGATGAACCTGATCGGACTGCCCCTCCACCCGGCCGAATTGATGAGCATGCCCCCTCCTCCGGTCAATCTGCCTCCCCACGTCAGTCCCAGCGTCGAATCTGTCACCTCCTCCTCCCTAGTCACAAGTGCGAACCACTGACTTCATAGCTACCCGGTAACCTACAGGCCTCCTTCTCGACGAGCGAGACGCGCAATGCCGACCCATCCTACCAGCGCGCAACGATCAATGCCGTCCCGACGACCAATTCTTTGCTCAACAAATCCAAATTGCCTCTCGCGCTCGTCTTGACGCCTTACCGCTCGCTCAAACCCAACGACCCCGAAGTGCCCGTCGTCTCCGACACCGTCATCGCGCGATGCCGACGTTGCCGAACCTACATCAACCCATTCGTCACCTTCATCGAAGGAGGACAGCGGTGGAAATGCTGCATGTGCAACCTCTCGAATGAGGTGCCGCAGCTCTTTGACTGGGACCAAGAGAAGAACGCGCCTGCCGACCGATACGCTCGAGCCGAACTCAATTCGTCCGTCGTCGAGTTCATCGCCCCGACAGAATACATGGTCCGCCCGCCGCAACCGCCCTTGTACATATTCCTCATCGACGTGTCCTACTCGGCCGTGACCACGGGTATGGTCGCAACCGCGGCGAGGACCTTGCTCGAGTCGCTCGATCGACTGCCCAACGACGATGGCCGGACAAAGATCGCCATCATCGGTGTCGACTCGTGCCTGCACTTCTTCTCTCTTCCCGCCGGTGCGACCGAACCGTCGATGCTCGTCGTCGGTGACCTCGACGAGGTCTTCCTCCCCAAGCCGAGCGACATCCTCGTCAACCTCGTCGAGGCGCGTTCGGCGCTCGAGTCGCTGCTTTCCCGCTTGAGCGACATGTTCAAAGACACGCACAACGTCGGCAATGCACTTGGTGCGGGACTGCAAGCCGCCTTCAAACTCGTCTCGCAAGTCGGGGGCAAGGTCATTGCTTTGACCTCGTCGTTGCCCAACATTGGGCCCGGGGCGCTCAAGAACCGAGAAGACTCCAAGGTCCTGGGCACAACAAAAGAGTCGGCGCTGCTGCAACCTCAGACGGGCTTCTACAAATCGTTCGCTATTGAGTGTTCGCGCTCGCAGGTCTCGGTCGACATGTGGCTCTTTGCTTCGGCCTACACCGACGTCGCCACGTTGTCTGGCCTGCCTCGATACACCGGTGGGCAAACGTATTTCTACCCCTCCTTCAACGCCGCTCGCTCAGAGGACGCCCTCAAGTTCGCGCACGAGTTTGGCACCGTCATTGCCGATCCGATCGCGCTCGAGGCCGTCATGCGTGTGCGCGCCAGTAAGGGTATCCGCATGTCGGCTTTCCACGGCAACTTTTTCGTGCGGTCGACCGACTTGCTCTCCCTCGCCGCCGTGCCAATGGACCAATCGTACGCGATCGAGATCCAGATTGAGGACCCCATTTCGGCACCTTTCGTCGTCTTCCAGACCGCGGTCCTGCACACGACGTGCTACGGCGAACGAAGGATCCGAGTCGTCACCCAGGCGCTGCCGACGACGTCGAGTTTGAGCGAACTATATGCCAACGTTGATACGGTCGCAATGGCGACCTTGTTGGCCGACAAGGCCGTTGAGCGGTGCATGCAAGCCAAGCTCGAGGATGCCCGCGACGCCATCATGAACAAGCTGATCGACATCTTGGGCACGTACAAAGCGACGATGACGTCCTCCGGATCCGGGGCCTCGCCTCAGCTGGTGTGCGCCGAGAACATGAAGTTCTTGCCATTGTTGATGTTGGGTCTGATCAAGCACATAGGCTTGCGTCAATCGGCGATGATCCCTTCGGATTTACGAGCCTACGCCCAGGCCTTATTGACGACCTTGCCGTCGCAACTCCTGATCCCTTACCTCCACCCCGTCTTTTACTCGCTGCACAACATGCCCAAGGAATGTGGCACGATCGGCGACCAGGGCGTCGTGTTGCCCATCCCTTTGCCGCTTTCGAGCGAAAGGTTGGAAAGGCACGGCTTATTCTTGATCGAGGATGGGCAGAACGTCTTCCTTTGGTTAGGTAGGGACGCCGTCCCGCAGTTGGTGTTGGACGTCTTTGACGTGCCGAGTTATGCCGAGTTGAGAGGGGGCAAGGTAAGAAGCTGAATTACCCGTGTGGTTGCATGGTCGCATGATCGAGTAGAGACTGACTTTTGTGACTACGCGTGTGCTCTAAGATGACGTTGCCCGTCTTGGACAACGCGTTCTCGCAACGGGTCAATGCTATCATTGGCAAGGTTAGGGAAGCCCGACGGGGACCCTACTATGTACGTACCACCCGCACTCACTTGGGTCTTTGGCGTCCCAACATCTGACCACTCCTTCGTTTTTCGTTCCAACATAGGCGCACCTCTACGTCGTCAAAGAGGATGGCGATCCGGCGTTGCGTCAATGGGCCCTGTCGTTGTTGATCGAGGACAGGATGGAAGGTCTGCCGAGTTACCAACAGTTTTTGGGGCAGTTGAAGGATCGCATCAACGACAAGAGCTTCTGAGAATACCCAAAATCCAAACCGACTCAAGAGGAGCATTCTTATTCCTCTCCTCGTTTTTGCTCCTTGTCAATCTCTGCTCACACCCCTTGCCATCACTGCGTTCCTTCTGGTCTCGTCAAATGTTAGGCGTCACGAATATAGTCCTTTCTCTCTTTCTTTCTTCACCGCCACCCATTTCGCTTCCCTTCTTCTGTAAACGCACCCTGCTGAGCCACTTTCCCGTTTTTGACAATAATGAGACCCGCTTTCTCTCTCGGATTTGGTCGGCTTGTCCAGGTCTTTTGCTTCCCATCTCTTCGTATTTATTCAGCCAAGCTGCCACAAAGACGGGAAAAGGCAAAACGTAAACAATGGGGTAGTAAGGCACAGATCGGCCCCCAAAACAGCGCGACAACCATGAAAGCAAAGCAAACACACGCGGTAGAGAGAAAAAGAGCTGTTTCAGGATCGCTCGGGCCTCTTGTGGTGTATATCTTCTTTCAAAAACACGGATCCTCTTTCTTTCTTTCTATAAACTCGAATACGTCCAGATCTTGGCACTGTGATCGCCAGAACCGGTACTGAAGAACCCGCCGACGGGGGAGACGGCGACGGAGATGACGGAGTTCTTGGCGCCTTGGAGCATGAACTGCGCTTTGAAGGTCTTGACGTCCCAGAATTGCACGCCGCGGTCTTTGGAACCCGAGACGATCCAGAGGCCGTCCGGGGTTGTGTCGACCTGGATTGAATCCAAGATTATCGCAGAACCGGATCAGCTCACAGCATCCAGGTTGCGTCAGGAGGACATAAGCACAAGCATACTCACCGACAAAACGTAATCCTTGTGCCCGACCAAAGTCGTCACACATGCCGTCTTCCCCCCTTCCCCACCTTGCGCAATCGACCCCGGTTCCTTGTTGTTCAACGCCTTGAACGAGTTCATATCCCAAATCTTCAACGTCTTGTCCAGACTACCCGAAACGAGATACTTCCCATCGGGGGAGAAGGCGACGGAGTAGACGCTGTCCTTGTGCGATTTAAGCTTGTCCAACAACTTGCCCGTATGGGCGTCCCACAAGCGGACGACGGTGTCGAGCGAACCGGCGGCGATGTAGTGCCCATCGGGGGAAAGCACGACCGAGGTGACGCCCGCGTCGACAGGTCCGTTCTCCGCGATCGTCACGTCGTCGATCTGCAATGTGAACAAGCATGTCCCCGAATCCATATCCCACATCTTGGCACTGCGATCGCCCGAACCACTGACGAGGCGTCGTCCATCCGGCGAGAACGCAAGCGAATAAATTTCAGACTTGTGGCCCGAGAAGATCTTGGCGACGCGCTTCTGAGCAAGGTTCCAAATCCGTACTATGCAATCCTCGGACCCGGTCGCGAGGAACCGCCCGTCGGGGGAGAAGCACGCCGATCGGATGTAGTTGTCCTGCTTGCTGTTGGACGCGTCGTCGTTGAGGATCGAGAGCTTAGCCCCCGTCTTGGTGTCGTATAGGGTCGTGTTGCGGTTGCAACCCGTCGCGAGCACCTTGCCGTCGGGGGAGAAGCGAACGCAGCACACGACCGAATCGTGGACGAGCGTGTGGACAAGCCCGACATCGAGCACCCGCTTGACGTTGGGGTTGTACACCGTCAACCAGTCGCTGCCTTCCTTTTTGAACCCTGTCGTATCGGGGTCGAAAGCCTCGTTCTCCTTCAGACCGCCTACCATCTCGGAACCGGGGTGCGGACGCGGGGAGGCGGCGTGGTCGCGGCTTGGCCCACCATTCGGTGCCGTCGAAGAAGGTCGAGACCCTGGTTGTTGAGGGTATGGCGACATGTTGGACACATTCGGACTCGGTTTCGACGAGTAGCCTAAGGTAAGAGCGCACGCGCACCAGGAAATTCAGGTCAGCAAGCATTCTCTCGCAAGCTTCGCATTCCGTGCTGTTCCAGTGTCGGGTCTCACCTTTCCCTTTCGCGCCGATGGGTGTCATTGCGCCCCCATACCGCTCATCCTCATCCCTCGATCGCTTGGTGTGCTCCGCATCCCTGTCGATCGGTCGGTCACGTAGGCCCTGGACCTGAATCCCTCCCCCTGGCGGTCCGTACCGATCCCTATCCGCATACTCGCTCGGCGGGAACCCCGATGACCCCGGTCGACCACCCGAACTCGATCCTGGAGGACCACCAACACCCCCTCCAGCCATGATGGAAGGCAGAACGGGTCGGGACGATGCAGACGATTGTGGCAGTCCACCGAGGGGTAGCGAGGACGAGCCTGGCGGCGGTCGCTGGTCGAGCTGTTGGCGCAGACGAATCGTTTCTTCCTGTAACCTCATATTCTCCTCTTGCAATCTGTTCAAAAGGATGCCGTAAACCCAACGGGGGAAATTGCGCGCAAGTCAGTATAGATGAAGAACGTCGAGCTAGCAGGCGGCCTACGGATTCGAGCGGCTTACACTCGCTTGTCGTCGTGGTGTTTGCGCTCCAAGTCGTACGACATGGACCGCATCGCATTCAATTCGTTTGCATGGAGTTGGACTGTTCAAAACGCGCGCGGGGGAGCGCCAATACAGTCGGTCAGCACACATCCCTCTGTTTGTTGCTATTTTCGAGGCCGATCGGCGTTCAATCCTGGCAGGTAGGTGCTTGACAGCGACGACGACGAGGAGAACCAGGGCCGGGCACGGGGGCGGCCGTCGACGTGGTCGATGCCCGGCGCTCTCCCTCGGCCACGGATACGGATAGCGGCTGTGTGGGCTGCGCCTCGGTCGGTGCAGGTCGAGGGCAACGAGATTGGAGCGGTCGGACAACTTCGATGTATGCGTGCACCACGTCCTCGGGGCGAGCAGAGAGGGGGTCGCGCATCGACGAGGGCCGGGATGCGGAGACGGACTCGACTCGACACAGACACACGACGACGATCATCGATCACTCACTCATGGCTTCGTACTCTTCCCTCGCGGCCCTGAGCATGCCCATCTCCCCCGTGGCCTGGTCGAACTCTGACCGCACAAAGTCGAGCAGGTCGTTAAGTCGACTCGGAGCATAGACGACGGTTGCACCGGCGCCACCGCCTGCGCCTGCGCCGCCGCCCATGGTCGAGGCTAGTGGTGGTGGCAGGCCCGTGGACCCTCCGACCCCTCCTCCGCCTGCACCTCCGACCCGGTCACCTGCACCAGGACCTGGTCCACCGACGCCGAGATGCGAAGCGTGCAAAGGTCCACCGCCACCGACGCCCTGTCGCCCGTCACCGTTGGCGTTGGCGTTGAGGTTGTTGCTCGACATGATCGAAGGGAGTGAAGCGTTGAGCGCCGAGGACGAAGCGCGGTCACCTCCCCGGTCCCGCTCTCGTTCCCGCTGGTCCCGCTGCTGCTCACGCTCTCGCTCACGTTCACGCCCTGAATCGCGCCCTGAATCACGCTCGCTGATTACACCGCCGCCGCTGCCGTGCCCGCCGCCCGCGCCCGCGCCCGCTGATGATGCTGCGACCGTCGATCCAGCGCCGGCTCCACCACCACCACCACCACCACCACTCCCTGAATGCGTTCCCAAAGGTCGGTGGTCGTACACTCGATTCGACATGACTCGTCCCGCGAGATGTGATCAAAGCCAGAGAGTCGTCAAAGCTCTGATCTATCCTCCCACGAAATGCAGGGTCGATGATCGCGTGCGGACGTGTCGTGGTCGTGAGAGAGAGACGAGAGGTAGCACGAGAACGTTGAGGGGGGTGGAAACTGCACTCGAGTGCTCTCGAGTGCTCCAAGTGGGTGGTGGGGCTGGCGGGGTGAACTTAAGGACCCGCGCCGCATGAGCTCATGAGGGCTGATCGGGGGCCAAACGAGCTCGGGTGGGGCCGTCAGAAAGTCTACGACAAGAAGATGATTTATTCGAGTTTCAATAAAGCTTCCTCTAAACCTAGGGGGATGTCGCTAAAAACGTGAGAGAAATCGCCATAAAGTTGACTAGTAAAGTTGAAATACTCGAGGTTGTAAAACGGACAAAAAAAGAGACACAGGCGCGCCAGTTGCTTCTGCCAGCTCTGGACAAAAAGAACCAGGATTCAGGAATGGCTCCCAGGCGCGCGCGCGTGAGGCAACGGATCGGGCAGCGCCAGGCTGAGGTGAGACCTTCGAAAAGTGATCGAGCTCGAGGATTCTTCGTGAGAAAATCCCCGCATGACCGCAATAGTCAGCACGACGATGCATGGTGAGGAATGACGACGACGCTGGCGAGGACGATGATGACCGACGACGACGATTATGGTGATGCTGGTGATGATGGTGGTGATGGTCGTGAACATGGCCGAGCGCGCGGCGGATCTGAAGCGAACTCATGGACAGGGGACCACGCATCCCACATCGAGGTCGGCGATCCACCAGTTGGAGAGACCGAACACCTTGTGGATCAAGCTGGTTCGAGTCTCGGACAGCAGATTGAGCCTTGAGTATCACCCCCGAGTTGAGATCGCCGTGATTGACCAGTGATTGTTGCTCCAACAGCTTGGCCTGAGCAGGAGCTGGGACGATCTAGCTTTCACCTCGGTTTACCGCGGTTTCCAACGCGGAGCTTGGTCGATGGGCCGCTTCACGCGAGAGGTCCGACGCGACGAGTCGAGGCGAGGAAAAAACAGTAAAAATTAATTTATGTGTACTCCCAAGACAAGTAATAGATAGCAAGTAGGAGTGTTCACGCTCGGATGTAAATTAGCTGCTCGCGGTTGAGGGCTACGAAATCGTAGCTCGTTTTTCGAGCACACCATGCATGGGCATAGGCATGCATGACTATGCGTCTAGGTTTCCTGGGTCATCTCATTGAGCTGCACGCAGGTACACTGTCATGCACTGTTATGCACGGGGATGCTTACGCTTTGGAATCGGCTCTGAGTGTCTCGCGCTCGATCCATGCCGGTTCGAATGGTTCGCAGCCAATTGCCGAGACTGCGAATGGGCGCATACCCCTGCATCGCTATACATTGAGTTGCACAATTAAGGAGTGTGATGTAGAGTTCTATATGCGTATGGACTGGATCTGACTTATCTCAGCCTGCTCCGAAGGCGTTTGGTCGCCCGGAGAGCCTGTGCCACACTTCAATCGATTTATTGCGCCATCGCACATTCCTGTTATGTCTCCCACAGGTATTCTCATTCCGTCGCTGACAGTCATACGGCTTACTTCTCCGCTGTTAATTCCTTATGCAACACTTGATAATGGGTTGAAGTCCTCGCCCTGCTCCTCTTCTCCACATGGCTCGATGTGCACTCGGCGGGGGGGGTTTCCCAACGAATCAGGTTGCGCGAAACCGATTCGATCCGCCGAGCGTGCACAGAGAGTGCCAAACTGTGTCATATCGTTAAGAGACGCTTGACTGAGAAAGAGAAGAGTATGCACGGGTATGCAATCATGTTCACATGCATGCAACCGTATGCAGTCGTATGTATGCAGCGTCGACAGACTCGGACTCCCGGTACGGCACGCGACGGCTGCTCCGCGATCCGGACCGGTCTCGCACCGAGTGGGGGTGGGGGCTGCAAGAGTCAAGAGTGAAGCGTCGGCGTGCCTGCTTGAAGCAAGGAGAGGGTGCAAACCCCATCAAGTTCAGGGGATTTGATCAATAATCCCTAGATCACTCGAGTATCACGGCCACCAGCCTGGGAGGACTGAGAGACCTCGTCAAGGCCGCCATTACTCATCCTGAAAGCTTTTTTGGCGCGGCCAAAAACTGGCGAAACTGGCGACCTTCGCTCGCTTTTGCGCTTGCGGCGCCGCTTAGTTCGTCGGGCGTCGCCGAGCCCGCTCAGGCTGTGTCTCGCGAGTAAATGTCGCTTTGGAAGGGGAAAGCTTCTAAAGTTGCCTTGCTTACACCTTGCAGCTGTAAACTGATGTCCAGAAAGGCGGGTGTAGCTGAGTGATGTGGATAGGAGAAGAGGTGGCACTGGATAAAGTTCACGAGGGCTTTCGTAGTATGTCAAGCCATGGCGAGAGAGAAAAGAAATAAAAACCGGCGTTGGACTTCGGCTCACCACTGCAAGACCGTTATAGTTGCTCCTCCTCTAGCTTGACCTCCTGGTCAATTTTGTCCTCAAGTTTGTCGTCCTCATCATTGTCGTGCTGGGCCCAAGCGATCAGTGGTCCCAGCCTCCTCGCACCTCGTCCCCGATAGTCTCGTCTCAGCCTAGACCTCTCTCCTGCCGTGAGGACCGTCATACATTGGCCTTCTCTCGCTCATGGTCCAGTAATGACCAGCGCCAAGGTTTTGCTGCGCGCCAAAATCAAACATTTGTGGCTGACATTCGTCAGGGGTCGAGGGACGGCTTCGTTTCACCCCATTTACAAACGTGTCAGGGGCTTAAGCTTGCGGCGAAGATAGAACACTCGCCCTCTCTTGATCTAGAACAACGACGACGCCGACGACGAGATTAGCCGCGATCGAGTTTAGGTGCGATCGAGTTTGGGCGCAATCGCGCAAATTGCCATTTTGTGTTGATGGCGTTGCAAGAGGTATCACAGCAGGCGAACCTCTTCAATTATTTTTTAACTTAATCCTTTTTTCAGAGGAGAAGGTGAGAGAGTCAGGTTGTCTTGTGAAGAGCCGATATTCGCTTCTGCTGTGACGATCATGAGCCGGTTTCAAAAGCAAGGTGGAGCACCGCTGGACCTCGACACGGCGCCTCGTTCGTTAGGGACCTCTCCTCTTCCCGAACCGAGGCACCTCCCAAGCTCAATCACTATGGTACCGATGGGTGGTTTCTACTCCCCTTCCTCGACCTTACTCATCTCGACGGCGTTCACGACCGCGTACGTGTCCTCAATCTACCTCTTTCCCGCCAGTCGAGTCTCGTCCGGTTCTTCTCGGCCTGTCGCACCTTCAACACCATTATCTACAAGCAGCACGCATGCATCGATCCCACCTACCGCCATTCCACGAGATCGTAACTGCCCCTCCGTCATCAGAGCCCGCCTCTTGGCGGTGACCATCGTATCCTCCCTCGCATGCCTCTCCATCCGCTCCCTCCTTCAACGCTACCCCCTTCCCCCGTTCATCCCCCCGCCTCCACCCTCCTGGGGCTCGACCTTCCGACCTCCGCCTCAAAACTCTTCAAGCTCATTACCTATCCTCTAGGACTTACCGCGTCCTTGTTCTTGGGCTCGTTGTACGTCGCTTTTCTTGATGGGAGCTTGTTGCCTGGACAAAGAGGCTTCAGGTGGCGGGAAGTGAGGGATCAGTTCACGTCGCTGCAGGGGATCAGGAATTACATCGTCGTGAGTTGCTTTTTGTTCGAGATACTATTCTGGATCCATCATCCTTCTGTCATCAGGGGTTTGGTGGAGAGCACTCCCAACCCGCGAAGATTTTCGCTTTCCCTTTGTGCTCACCCAGACCCCCCACATCGTCTCCTCCTTTCATTGCCTCGAACCAGGGTCCCTGGACCGAAGAACTCGTCTTCCGCTCGGCCATCATCTCCATCTCCGCATTGGGAGGCTGGTCCAAGAAACAACTCGTGTTCCTCACACCTCTATACTTTGGGATAGGTCAGTCAACAGCAGTGCCGAGGGAAAGTACCGAGAGGCTGATCACGCGCTTGATGGGCTTGCGCTCTGGGATAGCGCATGTGCATCATGCTTATGAGGTGTATATCGGACATGGGAGGACGAAACAAGCCTTGGTGAATGGTGTGCTTGGTTCAGGTAAGGGTTATCCTGCGAGTCAGCTGCCTGCTCGGTCGAGCATAGCTCGATTCGACGTAGCTGATTTGAGCTTTTTTTTTCTATGGTCCGACAGCCTTCCAATTCGCGTACACGACCTTGTTCGGGTGGTACGCCACGTTCTTGTTCGTGCGAACCGGTGCGTTCTTTTCTCCCTTCTCGTTCGACGAGTTTCATCCCGTGTTCGGTCAAGCTCCGAGCCAACCCCGTCATGCTTGCACAGGTTCGATCCTCCCTCCGATCTTGGTTCACACCTTCTGCAACTGGTGGGGCTTACCTCCCATCGTGGGTGCGTTGAGGGTCTATCCGGAGAAGAAGATTCGTACGTTCTTCGTTTATTCTTGTTTGGGGGGATTCTATCGGCGATGTGCTGATTCAGCACTTTTTACGGCAGCTATCATTGCGAGTTATGTACTCGGGATCGCAACTTTCAGTTATGGTTTGTTCAGATGGACAGAGCCGAGGTTGTTTGGAGGGAGTTGGTATTGGAATTAAAGGGTGCCAAGCTATAGATTGCAATTCTCCAAAACCAGCAAAAAAAAAGGAAAGATAGAAGAGTGAAGGGTGTTCACCCGATGGTTTAACCCAGCGCAACGATCCAATGGACCGACGAAGACTCATGCAGCACCCCGGGAGGATGCGTGGTGAGCAACGCCTTTACGACCAAGTAGAGGAATATCGGGAGCGGACGCAGGCCCCCTCCAAGAACCGTCCTTGCGGAATCCCAAGGCCTCTCGACGCCCGTAATTGAGGCGGAAAGTCCATACAGGATCAGAAGGACGAGACAGGAATAAGCGGGGGTCTGGTCATTGATGATGAATCCCGTTCGACGGGGGACGGGACAGGCCACTCGATGGGGGAGGAAGAACGTCAACGCTCTCGCATACCCGAGCTGCTCCCCATGATTGGTTGTCGAAGATGTGAAGGAAACCTAAACGACCTATTGAGAAAGGAACGCTTACACCGAGGTGCGAGCGTCAATCCGCAAAGGGAGGTTCCGAGCACCGGGACACGTGAGGAGAAGGAAGAAAAGAGCGAGCTAACCGGGCGGCTGCGAAGTCGTTCGTTCAACGCGCGTCGTTGCGCTATTAGGTTGCGCTTGGACCCATTCGGCGTTTGGCTTATTAGTACTGTAGTGGGGACTTTGGAATGCGAACTACATAGGGAGTGGGGCTGGTCTGTGAAAGTCGATATAACTCATGGTTTCCTCGAGTGGATAATTTTGATCAAGTCGAGCAGGGCATGTCAACGCTGGCAGTTAAGTATTCAGCCTTCGAGCTCCCCTAATTATAAGCCGGCGGAGCGGGGCGGGTCGTGTAATTATAAGCCAACACGAACGTCGACGGAGACAAGACACGACCTGCCCACAATACGATCAGCCCGTCAGTAGCCCGTCGACCTGTGAGACATCTCTGCCCGCATCCCGCTCGCGGGAGCACTATGTCGTCTTCTTCTACTACGGATGTCCACGATGCACCGTCTCCCCCTGCACAAGATGACGGCACCTTGAGGTCGATGGACGCCGTGCGCCACGCGCTGCCATCGCTCGATCACGACCAAACCCGACACGAGCACGAGCACGAACACGAGCACGTACGCAGTCACCACCCATCTACTAGCACGGAAACGATTCCCAATCCATGGGCAGAGATAGGATTGACGACCGTGTCGGCTGTCAAACCCTATCTGGACGATTTGGATCCATTGCAGCCCCAGTCGCAGCACCCGTCCTCGTCCTCGAACGCGGTCGTGCCACCGTCCACGTCCGCGACCTCGACAAGCTCAACCAGTACGCCTCTTGCACCTCTTGCGCGTCCTCTACCGCGTTCATCGGCTTCGTACGTCGCCGAAATTCAAACCTTAGGTCACTACGTCGCTCCGGGATCCAAGCTCGAGCTCATGTCGGACGACTCGGAGGAAGAGGACGACTCGCCGACCATGGCTTGCTCGCCCACTCGGAGACCCTTTTCGACCTCCGAGACGACCCCGAAGCCCTCCACGTCTGCGGAGTTGTCTTTGTCGAACGCGCCTTCGACTCCCCAGGGCAGACCGGCTCCCACGCCGGGATCCTCGGGCTTCTTTGGGGGCATGTTGAGGTCCTTCTCCGGATCAGGATCCGCACCGGGATCAGCTTCGGGTTCAGCACCAGGATCGGTCCACACCAGTCCTACCTCCCAGACTCACTACTCGAAACGGCAAGAAATCAATGATGAAAAGGCCGCACTACAACAAAGGGACAACGACGCCGGGCATGCTGTTCGACCCCGATCAGAGTCTACGACACCCGTGCCCAACACGACTTCGGTGTCTGGGCTCAGTAGCTCAAGTTCAACGACGGCACCACCACCGCCGCTGCCACCGCACCAACAGCAGCAACAGCACCACTCGGCCATGTCCAAGCCACTCGCTTCCATCGCATCCGTCTTCCGATCCAGCCCATCCAATTCTCGACCGTCAAGTTCCTCCGGCCCAGCACCGCCGCATCCCCCTCCCTCCGAAATGAGCTCCAAGCAACGTGAAAAGGCACCCGAAGCAGCTCCCACGACCTCTCTCCCCGAACCTCAATTCGACTTCAACAAGTTCCTCGAACAAATGCGCTCGCGCTCAGCCGACCCCATCGCGAAATACCTTCGCTCGTTCCTCAAGGAATTTTCACGCAAACCCCCCGTTGCGACCAATGACCAGATTCGGGTCATCAACGATTTCCTCGATTTCATCGCCAACAAGATGAAGGGCGTTGATCCTTGGAGAAAGTTGTTCGTCGAATTCGAACCCGAGAGGGCCGAGATGGAGTTCGATTTGGCCGTGGAAGCGATGGAGAAATTGGTCATGAATCGGGTGTGGCACTTGTGAGTCGAGGAAGGCATCCTGCGGTCGAGGGAGGAACAATGACTTATTCGAAAACGGCTTTTGTCAACTCGCAGAACGTTCACACCTGCGATCGATCTATCGGCACTACCGGGGGAAATGTCCCCGACTGGCGATATTGAAAGGGATCATGTACTCTCGCAGAGGATTCGACTCTTTGCTTGGGTCAAGCCGAGCCATCTCGACCTGCCCCTACCTGATCCCGAGGACGTCTCCCCTTCGGTCTCAAGGACGGATTCTCCCCTCCCTCCAGTCGACCTCCTCGCCGACGACGATCAACAAGCCCTCGCCGAGTCATCGACAACAGGCGGGACGAACTCCGCCCCGACCTCGGAGGACCCCATCCTCTCCGCCGCCGAACTTCGCGAAAGGAACCGCCAAGCGCAAGCCTTCCTCGATTTCTCCCGTCGCGAACTGTGCAAGATCAACTCGTACAAAGCCCCTCGGGACAAACTCATCTGCTTGCTCAATTGCTGCAAGATCTTGTTCGGTCTGATCCGTCAGGTGTCCAAGGATCAAGGCGCGGATTCGTTCATTCCTTTCTTGATCTATGTAGTGCTCAAGTCGAACCCGGAACATTTGGTCTCGAATATTCAGTACATTCAGAGGTTTAGAAATCCGGACAAGTTGACGGGGGAAGGGGGTTATTATCTGTCGAGTTTGGTGAGTGGGTCGTTCGAGCTTGGGGCCAAACTATTGACCGGCAAAAGCTGACTTGCGTGCAATGCGAGGCTTTGTTAGAACGGTGCGATTTCTTTCATCGAACACATGGACGCCTCATCGCTATCCAACATGACCCAAGCCGAATTCGAACGCAACATCGAACGAGCCGTCCTCAGCTTCCCCACCGATCGGGACGAGCTCCCCGCCGCCCAACGAAGGTCCTCCTCAAGCGCCTCTCCGATGCCTCGATCCCGCGAAGTCTCCTCCTCCCAACCCGCGCGATCCCCTCTCCCCCCTCCCAAACCCATCCGACTCCCCCTCCCTCATCAATCAGACGAACCAACGCACCAATCCAACATCGACGTCGAATCCGCTTCCGTACTCCCCGGTCCCTCACCCAACAACGCCTTGGAGTCGACGCGTAATTTCCTCGTTCGTTCATCGGATTCGGTCGAGAGGATCGTGTCGAAGCCTTTAGGGGCGATAGGGAGGATCTTGGATCAGTTGGAACAGGTCGCTTCGAGTGGGGCCAGTGGGATCGCTGGTGGTGCAGCTTATCAGCATCCTTTACCACCCTCACCATTCCATCATCAACAACAGCAGCAGCCACCGCAATCGGAGTTCTATCACCCTTCAATGCCTCAACAAGCCCCACCTCAAGGATGGCTACAAGGGCCCTATCAAAGCCCAACGGCGCCGGGGGCTCAGACCCTATCCTCCCCCATATCCCGTACCCGATCAGTTTCCCCGAGCCCCTCCATTCGTTCCACAACAAGTAGTGTACGACGCTACCCCCGTTCAAGAGGGAGCAGTACAGGAGCGCCTAGAGGTATGGGACCTCAACAGGGTTTTGTCGACCCGGGCTTGTTCGCGAGGAACGACCAGACGACGGAAGAGGTGACGAGGGAGATTGATCGGCAGTTCGAGGAACAGAGGTTGGCGGCGCTTGAGGTGAGTTTTCGTATTTCTTCTCTCTTTCTTTTCTTTCGTTCGTCAAAGAAGGTGGTGTTTGGACTGATGGTTGACTTTCAATGCCCTTCTTTCTCTGCGATCTAGACGTTGCGGAACGTCTTCCCCGACGTCGAACAAGAGGTACTTGAAGTGGTGAGTTATTCAAGCACCACAAAACCTTTTGCTCTGCCCTGCCCTTTCAACAGAATCTCAATCCTCTTCTTCATTTTATCAGGTTTTGCTTAGTCACAACAACGACGTCGGGAAGACGATCGACGTGTTGTTGGAGATGGCTTGAGGGGAGGGTTTATTGAGCTGATCAGAAACAGAGGGGGCCAGTGCGCACACATATTTTTGCTTGTAATTCTAATCTATTTAAGTAGATGGAGACGTGTTAGAAACGAACGTTGTAAGAGTCGTCCGTCGTCCGCTGAAAGTCTTCCGTATCTCGAACCAGGAAACGGTCACAGAAAATGAGTCGAGCACACTTTTGGACGTCTCAGTTTCTCAACACGAGGTAGTTGCAACACAGTTGACCAAAAGCAAACGAGAACCTTGTTCTCTCGTAGAAAACACACGAAAGAGACACAAAGAAAATAAACGCAAGATTAGATGGGAACACAACTGGAGGAGAGTACTCGGAAATCCTCGGTGACTAGTAGCGCAAGGAAGAAGGACATTGGACTAGGAAGACGGACATGATCGGTAATTCGGGGAGGTGGATGGGATAGGAAAGAAACAGATTCGTGGGGGTGGTAGCTCAACAAGAGGTCAAGATTCAGCCAGACAAAGAGGAGAGTAAAGGGGGCAAGATGGGAGGCGCGGGATCGACAGCGGCCGTAGAATTGACCTTGCCCACCGAAGAAGGCGAGGAAGAGGATTGTTGGGTGCGTGGGACGACGCCAGACTCTATGGTCGATGCGAAGGTCGACAGGCTGGAGCTCGTGGGACTGTTCGTCGCCGCTGCTGCAGCGACGGCGGCGGCATGTCGGTGAGGGTTGTACGGTGGGATCGCGGGGATCGACATGAAGGGTGTAGCGCGTTTCTGGCTGTTCGGGTTCGGTGTCGAATGCGTTGAACTTGATGCGGAGACGTCGGATGACATGCCGTTATTGTGGTGCTGATTGGCGAGTTTGTTCGCTGACGTGGAGAACGTCGATGACGAAGTGGATGTTTTTGGTGATCGTACGTACTTCATGTGGTCATCCAATGAATACCCATTCGCTCCGCTGCCTCCGGATGACGTGGGGACAGAGTTGGAGTGCGATGCGTCGTCGTAAGATTGGCGCAATCGCTGAATCTCAACAGAAGCGGAGAGCTCGCCGAGTCCGCCCGTACCAGGTACGCTCGGCGCTCGTCGACGATTCTCCTCGAGCTTGAACTGCGATGCCGGCGTCTTCGATGACCAAGGCGTGCGATCTCCTTCGGCATTGGAAGCCCCAAAGCCTGGGTAGGACGATGTTCGACCAACACCTTGGTAATTTGGCTCGTGAGGAAAGGGGTTCGACAGCGGATTCGAAGGTGGTCGGGGCAAGCTCGCCTCACGACGAGGCGTAGGCAGAGGGGGCAAAGGCGCAGCAATCGAAGGGCTATAGTTCAACGTCATCGCCGGTTGTGGTGGTGGAGCGACCATGGCCGCGCCGTAAATTTGCGCCGACGGGACCCCTAGCGCTGTTTCGTAAGCCAAGGCCGCGTAGCCGTATGGCGACATCATGGGTGCACCGGTGTTGGGATCAGCGTAGGCAGCGACACCGGGCGGTGCACCGTATATCGGATCGTACGCGTAGGCGGTCGAATGCACGCTCGGTTGCCGCAGTCCCATCCGCTCGAGGTCGCTCAGCGCGGCATCCTCTTCGAGCCCGCTGACCGAGGGATCGGCTTGGACGTCTCGATGTCGCAAAGCCCAGGCGATATCGTTCTCGGACAGCGTCTCGCCATCGAGCCCTAACCGTCTTCGATGGTGGAGCGGAACCACTGGTGTGAGCTTGGGAGCTAGCGCACTTAAGAGAGTGTCTGAGCGAAGAAACCAAGTCAGCACAGGTGTTCACCAATGATTTTCATCCAACCCATGAACAACTCACTATCCTGAGGCCGATCAAGATTCCGTTTCTCCCGTTCCAACCTCCTTCGCTTCGAATTGGCCTCATCAAGCATCGTCGACCTCAACTCAGCTCGGGCATCAGCCCACCAAACCCACGTCTTATGCTCCGCCATTTCGCGCTGCTTCTCATACCCAAGGTAAACGCTATTGAACTGGTTGCGCGCCAATTCGAGTTTCCTCGCGCGACGTAACTCGATCAAGTTGGTGAGGTGGATCAATTCGGGGTGAGCGCCTGTATCGACAGCAAGGCGATCGCGCTCGACTTCGGCCATGCGTTCGACGTAGAGACGATCCCTTAATCGAGCGAAGGCAATTTCGATCTTGGTCAAGGCCTCCATCGCCTCAGCCCGCTTGCGCATGAAGGCATCGTCGGACACCTGTTCGTCCTCGTGTTCGCTCACCGCCGCACTCTCGGCCTCACTGCCACGATCCTCGTCGTCCTCGTCGTCCTCGTCGTGCTTGCTCTTGCCGTTCGTTCGCCTCTTACTCCGCTTGACCGAGATTGCCTTGCGGCCTGCCACCCCTCTAGGCTTGGGGGACTCGAGCACTTCCTCGTCAGCCTCGACTTCCGGTTCGGGTTCCTCGTCCTCTGCTTCCTCTGCCCCATCAACATCCATCGCCGCCTCGTCGTTCGTCGGACCGTGTGTATCGGCCTCCTCTTCCTCATGCAGTTCTCCTCCTTCCCCAGCGCCCGAGAAAACACCTTCATTCGCATCCTCGGCATCCTCGGCATCTTCGGCACCTTCGACCTCCTCCGACCCATTGCGTTCCTGGTCGACTTCCACCCCTTCCTCTTCCTCTTCGACGTCAGCTCCGGGTAAAGGCGGCAAAGCATCGCCGGAAAGCAACCCTTCCAGCACTTCCGCGGCTTGCGCATCATCGGTTATCAACGCACCCAAAGATACTTCCCCCTGTTCCGGTTCCTCGGACTCGCGCCGCCTTTTATTGGGGTTGTTGTTCGAAGACGAAGGCGTGAAATTAGGGGAAGTCGCATCAAGAGGTGTCAAAGCATCCTGACTAGGATCTTCCTCTTCCGTCGATGACCGTTTCCTTGCACGAGCGGCAGCAGCAGCGGCTCCTCCTCGTCCTCCTCGACCCCCTCGACCGCGCTTTCCTCGTCCACCCCGTCCGCTTATGGAGGTCGACTTGCGTGCCGGTTCGATACCTTGCGAAGCGGAATCCCCCTCTTCTCCGGGTACGGGTGTTAAAAGTGCTTCAGAGTCGAGATGAGCCGTTGAAGCATCTACCACATCGACGTCCATCGCTCCATTAGACGACGACTCGTATGCGAGGCCATCGTCCTGCCGGACGACCTTGGAGGATCCACCACGCCCTCCCCTCCCTGATCCTCGTCCTCGTTTGGTTGCCCCTCTTCGTCCGCCTCGCCCGCCACGTCCTCTACCACCACCTGTCTTGTACTTGGGCTCCATCACGACATCGGCCTCATCGTCCTCATCGTCTTGCTCGGCGCGCTCATCCTGGGCCTGCTCATTAAGATCACTCAAGACGCTCCCCGCACTCGAAGTGCTCGCATTCGCGTCCCTCGTCATGCTCGACGACACGTTCCGTAGCAAATGCTGCTCCGCATCAACCTCCTCAACATCCGCCTCATCTTCATCGTCCCGGTCCTCGTCGTCCTCGTCGTCATCGTGCCCCTCAGTGTCCTGCGAAGGCTGATTCACCCTCGGAGCACGAGGCGTGACCTCCGCATCCTCGTCCATCTCCCCTTCCTCCCTCTCGTCCTCCTCCTCAGAATTTCCTTCCCGTTCCCCGTCCCCTTCGCCTTCAGAAGAGCTCTGCTCCGTTAACGAACTATCACTCCCCGGCGCGGCCCCACTCTTCCGCCGTCGAGCATGAACGGTCGGTATCCGATTCGGTCGTTCGCTCGAGTCCAGTCGAAGGCGCGCATTCGCAGGTGCTGCATCCTGTTCCTCTTCTTCCGCTTCATCCACGTCACCCGGATCTTCTTCTTCGTCTACACCGTAGTCGTCATACTCGTCCGGGTCCCGAGGCCCATCCTCATCTTCCGCCTCGTCGTCGTCGTCGTCATCCTCATCTCGCAAGCGCTGCGAAGCTGAAGGGAAAGGGGAGGGGGACTCATCGAGCGGTCCCGGACCCTCGGAAGCGGGCAAAGGTTCGGTCGAAGCTCCGATCGAGGATAACGAGTCGGACGATGCGGAGGGGGAGGACATGGTATGGTCGCTGGTAAGGGCTGTTCTTCGAGAGGTGGGAGGAGGTGGAGGTGGGCTACGCGCGGGCGATGCGATCGGGTGGGGTAAGGGGTCCGAGAGGTAGTGATCCCTGTGTTGTTGCGATCAGGTTGAGCGCTCCATTCAGGTGGATCCAAAGACCACGTACGCAGGTTGATTACTCACGCGACGAGGCGGCTGTTCCGGGCTCGATCACAAGGCCAGGAATAGGCACTCGCGCGAGGGCTGGCCTGGGCTACACCGTCACCGTCACCGTCGCCGTCGCCGGAAACTGGTGCGCTAAACTGGTGCGCTAATCGCTGGGGAGCAGCGTACTCGAGACGATTCGTGCGATGGGCCACTAGGGGTAAGCAACCACCGACGCCAAAGTAGAATCGTCGGCCACCAATGTTGAGCCACGGTCGACACACAGCTACGGCTGGCGGGTGAGAAGGCGCTGGAGCGGATGAGCGCGCGCAGATCACCCGCACCCGGGGCGATCGCTGCGAGACGACGGCGACCACACGATGTCTGCGCCACCCACAACTGCTTCATGGATCAGTTCAGTTGGTTCGACAGAGTAGCTGCAGCGAGGTCGAGTGGGCGTCGCAGGGCTGGCTCGCCCCGGCGATCGTGCAGCGTTGGGGCCAGAGGTGTGCCTCGAAGGGTCGATTCCACAGCTCCAAGGAGCGACTGCACGCCCATCGGAGCGCAGCCACCTCTCGGGCCATGTTGCTTAACCATGTCTTGGCCATTCGCAAGCCACGAAGAAGCTCCCAGTCCCCCCGGTAGGACCGGCCGAGCTACCTCGCCGCCGCACAGGACTGACTGGACGAGAGCGACCCGTCAACTCACCGTGGTCAAGCCTGAAGCGAAGGGTCGCACGACCTAGGGTCAGCTGCGTTGGTGCTGGTTCCACGAGGATGAGAGTTCCTCCCACTTGGGGCGAAAGCGGCAAGGGATGAACGAGGTGCGGTCGGGTGATACAAACGCAAGCAGAGAGCGAGCCGGAGACGGGCGCGCCAGCCAACGGGACCGCGCAGCCGCCAGCTGGAACTTGCAGCTGCAGGGAGTATTAGGCTCTGGAGTGAGGCCAGCTGAGGCCAGCTGATGGGCTTCGTTTGCCTGGCTCGACGTCAGCAATTCACCAAGCCAGATCCGTTCATCACTGCAGCGTCGGGCGCGATGGCCCAAAATGGGTGTAGCGTCTGATAAATTATAATAGCCAACTTCGACAGCGCCTACTACTTCGAATGGGCTGGGGAAAGACGTCGGTTTGAGACGCGCGATTTTCAGTTTAGGAGGGTAGCGTCAGAGTTGGCTCAGGCTGCAACGCCCTTCACGAATCCCACTCTCTGCACCTCAGTCACCGAGATGGAAGCTCACTACCATCCGACAATCAATGACACGGGCAGATCGTCCTACACATCTCCGAGTCGTTCTGCCCGAAACGAGAGGAATCTCCGAAGGCCAGTACATACAGTTTAAAGTCTAAAGCCATAAATTCCAGCTAGTCTTATTCAAAGACAGAATCTAACAAACGCTAGATCCGCTGGGCCACCATAACATGTAGTTGGTGTGTTGGGAATGAGGGTTAGGAACGGCGCGTTCTTTGGTAATCTGTTTAGAAGCGCTCGTCTGTTTAGTGAAGCCTGGCGATGCGCACCAACCGTTGTCTTCTCTCCACGTGTAATCCAACCGGGCGTGTAATCCAACCGTGGAGAGAAGACAACGGTTGGTGCGCATCGCCAGGCTTCACTAAACAGACGAGCGCTTCTAAACAGATTACCAAAGAACGCGCCGTTCCTAACCCTCATTCCCAACACACCAACTCACCCGTCGTCCCCGCATCGATCGTGTCAAAACCTGGGGCTGCGCCGCCCAGGTACCGTTTGCTCCCGAACAGCGTTCCAACAAGTTGGCTCCGCGTTCGCGCCTGTGCTACTTTGTCGGGTACTCTTTGCGCTCTAAGGCCTGGCGCTTCTACGACCCGGTTGGCAACAAGGTCTTCGAGTCGTCTCAGGCCAAGTTCTTCGAAGATCGCTTCTTCCCCGCCGCGGCAAACCCTGTACCTACTGTTGTTGCGCCCGCCGTTCTGTCCTATCCGTCCGCCCCGCGCAGGGTTCCTCCTCCCGACCTTCCCCCTGACGACGACGATACTGTCAATCCTGCGGGCGTCGCACCTGCCGTCGCTGCCGCTCCCGCTGTTGCCCCCGCCGCTGCCGTCCCGCCCGCGGCTGGTCCGGTCGACGTTGTGGCCCCACCTGTTCCGCCCTCCCTCGTGTTCTCCAACCCGGGTCCGGCGAACGCCCCTCCTGTGGGTGATCGTTCCACTCGTGCTCGTCGCCCCCCTGACTACCTGGGTTTCGCCCGCGCGGCTCACGACTTGGAGTTCGCCGCGCACGCCTCCGTCTCGATCGAGGACTTTGACGAGGACGATCCCGAAGTCCAGCTGTACTCGTACGAGGAAGCAACTGCCTTTCTTGCCAAAGTCGACAAGGACGACGCCCCTTCCGTTCGCGCGGCACTCGCTGGTCCGTTCCGCGACTACTGGCTGGCGGCCATGGCGACCGAGGAGGGCGCACTGGCGGCGAAGCAAACATTTTCCAAGCCGCTTCGGCCCCCTCACGGGGCTATCATAATCGGCAGCATGTGGGTCCTCATGGTGAAGCGCGACGCCGAGGGCAAAATCGTAAAGTACAAAGCTCGCCTCGTTGCGCGTGGGGACATGCAGAGGCGTCGTGGTGAGCAAATTGACTCGTTCTCGCCTACTGGCCGCGCCGCCTCCCATCGCCTGCTGCTCGCCCTTGCCGTTGAGAACGAGTGGGAGACCCGGCAATTCGACGTCTCGTCGGCATACCTCAACGGCAATCTCGGTGGGACGGAGATCTACATGCGCCTGCCCAGTGGGCAAGTCGTGCGCCTTCAGCGCGCGCTGTACGGACTCGTCCAGGCGGGTAGGGAGTGGTACAAGGTCTTCACCGAGTGGATTTTGTCGATCGGCTTCACGCGTACCGACAGCGATCATGCCGTCTTCATTCGCAGGGAAGGGGACAAGCGCTGTTTCCTTTCCATCCATGTCGACGACGGACTGCTCACGGGTGACGGCGACCTCGACGGCGTTCTCACTCAGCTCAAGGCGCGTTTTGAGGCTCGCAGCACGGACGAGGCGTCTTTCTTCCTGGGTCAGAGTATAATCCGTGAGGGCAAAACGGGTGCGGCCATCGTTACTCAATCTCATTTTGTGGATGCGATTCTCGAGGAATACAACATGGCCAACGCCTCCCCGCGCCCCACCCCGCTTGCGGCACCGTCGACGCTGAGGAACCGTGTGAACTCTGATTTCGACCCCGCTTCCATACCGTACCGTGCCATTGTCGGCAAGCTTCTGTATCTGTCCGGCACTACTCGGCCCGACATCGCTTTCGCCGTGTCCAAGGCTGCTCGTTTCTGTAACAACTTCGAGGCGGAACATTGGGAGGTGCTCAAGCACATTCTCCGGTACCTCGTCGGCACTCGTAACTTTGGCATTCGATACCAGAAAACCCATCAGCCGATGTCAGCCATTTTGGAGGGTTTTGTGGACGCGGACCATGGTGCCGACCCTGTGACCCGCCGCAGCGTCTCGGGTTACGTCTTCACGTGCGCTGGCGGGGCAATCTCCTGGATCACCAAATGTCAGACTCTTGTCACTCTTGTCACTCTGTTGAGCACCGAGGCCGAATATGTGGCCATGTCGTATGCTGCTCGTGAGGGGATCTGGTTGCGTCGGCTGCTGGCCGATCTTGGTTTTGAGCAGACATCGCCGACTCGTCTGAGGGGTGACAATCAATCGGCTATCACTCTGGCCAAGCACCCGGCTTTCCATGCTCGCACCAAACACATTGGGATCCATTTCCACTTCATCCGAGATCACATTGCGGAGGGCACAATCGAGATGGTCTGGGTGCCCACGGGCACCATGGCTGCGGACGTCCTCACCAAAGGGCTCGGGACTCAGAAGCACTATCAGTTTGTACACGCGATGGGGCTTATCGATTCATCGCGTGAAGGGGTGAGTTGGTGTGTTGGGAATGAGGGTTAGGAACGGCGCGTTCTTTGGTAATCTGTTTAGAAGCGCTCGTCTGTTTAGTGAAGCCTGGCGATGCGCACCAACCGTTGTCTTCTCTCCACGGTTGGATTACACGCTCGTCAGTCTCTTATTGGGTGGACGTAACAGGACCCGCAGCGGCGTGAAGAACGGCATCAGGGGTGCGCTGCTGCAGAGGCGACGACGGGAGGAGGTTGATAACGTAGATGGCCGCCTGCGCAGCCTCTTCCCACAGCGATGACGGCAGTCCCGAACGATGAAGCCACGCCCGAACAGAGTTGAAAATTGTACGCCAACTCCGCTCCTGTATGCCCATCTGACCGTGCTCGTATGCCGTGGATAGCTCGTGAAAAATGCCCCGCTCAGCAAGCCAATCCCGGAGGTCGTTGTTGACGAACTCACCCCCCCTATCTGTGCGCAAGGTCGCCACTCCCGGGCCAGTGTACTGGATCTTCGACATCGCAACGAAGCCCTTGAGTACGGACGAAGCCTCGCTCTTGAGCCGAATGCCGCGAACCCAGCGAAAACGTGAGTATTCATCCGTGATACCGCACAGATATCGGACGCCGGAGAGAGCAGGGACAGGGGAAGGCCTCCACACGTCGGCGAAGACCCGAGCGAAAGGTGCGTCGGCGGGGTGGTGGGCAGCCTCACGACTGGGGGCAGACACGGCCTTGCCGGAGCAGCAGGCATCGCACTGATCAAGGAGACGAAGTTGATCCCGGGTTACAGCAGAGATGTCGAGGGAAATGTCGCCCGACTTAGCAAGTTCTACCAAATGACCCCAGGACAGATGACCCAAACGCTGATGCCAAAGCACTACATCTGTAGGCAAGGAGGTGGCTGTCAGCGCTTGGTGATCCGCCAGAGGAGGTGAGGCCGGACGCGCCTGGAGAACGTAGTGGTTGCGATCGAGAGCGAAGGTGAGGTTCGAAGCCGGACCCGAGACGGTGAGACCAGAATGTTCGCCCGCGGCGTCGCAAATCCCAGACAGCTGGTACCCGTCCTTCATGAGACTGGCAAGAGAGACGAGCTCGGCGGACAGACCCGGGACGAGAAGGACGTCGCGGAGCTCGAGAGGCACCCCATTGGCGTCAAAGCGAAGGGTGCCCTTGCCGACAGCCATGGCGCTGGACTTGAATGCGCCGACTACGCGCACACGCTCCGTCGTGAAAGGCTGGAAATCGACCAAGAGATCCCGACGAGTGGTCATGTGGCGCGTCGCCCCCGAGTCGAGGAGGTAGCGGGGACCGTCGTGCAAGTACAGCGCAGAGACTTCGGTGTCAAGGGCGACGTCGGCAAAAAAAATCTCGTAAGAGTCGTCGTCAACCGATGGGTCGGGACCGTACTCAGCCACGAGCGCCATCGCGTCGGCCGCGCCGATGGAGATGTTGTGCTTGGCTAAGACGGCAACCCGACGACGGGACAGTTCGGTCGCGGGGACGGTACATTCGTCGCCAAGATGACCCTGCTCGTAGCATTTCCGACACTGCAACGGGCCCAGCCTCAGGCGACCGTTCTGCGCAACCCCGTGCGGCCACTTGTCCACGAGACCCGGTACCTTTGAAGCCGGGAGAAAACTGGACTTCGGTTTGCCGGACGAACGAGCGGGGCGCCTGCGACGACCCTGAGTCTTCGCCGCGAGGGCTTCGGCGACGTCGGTGCCGGAAGAGCGAGACATCGCCGCGCGACGAATCGCGCCCTCCACATCACTGAGCGACGGGAGAGGGCCGAGGGCGTCGATAACCGTGACAATAGGCCGTGGCATCCTCGCCTTCAAGAGGTCCATGCGGATGCCTTCCGACAACGCAGGCGGCGGAACCCATTTGTCAAACTCAGCTTGCGTGTACTTGACCCCGTCGATCTTGGCGCGCTGGTAAGCCTTGTCGCGGGAAACGTGCGCGGCGTTGAGATCGGTGAACAACCGGTTGAAGTGCGACAACCAAGGGTCGAGAGGGTCTCCGTCGACGTAGGCTTGGTACGAAAACAGGGCATCGAGTTTCTCCGACCGTGCGAAGTCGTGGGATGCGGCGCCGAGATCCTTATCGAGGGCCGCCCACAGCTCGTGCGTTGGCTGATCTGCAATGCGCGCGAACGTGGCCTCCCCCAGGCACACGAACAAGATGTTGCGGGCCTGCGCCAAGGCTTGATCGAGGTCGTCGACGTCATGACGGTAGATCCGATGTTGTGTACGGAACGTGGCTACGTCGGCCACTGTGGAGCCACCTTGCGTACGGGTGAACTCGGACTGTTCGGGCTCTGGGCCAACGCTGAGTTCGGTGGTGACGTGCTTGAACCGGCCATCGCCCTCCAACACCCGTTGGAGTCGATCCTTGGCCGTTCCCCAATTCGTGGCGTCGACGTTGCCATACAAGTCGCCCATAAGGCCGCGATGAATGGCGGACCCGGAATCCACCGTGGTCGTAGCCATCTTGGATATGCGCTGCGTCTTTTCTGCGTGCGGATCTGTGCCTTGCGGCAATACAGACGCTACCAAATAAGAGACTGACGAGCGTGTAATCCAACCGTGGAGAGAAGACAACGGTTGGTGCGCATCGCCAGGCTTCACTAAACAGACGAGCGCTTCTAAACAGATTACCAAAGAACGCGCCGTTCCTAACCCTCATTCCCAACACACCAACTGAAAGCAAGGCACAGATCCGCACGCAGAAAAGACGAGCGTGTAATCCAACCGTGGAGAGAAGACAACGGTTGGTGCGCATCGCCAGGCTTCACTAAACAGACGAGCGCTTCTAAACAGATTACCAAAGAACGCGCCGTTCCTAACCCTCATTCCCAACACACCAACTCATGTGTCATATATCATACACCCATATTGTATACGGGCCGGTGCCTCGCTGGGATTAGGACTGATGCCCCCATTTCTCAGGGCTTACATCAGTTTTCCCTCCTCCCCCTCAGCTCCCGGCTCCTGAGGGTAGATGGGGCAAAGTTGCCACCATCGCCTCCACCAGTGAGGTATGCTACTCCAAACTCGAATCGCCTCGTCCACCCGAAGCCCCTGAGCTTTTTCGGAGTGCCCGCCGCGCTAAAGTCAGGAGGTCGAGATCATTGGCAACTGGTCTGCGCACTGCGCAGCTCAGCGGGAGCCTTCTCCCAGAGGTAAACGTGTTTGGCGACTACTGACTATCCTCAACACCAGAACACACCAACACACTGGCCACGCTGAACGCACGCACTGCATGATAGTACCGCGGAGGGCATCCGCCGGTGATGGTCCGAGCGCTCGAAGCGGCGATACCCGGAAACACTCTTTGCGCATGAAGTAACGGACGATGCGGCCATGTGATGCGGTGAATCGAGGACAAATGAGACCCCGAGCAGTAGATCCGGCCCTAAGGCAACCCTCCACCGAACGATTTGATTCGTTCCAGCCACGTGACGTCGGTCGGGTCGTCAGGGACGTCGTCGCGCGTCGCCGAATTGCTTCACAACTTACAAGCTTTCAGCAGTGCTGCGCCTGCATCAACAGAGGCCATTTCGGGCCGGCCCCGCGCTCGCGCCGAAGGGCGATTGCACTCGATCACTCACAAGCTTGCCGCGCTTATTCGGCCCCGCAAATGCCACGAGAGAGAAACCTCGTCGAGAACTGTCGAGAACTCAAGCTGGTCATCCGTGATCGACCTTTCTTTGACTGGAGCCCTTTTCCCCTTTCCTCATCCCGCTCAAAAACATCTACCCGACCTTTCGGCTTTAAAGAGGCATGATTCACACCTCACCTCATCCACCTGTCGAGCTCCCCGTTTGTTCGGTCTGGGACAAAGGTGAGTAGCAACCACCTCGCACACCCTTTCGATGCCTAATTCCGCAGAGGAGGAGCCGGCCGACCAAGTCGGGCCGCTCCGACCGGACCTTCTGACCCTCACGAGCGAGCACTGACCCTCTTTCGGTCCCCGGCCTTGAACCCTCTATTACAGTCTGGTCGAACCCTGCTGGACTTGCTGATTCCGAAGTGGCCGTCATCGATGGTCCTTCAGGCCGAACTCACACGTCGGTCCCATTAGGAGTGCCCAGGCACCCCTGTTCAAGCAAGAACACCGCCGAGCTCGACAAGTCCGGTCGGCTGACGTTTCGCCCTTTCCCGCTGCCCCCCTCTCTCTCTCCTCAATAGCCGAGGTGACCTGAAGAAGAAATCACAACAGCTTGCGTATGGGTACCGACAACTTGGTCTGACCCCAGGCCAAGTAGTGTGCATCTTCTCCCCCAACTCGTTCTATTACCGTCAGTTTCTTTGTTGTCGGCCTCTTCATTTCTTGAGCCCCCATATCCTTTACCCCGGGATCGTCTGACGCGTCTCGACGCTTACGCTCCGTTTTCGTCTTCGTCCTGCACAGACATGATCGTCTTGGCCGCTCAATGCGCTGGATGTGTACTCAGTGGCGCCAATGCGGCTTATACATCCCAAGAGATGGCACACCAGTTGTCGGACAGTTCAACCGAGTTGGTGAGTCGACCGAACTGAGCAGCGGCGGTCGGAAATTCGGTTCTGGAGTTAAGCACTCAAGGTTTTATATCCTGAATCGTTGGTTAATATAGTTGATGTGCCACCCGAGCAACCTCGATGTGGCTCTCAAAGCTACAAAGGCCGTCGGCTGGTCCGAGCACAAGCAAAAGGAACGTATTGTCCTCGCCGTCATGACTGACGAAGCAGGTCCTGCAGGAAACAGTGAGCCACGGATCATGGTTGCATTGCACCCTCTTTCTGACCTTTCGACGCTCATCTTCTCGTCCACCTTCCTTTGCACAGCTTACAAATCCATCTCGGACCTGGTCAAGAGCAAACACGAGTTGACCCCTTTCCGTGTCGAGGATCCCAAATCGACCGTCGCCTACCTCGGTTACTCATCCGGTACCTCGGGCAAGGCCAAGGGCGTACGTACGTCGCATTACAACATGACGTCGGTGTTGAGTATTCTCAAACCTTTTGTCGTCACTAAAGACGGTGAGTTCACTTCGTCCGTGGTGGTCCGTGCGGCCGGGAGGGGAAGGAGCTGAAACCTCAACTTTTGACATCCATGTGAAGACGTCCACCTCGCCGTCCTGCCCCTGAACCACATCTACGGCCTGACTAAACTACTCCACTGGCCTTTGATCACGGGCAGCAAAGTGGTCGTCATGCCCAAATTTGACCTCGAGCCGTTCTGCGCGATCGTGCAAAAGTACAAATGCAGCGTATGCATGCTCGTACCCCCGATAGCTTTACTCCTCGCTCGGGAACCCATCGTCGATTCCTACGATTTCTCCTCGATGCGTTTGATCGTTTCAGGGGCAGCACCCTTGAGTGGTGAATTGGCGGAAGAGGTTTCGAAACAATTAGGAGCGGCGGTGTGTCAGGCCTATGGATTGACGGAGACGTCGCCGACGACGCATTATTGTCCGATCGAGACGCCAACGCCGGGGAGTATTGGACCTCTTTTACCGATGATGAGGGGGAGGATCGTCGATCCCGAGACGGGGAGGGATGTCGAACCTGGGGAACAAGGGGAGATGTGGTTGCAAGGACCTAATGTTATGGTACGTAGCAGAAAGCTCGGAAACGGAAGAACAAATCCTGACTTTACGGTCTCTTCCTCCAGCTCGGCTACCTGAATCGACCCGAAGCGAATGCCGAAACTCTCGTTGAAGACGCCCATGGCCGTTGGCTCAAAACAGGTGACATTGCCTGGGTCGATCAAAAAGGCTACTACTTCATAACGGACCGTCTAAAGGAACTGATCAAATACAAAGGCTTCCAAGTCGCCCCTGCCGAACTCGAAGGTACATGTCTCGAATGCCCTTACGTGGCTGATGTTGCGGTGATTGGTGTATGGGACGATGATCAAGCGTCGGAATTGCCGAGGGCTTATGTGGTGCTTAGTGCGGAGGGGAAGAAGCAGAGTGATGGTGCGAAGGCGGTGAGGGAGTGGGTTGATCAGAGGGTTAGTGCGCATAAGAAGCTGAGGGGTGGGGTCAAGATTGTGGATATGGTGCCCAAGAGTCCGTCGGGTAAATTATTGAGGAGGATCTTGAGGGAGGAGGCTAAGGCCGAGGCGGCGCAGGCGAAAGCGGCCAAGCAGAAGGCCAAGTTGTAAAGGAGGAACAGGGGTTTGAAGTTCATCTCGCTTGGAGGATCCTTTCCTTTCATTCTTGTAGATCAGATTGCGCAGAGACTGAAGTGGAATTACAAAGAAGAGACGGAACACGGAATACAAATCCCCATACACGCTGCTCGATTCCTCTCTCTAAAACTCCATAGACACGCCCTGTTCCTCCTTCCTCGTCTTGTTCTTCGCCTTAATGATGCCATCGATATGTCGTTCGAACAACTCGACATAAGGGCGTAGACTCGTCTTATCCCAACTGGCCGAATCGTCACCCGCGACGGTGACGTGTTCGAGTTCCATCAGCAATTGACCGACGGTGGGGACCGCTTCGGGGTCGAAGGCATCGACTTGTTCGGCGAGCAACGGGATACAGACGCGGCCTGAAAACGAGCGACGATCAACACGGGGTCAGTAACGCAGAAACATAAAAGCTGCGCCCGAAACACTGTTTCAGAACTGACCCGTGCCAGGATGCACACAAAACGGCGCCTTGAGCAAATGGTTCAACTTCTTCGACACCTCCGTATCGATCCTCGGGTACGTGTACTGCAGGATCAAGTCTTCCACCGCATCGAGGTACTTTGCCTCGGCAATGTGCGTTTTCGAAGGTGGCGCTATCCTCAACGCGCCCCAACGTTCAGTCGACGTTTTCGCATTCACGTTCTCGCTCTCCGCGGGGAAACGCTGTGATAGTTTGGAGGCGTGATCCTTGTCGGGTAAGGTGGCTAGAGCGGCTTCCCATTGTTCCGGTTGGGCGAAACAGTTTTGGTCTTGCAGGACAACGTTCGCAAAGTAAGGTTTGAGGAGGTCGAGGGAGCGTCTGTGCATAGCACAATTCAGGGCTAGGATCTGGTCAATATAAGGTTCCATTTCCCGGAGATATAGTCCGTCCAACGCACTGCATGCTAGGGTGAAGCGGTCGTCGGAGCTCCAACTTTTTGCCCTTGATCACCTCGAGGTAATTGACAATTGCCCGTCGTTGCTCATCGTTCATGTTGACGGCGGCAGCGTCCGAGATCCAGCAATGGATACCACGACGACCCGAGTAAACCCATAAAAGATGTTGGAAGCCAAAGTCCGCTGTGGGTCGGAACAAATGAGCACGATGGTCGGGATTTGTCGGACAATGACGACGCACTTCTCAATGTCTTGTCGAGGACTTTGACGGCCATGGCGATGAACCTCCAGCACCTCTTGCACATCGCCTTGTCCTTGCAGCACGTTCGAACGTTGTCGTCTGCACGAGAGTGAAATGGCCGCGCTCAGCATACGTCCTTACCCGAGGCGAAGATTCTGTACCGACTCACAATCCGTCATATCGATATCGAAAACGAGTTCTCGTGATGTCGGTCGGAACGCGTGCTTCATCAACGTTTTACGGTCCTTTGGCTAATCGAGTGATGATGCATGGCATGGAAGGTGAGCTGTCGGCCCCCCGCCCCGAGGTGGAGCAAGGAGCGAATCCGAAGACTCACTCGTCCGGAGTAAGTGGGTCCAATCTCGAAACGCGCCGGGTTTAACCTGACGATCTCTTTCTTCATCTCATCCGTGTTGGCGTACGACTGGTAACGTAGGTAGACTTCGTTGGAAAGCGTGAGTGCAAATTCGCGATGGGTGAATTGCTTCGTCGGGACTGCGTCGGGAAGGGTTCCACAACATCTTGTCAGGTGCTGTACGCTTTAAGAAGTGAGTACGACGTACCATGGGCTTGATTGAGCCATAAGAACATTTGCTTGAAGGGCAACACGCGTCGATAGTAGGTGAGCATGACGTAAGGATTTGACAGGTCGCTCATCGTCTCGAGCGTCGCGGTCGACGAACTGCGCGATGGAGGCTGAGGGTCAGTTGGATTTGCCCGTTCACACACGTAGATTCAGGTACTCACGGAAGTTTGGGCTTGGAAGGCTCATCATCAAAGAGGTTCTCGAGCGCTGTGAGTGGTATCATAAAGTGGGCGAATTGTCAGCGACGCGTCTCGACCGCTCCGATGCTTCGTGCGCTCGAGACGCGACTGACCAACACCATTAACGGCACCGGAGGATGTGATGTCGTTCATCGCATTCGTCCGAGGCTTGACGTCAACAGCAGTGGCCATCTTGGGAGCGGGGAGCGGGCAGTGGAGCTGGCGGTGAGGGTAAAGTACGCGACGCGTCGGAGCCAATTTGACCTCGCCGACGCGCGCGCCGCCGCCAACGCGCCAGAACATGGGTCCGAGCTCAAATCGGCCGTAAAGCTGGGTCAAAGCTCAAGTCCAAGAGCCCCTCGCAATCGGTGCGCTGCGCTTAGTGGCGTACTAGCAGCACTAGCAGCCTTTGACTCGGACTATGTATAATCGTGGTAATCGGAATCTTTTGTCTGTTCTGAGTCACTGAGAGTCTGAGACTCGCTGACTCCTGAGCTTGACCCGATCACCGATTGGCGATCGACGATCGTGGTGCAGCCTTGGCTGGCCTATAAAACAAACCGCAGATCATACCTGTCCTGCAGGTTCTACCACAGCTTCCCGTGAGGTACCGAGCGGTCACAAAAATTAAAGCCCTATTTCCGTCAGAAGCTTCAAGCCGGCAAAGCGCCAACGTCCTCCAACGTCAGCCGCTGCCGTGTGCGTTCAGTCAACATTGCGCACGCCCTCGCCCTCGGCATTGCAGGCGTCTGCGCTCGATCCTCTCCCTGCTTCCCGCGTCTCTCTGTCACGAAGCCCCCCCGGTCGTCCCCTCATCGTCGTACTGCGTTAGCTAACGTTCTGGACTGCGACGCTTGGCACCTCCGATCGGGTTTTTGTACCTGTCGCCCGTCGTGAGTTGCTCGCTGTGTCCTCAAGCAGGCTGCGCGTGTCGCTAACGTATGCTTTGCGCGCGTGCGGACGATGTAGCCCGAGCAGCGCAAGACGCGTTGATCGACTCGTGTGTGTCACGACTCTTTTGACGCCTCAAGACGACACTCCACCAACACACCCCTTTGGTCAGTTGACACAGCCAAGCTGGGCCTTACCCCGCCTGCTTGCTTGGATCGCTCGCGGCCTCGCTGCGTGTTGACCCAAGCAGCCAGCAGCAGCAGCAGCGGCAGCCCCGGCGAACGACCTCGCGCTGATCGAGCCACTGATTCGCCTCCTGTCCACCTCGCTCGCTTCCGTGCTTTGTTCCCCCCATTCCACGTCCACGCTCATTCTGCAGGCTCATCATCTCACGTTCTTTCAGCTCCTACGACTTACGACCCTGAGCCGCTGGTCTTGTTCACAACCGAGATTCCACGACCCCACCGAGACGACTGCGACTGCGACAGCGATTGACACGAGCACCGTCGCCCACGAACATCGTCTGGTGTGCCATCGACGCCCACGAACATCGTCTGGTGTGCCATCGATCATCGACGTTCATCCTCGATCATCGCCTAACATTCTCAGCCGCTGGGAAACTATTAACAGCACAGTTAAGATGGAGGAGCCGATTGCTGCTCAAGTCACGGGGCCCAACACCAACCCGACCTCATCCATCGCCGCGGCGGCCTTGCTCAACAAGCTCGAAACGCTTCTACGCGACAAGGCGAACGAGATTCACCTCGCCGGTCAACTCGGCTCGAACCTCTTGGCGCAACAGACCGAACTCGAAGCTCGCGTCAGGGAGATCGCTGAATTGCACCAATCGCTCGTTCGATCACCTTCCTCGCTTGATGCTTCGACGGGGGGGACGAGAAGGGCTCGAGGAGGGGTCACGTCGAATGGCGCTGACGATTCGAGCGACGGCGAGGACAAGGCCGTTGGGGCGGAGACCAAGAAACGACTCGACGCCCTCGAGAATGAATTGCGACAATGGGATGAAAGCAATCAACCTCTCTACCAAACGGTCGGGATGGCCGCAGCACGAGGGATCCCCGATATCGACTCGAACGACATAGACCCGACCGCCAACGCCAACGCCAACGACGAGGCCGAGCGGGACGTCTTCATGTCCCCACCGCGGACGACGACCTCGATGCAACAAAAGGTCGCACCACCTGCTTCGGCACCCAATCGTGGGCGAGGACTGGCCCACACCAGCTCTGCCTCCATCCCACCCGTCCCGAGTCTATCTCAATCCACCACCGTGGCAAGCGCAGCCACTGCTGCAGCTAGCGGTCACACCGATACCGCTTCGTCCCGTCGCGCTCGCAACAACGCCCAACACCGCAACAACGACATTGAACTCGCGACCGAGATTGGACAAAGTCTTTTGGGCGAGGTCAGACGGTTGCAGGCTTTGCTGTCGGAAAAGGAGGAGCACATGCGCGATGGGCTGAGGGAACGGGATGCGCTGGAATCCGAGTTGGAGAATGAGAGGTCGATTAGGCGCACGGTCGAGGAAAGCGTTGGTGAGTCCACAAAAGCTGATGGGGATGTTTGAGATGATCAATGATGCGACCTTGTGGAATTTGACCGGCTCACAGAGAAATACAAGGAAGAAAACTGGAACCTCGAACTCGTGACCCAGGACCTCCGCACAAATCTCACGGACTCGCAAAGTTTGTTGCAAAAAGCCGACCTCGAACGCCAACGTGCTCTCCGGGATCTCGCGACAACGCGTGAAACGCTCGATACGCAACGCTCCGAAGCCGAGAAGCTGGCGCAACAACTCGAGGCGTTCAAGCAAAAGCACGAGACGGATCTTGCGACAATGCGCAAGCAGACCGCAGGCTTGCAACGCGACAAGAGCGATCTACAAGGCACACTTGAAGGGCTCAAGACCGAATTGGCCACCCGCGCTCGTGGCATCAAGCGAGCGGGATCCGGGCACAACCTTGACCGATCCCCTGGCGCCGACGATAGCTTCGAGGAGAGGCGGGACGATCTGTACGACGACGAGGAAGGCGACGTCTTCCGAGGCGCCGCGCGTCGCAAGACCGGCGATGGCTTCCCTCCTGGATCACCGGCCGACCTCTTCTCCGAATACGGCGACGATTCGGTCGCGGGCTCTCCCGTGCAACGCGGTGGCTTCCTTTCGACGCCCGACGACTCGCACAAGGCTGGTCTTGCGCATGCCCAGAGGACGATCGCGACGTTGCGTGCTTCGTTGGCTCGCGAAAAGGCCACCAAGATGGAGTTGCGACGACAGCTCGCCGACAGTGGTATTGCTTGGGAGGAGGAGACCGACGCGGGTGAGGGCCGCAGCACTCGCCACAGTACACCAGCACGCAACGCGCCTGGAAGCGCACGCGGCAGTGTGCGCGGCAGCGCCCGGGGCCGAGGTGCGGCTCGACGACGCGGTGGTGTCGCCGTCGGTATACCTTCTCGTCTTCGTCAAGACGCCGGTGACAGCTCGATCGACGAGAGTGAAGAGAATGACAGCGTCGGCGGTGAGGCAATGGGGAGCTTCGATCGTGCCTCGCTGTTTGAGCATCAATTCCCGAGCGTCGAGGACGAGTACTCCGAGGTCGACTCGCCAATTCGCCACAACCGTGATTTCAGCCTCGACGATGCTAACCCCTTGTCAGAAGACGACGCCAGTATTCGATCACGTCGCTCCTCGTTGAGACAAACGACGAACCTCGGTGACGTCTTGGGCGGCCTCAGCAACGACAACTCGCATCGTCGAACCAGTCTCATGAGCCTCTCATCGACCGTGAGCGCTGCGCGCGACTCGATGCGGGCCCTTTCACCCGAGCCGGAGATGACGGCCATCGCACCCGTCGAGCCGGCCAAGCATCAGATCGTATGGACCGACTGCTCAACGATGACCGACCCCTTAGCCGAACCTATCGCACCCGAGCCAGTGACGGTCACGGTTTACGTCCCCGCTCCTATCCCCGACTCGGCCGAGATCGGCGTGCAAACCGAGCCACTCCCCGTCCCCGCCCCTGTGACTGTCGTCGAATACGTCGAGGTCCCTGCGCCGGTCGCTCATTCCGCTGTCATGGTCGACATGTCCGGACAAACGGACCCTGCGCCTGTCGCACCTACGAAGGAGATGGCGGTGACGACGGATCCGATCACAATGACCGAGGCCAGCACCTCGACCGATCGTGTGGGCTTGTCCGAGATGCAAGTCCAGACGGACCCGGTCCTCACCCCTGCAGCAACGGTCGCGGTCGCTCCTTCCTCTGTTGCGTCACCGCAAGACATGGAAGACAAGGCGCTCGCTTCGCAGGCTTCTTTGACGAGCCTCAACATTGGCAAGATCTTCAGCGCTTTCAGTCGAAGTGGCAGCACCCCCTCGGCGCCCGCCTCGATCACCCGATCTGCGACCGAGTCGACTATTGACGGCTTCCGCACCGCCAACGAAGCGACCGAGGACGAAACCGAGACTGAGACCGAGACCGAGACCGACAGCGATTTCGAGGACGCACGAGAGACGATCGGTGCCACCTCTCCGTTCCCGTCGACGACGCATTCGCGTTCCGAATCGGTCAACGACTTTGTCTCGATCCGTTCTTCGACCTCGGCTTCCTTCAACGCCGTTGGTCCTTACAATGCCGTCAAGTCGACCGAGGACAGCGATTACGACGACAACATTGAGATTTTGAGAACGCCACTCACTCCCAAGAATGGTCGTGAATGGACGGCAAGTCGCGAGACGTTCGGTAACTTCACCGTCAAGATGCCCATCAAAGTCACGGTGCACGAGGTCGGCGTCCAGACCGAGGCTTATGCGCCGCCCATCGTCGAGACGCCGCGACCCAGGACTCCGATCACGCCC
Organism: Microbotryum saponariae; assembly: GCA_900102585.1. Classification (NCBI taxonomy): domain Eukaryota; kingdom Fungi; phylum Basidiomycota; class Microbotryomycetes; order Microbotryales; family Microbotryaceae; genus Microbotryum; species Microbotryum saponariae. The sequence goes on along the minus strand of FMWQ01000050.1, from coordinate 282,153 downwards.
ATGTACGGCATGAGCAATCGCGATCGAGATTCGATAAACACCTTTGGTCGCGCCGATACCCCCGACAACCTTAGCGATGCAGCCGCGAGGGCGTCCTCTTTTGTGCAAGGCACCTACACCGATGGTGCGTCTCGACCCGAGTCGGCCATGTCGGGCTTCTCGCAGTACACGACCGATGCTGGATCGGCACCGCCCCTGTCCCCCGTCGGTCTCAAGCCAATGCGGCTCGTTCCCGAGGTAGCAGCATCGAGGATGGGCCCGCCTCCGACCCCCGTACGACGCAGCCATACACCCGCTGGTACACCTGGTCGTCCTGCTGCCGCCGGGCCTCGTCACAGCAACCTGTCGAGCACGTCTCATTCTTCGCTTCGAGCTCCCCCTCGCCCTACTTCGCCTCCTCCCGCCGACCTCTTGCACCGTGCTCAGAGCCCCGCCTTTGACGAGGATTATGCGCGGCGCTCCTCGACACTGCTCGTCCCTGGTACAGTGCGCTCGACGCCCTCGCGGGGTAGCTCGTTGCAGAACTTGCGCCCTCAACAATCTATGACCCAAGTCATGGACCGCAAGAGCATCAGTAACAAGTCGCGCAGCAGCACGATCAGTCGTGCCGAAGGAGCGGGTCACGTGCCACCTCTTCCCAGCGGTCCCCCTCTTTCTTCGTCCGCACGATCCATTTCAGAGATGAGCATGCACAGCGAGATGTCACGCCGACCCTCGATGGCATCCTCCAGGACGAGTGAAGGCGGCCTCTTCGACGCGCACAACCCGTCGCGCGGTGACGAGCCCCTACGCAACGGCGACGATTCGACGGACCCAGCAGTGATCCATGCTATTACGCAAACGATGATTGGCGAGTTCCTGTACAAGTACACGCGACGCGCGATCGGGAAGGGCATCTCAGAGAAGCGACACAAGCGCTTCTTTTGGGTGCACCCGTACACCAAAACGTTGTACTGGAGCACTTCGGATCCTGGAGGAGCCAATACGAATCAGTCGAGCGCCAAAAGTGGTGAGTCTGCTTGATCTGAGAAGCCTTTGTGCTTGGTTCGCGTTGCTGACCACTCTATGCCCTTCCCTGTAGTCTGCATCGAGGGTGTCCGTCAAGTCCTCGACGCCAACCCGCTGCCACCCGGTCTCCACCAAGGCAGCATCATCGTACAAACGCCGAACCGCGAGATGAAGATCACAGCGAGTACGCGCGAGCGCCACGACATGTGGTTCGCCGCGATCAGCTACCTCCTCGCTCGACCCGACCCCGTCGAAGGGGACACCACGGCCGTGAGCGGTGCATCGAACGTGTCTCCCTATGGTAAACGGTCCATGTCGCACCTCCGACGCAGCGAGAACGAACAATCTATGACTCCGAACGCCAGGATGTACAACCTCGGTGGATCGGCTTCCGAATCGCGCTTGACGCCCAAAGCGACCACTCATTCCCGCTTGGGAGGGACAAGCACGACGCGTAGTCACAAGCTTTCGTCGACAACGTTCAACTCAACCTACAAGCGGTCTGGAACGCCCGCGAATGATTATCAACGCTACAATGAGTTTGGGAGTCCTCGTAGTGCGCGGACGTTGTCGTTCTTGGGGGACGAGAGCGTCGAATTTATTGATCGACGGGATATCCCTGCGGGTCTTGGGGATGAGGAAGTGGACGAGACGTGGGAAGGTCTGGAGAATGTGAGGGCGTGTTGTGATGGCAAACATGATGGTGAGTTGACCCTTTCGAAGATGATTGAGCGAGTACTTGCTTTGTTGCGACGCTGATAAAGTTCTACTTGGGTGCCTGGTTCGATCTCACAGTCGGTAGCCTGAGTCGACGAAGCGGATCTAGCGCCCACCACCCCCATCACCAGTGAGTTCACTTGCCGCTTCGGTCGAATCACATATCCCTCGAAACTAAGCACAGTCCTTATCTCTTGCAGTCACCACTCGCACTCCAGTCGTCGATCGGGTCTGCTCTCGGACGCCGAATCACGTTCGATGCCCCCCTCCCCAGGCCACGGTCAACGCTCGCGCAGCAAATCCGCGCTCGGAACAGTCGGGTCGAACTTCTCCCGTCGGTTCAACGACTCGTCCTCGACTTCCCTTGGCTCAAACTCGAGATCAGGGTCCAAGACGACTGCGACTGCGATTGCGAAAGCGGGTCCGCCCGTTTTGGCACCTGCGACTCCGTTGGCGCCTATTACGATGAATGTCGCACCTAGGTGACGCTGATGATTATGTATATCCTTCTCTATGACTTGATGTGGTAGCATCATAATGCTTTCGTTCAATTTTCGATCTTTCTTCTATGTTGGCCCTTACGCCAAGCTAGCGTCTTCTTTGTCGGGTAATCTTGTCAATCTTTTGATTCGGTACACTCTCTTCCGCTTCTTTTCAATCACTCATCTTCGCTTGTTTCTTCTATATAATTTACTATGGTGATGCGTACACTTGATGAGCCAGGACCGCGGGGAGGTGTTCGAACCAGCGCAGAAGACGAGAGGATAGCCCGTCTTGTTATAGCTTCGCTTTCATCGGATCACGCGAGCGCGGTCGCCGATCAGCAACTATCCAGCAATTTAGCACAAGTTAGCGCTCGACGTCCCGGCTGGAGCCTCTTGGCACGTTGACTCCGTCCCACCCATCTCAGTCTCCACCACTGCTTACACTCCACACGATGGCTACTGACACCCCCGTCAAGGTAAGCGACGGCACAACTCTCCTCCGTGATCGCCGTGGTCGCCGGTCAGGCCGGTCAGGTCAGGTGTCGGCTGCTGCTACTGGCATGAGGATCCCCACTTGCGTCATCGGTCGAGCGATTCCCGCCGGGATGAGCAGTCCGCTGCTACAGCACACCTCGGACCCGGACGCCGACAATTGGTGGCATACAACCTCCTCTCCACCTCTGGGAACCACTGCTGACTGTTCATGTACCACTCTTGCAGAGCGAAGCCTCCTCCTCCGAGCGGCGCCGACGACGACGACCGCAACAAATGCCCGCCTCGGCCTCGTTCTTTGGCCAGACCGTCAAATGGTCGCTCATCACCTTGGTGCTGAGCGTATTGTTGAGCAAATCGCTCACGTCGACTTATTCGTGGGGTTACAAGGGGAAATGGATCGAACCTTCCCATGTAGGTCCCACCATCAGACTTGTCACGGCTAGCAACCCCCACCTCGTCATGCGGTTGCTGATGCTGAGCTCCGTCTGGTGCTGCAGTACCTCGACACCTGGCACTCCTTCACCAAGAGCGCCCCCGCGATCCCCAAGGAACGTCTCTTCACCGAAGCCGAACTCAGCAAGCACACGGGCAAGGACCCAAAGTACCCGACCTACATCGCGATCGATGGTGATGGCAAGTCCCCAGGTTGTCTGATGCATAACGTAGCGATGGTCAAGCTGATCGTAGCGGGATCTTGAGGCTATGCAGTCTATGATGTTTCTTCGAGCAAGGCGTAGGTCCAGCGGTCCCCTGTTGATCGTTCTGGCATCACTCCAGGCTCACCCGAATCTGGGTTCTCTCCCAGGTACTCGCCCGGTGGATCGTACGACTTTTTCGCCGGGATCGATGCCGCTCGAGCTTACGTCACCGGTACGTGACATGCCCGTGCTTCTGGACGACTGAGATCAGGACACCCTTAACTGATTTCGCGAACCCTTCCTTCTCGCTCTGCCCAGGCTGCTTCGACACGCACTTGACCCACGATCTTCGTGGTCTGACCGAAAAACAATTGGGCGGCTTGACGCACTGGAAAGAGTTTTTCAGTGGACATGGTCAGTACACGTGAACGTTCGCCGGTGAAAGGGGTTTTTTTTGAGCCTCCGCCGACTGATCTCGACCTAATCCCGCGTTCGATGGAACAGAGACCTACAAGAAGGTTGGACGGGTACTTCATGCCGCGATCGATCCTACTAGTCCTGAACCGGCTGCTCATTGCTAGATGTTGGAAAAGAGGGAAAAGGTCTCGGGTTGAGAGGCAGTGGTGAAAGGAGGGACTTGGTTGTAGAACCGGAGAGTTGAACGAGAATTTTGAGACCACTTGCCTGATTTGAAATTGCTGCCCAAGCGCTTGAGGGTGAACACGAGCCAGAAAGAAAGGAGATACGTTCCCTGTTTTTTGCCAAGAATTATCCAAGAGTGTGAGATGGTTAGTGCACCGATCGATTCACAGGGACCCAAAGGAGCCCAAAGGCCGCCGCGGCCCGCTACCGACCGATCGCCAGCCAGTCCATCAGCGCTCCGGCTCTCGCTCCTCTCACACACTGCCCACATTCCGATCCGGGACAAGACCTACACCATGCAGCGCACCACAACACTAGCCAAGACGACCCTTAGCCGTCGAGTGGTTGCCTCCTCGCCGCAACTGTGGAGGTCCTACAGCTGCACTCGTGCCCTGCAGCACTCGACGTCATCCTCATCCACTTCGGCCGCCTACGCTGCCCCCTACTCGACCACCTCCTCCTCAAACAGCAAGACCAACACCATCTCCGCCTCCGAGATCGCCCATTTCTCCTCCCTCGCTCAACACTGGTGGGACCCCACCGGCGAGTTCAAGCTGCTCCATCGCATGAACCCCAGTCGGATCCGGTTCCTGCGTGATCGCGTGCAGAGGGTGCAGGAGATCGATATCGCGGGTGGCAAGTGGTTGGACGGCTTCAGTGTGTTGGACGTGGGCTGTGGTGGCGGAATCTTTGCCGAGGTGGGTCTTGGGTGCCAGGGCAAAGCTGCGTAGTTCGTGTGGCCTGATCCAGGACGTTCCAATCAATTGCTTTCAGCCCCTCGCTCGATTGGGAGCCACAACCACAGCAATCGATGCGAGCGAAATCAACATCAAGACAGCGACACTGCACGCCTCCTTGGACGATCACCTCACGCACCGGTCCAAATTGGAGTATCGGCATTGCGCCGCCGAGGATCTCGTTCACGAGGGCAAACAGTTCGATATCGTCTGCGCGATGGAAGTCGTCGAACACGTCGAGGATCCGAGAGCGTTCTTGAGATGTTTGGCCCAGTTGACCAAGGTACGAGTGAAGAAGATGTGGTATTGTGCAAAAGGGAACCTGCGGGATTTGCAAACGCTGACGCGAATTCTGCTCTCTGCGCTCCTCCCCAATTCTCGCCCTCCATTTCTCCCGACAGCCCGGCGGTCATCTTCTCCTCTCGACCATATCCCGCACCCCCCTAGCCCACTTGCTCACCATCACCCTAGCCGAAGATCTTCTGCGCTTCGTCACTCCCGGCACACACACCTACTCGAAATACATAAAACCTTCCGAACTCGAACACTTTTTCGAAGCCGACCTCGGATGGCCAAGGGGGACTATGGAGAGGAGAGGCTGCGTTTATGATCCGTTGAAAGGCGATTGGAGGTTGTTTGGGATGGGGGAATGGGGTGGCTTGGCGGAGGGGGTGAATTATTTCGCGGGGATAAGGAAACCGCTGGAATGAGGGAGGGCGGTGTGGGGCGAGATGGGATTCAGATGAGGGCTTTTGTACGATACTCGTCAACAGGTGGAAACGAGCCGATTTTACATATTGAGCACCGTCGAGCACCCCGCGCTGGCTTTCGGACATCGGTGAAAACCGAATCCGCATCAATGCGTCTGCGGCCTACGTTCGTGGCTGTTCAGCCGCCAAATTTATCCACGACGTCAAAGTTCAACCAGCCCTCGAGCTATCCGGGCCACCGAATGGTCTTCACGTTCGATAGTCCGAGCTTTAGGTGAATCATCGTCGGCGGTTTAACCATCGCCCGGATACACACGCACAGACAAATCGATTACCACGCGACCGAAAGTGAACACACGTTGCTCTACACGAGGCTGCATAGTTCGATCGTTTGAACGTCCCCCAGTTCGCGCACTCGGGCGCAAGGATAGTCACTCAGACCAGTAATCCCCCAGATTGGAATATCAGCTCTGCGCCTCGGGTGAAGTTCCGAGCGTCCGCATTTCCTCGCGGAGGAAAGGACTTTGTCCCTAAAGGACGAGCAGGCTGGTCCCTTGAGTCGCTCGCATCCTCACCAGACCAGGTGCCGGAACTCGATTTCTTTAAAGAAAGGCGCTTGCCCGCCCAAAGCACCTCCACTCAAACTTCTGCCGCACGAACCCATGCATGTGTCTATAGGATCGCCTTCCCCGGCCCAGGAGCAGTCGCTTCTCCGCTTCCGTCTTGATTCGCTCCTTCGGGTCGTTCCGCAGTCGTTTCCCGCTCCACGGTCGTAAGATCATTGAGTCCCTCCTCCTTCGCGCCCTCTTCCTTTGTGCCATCAACCTCCACTTTCTCCAACCTCTCCGTCAACTGCTCGATATCCTCCTTAGAACCCCCCCGCCCGCGTTCCATCGGCGCCTCTCTAACCTCCTCCACCGTTGTCTCCACGTCCCCATCCTCCTTCTCCGTCCCTTTCCCTTTCTCCCCCATCTCCCACGTCTCTCTCAACTCCTCCAACTCCCTCTCCCACCCCAACTCCTTGACCAACTCCAACACCCCCTCATCACTCTCCCCCAACCACCTAACATCCTTCACCCCCCTTTCCTGCCCAACACATCCTCAAAATCGAACCCGTCCGGTCGACTGCCCAAGAACCGACTCGAATGTGGGCTCAGCTCACCCACGGATTCTAGGTTGATGAGCAGTCGGGGAGTTTGGGACGGAACGCGGTTCATGAGGGATGCGAAGGGTTGAACGGAGAGGGACGTGCCGAGCACGATGAGGAGGTCACAGCTGGTGAAATCCTGAAGGAGGTGGGGTCGGACGGCAGCAGCTGGTCAGCGCCAGCCGACTCAACGTGGGATTTAGGGTGGTGCGGTTTGGATCTTATAACTCACGTTGATCCGATCAAAGAATCGTTTTGGTAACCCTTCGCCGAAAAAGACAATGTTGGGCTTGACCTACAACTCGATCGAAAAACCGTACTCCGAATCAGCTCAACCCCCTCTTTCAAACCGAACCCGACATGCACAAGACTCCAAACTCACCAAAGCCTTCTTATCACCCTTACAGCTCTTCAACGAGCAATACACGACCTCACCTTTTTCGATCTGGGGCTTGATCGCTTCCTTCGAATACTCCTTCTTGCACGCGAGGCATTGCGCGGATTCGAACGAGCCTGCGCACATCCAAACCCTTATGAGCAAACCTCCCTTCCCTCCCTTTACTACGAACCACGTACCATGCGCCTCGATTAACTTGTCATCCTCGACTCCGGCAATCCTTTCAAGCGTATCAATGTTCTGCGTAGATACGGCCTTGAGCAAACCCTTGTCCTGCAAGAGGCGAAAGAAATGATGCGTCATCGTGGGTCGAAAGTTGCCGGGGTAGAGTTCCTTGGCGAGGGTGTAGAAGGCTTGAGGTTTCTCGAGGAAGTAATCAATGTCGAAAATGGCTTCGGGACTGGGGGTTTGGAAGCGGAGGGGGGATCAGTGGCGGCGTGCAGCGAAAGGTTTTTCTTGTCTGGATGAAGTTCTCTTGGACGTACTAGGGTAAATCGTACTTTTCCAAATTGGCGTAGAGGCCCGTTTCGGGTGATCGAAAATCAGGTCTGGGAGCGTGGGGAACAGGGGAAGGGGTCAGTTTAGGGGCGTGCCGTAAGGGACCCTAAGCAGAAAGGGTGGAGATGACGAACATCCCCGCGGCGGTACTGATCCCTGCCCCGGCCTGTTGAGCGGGGACACGAATCAGGGTCAGCACCTCCAACCCGACCAAAAGGACACGAGCGGTCTGTACGCACCATTACAATAACATTCTTTGCCCTGCCCTGCTTGATCAACTGCGCGACATCCTTCACACCCGGTTTCTTGCCCGGTGCGAGGTCGGGGAACGTCCTCGAGAAAGTCCCCGATGTTGCGCTAGTCGGCGAAGATCCCATGACGATTTGAGAAGCGCGTTTACACCAGTCTGCTATTCTCCGTGGTGGATGTCTCACCCGTCGTCGTAGAGGGGGTCGTACTGTGGCTGGCTACTTTCGCTCGTCAAGCGCGTTTGATCGGGCGCGAGTCCTGACGGAAAACTTCTTACCCGCGGCTGTAGGGGAGTGGTGGTTGGGGACAAGGTCGAGGTGGGATAGGTTCAATGTCGAGCGACGTGGGAATCCAGCGTAAGGAAGGGAGGGTCGCCGTGTTGGGCGGTGGGGAACGCGCGCGGACGGACCGGCCAGCAAGTGACTGCTTCGGGTTCCCTTGCCGACTCGGCCGAGCCAGTCGCGGGCCAGCGTCGGTTGCCAAATCAGACTTGGCATCAGTGCGTTCATGATATTATGTTCGTGATCAAATATCTTTGGTGGTTCAAGGTTTATTTTTCTCGGCTTGAGTTGAGGCCATGTGAAAAAGCCAGCCTGACTCGACGCGGTTGAGTTTCACGGTGCCGCTGAGGCCGTCGTCTGGTCCAATGTGGGGGCGGCGACTGCACGGCCGAACAGGAGAACGGAAGCGCTTCGCAAGCGATCTCCGCCTCTCTCCCTCCCCACTTTTTTCCCCTCCCCACCTCCGCACCCTCACCTCCACCTCCCAAACTATGGCAGCCACGCTTGCTCCCCCTCCCCCTCCCCCAGCCACCCCAAGCCTGCTCGCCACGCTCAAACTCTACCGGACGTCCCTGCGTTCCCGCCACTCGCTTCTCTCCGAACTCGAAGCTGCGCTGACCTCGTTCTTCACCAAAACACCGACGCCCCTCTCGACCCTGAACATCGACGCCGACAACCTCAACCGAACGCCAACCTCAACCTGCGCGACCGAATCGATCCGACCTCCCAACGTTGAAGAACTACAAGAGATCCTCCGCATCGGCTTTGAAGGCGTGTTGGAAGCCAAGCAGGAGCATCGGCTCATCGCGGACAGTCTCGAGCATCGATTCCAACGAGCCGATTTGAAGAATGTGGTCGAGAGGATCGAAACGATGGAAGAGGAGAGGTTCAAGCTGGTCCGTTTCGTTTTCACTGGAACGGAGAGCGGAGAGCGGAGCTGGACAGAGCTGATCCCGATCGACTGGCTGTTGACAGATGATTGAGAGGGATCAACTGAGGAGACTGGATATGATCACACAAGTAGGAGAGGGAGAGTTCCAGTCCTCTCTGGACGGGTTTGAGAAACGGTACGTCCACCTGAGCAAAAGTCACTTAGTCACTTCGGCCGCTGACCCCACCTCGAACTGGCCCCACGACGACTAGCCGGCGAGAACTGACCCAAAAGATCCACGACGAAGAGCGCGAGATCGACGCCGAGATTGTCGATCTCGGTGCGGCAGAGACAATAGACACGACAGAACAAGTTTGATGATGCAACACATTCACTCTCTCTGCGAACGCAAGCGATCGACCGAGTCTTTTCCGAGGAAATTCCTGCTTCAGGTATTCGCAGCTTCGGACCGCTTATGGGCGCCACTAGATTCCTGTATCGTACCCTGCTCGTTCTCAGGCCCCTTTGCACTTTCCTCCCGTTTCCCTTCCCCCTTTCTCCCCTCCCCCTCCTCCACCCACGTCCCCTCCTTCCACCTCTTCCACACCTCCAAACTCTCCGTCAGCTCTTCATCGACCCCGATCCTCGCCAATCGCGCTCTATACTCCATCTCCTCCCTCTCCGTCTCCCTCTCCGCCAAGGGCAACTTTAACCTAAAAGCATCCTTGGCATTCAGATAAAACCGAAACAACCTTTTATCGCGGAAGAAACCGAGCCTCTCGTAAAAGGTCAAAGCGGCGACGTTATCGAATTCGGTTTCGAGCATGACTTCTTGCGCTTGGTAAGCGACCATCTCGGTGATCGATAACTGAACCAATCTCGTCGCTGCGGACCGGACCACACACGAACGCACCACATGAATTAGATCGGTTAGGTGGTTCATCTATCTCCGCCGCCCTCCCCCCCTTCTGCAACCACTCACCGACTCCTCGCCCCCTACAACTCTTCACCACTGCGAGCATGGCGATGTAACCCCTCTCGAGGCCCTTCTTGTGCAGGTCTTGCTTGCACACGATCGTGCCTATCGGGGCATCACCCATGTAGGCCTGTGTTGAGAGCGTCTCTTTGATGAGATCAGGGGCAACTTTGAGGCTAGGAGGGTTGGGGGTTACGTACGAAGAAACATAGATGAGGCCTGAGGACGTCGGCGCGAAAACTTGAAATAGTCAGCCACAAGGGGTAACGCCCACTCAAGACCTCTGCAAAAGCTCGGTAGCTCGACTGACCAATCTTGTAAGAAATAACGGTACGTGTACCAATTGTACGGCTCGGACAACTCGGTCTCGACCAGCGCGATGATGAGCGGAATGTCCTGTAGGATCCCAGGTCAGATGAACGGAGCACCCAGATGGGAACCTTCTTAGTTCGTGACTGACTTCTTCCCCGGTGTATCTCCGATAGGTAATGGGAGGACCTCTGCGGACCTGCCCCTTCGCCTTTGATGACGAAGCAGTTGGTGGTGCAGGTGGTGGTGCAGTCGACGTCGAAGCGATCGGTGGGTCGTCCTCACGCTCGTTCAATGAGAGATGCTCGATGGCCGGAACAGGACAAGATGATGGTCTGCTTGGTAACGGCGGCAATGGTGGTGGTGGTGGTGGTGGTGTAGCCATCGTTGTTCGTAGGCTGCGCGGACGGGATCCAAGAGGGACGTGTCTCAACGCGAGGCAGATCGTCGACGCGCGTCGGGTTCGGCCCGCAGCCGTCCGGAAAACCTTCGCACGTGATTTTCTTGACCATTCACAATTCCAATTCTACCAAAACCCTCGAGTGCAAATCTCAGCCAGCACTGACACCGCCACCAACTCCCATCGCTCAGGCACCTCCCAAAAAATTCCGTCGAATGATCATTCCATCCTCACCGTCCCCAATCTCCTCCCAACCCCATTCCACCACTCCCCGCTCCTCACCCACTTCCCCCCGGCACCCTTAACTTTTTCCACACCCACGACCCCTGCCGCACATCTTACGAACAACGTCTTGGTTCGTGGATCAAAGGCCGTTGATCCGGGTGGGAGGGAGGTCAGTTCGGCGATGGGGACGGAGTCGGGTACGGAAAACGCTGGGTTATCGAGGAGTTGGATTTGAATTGTTTTAGAGGGCTGGGAGGGTTCGGTGGGGTTGGAAGGGAAGGTTTTGAGGGTTGTCCAGAGTGGGAACTGGGCAGGTATAGCCGGGACATGGAGGATTGATCAGTTTCCACCAGCGAGCGCTAGCCTCCACCCCCTTATGAGTGTGGTTCTAGATCCTCACCTGATGTCCAATTCCCCTCTGCAACCTCTTCAATTCGTCCGACCCCATCCTATCCCAGACGATCCTCGCATGATCTCTCACGATCTTGGACGCATGGGAGACGACCCCTGTTTGGGCGACGGCATTGGCCTTTTCCCCCGGATCAAACGGGACAAGTCAGCTTCTTCTCTTGACAAAGTTGTGGTCGGGGACCCGGTTCTGATGTCGACGCACCTGAGCTTTCTCAAGATTACGCAACACCTCGACGAGCAAGTTCGCTCCTTCCCTAGCCAAGATCGGTTCGAGTGTCTTGAAATCCGCCATGGGTGGCATGCTCTGTTTTTCAACAAAACAAAAACCCGTCGGGTGCACCAAAAGTCCGGACCAGTATCAGCCCAGCTTGTTACCCTATCCGATCATGCTGACCATCTCAAAAGATAGAAAAACGCTCACGACATGCTTTTGGCCCAAGAGCCTCCCCTGATCGAATTTACCCCTACTCAACTCTTGCACGCTCACGCCCGTGCTCTGCTCCCCGTGAGCAATCGCCCATTGAATAGGAGACGCTCCTCGATACTTTGGGAGCAGGGAAGGATGGACGTTGAGCGTGTTCAAGGGTGGGAATAGGGATAAGAGGGTGGTGGGTATGAGGTGGCCGAAGGAGGCGGTCAGGAGCAGGGTTCGGGAAGGGTCGAGCAGCGAGGGGGTGCTCGATGTGGGGTCGAGGAAGGAGGTGGGGGGCTGAGTGGTGGGTTGAGAAGCGGAGGAAGGTGGTATGTGGGTGAGGGTGAGGGTGAGGGTGGGAGCAGGTGAGGGGAGTGTGAGTGCACCTTGCTGGGCCACAAAGGATTTGAAGATCCCTCACCTTGTATGCTCTGAGGGGTGTGGTCGGAGGTAGCGCGATCGAGGTGAGGTTCAACGACTCGGCCATCTCTCGAAGTGGGGCTGCGAAGTGCGGAGGAAGAGTCGGGAGGGGCACAGCAGGGGAAGCGCAAGGTTCAGACTTGTAGGAATCCAAGATGCACTTCATTGCGGGAGTGGTAGCCGGTGAGAAGGGAAAGCAGTGAACGTACGCCTGTGTATGGTCTTGAGCCCTCTGCCCGTCCTCGCCTCGGGTGGAGTGACCACGACGAGCTCCTCGACCAAATCTGTGCCCAGGTAAGGACCTCAGCTGCTGCGAGCGAGTAGACGGTGCAACCCCCAATCTGCGCGCTCCGACTCACCTTCTCTAGCGTCATGTATCGCCGCGAGCGTCGCACAGCTGAACTCGTCTGCCCCAAAGAGCAGGATACGGTACGGTGCACGAGGCGCAGCGGCGTAACGATCCGAGCTGAGCAGTCGTCGTTTCTTGAGCGGTCGTGTGGTGAGTTCGACCTGCTTCCATACCGGTCTGAACACGTGGAACGACATGGAGGAATTCGGGTAGCAGCGCACGAGTAAAGTGAGCGCAAGAGGAAAGTGATCGACCAGAGTTGGAGGCGCGCTTGCCGCTCTTCCTCCGCTGTCCTCCTCGATCCATTCGTCATCCCTGATCCACGTTGGAATTGATCACCATGTCACGACGCGTCATGACTCGGTTGAGACCCTGGCCCAGACCCGCAACATCACTGATCGCGTTGGCATCAACGAGGTCGCTCAGCTCGCAGTCGACGGGTGCCGCCCCACTCTGTCCTCCCCGTCGAGCGACCACTCCATTACGCCGGACGCCTCAACCAATAACCCGCTCCAAATGTTTATCCTCCTCAATCCGCACCCAGCACCCCGATGCACCTCCACCGCAACGAACCGTCGCGATCCTCGGCGGCGGTCTTTCGGGCCTCTCCTCGGCCTTCTACTTTCTTCGCGCCTTGCCTCCCCACCTACGCCAATCGACACGCATCGTCGTGTGTGAAAAACAAGATCGAGTTGGAGGCTGGTGTCGAGCGATCAAGGTGCCTCTCAACGGTGGGAAGCAGGGAGACCAACTTGTTTTCGAGACGGGTCCGAGAAGTATTCGACCGGTCGGCTTGATGGGCTGGTTGACGATCGAGATGGTGAGCCTGCAGACGGTGAACCCCTCCTACTCACTATCCCAAATTGATATTGGGTTCCCCTTGGCATTCATCACAGGCCCACACGATCGGTCTCACCCCCCGAATCGTCACCGTCTCCAAATCGGCCCCCTCCGCGAAAAACCGCTACCTCTTCATTGACCGTTCGCTCTTCCTCCTCCCCTCCTCCCTCTGGTCCGCTTTCAAATCTCTCTTCTCCCTCCAAACGAACCTCATGCGTCGAGTTATCCCCTCGATCCTTCTCGAGCCTTTCCGACCTCGTTCCCCACTCCATGCAACACCCGACGGAGGGGACGAAACCGTCGACGCCTTCTTCTCGCGTCGCTTCGGCCCCGTCTTGGCTTCCAATATGATCAGTGCCATGATCCATGGTATCTACGCGGGTGATACGAGGCGGTTGAGCGTGAGGGCCATATTCCCTGGGTTATGGGAGGCGGAAAGGGAATGGGGGAGCGTCATCCTCGCTGCGTTGTTTGGTGGGATATGGAGGAAAAGGGGTTGGAAACCCAAGAGTGCTTATAGGCTAGGCGTCGAGCGCGAAGCGGTGGTGATGGAGGAAATCAAAGAACGCTTGGTGCAGAGTGGTGAGGAAGGTAAAGACTTGGTGGATAGGATGTTAGGGGCCAGTGTTTGGGGTATTAAAGGGGGTTTAGAAGAGTTGACGTTTGGGCTGGAAAGGTGGTTGAGGGAGCAAGGCGTCGAGTTTCGATTGGGGGAAGAGAGTCAGGTCGAACGGACCAAGGAGGGGGAGTGGACGGTAAGCAACCATAAAGCACTTTGTTGGGAGAGAGCTTCCGGACTCATGTATCTTTGGGCTGCAGATCAAGACCCCAACCACGACCCTTCACCCGACCCACCTCATTACAACCCTCCCCTCACTCCTCCCCGATCCCATCTCCCCTCCCCCGATACCCGCCACCACAGTCTCCGTGATCAACCTCGCATTCCCCACCTCACCTACGACCCCTCGTCTCCTCCCTCCAGGTTTCGGCTACCTCATCCCTCGGACAGTCCCGAGGAGCGAGAACCCACATCAAGCGCTAGGGATAATCTTTGATTCGGACGTTATGCCCCATGTCGACGCATGCTCTACATCTTCTACGACGTCGGAAGGTCTCGAAAAGCTCTCCCTCCTCATCGGTGGTTCCTACTGGCTAGACCATCACCCACCGCCTGAGCCGAGCCACTCGGACCTCGTCAAGCAAGCCCTACAAACCCTGCAGTTGCACTTCCCCTCCACCTCCTTCCCTACCCCCTCCTACGCATTCTCCACAACTCACCAGCACTGCATTCCCCAAATTCCGCCCTACCACTTCCTCGCCTTCCGTCAAATGGGCCAAAGACTTCGTCAAGAACGTCGTGTCAGAGTCGCTGTAGTAGGCGGCGGTTTCGCGAGCGTGGGAGTGAACGGGGCCGTGAAGGCGGCTTGGGAGGTTGGCGAAGGGATGGCGAAGGATGTCAGGGGGGAAGGGGGTTATAGAACCGGTACGGAGATGTGGGATTTATAGAGGGTTTTGGGCGGAGATGATGGATTGGGTTGGGTTTGTGGTCGAGAGTGTCGAAGTAAAGGACATGTTTGGTGACCGAAGATGACAGGTGCAAGTTATATGGATTACAACTAGCTTCTCGAGTCAGCTCGATGAGGAGAGAGCTGAAGAAGCTAGGCCTTGGCTTACACGGACTTCCCAAAGTAGCCTCAAATTGCTCCGCTTCGAGAGATTCCTTCCCTAGGGGTGTTACAGCCGATGTAAATATATCACTGTGTCGATCCAATGAGTCGCATGCACACTTTCATTTCACGGATCCCGGTTGACCACTCAAGCTTCACACATGCCGCTCCGTAGATGCTCTCCGAGCAGACCATTTCTGTTTTCTGAAACCGGAACGAAAAAAGCTAGGGATAGGGAGAAATGACTACCGATTTGACGACGCAGTTGATCGCCACTGAATCGCAAAGAGTCCTCAAGTCGTCCCACAGAGACCCCTCGATGACTGACGTGAGTTTTGACACTATCGACGCGTCGTCGAGCGATTCCTTCGAACTGCCCAAAACTTCGAATTCCGTCGATTTGACATGAGCCACAATACGGACGCAGAGGGAGTCAAGTCGGGGTATATTCTCATTTTGAATAAGGTGCTTCATCATCACCACGATTGAACGAATGTGATACTCGGATTCGACCGCAAAACAGATGCGCAGGCACTTGATAGGGGCGGTAGTGGGCAAAGCGGCGAGCAAGCTTTGGCACGATTTGAGGTGTCCGGGCAATTCCGCGTAGACAAGGTTTAGATCGAGCTCCTTGAGTTTGGGACAGAGGTGGATATTGGTCCGCAAGGCGGATACAAAGCCAAAGTCACGAACGCCCCAATCCATCACCGAGATCGTCAAGACCTCGAGGTTGGCCCCGTTTTCCCTGAGAAGCGGCTTGAGCGCAAGGTCGAAGTCATAATCGTCATCATCGACTGAATCGAGGTCGTGTAGACCAAGTGAGGTGAGCTTGGGACTCGATAAGGCCCAAGCGAAATGGAAGAAAAACTGGTAACTCTCATTTCCATTGATATCGAGCGTTTGTAGATCCTACCAACGTACTCGACCGCGCCGACTCGGCGTTCCAGCCGCTTTTGTGCCGAGATGGTTGGACATTTGAACGAAGAGCCTTTTGAGATCTGTGAAGTACAAAATACAGTGAGGTAAGATGGGCACTCACGAGGAAATGCATTGATTTTGTATTCGGATGGCGACGGACTCACTTTTGAGCTTGTCGACCACCTCCTCGTCCCACGGGAGATAGCAAGGCAAACCTCGGAGCGTTTGGAGGCCTCGGACCGTGTTGACAATGTCGACGCAGCTTCTGCAGACTCTCTTGTTGCGTCCTGTGGTTTTATGTTCCGCTTCATGACCGGGAGATAAGAGGCAAAGGTCTTTGATGGGGTATCGCTCTACCAGGCCTGACTTGAGGAAACGGCACACTTGGGACTCATTCTCGAGGCGAACGACGTCGCACAGACGACGTTGGAACGCTTCACGCCACGCACGGCATACCAAAGCACCGTGACGAAGACTAGGGTATGCCTCCCGAATCTTCTTGGGGTCGAGATCGGCAACGACGTAGGATGCAATGAGGTCGATGACCTCGCGAAGGACCTGTGGAGCCCCGTCGGTCGAGGCGAAAGTGTCCCTGACACACTGGGTCGTATTATCACCGCTCATGACGAACACGAGGTGATTTGACTGGAGATGATCAAGGTGGGGAATTCTGAGTACCCAGCGAGGTGAAGCGTACGAGAGAGCAAGCGCGCGTCGTGTTGCGTGCTCAGGGTGTCATCGCCGCGGCGCGCGATGACCGGTGACCTACGAAAGGAGGTGCGTCTCCTATCCAAAATCAAAAGCTTGAGCATCTTCGAAGCCGCGAACCTTGTCCATCACCTCCAGGAACAATTTGCGTGGTCTAGCTTGGTGGCGTCCGGCTTTCGCTTTCTTTACGCCGATCGAGAAATAATCTTCACGTCCTATGAGGAGCACGACGAGGTGGGAAATGGGATGCGCTGCGCCAAGGCCGAGTCGAGAAATCTGCGAGCACGGAGTAGAATCGGCATGCGTTTTGCATAATTATTCTTAACAGCAAGTTTCCCAGCTGCGACATACCAGCGCAGCGTTACACAGCTGGACCTCCTTCCATGTTCTCTACGCGGAAAGCGGCCTCTCCGGTCTCCCATGCAAGTCCGGTACGTCCCTCGCACTGTCGCACAGGCCTCTGAACAGTACAACCCAAAGCTGACTTCGAGTACTTCAGTCAAGGTCTAGCAAACACTCGATCTGTTCCTGTTGGGACATCATGCTCTATATTCCTCGCGTTGCTGCATCGTCGTCTACATCATTCGGTGCCAGTGGTGCTAAAAGATACCGTCCGAGTCGGCCCGCGGCTCTCCGTGAAAGCTGATACGATGTCATACAGCTCCGAGCTGATCGATTGCAAAATTGATGACGTGGCGATTACCCGACGGCTTCCCGGTGGGCATTGCAGCATGCAATCTGGCGAGATTTGGCGCGCCGCGTACTGCCGCGTACTGCCCGAGTATTAATCTCGAGATGAGCGGATTGCTTATTCTTAAACCTAACTTCTCTAGACAAATTTCTGTTAAAGCTCGTAATACTAAAAATGAAAATGAAAATGAAAATGAAAATGAGTCATTAGCACTAATTCCTACTGGTAACGTTATTGATTTACCTAGTATCGGAACCTGTCAACTTAAAATGGTTGAAAGAATTTTTTACCCATTAGAATATATTACAGATGGAAGAAAATTTGTACTATGTTCTAATGTTGTTCTTGATGAAGGTGGGGTAGGTGGTTTACCATACTGAAATAAATGAATTGACAGACCATTATTTACAAATGATAGATATACCTGCTGGGCCGGCATGGCACACTGGCACCGCTCGCTCGCTCCCAATCACGCTCCACCCAGACCCTCGTCGAACACGACTTCGACCTCCCTCAGCGCGTCACCACCACAAAGCAAACACTCAAGCACAAAGACCCATGTCGGAACCTTTGCTCTCGGATGCGCGCCTGGCGAGCGAGTTGGACTTCTTCAAGCACCACGCCGACTCGATCGCGCAGAACAAGATCAAGCTGCCGTCGAGTTACGTGCCAGCGGTCAAGGACCGACCGAGGAAGCCGACGCTCGTCAATGTAAGCGCCCACATCCTGACCCAGACGTGTCTTCGTCCTTTCTGGGTCCTTTCTGGGTCCGGCTGGGACGTGTCGCTGTCCAGTGCAAGACCGCACTGGCCCCCACCGCCCGTGCGCACTGCACGACCAGCTCGCACGGCGCGGACACGGAGACCACTGGCTACGAACCCGCGTACCGTCCCTCCTTTTGTACTCGCTAGCGGTACTTGTCCCACACAGGGATAACGATTGTCCGTTTGATTTGACAACTGACCAGTTCCTCGTCCCCCTTCCGACATCATCGTCGATCTACAGGTGCCCGTCGTCGAACCCCCCACCCCTTCGATCGAAGACGACTCAACCCTTACGAACGACGAGATCAAGCTGACCATCAAGTCGCTCAAACCGGCCCTGTCCTTCTCGCTCAAGGCCTCGCCGACATCGACGATCCAGACGTGCAAGATGCTGCTCGTACAGCAGAACCCGACCGCGCCCGCTCCCGAGCAACAGCGATGGATCCTCAAGGGCAAGTCGATGGGCGACACCAAGCTCCTGCGCGAGTTTGCGGTCGAGAACGGTTCGGTCGTCAACCTCATGATCACCAAAGCTGTCGCACAAGCCCAGGTCGCCGATCCTGAACCGACCGAAGCATCCGTGGCGTCGACGGGAGCATCAACGACGCTGGCTTCGACCTCGACCGCACTCTCCCCACCTTCTACCCCGGCTCATGGAGGGACCGCATCCGGTCGACATTCTCGCGTCCCCTCCCTCACCCTGTCCGAACCACCGGAACCCTACACCCCATCAAGACGAGGCTCCAGCGCAGGCTCGCACCGTTCCGTCCCTTCCCTAAGCATCACGACCGACCTCCTCTCCTCCCCCTTGTCGCTCGATGCGCACCAGCCCGCCTCGGCACGTTCAGCCGGATCAGACGAGTTCATCGCCGGTGTCTCGAACCCTGACTTGTGGACCGAGGCGTTTGAATTGTTGAAACGACACTTTGAGGGGGACGAGTCCAAGGCGCAGAGCGTGTGGGAGAGTTGGCTGTCCGGGTCGAGGGATTGGATCTCGCCAGGAGACAAGGCCTTGATTAGAAGTAAAGCTGGCGTTAGTGCGATGGGTGGGTACTAGAGTCGTCTTATCTTCTCGACTGTGTTTTCTTTGCAGGGTTCGGCCCCGTTTGTATTGCATACCACTGTCTTCTCTCCTCATTCCTGTTGGCCTGCCGGGCTGGTCGGCGCACGGGGTGTTTCGGATGGTACCTTTCGACCACTTGACCTCCTATGGCTCTCAAGCTCATCCAAAGACTATTCATATTGCCCTGGAGCACCTCGTCCCCTCGATTTCCTTCGCACAAGTCGTGACTGCTGCCGCGTAACATGCGAAATGGTTTCGTCGCGATAGAGGAATTTCCGTCTGACGATCGACAAATGCTCCAATCCTCTCTCAGCCACACGGATCATGGGTCTCAAAGTGCATGGTAATTATCCCTTCTATATATGTATTACAGTCCTCGTTCTACAGCCCCAACTTGCGTCCTCCTGCCGAGCGATAATCGCCTACCCCGCTACTAGTCAAACGTCCGCACCCGGTCCCTCTAAGCCTTGAGTACGGTCTCCTCTGCGGGTAACGGGTCCTTGGGGTGCTGTGAGAGCAGAGAGCAATCGTTCTCTCGAGTCAGTCGTCGATTGCGCGTGAATGAATTCAATCGGGCCAAGTTGGTGTGCACTGTGCACTTACCTTGGCCTCGAAGTGTTGCTTGAACGTCTGTGTGGCCGATCATAGGAGCTGTCAGCTTTCTATCGAAAGAAAGGTCGGATCAGGATTATATGTTCTTACCTTGTAGTCGACCAAGCCGATCATGCACTGCAATTCCGAGGCAGGTTCGGCGCATTCCGTGTCGGACACGAGGCAGAGAGAGGACCACACGTGATCAGTCATCGGCTGCGCAGCCCACCTCCGCATCAGTGAGAGCCTCGGTCCACCTTACCCTGGGGCACGAGATCTAATCAAGACAAGATGAAGAAAATCAGCTCTCGGATCTCCGAAGAACGACGCAAAGATAGTGCAGGGACCGACCTTGAACGCGGCGGACCTCTCCTTGAGGTTGGATTTCCCTCCCGCCTTCTTGGCCGCGGCTTCCTGCGCCTTCTTCTGCGATTCGACCTTTTGTAATCCGCGAGCCATGGTCGATGTTAGAAGAGGGTTGAGGGTGAGGAGGATCGAGGTTGCGGTGGTACGGGTGACAGCGTCAAGGCGTCAAGGCGTCAAGGCGTCAAGGCTTCAAGGCGTTGATTGATACGGAGGCGCTCGGGGCAGCGCGCCTCGTGCGAAGTCCCGAAGTCGTTCCACTGTCGTTCTAGACTGCTCCACTCGCACGGTCCTCGTCGCCGGGGACTCGGAACACGGCGTCGCGCTCGGCACCTCGGTGTGCACCCAAGTCGCCGTGATTCCACAGTCGAGGAGGCCCCACCTCCCTCCTTCTCGCCTCTCGCCATCCCCCGGGTACCTTACCCCATCCCAGCAGTGACAAGTATGACAACGACCAAGTCCGCCCTCCCTGTCAAAGCACCCCCCTGGGACCTGACCGGATCAGGCTACATCTTTGTCATAGAACCGCAGCCGTTCTCGCCGACCGAAGCGGTCCCACTTCCATCCGGCAGTTACGACCCGTTCGAACAGGGGACGTCTTTTGATCAGTCATCCAACTTTCATGGTGGTGTTGGCGCCATCTTGGTCGTACGGTATACTACTTCGGATGTGGGTTAGTCTTGGCTACGTGTCTCGTGTCTGGGCTAGATGTCACGGTGGAGGCTGCCCCCAGTGACCGGCCTCGGGCTCCTCTTTGTCAAGAGAGGTGGGGCTCCTCCGCACCCCGTCGTCCCACGGAACGTTAACGCCGGCGACTTTTTCTCTTGTTTTGCGACTTCCACAGGTCCCTATGACGAACTCATGATCATCCCTGGCAACTTCAAGAACAAACTCAAAGATGGCACGACTTCGTTCGACCTCGCCATCACTCGTATCTATGTCTCGACCAAGGAGAGCGTGTACAATGGTCGGCAGAACTGGGGGATCCCGAGTACGTCCCTCACCGAAGCTGGCCGGGTGCCCCATCTTGACCATTCCCATGTCCCGGACTTTTGGGTGAGATCATGAACTCAAAATATATCTTCTCTCTTGCCCAGAGCACCAGTCCGACTTTTCCTTCACTCCCGTCCAAGACCGACCCGGATCGACATTGTTGACGGTCTCATCACCAGGCGCCGAAGACTCTTTCTTCTCTGCGATCCTGACTCGTAGCCGCTGGACCCCTTTCGCAATCCCCGTCTCGACCAAGCTTGCTTCCACTTCATTCATGCGCTCCATATTGCGAGGCTACCGACCGACTCTCGTCCAACCCGCCTTATCGACCCAGATCGATCCTTCTAAACTCAAGTCCGTCACCTCGGAAGATGCCTCAACCCTCGTTGGCTCAAGCGCCAAATTCGCCGTCACCCCTACGTCTACAGGATGGAGTAAAGCGTGTACGATCTCCCCCGTTTCGGGGGCAAGGAAGGGGTACGGAAATGGGGTCGGGTTCCCCGAGTTCAAGCCTTGGTGGGGTGGTTTAGGCGTCGAGTTGACAGAGTTCAATATGGTGTTTCCTGTGCCCGAGGTCGTCGAGTAGATGAGTTCACGGTTGTTTTTGAAGACAATTACTATCAGTAGGAAGTTCTCTGGTTTGTGAGTAGTTTGTGTAATGTATCGCGTCCTTCAGTGCAGAGGTGCAGGCACTCGAAATACGCACGGCAAGTACTACGGCAAGGATCACTCAGATCACGGATCTCCGACAATCTCCGACATGACTCATCCAACTCAAGCGAGCGGTATCCCTTTATCCCCCTTCCCTTCCTGATACGTTCTTGACAAATCATTATAAGCCTCCTTGACGGACTTGACCTTGGCTTCAAGGATTGTTCGTTGCTCCGACCCTTCGGGTAATGCTTGGACAAGGTCGCTTATGGATTGCGAGGTGAAGAATTTGTTGACCTTGTTGTACAACGGTCGGTTCGCTAGTTCGGTAGCCGTTTCGGAAGAGCACAGAGAGGGTACTTTAAAGACTTGTTCGACTGCGGAGGTGGAAGAAGAATAGAATATCGATGCCAGTCGGTTAGTTGGATATCTTATAGGGCTTTCAGACGAGGAAGTGTACGCACGGATGTCGATGTCGTGAGGGATCGCGAACGTATCACGCGTTTCTTCGTAGCTGAAAAGGTAGGTGAAGTTGTCCCAGCCGCCCCAGGTGATACCACTGCAAGAAACGGCAAAGTGAATTTAATGGTATGCCCAAAACGTAAGGCTTTCAGGAGGAGCCTCCTCACGATAAGCCTAGGAACGGGGAACGCAAAGCAGGACAAGTCTGATTAAGTCAGCATATTACAAAACAACGGAAGAGAAAACGATGCTTTACGCTTTGAATCACGACGTACATAAAGAGCAGGGCTCATGGGTCGCGAAAAAGATAGTGTCTTTGGCCTTCGGTCGTGATTCGGCCGAGATTTGGGTGTAGAAGTTTTGTACTGGCACCAGGCAAATTCGGATACGTCAGTCGATTTAATTTGAGCACACTTGAATCTTGGAACACGACTCACTGCAGGTAATCTCGCCGTGCTTCGGGACCGATTTGAGAAATCAATCGGAGAGATGCCAGGGAGCAAGCGGAATCCGTTATCAGGTTGAGCTGCGCCGAAGAAGCTCACTCTCGGTGGCCTCGGGGCTCATTTGTACATAGGTTCCACCCATTTAAACGACGCAGAAATATACATGAACCTTATGGACTGACCATCAGAGGTGAGTCAGTTTCGGTGTTCGTGGCGACCATACAAGGTTCCAACGTGTCCTTGCGCAAGATCGCGGCCCCAAAGACCTTGGCACCCGAATCGACGCCGGCTCGAGTCAAAGGAATGATCGAGTTCAATGTGGTGTCGAGTAGGGTATGGACGAGTTTGACGTCTGCCATGGGTTTTGTTTGGAGGATGGACTGGGTGATGCGGGTAGGGTTGAGCGTTGACCCGCGGCGTCCGACGGGGAAAGCGGAGGTCGATCGAATCGCCAAGCTTCGCCGGAGGGCGTCGGCACGTGACCTAAAAAATATCAAGACCGATGGCACTGATGCAAGTATTTTCTTCCCGGTAGAACTTGTTCTGAACTTCTAACCCATTCTCGCCTGATGAAACGGTACCAATTTACGACGCGTCGCAGAGGTCCAAGTCACATGACCGCTCGGATGATACTTGTCGTGGGCTTTGACTTTGGCCGGCGACTTGCTTGACGACGCCTCCGAGTCTTGACGGCTAGTCGAAATTGCGACCGTTGACATCGCATCCGGGACATCAACCACCGCCTCAAGGGGCCTCTGCGGTGCTTGTCACCTATTCTGAGGCTTTTCTGAGGCTCCCATTATGGGCCAAGCAGCTCGTGCATCATCACCAGCTGCACAGCCAGCGGATCTGGCGTTGCGCACGGTCCATGTCGACGACTCGGATGAGAACATCTCACCCAGCTGGTCACGCCGGATCGTGCTCGTTCAAGCCGAGGAGACCGAAGAGGGCGAGTGGGAGGAGGGTGAAATGGTCAGTAAGGTCTCAGTTGTACTTCTGTAAAAGATCTCGCCGTAGCTGATGGTTGTTGTACAGGCATCGCAACCGTCGCTGTCGCCCGTCGGTGCACGGCCGATCGAACTACCCAATCGGGACGGCCCTCGAGTGTTGTCGTCGGATCGTGGCAACATGCCATCACAAGGTGGAGCTACCCACCAGCACAAGTCTCGACCCAATTCACCTGTGAAGATACTGCCACCAGGCCCAACCCAAACTGAGGCTCGCTCATCGCCTCCAAGGCCTCAATCTGGACCTTCGAGCTCCGCGGCGCCGGCAGCGATCTCGCCGCCTATCAGCCCGATTACCGTGACTTTCCCGACCCCGCAACCCCGCTCATTCCAACCCATCGCTCGGCGCGTGCCCCTGAACTTTCTCGAGCGGTCTCCGTCTCCCGGCGCGCCCTCACTTTCTCCATCACAACCACCTCAAATGGTGCCTCATTCTCCTCCAATTTTTAAAAAGAGAGTACCGGCTTTCTTGCCGACGACGACACGACCCGAAATAGAGACTAGCAAGTCGATTTGGCCTACGCGAGGTCGACCAGGCGACCCGAGGTCCAAGCTTCAACGCGCCAATAGCAACAGTAGCAGCTCAGCACTGTCTGCGACACCTCGAGACACTCGCCCAGCGTCGCCCCCTTCACGGCACGGTCTTCTGACCCAAGGTCGTACTTTCCCTTCACCATCTCCCTCACGTCACTCGAAAGGATCACTCTACATACCGGACGAACGTTGCCTGCCCAGGCCGGCCACGACTTTGACATCGTCGTCGTCGAATCGCCGCATAGCCCCATCGTCCTCTCTTCCTCGAATGAGATCGCTTTCGCCATCTCGGCCGCCTTCGCTAACAGCAGTCCCACAAAGGTCCTTCACGTCCTCGCGATACAAGCCTCCAGCCGAGCAGCAGCAAGACGGAATTCCCGCTTCGAAGCCTTCGCGCGGAGCGCTGGCCCCTGGACGCACGCACCTGTGTCAGCCAGTGCGGGGAAAATCAACCAGCCCTCCACGTCGTGGTGGCTCGCTTTCGCGTAGCATCAAACACCCACCACCCCGTGAAGCCTATGATGCAGGTCACCGCCAAGATCGTTCGCCAACTGCGGGAACGAAGACAGACCTGGGCCGACGATGGAAGCAAAACCGCAAGTGCGACCCTGGCCGTCACTACGGCTTTGCCCATGCCCCCCACGAGCTGGGCAAGCGGTGCCCCCGTACAATGGAGGAGGAGGAGGAACGAGTTGTCGAGCTGGCTCGTCGAGCTGCGGTCGCGCCACCCACGCGGTCGCCCGTGAAGAGTGTGTCGCCGCCCGAGTCTAGGGCATGCGAACGACTATCCCGTGCTCGCTCGGTCCACGGATTTGTGCTGTACAAAACCGTCATCTGCAAGTACTGGGAACTGAAAATGGCGTGTCCGAAAGGGACGCGCTGTACCTACGCACACGGCCCCAAGGAATTGCGCCCGCCGCATGTGTCTTCCCACGCGAAGCAAACCTCGCCCAGGTGGAAGGATCGCGGCGAGCTCGTCGCAGTATCGGAGCATACACATCAAGAACAGCGAGTATCTGGGGCCCGAAACAAGTCTATTCGATCTCTGTCACCAACGGAGACGAGGTCTCATGATGGAGAACGCCGTCACCTTGAAGAGGCTTTGATAACGCACTCCAGTGCGGCACCCGCAACGATCAGAAAGCGACGTCGATCGATGGATCTGCCATGGGGGCGAGGTCTCCGCAATATTTCAAAGAAGCGACGCAAGCGTCGACTCTCGGCGAGTTCGACCGGATCAGGGTCCTCGGGGCTTGATGATCCGGACCCAAGGCGTCGCGATCGTTCGTTGAACCCGTCGATACCGCCCCGGGTGAAGCGGGATGACTCGAACGATGACGACTTTGATGAGGATGACCACATCTTGTTGTCATTCGTGGAGCCTATCGCCGAAGACGACGATGATTCGATAGCGGGTGATCAAGACGAGGATCCGTACTCGCCACTTTACTCACCCTTTTCGATCATTGAGACCGATTCGGAGCCGACCCCTCAATCTCGAGAGCGATCGACCGTTTCGCCCTGCTTGGAAAAGGTTTGTCGGCCAGGATCACCGCTCGCACCGATGTCTTCAGTGGCGCCAGTACAGATTCAACCACTCTTTCCACCCCTCGCGCCAACGGCAACTGCGTCTGCATCTGCACCCGCGCCAGCGCCAGCGCCCGCGCCCGCACTTCCGTTTCCACCGGCGCCGACACCCCAACCTCGACCCGCCAGCCCTGTCGTCATCGGGGATAGGCTCGTGCCTTCGGACCGCGACTACTTCCGCACTTACTTTACCGAGCTCGCGCGTCGCAAAAAGACCGTCCGACCCATCCCTTGATCCCTCATCTTGGTACGCTCGATTTGTCCGTCAAATCAATTCTGCGATTTGACGATGCTCTCGTCGTGCGTGCGATTCGACTTATCGTCCCTGTACCACCACTTCAAGTTTTGTTGTGATTTGTACTCTCGATCTACATGCAATTGTACCTGTGAGCATGTTTTTCGGCCCTGCATCGACTATGATACACGTACTGACCGCGAAGTACAGTGGGTGAACACTGAACAGGAGCTCCGAATTGCAGAGGCGCCGCGGTAACTCACGCGATGTCTGTGATGGACATGTCCAAAAGGAGAAGCTTGAACTAAAATGGATGTTTAACAACCGATCATGCATTGCTGCCGGCATGTTTTGGAACTTGGGATCCCTTGATCACGTGATGTTCCGGACGCGCCGGGACAATCCCCGGACATCCGTTGCGGAGTTCGCTGAACGCGTCAAGGCTTCAGAATTCTAACCTAACCTGCGGGCGACACTTCATGGGCATCCCAATCGGGAAGACATCAAGCGCTAGGATTGCTACTATGTACGATGATGTTACAGCTTCTATCTCCGGTCAGAGACAGATATATCGCTCGGAGGCCACTGCCGCCGGAGCCAGGCAGATGGCAGACGGGACGAGGGACGATGGCAGAATGGTCAGTTCGATTTCATGCACGCAGTGAATCCGGTTGTATTGATGCTGATACTGCCACCTTCACCTTCAGCCCTCGCGAAACCGTCCTTCGCCCCAAAAGGTGTGGGGCACAGTGGGCTATCCAAACCACGCCCTCCGTATGGAATTGAATGGTGTGGGATATCCGCGGAGTGGCTATGGGGACGCGTCAACGATCGCGCCACCTCGTCACGGTGACCACGGTCGCGCTGGGGCAGAAAGGAGGGTCGCGAGGGAAGTCGTACCCCCACCATCATCGCGCAATATCCCCCGTCCTCATCCATCAATACCGCTGCCCCCGAATCACGCTCGCGCTCGTTATCACGATCTTCCAGTTCGCCCGGCAGGCCCAATCGCCGAGCCCAGCAGGGCGCGGAAGCGTGAGTTTCCTCAAGGCTGGCGATGGGAAGAACGTCAAGCTCAACTCCCGCCTCTACATCTTTCGCCACCATCCCGAATACGACGAAGAGCTCGCTCGCCACCGCGGCAGTCATACGAGCTGGTATCGCGACCCTTTAGCTACGATCGCCCGCCGTTGCGTCGATTTTACGCATCGGACGACCGAATCACTTCCAGCTCAACTTCGTACCCCCAATCGTACGCGCCACAACATTCGTACCCTCCGCGCCGGAGAAGGTCCCTTTCTCCTGATGTTCGTCCGGTTTCAAGACCGCCCCCACGGATCCCCGCAACGTTGAAGAAGCCATCTCCTGCTGAGCCAATAGGCAACCGCGTGTCGCAAAAATCTCACGTCCCGATAGTGGGCGCGACAACGCTGTCCCAACCGGCTCGGGTACCATTCGATCAATCGGACATCCCTGCGAAGAGCAAATCTCAACAGGACCTGAGTATACCCGTCGGGGAAACACGGTCCGAACCGCCGACCGACGGCCCTTCGTCGACCAAGATGACGGTGACGATGGCGCCGAAAACCAAGACCAAGGCCAAATGGATTCCGAGAACGAAGGCGAACGTGTTGCTGGGATTGTGCGAACCCAAGCCGGTGAAGGAACCGGTCATATCCGATCTGAACGATCAACGACCACCGAGGCTTCCTTGGGGAACAGGTCTCAGCCAAGGCGCTCGCAAGCGGCGACGAGCGAGGGAAGCTGTGCAAGTGGCACGTGCGAAGAGGTTGGAGGCGCGAGGGGTCACGGACAAGGAGAAGGTGGACAAGAACCGAGGTCGTCGTTCGATGAGCCCTTCTTTACCGTTTAATGTGAAGCAGGACGATTCTGGTGATGAGGGGGTGGCCGCAGAATCCTTGCTGCAGCCTGCCTTGGATTCACTGGAGGAGGAAATGCAGGAAAACATTTCGGCGGATCGCGGCGACACTCCTGACTCGCCCCTCTACTCGCCGTCGTCACCATCGATCCCTCTCAAAACCTTCGAAATGGTAGATAGGCTCGTACCTTCTGACCGCGACTACTTCCGCGCCTACTTTGCCGAGCTCGCTCGTCGAAACGTGACCGTGCGATCGATCCTCTGACTCTCGTCGCCTCGGTCCGCTCAGTTGGCACATCGAATTTATTCGACGATTCGACTTGGCTCTCGTTACCCATCCTGTCAGACTCGTGGTACCTATTCAGTTGTGTAAGTTTGTGTTGTGTTTTTATTCCTGTCCGTCATCTTCGCAATTTTAGGCCCTTGACTGCGCAGCAATTCAACCTCCCATCGACGTGCGATGAGAAGATCTGTGAAGACTTCCTTTTTGGTCTTCATTTCAAGTCGGCACAAATACATGCAGTGAATCAACACTGCAGAAGATTGGAAAAGAAGAGGCGCAAGAAGCTGAGAGGGGATTGTAGAGGAGGCGTTGAGGGTGGGCAGAGATGTGTGAGGGGGACTATTCTATGCGGGTCGGTTGTAGGGCGTCGTTGACTCTTTCGAGGCATTTTAAGAGGGCTAATGGGAGCTTTGGGAGAGAATAGGGTAAGGGCGGGTGAAATAATGCGAGTGCAACAAAACAGGGGACATATCAAACGGGGTGGGAAGGCGCGAGAGGAGGGAGGGGTGAGGGCGTGAGGAAACGTCGGGGGTCCGTGTGATCACTCCTTCTTGGGCTCCTCGGGCTTGGAGGGCTCTTCGGAAGAAGGTGCGGCCTGACCGTCCTGCTGTTGCTTGCGCTCGTACACCTTCTGGAACAAGGACAACGAGGCCTGCTGGGTCTCCGAGATCTTGTCCTTGAGCTGTTGAGGTGTGACGGCATCGTCGCCTTGCGACTTGATGGCGAGCTCGCGCAACTCGGCAATCAACGCCTCGACCTTCTTGGCCTCCTCGGCGTCAACCTGCTCCTTGTGCTCCTTCAAAGCCTTGTCGGTCTCGGCGGCGACCGAGTCAGCAGAGTTGGCGGCCTCGATCAACTCGCGGCGGGCCTTGTCGACCTCGGCGTGTTGCTCGGCTTGCTCGATCATAGACTCAATCTCCTTGTCCGAAAGACCGGAAGAGGCGGCGATCGTGATCGACTGGTCCTTGTTCGTCGCCTTGTCCTTGGCCGAGACGTTGACGATACCATCGGCGTCAATGTCGAAGGTGACCTCGATCTGGGGGATACCCTTGGGTGCGGGGGGGATGCCGACGAGCTGGAAGTTACCGAGAATCTTGTTATCGCGGACGAGCTCACGCTCTCCCTGGAAGACCTTGATCTCGACGGCGGTCTGGCCATCGGCGGCGGTCGAGAAAGTCTGCGACTTCTTGGTCGGGATCGTCGTGTTGCGGTTGATCAGGCGGGTGAAGACACCACCAAGAGTCTCGATACCGAGCGAGAGAGGGGTAACATCGAGCAAGAGGACGTCGGTGACGGAACCGGCGAGGACACCACCCTGGATCGAGGCGCCGACGGCGACGGCCTCATCGGGATTGACACCCTTGGAAGGGTCACGACCAAAGACGGCCTTGACGGTGTCGATGACGCGGGGCATGCGCGACATACCACCCACGAGAATGACCTCGTTGATCTCCGAAACCTTGACGCCGGCGTCCGAGATGGCCTTCTTGCAAGGGTCGACGGTCTTGGCGATGAGGGGGGAGACGAGCTGCTCGAACTGGGATCGCGAGAGCTTGAGGTTAATGTGCTTGGGTCCCGAAGCATCAGCGGTGATGTAGGGCAAGTTGACGTCGGTCTGTGTCGTCGACGACAGCTCGATCTTGGCCTTCTCGGCGGCCTCACGGATACGCTGGATCGCCATGCGGTCCTTGGAGAGGTCGAGGCCGGACTCCTTCTTGAACTCCTCGACGAAGTAGTTGACGAGCGTGATGTCAAAGTCCTCACCACCGAGATGGGTGTTACCGTTGGTCGACTTGACCTCGAAGACACCCTTTTGCATCTCGAGGATCGAGACATCGAACGTTCCTCCTCCAAGATCGTAGACGGCGATCTGTCGCGAGTCGTTGCGGTCGAGACCATACGCGAGGGCCGCGGCGGTGGGCTCGTTGATGACACGGAGCACGTCAAGACCAGCGATCGTACCGGCGTCCTTGGTCGCTTGTCGCTGCGAGTCGTTGAAGTAGGCGGGAACGGTGACGACGGCGTGCTTGACCGACTTTCCGAGGTAGCCCTCGGCGGTCTCCTTCATCTTGCCGACGACGAAGGCACCGATCTGCGAGGGCGAGTACTTTTGCCCTCGGGCCTCGAGCCATGCGTCACCGTTGGTGTGCTTGATGATCTTGAAGGGGACGTTGTCGAGATCCTTCTGCACCTCGGCGTCGGTGAATTTTCGGCCGATGAGACGCTTGGTCGCGAAGAAAGTGTTCTGTGGGAAACAACGATGCATCACGTAAGTACGATGGACGACTTGGAAGTCACTGAACGGACGCACCTCAAAGTTGACGACGGCCTGTCGCTTGGCGGGCAGACCGACGAGTCGCTCGCCGTCCTTGGTGAAGGCGACGACGGAGGGTGTTGTTCGACCACCTTCGGCGTTCTCCAACACTCGCGGTGTCTTTCCTTCCATCAAAGCGACGCCTGTAACACATGAGGAATGTCGTGTTGTGATAGATTGGTAGGATGGAGGTAAGATGGTGGGCGGACGCGGGACGAGACGTGGACGAAGGGACGAGGATGGGGGGGGGGGGGGGGTAAATGGATCGCCATGGAACGTCAGCGAAGGCTGTGGACGACGGGCTGCCTTTCGCAAGTCGCTGGGCTGGGCTCGGCTCGGAGCGCATCGGCGCCGCCACGCGCGCCAATGACGACGCCCAAACGAAAGCCCGCCGCTGTGCTACTACTACTGCTTACAAGAGTTGGTTGTGCCGAGATCGATACCGATCACGGGGCCATTGACGCCACCCGAGTTGAAGCGAGCTTGCATCACCGCCGGTGACTGGTCGCAAACACAAACACGACTCGGTCCAAATCAGCACACGGAAAGTTGGCGATGGCGGAGGCACCACCCAGGAAAAAGAACGAGCTCCGACCCGCGATCGCCACTGGTATCCAGTACCGGGCATCCGCGCACATAGGTGGACTTACTCGGACAGCCGATGCCAAAGGGGAGCGCGCAGAGCGCAGTGTTGTGAGTCGTGCAGCGGACAGCATGATGGGTCGTGCGAGCTGAGGAAGTTGTGGTTGCGATCAAAGGGTAAGAGCGCCCCGGTGCGACTCTGCCGAGCCACGCCCCGCGCCGTCGGCCAGCTTCTGCCAGCTTGCGAATAGCGTTACTTACTAACTTACTATCCCGCTGTGGCGCGCGGGCCTGCTGGGAAGCATGGAGACCAAACTGGCAATGCCGCCCCGGCCCGCCGCAGGCTGCAGTGAAGTATGCACGGAGAAGAGATACAACAATCATTCTCCGGGTCGGGTTTCCCCAGCATTGCATGGCTACTTCCGCTAATTTTTCGACTAGTAGTACGTCACTTTGCCGCCCGACTGATTTTTCCCGCCGATGGGCAGGCCTGCAGTGAGCCGGGACCAGACCGGACGGCTCACGCAATGCGGACTGACTGCGCAAGCTCTCCCACAGCCCTCGTGTACCCAGCCGGCACAAGTTCGTTTTCCTACAGTGGTCATTACGAACGCTTTAAGATGCAACTCAGGCTGTTCATGCCTTCACCATCTCGACCTTGGTAAGCAAGCCCCTCCCAAGTCGTTCAATCTGCCTCAGCATATTCGCCTTGTCCAACTCGACCTTGGGCTTGGATGTATCGGACCCATCCTTGATCACGAGAGGTTTGAGAGGTACGCCGAGGCCGACTTTGAAAGTTTTGGGTGCGACGATGGAAGGGTTCCAGATCCCTCCGATTGCTGATTCGGAAGGGGAGTGAAATAGCTTGAAGATGCCGGGGAAATCAAACTGGGAAAACATCGTATTCGTCAGGACCAAAATGTTCTGACGGGTTGTCCCGTTGCGCGACTCACCTCGAGTTCCCGAACGAAATCAGTGACAGGGTCAAAACCAAGTCGGATCGTCGAATCATCTTCGTCCTCATCGTTAACATGGCTCATGACTGATCCCGCGAGGATCGAGCCCTTTGCCTTAGACCACGACAAGGCCTTGGCCTCAGGTGCGATCGATTGAAAATGCCGCGGGTTGACTGACGAGTCGATATGGAGCAAGAAGTCGTAGTCTTGCAAGGGCGGGAGGAAAAGCGTCTGCGGATACGAGCGGGTGCTGGGGGTCAGCATTCGTTCCTATGCTCACATCGCCGCGTCCGTCTCACTGACCTCGACGATGAGCACATCGTTCAGCACACCCTCATGCATCGTCTGCAGCGTCGCCTTGGCCAGACCCTTGACTCTCGCCGCAACAAGTTTACCCATACCCTGACCCCAGACCTTGCCCGTCAGATCCTCCTCCGTCGCGATAACCCACGCATGCTCGTCCCTGCCTAGATCGATGACTCGGTTCGCTTCAAAAAGCGCTTTGACTTTGACGGCTTCAGCGGGAGGGAAGTACGGTCTTCGTTGCGACGTCGTTGCGAGTTGAAAGGTGTATAAAGGGACGCAGAGGGGCTCGTCTTTCCATTTCCATTCCGAAAGAAGGGTCATGACCCTTGCAAAACCCGCGGACGAGCTTTGCGGGGCTTCAAAGGGAGACGCAGCATCGATGAAGACGCTCGCGGAAAGCAACTCGAGTAGCTCGGGTGCGATGTAATGCGACAAGAGGTGGGCCGAGCACCATCGCTTGACGAGACGTACCGTCGGTGAGTAGGAAGGAAAATGGTGCTGTAGTGTCGAGATGGCAGCGTGGTGTCGTGGCGAATGGACGAACCGATCCTCGTACGCGAGGAGCAAGGGTTCCTTGATCGACAAATCACCCATCTTGGCCTGACGTTCCTTCAATAGCAGCAACGATCGATCGTAGTGTATCCGAGCTCTGAAAGCATATCCCGCGGCGGTGAGTATTTCGAGCGAAACATTGTCGTCCATGGGTCGAGCACCAGTATCGAATACGACGTTCGTCGTGAGCACCGCACGCGTCTGTTCGAGTTGTTCGCCGATCTTGGTCAAGAACGCAGCTTTGATCTTTTGGATCCCTTCGAGGTCATCGGGCCATCGACCAGAGCTCTCGAGAGTCAGGTGGATATCGTGAAGCTCGATGTAGCGCGTCGAGGCTGGCGTTTGCTCAAAGTCTTTGAGTCGGCGAGAGGAAGGGACAAAGACCGACGAGTAGCGCAAGCCCGGCGAGGACGGCTGCACCGATGCGATTCCGAGCGGTAGCTCGGGCAACTCTTTGAGTTCCTTGGACAAGTCATCGAATGCGCCAATCAAACTGGAAAAGCCTTTTCCCGTCGCGACCGCGTCTTCGAGGTAGAGTGCCCTGCGCAACGCCTCTGGCTCAACCAGCAGATGGTCCATCGGCCCCGCGAAAACTTTGGCTTCCAGGCCATGACGGTGTCGCACGATGTATTCGATGATGCGACTGACGACCTTGTTGCGTTGAGAGCCCAGACCTTGCTTGCTCGGTTCGTCCCACACGACGGACTCGACGATCGCACCGTCCTTGAAGCGGCGCAATTCGGCTTTGGGGCCCCAGAAGGCCGCGAATTCTGCACAGCCGGCCTCGTCTTCTGCCGAAGGCCCTTGGTCGACGAGACGACCCGACTCGGTAGCATCGAGGAGGATACCCAAGTCAAGCGAAACGGTCTTGGGGGAGCTTGTCCCTCCCTTGACGGGTATCGTACTCGGTGCTGTCCGCATCAGCTGGAACGCCTTGGCCCTGTTCCCCAGCGCTCGCGAAAGCGTGGCCGAGATCGACGTGACCAAATATGACAGGCCATCTACGTGATCGAGGGCATCCGCATCATCGGGCTTGGCCAGCCTCGACGATGGAACGACGATCCGAGCCAAATTGTCGAAGCGCGCCACAGGCCGTATCGGTCGAACGAAGGCCGCGTCGAACTTTTTCTCGTCCTCGCCGGGGGCCAGCAAGAGCGATATTGTCGTTTTGGCGTCTTGCTTGAGCTGATCGATCAAAAGAGATGTATTATCAGCAGACGGAATCGTAGCACATAGATCAGCCTCTGCGCTGGAGACTCGCCATCTCCAGCATCGACAACTCGATTCCAGCAGCGAGGTTCACCGTCCCCGTCGGGTCGATGAACAATGCCCTCCCTTTGAAAGCATTCCTCCATTGCTCCTTGTCGTATGATGCATCACCTTCGGCCCTGAACCAGATCCCATCAATCCAGTTGATACCGGCGAGCCATTCCATGACTTTGCGCCACATCGCCCAGGCGTCGCCGCCTGTCGACAGGGTCGACGGGTCGGTTGCTCGTCTTGTGCTTCCCCAACCGAGCGTTCGAGCGACACACCATGCCCAAAACTCAGAGGCGAATCCGAGCGATGTGCCGTAGGATCTTTTCTGCGCCCATGCCTGGAGGAGCCGGACCGCGGAGGGGTACGACGAGTGAGAGCTCGCCAGCGCGTGGTGGTACTTGAGATGGGCGGTCAAGACGGATAGGGAGGAGAGGTGGAGAGCTGTCGTGTGCAGGGGCGTGGCGGGGAAGATGATTGTCGAGCTCGATGATTCGGGTGCATCCGCAGTAGCGGGTCGAACGACGTTGCTGGTCGGCGAAAGCTTCGAGTGCGCGATGGCCTCGCCGGGCCAGACGATTCGGATACGCAGCACTGCGCCTCGAACAGTCGACAGGCCCCTCCTCTCCGTCCCCTTGACGTGGGCGGACCTAAGTTCGAGCGCGTAGCCCTGTGCACCGCCCAGCGGAACGTAGGAACAACTGATCGGCCCAAGAGACTCGGGAAGAGAGCTCGCGAGCACGACGAGGTAGTGGCTTGACTTGACGACGAAACGTGGCGAGAGATAGTCGCGAGGTTCCATCAAAGTCTGCGACAAACACCCCGTTGTCAGCTCGGCGGAGCTGGCAAAAGGAGAGTTATTACTCACCTCGGGAATCCCCACAGCCAGCTCGACGACATATTCGCCACCGACCTTGGATGCTCCACCCCAGGCCCAGCTCCCCACGATGCGCACATCCTCAGCTCTCGGTGGTGCCCAAGCAAGATCGATTTTGCCCCACTTGCCGTCCACGCCTTCGACTGGTGGAATGTTCCACCCTCGTCGCTTGAGGCTCTCGAGACTGGCAGGTTTCTTGGACGTCAGGGCGACAAAGTGTGAGTGGAGTGACTTGAGCAGTGGCTGCAAAGGCGAAGTCGGAGCGGCAGGTGGGGTGAGAGTTGCGAGGACCGAACTGACTTGGGTCGAGATGAGGTTCGAGATGGGTGATGCGGTCAATTCGGCAAAAGCGAGAGCGCGCAGTTCGGATGCGGTGAGTGCTTTGGGGCCTTTGGAGTTGCGAGCTTTCCGAGTCGTTGCTGGAGCGGAAGTAGTTGCCAAGGAGGTCGGGACCGTGCTCCATCCTTCGCCGTCCTCGTCGCCGTCGTCCTCATCGTCATCAGGATCGTCTTCAGAATCATCATCAAGCGGCGCCTTGTCGAGATCGGCATATAGATCCTGAGCATCATCATTCATCATATCGTCGTCGTCGTTATCCTCGTCGTCTTCCTCGTCTTCCTCGTCTTCCTCATCGGGTTGTGTAGCGCGGCGACGGTTGGCGAGTTGTTGTTCTAGTTCAAACTCGTTCACTTCATCGTCTTGTTCGTCATAGTCTTCCGAGTCAATGTCTTGGTCGTCGTTCTCGTCTTCATCGTCGTCCTGATCGTCGTCGGAGCCAGCAACGTCGCTCGAGACGGAAGGTCGGGGGAGGATCTCCCTCGAAGCGACCTCGCTGTTAGTCTTGACTTTCTTGTTCCCATGAGCTGCCGTCGGTTTATCAGATGCTCGATGTGTGGTGGTGGCTTTCCGTTTAGCCATGACGATCGTGAAGGCTGGGCGGTGCAGTGCGATACGCCAGAGTTCCAAGCTGATCGAAGCCGGGTGTGTCTGTCGGTTGCGAAGGGCGCCATCGCCCGCCATCCTCCGCCATTGCGCTGCGGAGCGACACCGGACGGCGCCGGGCCGCGTGCCCAGTCCTGCCAAGTCGCGCCAGGTCGCGCCTCAGATCCTCAGAGCAGTCTCAGAGCCGGTCGCGCCACAGGCTGCAGTGTCGCGCCTCGGCCCCACTCTCTCTCTCTACACGCTGCCGTGCCCGATCGTCAATTACAGCCCAGCACACAGCACACGCGTCATCCCATCATGGCCGCCGCCACACCTCGTCGGTCCTCGACCTCCCCAGCCAAACCCAAGTCATCTTCAACCAAATCCAAAGCAGCACCCGTCAAGACTAAGACGACTCCGACACGCAACGCCTCGGTTAGAGCCAAGGCCGTACCGAAAAAAGCCAGTACCGCGGGCAAGGGCAAGGGCAGGGGCAAGGGCCGGAAACGTCTCGACTCTCGGGAGCTCGATGAACCGACCGAGACGGAGAGCAGTGACGACGACGACGACGACGAAGACGAAGAAGATGACGATGGGTCTGATTTCGCTGGGGAGGACTCGGAGCAATCGTCACTTAGCGCTGCAGGCGACTCGGATCGAGGGGACAGCGATGACGATGATGAGGACGAGGACGAAGAGTCCGAGGACGATGCCGCGAATGGCAAGAAGCGACGCAAGAGTGGGGGTGGATCAGCTAGCAAAAAGAACAAGAGGAACGGGAAGGGTGGCGATGATCTCAATTTGCGTGTCATCAAGAAGCAAAAGGCCATTCCCGGATCAACGGAGGATCGTGAGTCGTCGCCGGGCCGCCACCCCTCCCCCACTCGACCTCAATTTGACATCACACCCCCGCGCGACATGCCCGGACTGACTTTCCTACCTTTCTCGCTCGTCGCATAGCCGAGACGCACATCGTCTTGCCCTCAACGATGGATTTCCTCACTCGACTCAAAGAGAACAACGATCGGGATTGGTTCAAGGCAAGAGGTGCGCTCTTTCGCATCGGCTCACACTCCACACATCGGGGCCGACAATTGAATTTTTAGTACCGGTGCCCTGGCAGATGCACAATACCGACATGCACTAAAAAATGTAGGTCATCTCTAGAGCGATTCTCCATCATTTCATGCCTCACTCTTGGCACGTGCTGCCACAGATCCAATCCTTATGCCAAGCCTGGGTCCCGCGAGCAGCGCAAGCAGACTGGTCCTTGCCCGAAATGCCCGTCAAGGACCTCATGCAACGCATCCATCGCGATGTCCGCTTCAGCAAGAGCAAGATCCCCTACCGCACCTGCCTCGCCTTCAGCCACAGTCGCACGGGTCGCAAAGGACCCTTCGCGATCTACTACCTCCAGATCGGCCCGCATGGTCAATCCCTACTCGCAGGTGGGCTGTGGGCCCCCGATGGCGATCAAGTCAAGATGATCCGCAACGGCGTACTGCGCGACGCGGCGCCTTTGCGAAAGATTCTCAACAATCCCAAGTTCATCAAGTACTTTGGTAAACCCGATCACAAGTCCGGCAAGCGGACGAGCATCTACGGTCATGAGGACCAGCTGAAGAACTGCCCCAAGATGGACGGCGTGACCAAAGATCATCCCGAGATTGATTTGCTCAAGTTGAGGTCCAATGCGGTGACGCATTATTTTACGGACGATGAGGTACTAAGTGAGGGCTTTTTGGACAAGGTCATTGATATCATGGAGGTGATGGCGCCTTTTGTCCAGTTGCTCAATGATGTGAGTGAAGTGAATTTCCCTCTTGCGCGTTTGTGAGTGCCGACGTGCGCATTTTCTGATCGTCCTTCATCACAGTGGCTTGTCCCCCCTCCCTCGGACGACGAAGATGAAGATGAAGATCAAGATCAAGATCAAGGCAACAATGAAGACGAGCAAGAGGAGGAAGGAGAAGAAAAAGAAGACGAGGACGAAGAATGAGCGCAGAGAACCACTTTCTTTCAACTCGACGGGGATCCTCGCCGCAGCTCTCTTCTAGAATTTCTGGGGCGATTTTCGATAGGAGTAATATAGTATATGATGATCTCAAAGTAATGAAGTTGTTGTGCAGCTTGATGACGTCGTCCTCATGATGTCGCCCCTTTCGAGCGCGAGTGCCCAAGCCGACTGACGCCAGGCGCAACCGCGGGGAGCGCTAACAAGCTCGTCGATAGGCCAACCACAAGCCAGGGCCCGATCCGCGTGAAGTCCATACGTAGTATCTTCAACTACGACTCGTCGAATCTCGTACGCTGCCCATTTTTGTTCCAACGACGCCCGATCTCACTCAGCACTGTCGACTTGTCCCCGACCGCCGTCGCAACCATCAAAACGTTCGAGCTTGAAGCCTCAGTGGGTGCCTGTCCCCGTTTATCTCAGCACGGCAGCATCACGACACTGTCTTTCTGAAGGTTGAATTCGAGTGCACTCCACAATCACAGCACTCGGGATGCCAATTCGATTCTCGGAAACGACTCGTGGTTGGATCGCCGCGGTCGCGGGAGGGCTTTCAGCTGCGACGGCCGGCGTGAGTCCCTGGGTTTCGTACGGCCTGGGCAGCGGCAGTGTCTCGGCGCAACTGGATGATACGGATACTATCTTGTCTTTTTGCCTCAAACAGTGGATGGTGGACAGACGGATGAAGGCCGCAACGATTCGCCTCAAGAAGGAGTACGTTGAGCTGAAGGTAGCGAACTGGAAGGCGGATAGGGAGTTCCTCAAGGCGCTGAAAGACCGATCCCAGGCAAGTACCGCGATACATTCTCAACCCGAGCCAATCCCTATCAAAAGTCAGAACTGTTGTCGAGTGAGGTCGTGCAATCAGACTGCGGGCGCTGGTCCTCGGGGTTGGTCGAACCCGGCCCCGAGCTCTGTGGCCACGGGTCGTCGTCGTGTTCAGCACTTGACAAACCATATCACATGAATCGGACATCTCTTCGCCTCCCAGACCCAGACGTTCTAGCTTCAACATGCTCCACAAGTCGTCCTTGTCGTCCTGTGCGCTTGTCGACCCTGCTCGGTGCTTGCTAAGAGTAGACGGTGGTTCATCAGTCTGGCAAGTTGCCCTCCCTGCTTCTCGTGTGGTTGTAGTGTCTTGCCCCCATTTTCATGCCGAGCATCGTCTGTCAAATGTTACATCTGTCCCAACATCTCGAGCTCGGCCGCGCAACACACAAGACTTGGCAGTAGTGCTTAGCTTTTCTGATGAGCTGCACTTGGCAACCGCCCGAGGCGACCACGTGACCGACGGAGAGGCAAAGTAGTGGCAAAGTGGGGGTGGGGGAGGGCGCTGGATGCCGGCGCGATTTGGATGTAACGACATCGTGTTGTGGTCACAAGCCCTCTGTTCTTTGTAAGATCGACGAATGAGGTATCGGGGTAAGTTTATATATGCACAAACTCCTTTAGCAAGCTGCTGGCGTGTAGCGACGAGTGACTCCCTCTTGCGATCGAGCAGCCGGAGTAGCCTCTTTTGCGATCGAGTCTTGCCTCGCCCCATGTTCTTTCTCGGCTTCTGCCCCTTCACTGCACTGGCATCTTGAACTTCATCGCCTCATCGCCGACATTCCTCGCAAGCCTGCCGACCACTGACAAGCAACACCAGATATCGACCTTGGATTTGTGAGTGACGACACCACATTCTTCTTATCCTCTCGACTCTGTGCGCCGTCGGTCAGTTCGGAACGGCCGAACGACACGCGTCGTCCCGGCGCCGGAGTGGAGTGGTTAGCATCCAGCATAGCATCCAGCATAGCATCGTGATGACCAAACTCTGCTGACGCTGTTCTCTGCCGTCTTGCACTCGAACGATCTTGGCTTGTTCGCCAGTGTCACCCCATCAACTCTCATCACGTGCGTAGCTGCTACTCAGCATCCGGGCGAGTCGGCTGGTCCGCCGATCGGCGTGGTCGGGTACTGACCGCCCGAACGGCTTCCCCATCCCCCACCCCCTTCCACTCATCATTCACTGATGCCCAGCGTACGCCTGCATGAGGAGGGATCGGTCCGCACGCCGAACGCGCCTTGCAGGAACCCCAGCGCGGTAGTCGTCGCCCCTGTTGGCGCGTTTGCGAGTGACCGCCCAGCAATGGCGCGTCCCCTTGCTCGCGTTCTACACCGGTGCCATGTCGGTCTACACGATCTGTGTGCGTTCGCGAGTCGGTACCTACGTGTTCGGTGTCAAACGTTCCCCAGACCCTGATCTGGCGTCCCTCCCCCCAAGACTGTAGATTGTAGCGTCTGGCCGCGACTACATGGATTACCGAGCTGCGAAAGTGCAAGTCGATGCCGCGCGGGAGGGAGGGGAGAGCAAGCGTGATCTGAATCGCTGGCAGCTGGCTGTGTTGGACGAAGAGAACGAGCAGGAACGAATGCGTCGATCGGCGTAGCGCGGGTAAACGGGTAGACGTATCAAGGAACGCGGCGGACGGAAGAAGCTTCAAGCAGTGCAAGGCGACGCCGGATCGCGTGTCTCGAACTTTTCAACTTTCAAGAGCCGTACCATCTGGGAATTTACAACCTGCAATACGTCCCCGCCGAGGTTTAGCTCGTTCTCTGGGACTGCTCTTCGCATGAGATGAAGGAGTAGTGCTCGTCGACGCTCACCGTCTGACAGCAATGGTCTGTCACCCCGGACCGAAATTGACTACAGCACTGCGATACACCGGGCTCATCCGCGTGCAGCGCCTTGTTCGTACAGCACCCCGTGCTTGTGTCTGCTTGCAATGTCAACAAGTAACTTTGGAACTACGCTGATCCGAGGTCGACCAAAATGTGATTCTTCGGTCGCACGCGAAAGGGGTGATCGGCAACAATAGTATACGATTGCAACAGCCCAACAAGCTCGACGGCTCCTGTACAGCTGAGGATCACCCTGTCCAACTCGCTTTCAGATGAGCCGCTCCTCGCCTCCCGTCATCTTCACCAATCGGGCTGTAAATCCAGAAAGAGAGGTTCTAATCAGCCACGGGAGTGACACCTGACAGACGCTCGTGCCTCCACTGAAGGGGTCTGTGG
Organism: Microbotryum saponariae; assembly: GCA_900102585.1. NCBI lineage: Eukaryota > Fungi > Basidiomycota > Microbotryomycetes > Microbotryales > Microbotryaceae > Microbotryum > Microbotryum saponariae. Next base: position 241,255 of record FMWQ01000050.1, on the reverse strand, counting down.
CGCATGCCTACCTTTCGAGAGCTGGTCAAGCATCCCTTCGACGCGCTCCTGGAATTCGGTCTGCTTCTTGATCCCTTCGTCGATCTTGTCGAGACCTTGGAGCATTTGCACCCCTAGGCGGCTGAAATCCACCAACAACTCCTCCGCCCTTTCGACCATCGACTCCGTTCGCTTCTCCTGGCAGTGGCCGATCACGTACGGGATTCATACCCATCATTCATCGTCCACCAGAGCGCTGTCACACTGAATCCTACGCCGGCGATCGAAGCGGCAGCGGAGACTCAGTGGGATGGTGCCCTGGTGGACGCTGAGGGATGCGTGTGAATCCCGTACGTGATCGGCCACTGCCAGGAGAAGCGAACGGAGTCGATGGTCGAAAGGGCGGAGGAGTTGTTGGCGGATCTCGGCGGCGTGCTGGAGATGGAAATACGCCAAAGCTTCGAGAAGATCGACGAAGGGATGAAGAAGCAGACCGAATTCCAGGAGCGCGTCGAAGGGATGCTTGACCAGCTCTCGAAAGGTAGGCATGCGCCACAGACCCCTTCAGTGGAGGCACGAGCGTCTGTCAGGTGTCACTCCCGTGGCTGATTAGAACCTCTCTTTCTGGATTTACAGCCCGATTGGTGAAGATGACGGGAGGCGAGGAGCGGCTCATCTGAAAGCGAGTTGGACAGGGTGATCCTCAGCTGTACAGGAGCCGTCGAGCTTGTTGGGCTGTTGCAATCGTATACTATTGTTGCCGATCACCCCTTTCGCGTGCGACCGAAGAATCACATTTTGGTCGACCTCGGATCAGCGTAGTTCCAAAGTTACTTGTTGACATTGCAAGCAGACACAAGCACGGGGTGCTGTACGAACAAGGCGCTGCACGCGGATGAGCCCGGTGTATCGCAGTGCTGTAGTCAATTTCGGTCCGGGGTGACAGACCATTGCTGTCAGACGGTGAGCGTCGACGAGCACTACTCCTTCATCTCATGCGAAGAGCAGTCCCAGAGAACGAGCTAAACCTCGGCGGGGACGTATTGCAGGTTGTAAATTCCCAGATGGTACGGCTCTTGAAAGTTGAAAAGTTCGAGACACGCGATCCGGCGTCGCCTTGCACTGCTTGAAGCTTCTTCCGTCCGCCGCGTTCCTTGATACGTCTACCCGTTTACCCGCGCTACGCCGATCGACGCATTCGTTCCTGCTCGTTCTCTTCGTCCAACACAGCCAGCTGCCAGCGATTCAGATCACGGTTGTCCTCCCCGATCTCCCGCACGGCATCGACTCGCACTTTCGCAGCTCGGTAATCCATGTAGTCGCGGCCAGACGCTACAATCTACAGTCTTGGGGGGAGGGACGCCAGATCAGGGTCTGGGGAACGTTTGACACCGAACACGTAGGTACCGACTCGCGAACGCACACAGATCGTGTAGACCGACATGGCACCGGTGTAGAACGCGAGCAAGGGGACGCGCCATTGCTGGGCGGTCACTCGCAAACGCGCCAACAGGGGCGACGACTGGCGACGACTGCGACATCGCCGGCACCTATCCGGCCTCTATCGCCCCTGCATACGTGCGCATACGTGCGCATACGTGCGCATACGTGCGCATACGTGCGCATGCATGTGCACATTGGTGCATACCCATATGTACTCGGTTTTCTCTCAGTCAAAAGTTCTGCACGACATTGCATAGCTATGCGTCTTCGTGCAAGCTCGAACCGAATCAACCTCCCGCAACCTGCTTCGTTGCGAAATCCCTTCCTTCGCCCACCGCCGAGTGCACGTCGATTCGAGGCGGAGTAGGAGCAGGGCGAGGACCACAATCCACGAGGAGTGATTATTGGGACAGTACCCGGTATAAAGAGTCAGCGACAGCGTGAGAATACCACAGGAACGTGCAAGGGGGCAATGAATCGATTGAAGGCCTCGGAGGCTCAGGCTCCGGGCGGCCAAACACCTTCGGCGCAGGCTGAGATGCAGTTGGATTCTGTCCATATTCGTGTCGAGGCCTACTCCACACTCTGAATTCACACGTCTGCACATTGATGCATAGCGATGTACCCCTATGCACCGGCATGCAGTCTCGGCGCCGTTGTCTGCGAACCATGAGTCGAACCACCGTGGATCGAGCGTGAGACACTTGGCAGATCCGGTTTCCTGCGCATGCAACCCCGTGCATGACAGTGCATGATAGTGCACATCCGTGCAATTCAATGAGGTGAACCGCGAGAGCCACACCCCCAGACATGCATGCGCATGCACAAGTATGGTGTACTCGAAAAAAATCGAGTTACTAATTGTGCAGCCCGTGACCGATTTTCTCCCAAGCAGCTGATGTACCTCCGAGTATGAGAACGCCTAGTTGATAGTGGTTCCTTCTCTTGGAGTACACTGCAATTACTCTTCATTTGGTTTTCCGTTGACCCGCCTCGTCGGGGCTCTCGAGTTACGGTGAGCGGGCCGCACCGCAAGCTACTCCGAAACACGTTTCGGAGTTCGCAGTAAATCGCAGTAGTGGAAGCTAGTGGAAGCGAGGTCGCCCCAGCGCCTTGGATTCCCCTCCGACACTCCCAACGAACAAGCAAGAACCTACGTACATGTCCCCTTCCGTGGAAGGTCTCAACCTCCACCCTTACCTCCTCTTACCAGGGGATTCCAAACGACTGGCCACGCTCCTCGAGTCCTTAATCAGAAGCTCCAGCTCATCCGCTCCCCCGTCCACCTCAACCAGCCCAACCGAAACCACCACCACCACCACCACCACCACCACCAGCAGCAGCCCCTCCTTAACCCCTTCTCCCGAACTCAAGCTCTATTCCGACATCCTCTACGCGAACCACCATTCCCTCGGCCTGTCCCTCTCCTACAAACCCAATTCCAAAACGTCCAAACTGCCCAAAGTCATCGACGAGATCAACTGGGCCAAACTCAAGTTGGTCGGAGTGGATGTGTACAACCCTGAAACGTGGAAGGGTCAGGAATCGAAGGGAACTGAGAATAAGAAGAAGTTAGAGTATAGGCCGTTTCCGCGATACCCGATCGTCATTTCGGTACCTGCTTCAGCGGTGGCCGACGCGCCCACTTCCACCACCACCAAGAACACTACCACCGCCACCTCGGACCCATCCAGCCCTACCACCGTCCTCGTCCATCCCACAACTCAAGCCCACGATTTCACCTCTTCCTTAGGCGAACCCGATCGAAAAGGAGGAGGAGCAGGCTCGATGGGGATTTGGTGCGAATGGACTCAATTGGGAGTGATGGTTGAATTTGCCAGTGCTGGATTGGAGGCTTGGGATAAGGGGAGGGATGTGAGGTGGATGGTGCTTAGTTTGTTTGAGAGGGGCGATGAGGTGGTCGTGGAGGGTGCAGAGGCGAAGGACCGGTGAGGGTTCCGATCTAGATCAGATGTCACGTGATGAAACGGATGGTCACGTGATGGGATTATGAAGGTGCGAGTTGCGAGCGGTGTAGTGATATCAACAAGTGGACGGGAAGTGTAACAAAAGAAAGAACGCTATACAGACTCGTCATCGATCTCGATCTCATCGACTATCCTCGCCATCACCTCTTCCTGATCCTGCCCTACTACTGAAAGGCACGCTGTCTAGGACAGCGGAGCCTCACTGGTGACCGAAGATGACAGGTGCAAGTTATATGGATTACAACTAGCTTCTGGTGTCAGCTCGATGAGATACGATAGTGCTGAGATAGGGAACACCAGTACTCACCTAGCTTCTGGTGTCAGCTCGATGAAGAGAGAGCTGAAGAAGCTAGGCGCGCGCAAGCTCTATTTCTAATGCCTGTGGCCCGTCGTAAGGCCTTGCCTTACAACTACCGGCACCTCCTCCCCCACGTCCCCATCCACCTCCACCTCTTCTTCGTTCACCTCCCAATCACCTTCCTCGAATGCAACGACCTCCCCATCCTCCTCCCACAAGAACCATTCCCCCTCCCCTTCAGCCTCTCTGTCATTCACTTCCTCAACAGTAGGCCACCCCATTCCATCGAACTTCAAGACCCCACCTTTGATCCCCCACTTTTGCAGCACCTCGTTCTCTCCATCATCCAACGTCGCGTCCAAAGTCGCGTCTCGACCGATAAGGGTGAGATAATCTTCGGATGTGAGGGGGGGTATGTCGTTGAATATCTGACGAGCGGCGGCGACGGAGAGGAGATAGGTTGATGGGTCTGATGGGAGGTAGCGCGTTTGGGAATTGAGGATTGCTTCGATCGAGCCGTATTTTCTGGAAAGGGAAGGGGTACCGTTACTGTGATTTCAGCGGGAAATCTCGTTTCGTATGGTAAGGGAATGGCTTGGACTCACCTGATCAATTCGAGCGCTCTTGCCGGTCCCAACCTGTCCAAGGAAGACCGCGAACCGACGCCCACGACCCGTCAAAGAACGCTCTGACACCGTGCCACGCTGCCTCCCTCCACAACTCACTGGGGTATCCTCTCCGTAAAATCGCTACCACACAATAGCGCGAAATCAATCATCTCCTCCCTACTCAGTCCCAAACCCTCTCTCGCTTTCTCAGCGTCCCAAACACTCATCCCCTTACTGCTCGCGACTTCCCCATCCCCGTCCGTATTCGCAGGATTCTGTCCCGCTGAATTGACCCTCCGCAATAAAGGGGCTTGGTATACAATGACGTCGGTGTCTTCGGAGATGACGAGAGATGCGATGCGGGCGTGGTATAGCGAGGCGCACAGAGCTTCGGCTTCGTACGGTGAGGTTGGGGAGGGTTTGAGATAGGGGATCCCGAGGGAACGGATTAGGTCCTGGCATGTTCAAAGCATGGCGTTGGATTATCAGTCGTGATGCAGGTCTCGTTTGAGTACCCAGAGCAAAAGCACTGACCAACACATCCTCTGAAGCCTGCCAAGGTACGGCCTCTGCGCGAGTCCGATGCGACCGCTCCAACTCGTTGCTCTGCCTCAAGATTGACTCCAGCACGTCCGTATCGACGCCCGTCGAACGGTGCGGCAGTACTTCTTCATCGACGACGTCGACGTCTTCCGCATTACGCTCTTCGACCAGTATCGAATCGTACCACCTCCTCTCGGCCTCGGTGACGAGTGTCTGGTTCTTGGAGTAGAGCGTATTGGTCGCGTCGGCTTGGAAGCGCGCGTGCAACTCGGCCAAGGAGAGCACGGTCGTGAGCACCGCATCGGGAAGGGGTGGGGGTGGGGGTCTGAGTAGTGTTGATGGATGGTCGGATGTTGGGTGAGGTGCCGACTTCAGAATACCGGTTGAAAGGGGATTGGAAGCCGCCGAGTCCGACACTGAAGAAGATTCTTCTTCCTCTTCGAACTCGACGTCGTCTTCCTGTGGGAGCTCGACGTCATCTTCCTGAACGTCGACGACAGTCCTCTCAGCCTCTGTCTGGACCGTCTCCCGGGGGGGTGGAGGTGGGGTTACAAGAAGAGTTGCTAGGGGTTCGGCTGCTGGCTGTGGCGGCTCCAGAGCTCCAGTCGAGAGCGGATCGGAAGCCGAGTCCGACACCCAGGCAGCTTGCTCCGTCACGACGACTCGTCCCTGCCCAACCCCCTTCAACACGGTCTCCCTGAACCTCTTCCTAATCTCTTGCCAGTCCCGCTCCCCAACACTCCTCCACCCTTCCAACGTCTCCCTCAACCTCTCCCCTCGATTCCACTCGACCCCACTCCTCCCCTTTTGCAACTCCCTCGCTTCGAGGCGGCGTTTGTTCTCGTTCGCTTTGGCGGGTAACCTCGTCGGACCATCGAACACGACGATGGGTTTGATCCCGGCTTTAGATAAAGCCCGAAGGAAGGTGTACCATCCTTGAACGATGCGCGTACGGGACACGGTTTCGGCTTCGGATGGGGAAGGGGAGGATTGGGGAGGATGGGCTTGGGTCGGGCGGGAGAAGTGCAACTTGCTGGTGAGGACCGAGGCGTCGATCGCTACTGTTTGACCTTGAAGATGCGAGAGGGAGCGCAGGGGGGTGATGGCTTGGGGTGCATGTTTGGTCAGGGTCGTGGCGAGGTCTTTGATGCCCCTGGTGGATGAGGGGAGGGGAGAGAATGTCAGTAGGAGGCGAGTCGTCGAGGTCGGGTCCTCAGGACGGGCCAAATCGAGTGGGAATTCAAGTGCGCAACAAGAGGAGGGTGCGTTGACACGGGCACAGTGGACTGACATTTTTGCACGTGAACGCGCCTGTTACTATGTCGTTCGCCTCGTCCCTGTCGACAGAAGCTGCGAAGCGCGAGATCACCAGCAAGGCAGACTGGCAGCGAGCGAGTGAGCGCTCTGATTAGCGAATGGAGTGGAGTGGGTCCGAGTGGGTGCAAGGCGACGCGCGTATCGGCTGCTGGGGCAACTGGCAACTGACAGCCGTGCTCGACAGCGGTGCTCGACTGGAAGTGTGTCGGGATCCGGGCAAGACGAGGCAGAGGAGGGATGAGGGTTTGGTCGAGTTGGATTTCGAGGCGACGCAAAGGGCTGTGAAGGAGACGAGGAACGTGGGGGAGTTGGATGGGTTTGAGGATGAGGAAAGGGAACGGAATGGAGGGGGGGGGGGGAGAGGGGGAGGGAGAGGGGTTGGAAGAAGGGGAGGAGGAGGCTAGGGCAGTGGTCCCTGTCCGGGCATGTCGAGAAGGGTTCAGGACCGCGGCGGTGGAGCTCGAGCGCAACGAGAAGGTGAGGGAGCCGAGTAGCTCGCCACCGTCGGTAACCATGGCGGAAGTCAGGGAGCGGGAACAAAAGGTAAAAGAGGGACCTGCTGTGGAAGCAGAAGTGGAAGCGGAGGCCGAAGTAGAAGCCCCTTCACCGTGTCCCGAGAAGATGGAAGTCGACGAGGAGGATGAGGATGAAGCTGAAGAAGATGAGGAGACAGATGCCGACACAGTCGCTTCGGATGCCGAGAGCCAGCCTGATTCGTCGGCCGCCAGTGTGATCGATGATGACGACAATGATGACGATGATAGCAAAAAAGACATGGACAACAACGACGACCACGATGACTTCCCACCTCGACGAGTGTCTCTCGCGATTGGGTCGAAGCGCCGTCGACCCCTAGTCATCAGCGACGAAGATGAAGAGCCGGACGAAGTGGACGAGCCGCAGGAAGAAGACGAGAATACTCTTCCGACTCCTATTGGACTACCCAAGGCATTGTCGAAGAGCGTCCTGGGAGCGATAGGCAGGGACCGACCAGTTCCAACGACGGCAGTGGCTAGACCGCAGCTCTGTGGAGGCGGAGGTGAGTTGCCTGGAATGTGAGATTACAATTTTCTTTGGCTCGGTATTGACCGATCAATTTGTTTGCAATCCAGGTTCGTCTACCGGCCCGGCCTCGAAGCATCTTCCCAAGTTCATACCCCCTTTTGACGATGCTCAACGTCGCCCAAAAGAAGCCGTAACCCCCCTCAGCGCCACTGCCGGTCGTGCTCCTTTGATCGAGGTCGATCGACCCGAAGACTTCGAGGTCGTTCCTCAGACGTACGAGAAGAAACTCTCGCATACAATGAGACGTGAGGCTGTTGTCCAACTTGATCAAGACTTGCAGCGGGCTTTGTTGTCCAAGTTCGGGCAGTGTTCGGCGACGATTGAGGACAAGGCCTGGAGAGAGTTGGCCGGAAAGAAGATTATGTATGAGCAAAGGTGAGTCATTGACTTGATCGAGCGTTCGATGGGAAACAGACCTAATCCTGACATCAAATCGCCCCTTATTATTCGAACAGGCGAGACATCATCCTTCTCACTGCAGTCTCGCTCGAATCGGATCTCTTCTGGCTCGCGCTCACAAGCAAAGGCTATCGCTCAATGCTAGGACCACGAACAAAAGCAATCGCAAACCTCAAACTGAGCGAAAAGGCACCTCTTGAGTTCGAGAACAACGCTCGATTAATCGAGGAGGTCTTTGACGCATTGAAGAGAGCCGCCGCATCGTTGTTACCGAGTCGATCAAGGAGGAGCGAGAGTGGAGGAAAACCAGGCGAAACTTTGAGCTTGGCTGGTGGGTTGCTTTGGTGAGCTGTCCTAATATTCTACCGCTGTACTTCTTGGGTCAATTTATCTTCGTACAACGCACTTGACGAGGATGAGCGGTTCTCCGCCGGCAAACCGCTCTTGCAGATGACCCAGCACGAGATTTTTCAGACACTCGAGTAGAGACCAAGCTCTAAAAACCACGGTACAGAGGTATATCATACGATGCCCTGATAAAATTGAGAATCCTGGCAAGCGGTGCTACGGGGGCCCTCCTAAAGACGAGAGCGAAAAATAATATAACTGCACACCTGCTCAAGCCTTCAACGAAATTGAGCCGTCCCAGCGCGACGAGTTGCCTGTCTTCACCATCTCTCGAGAGCGAGGGTCAGTTCTAGACTGCTCTCTGATCTGATGTTTTGCGCAGAGTGTCCGTGTGACGTGGAGCTGTTTGGCTGACGATCTTGGTTCCGGCTCGGCATTGTTCGGCATCGCCCCTTTCGCTTATCTTGCCCGTTTCCTGATCTCCCGCTCCTCCATCCCCTCTCTCCCCCACGTCGACTCCTCATCAACCCCGGCCAAATTTCATCACACCACGGTTTACTATGAGTCTACAACAGTTTCCTCCCCCGAGTCGCTCCGTTGACCCACCTCCCCGCCGAGTTCGCTCCCCTCGAGTCGTTGCTGCAGCGCATGACGATCCGTCAACCGAACGGCGGCGTCGGCTTGCTCGGCCACGGCCAATTCGCCGATGCGTGCGAGACCGAACTCAAGAAGGTCGACTTGGAGAGCAAGGTCGATCAAGTCATCGAGAGTGGTACGTTCTTCCTACATTGCCCGTGAACAGATCCAATGCTCGTCAATGGACGTTCGCTAATGTTATGACCGCGGTTGGACCTGTCTCCCTTCTGTCTTTTGGCACTGCAGGCAACCAGCAGCTTCTCTCGGCGCTGTTCCGTGATTACTGCTACGCCACCTCGGGTGAGTGGCGTCGTGAGGGCTCTGAACTGTACCGAGATCTGGAAAACTGAAGCACTGTCACTTTTTCGCCAGCCTTCCTCCTTGAGCCGGTCGACCAACGCTTCCGACACACCGCAGTCTACGGCGAAGGCAACAACCGCCTCCCTCGCGAGCTCGCGGTCCCGTTGAAGAAGCTCGCCGATAAGCTCGGTCACTTTCCCTTCAGTGCGTCGTGCATCTGCCTCTATTTTATGTCTTCGATATTGCGACTGATATCATGGACACTCCTGTACAGTGGAGTACTCCTCTTCGTACGCTCTCCAGAACTACGTCAAGATCCAGTCCAAGGCCAAGCCAGGCAAGCTCGGCCCTCTTTCCGAATGGGCTACGGACAACCTCAACATCCTCCGTGCGTTCGAGGATGCCAGCGGCTCCGAAGCCGGCTTCATTCTCGTGCACGTCACCATGGTGGCCCACACCGGTCGAGTCGTCGCTGCGGCCGAGGATGTGCTCGAGGCGTCTCAAATGGGCGACCACAAGGCGTTCCAAAACGCGATGGGTGACCTCCTCGCGACGTACGAAAAGATCCAAGTCGCGATGGAGTCGATGTGGTCGTGGTCGAGGCCGGTCGACTACTTGCGCTTCAGGTCATTCATCTTTGGCACGGGCCCCAAAAAGTCCAACTCGATGTTCCCCAACGGCGTCGTCTACGAGGGCATCGGCACTGACGAGCCCCAATACTTCCGTGGTGAGAGTGGAGCCAACGACGTGAGTCTTCAGTCTAGGTTCGGACAGTGAGCTTTCCGTGATCCGATCCAGCTGACCTTCCTGTTTTTGTATGTTCTTTCAGTCCATCATCCCCCTTGCGGACAACTTGCTCGAGATCACTCGTGCACACCCCAAGAATGAGCTCACATCGACCTTGCGCGAGTTCCGTGAATACCGTCCTTCGGCGCAACGTGTATACCTCGAAGCGCTCGAGCGTCGTGCGTCCGAGACGGGCGTTTTCAAGTTTGCGCAGCAGAACCCCGAGAGCTTGGCCTTGTACATCCTCATGGTCGACCAAGTGCGCGAGTTCAGGGACCGCCACTGGAAGTTCACCAAGGTAAGTGTTGAGAAGGAGATGGCAGCGCTGTCGGATGAGCCTGACTGATCTCGCTATCTTTTGTCTGTGCACCAGAGCTACATCATTCGTTACTCGGACCACGCTATCGCCACAGGTGGATCGCCGATCCTGCGCTACTTGCCTCAGAACCTGACGACCGTGCTCAACTGCATGGCCGATGCGTTCACCTTGTTGCCCAACTCGCACGGCTTGACCCCTACGACGGCGGCCAAGATCGAGGCGTGCCGCGGTCGCGCCGAGAGGGAACTCGCGGCGTTGAAGGTCGAGTTGGGCGAGTTGAGGGGCGGGGTCAAGGGTGTCGATGATAAGCGCGTGCACACTCGTGGATCCGTTGGCTGCGACGGCATCGGCTGAGTGGGGTGATGCTTAGGTCGATGCGATTGAAATCTGTTCTCGCGTTGACATTCAGGAGGAGGGGAGAGGGGTCGCCAGAGGGGACCCAGCGGTTTTAGCGTGGTGGTCGGCGATTGGCTCTATGAATATACTTTGTCATAGGAAAATAGCTTGAACCTTGATCAAATTCTCGTCTCGGAGATTTCTAGCAAGCGATGTAGTAGTGAGGTGTCTGCCTCAATGCAACGCACGACCTTCTTTACTGGAGTCCTTGTGCAAATCGGGCGGATTGAAATGTCGGCCTGAACTGCCGATCAGTGAACTCCACCGGAAATGCTGCACTGTGACGTTCCACTTTCATTTATTAATAGCCTCGGAATCATTAGCGGATGCCGTGAGCTCCGAGTCGGCACCCGAAAATAAAAGAATGTGTTCACGACACTGTGCCGAATTTGCAAACTTTGATTGCTAACGTATTAGTACAGGAGCAAGTCTCATTAATGGTACTGCTTGAAGGGGTGGTGGTCGGAGAAGAGGCAATGGAGGCCCGCGAACCTGATATTCTTGGCTGCGACCAAATCGCGATGGACGGGGGGTTGACATCCGCGTTCGCATTGTAAAACGCGGAACAGCGGCTTCGCGCTGCCCTCGACGGTTCCCTCGTCGTTGAGCCTGTAGAGGGTAGGGCGACGAAGGAGAACAACGTTGGTGATCAGACCAGCAAACATGACCTCGACTCGGCCCTGTCCGAACTCGGAGACTGACCTCGACCGGTGGCCGTGCTCGTTCCGGCAGTCTTGGTTACTGCACAACGACGACGTCAAATCTTCATCGACGTAGTAAACCAGAATATCCAACCCGACGCGCTTCAGACGCTCGATCTCTGCAACGAGTGCCCGCAGGAAGACGTTGGTGCAGTAGGTCGCGTGAACCGTGCCACGGCTCGAGCCACCCGCGCCGATGAAGAAAATGAAGAGGCGTGGCTCCGACGACAGGATGTCGTCTCGAAGCGCCAACTCGGGCGAGCGCAGGCTGTCGAGGGCTTGCTGCTGGCGAGTTCCATTCAAGGCTCGTTCTGAGTGAGGAAGGGAAAGACCAAAATAAAAGAGAAAACCCCGCGATCCGGGCCAGATTTACGCAGTGGTCAGTCACCGGGGGTGGGGTTTAGGCATGCCACCAGAAGCTCGACCGGCGCCGGGAGGGCCCCTGTCAACTTGGTGCACTCACCGACGACGCGGACACCCGTCGCGCTCATCACTTGGTCGACGAGGCGCTGAACGGTCGCTTTGGCGTGGACCCGGGAATTGTGCACTGCTGCCTGGCGTTCTGGCTCGGACTGCAGCCACTCGGTCGAGGGTGCGTCGTCCGATATGCCAGCGTGCGACCGATGGGCGTCGGTGGCAGCTACTGCGAGCGCGTCGGTAGGGGCGATTGGGGCCGGGGCGCGAGGAGCGGGGCCAGGAGTGGCGGTAGCGGGCACGACACGAGGCATTCCGGCGGTGTCCGGCCCCGACGAAATCTGCAAGCCGAACCTAAATTCGGCGCCGAGCTCGGCGTCGATTAACCGTGTGCGCTCTTGCGTCGAATGGAGGGCCTGATCTACGGAGGACGCGTACAAGACCAGCTCGTCTTCCATTTGGCATCCGTTCCGATCGTACAATCGGGAGGAGATGGCCACGGGGCACTTGGTACCCGGGTCGATGCCGACACTGACTACATCGCGGTTGACACCGGCTTCGAGCTCACTCGCCAACTCGTTGCAGCCCGGAATGCAGGTGGAAATTGGGGGGAGCTCGTAATCGCCCCACGACTACCCGGTCGATATGAGGTGCAAGGAGGAAAGGCACCACACGAGGTTAGCAAACTTGGGTTTACAAAGGATCAATGCCCCCCGCTCAGCTCGCGTAGGAGTGGAACGTACCTCCCCAGTCGCCTTTTGAAAGATGGCCTGCAGCGCCTCTTCCCTCCCGTTCTCAACCCTCTGGATCATTGGCATGCCCCCGGGGAGGGTGGGAAGTAGCTTGACCGCACGTTTGGGGACCCAGCGCACCGACTGCTCTTCGTGTCCCACTCCCTTTGGGTTTGTGGCGGTCTTTGGGACGGAGGGGATCTTTCGAAGACTCTGAATCAGCTTGCGGAAGATGGGACCCGCGTTCTTGGACGAATGCCACGTCGGGTAGTGCTCGGTGACGAGGTCGAACGTTTCGTAGACCGTTTGGCGAGGAACAATCGCAGCTTCAGAATCAGGCGACGAGCGAGCTTCGAGAACGGCCTCTGCGACATCGAGCGTGAGGATCTGGACCGAATGGCCGTTGGTTTGCAACTGACCATGTGGCACTCGGTGGGGACCAAAGAGCTCGACGTTGAAGAGCTGCAAGATGACGAGCGGTCCCTTGCCGGTCAGGTAACGCGGAACGCCATCCGAGTTGGGCTTGAAGAGGCCTCGGTCGGACTGGGCGGCGGTCACCTTGCGCACCTGGGTGGGTGGGCCGAGGTCGGCGTCGTCACTGTCGGAGTCGCTGCCAGGAGCTTCCGACCGGGGTGGGGTTGTGACGGAAAAGATGCCATGAATCGTGGCTTCGCAAAATGTAAACCACTGGGCCTCCCATTCGGGACGAATTACCCATTCCTCGCCTCCGCCTCCCCCTCCCAGCAGCACACCCTTCGAGTCGACTTGTCGCCTCAACATCTCGCGAACCCTTTGACCGGCGCCGGCGAATTCCTCGTTCGTTGTCTGCGCATCGGCACGCTGCGCAGCCCACGGGATCCAGACCCCATCGAGCCATTTGACAAGCACTCGGGCAACCTCCGGTCCCTTCCAGAGGATGATTGCGGTACGGCGCAAGGACATCGTTATGAATTCCGGCGCAAAGTCCTGTGAAGTATCGGGGAGCGGGTCGAGCCTCGGTCAGTACGAAGCGCTCACTTGGCTATACCAATGCAGTGGCAATTCCGCCCAAAGGTGTCAAGGGGTGCTCACCGGTCCGATGCCTAAGCTACGATCACTTTTGATCTTGAGCGCGTGCAGTGCCGGAAGCAGGACCTGGGTCGGCAAGAACTTGAACTTCCCCTTCACCAGGTCGCCGAGCGTGTGCTGGCGGCGGAGTTGATCGCGCTCAATCGGACCGACCATTTTGTCGAGGTGTTCTTCGACGACTTGGATTGCGTCGAAGATCACTTGGCGGGCGGATGCGTAGATCGGGTCGAACGTCGCGGCATCGGGGATGATCTTGTGGGCTTTCTTGTACAAGGCACGGAGAGCGGCCTCGAGCTTGGGGTCTGCAGTGGCCGGGTGGGTCGCCCTGTCGCGTAGCAGGGGAACCAAGAGCATCGCCTCGACAATGCGCTTGAGGCTCTGGTTCCGAAAATTCGCTTCGGCCACCTTGAGCTCGTAGACTTGGTGGCGACCCCCGGCGGAGGGGGTCACAAAGCCGGCCGAGGCGAACACGCGAAGGACCGCAGGTACCCGATCCTTCCACCCAAAGAGCCCGACGATCAGCATCATCACACGGTCCTCCCACCAATCCGCCGAATGAACGAGCTTTGGCACGAAGACCCTGTGCATCTTGGTGTCGATTGTTGCTCGTATGACGCTTGTCCAGGCCTGCGAAGTGAGACAGGGGGGGAGGCGTGCGCAGTGCAGGGCACGCGTCAGGTCCACACGTCCACGTTCAACGGCAACGAGACCACGTTACGCATACTCACATACGAAAAGCAAATGACGTCCTTACCACCCGAGACGCGACGAAAGAGGGCTCGCTCTTCTTCGTATGCGTCCGACCCGACTGACGCTTCATCGGGGAGCGTGAGAGGGTCGTCCAGCCGAGTGCGACCTTTCCCGCCCGTTCCGGCCCTCCGTCCTCGCGCAGCAGGTAGAGTATGGACATGAACAACGCGCGCCAGCGGCTTGGGTTCAAGCCAAGCTCCTTCCACTGCGCGCGCGTCAAGAGCCCGAGGCATCGACCGAGCGCATCGGCGACGACGCTCTCGATCTCACGGTGGGAGATCGCCAGGAGGCGGAGGAATGGTTCCAGGGCCTGTAGGGCAGGCCTAGGGCGTTCGGGTGTGTCAGAAGGGCGGGGAGGCATAGTGTCTACCTTTTTAACCCTGTCGAGAGCACTTGTGGGCGAATGTTGATGGTCAGGAACCGAGAGATGGGTGGGCGATTGGGTCCGTGTGCCCACCCCGCCCCAGCGCTGGCGCACCCTGTCCGAAATTGATTTCGGACGCACACCTATGCGAGACGACGATCGCATCCACGCGCGAGTGGAAAAGACCTAAGATCTGATTCTCGGCCCACGATCACGTCCATTCACGCAAGGTGCACTTGTGTAGTAGATCATTCCAGCGTATCGAACACAACGAGAGATCTTGGCATGATCTCAATCACTACGAGGTATCATCTGACCAGATCAACTCTTGCGCCATTTTGAGGGTCAAGCCGATCAAACTCGTGAAGGACGTGAACGCCCGGAACCGCCGGCCGAAACCGGTCCGTTTCTCATTCTCTAGGCGCCCAGGAGTGATCTCGTAGAATACCTATCTCGGAGTGTAGTTTGCCCATCGTACGACCTGTCTTCATGGGGTTCATTCATGTGAGGCTAACAAGTTCTACGATTCTGATCCGGAACGACACCTGGGAAACATCATGAGGCTACCTTAAAGTGCGAGTGGCGACTCCTACCTACGAAAGAAGGCGGTCGACTCCGAGTCGACGGCGCAAGAAAACCCCGAGAGCTGCGACGACGCATCGACCTTCTTTGTCTTTATACGGCTTCACCTATCAATCTCTATTGCTGCAATGCTGTAGCTGCGCGAATCGGATTCGTTGACGACCAAAGCCGCATCCGAGTCCACGTCCATCAGCCCGAGCGAGCTTGCTCGGTTTCGAGTTGCCGCCGGTGGTGCACTTGCCTCAGCCTGACGTGCCGTCCTGGCCGGGGTCTTCGAACCCGATGTGCGCCTTGTGTCAATTCTCCGGACACCATGCATCCTCGGACCAGATCGTCGAGCGTACCCGTCATTGTTGACATCCTGTAGATAACTCCGCCAGGAGATTTTCCGCCACCGCCGCCGCTGCTGCCCGAGTCCGATTGCTTCGAGAACAGGGCACGTACTTCGGCCGCCGTGGTCGCCTTGTTCCTTTCGATCGACTTTGAATTATTGGACTTGCGAGTGCGCTGTTCTGCGCTGTCCCCGAATTCGGGATCGACCAAGCGGTAGTCCGACGCCCTGACGGTTCCTTGCACAGCGAGCTTGTGCGTCGAGACCATGCGGGCCGGCTGCTCGGCTTGACGTCGTCGAGCCTTGGCAAGGTCACGTCGGAGTTCAGGATCTTGAACGGTCGAGAGACTCGAAAGAGAGGGCAGAGGTCCGGTGGAGGCGACCCCGGGTTGGTGGACGAGAGGGGGGTTGCGGCGAATCGGCGCATAGGCATATCGTGAGACTGCCGACGGGCCTTCATGTGGCGTTCCCTTGAACCGCCCCCTGGTCCCCTTTGTGACTGTGGTGATGGACTCCGCGGTTGCTTTTGCGAACGTCTTGTCCTTGTAGTGGTGCAGCAGATTTTGGATAGGATCGATCGCGGCGCAAAGGGACTTGACCTCCTTAATCTTTTCCTCCGTCGGCGCCGGCCCCGAGTCGACGTTCCTGATCAACGCCCCCGCGGCGCCATCCCAGCCACTCTGCCACGTCGCCTCGTCCAACCACTGCCCAGGCAGGTCTCTAAGTCCTCCAGGCCCGACCCCTTTGATGCCCCTGAAATAGTCGCACCCGAGGATGAGGCTCGCGACGAATCGCTGACGAGAATTCCACACCGCGGGGTGAGCGTCGAGTACGGCAAGGTCCACCAAGCTAATGTTTTGGTCCTTGCCCGATAGCACGGCGCGATAGCGGGCTTGGTCGGCGCCGAGAAGCATGAAAAAGTCGCTGTCGGCGCTCACGAGGACGACGCGGTTGGGTTCTGTGGTACTCGGGATCCCGTCGTGTGCAGCAAAGTCGGAAATGAGGCTCCTGTTGTCGGAAATGAGATGGGACTCCCGATCTTGTCGGCTGCATTAGGGTAGTCGACTCACGCGGGCGTCGGCTAATTCGGTGGTCTCGGAAATCGGGCTGGAGTCGCTTAGTCGGGAAGCGCAGATTCGGCTAACTCGGCCTAGCGTCACATGAGCGGATAAAAGTTCAGAGCAAGGGACCGTGTGACAGGAGCAAGGAATGGCGTGATCAGGACGAAGTATGGCGTGATCAGAAGGCCGAGTGTCGGAAAAGAGGAGGAAGCTGGCCCGGGGGGAATGGAGTGTCCTGGCGTTGGAGGGAAGACTCGCTTCTTGTTCGGAGACAGACTAGACTAGACTAGACACGACTCAGACCGACTTTGGAGGGAGGCGACTTTCGGAGGGGAGGACCGCTTGGAAGAGGACATTTCTGCGAATCTATCATTCTCGGTTTCATTATCTGCGTGTTTCTCGGTTTCGGCATCTCGGTCTCTGCGCTTCGATAGCAATCGCCCCCCCCCCCCTTTCTCTGATCGTCCGCTCACTATTACCATAGTTCGAGCGCAACGTCGCAGATCTGGCCAAACTTGGTCGACGCCGAGACGAGGGGATCGGCCTCGTGGGCCGCGACGACGAGCAAGCCTTGCTCGGACCAGCGAACAAAGGTGGCGACTCGGGTTGGCTCGTCACCGTGGCGAAAAGCGACCTCCCATTCTTTGCTCGATCGTCCGTGAACGCACGCGGCGAGGGTGTCGTTCGTGATGAAGGGGACGGGGTGGGTGACAGGGGTCGATTTATCGGAAGGCTCTTGCGGTTTCTGGCGATCTAGGCGATCGAGCACGGTGTCCTGCTTGAGCTTGGGCCGAAGGATGGGATGATCAAATACCACGACCACTTGGATCCGCCTTGCCGTCGCTGCAATGACTACCTCGAGGTGTCGAATGATCGCATTGAGGAACAGCCGGCCTCGCTTCGGCTCGTTGTGTTGCGCCCGGTCCGTCGCGGCATGGCGCTGACGTGCGAACGCGGTAGCGCCGTCGATGATGGCGACTGAGTGGAGCACAGTGATGGACAGCGTAGACGGTCAGCTAAGGTTTGCTCGGAAAATCGGGGCGGAGCAGTTACGGGCTGCGAAGGGGCTCTGAGGAAGCAACTGGCCATCGATCTTGCCGACGAGGGAAGCCAGCGCGCTGCTCAGGTTGCTCTCGCGAGAGAGCAGGGCGTCTGGAACGATTTCCAAAGCGCCACCGAGGCAGTCGTGACCGTGTTTGACCGTCATCGAGGGAGATATGAGCTGTGTAAGTGCAAGGCGCAAGGCACAGGATGCAGGGTGCAGGGTGCAGGAAGAATCAACGGTGGTTGAGAAGGCTGCGCTGCCCATCGCTCCCAGCCGAAAAGCAAACGGGGGCAGGTCCAACAAAAGGTCGTTCGAGCTCAGAGTAGTGTGAGAAGATGCATCATAATATCTCGAATTGTACCGTAAAATAGCCTGTACCCCATATTCGTTAGTTTTGCTCTCAATCTTAGTCTGGTCAAGGCGGCAGCCTCCTTTCGGAAGATCGCAGTGGGGAGCTTGACCGTCCACGATCTAGGCCGCGAGAATCCGCCAATTTTCTGATGAACAATGGTCCGACGTACATGTAAAAAAGGCAAAAAATCTTCTTTCAATATGATTTTGTATTTGGGTGCCACCCTACTTGCATGACGGCCTCGACTCGCTGCGTCGGAGCTCTCGCGTGAAGCCGACCCCGCAACTCTGCTCCGCGGCGGACTCGGAGTTCGGGGTCGTCCCAACTCGGACCAAGCTACAGGAGCGACCACCGCTGTATCGATCGCGGCGATCTCAACTCTGGGGTGATCCCTGGAGCTCAACCTACTTGCTGAGACTTGACCGAGCTTGATCGACAAGGTATTCGGTCTTTCCGAGGGATGGATCGTTGGCCTCGATGTCGGGTGCACGGTCCCCTCTCCGTTCAGATCTTCGGCGCTCTCGGCCGCCCTCGGCCGAGGTGGAGAAGATCGAAAGCTTAAATTCACAGCGTGGCGTCATATCGATGAGATGACTCATTCTACCAAGCGCACACCCCGCACCCAAGTCAGCAACCACCTCGAGCTCGTCGCCTCTCTCTCTTTTCTCCTTCCTTCTCCTCGTCGACGCGCTCTGCACTTCTCGCACCACTTAATCTTGCCGACATCGCCCCCCTTTTCAGGAGGATACGAAACGGTGGCCTTTGTGGTGTGGTAGAGTCTGTCGTTCGATCCCTCCCACCGTCAAAAGTGTGAGTAACCACCTAGCTGTGATCGTGTTCGTGTGGCGTAGGGTCGGACTGACTCTCGTGTTTACCCGTCTCGCGTCCGTCTTTCACCACCCCACCTCCATCATCTTACCCCACCCCACTCCTCCCCTCTCCCCTCTCCCCTCTCACCGTGATCTCTCGCTTCCCACCTTGCCACTCGGACCTTACCGTCTGTCACTGCGTCACGGCTTGCCATCAGCCTATCCACTCGTCGACGAGTGTTGAATGGCGCCTACGGCATGTCACCGAGGTTGTTCCTGGTCCACAAGACCGCTTGCATTTGATCGTACCCCGTGAGTCTTTGCTTTGACCCTTGATGATCGATCGATGGATCGATCGTGCTCGCCGGCCCTTGACGACGGGCGAGGCGGGACTGACGATTCGATCCTCGCCTACACTCTCCAGACAAGCAGCCTCCACTGCGTTCCCGAATCGACCGATCTCCCCTGCTCGGATCGAAGGAGGTTCACGGTACCCCTAACATCAGTGAGTAGCAGGTACCCTAATCCTGTGGCACCAGGTAGCTTACTTCTAGTGTACGCATCAACCTCCAGCTGCACACGGTCTTCAAGCCATCTCCACCTCGGTCGACAAGGTCCTCTTCTGTTTCTGTTGCTTCTGAATTGGTTTCACTTCGGAACTCTATGTTGGCGGTGCCAAGTGGCAGGCGACTTGTCCTTGTTTAGCCTAGCCAGATCCAACTCCTACATTGAGCCTCCCTCGTGAACCCTTTTCGTTTTTTAGTAGTTTTTGAGTGCACGTATCGAGATGCGCATGCACCACGGATTTGAAATTCGAATCGACCACCACCACCATAGCCGGCCGACACTCCACAACGGTCAACACCCGCACCAACAGCAACAACAGCAACAACAGCAGAATCAGCAGCAACAACAGCAACAACACCCGTAACCTTACCACGACGAACCCCCACCCCACCCCCTCCTCCCTCCTCCTCCTCCTCGGACCCCATCACCCAAGCCCATTCGAGCCTCACCGCCGTCCAAACCCAACTCGACCATCTCTCCACGCACTTTGACCTCAACCCTTCCACCTTGCACTTCTCCCCTCCCTCCAGCTCCAACACCGACCCAAAACTCCCCTTTGTCCCCCAAAACGCCTCTTACCATTCCTACATCGAGGACCTGACCAAACTCTTGCTCAAACTCGACGGC
The DNA here is from genome assembly GCA_900102585.1 of Microbotryum saponariae. Lineage (NCBI taxonomy): Eukaryota > Fungi > Basidiomycota > Microbotryomycetes > Microbotryales > Microbotryaceae > Microbotryum > Microbotryum saponariae. The sequence continues at coordinate 221,428 of FMWQ01000050.1, read as the reverse complement.
ATCGACTCGAATGGGGATCAAGGCGTCAGGCAAAGGAGGAAAGGCTTGGTCGCCGCGATCGAGAGAGAGTCGGAAAAGGTTGAAGCGATCAAGAAGGGGGAATGGCAGAGGAGGCAACAGGTCGAGCAAGAACTGAGCGAAAGAAGGGGCAAGGTCGATGAGATGATGAGGGGATTCAGAGGCGGTGAGCCGGCCACGACTAGTCGGTGATACTATGGCTTGGAGGGTCGCTCTTTTTGTGTCGGTCATAGATGGTTCAGGCTGTTTTATTAGACTAGACGCTGTGTGTATATCACTTCTCACCTTTCTCCCTGGAGAGAACCCACTCGCGAGCGAGCCAAGCTTCAGATGCCACACTCCCGAACCCGTCGGTGTCAATTACAAAAGATGAGGGGGAACACGACCGCACCAGCGAACGCACCAGCGAACGCACACAAAAGAAGATCGCCCCCCTTTCACTCGCTCTTGCTCTTCTCATGCCCACCCGCCACCGTCCCACTCGACGTCGACTCCATCGACTTCAATTCAAACACCTCCGCATCCTCCTGAGCCGCAACTTTGCTCGCCGGAACAGCGACGCGTTGTTGACGTTGATGCTGACGATGCGCATGCGCCTCGGGCGTTTGGTTGACAAAGTAGTTGTGCAACTGATCATTGACCGTCTTGGCGACTTCGTTCGACACACCTTTGGCCAAAGCGAAAACAGGCCCGGTCATCCCGAGATGGATGGTCACGTACGCCGCACTGGCTGCGAGCAGAAGCATGGTAAAGTAGACGGGACTTCGAAGCACGGCGATGAATTCGTTCCATCCCAAGACAGCGAGGACGGCGTACATCCATACGGGGATCTGTGAGATCGACGACACCATCGAGCGTTTGGCTTCGAGGTAATACGCGTCTGCTTCCCTTCTGAAGCGAGATGACAAAGCCTCGGCTTGGGCGTCACGAAGGATCGTCAACGAACTTTCGAAATCAAACTCTTCGTCCCCTGCGTTATTGAGAGGCGTCGAGTCCGAAGGAAGTACGAACGCGTTCTTCTCGTCCAAAGGAGAGATCTTGGTGTACAAAGGGATCAACCCCAGGACCTCGTCTTTGGCTCGCTTGAAGATGCTATCGATGTCATCCTCGGGTTTCCAAACGCGCGGTGTGCCTTCGTCGTCGTAGCGGAAACGCTCTTCAAAGACGAGCTTGAGCTTGACGAGAAGGACCGATTCGGCGGTCTGTTCGTCGATCTTGGCTCGAAGGGCGAGCCACGCACGTTGGCGGAGGAGCGTCAGCGCTGTCTCGTTCTCTTCGGGGGTGCAGTTGAAGCCTAGGTAGAAGAGAAGGGGTTGGACGCGTCAGTTCCGGCTCTCTATAGTCACAAAAAAATCCATGAAGCATGACTCACTCGTGGCTTTGCGGGTATACGTCCCCTCGGCCTTATCGAGCGCCTTCCTGAATGCGGACAAGACCTTGTCCCACATGTCCGGCGAAGGCTTGTTCAAGCTCATCTCGACCGTCTCCGAGATCTGGCTCTTGAACTTGCGCTAACAGTTCGATCGAGAGTGTATATCACACCAGCTCAGTCCCCGAGAAGCAACTAGGACCCGCAGTAGTCGCTCGCACTGACCTCGATGTTGGCAATCATCTTCTTGGTTTCTTCGGCCCTCAACAGATCCGCGATCGCGACCATATCCTCCTTCAACTGCATCTCCGTCTCCGTCGCGGACCACTCCGTCTCCTCCAACAAGACCTCCTTCGAACCCTTCTCAAAGTCATTCTCCGCCTCCTTTGTCGTCCCTTCAACGACCTTTGCGAAATCGTAGCCTTCGACTTTAAGTCGTTCTTGGACCTTCTTCCTGAAATCCTTCAGGACGATCTTGTGCAAATTCTTGAGGTGCGCTTGAACGAAGGGTAATAAAGCGGTGTTGAGTTTGTCCAATAATTCGGCGCGCTTGCGGCCGTACACCCCCGCATGGTACCTCGAAGCAGCGGTATCGAAACTCTCCAACGCGACCGAACGAACCGTCTGCATCCCTTTACCCAAGCCAGGGACCAGTGTCCCCGGCGCACTCGAGACGAAGACCTTTGAAGCATCGACAAAGACGACGAATGCGCCGTTCGCGATTTCGTCGCATCGGAATTGAGCGAGCAACTCTTGTTGCGTCGGCAGATCGAGGTCCTTGTTCGTTACGACCGCGTCCCAGATCGTCGACATGTACTGCGACACACCGTCCGCGGGGATGCGTTTGTGGTATTTGGGGTGGAAGACGTAGTCCGGATGCGAAGGGTCGACGAACCGTTTGCGCAGGTTTTTGACTTCCGCTTCGAACACTTCAGGTTGTAAGAGTTTGTGAGGCAAGGTCACGAAAGCGAGGTCGAAAAAGTGTGTGATTTGCGACGATTCCAGGCCTTCGGGTTTGGAGAGCCCGTCCCAGAGCCGGTTCAAGTCGGCGGTGAGCGTGTTGCGCAGATTCTCGAGTGGGGTCGCTCCGATGTGGTCGCGGATGACGAAGAGAAGGAGGGTCTTGTCTTGAGAGCTGTGATTCAAAAAAAAACCCGCTCAATTGGATCACGAGTTCGTGGTGCGAGAATCTTCGTTTGAACCACTCACGCTCCGGCGGTCTTGCCCTTCTCCTTGGCGGCGAGGAACAAGCCGAGGTTGACCTCAAAGACGGTCTTGAGCAAACCCATGTTGGCGCCTTGGTACAACCCAACCTGGTGCTCCCAAATGTTGACGATCAAGACCTCGGTCACGGCCATGGAGAAAAGTGCCGATTTGCGTTCAAAGTCCTAAGGGGATTCGGGCGATGTTCGGAGATTGGGTCAGAACATGGTTCAGATTGACTTGGCCCCGATGTCTGTCACTGACCTGATCCTCTCCACGTTCTCGTCCATCTGTGCCTTCGACGTCCATCACCAGCACGGGCATGTCTTGGCCCTTGGACATCCAAATCCCTGTCGGCCAGCTCGAAACACTTTCAGAACCCCGCGGCGAAGCTAAGCTGCCTAGTAATCAAATGAGCCCGCACGAGCCTACCTTTGGTCGTCTGTCGTCGTTCCGACTCGTTCATGACGTCGAACTTGGTGCCGAACAAGCGATTGAGCAAAGTACCTGAGAACAAGATCGGGATCATCGTCAGGGATGAGGTCCGTTCCGGAACCTGAATCACCCCGTCTCGGACTAACTCTTGCCCGTCGATTGACTACCAAAGACGGCGACGACATCGTAGGCGAAACCTTTGTCGGCCAATTCCCAGTCCGCCATGTGGGAGTTGAGGTGGTCGCTGTCGTTACGATCATCGAGGAAGAGCTCAGTTTGCGTTGCTCCGGGCCGGGGGAGGGTTCTTCGCGCTGAGAACGGCCTTGGCCATAAGAGAATGAGTGTACGTACGTAAAGTTCTGGTTCTCGTCGACTGTGAACACGGAATCAAGGACGGCGGAGGGTCAGCAAGAGAAAGCTTTGCTCGGTAGGTCTGTGGACCGACGGCGACGTGGCGCCATCTCGCGGGGAGGCGAGGTCTACGTCGGCGGGGTGACGAACTGCCACCGTCCGGAAGAGCAAGGGCAGCTTCATACTGTAGCGCAGGTGAGGCTCGGCGACCCTGCTCCTGCTCTCCACGCCCCAAGCTGCGCAACCCATTGTCCCTCCCGATCAGGGCTCGTTGACTGACTGAACCGCCACCGAATCGCCGCTCCTGGACCTCAACGTACCAACCTGCAGCTTGGCATCCATAGCCGCGTTCCCGTTCGACTTGGTCTTCGATACCGTAACACCTGTAGCAGGCGCGGATGCGGACGGAGAAGTAGTCGCCCCCGTATCCGTGCTCAGCACCTCCTTCCTGACCTCGCTCGAGGACCCCGCCAAAGCCGACTTGAGCGGCTCCTGATCCGGATTCATCAGAGCATCTGCGACGATATCAAGCGTTTGGTTCATAGTCGGTTGGATTTGCGCTCTGAAAGGGGTGGAGAGAAGAGCAATCCCAAGGACGGCGCCGGCACAAGCAAGCTGAGGTGGGTCGATCGTCGGTCTGGGAAACGGCAATGACGCGCGTCACCAAAAAGTCACATGTCAGACCGCCCGAGTTGAGCTCGGACCCCCCCCCCCCCCTCCCCCAGTTTGCCACAGGCTCCGTGGTGGGTTTTGCCAGTTGCTCACGGGGATGGGTCTTATCTTGATGAGAATGGTCTCACAGCTGACGATACTGTATGATTATATAACTCCTATGTTTAAAGATCTAGTAATGGTACAGTGCTCCGTTCTTTGTCCTGCGCCATCCGGTGTCTCCTCATTTTGCAAATTCTTTCTTCGGGCCCGGTGGGCTCGACCAGATTCTTTACGCAACGACCTTAACGACGACCTTGCCCTTGGCCCTGATCAGATTGAGAGGAAAAAAACTGGTCAGTACACGGGCTTCGTTGGCGGGCTCAGCGTGAGTTTGGGGCTCACCTCAAACTCATCTGTCTCTCGTAGGCCTTGAGCGCCTCGTCGAACGAGTGCACGGAATCGACCATCGGCTTGAGCGAGCCTGTCAAACACGGTCAGATAAAACATAGTCAGCAACTGTTTCGGGTAGACAATTCCGCCCTTCGCCTCATACTCACCATCCTTGAAGAGCTCGGCTGCCTGCTTCAGCTCGGGCACCATCTTCTCCACGGGCAACCGGGCGAAGCGGTACTTCCTCGGTGTGCCACCCAAGAGCCTCGGCCACGCCGTACGGTATAAGATGCTCGAAAGGCTACCGATCGTGCTCATGACCGTTCCTGTCATATGAGGTCCGGCGATGTCGATGTAACCCGGTCCGTCGGCTTTGAGGAATTTGGGGCTATCCTTGTGCAAGTCGATGCCGACGGTATCAAAGATGAGGTCGAACGGTCGCGACGAGTAGCGCTTAGTCAGTTCTTGCGCGAGGTCGACTTGGCGGTAGTTGATCACTTCGTTGGGCTTGAGCGACTCGACGTAAGACCAGGAGGCATCCGAACAGGTCGTGACGACGAAAGCGCCGAGGAGACGAGCGATCTGCACGGCGTAGCCGCCGACTCCACCCGATCCACCGTTGATGAAGACGCGCTTCTGTTCGCCATCTTGATCCTTCTTGAGACCACCCAGATGACCAAGGACGTACCACGCCGTCAACCCGGCAAGAGGGAACGAAGCAGCTTCTTCGAACGAGATGTTGTCCGGCTTCTTGACGAGCAAGTCATGGTCGATGACGGCATATTCGGCCAAGACACCTCCGCCGGTCTTGAAGATGTCGCCATAAGGAATTTGACCAAAGACGGCGTCGCCCAAGGCGAATCCGCTGCCTTCGAGGTTGCCTCCCGCGATTGTACCGGCGAGGTCGGCTTCAGGGACCGAAGGTACTTTTTGTAGAGCCGAGATGGGGAAGACACCCATCCCTTTCCATCCGATGGCTGTGAGATAGGAAACAATACCACGAGGGTTAATATATGCAGCGTCCGCCGGCACATGCTCCTCCAGGTCAGGCGGACGACCAAGACGTCATCTACGTTGAAGCGCTTCCCCAGGACTTTCCGCGGAGTCCGGCTTGGTGATCGTAGCCTTCGATCCACGACTTATCACACTGGATAGTACGCGCAGGAGGTAAAACTCACGATTGAGAGACGCGGCATGGATCTTGATGAGCACTTGCTTGCCCCTGGGGACCGGTTTGGGCCAATCCTCGACCTTGCGCAGGACGTCCGAGGGTGCTCCCTTCTTTTTGAAGACCCATGCTTGCATCGTTTCAGAAGACATGGTCAAGTGGAAAGAGTTTGATGGGCGAGATGGGGTCTGTAGCTAGGGCGGGAGGTAATGCTTGGGGAGGAGCTGCGACGAGTACGAGTTATGAAGGGGAGAAGAGAGAAAGACAAGGACTCGAGCTTGGTGAACGATTCGTCATTCGAGCCAGCGAGATTCGCGCTTGCGCCTGGCGATCACGGCCAACGCCGAAAAACCTCGGACATCCGTGCGCGCGGGCTGGCGCGGGTGAGTCAGCCCTCGGAGACAACGACGGGCCCGGGTCAGCCCGATAGCCGAAGTTGATTACTTCCAATGCGAGTTCGTCATTTGGCAATTCACCGGTGTATTCTTTCCAGAGAGCGAGCCCTCCTTGCTCACGCAACCTGAAAGCCTTCCCCATGTGCCTGCTCGGACCTCAGTTGGCAGTGGCAGTGGCAGAGGGCACGGCGTGGTTTCTCAGGGAGCAGCACTCGTTTTGAACGTCCGATCAAGAGTCGCTTGTACTACTTGATCACGATGGAGTGCCAGCGTATAAGTCTGGAGTATCAGATCCGACTCCTCTCCAGCTTTTAGATCTGAGGCAGGCCGGTCTCTTGCTTCAATTCCAAGTCCGATGTAGTACCCGCCTGGAGATCCGCATCAGCTTTTGAAGACACAATTTTTCACTCGCGCGAATTCGCTGGGCTCTTTGGTCCACCGCAACATATGTTGTAGACAAGGACGAGGATTATTGAATGTGCAGTAGGAACCACATGAGGCGATCGCTTGCCGTTGACCGGCCCTGTCAAGCAGATTCGGCCGCCACATTAACTTCAAGTTGAACTTGCTTGAAGTCCCGCAGCCGCCACTGAAGGCAGCCCTGAGCGCCTGAGCCGCCGCCTGGCCGTCGCCCGCCAGCCTGCCTCAGCCTGCTGCCGCCGCGGGCTACGAAAGTCCGAGCGGCGCCATGCCCGCCGGTTCATTCTCGACCACACCACCCTCGCATCCTACGGTTATTGTTCCATCGGCTCGCTCGACAAAGAGTAGCTGAAACCAGGAGTGCATCGAAAGCACCATAGCACCATCCCACTTTCTAACCCGACTGCCTGCGTGACCTCGCTCCTTCCGTACCTCCCCACGCTGAGCGCTGATCACCCTCCTCGCACTCACTCATCTCTGCACACGCCACATCTTCCCTCCAACGACTGGTAACGATGGCTGAAGCATCAGGAGATAAGCAATGGAAAGAGTCCATCTCTCTCGAAGAGACAAAGTGAGTCTACCCTACCCTGCACGAGCGCTGCTCCACCGGGATGAGTGAACGACAGCTCGCTGACTTGGGGATCCCGACCTCCACTCTTGTTCCTGATTCCCCACTTGGCTTCGACTCGTCCGCAGTAAGATTCGTATCTCCCTCGGGCTGAAACCCATCTCGGATGCCCCCTCCAAAGCCGCAACGGCGGACAAGCTCGCCGCGGACAACTTCGCCTCTGCTCAATCCGCTTTGGCCCAACAACGCGATGCCAAAGCCCAGCAAGACCGCATCGACAAAGCACGCAACACTCGAGAACGAGCGAAGCGACTCGTGGGGATGGGTTTGGGGGAGGTCGAACCCAAGATTGAGGGGGAGAGTAGCTCGTCGAGCGGTGGGGCCAAAGATTGGGTCAAGTTGCAGAAGAAGAGGGCAAAGGAGTTGGCGGCCAAGAGGGAGAAGGACTTGTTGGAGGAGGAGAAGAGGGCTACGGAGGAGAGCAAGAGGAATAGGTATGGCGAGGAGGACCTCAAGGGGCTCAAGGTCGCGCATGGGATGGATGACTTGGAGGAGGGCGACGAGGCTGTATTAACGCTTGTCGATCGGGGCGTGCTCGAGGACGATGGTGAGTTGGCAAGTTGATTCATCGCGTTGATTTTAGAGCTGACGGATCAGGTATACGCAAACAACAGACGACGAGCTGCAAAACGTCAACATGGCCGAGAACCTCAAAACGGCCGAGGCGCTCAAACTCAAAAAGAAAGGCAAGCAGGCCGGCCAATACACGGGCTATGATGACGACGAGTTCAACGAGAACGCTGCCAGTGGGCCGAGCAAGAAGAGCGTGCTGGCCAAGTATGACGATGAGGAGCAGGAGGAAGGGTTCCGGCTCGGTTCGGCCCCGGCCCCTCGAGCTGCAAAAGGCGATGGGATGGAAGGTGCGAGTGGGTCCGGTGCCGGCGAGGCAGACGAGAAGGAGAGGGTCAAGTTGTCGATGGACTACACCAAGTCTTTCAACTCGGACTATTTGCAAGAAGGCGAGGTCGGGTTCAAGGTCAAGAAGAAGAAGAAGCGACCGCAGGCGACCCGAACAACGGGCGCGTTGCTTGGTGCCGAAGAGACGGCAACGAATGGTGACGCGACGGGTATGGACGTTGATCAGCCTTCAATTCAGACTCGGGAGGTAGAGCGACAGAACCTTGATTCGACGAACTTGATTGATGACGACGATTTGCAAGCATCGCTGGCGAGGCAACGACGCGAAGCCAACAAGAAACGGATTCAGGAACTGAAGAAACGCGCGGCCGACAGGGCACTTGTAAAGGAAGAAGAAAGGGAGGAAGAGATGGATGTCAAGGCCGAGAGTGGCGATGAGGGGATGGGTGGGGGTGGTGGAGGAGGAGGAGCCGATGAGCTTGTCCTCGACGACACGAGCACTTTTGTCCGCAACATCATTCTGGCGGCGGCCGAACGTGCCTTATCGACGAACGGCGCGGTCAAGAAGGAACCAAACGCGACTTCGACTGCGCCGGCCGCTGCGAGGGCCGCCTCACCTGCTGGCCCTCAAGTCAAAGCTGAACCCGTCGACGAGCCCCTCTCGCTACTCGATACGGCGCCGCCCCGAGCCGGACCTTCATCCAGTCGATTGACGGCGGCGCAAATGAGCGGATGGGGAGAAGCACGTGAAGACGGCGAAGAGTCGGACGATGGCGAGGACGCGCAGATGCGCGATCCCTACGACGATCGCGAAAACCGTGGACGATCGACCTCGATCAAGGCTGAAAGTGAGGTCGGTCACGACGACGACGACTTCGGAACCTCGGGCGAAAAGCTCTACTCGCAAGGTCTGGCGGGGACGTTGGCTATCTTGAAAAAGACGGGTGCGATCGTGCCTCGGACACCGGAGGAGATCGAGCGGGATCGGAAAGTCAAAGCCGATGCGTTGTGGATTGCCAAGTTACGTCAGAGGGATGCCGAACGCGAGGCGGAGAAGCTAGCTTCCAAAGCTGCAGGCTCGAGCAAGACGCAACAGCAGCGCGAGTACGAAAACAGATTGAGGGATCAGCGCGAGGCGCAGGAGACGCTCGATCGCTTCAAGGAGTACAAGCCTAATGTCAAGCTGACGTATCACGATGAGTTTGGTCGCGATCAGACTAAGAAGGAGGTGAGCTCGTGTATTTGTCTGACTGAAAAAGAATTGGGAGACTGACTAAGGTGGCTGTCCTACCCCTCAGGCATGGAAGCAATTGTCGCACTCATTTCATGGCAAGACGAACGGTGCCAAGAACACGGAGCGGAGGCTGCGCAAGATCGAGAACGAGCGCAAGGCCGCGGCTATGGCCGCAGGCGATACTCCAACTGGATCAGCATCGGCATTCGCTGCTCGAGCAGAACGTACAGGATCTGCGACGATGATCCTCTCGGTCGGTAACAAGGGTTCAGCGCCGATGCAGGAGGAGATGCTTGGACCCAACTCGCTGACCAAGAAGCGGAAACCGACGACCACAAACGGCAAGGCCGCTGCTGCTGGTTCCAGCTCGTCCACCAAAAGTGCTCGAGGCTCGACGCCGAGTGGGTCGGATGCGGTCATCAACGACATTCCGATGCGGGCGATCCCGATCGGGAGGGACGAGTCGCCGAGACCTCGGGCTGGGTTTGCCCCAGTACGTGGGTTCACCACTGGATCGAACGTGGAAGGTGGAGCAGGTGGCGCGGAGAGGTTCTTGCCTATTGCGGTCAAGAGGAAAGCACAACAGGACGCGGCGGGGCCTCCGAATGGAAAAAGTCAGAGGACGGAGTAGATGCTTTCAGGGGTGAGGAACTAGCGGGGCTGCTGAGGAGCTAGGACGGCTTTGCAATTCCATTGCGACGTCATGAACCGTCCACATCAGCAGATGAAGAGTCGCAGTGTCTCCTAATTTTCGCAAACATTAAAACTATGTAAGCTGAATCGGAGGTCAAACTGCCTGTTGATCCCCGCTGAAGAGACGCTCGTCGCCCGTCGCACTTCGCCCGTCGCCCGCGTTATCAGGCTATAGCCTAGTGGGCATTTCACGTCACGTATTCCTGGTGTTACTGTTTGGTGTGGCTTCCTCACGCTTGAGACGATACAACTGTTGCTGGACTAAGAAAGACATTCCTGCCAACAAGTTATTCTGGCTCTCACTGCCCATCTGGCCCCTTTAAGATCGGTCAGCCTGCCGTTCACTGACGGCGTTCGAAGCTCGATTGCGTCTGCTGTGCAGGAGTGTGCAGGCTGGTGAATAGTAGCCAGGACAACAGGAACGTGCGCTCTTGCCTCCTCGTCTCTTCCCTCCGACTTCGGGTCTCGCCTGACACCTGCACGATCCTGAAACTCCCCCGACCCACCATTATCACACGCATCTGAATCTCTCCTGCACGGAACGGACGAGACGCACGGAGGAGCTGCCATCGCCCCTCGTGGCATGGGCGCGACTCGGCGAAGTCCGGCGCGCCGGGGCGTTGATGACTCGGACTTCTCGGTCAGTCCCCAACTGCCCAACAGGTGGCGCCGACGCACGGCGTGCTGCGCCTGCCTGCTGCAGTGCTCGTCCGGGCCGGCTGACGCGTTGTGCGTTACCCGCCTTGTAGATCACCATGACTCACCCAAGTGTAAGATCGGTGCAGCCACGACTCGTCAAGTCAGTACAACGCGTCCCGAAACTATAATGACTCTCATGTTCTTCGTGCTGATCGAATGGCCTGCGCTTCTACCGCCAACTGGATCCCGGCTTGGCTTATCACGTGTGCCCACCCCCACCACCCCGTCGATCGTTGCCCTTCGCGTCCTACAAAGGGATCCGACCGCGCTCGAATTGCTCTCATCGCATTGGAAGACGTGGGCACGCTCCGATTCGAAATCGTTGCCTGAAACCAGCACCTCAAAGTCTACCGCACAGGGCGGGGCATCGGCGGCGGAAGCGACGAAGGGCGAGGAAGCCGAGGACGGGGACGGCCGAACCTGTGCAGCTGACGTCGAAGAGGTGTCGTTAAAGGCTGTGCTGCCGATAGGTGACCGCATCACCTGGTCAGGATGGGACGAGATTGCTTCAGAAACATCAACGAGGTCAGTTGGAGCTGTCTATACGCCACGTACGCCACGAGCCTCACCCGTCCTTGTGACTTGGATCTCTTGCCCCTGCCCCTGCCCCTGCCCGGTGCCACCCCACCTCCCCACCTCGCTCGGGCCCCCCTACCTGGCCCCTGGCTGACGCGATTTCCGGCCTTGACGTGATCGCAGACGGCTCCTCATCATCGCATATGCTTCACTTGGACTTGTCATATGGGACTGCTCGGTCCTCGACGCGTGGCATGAGATGGCCAATATCCGATCGATTGTAGACGCCCCCACAAGTGGTGCCGTCCAGGCCGAGGTAGCCGACACCAAGCCCGGCGCAATCGTCAGCGCATGCATCATCCCTCCCGCATTCTCACCAGTCTCGAACGATAGTCCTCTTTTAGCGGTCGTCACCAGAGCCTCTGATGCCCCGCCAGGATCGTCAGCGCGGTTTGGACTCGCACCAAACGCGTTCGTTTTCATCTACTCTCTGGCTTCGGGTACGGTTGTACATTCTTGGTCACTTCCCGGGACTCCACATCGTGTCTCGGCAAATCATCGACAGGTCGTCGTGTCGACGTCATCACCTCTTGCCTTGCACGTTCATTCCTCCTCCGATTTCAAGGCCTTGACATTTTCGCCCATCCGCGAGCTCGCCCCGAGTCCAGTTGACGGCTCACCCGTATTTGACCTCGGCCGAGGCGGACGGGCACTCGCCTACGCGACCGATCGTAAGGTTATTTCCGGTTCATCCTCTGCGGCTCGATTCGACGAACGCAGCGTCGCTCGGCCCGGAGCTGGGATCCTCGCTCAGCGTGGCTTCTTTGACACCGACGAAGCAAGTTCTACTCGGCGATCAAGTGCCTCGACATCCTATGACCGTGCCGCGTTTTTTGAAGATGCGAGAGTAGCTGGAGCCGTCGGTGGTGAAGTTGCCAAGCGAGTAGGAGGCGGTATGCTCAACGGGGCGAAGGCGATCGGCCATTTCGGCTACAACTACTGGACAAGCTCGACGGGATCCTCCGCCGACCTCGGGGCCAATACCGCGGGATTTGGAGAAGGCGATTCTTCGGCCAAAGCTCTATCCAGATCCTCCCCATTGCCTTCTCTATTGCGCCCTGGGAATCGGTCACCAGTTGCTCCCACCTCCAATGCGACCTTCGCAACCGCTCGACAGTCGAACGACGCGCAATCGTCATCGACTTCTGGCGCCGTGCTCATCATCGACCTAAGGGCCCTTTCGAAGACAAAAGCCAGTCATCGCACCCCTGATGGTCGTACGCAGTCTCCCCCCGTCTTGGCTCATTTCCGAGCGCACCAATCTCCAATCGCTGCGCTGTCGCTGACACCTTCGAGCGGCTCGATCCTGGTCGCACCTTCGAATGGCCACTACTTTGACGTGTTTGAGCTCAAACCCAACAGACGGACTGGGGGATCATCTAATGACGGAGACCGCGCTGACAAAGTGTGGCACCGATACCGACTCAATCGTGGACTGACGGCAGCTCGAACGACGACTGTGTTCTGGTCCGAGGATGCGAGACTGGTCGCGATTGGAACGGGCAAAGGGACGACCCACGTGTATGCCCTCAACCCGACAGGGGGTAGACCGGATCTTTCGAGTCACTTGCAGCCACGAGTCGTCAATGAGCAGGATTTGGCCCCGTTGTCGACTTCCCTTTCTACGATCGCCAGGATCAGAAGAGGGCTGACTCCCGAACAAATCAAGGAGGAATCGAGCGTCGATGCGTTGCTGGCACTCGCTCCGCGGAGCGTGTTCGTGCCCAAGGCGACCTCGGCAGCGAGTAGTCTTAGGCCGGAGCCACTTTCGCCGAAGACAGCATCGTCGACAAGTTCGCTCACTCAGGATCTCCTACTATTCTGTCCTGCTTCTGCAACCTGTGTGCTCGAACGCTTGCAAGCCTCTCCCGCCCCAGCGACCACGACCGAGGCAGCTTCACGGGGTGACGTTGGCCGACTAGCCTCCACCGCAGTGTCGGGTCTGACGCAACTCATGAAGTCTCGTGGAGGTGCTACTTCGATTGCTACATCGTCGACTATATCGGTGCGTTCGGACAAGAAGGACTGGCAGATTCGTTCTTCGGCCAAGGCCGAGTGGTCCCTCGCCAGGGATGCGCAGCAGCTGGTAGGCGAAGGAGACCCACTCGAGGTGAACGCTCTTGCAAGTGGCCAAACAAAGAAGCACTATACTCGGTCAGATTATTTCACCTCCAGCCCGTGCATTTTGCGCTTTTTTACTGACTCTGACCCCTTGGCGCCATTCCCCAGCTGTTCGGCCCAAGCCGAAATCGAAACTTTCTCCCGGTCTCCAAGGGTCCTACCTCGGTCGCTGTACGCGTCCCAGCAGTTCAACTTCTTCGCCCTTCCTCGCGATTATGCGACACAAGAGGCTTCTGGTATGGTCCCTCGGCCGCTCAAACGACTCGAGATGCGCTCCGAGGTCGAGGTCAGGGAAGGTCGATCGCCACTCAGCGTCGACCGTGACGAGGGGTCTTCCTCTTCGCCCGAACGAGCGGCTGCAGCGACTGCAGCGACATTCGACCAGCCGATCAAATCGGCGATGCAAACGATACTCGATGATCCGATGGTTGCTCTGCCTTCGTCGTCACCCTCTGGAGTTGTCGATGCGTTCGCACACCATCCCGGGTTCCCGAACGGCGTTGCGGGGAAGCAAGGTCGGCACGCGCACAGCGGCCTGGCGATCCCGATCCGAGTCGGCGCGACCGTTCGTCAAGGCCTCGTCAGTACCGTCCGGGGTGTCGTCGCCATGTCGGTTCCTGCAGGTCAACACCTGAGACGACGCACGAGTGGTTCGACGAGCGCGACGAGCGGCGAGTATTGTTCGTCGAGCGTCTCGTTCGAAGACGACGCGGTCTTTGCCACGAGGGACGATGAGAGCGCCTCTACGACGTGCACGAGCGAGGTGGACGAGGAGGATGACGACCGCAAGCTTGATCGAGAGGAGGAAGACGGCGGGGATGAGGAGGGGGACGAGCTCGATGAAGCGGCATGGGGCTGGGGCGATGATGATATTCGTTTCGATTCATCGACAACGACAACCACGCCCAAAGACTCTTCACGGACGAGGCGCAGATCGGACTCGATTGCTGAAGTACCGTTCGAAGAGGATTTTGACGACTTTGTACCACAAGTTCAACTCGTCGTTCCTACCGCCAAAGCCAAAGGTCGAGGTCGCCAGTCTGCAGCGAAGGCCAAGGCGGCGGGGCCGGTGACAACGTTGTCGACAACGACGACGGTCGCGAGTGGAGATGATACGCAGTAGTGGTGCGTCGCGGATGTTCTTTTAGGATTCCATGTTGGCGTTTAGGACATGTTTCGTCTTCTGGTTGCGTCTGTAGGATTATTCTTCAAATGATTGCTTCCGATCGTCTATCGGCTTTGCTCGGCCAAGGGCACACACTTTTATTTTTTGGACTGGGCCCACCGCAACATAGTGTGTCAGTTGTAGTTTTAAAGCTCAGAGCAAACTGTGATTGTTATGATATCCGAAAGATGAGACATCGGGCGGGAAGTTCCGAGACGCAGTGTCGGTAATGTGTTTATTCACTGGTCTTTGCCGCGTAAGCGCTTCGGCCGGCGGTCGATCGCCGGGTGGGATCGGCATTGGCCCGCAGTTGGCTGTGGCAGGCTGTGGCAGGCTGTGGCAGCTTGCGGCGGCAGCTGGAAGGTCGGGGAAGCAGAGCTCGCGCCTGTTTCGACGGTTGTGTTTCGCCACATACGACGCACGCTCGCGCAGACACAGACACAGACTCTACACTCAAACACACCTTCCAACCTCAACCACATCAACATGCCTCGCTCATCTCGCTCTTCGGGAGGTCGACCTGCTGCTCGACCCGCTGCACCGGCTCCTTCGCACCAACAGAGCCGTGGCGCGCACACCCAGTAAGCTCCCATGCCCCTCGTCACCACCTCCATCTCCACATGCGGATGCTGACCATTCCAGTCTTCTCCCTCATAGAGCTGCACCACCGGCACGTACCACTCCCGCTGGTGTCCCCGCTCCCCATGCCGGCCAGCCCCAACAACCGGGCATGCTCGCTAACGTGAGTCAGCGCGCCCATCTCGCACGGACTGCCTCCAAGCGTGCCCCCACCCGGACAGCTGACCTCTGATCTCATCAACTCCGATCCGACAGATCGCCTCGACCGCCGCTGGTGTCGGTATGGGTTCCGTCATCGGCCACGGTGTCAGCAACATGCTCTTTGGCGGTCGATCGTCCGAGGCCGCCCCCGTTGCGGAGCCGCAACAACAGTCGTACGACGAGAGGAGGATGGGTGGAAGCTGTGACATTCAGGCCAAAGGTGAGGATCGGATGAGATGGGATAGGTTGTGTGGGCAGTTCGCGCGGTGTGGCAATTGCAGCTTAGCTGACACGACCGTCCTCTACCTGTCCCCAGACTTTACTCAATGCCTCAACGCGACCGGATCCGATATGAACGCGTGCCACTTTTACCTTGAGCAACTCAAGCAATGCCAGCAAGCCGCTAGTCAATACTAGACGGGTCTCCGGTCGCACCGGAAGGAGGTCGCTTTCTCTCGCGCACGGATCTTTTCTTGGGGTGAAAGATTGTCGAACTGCAATGAACACTGGACTGGCTTTGAACTGACATGCTTCGAGTGTGGAGAGACGTTGTTAGTTGATCGTTGGACCAGGTCAATCATCGAAAGACTCGAGCACACCCGGTTATGGGCTCGGTATGATTATGCGAGAAAGTCTTCGCCTGCACCGGGAGGGTTGCCTCAGCGTGTAACTTTGATACCGAGCTAGTGCACAAAGTTCGTCAGGAATCCAACCTCCTTTTCCCTACCCGTGCCTCTTGAAAAAAAAAAATCACACTCTGCCCTACCGGTCTACCTCCGGTACCTAGCTGAATTTTCGAGAGGCTTCAGGTGCCGGATCGGCGGCGGTTGCGGATGTGGGCCGGTCCGATTCGGTGATGATCGATGATCCTCGGTCCGAAGTTCATTGCGGTAGAATGTGTGATGAATACCAACGGCGGTCCCTTCGGACCGGTAGTCAGCAACAAAATGTTCTACTTTAGTTCGGGCCGCTCCCCTGAGCACGAACTGAAAGTGTGATGTCCCGCCCTGCGGATCGGACACGGACAAGAAAATCGAGAGCGAATTGACCGAGAAAGTTGCGCAGAAGAATCCCTGGCAAAGGGGTTCGCCCGCCACTTGCTGGCATCAGACACATCAAGTTGAAATGAACTGGCTAGTAAATGGTGAGTTATCCCGAGTCATAGGTCTTTGTGCTGTCGCCGACTGGGCATCGAAAGTGGCTGCAGCCTGCTGCGTGCAACGTTGCAGACGTGCCATGCGCGATCGAACTTGTGGCAGGCGGAGCTGACCTCTGTCGGCAAAGTTGCCCGATCAGCCGCGGCGAGCTACCGCTGCCGTTGTCCCGACTCCATCATCGACCGGCGCCGAGGACGAGGTGAGCCTCGAAGCGCCACAATCGTCGTCGGTCTCGCGGGCATCCTACGACTTGAAAGTTCCTAATCGCTAGGTCTCTTCCTTATCTCGATCAGTAGCAGCGGAAGTAAGACCCAGTCGAATGCGGTCGTCTACACCAGGCGACGAAGGGGCGAGCTCGACGGGCACGGGCACGGGCACAGGAACGGGCACGTCGAACCCAAGCAGCTCTGGCAAGCTGTCTCGCAATACCTCGCCCTCGGCCGCTCGATCTCGATCACCGGCAGGGTACTGGGGTCGACCTGGCGCAGCTGGATCGAGGTCGTCGTCGACCGGCTCGTTCTTGTCGCGTCTCGTCGATACACCCTCCCTCAAGGTCAGTTCCGCCTGTTCCGGTGCCTCCTTTCGCAGTCGTGCTGAGCCCGAATCGGGGACACGTCGCCGCGAGAGGCCGAGCCGCCAGGGGTCAAAGAACATGAGCTGACGAGGCCATTTTCCCGTTCATAGGTTAATTTCACGGAGGACCTGCTCTTCCTCCATCCGGCCCCACCCGATCAGCCGACGTACGACCCCAGCGTCGAGGGCACGTGAGTCGCTTCTTTCTGTGGCCAGTCGCGCTCGCTTCGGTCATCGCGCTCGACAACGGGATATCCGTCCGGAGTTGTCGTCTTTGGACGGGTGAAGGCGCAATATCCACCCCCTATCATGACTGATCCGCGTCCACACCTTACATTGGACTGTTCTCCTTTCCAGCGTGACCCTGTATCTCCCCAAAGGCCGTACCTTGCGTCACCTCTCGGTCAAGCTCCAAGGCATCTGCTCGATCGGGTTCCAGCACCGACCGTACGAAACCTTCACCTGCCTCGAGAAGGAGTTGACGCTCGTGCGCGACATCGAAGGCGGCGCCGACACCTATCTTGAGCGTGGCGAGCACGTCTTCTCGTTCTCCATCTTGGTCCCGTCCAATACGGCGCCTTATGAACGCAATGCGTACGGAAGGGTGCGCCATTTCGTATCGGCCAAGGCCAAAGGTCTCGGCAACTTTGGCGATCTCAAGAGCGAGGACAAGAACCTCTACCTCGTCGTCAATGTAGGTGTTTTACATCGACCGACTTAGAGCCCGAAGTGGAGTTTTCCGGAGACTGACTCGTATCCCACGGTTGCCTTGGATAGCCTGGTGGCGCCGGAGAATCTCAACCCCCACCACCTCTGGACTACAAGTTCGAAGGCGCGTCCGACGATCTTGGACCCTACACGCTCGCATTGCAGTCGCAATTCATCATAATTGCTGGTACGTGGAGCGTCTGACCTTCCGGATCGCAGTTTGCTAATGTTTTACCACCCCAACGCGACTAGGTCTGATCCTCTTCCGCTTCCGTCTTCTCGGGCCTCCGTCGCCAATTGCCATCTACTCGATCCGGCTCAAGGTGCTTCAGTACTTCACCCTCACCGCACCGTCCGACCCCAACTACGTCGAGAAACCCCCACCCGAATCACGTACCGTGTTCCTCCTCGACCTGGCCCACCAACCCAACGGAGGCGATCCGGAGGTGGCCATCGAGGCCGAAGCTCTAGCCGGCGGCGGCGTTCGTTCAGGTTCGCAGACGCCTCGATCGGGGCCTTGGTTCGTCTTGAAGGCCGGCGAAGAGTACAAGGTCGCGCATTTGGCCAGGTTCTTGAATGACAACATCTTGCGTGGCTCGACCGTCGAAGGCATCGAGACGGGCATTCATATCCGTCACGAGATCGCGGTCGAGGTGACGTATTCGGCTTGGGACGAGGATGAAAGGTCGACAGCGGCGGCGGCGGCGGAAAGAGAACGAAGCTCGAGTCGGAAGGGGAAGAATAAGGAGGTCCCCAAGGAGTACGAGAAAAAGGTGTTCTTGGTGACCAAACCGATCGACATCTTTTCGGTGAGTAGCGCAAATCGACATGCTCGAGCTTCGATCCTGGAGCTAACGGTTTGGCCTTTGCGACAGTGCTGCTCGTGGTTGGACTCGTTGACGTTGCCCGAGTACTCGGTCGATGATCCGATCCCTCCACCTGACCCGGATCAAGAGATTCCTTGCACGTGCGGTTACTCGATGGCCAGGTGAGTTGGCTCACACTCTTTAGCAGAAGCGTCGATTCGGGAATTTGACTGATGGAAGTCCTCCGCCCTGCTGCGTCTCAGGATCGTCGGGCGACACGGCGATTTCTTAAAAGAGGTTGGATGGGAAGGCGAAAGGAGTGGGTTGACGTTCGCTACTCAGTACAAACACGATGAAGGGACGTCGAGCCATCCGGGAAGCGGGGCGAACAGCCCGGCACTCTCGGATGAGAGGAGGGGCCGACCGCCGGTCCGACGAGGGGTTCCAATCGTTGTCGCTGAATTAGAATAAGTGCTTGAATACTGTAGAACTTAGAGGCCGTGATGAATTTTTGGGGGGTCGCTTGTCAGAGACCTAGATTGTAACATTTTTGCATCTGCAACACATACACCGCAGGAGTGTGGCTTCTGATACTGAAGACCTTCGTGCGTGTGGGGTAAAAATAGGTCCGGCCGCGGGATCTGCGCGGGCGGCGGAGGAAGGTGCCAGAAGAAGGAACCAAGTCATAAATGAAGCGGACGCGCGCCTATGCGGTGGGACTATTGGCTGGCTCGGAAGAAAGCGCGTGCTGCACCACTTTCTTCCCGTTTTTTAACCGAGCGCACGAGCTCTCGCGGGTGCCTCGACTTGGTCAGCCGCGTTCTCGTTATCGCTCTGACTCTCTCCCTTACTCCCGTTCTACTGGACTGCTGGCGTGCGGGCAAGGACCATGCCCACGGCTTTCGGAGGCCATGGTCGGGGCACGGCCTCGTCCCGGTTCACGCGAGAGGCAGGGGGAGCCAGCACGTCGAGTCAAGGCAGCGGAGGCGCGACGCCCAATTCACCCCCGAGTTCGACTTCGCCCTCGCTCCCCGGTGGCTCCAACATGATGTGGAGCGGCGCGTTGAGTCAACGCTCGAACGGGAGCGGGGTCCGAAACTCCATCGCGAGTACGAACTCGTTCGACGCCACCAAGGCCAAGAGTGGGGGTGCACCCGGGTTGTTCTCGTTGGTTGGGTTGGCTCAGCCGACTTTGGAGGTGAGTTCCGAGGACGTCACGAGAGCCTCCGAATTGGACGGCTCGGCGAATTTGAAACGGATAAAGTTGGGGAAGGGCTGTGTGGAATGTCGACCACATTCCTCTAGGGGAACGAGAAGCTGAAGGCCTGACAAAAAATACTCTGGTACGCTCCATATTCGATGTCTAGGTCCACCTCGCCGAAGACCTCCTGTTCCTTCACCCCGCCGCACCGGACGAAATCTCCGATGACCCCGTCGTGCAAGGCACCGTAACCCTGTATCTCTCCAAGAAACGCAACCTCACCCATCTGGCGGTCAAGTTGATCGGGCGTCAGGACATCTCGTGGGGTGATTCGTCGCCGTATGAGAGCTCCATCACGTTGGATAAGGAGGTGCAGCTGCTCGCTAAAGGGCAAGAGCTCGTTTTGGAAAAGGGGTGCGTGGGACCGCTCGTGGTGCTTCTTTCAAGGCAATACGGGTCAAATGCTGACGTTTTTTGGCGCCTTGATATGTACAGGTACCACAAATTCGAGTTCGAGTTTTTGGTACCGAGTTCGACACCGCCATCGTGAGTGCAAGCTGCCCACGGAGATGGCTTGACTTATACCCGTGCTGACCGTCACCGAGGTGGATAGTGAGCGGTCCGTATTTGGTCGCGTGCGGTACACGATTGTAGCCAAATCAAAAGGTCTCGGTCAACTCAACGGTGATATTTCGTCGCACGAGAAGCTGTTATTCCTAGCCACCAACGCAAGTACAAATCCGACACTTTCTGTAGGCCGAGATGACACTCTGACCTTGCCAATTCTTGACGATTCATCGTATATCTAGCCCGGTGGCGCTGGCCCATCTCGACCGCCTCCTCCCTTGGATCATCGTCATGAAGGTCTTGTCGATGACCTCGGCTTGTACACGATGGCGTGCCAGTCGACCTACAGCATGGTCAGCGGACTCGTCCTCCTCCGCTTCGAGCTTGTCGCACCCCCGTCCCATGTCGTCCTCTACGCTATCAAGGTCAAGATCAATCAATACTTCCACCTCATTTCCCCTTCGGACCCCAACAAGAGGTCATCACCACCCGTCGACGTCAAGACCGTCATGCATCTCGACGGTACGCGTCCGCCGAACTTTGGCAAGGTTGACGAAGCAGTGTTGGCTTCGTATGCGGCGGCGAGGAACGATCCGACCAAGGCGTCGTCGCCGCTCAAAGTGCTCCAACCGGGCGAAGGCTACAAGATTCACCACTTGGCTCGGTTCCCGAACGACACAGTTTTGAGACCATCGACCCCAACATGGAGCAATGCCTCGATTCGCGTCCGACACGTCGTCGCGCTTGAATTGACCTATCGCGTCCTGAGTCCCGAGGAAATTCGCGATGGTCAGCTGGTGAACAAGGTCAAGGAAAGGGACGACAAGGGCAAAGAGAAGATCAAGGATCGCAAGAAGCTCGTCGTGTCGAGACCGTTCGAGATCTTTTCGTGCATGTGCTTTGTCGATTCCTTGTCCTTGCCGGCGTACACTCGGGTCGATCCCAACTTGTCGCCGACGGGTCCGTTGCCGAGGGTCACTTCTTCAGATGGCTTGTTGCAGAGGTTCGATGTCGGGACGGATGAGCCGGAGAAGCCACCTCCTTGTGTTTGCGGATACCAGTTCAGGCAGTGAGTCTTCACAAAATGCTTCTGTTTCGCTTCCGATTAGTCCGCGATGCTGACCCTCTGCGATTCTTCGATAGGGTGATCAAATTCCACGGTGCCGATCTCTTGCGCGAGCCAGGCGAAGAGGGCCTTACCTACCCCATCGTCAAGGACTCTGACAGCCCCGTCACCTCGCCCAGTGCGACCTATCGAGAAACGCGATCCAACCCCTTCTTCCGTCGCGAGGCCTCCTACAAGGATCGCTTGGGGCTCGGCTCAATGAGCCCGACGAGCCCATCCCTCGGTGCTGCTTCGAGTAGTCCTTCCATCTCGCCGCCTGTGCAAGATGCGAGTCGCTCGAACAGCGCCTGAGGCAGCTCAGTCTACCTTCCCTGTGTCCCTGTGTCTTTGTTTCGGACTGTGATCAGTCTTTGTCCTATATTTTGGTACCAAGTGAAAAAGATCGTGAAAGGCGGCTCTCGCGCGAGTGAAATACCAGTGTCATCCTGTCATGTCACTCTGGCCCATCAGTCACATACTCCCGTTCGCCACAGTAGATCATTGATCGATTTTCCCATTACATATATCGCAAATCAAATCCAAGATGTTTACGCATGATGGTCCAAAAGAATTAGGCCTCGACGTTGTAGAAGACGATGCCAGGTTTGCCCGGTTCAGCAGCCTCAACGATCGGCGCGACCATTCCTGGTTCGTCTTCCTTGATCTCGGTGATGGCGACGACGTCGATCTTGTCCATACCGAGCTGTCGCTTGATGTAGGCCATCGCACGATCGAGCACAGCCTTTTCGTCGTACAGGACCTGGCGGTTGAACGCGATCTCGGGGCCGAACTGCGCGATCTTCTTCTTGAAGATGGCGATGAAGGGGTTCACCTTCTTGTCTTTGGCCAGACCCTTCTCGGTCAAGAGCGCCCTCAATTTTTGTTCGTCGACGGTGTTGGTCGCGTCGTTGAACGCTTCGCGAACCAAAGCGACGGCGCTGTCCTGCCATTCCGGGTACCCTTTGGCGACCCAGACCTTAACGGCCTTGGGCTTGGTCGGGTCGTAGGAACCTGTGCCCTTACCTTTGGCCTTCTTCTTGGCAAAACCGAGTTCGGCATCGCGAATCTCCTTCAGGGTTGAACGGATGTAGACGGCCGAGTCGAGGACGATGCGATCGACGGGGCCGGTCATTTCGGGCCATTGTGCCTCTTGGATCGACTTTTTCTCCCCGCAGATCGTGGACCACAGGTGTTCGGCGACGTGGGGGGCGATCGGCGTGATAAGCAAGGCCTGGACGCGGACGAAGCGCTCGATGAGGTCACGGCGCATGCCACCTTCACCGGCGGTCGCGTCACGGTAGCTATCGCGGGCGGCGAGGAGTTGGTAGAAGCCGTACTTCAACGCCTCCTTGTAGAGCGATCTGGTGAGTGAGAAAGGGAAGGAGGAATGTCAGTCATTCTCGTACTGATCCAAATCGCATCTTGATGAGCCAACCCTCACTTCTCATAAGCCTCGAGGGTCAATTCGATCGCCTCGTTGATCTCATTCGCAAAGATCTTGTCCCAAATCGACTCCTCGGACGAGCTCTCGCGAATGTTCTCGCCCATTTTGATCGACTCCTCGGACCAATCGGTCAGCGTCTTCAAGCGCAAGATGGCTGCGTTCGCGGTCGCTTCCTCAAAGTTCGCGTCCTCGATCGAATCACCTGCATCGGCGAGGGTGAGACGGGTTGCATCGGCACCGAATTTGAGCAAGGCGTCGCGGAGCGTCAACGAATTACCCGTCGACTTGGACATCTTTTCGCCGTTCAACATCAAGTGACCGTTGGCGCGCATCGACAGGGGCCAGTTCTCTTCGGCAAAGAGGGCCGAGTGGACGTAGATGCAGAAGGAGAGGTGGTTCGGGATCAAATCCTTACCCGAGGATCGGATGTCCATTGGGTAAAAGTAAGAGAACTCGGCTTTGAGAATGTTGAGCTTTTCGGTCGGGATCGGTGCATCGGCCGGCAGGGTACCGTTTGCGTAGATGTAGTCCCACATCTGGTCGGTCATCTGCTCGGCCGTGATGCCCAGGGGCCCGACGACGCTACCGTCGATGGGAGGGCCGTGGAGCAAGTGGGCGATGGTGTAGTAAGCCATGTAGATGGTCGAATCCGACAGCGACTCGACGAGGAATTGCGGGTCCCAAGGGAGCCTGGAGCCTAGACCGTACGACCTCGCGCAGGCCCATTGACGCAGCCACCCCAGTGTCCTCTCAAAGCTGTGCCTCGTCTCGCTGTTGTACGTGTTCATGCGCGACAAGAGCTTCTCGGCCTTCTTGAGCCATCCTGGCTCTCCGTAATCGAGATACCACTGGTCGCACAGCGCGACGATGCACTCGTCAGCCGAACGACTCATAACGAGGTTCTCGGGTTCCGAGTAGGCGAAAGCGAGACCTCGCTCGATCATGTCGTCGCGGACCTTGGTCTTGGCGTCCTCGACCTTGGAGCCCTTGAAGGGTCCGACGACCATCGTGCCCTGGTAAAAGCCTTCCTTGTAGGCGATCTCCTTGGCCTCGGCGAGCTGCTTCGTGTCCTTGGGCGACTGGATGCGAAGCTTCTCAACAAGCGCCTTAGCCGTCAAGTCACCATACGTGGGCGTTGACAGGACGGAAACGGGTTCAAGCGAAGCCCATGCAGGGTCGATCTTGTAGTACTCGGCCTTCTTTTGCAGATCGAGCTGGGTGATCCAATCGTCGGGCGAGTCCGAGGGAACGCAGGACACAACGGCTGTTCCTTTGGTTGCCGACACTGTCTCCATCGGCAAAACGTAAACCTCGCCGTGGATCGCATTGGGGGCAGCGACCTTGGTCCCGATCATCTCGGAACCTTGGAGCTTGCCGACGCACGCCGTCGCATCATCGAACGAGTCCTCGACCTTGAGCAGGCCCTGGTAAGCCATATTCCTCGCCGCTCGCCTCGAGACGAGGTAGAGGACCTCTTCGTCTGAGCCCTTGGTGGAAGAGGACGGGTAGAGACCGTACTCGATCGTAGGGCCAACGAAGCACGATGTCTGACCGTACATCGTCTCGGGCCGGAGCGTGGCTGCGACGAGCACAACCTTGCGACCGGCCGCGAGTTCCTTGACACGCTGGGCACGTTCGCCAAAGGTTGTGACGGGCATCTTAAGACCCGTGTACTCTTGGGGTCCGACACCTTCTCCGGACTGTCGGTCGTGGTCCATGCAGGGTTGGCCATCCTTGGGCGAGAAGATGGTGTAACGCTTGCCGAATTCTGTTGACGATGAAAGATCTGTCAGCGGTGAGATAGATCGGTGGACACCCACAGTTTCGAACGCACTGATGTAACCAAGCGCCTTGAGCTTGTTCATCTGCCACCTGACGAACGAGTCATAGTATGGGTTCGCCGGGGTCGTGATGAAGGATCGTCGCCAATCGACACGACCACCTAGGTCTGTGATATCGGCTTGGGCGATGGGAGGGAAGTAGGTGAGCCAGTATTGCGGGTCGGCAAACTTTTGGATCTCCTCGAGGGGTACGCCGATCGATCGCATGATTTGAAACTGATAGGTGAGGCCGGTCGACTTGGCGGCGAGCTTGCCCTTCTTTGCCTTTGACGGGTCGGACGAGACGACGGCCGCGGCGGCGGCACCGTTGATGGGTGCTGGGGGTTCGACCTGCTTTGCGTTGGAAAAGACCATCAGTCGCTGAGCGTGACAAGCGATGAGCCGGCTGTGTAGTGCTCACACCGGCTTCGTCGACGGTCGAAGGGTCCTTGTAGCCCTCAAAAGTGGGGCCAAACATTTCCATTTCTCGGATGATCTTGTCGGCGGCAGATTTGATCGGCATGCCCGTCTGTGGAAATCACCAGAGCCCGAAGTCAGCCCTTCGAGAAGACTGACTCGAGAGACCTGCTACGGCTTCGGCGACACCCACGCAGTGAAATCCGACCGGCCAAAGAACCCTTTTGCCGCGCATTCGCTCGAATCCGGCGGCAAACTCGATCTTGGAGATGGTGAAGGCATGACCAAGATGGAGCGAGCCGTTCATGTACTGTGCGGTTGCGAGAGGGTCAGCTCATTCTGACTGGTGACCCGCTCGCCGGCTGGCAGGGGCTGCTCAGGGGCTCCACTTGACCAGCGGCATGACTTACGGGGTAAGGGAAGGTGCCCATCCACTTGGGTCGCTCCTTCCTCGCTTCCTGAGCCAGCTTGACAAAGTCGACGTCGGTGCCATCGGGTACTTTGAGCGTGCCGTCGGTGAAGGGACTGTCGGTCTCGAACTGTTTCTCGTGCTGCCATCGCTTCTGCGCGTCGTGCTCGAGCTGGATCAGGTAGTCACGCTTCGAGGTGTTGGCGGCGGGAGGAGCAACTGTAGACGCCGACATTTTCGTTCGCAGCTGGTGCTGGTGGTGCTGCTGATGTGGGAGAGTCGGGGAGAAGGTGCGAGCGGTGCGAGCGGTGCGAAGAGCGGTGTCACGAGCAGCTGGCGAAAAGAGGGTGCGCGGACAAAGATACGTCACGCTTGGCGGACGAATGGTGGGTCCCTAGTTATTGGTCGGTGCTGGTTGACCGGTCTCGTCGCTAAGGGTTCGAGGTGGTGCGGTGCGGAAGCCAAGAGATGCCGCGCTGCTCCGTCGTCGACGCCGCCTCCGCGCGCTCTGACCTTTTATGAATCAAAATCGCAAGTGTTAGTTTCACCCCCCTTCAGCTCGGCACCGACTGCTGCTCGGAAAGCCGCAAATGCTGCGGCATACGTCGGCAATATCTCATCATGGGCCAGGGATCTTGAATGGCATCCAGACGTGGCCATCATCCTTAGCAAGGCCATCATGCTTAGCAAGCAGTTTCTCCAGGCAGTGCCAAGGTTTCTCATAGGATCAGATCTGATCTGATCCTGATCCTAGCTGGGCAGGATCAAGATAAGATAGATCAAGCCTCGGAGAAAAAAAAAAAAAAAAAAAAAAAAAAAAAAAGGGTGGGGGGGGGGGGGGGGGGGGGGGGGAGGCGATGTAGCGTCGTTACTTGGTGGAGATAGCCCTTTAATTGATACCTACCTGCATCAGGTCAGGTAAAGGCAACAAAGACCAAAACGAAATATGTTGTATGTTGGAGCACGGTTGACGTGCGTTTTGGTTACGATTGCATAATTGTAACAGGTACGAGAGAGCGAGAAAAGGCGGGGGAGAAGAGAAAAATGCCGCGTCGGGTTGTTGTTACTACACATCTTGTGGTTTTTGGTTTCACACACGATCTTGCTCTTGCGAAAAAAAAGACATGCAGTGGGATGGGCGGGAGTGAGGGGTTTCGGAGGGGGTTCGAGGGTATGTAGGATAGGGAGGGAGGAAAGGTCGGAGGACGAACGTGTATAGTGGAAGGATGTCGATGTAAGGAGTCGACGAGGAAGCGAGGGTCTGAAATGGAGGGGGGGAATGAGGGGACGAAGAAAATAACACAGAGTGCGAGGTTGAACCGCCAGAGCGCTTCGTGCGGAGCGACACGACTCAAGGAGAACCGAGAGAAACAAGAACCAAGAAGAGGCGTCCGAGCACCCACTCAGGTAGAACGTGTGCGTGTTTACTTGGAAAGGTCGAGCTTCTTGGGCTTTTCCCAGGGGTAAGCGGGGTTACCGAAGTGACCGTAGCACGCCGTCTGGGCGTAGATGGGGGCCTGGAGACCGAGCTCCTTGACGATGACTCCCGGTCGGAGATCCCAGTTCTTGAGGATGATCTTGGTCAAGTCGGCGTCGGTGTAGCCCTCCTTGACGGTTCCATACGAGTCGACGAAGATGGACAAGGGCTCGGCGACCCCGATGGCGTACGAGAGCTGGACGAGGGCACGCTCGGCGAGGCCGGCGGCGATCAAGGACTTGGCAATCCATCGAGCACTGTTTGGTTGAGGGCAGTTTTAAGAGTCGGGGTCAGCGAGGCTGATGGGGGCAGGAGTGCGGCCAGAGAGCTTACCTGTAGGCGGACGATCGGTCGACCTTAGACCAATCCTTGCCCGAGAAGGCTCCACCACCGTGGGCACCCCATCCTCCGTACGAATCGACGATGATCTTGCGACCGGTCAAACCGGCATCACCCTGAGGGCCACCGATGACGAAGCGTCCGGAGGGCTGGATGTGGTAGACGGTCTTGTCAGTGAGCAACTTGGGGTCGATGACGGCCTTGACGACCTTCTCGATCAACTCCTTGCGCAAGTCCTCAGTCGAGATCTCCTCGGCGTGCTGGGTCGAGATGACGACGGTGTCGACGCGCAGGGGCTTGACGGCTCCGTTGGGGAGCTTCTCGTACTCGATCGTGACCTGGGTCTTGGAGTCGGGGCGGAGCCATCCGAGCTCGCCGGAGCGGCGGAGGTCGGCCATCTTCTTGTTCAGCTTGTGCGAGAGCATCAAAGTCAAGGGCATCATCTCCTCGGTCTCGTTGGTGGCGTAGCCGAACATGATACCCTGGTCACCGGCACCATGGTTCTCGAGGTTGCCGTGGTCGAGACCCTGGGCGATATCGGGTGATTGTTGCTCGATCGCGACGAGAACGTTGCAGGTCTTGTAGTCGAAACCCTTCTCCGAGTCGTCGTAGCCGATCCTCTTGATCGTGTCACGGATGATCTTCTGGTAGTCGAGAGGGGACTTGGTGGTGATCTCACCGAAGACCATGATCTGAGGGTCACAAAGATTGCCCGCATGTCAATTTCCGCCCAGTGTCGTGCACACCGGATCCTGCCGGGGTCTGCGAAGTGGTGATCGCGTCAAAGTCACTCACCAAACCAGTCTTGGCAGCGGTCTCACACGCGACTTTGGACCAAGGGTCGTCCTTGAGGCAGGCATCAAGGATGGCATCCGAGATCTGGTCGCAGATCTTGTCTGATGGTGCGAAACAGCACGAGCGAAGGTCACAAAACGGTCGAGGGGGTCAGCGTCGCACGTTCGCTCGAAGCCACATGCAATCGGCAGTGATGATGCAGGCGCGATCGGAGGCGTCGACATACGGATCGAATACTACGTGGGTGTACCGGGGGACAGAACCCGTAGACAGGAGCGCCACCGACCGACACAGCTCATCTCACGGGCTTCGCCAAATGGATTCAGCCGACCCGGGCGCGCGTGGTCGATCCCCCAACCGTTCCTCGACTCGACGCTGGTACACGTGGACCCGCACCCTGGATCGTGCAGAGCCAGAGACCATGCATTGGGCAAGTGGCACCGGAAGGGAGTGAAACCATGTCGCAAAGTCATTCCCCGTTGCAGGAGCGGGACCAGATACGATTTTTTGTTCAGGCCGGTCGCACGTCGCTCCTCGTGTGAAAACGGGCATGCAGCACCGATGTCGCCATCGCGGCGGCTGTCCGCTATCCGCTATCCACCGGGCCCGCTTGGACCGACCTCCGCACACCACCCACACCCAGCACGCTCAGCCGATTCACTTACCAGGGTGACCTTCTCCGACGGATTCGGCTATATGACACGAAACACACAGAGTCAGTCTCACGAAAGAAGGCGCCGAAACCACAAGAAATGCGCACGTACAGGTGAAGAGGAATTTGGAGGACATTTTGCGAAGGGGAAATGGGTTGATCTATGCACGTGTGCCCATCGCGAACCAGCGCCGCAGCCCAGTTGACCCATGAAAGCGGAGCGGAGGGGAGGAGCAAGCAACAAGGTAGAGGAAAGGAAGTGTAGAGTAGTATGGGTCAGTTCGGAGAGGTCCAATGATGTAAAAGTCGCCCGATAACGTACATGAGCAGGGAAAGTTAGGGGGGCAAAGTGATGGGGAAGAAGCGAAGCCGTCAAGCTCAGCGACGCTTCGATCACGTTTGCCTTACGCGCGGTAAGAGCGCATTAGCTCCTCTCACAATTGCGCCTTACGGACCGCAGGCACCCCTGATTAGCAAGGCGACCTTGGCTCGAATGATCCACCCTGGCCGACCCTAAGATTCGCTGTAACGTAAGTCTGCTCTCAAAACCCGAGCGATCACCAAATCCAGCTGAACCATTCTTTTCAATCAAAGCTGACGTATAATCTGACGAAAATGCTCTCCGCCATTCCGTCGGCTTTGGCCCGTGCCGATGAATTTTCGGCTCACGGGGTATCCATTTTCGTCTGGAAGTTTGCCCGACGCAACTTTCGGATTGACGTAAGATCTGCCCTCGAGGCTGGATCGTCAGCTGCAGCGAGCTCGTACTGTGACCGTAGTGGACGAGGAGCACGCACCCCGGCCTGGGGGAGGATCGCGCATTGTCGTCGCATGCGATCTTCCCAGGAAAACAAATCACCCAGTTTTGATGAAGATTTGGTTCGCGGCGGCTTGATCTTCATTCAGATTGAGTGCGGGGACGAGGTGCGTAGTAAGAGATATTGGCGCAGACCCAGTCTGTATGACGAACACGGGGGTCGACCACGAGATCTTTGAGCAATTCACGGAGTATACCTCGCGAATACGCAGAGCGGCACCTCAGTCAAGTCTCAATTGAACATTGTTTCGTCGGAGATTGTCTGTCAAATCCCCGTGTTCTGTGGGATCGGATTTGGACCCGCAACGCATTGGCGTCGACGCCGCCGTCGAACCCCTCTCCGAGTTCGACGACTGCCGTGGGGCGATTCACTCGGGGCGTACGCGCTCAGTCACATTTGCCTCGGACTCTTTGCAGCGCGTCCCGGGGAGGATGCACACGTTATCTATGAGTATTGCGGGATGCGGGCGATGTTGGAGAGGCGAAGGGGTTCGGCCCATGGGGCGAAAATCCGAGGGATTCATGTCACGGAGAGGAGGTGCGATCGCGGCGGGATGAGGGTGCGCAGTGCGATCATGGCGTGCATTCGCTGGTCCAGCCTGCCTGATACGTCCAAACCAAGTTGGGGTCGTAAGAGACATGGTCTCAATCTGATCGACGCTTTACCTGATCTCAGCACTGCATCTATTCATGTCGATGGGCACAGACTGCAGGACAGTGAAGCGAGCCGTGGGACTCATTCGAGGCAGAGCCTGATGAGATGTATTGGAAGCACACTCGTGTACAGTGGCGTGGCCTTTACCAGAAGTATTCGAGAAGTCTAACTTTAGGCTGCGTGAACCAGGGAATGATTGCTTCCGCAAGGTGGGAGCCGGCGAGGTGACAACAAGAATCGGCACAGACACGCATCTCATCCACTCCGATCCAAGAAGGCGCAGTCGCTCTGCAAGGAACAGGATTCTTGATCCAAACATGATCATTACAATAACTCGTCTGACCTTTACACAGCCGCGAATTCGGCGTCAAGAAGATTTGTCCCGGATACAACGACTCTAGCCAAGTGATGTAACGACTATACAAACAGCGTCTCGAACACTCCACCTCACTGATGCTTCTCCAATTCCTGCTGCGAGACCAACTCAAAGTAGATGCCCTTCTTGGACAACAACTCGAAGTGTCGGCCCTGTTCGGCGACGCGGCCGTCCTTCAAAACATAGATGATGTCCGCGGCTTGGATTGTCGACAGACGATGCGCGACGGCGATCGTCGATCGACCTTTTGCGGCTTGGTCGAGTGCCCTCTGTACGACCTTCTCGGATTCAGAGTCGAGTGCAGAGGTCGCTTCGTCCAACAACAGGATCTTGGGGTTGCGGATCAAGGCACGAGCAATGGCGATGCGTTGCTTCTGACCACCCGAGAGCTGCGTTCCTTTGCCACCGACCTCGGTCGCGTATCCATCGGGCAGGGACATGACAAAGTCGTGAATGTTGGCATCCTTGCAAGCTCGCTCGACTTGCTCCTGCGACACCTGGTCGGCGGGAACGGTCGCTCCCAGGGTGATGTTGAACTTGACCGATCCGGCGTACAGAGTTGGCTCTTGCGAGACAAGCGATACGTGATCACGGTACGAGTTGACATTGAAGCGCGAGATGTCTTGACCATCGACCATGACGTGGCCGGCCAGGGGATCGTAGAATCTTTCAACAAGCTGGATCAAAGTCGATTTACCGCAACCGGAGGGGCCGACGATGGCCACGAACTGTCCTGGCTTGACCTCGAGATCGAGGCCACGGAGTACGCGGACGTGCGGTCGGGTAGGGTAACGGAAATGGACGTCCTGGAACTTGATGTGGCCGTCGCACTTGGTCAGCTTCTCGCCGCTGGGATCCTCGGCGTCGATATCGGGGCGCGAGTCCATCAGGTCAACAGCATCGGATGCGGCACCTCGGGCCTTGGACATGTCGGGGACATAGTTGAAGACATTGCCAGCTTGGATGGAACCAAACACAATCGAGATCATGGCGACGAAGAAGGTGCGCGTCGACAATGCGCCGTCGACGAGCTGGTGCGAACCGTACCAGAAGATCAAGCCGATGACGAGGAAGGTGAGCGATTGCGAGATCGAATACCACATGTTGGCCCAAAGCGCGGTGCGGTTCGAGACACGCATCGGCTCGTCGAGGTACTCGGAGTAGATGCGGCAGCAGTCCGCTTCCCGGGTCAAGGAAGCAACTGTTCGGATCGCACTCGCTGCCTCGCAGGCCATCTGAGCGGACTTTTCGTGGCTCTTCTTGTTTTTGACGTCCTTGAGCACAACGACCCTGAGTCGGACGACACCGGCGGCGATTGTGATAGGCATACACGCAATACCCACGAGAGCAAGCTTCCATGCGTAGGAAAGACCGACGATCGCACCAGCGAGCAGAGTGACTGAGAGGCAAGCAGCATGAACCGTCAGTGCGGGAAGCCGGCATCCGACGGCGGCCACACCACGAAAGCAACTCACAGCAGGACTGAATAATAACACCGGCGGTGAGACCAAACAAACCGTTGATCTTTTGAGCATAGTCCGCAATCGTAGCAGTCAAATGACCCGTCGAATTTTCATCTCGATCGAAGAAGGCGATCTGGCGCAGGTCGCGGGGAACAGGTTAGTGATCTGAGGGCAACACCCGGGGCAGTGGGCGAGCCAACTCACGTCTTGACGAAGAATCGAAGCGAAAGTATTCTTACGGAGCTTGCGCGACAGGCGTTCAGCCGAGGCCCCTGCAAGAGTGATCAAAGCCTTCGATGAGTATACTGCGCGCGGAGAAAGGCCCGGCGCAACATGTAAACGACGGACCAAAGTAGTAGTTCTGGACGGCGATGCCGACAGTCGCGACGAGAGCGATGATGAAACAGTACAAGGCAAAGCGATTACCACCGGCCCTCAACTCGGCCCGCTGCGTTTGAGCATCAAGTGAGAAGATGCCGAGGACGCCACCGAAGACGATACCAAAAATGGGGTACACGCAGCCCGAAAGGATGGCAGCCACGAGACCGAGGAAATAGTCCATCTTTCGATCGCTGTTGAGCTTGAGCATGCGACCAATGAGGTAGATGAACGAGTGCTTCTGCTTCTTAGTGCGGCCCTTCTCGAGGTCCTCCTTGTTGCGCTGTGACAGGGCCTCGGAGGCTGCGGAGCGACCGGTGCCGACACGCTTGAGCGTCTCAAACTGAGGCTTCTCGTTCCTAGCCATCTCATCGACCTGTTCGCGCGTCAAGTTGCCGATCGCGGTGGACTTCTCGCGCTCATCGACGGAAGCCGAGTCAGATCCAGACTCAGCATCCTCCTCTTCGGCCTCGCGGAACTTTTGCGCGTTGACGAGGCGAGAGTATGCGCCCTCGGGGTTGCGCAACAGGATCTCGTGGGCGGAGGAGCCATCAGTGGACATGGCTGACTCGAGAATATGGCCAGCGGTGAGAACGATGATCTGATCGGCATCCTTAATTGTCGACAGGCGATGGGCGATCGTAATCGTGGTGCGACCAGCCGATGCGCGGTCCAAGGCGTCCTGCACGACCACTTCGGAGGCAGTGTCGAGCGCCGATGTAGCCTCATCGAGTAACAGGATCTGAGGGTCACTGATAATGGCGCGCGCGATAGCAATGCGCTGTTTCTGGCCTCCCGAAAGGAGCATACCACGTTCTCCAATGAGCGTATCGTAGCTTTCGGGGAGGGCCGAGATAAATCCATCGGCGTTGGCTTGCTTGGCAGCGGCAATTACTCGCTCGCGCTTCGCATCCTTCGATTTGTTCTCGTACTTGGAGCCGATGAGACCCATCTCGATGTTGCCGGCGACGGTCGCCGCAAACAGGGTGGGCTCTTGCGAGACGAGGCCGATTTGGTTGCGCAGCCATCTGACGTTGAGCTCCTTCAATTCGATGCCGTCCAACTTGACCGAGCCCCCGACGGGGTCGTAGAAGCGCTCGCACAGACCAACGATGGTCGACTTGCCCGAACCGGAACCTCCGACGAGTGCCGTAGTCTTGCCGCGAGGGAACACAGCACTGAACTTGTAGAGAACCTGAACGGAGGGACGAGACGGATAAATAAAGTCGACGTCCCTGAGCTCGATGAATCCATCAACCTTTTCGGGCTTGAGACCTTCATCCGACGACGAATCAATGACGGGCTGACGGTCGATCGTGGCAAAGATCGCGGTCGCGGCGCCGCGCGCATACCCGACGGCTTGCAAGTTGGGTGCGATTTGGGCGAGCGAGAAGGCACCGATCAGGATCGAAAAGAAGACATTGACGATCTGACCTGCGTTGGCGCGGCCTTGGAGCAAAAGGGTCGTTCCGTAGTAGAAGGCCAGTGCGTACGAACTGTAGATGATGAAAAAGAAGACCGAGAGCCCGAGACCGTTGAAGAGCGATGACTTGATGCCGAGGTCCATAGTCGTCACATTGCGCACATCGTACATTGCTACGAGCTTATTTTGGGTGCTGAAAGCATGGGTGTTACGAACACTTGAAATGACCTCCTCGGCGAGCGTCGAAGCGTGGCCGACCTCCTCGAGTTGCTGGGTCTTGTAGGCCGAGAGATATTTGTTCATCACGGCGCCAGAGACTGCAATGGCTGGGATGATTGTCGATAGAACCAATGCAAGACGCCAATTGCGAACGAAAGCAACGATGAAACCAGTGAAGAAGGTCGCGAGAAACATGACCGTAATCGAGATCTTGTCCGAGATGCCCTCCTGAATGAGATGGGTGTCGGTCTCGATTCTTGTTGTCACCTCGCCAGCTCCCAACTTGTCAAAGTACGCTACATTTTGTTTCATCACCCCATGAAGGTAAGCCTCTCGGATCCTCCTTGTAGATGCCTCGCCAGTGTACACAAATGTGCTCTGGTACGCCCACGTCGCGACGAACATTCCGATGGCGATGTAAACCAGATAGAGAACATCCTTGTTGACCTCTTTGAAGAGGTCCTCCCTAGCTCGAGCGAGGACGGCATCACCGTTGGGAAGACTCGGTGCCTGATCCTTGGCCAACTGGAAGGCCGTGAACGAGGTTGTGAGGGCACCGAAGACGACCGTCATGAGGGGCTGCGGAGAAGCGCTCGCACGCGGGTCAGCTTTCCAATCCGGAGGCCACAGGCATGTCTTCTGCTGGAACTGACCTGTGCAGCTCCTGCTACGATTGCGCCCAAAATACCAATAAAGTTGAGGAACATCTCAAACTTGGTCGTGTAACGGAACAGGCCCCAAAATGAGACCGTTGGGGTCATGACCAATTGTCTGGATGTTCAAGCCGTGACAAAGGAATCAGAGACCGTGAATGACATCGATAAACCCTAAAAGATTTGTTGTAAAGAGATGGGAAATGTTCCTCTCAAGGCCGGACGTACACTTGTTCTGCCACGATCCTGCGCTGCTCGTCCGTCAGGTGAGCCATCTCCGGATCCTCGAGGACCTCTTCACCGGGAGTGTGAGACCCATCACCCGAATTGCCATCCTGGTTCGACTTGGATTTCTTGCCCGGTGAAGAAGGGGTGATGCCGGTGGCGGTCTTGCCGGAGCCCGTCGAGGCGTGGTTGACGATTTCCGGTCGGGAACGGTCTTGGCCGTCCTGGGGCGCGACCGCCGCTGAAGGGTTCATCGATTCGACCACGGGCAATGCGGTGGTGACGGGGATGTGCGTGGCGGCGTCATTCGACGGGTTCCCAGCAAAGGCCACATCCGCGTTGCCGGTGTCGCCGTCCGTGGCAGGGTGGCCTCGTACGGTCGACGTATGCGAGGCGTAACCGCCTTGTTGATCGAGCGCGGCGGGCGGCAGGATCGAGGCCGGGCCACCAACCGTGGGCGTCGCCTGCTGCGATTCGTGTGGCTGCGCGGCATAGGTGTGCGTACGGTCGTCGATCGTCGAGGCCTGGGATTCGGACCGAGTAATCGAGCTCATGTCCGCGTCCCTGGCGTCGGCGTAAGTGGTCGAATGCCCCGATTCGGAATTGGCGGTATAGAACGACGGCGCGGCCGTGCCTCCGGCAACAGAGTACTCGCTCTGGGTCGACGGCGCGTAGGACGGCCTTCCTTGACCGGCGCGCAGATTGTTCGATGACTCATTCGAGTATTGGGGTTGTTGTTGTGAAAGCACTTCGACACCTTCTTGGCCCGCGCGGCTAAGAGCGCCGCTGTTGGCACTCGAGGAGGCGGCCATGGAACTCAGTGATCGAAAAATGGGGTCGAGAGGCGGCGGAGAACTGCAGAGACCGTCGATCGCGGGCGTCCCACAGGAGATACGGTATGGTGCGGGGAAGGTCTAGGTCCGTAGTCGAGGGCCAGAGCAGCGGAAGTCGAGAGGGGGGGGAAAGAGAGGCGAAGGAAAGCAGGTTGGAGGAGAAGGGAGAGGGTATCTTCGAGCGACGTAGATGCTTGGCACCGGTTTTCCTCCTGCCAGATACAATCAGGCAGACACCGCCTTTGCGTTTACTACTAGGACTCGTTTGCCTTTATTTTGACGGCGTGGCGCACTGGCGCACTGGCGGCGTGCTGCCCGCGCGCGCGGCGCGCTGACTCGCGAAGTCACTTCCGGTTTCGCTTCCGGAGTCCGGAACTTTTCCTTGGATGACAGTGAGATCCCCGCCGCAGTCGCGAGGAGCGGCCGCCGACCGGCAACGAAGGCGACAGTCGTCATTTCGGGTCGAAAAGTAGAAGGAACGGTTCTCCCTATAGTCCACTTCCACAGTCGTTCCCCGACGCTCTACCTCCTTTCTGCACCCTAGGCGCATAAGCCGCCAAACGTGCTCCAATCATGGCGTACCGACGGGGCCGTACGCTGCGATCACGGCCGCCCTGCAATTTATTCCGGCCTCAGGGATCCTGTTGCCGCTTTCATTTTGCGACATCGACACCGCAATTCAATGAACAAGAGAATTCAAGCTATTATTGTCTGGCTAGGCAACCTGGCTGTTCACAGAGCAATCAATCGGAATGCTGCCTACGTATCGACCGCGTACTGGCTCCGGCGACGGTCAGCTTGAAAGATTAACCGAACTAAAACCATCGGACGGTGGAGGAGATGCAATCGCAAGCGCGCGCGCGCCTCCCCATCGCTGCTCGTGACCGGGACCAGCTCGGTTGCGAACGATATCGGCGCGCTCTTCATTTTCGCCGCGCCTACCGGTTCGCCGGTCGGAAGCGATTCGTCGTGCGCCCAGACAAGATTGAATTGAGCGGCCCCCGAACTGCGAGCGCACAACTAGAATGTGTTTCTCCCTCACAAGCTTCACCAAGAGGTGCTCGACGTCATCCGAGACTACCTAGCTAGTCGTGCACTCCACAATTTTCGCAGATGCTGGGCTGCAATTTCGTCACTTCAAGCACGCGGCGACGTGCCAGGTGCCTTCGCGAAGAGCCTGGCAATTCGCCACCGGGCCCCCGCGTGCACACGCTTTGGTGTTTACATGCGGACGCGTACTTCTGACTTGCTCTTTAATTGCAATGTCAACCGGCTCGGAGAATCTAGAAAAAGAGCCCCTCTCCCTTCTTCCCCAAAGAAGTTCCTTCCCCTGTCTAATAACTCCTGCCAAACAGAGTCCACCTCTTGGCCTCCTCGCCACATTGCGGGCACTTCTTGCCCTTGACATCACCGAACCTCGCCTGGTCGTAGGGGATGCACAAGCTCTTGGCCCCGGCCGAAGGGGCCTTTTCGTCCTCTGCACCTTCGACCGATTCCTGCGCGGACCGCTTCTTGATCTCGTCCTCGCACGCCTCGATCTCGCACCACGGCAACACGACGACGTGGTTCTTGTTCAGCGTCGGCACGATCTGCTCCCATCGTTCGATGACGGTGATGTGATCGTTGAACTCTCCGCGCGCCTTGTTGAGCATGTCGTCGTGGATCGTGTCAAGCAGATCGGGGATCGACTGGGTGAGGTCCTTGATGACGAGTTTGGACTTGTTGCCCGTGTCCCTGCGGACGGCAACGACGGACTTCTCCTTCAGATCCTTGGGGCCCAACTCCAAACGCACGGGGACACCCTTCAACTCCCAGTCGTTGTACTTGAAAGCCGGGGTGTAGCCTTCTCGGTCATCGTAGCGGACCTTGATGCCCTTGGCCTTCAGCTCCTTCTCAACGGACTGGCACGCCTCGTAGACCTGGCCTCGTTCCTCGTCTGTCGTCTTGGCCGTGATACCCACGGGAACGATGACGACCTGTAGTTGCGCGACGCGCGGGGGCAAGACCAAGCCCTTGTCGTCACCATGAACCATGACCATGACACCGATCGTGCGCGTCGACAGACCCCACGAGTTTTGCCACACGTGCAGCTTGTCCCCCTTGTTCTCCGGGTCCTCGACCGAGATGTTGAACATTTTAGAGAAGTTCTGGCCCAAACAATGCGACGTTCCTCCCTGAATACCGCGACCGGTAGTCGGGATGAAGCCCTCTACCGTGGTCGTGTAGAGACCACCGGCGAACTTTTCCTTCTCAGACTTGACACCGGGGATGACGGGCACGGCCAAAAGCTCCTCGTACACGCGTCGGTAGAGGTCCAAAATCTGCAGCACCTCGGTGTCGGCCTCGGGCTTGGTCAGGAAAGCCGTGTGGCCCTCCTGCCAGAGGAACTCGCGCGTGCGCAAGAACGGTTGGGGGTTCTTGAACTCCCAGCGCACGACCGAGTTCCACTGGTTCAGCTTGAGCGGGAGATCTCGGTGCGAGCGGATCCATTTGGCATAGTAAGGGTACATGACGGTCTCCGAAGTGGGGCGGATGGCAATCGGCTCCTCGAGGTCGGATTGGCCACTGCGCGGAAAATTTGGTCAGCTTTAGAAGCTTCGTGCATCCAGCGAGGCGAAAGCAACTTACGCCCTAGTAACCCAAGCGACTTCGGGAGCGAAGCCTTCAATGTGATCCTTCTCCCTCTCCAATACTTTGCTCGAAACGAACATCGGGAAGTAGGCATTTTGCACGCCGAGCTCCTTGATGCCGGCATCGAAAAAGTTTTGGATCGTCTGCCAGATGCCGTACGACCAAGGCTTGAGGATGTAGCAGCCCGAGATGTCGTAGTAGTCGAGCATGTCACCTTTGATCAAGGTCTGGGAGTACCAGTCGCCAAAGACGGCTTGCTCCTTGCGGATGGTCAACCCGAGTTGGACACCTGACTTGCCCTCAAGGTCCTTCTTGCCCTGCAGTGCGGCGGCTTCCTTTTCGGCGATTGTCGACCCTCCACGAGCCGGGGTCGACTTGGCAGCAGGAGCAGCAGGAGTCCTGTTCGTCATGGCGACGAAACATTGTGTCAGTCACCAAAAACATCTACCTGGGTCGCGGCCCCGAGTCTGGACTAACGCAGCTTGGGCCGCCTTGGCCTGGAAATCGACCGCCTTGACCGCAGCACCCTCCTCCTCGAGCTGTTTGATGAGTTGCTGGACCTGTTGCGCCGATACGGACAAGGTCGTGGCCGGGTCGATGGGTGACAGCACCGAGAAGGTCTCGCTCGAGCTTGTGAGTGAGGACGAGGTGATCAGGAGCGTTGAGGCGACCAACTGGGGCGGCACCGAGAGCGGCGAGGCTGTCACACACGTGGAATGCGTTCAGTAGTGATGCTGTATATCTCACAACTGAGACTTGAGTGGAATAGTCGCAAGAACGTACCCTGCTCCCTTTTGCGGCCCAAGAGCTTCTCGAGGTCGGCGGCTGCGATGGCCCTCATGTCCTTGAGTCCGACCTGGGTCGCGAGCGCCTTGGCGGGACCGAGGTTCTGTTCGGGTTCGAGCGTGACAACGACGAGCTTGAGATCCTGGTCGGCGTGGGACGGGTGCTTGGAGCCGGACTTGGGCGTGAAGAAGTAGGTCTGCAGCCCGGACGAAGCAGCCGCAGCGGCGGGCTTGTTCTCGCCGCTGAGCAGCCGCAGCGCCTCGAGGCGACCTGTTAACGAAGTGAGATCCATCGCGAGTTGTTGTGGGGTGGGGAAGGGTAGAGGGAAGCGGCGGCGAGCTGATGTGGGCTGGATGTGCGACTGACGACGACCAGCAAGAGGAGGTAAGAATCGGGTCGGCGAGGACGCGAGCGTGAGTAGGGGAAGAGCGGTGGAGGAGGCTTTCTTGGCGGGTAGTACGTTCGCACGAAGAACTCGAAGGAACGACGTCGTGGGCAATCGCAAGCGTGTGCGGGTAGAGATGCGACACAGGGGATAGCAGTGGGCTGCAAAGGCGCCTGTTTTATAGGCTCCGGCGCGGACCAGCAAGCGTGCTGATGCCGGTCCCCGTGCCACTGCATGATTGCAGTGAGTCATCGCCGCGACTCGGACGCACTGCACCAGAGTCGGCGTGCATCGGTGTGCCTTGAAGTGCGCACACCCAAAATTGTCTTTCTATGTTTCAGTTTACGGCAAATTCGCACTGATGGCACACAACGTCACGCTCGTGCGTACGCCTCCGAATCGCGGATACTTATTACTTGCACTCCACAAGCTACCCGAATCCAGCCTGAGGCCCTGTGCCACCAACTGGAAGAGGCGGTCCAGCTGCAGGCGGTACTACCAAAATTGACGGGGCACTGCAGTGGTATAGTCGGCGTCGACGTGCGGGAAAGAAAAAGATGTCTCATTCCTCTTCTTTTTAGGACCCCTGTTCTTGCCTTTGCCATGTGACTCATCGGGGCGGTTAAATTAGGCTCGAAGCGGGTGAGCGCCAAGCGGCAGCGCATCGCTGTCGGGCTCGCGATCGGCAGGGACAATTGCCTACCTCGTCGACTGAAAGACGGAAGGAAGTTGGAACCCTCATTGACAAATGCGCATTCTCTGGCAAGCAGTGCAGTGGCCCTTTCTACTCCCGGTGCTTTCCCTCAACCCGACATCTTCATCGGCTCACACTCCACACCAAGACCGTGTTGTACGCTGAGCGGTGGTTACACTATTGAAACCGGCGGCGTAGATACGAAAGCATGCGGATCATGCGTACGCTGATTCAGGGGCCGCTCGTAGTGGCCTCGCTCGCCGTAGGGCTGGCTTCGGCCGCGGCGCTGCTGTCACCGTCGGCGAACGACTTGAGCTTGGCCAGACGCAACAAGTCGAATTTTGAGGCAGAAATCAAAAAAAGAGATTCGTAAGTACTATATGCTTCCAGTGGCACCAACCTGAAAGGCCACTAACTGACGTGGACTGTGCCAAAATGTGCCACCACTGCAGCTGCACCACGAGTTCGTGCCCACAGGTCGCCAATGCGGTCAGCACTTGCGACTCGTCTGGGGCGTGCGACTTCACGTGCGGCCCTAATCTCCTCAAGGACAGGGACGAGGGCAAGTGCGAATGCATTTTGGAAGGTTGCCCGGCCGTCGGTAATAGTACCAGGTTCTGCAACGCTTCCGGCACATGTGACTTCACTTGCAACGGCGGCCGGAAGA
The DNA here is from genome assembly GCA_900102585.1 of Microbotryum saponariae. NCBI lineage: Eukaryota > Fungi > Basidiomycota > Microbotryomycetes > Microbotryales > Microbotryaceae > Microbotryum > Microbotryum saponariae. The sequence goes on along the minus strand of FMWQ01000050.1, from coordinate 180,593 downwards.
AGGTCGGCGACCAGTGCGTGTGCGACACCGAAGGGGGATGCCCGTCGTGTACCCCAAGCATGTGTCCCATCGTCCCCAATGCGATCTCCTCGTGCACCTCCTCCGGCATGTGCAACTTCAACTGCACTCGAGGTCTTATCAGGTTCGCCGGGAAGTGTAACTGCAACGAATACTTTTGTACGACAAGCGCCTTCGACAATGCGTCTAATGCGTGGTGCAATAACGACACGGGTTCATGTGATTTTGCTTGCAACTCCGGCACCAAGAAGGTCGGCGACAATTGTGTGTGCGACGTCGCGCAATGCTCCTCAATGACCAACGTCGCTTCGAGCTCTTGCCCATCCGCAAATGCGCCGTGTGACTTCGACTGCGCTGCTGGATTCAAACGAGACGGTCGTCGATGCGTGTGCGATGACGATCAATGCCCCCGGGTGCCCCACGCCGCCTTCAACTTCTGCAACGATTCGGGTACTTGTGACTTTGATTGCGCCGATCGATTCATCCAAAAGGATCGCCAGTGCGTTTGCGACCCCGCTCGCTGCACCGATGTCGTCCCCAACGGCGCGAGCGTCTGCAACTCCGACGGGTCCGGATGCCACACGACTTGCAACGTCGGCTTCAAATTGGCCTTTGACCAGTGTGTGTGCGATGTGGCCCAGTGTCCCTACATTACGAACTCTATCGTATTCTGCGATCACTCGGAAGCGTGCGCATTCGAGTGCTATCCGGGTTACCGGAAGGAAAATGGTCAATGCGTTCAGGGCTCGTGAGTGTTTCGAGTTTCGGTTTCAAAAGAAGGTTACGGTGAGCTCCTCGCTAACCACGTCCGGCTCAGTAACGTCGGGGCAACGCTGTGCCGCGTGAACAAGTGACCCGTCATCGCAAATGGAAGGCGCATCTGCAACAGCTCTGGAAAGTGCGACTTTACCTGTCTGGACGACTTCACCAAGTCGAACGGGAGATGTGTGCGCACGGCGTGCACTAAAGCGTCTCAGTGCCCGGCGGTAGCCAATGCGTCGTCAATCTGCTCCAGACGTGCGTGCAGCTTCGAGTGCAAGAAGGGGTTCAGGAACGTTAATGGGGCATGTGTACCCAAGCCGTGAGTACCAAACTTTCCCGCTGTGCATTTCTACTAGCTTGGACGCAAACTGAGTCTTTGTTAGTCCTTGTAGTGCACCCTGCACCAAGAAGTCAATCGCCCTCTACCAGGGCTACCAAAGTGGGAAACGCGGCCAGCGACCCGTGACGGTTACCTCGGTTGAGGCGTGCGCAGCATACTGCGTCTCGCGCAAGTGCGTCTCGTTCGACTTTTACCACACGAACCAGTGCGAGATCCAGATGGGGGGAGGTAGCTTCGACCGGTTCGGGTCGGCCAAGCGTGTAGTGCATGGGGTCCCGGGCAAGTGTTCAGATTTCACCGGATCGATTCCGATCAAGGCAGCTGGAAAGGCATGCTCCAATCTGCAGGTGTGGTGAGTGCGAAGACCTTCTGAAGATGCATTGCAAGTGTTCCGCGTATGTGCTCGCTGATTTTGTGCGCCTTTCCATCACCTGTAATCTATCGATAGCCCTGCCACGACTGCACCACGGTGAAAACTGCCCTTGCCCTGCGCAGCCAATGACTCTGCTTGAGACGAGTCACCGCTTTCTTCCGGCACTAAGTTTACGTGATGCGGATGTATAATTCTAAACTGGATCTACAATCCAATGTCTGGCTAGTACTCAATGCTCGAACGCAAGCAGTGTTCACTCCTTTCCATTTTTGTCTCCAACGTAACAATCTTGATCGCATCCTATTTAACATCTGAACGTCCTTATCGCAATGCATGGCCGTATTTGGTCATGTCTTTGAAGAGTTGACAGTGTTTCGTTTTTGGGCCGCACTTGTAAGACCACCTGTGAGGCACGGGGGAACACCCCATGAGAGCCCGGGCCTATTCGAGACTCATTAGTTCTGGCCAGGGTATGCTAATGCCGGAATATGGGTCTAATGCGCTTGGACCTTGGACGGGTTCGCAATCACGCCGTGCGACGCGCTTCACTTCGCGCTCCTTTCCCCAACCACTCCCACGCACACACGCACACCCAAGTCACACACACCGCGTTCGTTCAAGCAGAACACACTCGGACCCTCGACCAACTTACCTTGCGACCATCTCGCTCGCCCTGCCACGATGATCATCCCCGTGCGCTGCTTCTCGTGCGGCAAAGTCGTCGGCGATCGATGGACACAGTACCTCGCCCTGTTGGAATCAGGCCATACCGAAGGGTGCGTACAGGTTCACGGTGTAGATGGGTGCTTCCGAGCTCGACGCTGATGTACGAGTGTCCTACGTCTGTCTCGCTCAGTGACGCTCTGGACGGCTTGGGCTTGAAGCGATACTGCTGCCGAAGGATGGTCTTGACCCACGTCGATCTGATCGAGAAGTTGTTGCACTGTGAGTTGTACCTGTTGGTGAGTGTGTGCACTCGCGGGTGCTGACTCGTCTTCTTTGTCGCCTCCGCTCTCGCCGCTTTGCCCCCGCTACTCACCTTGAATAGACAACCGTAAGTCCATTTCGGAGCCCACAGGACGGCAATCTTTCTAACCTTCCATTATCGTGTTCCCACAGCGCTGGAACGAAGAGCAGCCGGCGCACGCTAAACCGCTTCGCCTCTTTCGGCCGACATTCTTCGGCTCTCCTTCTCCACCCCATTTCAGTACTTTCCCCTACTCGCTTTGTACCAACATCCCCTCATTTAACAAATTGCAATACACAACCCAACGCTCACTACAACTTGATCTCCAAGCTCTCGTCCCCACCGTTCTCCAACCTCCACTTTTTGATACCCCCTTCCAGGACCACCGCTCTCGAGCTCTGGATGCAACGTTCGTTCAGGAGGTCTTGATACCAACCTGCGCAACGGGGACCTCGTCCGGAAGAGGACTGGCAGTGGAAGATCACGAGAGGGTATCTAGCAGGAAGCGGACCGATGGGATTGAGCTCGGTGCGGACTCAATCTTGGGCGTGATCTGGTGAGAAGGGTCTAGTGTGCCCCTGGTCGCACTTCAAGGCATGTGTAGATGCACGATCCTCTTTGTCTGTGCTCGACACGCTACTTACTGTGAAAGGATGGGCAATAGACTCGGCAAGGTCGGGTGAAAGGAATGCGCGGGAAGGTTGATCGCGCCTTTGATGAACGAGTCCTGGTGAACGACGTAGATCAACTTCAATAAAGTGAGAACTTTGGAATCATAAAAGCCTCTTGGGAAAGCGTAACGATAGCCGAAGGGCTGCCCGCTCGGACCATCGAAGCAAACCCCCGAGCGGGAGTGTCCAAGGCAATCCTCGCCTCTACGTACCTCGAAATCCGTCCTCCTCACATCGACGACCAAGAAACGCTTCTCCGTCCCTTCCCCCCCTTCCTTCGCAGCATCCAACATCATCTCCTTCAGCTCATGCGTGGTCATCTTGTCCGCTTGAGCGAGCGGCGACGGGAACGCTTCCCACCAGTTTGCAGGCGCTTGCGAGGGCAGGGTCAGGGCGTCGGTCGTCATTTTTTGGGAGCTGGGGATGGTTAGGGCTGGGAAGGAAAAGTAGGGAGACTTCCGTGAGAGAGAGACAGGCACGGAAGGCAAAGCGCGGCGAGATGCGAAGGCCCCGACGACCTCGTGGAGGTGGTGGTGGGGGGAGACCAATTTAAAATTAAAATCGGGCTCAGAAATCCTCCATTCTCGCATCTCTCATCGCGAGCAAGACCACTCTCAACAAATACAACTCTTTATCACCCCCACATTGCAGGTTCCCAGAGCAAAACACACACACACACACACACACACACACACACACACACCCTCCTTTAGAAACCCCACCCATCCTCGTCCAACTCATCCCCTTCTAAACCTCCTTCCAAATCTTCCTCCACCTCTTCCTGCGCCCTTCCTACCACAGGCTGCATCAACCCCATTTTGACGACCCCATCCTCAATAATAGGCCGAGGCGCACGCGAGAAATAACTTTCTTCATCATTCGCGCTCGTATCAATCCCCAATTCGGCCGCCGAGTCATCAAAGCCCCAACCTCCATCTTCTTCCTCTTCTTCAGCAGCAGCAGCAGCAGCAGCACCTCCTTCCTCCTCCCTCGAAAGCGACGATCGTTCGTTCGTCGGTGTGGGAGGGAAGATGTCGTATTTACCTGTACCCGTAAGTTGCCGTGGGATCGCATGTCCCATATGAGCGACGATATCAGGTCGATGCGCCGTAGGGAGAGGGGAGTAGAGCGCTGTCGGCATGTGAGAGGTCGAGGGCACGAGCGGAGCGGGTGGGGGGGCCGTCTCGGCGGGGAGGGGGGAACGGATCGTTGGGGAGAGAGCAGAGGTCGAGGACAGGTTCAGGTTCTTCATCGCCAGTCGCGAGAGAGGAGGTGGTGCGAACATGCGGGACGGAGCAGCCACTGGAACAGGAGCAGGTGCCGCAGCAGCCGGGGAAGCTGGAGAAGGTGAAGATTGAGGCGGGGACGGAGGTGAGAAGATGTGCTCCTGCGTCGGTGAAGGGATCGAGAGGTTGTCCGAAAAGCCCCAGCCGTCATCCTCGATCACTTGGTCCATCTCGTCCTCCTCTTGGACGGGTTCGTCCTTCGACTCGGGCTCTTCGACCTCCGGCTCGGGCTCAGGCTCGACGCGTTCCTCTTCTTCCTCCTGCTCGACCTCGGACTCGGGCTCGAAGACCTCCTCGACCGCAGGCTGAGGATACTCCACCTCGACAATCGAAGGGTGCTGCGAAGCGTTCGACGAAGTCGGTGGCGAAACGAGGATCGGCGACTCGGTCGAAGACGAGAAAGCACGGACTTCAGATTGTTCTTCAAAGTGCGTTGGACCGTGCTCGATCGGTTCTTGAGGGGTTTGAGCTTCCAGATCCGCTTCCTCGTCAATGCCCAAAGGCGTATCATCGATCGGCCACCCCTCTTCTTCATCTTCAAGATCGTGATCGGGGACCTGCTCCATCGACTCGTCATGCACGACGATCGAATTCTCCGCCGACGTAGCATCGTGCTCGAACGAAGCCCCCCCACTCTCAGACTGGTCGAACGACCAACCGATTTCTTCCTCCTCCACCTCGGGCTGCGTTTCCTCCCTCACCCTCTCCGGCTCCGTCGCCTCATCCCGTTCTCTCGCCAACACGTTCCGCATCGAAGGTGGAGGCGAATACGACAACACCTTCGGCACCGCTGCAACCGTAAGTGACGAAGCGACCAATTGGTCGAATTCGAACGGGTCCGAATGATGCTTCGAATGCTGGGCCGTCATCGGTGGTGCAGCCAGAGGGGTTTGAGGGGAGGTGAAGGTCGATGGCGGCATCGATGTCGTCGTCGTCGATGCTTCAGCGGCGGCGCGAGCTGCTTCAGCTTCGTCAAGAGAGGTGGTCGTCGCAACTGCGGATTCGAGATCGTCCAATATCGCTGTGGGCATCGGATCACTAGCAACGAACCCCTGTGTCGAGAACACGGGGTTGATCAATATCGATCCTCGACGAGGTCGTTGGCGATCGTGATCGTCGAACAAGGACGCGTTCGAGGGGATTGGGGAAGGAAATCCGATGGATTCTTCCTCGGATAAAGCGACGCGTTCGACTTCCAACACGATCGATTCCTCTTCGTCGACCGCTTGCTCATCCGTGGGCTCCACCTCGGGTTCAGGAGCAAGCTCCGCAGGCTGCGCTTCCTCGGGAAGAGGAGACGAAGGTCCATTCTCCAACTCCAACTCGATACCCCAATCGTCCTCGCCTCCCGATACAGATCCGGATCCTAAGATTCCGCCCGTTCGAGCACCCGATGCACTGCTGTACGAACCCGTACGTGGTCGACCCAGTGATGTCGTCTCTACGGCCCCCGACCCTTCCTCGTCCTCGGGTTGTGGTTCGGTTTCTTCCTCTTCGCGAGAAAATTTCAGCGTCGGCAGAGGTGGGGAGAATATCTTCGGCGACGGCGAGGAACGAGCTAAGGTCGTGGGCGGCTGAACGGGCTGGGTGACGGGTACAACGGTCGGTGGTGGTGAGAAGCTAGAGATCGGTGTACTTTGTTGAGGCGAAATGACACCTGATCTACGAAGCGGTTGGGGCATCGAAGGTGGGGAGACGACGTTCCTCATGGGAGGGGGCGAAACGACACTTCTCAAAGGAGGGGGCGAGATGACATTCCTATTCGACGGAGGCGGAGGAGGTGGTGAAGCGAACCCCCTCAAAGGGGGTGACGCCAACTCATGCATCGAAGGCGAAGGCGAAGGCGACGGTGAACCCCTTCCGATCGGTTGTGAAGGAGGTGACGACATCCCACTAAGCGCAGGCGACCCTCGCATCTGAGGAGGCGGGGAGACGACCCCTCGACTCGCGAAGGGAGGTGGAGGGGGTGAAATCACTCCACGACTACTGAACGCGGGGGACGCGGTCCGAGCGCTAGGGGATGTACTTCGTCCAGGAGATTGGATGGGGGAGATCGTCCCTGCTCTGATGCGGGGTGAAGCACCTGCTCGAGAGCCCGAGGCGGCACTGAATGCGCTTGATGCCCGAGGTGGGGGAGGCACGCCTCCTGACGAACTCGATGAGGACGGCGTCGGTGACAAGACGCGAGCAGCAGCTGGCATCGCTTTGGGCGGAGGTGAAACGACAGCACGAGATGCTAGGACTCGAGGAGGTGACGCAACGGTGATCGGTCGGGCGGGAGCTAAAGCGATCTTGGGCTTGGGAGCCGCCGGAGGAGGTGAAGCGGCAACGACGGTGGGTGAGGCAGGCTTCAGTACGCGTTGCTGCACCGGCACAGGCACTCTTTTCGCGCCGAGTCGAGACGTCCGAGGAGGTGCGATTTGAACGACCGGCTTGGGCTTGTCCTCCACGACAGTGGGTTTCGCGACCGGTTTCACCACTGGTTCATCGTCGTCCAAAAGACCCCAAGGATCATCCACGACCTTCTCCTCGGTCTTGATCGATGATACCAGCTCCTCCTTCTTCACCTCGGGAATGACGACATGGGTATCGAAGCTCGCGTCCAGTCCCGGATCGATGACGGGAGGTTTGGCATCTTCAAGGACCTCTGGCTCCGGCGGCGGAACGACGATCTCGTCCTTGGTCTCGTCCTCCTCATCAAACCCCCAAGCCTCTGTCGAAGCGCTCGGAGGCGAAGGTGGTAAAAGAGGTTCAGGCCGCGAAATTCTCGCCGCTCCAAGGCTGATCTTGCCCGACCTGACCACAGGTGGTGCCGTGACAGGCGAGGCAGGCGGCGAAGCTTCCCTAGCCGAAGGCTGGACCCTATTCGGAGTCGAATTGAACGCACCCCCTCTTCGAGCAGGAGAACCTAACCCTGCTGATCCACTACCCATGATGACGTTTCTCGATCGACTGGATCCCGAAGGTGGTGTCGAAGGTCTCGAGTACCCACCGTCGGTGGTGGTCGTTTCGTCATCGTCGTTGGGAACGTTCGTAGGGTGACCGTTGAGAATGTGCTCGAGGTTGCGGTTGCGTAGGGGCGAGTCGGAGAATAGGGCTCGGACGAGCTTTGCGATCGCGGACGGTTCGAAATCGACCAGATGGCCGTTGTCGAAGAGGAAGAGGATGTCGGCCTGTGGATGATGACTTCCGCCCAGTTAGTTGACTCTGCAGCATTGCGAGGTTGGACGGCATCGGGTAACTCACCATCGATGCCTCGAGCAACTCGGACAAGAACACGAATTTGAACCAGACAGGCACCTCTCTTCCCACAGAAGTCTGTGCGATCGACGCCGAACAACTTCATTTGTCAGATTTCTCCGGCCCTCAAAACATTTGTCGCACGGAGAATCACTCACAACACCCTCGTCGAACAAGTCCTCCAACCCATGCAACATCTTGCAGAGTTTGTTGAGTCGGGTCGACTCTTCCTCCGAGATGTCCAACTGCCCCTCTATCTCGTCTAATACGCGTAAGAGGACGTCGTTGACCAATGAACCGAGGGTCGTGTAGAGGAAGGTCGGGTTCGTTACGGGCTGTTGAAGTAAAAGAATCAGTGTCAGTTTCAGAGTCGCATACTTGGATCCCCATGCCTAACTCATGCGACGGACCTTCCACTCCTCAACCACGCTCCTCAATTCATCCATCACCTTCCGCACGGCTTCCTCACAAGCCTTATACACCGCATCATCAGCCGTATACAAGAACGCTCCCGCCTCATCTAAGTGATCCATCAACTCTTCCTTCTTCTTCATCACCCAACGATCCTGCATCTCCTTACTCATCCTTCGGGTAGCGGCAATCGCTTGTTGGACGTCTTTCGATTGCTCGGGGGTGAAGGACGACTCGATTTGGGTCCAGGTTGAGGCGATTTGCGTGGCGATGTAGTCGAGGTCGTTCGAGAACTGTAAAGTAAGTGCTGACGAGGAGGAGAGTTTCGAATGATGGTGCACGGGTGCTGTTGCTCGATAGAGGGTCAGGATCGAAACGAAGGCCTTCAGCAACAAGTTCGACGAGTTGGCAAAAGTCGGGAAGGGGAACGAAGGCGAGGCGACTTTGACGGCTTCGTCCAGGATCCTCCGAGCGACTTGTAGTATCGCTTCGCACCGCTTCGACACAAGGTATTGTTCGATCCGTGTAGGAGGAACCCCACCTGCCTCTACCGGCCCTTCGTCCACTTGAACCTCCACATCCCGTTTCGCCCCCTCCCATTCCTCATCACCGACAATCGCCTTCCTCGCATCGACCAGCGCCTGATCACCTACGAATTTCGCCCAATGGCGATCGACACGCTCGATCCACTCACGTATGACGCGACGTTCTTCGACTTCGGGTCCGGCGGTGGAGGGGAGGAAGCTGAAGTAGCCGTTCGAGTCGAGGAAGTCGGCTTCGAAGGTGCGCGCGGCGTCGAGGATGGAGAGGTAGGATTCGAGGTGGTCCGAGCTGGAGGGGAGGGAGGGCAAGAGGTGCGACGAGACGACGAGTGATTGCAGGGTCGGTGTCAGGTGTTGGGTGAAGGTTGATGCATAAGGTGAAGGTGGCAAGAGCGAGGCGTGTTGACCAAAGAAAGCCAAAAAGGCGCCGAGATCCTTCAGGCACTCCTCGACGGAGGGAACCTCCTCCTGCCCATCGACGACAGGCTGCAACGATATCGTGATCGCTCCATCGAGTTCTCCAACTTCAGAATAGATGATCTCGGTCTTTCTTTTGCCCGCACCATTGCTCTCAAGGTAAGGTGCGACGATGTACTTGATCGTTTGCTTGGCGATGCGCGTCAGATGGGTATCGACTGTGCGCTTGATGGGTTCGCCTTCCCTGCCCATGGCGTAGACGTGTTCGAGCGCGGCCCACAACTCCTCTACGGCAATGTGATCCCCTTTGGGTGCGGCCGAGATGGCGTTGCGGAGATTGAGGGTCCATGCGGTGTTCGTGGTCGTGGTCGTCGGATCGGCTTCCGTTGTCGAAGGGGACAAGAATTCAAAGCACGCCTCCAAGGATCCTGCCAATGCTCCCTCGAGGCGGACCTGCTCGTCCAAGGACCATCGCCGGAGTACGATGTAGGCTTCCGTCGAAGCGATCCACGGCTCGACACCTCTCGAGACATGGGATCGCAATGCCCTTAGGGCAGGTACGGCCGAGGGCAGCGCCCCGTGGGTGATGAGGTCCGAGAGGGCGGCGACGGCGGTGTGCAGTTCGAGCAGGGTCGTGACGAGTTGGATCGTGTAGAGGTTCAGCTGGTGGGCTTGTGCGAGCTTGGAGTGCGAGGTCAGTTGCTCGATCAAGCCGGGCAAGAAGGCGTCCTGTGGCAGCGTGGACGGTCGGCGTGGGGTCAGGAAGGGAAGGACTAATGCGCTCATGCGCTCATGCGCTAATGCGCTAATGCGCTCATGCGCTACTAATGCGCTACTGCGAGTCGTAGAGCGTGTGCTCACCTCCCCATCGAGCTGTTGTTGCAACGCGCCGAGTTCGAGCTCCTGCTCTTCTATCCTCGCCAGCAACTCTTTACCATCGGCGACCTGTTCTTGGAAGGGACCCCAGTGGTGCTCCAACAATTCTCGGGTTTGGTTCTGAAGAGCGAATGCTGGTCGTCAGCTGTGCCTCTGCCTACCCGAGCAGCTATGCATCTGCATGCACGCCTGACTGACGTTGACCTGCGCAATCTCGTGCTGTATCCTCCTCTGCAAGGCCATGAGCGGTGGGGGAGCGCCTAGACTCGCTCTCCTCGCGCTGCTCGCTGCCGTCGAGGGCGCGCCCGCCGCGCCGGGTGGAGGCCATACGAGAGCAGGTGACAAGTCGGCCGCTCCTACATCAGCCAGCCAGGTGGCGAGCGAGTGGTCGGGAGGATGCTTCGTCGTGGGGGCTGCAAGGGTCGTACTTGTCGCGGTGGCGGAGGTGGTGTCTGAGATGGTGGCGGAGCGTCGCCGGAGCGGACTGGTCGCAGCCATGACGTGTCTTGCGCGCGTGAGCGGATCGACACGTCCGATCAACCTCAACGCTGCTGCACTAACCCGCCTCGCCTTGGAGTCGGACTAGAACGTAGACCGTGAGGTGGGTGGGAGTGTGGGGGGTAAGCGGCGGGTGTAGCACGCTCGAGTGGGTGGGTGGGTGTACGCTGTTTGAAAGCCGAGAGCGCTCAGAGCCACTTGGGCCTCGCATTGGCGCAGATTAGCGCCTATTAGTCAACGGTCGCTCAGCGGTTGTAATCGCAATTCCCGTTGGTGATAAGGGTCGTCTCTTTTTGTAGACTAGCTGGAATCCAAATTAATTCTCATTCTCATCCTACCCCACATGGCGCTCTCCCTTCGCTCCCCTTCGTCCTCCCCTCCTCTTTTCAAACCACCCGCCATGAAAATCTTCATCACCTCGCACTGCTACTTCCCCTCCGCCTCCTCCGGCATCCCCGCGACGATCGAAGTCTGCTCCTCGACCGGTCTCGTCACCGCCATCCATCGCAACGTTCGCAAGAGTCGAGAAGAGTACCCTCATGTGAACGACGAGGACTTTATCCATGTAGCCGATCAGTATTGGCTCCTACCTGGGGTGAGTCTCGTCAATGAAGGAGGTAGGAGGAAATCTCCGCTTACTCCGCTCTCTTTCTCCTGGCCCAGCTCGTCGACGCTCATGTACACCTCAACGAACCCGGACGGACCGAATGGGAAGGCTTCGCGACTGGAACGGCCGTGGGTCCACTCATCAATCCCTCTCATTCAGTCCTCCAACTCACATTTTCCCCTCCTCGGAATAGGCCGCCGCGTCCGGAGGCGTGACCACCGTCGTCGACATGCCTCTCAACGCGATCCCACCCACCACCACCGTCGATCATCTACTTCAAAAGGTGGAGGCCGCAAAGGGGCAATGTAGAGTCGATTGCGCATTCTATGGAGGCGTCATTCCGGGCAATCAGGTTGGTCCCCCGATCAAGTTCCCGGAAAACAGTTTTTTTTTTTTTTTTTTTTCGGTTGCTGAATCCTTCGTCCCCAACCGGACAGGGCGATCTTGTCCCCTTGGCAAACGGAGGAGTCAAAGGCTTCAAGTGCTTCCTCATCGAATCGGGCGTCGACGAATTCCCTTGCGTCAATGAGGAACAGGTCCTACTCGCCATGCCTAAACTGGTCGTCAGTCCTCTCTCATCTCCGACCAAATTCCCCGCGTTCCCCGCTCGTAAACCTGACCGTTGCATTCCCTCCCCGCCTCGTGACCCCCAGGAAGCGAATTCGCTCTTCCTATTCCACGCCGAACTCGACACCCCAACCGTCTCCCCCACCACCCCCTCATCACCCGACTCAAGATCCTACTCCACCTTTCTCTCCTCGCGTCCCCCATCCCTCGAAGAATCCGCCATATCCCTCATCCTCCGTACAGCGCGCCAACACCCTTCCCTACGCACGCACATCGTGCACCTCTCCGCAGCGTCCGCGATCCCAGCTTTAAGGAAAGCTCGTAGGGAAGAACGATTGAAGCTCAGCATCGAGACCTGTTTTCATTACCTCGTCTTGACGGCCGAACAAATTTCCAAAGGCCAGACGCTTTACAAGTGTTGTCCACCGATTAGGGAAGCGATCAATCGAGATGCGTTATGGAAAGCTTTGATTGAGGGGGATATCGATTTCGTCGTATCGGATCATTCACCTTGCGTGACCGAACTTAAACGATTGGAAGAGGGCGATTTCATGAAAGCTTGGGGAGGGATCGGGGGATTGGGTTTGGGATTGAGTTTGTTGGTGACGCAGGGGAAGAGGAGAGGGGTTGGGATGGAGAGAGTTTTGGAATGGGTTTGTGAGAGACCGGCTAGGCAGGTAGGGTTGGAAGCGAGTAAAGGGAGGATACAAGTCGGTGGTGATGCGGATTTTGTGGTGTTTGACCCGCGGAAGAAGTTTACGGTGCGTTGGACTGGTTCCCTCTTCTGGTGGATCATCATCAACCGCACTGACACCCAAACCGACTTTTTTGTCGTTTCAGGTTAACAAGTCCGAATTGCACTTCAAGAACCGTTCAAGTCCTTACGAAGGCTTGGAACTCGAAGGTGCGGTCATCAAGACCTACCTCCGCGGTCAACTCGTTTATGATCGTGAGAAAGGTTTCAAAGGGATCGAACCGAGTGGGAAGTTGTTGTTGTAGGGGAGGAAGAAATATATATACCTTGCTGGAAGGTGGTACGAACAGAATTATGTGAATCGATTGCTAGGCGGGGTGGTCGTACAACAAAACAAAATACAGGCATCGACGAAAAGACAAAGAAGAGAAAGCGCAGATCCACACCCACGCAGAGGGCTCAGGTCGAAATATACTGAAAGCACGCCGTGACCGTATCCAATCCCGTCTCGGCCCTCAACAGATCATCATGGATATTCGCGAGACAGGCGTTACTCAAATGGTTCCACCTGTGGGTGCACGACCATGGAGGTTACACATGAGCTTTTCACTGAAGGAAGTAATGGCTCAGAGGTGGCAATTGAAATGGTGTACGCACGTGCTTGTGTCGCCGTACAACATCGCGGGCGATTTGAGCATTTGTTTGCCGTTCTTGCAGCGCTTGCATTTGAAGAGCTCGTGCGTCTGAACACGGTCGTATGTCAGCCTCAAGGTCCAAATCGTTCTCCGGCCCGATGACTAGGGGACGCACCTCGCATTTCGACTCTTTGTACTGGAACAATTGACGCAAATTATCACCCGAGTAATGGCGCTCAATATCCTCGTTCGAATCAACGACGCAGGAGGAGAGGTTCTGCTTGTGCGATTGGCGTTGGAAGACTGCGATCAATGAGGGGCACTGATCAGCATCAGCGCATCGCACAATTAGACGGTGAGAACAAAATTCACTCTTCTCCTCGACCGTTCCAGTTGCGACGAAACGATAGACGAAACCTGTGAGCAGACAGGTGTGATTATGCGGTGAGCGAAGAACGACACTCGAGATCGCGAAGCATAGCGGGAGCTCACAGTTCTTCTTCTGCCCATCGCGCCACACACGAGCGAGGGCTTGCATATCCGAGGCAGGGTTCCAATCTGCCGATGCAGCGTGATGAGGACCCGTCAGTGTGGATCATCCGACGGAATCAAGGATTCTCACGCGAGACTGACCAGGATCAAACAGAATAAGTCGATTCGCGCCAATCAAGTTGATCCCACAGCCTCCCGCCTTGGACGACAGCAAAAAGACGAGTTCCTTCCCCTCCGGATCGTTGAATCGATCGACCAACTTCTGCCTCTTGTCTGTGCTCATCGTGCCATCGAGCCTCAAAAACCCATACTTTCGAGAAGAGCACAATTGACCGAGGACGTCGAGCGTTTGGGTAAAGTTACTGATGAGGACGATCTTGTCATTCGTTTCGCGACGCATCTTCTCGAGGAACCGATCGACGACGGCGAGCTTGCCCGACAACTCGGTTTCGAGGATCTTGTAGCGTGGACGTTTCTCGCGAGGGTTGTAGCCGGGCGGGAAGAGGTCGTCGACGTTGGGGACGTCTTCGTCGAAGTCGAGCAGGTCGGGGTGGTTGCACAACTTGCGGAGGATCGTGATCGCCTTGAGGGGTTGCGAGCCCTGACCGCGCAGCAATTTCTTCGTCTCTGGAGCATGCATGAAGCGTTGGTACAAGGCGAGTTGGAATGGCGACAAGGCGCAAAAGACGACGTGTTCGTACTTGACGGGAAGGTACTTGGACAAGAGGTCGTTCGTGCGTCGGATGATGAACTTGTTGACTTTGGTGCTCAGCTCTTTCAATTTCTCGCTGCCGACCTCTTGTTGCTTCTCCGTTGCTTCACCATCCCGACCGCGCAGGATCGGCATCTCGTAGCACTTGTGGAACTCTTGTTTCGTGCCGAGGTAGCCGGGGTTGCAGAATGATAGCAGACTGAAGTACTCGTTCAAGTCATTCTGTTGGGGTAGGAGCGATCCTCGTCAACGTGCTGCGGGCGGGATCGTTGTCAAGCGCACACCTGTGTACAGACCTGAATTGGTGTACCGGTGAGAATGACGCGACGCTTGCAGTTGATCGACATGAGAGCCGTATACGTTTGATTGTCTGCGGCAATGGCCCAAGAAAAGGGGTTAGAGCAGTACCACGTGCGAGTGCGATGAAGCTTCCACGTACCCGAATTTTTGAGACGATGCCCTTCATCGGCGAGCAGCAGCCCAATCTCGGTCTGCCCCAGTTCATCTGTTAACGACCGAAGACGCTCGTACGAGACAATGACAACTGTCCGGGTAGAAAACGTTGTCAGAGGGTCGAACGGTTCACGAGGAACAAGAGCATAGGTGTGACCTACTCGGCGTGACGACACTCTTGCCCTTACTCGAACACCACTGCCTAATCTGCGCCACGTTGTCCGCGGCCGAGCTCTTGCCGTCGATCGCCATGGGAGAGACGGCCCCTTCGCCAAGCCATTTCACTGTTGGAGCAGCATCACGACGTGAGAAACATCGCTAGTTAACAAAATCAAGACGAATGAACTTACCCAACTCGTTGGCCCAGTTGCGCACGAGCGAGGACGGGCACACGACGATGGCCTTGTCGATGGCCGGTCGATTCGCAGTAGGCGATTGCTTGAGCAATGTCCACATGAGCGTAATGCATTGTAGCTGTGGCGATACGGATGTAACCCTATTAGAGATCGCTTAAAGCCAATTAGGCCTTACCCAGTACATACCGTTTTGCCGAGACCCATCTCGTCGGCCATGATACAGCTGTTGTAAACATCGCGCAAGAAAAGGACCGCATCAGTTTCAGAGCGAGATACTTCTCAACTCAGCGAAAGCGCACCCATGAGCATTCTCATCCGTCATTCCTGTCACGCAGCGATACAAGAACTTGACGCCTTCAACTTGATGTGGTCGCAGGACCTTGCCGACCCTCGGATCAATGACGACCGGAACTTTCATCTTCTTCTTGGCGTCCGCGTCGAGCTTGACGATACCGAGGATCTCGGCCAGACTGCGATGGTACTTGCGGCGCTCGACTTCGGCTTCAGCTTCAGCTCGAGCCAATTCGGCGTCGTCGGCGTTGTCACGTTCAAGTTGGAGTAGGCGCTGCTTCTCGGCTTCTCTTTCAGCTTCGCGGTCGTCGATCGTAGGATCCCAGAGCACGACGGCGTGGTCTTCTAGAGGGTCGAACAAAGGTCGAGGGAGAACATCTCCGACCCGTCGTGTCCCGAGGGGAAGATTCGACGGTCGAGTCTCGACGAGTTGACCCTTGCGTTTCATCCCGGGGATCGAAAAACCCTTGTTCAAGGATTGCTCAGGTGTTTTGGGTCGAAAAACGGGGAATCGTCGCGGTGCCGAAGGGGGAACATAACGATCGACGAAGCCTCCTCTTCCTTTCTTGCCATCGTCCGAATCATCCTCCGCGGCAGCCTTGGCTTCAGCGGCGGCCTTCTTGGCCTCCTTGCGAGCTTTCTTCGCCGCGAGTGGGTCGTACTCGTTGCTGGTGGTGAGGTCGCCGTAGAAGGTGTTTTCGTCGTATTCGCGCTCGCGCTTCTGGCCCGGGGCATGGAACTTTGATCGAGATCCACCGAGCTGCCTTGAGCGCGTCGAGGTAGTCGATGCTGGAACCTTGAAGGCTGTTGGAGAAAGGCGTGTGAGCACTGAGTTTGCGGTGAAACGGCCCCCACGCACTCACGTTTCATGGTCGGGGTCCCAAAACCACCTCCCGAGGCCCTGAGGGCGGCTGCATTTTGGGGTGAGTCGGAGGTGCTAGGGTCGCCGCCCGCTTTGATGGAGGCCAGAAAGGACCTTCGCCTGATGGAATGGGACAGATGATCATATACGTTCGATATCAGGTGTGGTGCAACGGGAGAGAGGCCGGGTGAGCGATGCCGAAGCGAGTGGCGCCACCGCACCACTACGCTCCACTCGTGCGAACCCATCCCAGTGCATGACCCGTGACGGATGACTTACATCTTGATGACGCGTGAGTTGTCGAGTGGGTGCACAAAGGGGAGAAGCCAAAGTCGAAGCTGCGTGGAGCAAAGTGTCTCCTGACTGACTCGGAAGAGCTCGGAAGTTGCGCAGAGCCACCGCGAGGCGTGATGTCAACAAGCCAACGCGTCGCGCGCGCGTCTGCCGTGGGAGTCGAGTGGGTCCGTGCGCAAGCTGACTTGTGGATTCCTACACGACGCTCGTTCGCTAATCGCGCCTCGCTTATATACTCGCCTTATTCGCCTCTCCACTACTGCCATCTGCACCGCTCACCGGCCTCACCGCTCACCACTCCACCTCCCACCGCTGATGGACTCGGACGAGTGTGATCACAAGCTCATCAACAGGCTCGTGCCTCAGTGGCTTCCCACTCCGCAAGCGACTGTTCATCCAACGTCCACCACCACTACCGCTGCGCATGCCCCCGCGACGACGACCGCGCTCAAGTCACCCCCTTTCATCAACCTCAACTCGACCTCTTCTACTCTCAGCGCCCCCACCTGCACCTCACCAGCCTCCACCAAGACACTCGCCCTGGCCATGACCAAACCCGAACCCATCGCCAGCGCCGACGTCGAGGCCAAGTCGCCCCCTCCTCACCACCACCTCCACCCGTCAACTTACCAGCTCGACCCGGTCAAGTGGCAACACGACACCCAACGCATGCTCAACAAGACCCTCGGGCCCGAGTTCATCTCCACCCGTGCAGGACCGAGTGGTTCGAAATTGACCTACATCGAAGGGTGGAAGCTCATCAACCTGGCCAACGAGGTCTTTGGCTTCAATGGTCAGTCACCCAACGACTCGGACAGCGCGTGTGAGGAATTCGACGGTGCGCAGACTCATCCTTCTGATCCGACCACAGGCTGGTACTCGTCCGTCAAGGAGCTGACGATCGATTATGTACGCACATGCAAGCTTGCCCGTGGGCCCATCATTGGTCTGACGCTGGCCACCTCCCCCCGCAGATCGACTTTATCGAAAAGACCGAGCGGTACAACGTCAGCGCTTCGGCCATCGTCAACGTTCGCATGCCCGACGGCGCCTACCACGAAGATGTCGGATGCGGCAGTGCCGAGAACCAAAAGACCAAATCAGCCGCTTTGGACAAGGTGCGTCCACCATCAGATCCACTTTATCGTCTCCAACTGACCAAAGCAAAAAAATCGGCTCCTCCTCCCCTCAGGCCAAAAAGGAAGCCGTTACGGACGGACTCAAGCGTGCGCTGCGCAGCTTTGGCAAACTCATGGGCAATTGCGTCTACGACAAGCACTACGTCGTCGAGGCGGAAAAGATGACCAAGACCAAGGTAGACGCTTCACACAAATCCATCTTACCTGCAAGAGAGGGCAAATCTGATCCATGACTTGTTCAACAGCCCAAGGTCGACTTCAAGAACATCTTCCGACCCGCGTACGATGCCGAGATGGAGGAGAAGGCAAGGAAAAAGTCCCTGGAGAACGACAACGAGAATGCTCCTGCTCAGGATATCAAAAAGATCACCAAGGGAGGACCCTCCGCCGCCCCAGCTCCGATGCGAGCCCCTGCCTTGCCAGCTCGCGCCACGACGACCCTCAGCGCCACCCGAGTTCCACCTGCAGCTCCGAGTCGTGCACCCCTCGCTCCAATGCAAACAAACCAAACTCCGAAGCCGACGTCGTTGCAGCCCACAAAGCCGATGGTCAAAGGGGAGTGCCCCGCGAGTGACCCTTTCTCTGCCGACGACACCCTTGCTCTCCAGGGCATGGATCTCGACGCCTCGACTTACCTCGGTACTGGAACCAACTTCGCACATGAAGGCGACAGTGGGTTCTCGGAAGGTGGCTTGTTCGACGCTGCTGCCGAAGTCAAGTTGGGGAACAACGGTGGGCCTCAGGCGGCTCACACTTCCAACGGCCCAGATCACGGTGCACGCCGTTTGAACGAGAAGGAAGAGGCGGGGAAGAAGAGGATGAGGACCGAAGAGATGGAAATGAAACGTCAAGCCGCCTTGTTGCGCCAACAACAAAAGAGCATGAACCAACAGCAACAACACCGGTCCCCTCCCAATGCCGGATCGGCAGGTCTGCAGAGATCCAAGACGGTGGGCAACCCTTCGACCAACACGGCGAGACCTATTACTGTTCAAGCGGGGACGTTGCCGACGATTAATGTTGGAGCGGGAGGAACGAAGCTTTCACCTGGTTCGAGTGGGAAAGGTGCGCCTGTGTCCGGTCCGACGACGTTCGTTAGTGCTAGGACGATGAAGAGGACTTTGATTGACGAGTGAGTTGTTTCGTTACCGCTGCTTGTGACGAGGGGATTCTGTGTTGACTGAGGGCTATACAATTTCAGACCATACGAAACGGTCATTACACGCGGTGTGAATGGTCGACCGGACCCGATCGATCCTTCCAAGCGACCTCGTCCCGCATGATCACAAATTTTTCGCATCGATGTCATCTCTACCTAACCTCTCCTCGCTTCGTTTTCTTCCATCAGTTTTCGCTTGTTGTGTCATCATTCGTACCTTCCTTTCTCTTCCATAGCAACTATCCACGCAGTACTTCGTCTTTCCCTCGTTCAATGGTGCAAATTATGGCGCCTGCAAAAGGCTGGCGACGAGGAGAGCCGAGGAGAGAGCGGGCAGTGCCGAGAGGGTTGAGGTGTAGCTGGTGGCGAGCGCGACTCTGCCCCACTAAGCCTTATTATATAACGGAGTAACGGAGTTCCTCGCGGCACCGCGCCGTGCTCATCCCACCGTGACAATCAAACTTGTCGGCCTCGGTACGGGCGCATTTGCAAAAGCACGCCGATCGAAGGCTCGTCCGCGTTCTTCACGGCCTCTCAATAGTTCGGTTCACCCTCGTCCATTTGTGCAAATTCGAGCATTCGCATGCGATTACGTCGTTCAACACTCTCCGATAGGTCTGTGGGTCCCTTTTCAAGACTCTCGTGGTCCAATTGGTTTGAGCGGTTCGACAGTACAAACATGTGGGATCACAACCCACTCTCAAAACTACATCCCAGCATTGTTCATCTCCTCAAGAAGCTAAATCAAAGAAACACGCACCGACACGAGTCAGATGTGCGCTTTAGGTTAATGGGTGGTAAAAGCAGCGACTCACCTCATGCAATTGAGCGGCGATGACCGTATTTGGTGCCTTATTCTTCAGATCCCTGCATCGCCACACGAGCAAACACACGTTCAGTACCCATCTAACTCCGCCTCATCCAACCCGCTTAGACTCGTGCAAACTCACATCAACCGATTGCGATCATTCCTCCTCACGCACTCCTGCCCCGCCAGCACCCATTCTCCCGTCTTGATATACCAATCCACCCTCGTCCTCTGTTCACACCGTTCGATATACCCGATCGCCTGCCTCTGCGCCCCATTCTTGATCAACTCATTCACGAACGGTTCATACCCAATCGGGCTCTTTTTACTCTTCGCGAACGTTTCCAATGCCGTCCAATCGCGGGCTTCGACGAGCGCTTTGAGTTTGATGTACCAGAAGCGCTTGTCGGGGACTTTGAAGTCGGATTTGAGCTTGTCGGCTTTTTGCGGTTGCGAGAGGAGTATACATTTGTGGATCGTGCGGTTCAGGGAGAGGCCGATGAAGGAGGGGGAAGGGGAGGGTCGGGAAGGCGTTTCGGACTCGAGCGTTTGTTGGAATACGAGCAGGCGGATGTGGTCCTCCACCATCTGTTTGGAAGGAGAATAAGATGTCAGTGAACCTTCGCTCACGCCATATGGTCGTAGTTGCTGACCTTGTTCTCGAACGCGCAGTCCTTGTCCTCCCCAAACGACTTGGCCGCAACGCGTACTTTTGCCACCTTGTCGCCAAAGTCCTGAAAAGTCGACTCAGGTTCAAATCAGCAAGCATGCACCTTGGTAACCCTTGGGACACGCTTGGACGCGACCCACCTCAATCGAAAGACTCTCTTCCAAGGCCAACAAAGCCGACTCTTTTCTCCGATCGTCCTGGTAGTAAAAGTCCTTCAACAGCTCATAATCCTGCGCATCCTTCGCGAGGATTTGAAGCAACGCCGCCGCCGTCGGTTTGTGGTCGACGAAGCGAAGGAAGTCACCCAGAGCGTGCGAACGCTTGAGGTACAAAAGGACGGTGTAGACTGTAGGGAAATGATCAGGTGTTGCATGAGCGTGAGAATATCGAGCCTGATGCGTTCCGAGCAGAACTCACCCAGATTGGGATCACCACTCTCGATCGCTTTGGTCAACGCCAACTCGTCCTGCTTCATCTTGATCAACAACGGCACCTGGCGACTCCCCTTGGGTTCAAACTCCAACAACTTGGTGGCCATGGAACTCCTCCCCAACTGCCAAGCGGTATTGGCGACATCGGCGGAGGAGATATCGGCTTGGTCAGAGAGTTTAGAGACGATGAGGGAGACGAGGTGAGCTTCTTCGGTTGCGGTGAGGGAAGTGGGAGAGGAGGATATCTGCGCTTGGGCCCAGTGCTTCAAGACGGGAGCCAGGGAGAGGGCGAGGTAGGAGGAGATGCGAAGAGCGAGGAGATGGAGCGATCGGGATGTTAGGCGAGAGATCAGGTGCGAGGGTGGATGGGTTTGGTATCTGCGAGATCATCAACCAGCTACGTCAGCTGGACGAACCGTACATAACCCGTGATCCCAACAACTCACTGGTCGTACGTCATCGGGATTCCGACCTCGAAGCCTCGGACAGCGTTAAGCACCCTCAACGTCTTGGTCATGGCCACGAAATCGCTCGGGTTGTACAGTTCCAAGAAGCCTTTCCCGAACGCCGCCGCTTTGAGTAGCTTCTTCTGCCACATCGGCTCGTATTCCCTCCCAGCCGCATCGATGAGCGTATCGACGGCCCCGACGAGTTCGACGCGGATCGAACGCACGTACTCGTCCGCTTTCGGTGACCGTCGATCGAACAGCTCGGAAGCCTCATAGAGGATCGACGCGGGCGATGTTGAGCCGGGTCGAAAGACGTCTTGGGAGGACTGCGATACTATCTGCAAGAACTCGCACGACTCCGAGGAAACGATTCGTGTCCCGTCGATCTCGCCAATGAGGTGGACGGGATCCGAGTAGAAGTACCTGCAACATGCAACGGCGGACTCCTCAGCAAACTACCAGGACGAGGCCAAAGCGGATGGGGACTCACTTGAGCGTCTCGCCAAAGGGACCGACCATCACGACCGTCTTTTCCCAAGCCACAACGACGGTGTTGTTACCACACCAAACGACCTGATTCGGCGGGCCCGACTCGCCTTCGCCGGAGAGGTCGAACTCGGAAAGTGATCTCGAAAAGTCGGACGAGGTGACCCACAGTTGAGGCGATGACCCGGCGGTCAAGAGGGCGAGAAAGTGAGCATTCGGTGACGGTGTAATGGACAGGAAGGGTCCTCGGTTCAAACGCTGTGAGACGAGGCATTCCAGGTGTGACCGGCTTCAGCGCTCTGAATATGGGCGGTCAGAACAGTCAACAGATTCTTCTCACCTGGTCCTGCACTTCGATCTCATCCAAGCGCAACACGGTCGATCCGGTCCCGATCAAGACCTCGACCCCTCTTGTGTTGCTCAGTTCAGGTTCGACGACTCCCCAGCAGCTGGGTGGCTCGTTCAGACCTACAGCCGCCAGGGGAGTGACCTTGCCCCCCCCACCTCCCCCACTGCGACTCGCACAGCCAACGCCGCTCGAGCCGCTTTCGGTCAAAGAATTTGTCGCGGGCCATCCTTTGACCTCGACAAAGGAAAGATTGCCCAAGAGAGCGACGAGGCCTTGTTCGTAGATCTTGGCCTGCAGCACTCCCGAGTCCTGGGCCTCGGCACCCAGGGTGTGTTGCGAATACGTAGGGGTGGAGGAGGACGATGCAGAGGCGGAGGAGGAGGGGGACGCCGAAGTCGAGAGAGGGTAGAGGCGATAGGTACCATCTTGCACGAGAACGACGAGTGATTCGCTGGATGTCCATCCGAGTGCGACGATGCGGTTCGATGATTCCCACTGCCAAGAGAAGTACATGCCCAGATCAGCCTGCTTCGTGCGCGGGAAAGACCGCACAGCACCTTGGATCATACAGGTATTGTTTGAAGCAGCAGCCCGGCACACGAGTAGATCATGATCTTGGGCCTGGCCAGTGTAGTCTGATTGCGACCCAAGAGTACGGGCTTGCGCTCGTCCCGGCTTAGGGCTGTGGCGATGACAGAGTGGGGACATTAGTGCGTGTACCCCACGAGAGAACAGAATACACTCTACACACCTATGGGTCCAGCATTCTTGGCACTGGCGATGATGTAGTTGCTCAAGTCGCCGAGACTGTCCCGCCAAGGCAGCGCATACACCTCCTGTTTGCGGTAGAACGTCTCGCCCAACGACTCCCACGACGCCGACACAGGAGCGATAGTGGCCATCGGCAGCTCCCGTGTTGTGCAGATCTCTTGGCGTGATGTGTTGGGTGCTGCACGGCCAGGTGGGCGTTGCCGATGACGAGCGCGGGCGGATATGCAAGCCTCGATGAAATACCGCGGTCTGACTCGTATTCGACGCCTTGACGGTGTCCCAGGTGGCGCGAATGGACCCGGATGAGCCAATTTGGTATGTTGCAGTGCCAAGTGGTGTAGCGGTGCCTAGGCAACCTTTCGCTGTTCCCGACGTGTGGACGCTTGTGGACGCGCGCCGCCCCACTTCACCATCAGGCTCTCGTCGTGCCGCCGAGCTCTCCTCTGTTTTACGGCGCCGGCAAGGTCTGCGCCAAAGAAATTGTTTTGTGGGAGGCCAAGAGAGACGGATCCGGTCCTTTTTAGGCTCGTGTAGCATAATGAACAAAGGTACGACGTATGCGAAGCCTCTTGCGGAGATAGACTCCTCACGTGACTTTTATAGTAGCTGCAGGCTGGGTGACCCGGCCGGCACTCCCAGCCCCTCTCAGAAGCATCTGCGAGGTCGAAAGAGCAGAATGCAGGGGCAATGGGGCATACATCTTTAGCATCGATCGATCTCGGTGCCCCACTCACGATCGGGCCCCCACATCAGTAATGGGCTTGCGAAGCTTTCTCCCCGTGCAAACTGGCTGGCAACTCTGGCTTCGCGGTTTCTTTAGCCTGCACTCAAAACGTAAATTTTAGCACTAAAAGGCACCTCGGATTGGTACACAAAAAGAGTTTATTCCCTAAAGGGGCAATGCACTTTTTCTGTCAATCCCTAAACTCATCTCTTTGTTGGGCGAGACTTATTCCCGCTGGGCTTTGATCGATTGATGGTGGCGTACCTTCCACTGCCAGTCTCTACAGAACGTGCGATAGGCCACAACCCCAACGCTTCTACCTACCTAGCTAATTTTTCAATCTGGTCGCCAGTGGTTGTCCTCAGCTGGTACAGTGTAGAGGCTGCAATGCTAATCTGGGTTTCACTACCTACTAGACCTCACGTCATGTGCTTCTCACCGCAGTGACCGCACCAGACAAGCGGGACCGCCATCTCACCGAGAGGCTCACCGAAAGATGCTCACCGAGGTATTTCCGTAACGTTTCATCCCGTTTCGCAGTTACTAGTGGGGCCGTTCGAAGAGGCGGATGCGCTAGCCAAGTTTTCAAACTACAACCGACCCGCGCAGGCGGCTTGTCGTTCGCGCGCGCTGATTGGCTACCCCCGCCTCCACGTCCCGTGCTCCCGTGCGCCCGCCCACGCAAACAGGGCCAGTCGTAGCATATTGGCCAGTGTGGGGGGGTCCTCGCTTCCGCCCCGCCCAAAAAGTAGGCGATCTTTTTCGGATGCAGAGTCTATCCTCCGACCCCATGCCTCCCCATCCTACCCCATCAAGTTTCACTACCCCAGCCGTCGGTCGAAGTCCAACTCTCTACCCCTCTCCCCCTCTTTCTCTCTTTCACCACATTCCTGTACGATCAGACACTTTTCCGAGCCCTTTCTCCCTTTACTGTCCCCCTGACCGGCACAAATAGTAGCGCAGCCCCTTTTCCTGCTCTCCCATCTCACCACTGAACCACGCCTCAACCACTCAACCCCTCAATCACCAAAATGGCTGGCGGTGGCGCAGTTACTGGCGTCAAAGCCACTGGCAACGTGACCAAGCGACAAGAGTACTTTGCCTTTGGTCTCGTCACCTCCCTCTTCTTCCTGTAAGTTGATTCGGCGATATCCGACTGCGCTCGAGCCTACCACGCGTCGCGTCACCGCCTTTCAGCCGTTGACCGCTTCCTTCTCCCATTTACAGCTGGGGTTTCTCTTACGGTCTGCTCGATGTGTGAGTCTCACAGCTACTGGAACATACTTTAGTAGTGAGAGTTGAAGCTGACCTCGGACCCCCTCTTCATCCGACGCAGCCTGAACAAGCATTTCCAGACGTTCTTCGGCATCACCAAGCTCCAGTCGACCCTCATTCAGGTCGCCTACTTCGGTGCTTACGTCGTCTACTCGCCCGTGTGCGGCCAGTTCATCTCCAAGTTTGGTTACAAGAAGGGTATCTACATGGGTCTTTCGTTGTACTGCATCGGCGCGCTCGGCTTCTGGCCGTCGGCCAAGTTTGAAAAGTACGGTGGCTTCGTCGCTTCCGCCTTCGTCATCGCCTGCGGTCTCGCCACCCTCGAGGTCTGCGCCAACTCGTACGTCACCGTTCTTGGTTCGCCCGAACAGGCCGCGTTCCGCCTCAACTTTTCGCAATCTTTCAATGGGCTCGCATCGTTCGTCGGCCCTTTGATCGCGTCCAAGTACTTCTTCGGTGACGAGGCGACGCAACACTCGCTCGGCAACGTCCAGTGGGTCTACCTCGCGGTCGCGTGCCTCGGCGCTTCGGTTATGGTCCTCTTCTTCTTCGCTACGTTGCCCGAAATCTCCGAGGACGACATGAACGCGCAGCAGGCCGCCGCCGGTTATGTCGATGACCGTCCCCTCTACAAGCGCCGCCACGCCGTCCTTGGCTTCGTCGTCCAGTGGATGTACGTTGGTGCCCAGGTCACACTCGCGACTTTCGTGCTCAACTACCTCACCGACAAGCACGACTTTACGACCGCACGCGCGTCGCAGCTCTTCTCGTTCATGCAAATCACCTTCATGGTCGGTCGCTTCGCCTCGACCCCGCTCTTGCGCTTCTTCAACCCCGCCACGATCCTGACCGTCTACGGTGCGATGTGCTCCATCTTCACGCTCGTCGCCGCGCTCAAGGGTGGCAAGGTTGGTCTCGCGTCGCTCTTCATCGTCTTCTTCTTCGAGTCGGTCTGCTACCCTACGACGTTCACGCTCGCGACGAGCAACCTCGGCAAGTGGACCAAGCGAGGTGGTTCGCTCGTCGTCATGGGTGTCGGAGGAGGTGCCATGTTCCCTCCTATCCAAGGTGCGATGGCGGACAAGACGGGCACTCAGCTCTCTTACGCCATCCCCTTCATCGGCTTCCTGTTCGTCTTCGCCTACGGTCTCGGCATGAGGTGGTACACGGCCAAGTTCGAGCAACAGCTGCTCAACACCGAAGCCGAAGCCGGTGTCCCCACCTTGAACCGCACCGAGTCGGAAAAGGCATCGGTCGACGAGGTTGAGAAGTTTTAGAGGGTCGTAGTCCCTCACGGGTTCAAAGGGTCTTTCTAGGGGTTCATCTATGCGCTTTATCAGTTTCGGGCTCTTCTCGCATCGCAGTACATTCTTAATGTTTTTTTTCATAGACGCAATACAATGCGCGGGCTGCACATACATATACCACAGCGGTTGCCATCACACAAGAGAGCAACCTTAATGCAACAGGGTAGCTGAAGCGATATGTGATTGCCTACCATGGTAAGTCTTGCTGCTGCGATGATGCTGACAGTCCGGTGATTTGACGTTTTATGCAAGAAGACATGCTTGGTCGAATGAGTCTTGAAAAACTAGACGTGTTATGACATTCTCTGGCCTATACGGACTGCACTGCTCCGGACCCCACCCTCGTAAAAGTCGCGAGGAAATGGCCCGAATCTGACTTGCCAGGCTTTGCCTTGGTTTGCCGAGGTGGGGCGACCCCCACCTCAGCCCACCTCGTGCCTCCTCGTGCCGTGGTCTGCCGTGGTGCCTGCGGTTCCGTCTCTCCGCGCCTTTGACTCCGTCGGCTGTGAGTTCGCACGGCGGCGCGTCGTTGATCACCTTTATACACTCCGCAGCCGCCCGAGTTCGTCCGCTAGGTTCCGTAGGCATGTCGTTCTCAACGATGCAAGTGATACGGACTCTGCCTCGCGTTCGACGCTCTACAGCGTCACCAGCGACATGTGTTCTCAGGCGAATCGCATGCTGCCCCACGACGACGAAGACAGCTGTTCGACCCTTCCACACGACACTAGCCGCTCGCAAGTCCCCGTCGACAGAGCTTGTCGAGCCGGGAAGGAAGGATGTCTCGTCCAATGAGAATTCGACCCCACAGGATAAGCCGAGAGCGGAACATGCCGTCATCAGCGCGTTTGGTACGTGGACGATTGGTTCGACGCTCATGCCGACAGCAGGCGCTCTGGGGTCGAGCTGATAAGGATTTCCGCCTAGTGATATATCCCCGGATGTTTGCATGCCCGCGTGTCCGACGTGGTCTCTGACAACGTCTGTTATGATAATGCCCACACAGATTTGTTTTCCATCGGTGTCGGGCCGAGCTCCTCCCATACAGGTGGGTGCATAGGTTGATCCTCTTTCGCCCGATAGGAGCTGACCTGCTCCCCCCACTAAACCATATAACCGCTCGCCCCTAACTGCACTGTTGCTCTATCGGGTCTCAGTTGGACCTATGCGAGCAGGAAAGATTTTCGTCGAGGACCTCAAAGAGCTTGGGCTTTTGAAGGATGTGCACAAGCTCAAGATCGGGCTGTACGGGTCACTGGCCGCGACGGGCAAAGGTCACATGACACCGCAGGCCGTTGTCCTCGGTCTCGAAGGCGAGGATCCGGAAACGATCGAGTACGTGCTTCGGGGCCGGAGAGCCTGTAACCAGCTCTGACGATTCTGATGCTCATCATTCGCACCTCCTGATGGACAGGCCTTCGACGATCCAATCGCGGTACGCCTCGATTTTGAAGACACATCACTTGACCTTAGCCGGCGAGCACTCCATCGTCTACGATCAGGACAAGGATATGCTATGGCGGAATGAGCCATTGCCGACCCATCCCAACGGAATGAGGTACGCTTCGACTGTCTCGCTTGGAAATGAAGACTCGGCTAACGCACCGAAAAATCTTCACGTCGCAGGTTCTCGGTTTATGCCAAGACAGGCGACTTGCTGGCCGTGAACGAGTACTTTTCAGTTGGTGGTGGTTTCGTTGTTAACGATCAGACCAAAAGTTGGTCCAAGAGCATATGCAAGCGTGGTTGGGATCAGCCTGACAGCTGACTCTGCTTTCCCTTGCAGTCGACGAGAACCTGTACTATCGGGCCGTGAAGAAAAAATCGGCCTCGTCGGCGCGGAGGGAGCAGACCCACGGTCTGGAGACAAACAGCAAGACCCAGGCATTACCCGCCCCTGGACAAGAGCCAAGTGCCGAAGAGGATGGATCGAGACCGACGGGACCTAAGCAGCCACCATTCTTGTTCAGGAACGGGGCAGAGCTCTTGGCGATGACGAAGAGACACAACGTCCGTTTTCTCTCTTTCTCTGAGGTCGCAAGTTTCCTCGATGAGGTGTTAATTCATGGCCGTTCCAATCCAGCTGACCATCGCTCAACTGGTGTGGGAGAACGAACGGAGCGCAATGACGAGCGAGGAGATTTCCGAAGGGCTAATGAAGGTGCGGCCGAGTAATTGCGCAATGTGCCACCTGTGAACTCACACGAATTTTCTTCCCCGCGCTCAGCTATGGCGCACAATGGACGCTTCGATCGCTCAGGGCGTGGCCTCGACAGAACTCAAGCTGCCGGGAGGACTCGGTGTTCGCCGGAGAGCTCCTGGTAGCTAAGCATTTTTCCTCCTCAAACGTCTGAGCGAGCCCATCACTGACGGCCTTCCATCGATAACAGGGCTCTACAGACGTCTTTTCAAAGGCTTCTACCCTTCCCTATCCCCATCCGAGCCTTCCCAATCCGCCCTGCCACCAGCAGCTCCTTCCTCGACTCTTACCATGGCCTCCGGGTTCAATTCGGAACCGCCGCCTGAAGCCATCACTCGACTACCGTCCGGCTCGATCCGGAGGACACCGTTAGTCATCGGCTCGTTCGAACATGAATTGGCGCCCATCCCGTTCAAGAAGGCTGTGTTCCCCGGGATCGATTTCTTGAGCTGTTACGCGATTGCTGGTGAGGACCGTGATGTCATGGAAGGTCAAGGAAACGCTGCGAAGTGCTGACATTTTGCTCTTCGTGGTCCGAACAGTCAATGAGACCAACGCAAGTGGTGGTAGAGTGGTTACCAGTCCGACATTGGTAAGCCATTTGGGCCTTTCTGAGAACTGCTCCCTAGAAATCATGATACTGATGTCCAAGTTTGGTCGCGGTGCCACCAGGGTGCCGCTGGAGTGATCCCAGCCGTTGGCAAATACATTGTCGAATTCATCTCGGACGACCCCGAAGGAGATATCAAGACCTTCCTGCTGACGGCCGCGGCAGTGGGGATGCTGTACAAGCGAGGAGCAACCATTTCAGCCGCGGAAGGAGGATGCGTGAGTCTGACTGACACCCCGGCATCACGGCAGTGAGCGTCTTCGCTAATGGCAATTATCGCATACTCTGTAACCTACGTGAGCAGATGGCCGAAGTTGGCGTTGCGAGTTCAATGGCGGCCGCTGGGTTTACAGCTTGCATGGGAGGTCAGTGATCACCGCGTGTCGAAAAATTCTCGAAGCCCGTCTCAGGACCTGATAATCCTCAATCAAACTGGACCGCCGTCAGGCTCACCTCAACAAATTCTCCAAGCCGCCGAAATCGGGATCGAACACTCCTTGGGTCTCACCTGTGACCCTCACGAAGGGTTGGTCCAGGTGCCCTGCATCGAACGCAACTCGATAGGTGCTGTCAAAGCCGTCGCGGCTGCGCAGTTGGCGTTGGCTTCGGACGGGAGACATTCGGTCTCGTTGGATGAAGCGATTGAAGCGATGGTGAGTGCTACCTTCCTCATAGCCCTGTATTCATTGAGACTAATAACGATCGTGTATATTTATTCATTCAGCGGGTAACAGCAAGAGATATGGTAAATAGCCTCCCGCTGGCCGGATTCCTGGCGTGCTTAGTTGATGGGTTTTACTCGTCTCCCGCAGCACACACACTACAAGGAGACATCGATGTCGGGACTAGCCGTAGGTCGCGCTGTTCTAGCCCAGTGTGAAGACAATCATCTGATCGGGGACTTCTCTCACACGCAGACCTCTGTTCGGATTCCTCTCTCCTCGCCGGCTTGCTAATGTTTGCACTATAAGCGGAGACCTCTACGGATGGAACTGTAGAACGATGATCCTGCGCCTTGTCTATGATTGCAATAACAAATTTGTTTCTGATTGCGATAACAATGCTCCTTCCAAGTGGCACCTCCATCGAGTTCAGTTCGATCATAGCTCGTCCTTGCCCGGGCCGACGACCGTGTCTTGGACATGCTCCCCAACGGGCCTCAACTCGACCTTTTCACCCTCGTCACTCTTCTCCTTGACGAACGCGTCCAAATCCTCCTTTTGGCCCTTGGCCTGACCCAACTCATCCGCCTTACCACCGAACACTCCCACCCCTTCATCCTTCTCCATCCCACCAGTCTGTGTCTGTTCCGCCGCGACCCTCTTCGCCAACGCAGCGACCTCATCATCGTAAACGGTCCACTCGGGTATCAACCTCTTTGCCCTCCTCAACTTGGGTTCATGAGTCAATGGGTTATTACAAAGATCGATCGTCTTGGCCTGCGCGAGCGAAGCGTCCGAACACCACGTCTCGCACCATAACCAAGATTGATCGAGCGTGTAGATCGGGATTTGGTCCTGCATGTTATTGGGCAGATCTTGGTCGAGGTTCGCTAGTGAGTTGGGGTCGGCGGAGAGACCTTGGTATTGTTGACGTAGACGGTCGCCGGCGGCCATGGCGCGGAAACGATCAAGGTCGATGACGTATAAAGCTGAGATGTGGTAAGGCTTGCCGCGGAGATGGTCTGGAGTCAAGATGATCGAATTAGCATTGAGGTCTGTGTACAAGGCTCTGCGGGGGCCGATTCACCTCTCCAATAGCCTGACTTCCAGAATCGGAAGCGGTCCATCTCGGCTCGATCGTCTCCCATGGGAGTGTAAGCGTCTGTAAAGGAAGTACCACCTCGTCAGCAACGCGGTCGAACAGAAATGAAGTCGGCAAAGGATTTGGTAAAAGGACTGACAAGGTGCTCCTTGAAGATCAAGATCGACCAATTGCTTCAAGTCCGTCCGAACGATCTGCGAGAGACATCTCACAGGGTCAGACCACGAGAATGAAAACCCTTACTTACCCCTCACTCAAGCACTGACCTGATCCGAATCGACAAAGATGACCCTCTCCAACTCGAGCGGGAACAGCACGTCCAAGAATAAGATCTTGTAACCCCAAATGGTCCTCTGTTTCTCCGTCTGGGCCCTCAACCAATGCGGCCACTTGTACGTCACCAACTCGTATTCGAACCCATACTCTTTCGCGAGATGAGGGATGAAGGCTCGGAAGGAAGGTGAGAGGAAGTTTTGAATGAACCAGAACTTGACGGTCGATTGAGTGTGTCGCATGACCGAGACGACCATGAGGAAGGCCATGCGTTCGTACAAGAGCCCCGAAGCGACGGTAAAGACATTGATCTCGGCTTTTTTCTTGATCGCGAGCTCGGACTTGCGCAAGAAGGGGAACCTGCATAGTGAGAAGGGAGGCCAAAGTTCAGCGACTCCCGTCAAGATCAAGCTCCTATCGGATTGCGCACGTACAAATTCTTGACCCGATCAACAACACTCTCCTGTGGGCCCTTCGTCGCCACACCCTTGTCCGTATCATCCAAAAGCTGCGTCATCTCATGCCCCTTGTTCCTCTTGAACCTGGGGAACAACGTCACCCCTTCGAAAGTCGTCACGAGGATTTCATCACCCGCTTCTTCGACGCTTCGGGAGTTCCAGCCTTCGGCGCCGGTCGTTTCGATCGAGTAGACTTGAGAACTTTTGCCTTCCCTGATAGCGAGGCGCCAGGGTCCGGGACTGGCTTTGAATTGGAAATAGCCTAGGTTGGCCATGACGATCGTACTGCGGGTCATCGTCATCAGAACATCCATCACATGTCGATCAGCTCCGTCGTACCACCACTAGGCCCAAGAGCGAACCTATCCTAAACTCACTCGACTCGGTGTTGGTCCTCCTCCCCCGTCCCCTCCTTCACCAACTCCAGCTGCAGTCCCCTAGGCGGTGTATTGCCCGGCGTCTCCCTCGCATGCCCCTCCACCACCAAATTCTCCAGCTCGAATTCGGCGTCGACGCCTGCCTTCCTCGCCCAAAGCGGCAAGTCCTTCAACCGAATGTTATCAAGATCATGGACCGATTTCTTCGGGAACGCTAGCCAGGCTTTTGGTGTATCCATGGCGAAAGTGAAAAGGACGTCTTCGGGGAGGTCGGTGAATTGGACCTGTGGGGGTTGTTCGCGGCCCGTGGAAGGGTCGAATTGGGGTGAGGAAGCAAAGGTGAAAGCGTAGAACCTCTTGATAGGTAGATCCTGATGATTCTTCATCGTAGGGATCAGGTGAACTCTCAAATGTACCGACTCGAGTTTCGAAAGCGTTTCGATAATCGGCGCCCATCGTTGAGCCAATTCCGTCGCAGGGTCGACCACCACAGCGATTTCAAACATCGCTTCCTCCTCATTCGGACCAATGATCGCCGAATGCTCAGCTTGGAACTCGAGATAATCCCTCGATCGTTCGATCGACTCTTCGCCCGCTAGACCACCTGATGGATCGACCTCGTACGCTTGGGCAATGACCGACGTCGCGAGCGCGACCATGTGAGCCCAACTCGATCGATCGAGTGATTGGAGGTCCAAATCGACGCTACGTAACGCTTCAACGACGGCATCGATCCTTTCCTCTCGTTCGTACGAGACCAAAGCTTCCAAATCCGCGATCGTCAGATCATCCTTCCTCAATGGCCCCACCACACGACCATTGATGACGACCCCCGATTGACCCCTTTCGAACCCAAAACGTTTGGCCATCACCATCGCCGAAGTCCACCATTCCCGAGCCAAGATCGACGTCTTGTGATTCGCACCGAGTTTGACGTGCTTCTTGATGGGGTTGTCGTCGTCCCATAAGCTCAATATGAGTTGACTGACGTCGTCGATATTGGTTTGGTTGATACCGAGGCGAACGAAGCGAGAGAGTTCGGAAGGTAAGAGTTCGACCAATTCGTCGTCGGCGTGCAAGAGGTAAATCAAATTCGAGACAGCCCAACGCGAAGGGAACTCTTGCTCGTCGTCGAGTGCGGGGTTATGGAGTAGACTGACCCTCGCTTCAGGGTGAGCTTGAACGTATTCCAACGCCGTGTGAACGAGTTGGCGTCCGTCACTCGAATCTAAATCCGCCACGACATGAAGGCTGACGACTTGATCCAACTCGAGGCCCTCCCCGAGCTCTGACCCTTGCTCATCCTCCAAAGAAGGTGCCGCCTCGATCCACGTCCCTTCAACAAAACCCCTCTCAACCCCCTCGAGCACCTCCACAAGGTTCACCACCTTCAAAGGATTGGCCTCACTCGTGAACACGAACCGATTCCTCCTCTTGTGCGTTGTCGGAAGGTCATAAAAGAAATTCTCCACGTCCGTCTCCGAGGTGAGTTTTCCGAAATAGACCTCTTGTTGTTCGTATTGAACATGCGCGGATAAGGTTTGTTGCAAGTGTTGGGTCCATTCCTATTGGGAGAAGGACACGTTCAGTTCGTTTGATCAGTGAACTGAAGGTCCAAATCCGTCGTTCACAGAAGGAGAGCGATTGATTCACCTCATCAAACTCAAAGAAAGCGCCATTGATCAAGAACGCCCCAACCGAGCTCGCTTCATCGCTCCCCGCGACACCCAATCGTTTCGCATAAGCTCTTGCCTTGTTGACCCGTTCCACCCCAATCGGTAATTCAAGGACCTGTGCGAACGACGCCAACGGTCCGCCGGAAAGGTGCGTGTTCTCCAACATGAACGTTTCGTACGTCTTGCGTAGATGAGGGGTGGTAACGCGGTCTGTATGAAGGGTGTCGAGGAGCTGGTGGGAAATCACATCATAGTCAGCAAAAGAAAGGCACCTTGCACTCTCCGCTGCTTGGACCCCAACCTCACCTGTCCCAAGAGCCTCATCGTCCCCCCTCGCCCAATCGCCTCCGTCAAATACCAAAACATCTTCGCCAACGTCTCCTCCGCACTCTCTGCCCCATCCTGCCCTCCACTTTGGCCCAACTTGGGCACCAACCCAAACTTTATCGGGATTCCCCTCGAAACAAAGTTTTGAACCTGCCTCGTCAAAAGTTGCAGTGTCGCAGGTTGGGTAAGGTCGAGTATGAATACGGCTTGATTGAGGTTGAGCGCGACGTTGTTCATTTGTCCCGGGTAGGTGGGTTGTAAGAGCTGTGCCACAAAATGAATTAAAAAAAAGCAAGGTATAGATCAGCCATTTCGAAGCCCCTGCGATGATCCATACGCGCTTCCCCTCTCGCAACGCACTTTTTTCAAATCCTTGCCCCAACTCTGATACTTCTTATCCTTCTCCAAATCGTTCCACCAAAACACCACTCCCCTACCTTCGTCCCGATCACTCGCATCGAACAATTGACCTAAAACATGACTCGAAACCCTACCCGAAGGTTCGGTGATGATTTTCGCACCTCGTTTCATCGCTTTGGAAATCGAAGGGTTCATGATGAGGCCTCGAGCTTGAAATGGGGAGATTTCGAAAAGGGGAAGATCGTCTTCGTTGGCGTTCGCAAGGAGATGTTGGAGTTGGGTTAAGAACTTGCGTTCTTTTCTCATCAACCTGACTAGAACGAAGGGATCGACTTGCGCTTCGGGGATCAAGAGTCCGTTCAATTTGAAGGAGGGGTGCAGACCCGTTGGTAGAAGACTGTTCGTCTGGATCTCTTGTAATAAGTCGATTGGGACGGTCGGAACGAGGGAGGAGAGTTTGGAAGCGAGGAGGGGGAAGGAGGAGGTGAGGCGCGTGAAGGCGCTCAAGGGTGAGGGGTCGGAGAGAATGTAGGAAGTTGATCGAACGCCGAGGAGAGGGATGTCCTTTTTCTTGATGGGCTCCATCTTGATCGCTTCGGAGGAATCGATCGGTTCGTCAGTGGCGGCGTCGTGGGCCGCTTCGCCCGAAGTCAGTCGATCATCAATGGCGAGGTAGTCGGATTTCTTGATGTCCAATCCTGCTCCATAGCCACTCAACACCAACGGTTCGTCCGCAGACCCAGCGGCTGACTTCCATCTCAACGCATATTCGATCCGAGGCGGTTCTTCAATGGCGAGACGGGTGAGCAGTTCGTACCACTCGATAAAGGCCGGTGACGAGGGCGAGGCGTAAAAGATGACGAGTGGGGGTGGGGCCGAGGTCGAGGTCGAGGTAGGTGGTCGGGGTGAAAGGTGGTCGAAAGGGTACAATTTGGGTCGGTTCGAGCTGTTGCTAAAATAGGGTGGGACATGCACGCAAAGGATCAGAATCTGCGCTGCGCGGTGCCCCCCTCCCCCCCCCCCCCCCCCCCACATGGCCCCCACTTTAGACTGCGCGCGCAGACGTACCCCGTGTTGGGCAAGGACAATCCCCCTTTTGCGTGCCTTTGTTCCTCTCCTAGAACCTTCCAAAACTCTGCAACCGAACATAGCCTATATCCACCGACTTGGACCCAATTATCACATTCGGACGGCGGCGCCTCGACGAGCACAGGCGGCGTCGTCGTCGAGGCCCAAGCCCTCTTAGCCACGACCTCCATCGCCTGCAACCTTACGCTCGCCTCTTTCAAGCCCATCGCCAACCCCAACGACTCGACCAGAGCGTTCGAATGACTCGGATGCTTCTGGTCGAGAAAGTGCTGCAATTGATGCGAAAGCACGGCCCAAGCTCGGGAGGGGTCGTGCGCGGTGGCGGAGGAGGAGGAGGAGGAGGAGGATGATGATGTGGTGGGTGAGGTTGTGAGAAGGGTAGATGCGTTGGATTGGATGAGGTGGGTTAGGAAAGGGTGCAGGAGGTGTCGGTCTTCGGTGGCGAGCGATTCGCTGCGAGAAAGGGCAAAACGTCGTTTTTCACCGGTGTTCAATTTCGAGTTTCACCAGCGTGACCAGCGTCACCAGGGCCACATGCGCCAGAGGATCATAACTCACAGGTACTGTACGACCAACGACGACCCCACCCACGGCGTCTTGATCCGAGCCTGGACCGAACGAGCCCCGCCCGAGCTCGACGTCGACGACGGACTGCCAGCAAGACAGATCTGCATCACCGACACCCAACCCAGAACGAGGACAAGCATCATCAAGCGCGTTGTCGCCGTTATCCGCTGCCGGTAAACTGTGGACGAACGAGGTCCAAAAGCCATGACTGTACCGCGTGTACGAGGCGGTTGGCGCCGTTGAAGCCGAGTGTCGGAGCTGAGCGCTGGCGCTGAGCTGAGCAACGGACACCGAGTGACGCGGATCACGAGCACGCGCGAGCGAGGCAATATGCGATTAGAATACGGAAGCTAATACGCAATTGGCGGCTGGCTGTATGCGGTTGCGCGGGCGAGAGGCAGCCAGCCATCGCGCGGAGCGAACGAACGCCCCAAGTCACGCACTCAATCCTCAATCCTCCATCCCTCATCCTCGACCTATCCCCGTCACCCCGTCACCCGTCACCCCGTCACCCCGTCACCCCGTCACCCCGTCACCCCGTCACTCGGGACCCCTGGTTCACCTCAACCCGCAACGTCTCTTGGTCATCTCGCCACTGTATCACAGCTCAGGAAACGGTCACGACGGAGCAACGCCGGTAGAGTGTCTGAGCTTCGTGCGAGAGAGAGACTGTGTGTGTTTGTGAGAGGGCACGAAGGGGTGTTGATCACAAAGTGAGTAGTACAGCCTCTCCCGAATGAACCTCACCGCTTGCTCACCGAGCTGACCCTGTCCCTTCTACAGTGAGCGCCTTAACCGCCTACGTCGACAGTCCGTTGGCCATCCTCCCGCTCTCTTCCGTGCCCCCTATCCTTTAGCACCACCCCTGACCCATTCTCATTTCCCTTCTCCTCACAGAACGCGTCCTCGTCATCACCCAAGACGGTCGAACAATAGTAGTACGTCCACCCCCCACCCGACCTCTTTCCCTCCGTCTCCTCGAACCCTGAACAAACCCTCCTCTCCCTTTCTTTCCTTCCTCAGGGCACCTTCGCCGGTTTTGACCAAACGACCAACATCATCCTCTCCTCCTCAACGGAAAGGATCTACTCGCTCGAAGAAGGTGTCGATGAACAAGCATTGGGCTTGTTCGTCGTAAGAGGGGATAATATCGTACGTTACGAATACGAAACATTCTAACCCGAATAACCACCTAAAACCTGCATTTCATTCTAACCCCCCCCCCCCCCCCCCTCTTCTTCCCATCATCGTTTGTTCAATCCCCCATCTCGAATCGGATCCTCTCTTCGCACTGTTTTTCTCGTAACTTTCATATCAACGCTAACACGCGTCGTCGCCGATCGCGTAGACGTTGATCGGTGAATTGGACGAAGTAGCGGACAAAGCCGTCGACCTCTCGACCGTTCGTGCAGAACCGATACAGGAGATCGTACACTAGAAGATTCCGAATTTCGTACTCTTTCGACAATCGTTCCTGGATAGGCACGGCACCGTCGTCGGAAAGGGAGATGGGACCGAATGGAAAGGGAAGGGGAGAGCGGTGATGACTACACGGAAGATGATGAGGAACTTTCGCAAAGACTGAACTGAATTTTTTTAGTGTATAATAATTACAAATGTTTCTACAAGATTTCGCGGATGAAGGTGAAATTGATGACCATGATGGGAATTCAACAACGAGTCGAGAATGAGAGAACAGACGGTACAAAATTGCAAGTGGGGTCTCATCTCGCAACGCCCCAACAACACGGCATACCACCATCAATTGACAGATAACAACGTCATATGCAATAGATAAACAGAGCACCCAACCCGAGCAAAATATGTACACAAGAGCTGAACGACGATGCACAACCGCAACAAAGCAGAATCGTGTACAGGCATGCTTGAAGTCGTTGCGAACTATACAGAATATGTGGAGAGCCACACCCATTTTAGCCTCTGTCGTGAGCACAGGTGGACTGAGAGTTGGAATGCCACTCACCGAAGAGAGAAATAATCGTTTAGCGAGAGGAACCGGACGCCCCAGGGGCCGGGAAACGACGCGAAGCCGAAGTAGGATCGTACGTCAAGTCGCTCGCTCCCTTGGGATGACCAGCACTCGGAGGCAAGCCGCTCACTTGAACGACCGGGTGAGTGCTGATCGTCGTCGAGTGGCCACGGCCCGCAGTCACAGCTGGAGCAGGGCCGCCGCTGGCACTTTGAAGGACGGAAACGGTATCCTTGGCTGCAAGAGGCGCAGCGTAGACGGTTTCGGGGCGCTGGCTCTGGAGGTTCATCATCGAAACTGGAGCACTCGAGTGAGGATTGAAGAGGTCTTGTCCGGTGCTCGATGAGCTCGAGGTAGGGTGCTTTTGAGAGCCCACAGCGTCTCCTTGTCCGTGCATCGTGGCCGTCGTTGCCGAGCGAGTCGAGCCAGACGCAGTCTATGCAGGTCAGGAAGTCAAACCGCTTCGGTCAGATGATGTCAATAAACTTGAATCAAATTACCTCACATCAACAACCGCATCCTGGGTCGAGGGAGCGGCGCCGGAAACCTGTTGGGCAGCCGACGAGGTCGCATAGACCATCTTGTCCAAGTTGGCGTCGCGAGCAGTCTCACCCGCCTTGGTCCCCGTGGCGCTAGCCCCTTGCATCGTAGAGTAGGAGGTCATGTTGTTCTCTTCCCCTTCGTGACGTTGTTGTTGGGGTTGTGGCGGTGGACCCGAATTGCCGGAGCGACCACTGGGAAGGTAGGATTGGATCGACTCGGGGAGATAGGAGTACGCTGTGCTCGTCACGGACGAAACGAGACCAGCATCACCACCACTCTTGGACTTGTCGAGACCGTGCTGCATCGTCTCTTGGGTGCGAGTCGCCGCATCGGAAGCCATGCCAGACCCCGACTGTGCGACATTGCTCATAGCCTCACGTGAAGATTGACCGATCTCTCGGGCCTTTTGGGTAGCACCGGACGCGATCGAGCTTGCCATCTCTTGAGCCTGGCTCGCGGTCTGGGTGAGGATGGGCCCGAGTTTTTCGGCAGCGACGAGAGGAGCAGTGGCCGCCACTGCAACAAATATAGAACCATCCGACAGATTGAGCAACGAGAAGATGAACCACAGCACTATACCACGGTAAAAGAGTGGGACTTACTTCCCGCGAAACCCGTGACGACATTGGTGAGGCTCGCTTCGGTCTCGTTGAGCTGCTCGGCCGGCTTGGGCGCGACGAGCGCCTCACCCACGCGGCCAACCTTCTCCGATACTTGATCCTTGATCTCGGTCATGCGTTGAGTCGAGGACGAGCCTTGTGGTTGCGATTGATCGAGCGAGTGAGCTTGATGAGGCTTGAAGACAGGCTCGATCGTAGTGGTCGTCGTGGTGCCCAGCTTGGCTTGCTCGATCACGGCTTCGTGGTGGGCTTGGAAGGCCTTGGCCTGAACATCATCTCGGGAGAGGGACATCGCTGAAGATAGTCGAGAATATGCAAGTGGGTGAACCAATGAGTGAAGGATGAGGCGAGGGGTGCTTGCTGTGGGAATTGATAGAGCACACTACCACGACGAGGTATGAGAAGAAAGGAGCAGAGGCGACCGTCCCCAGTCAACTGAAGCGAAGCGAGCGACCGTCATCTACCGTCATGGTGACGTAGTTGGCTTCCCGCCCCAGCGTCGTCGAAGCACTGTTGCGGCTCTTCGACGCAGCATTCTTGTGCTTCTTTTTTGATCTTGAAAGCACTGATTTTCAGCGATTAGGATATGTCCTCCAAAACCTGGTCATCGCGATGGGAACGATGTTGAAACAGCTGAGCGAACAGCTTCGGAGGGAGCCAGAAGAGCTTGAATAGGGGACCCCCGCCGCCGATATCGTGTGATAAATCTAGGATAGTTTCAAAAAATCGTCCGAAGCGCTCAACTACGAGATCGAAGATGTTCGCCTCGTGTTGAATAATTTTCAAATAATTTTCTAAAATTGCAACCAACGCAGCTGATGAGGCGAGCGGAGGGTGACTCCTCGACTTGTTTCCTGATCGCGGCTCGCTTCGGCAGGCCGAGTTTAAGAATCCGCGGGGGCCGTCAGCGTCAGCCGTCTCTGCTCCCTCTCGATTTCTCGATCACCCCGGGCACGGCCATCTCGGAAACGGAGGTCTTGCGCAACCTCAGCCACCAAAAACAGCTCCTGTGGCCTTGACTGAGCGTGGCAGCCTCAGCGAGGCCTGTCGCAACCGGTCGAGATAATTGTGAGGCCGACGCTCGCTCCTCTTCAAGCTTCCCTCTCACCTTCCCAAGCCTTGGTCGCTGGCCCTCAGCCTCCCTCTTGTTTCTGCCCCCCTTCTCCTTCAGATCGAGCGTGTCGAGCTCGCGAAGAGGCCAGTCGGTCGATCAACTCTCGATACGGTGCAAGGGCCCAAGCCATAAGGAAGCAGCCGCAGGGGACGAGTTTGATCGAGCCTATAGCAACGTGACGATCCGAACTGACCTGGTAATGCCTATCAATTCGATTCGACTCAGAAACATTTTCATCATCACACAGGGTCGATACGATCTCAATGTTTCACCTCCTCGACCACCAGGTCTTCCATCGTCAGCCAGGCGCTCCGAGTTAGCGGGTTACACGCCCCTTAGTTCGCCAGACCGAGTAATAGAGCAAGTCGCGCTAGACCAACTTGACATCACCGGTCACAACCGACCTTTGTCTGTCTCAAGTATTGGTTTTGATACCTACCCCGCATCATCGTCAAGCCACTGGTCCTCCACGTGCGACACCAGTCCCGAAAGTTCGCCGCTGCTTCGATTCGGCGCCGACGGCTTTTACTGCACGAGCTTCCAATCGAGCCCCGCCACAACGATCGATATGCCCCTTCCAGGGTCTCCACCCCCCGTCAGACGTCATAGCACAGATTCACCCGAGATAGCTGCACCCGACGGCTTCTTCTCTGTCGTCGGCTCGCTGCTTGACCACCCACTCTGTCGCTCCATCGTCAAGAACTGCCGCGAGCAGTTCAAAACTTCGAACGCCATACTCGCCGTCGCCGATCATGATCGACTCGTCTACCTGGCTACCAGCAACGTCAAAGACGGTGAAGTTCTCTCCGAATCAGTGCTACCCTTTCATGCTACTATCTGTGCGCACACTGCCTTGAACCAGACCCGAGGGCTGGTCGTCCACGACACGGCGAGCGATTGGAGGTAAGTGCTGCGGCCGCCAAGGATTCTCAACACTGCTCTCCTATCGGAAGGCCCTTTTTTCACCCTCCTCCTTTGTTCTAGATTCAAGGACAGCCTGCCAGCTACCCAACTCGGGGTACCCTTCTACGCCGCCATTCCCCTCACCGTTCCGCGTCTGCTCGTGGACCCGTCATCTCGTCGAGTTGTGATTGGATCGCTTTGCCTCGTCCACCATGAGCCTCGGCCTCATTTCGCTCACCAAGATCTCGAGATTCTGTGAGTCGATCTGGGAATTCTTTCGGGTTTGTTACTAATGTGGTGCCCTCGAACAACTCGCAGACGGGGCTACGCCGACTCGGCTTCTCGAGAGATCGAAGACTGGGTTAGGAAGCGCCTTCTGTGAGAAGTATGGAGGACTGGATCCCGACTCAAGGGGTTGAGTACGAGCGCAAGATCGAGGATGGAAGATGGATGAAGAAGGAAGAGAGACGAGTGCCCGCGAGGCGCGCGACTTCAACCCAAGCCAACGTGTCAACCGAGTCTCGATCAGGCGCTGGGATCCGGCGTAGAGGGTAATAGGCTAAAGAAGGAGTGCAAAGTAGGAGTGCAATAGTGGCATGAGAAGTAAATAGAATTAAAAGAGAATCAGTATGATTGGGTTCTGACATAACACAGGTCCTTGCAACTTGATCGCTACTTCGACCACTTCAGGCACCAACTCGACCCTCTAACCACTTCTAGCATGGACACGACGGAGACGGTGATCTATGATTTCGTCGTGCACACGATCAAGTCATCACTCCGATTCGAGCTCGTCTACCTCCTATCGCTCGAAAGAATGCCCTAATGGCCCGACCTGCCGGTGAAGCAGGCCGTGCTCGCCGCGCAGCCACCCGGGTTTGCGCCTTGCAAGCTGGTCAGTCGCCAGACTCACATCGACGCCCTGCGAGGTGACGAGAATGGGTTACAGTACGATGGAGAAGATGACGATCATTCCGATCCGCCGACTTCTTCCGAGGGGTCACCCAAGCGCATCCAGGTCGCAAGGGGTTTGCTATTGCCCGTCGTGGTGAAGAGCGAGGAGACGGGCATCATTCTGGGCGCTTTCTCGTGGGATCAGCGAATGAGACTGATGACGGAAGATGTCATCTTTGTCAAGCGGGTCGTTCGAGCGGCGGTCACGTGCCTGGA
This sequence comes from Microbotryum saponariae, assembly GCA_900102585.1. Lineage (NCBI taxonomy): Eukaryota > Fungi > Basidiomycota > Microbotryomycetes > Microbotryales > Microbotryaceae > Microbotryum > Microbotryum saponariae. Next base: position 138,620 of record FMWQ01000050.1, on the reverse strand, counting down.
GGGAAAAAAGGACCCGGCTGTTGCACCCGCCTGAATGACTGGCACGTGACGCTTCACTTGCCCGAGGGGATCAATACGATAGGGCCGATGAACGGGCCTGCGCTTGCTGATGGCTAGGTCATATATATATACCTTAATATAATTCAACCTAGACCATATCTTTTATATCGCATGAAATACACGTTACCCAGCTGACAAAAAGGTCGACGCGATTCGGATACCAGATGGAGAGAAACAAACTGAAAATTACAAGTATACACGCCACTTTTTTTTTGTGTTTATTTTGATTTGACTATACAGAATCAAACTCACGAATCACTAGATAAATAGAGATAAAAGTACTTTGAGACCAAGGAACAAACACACACAAACACACCTCTATCTTCACACTCGACACCCGATACCTCCCCGCTCTCCTTTCCCCGCCTCTCGTCTTCAAACCTCGACCTTGATAAATCGCTTCGGAGCCTCCTCCTCGTCCTCCTCCTTTCCCGCAAACAGCGAGTGGTGCGGGCATCTTTCCTTATAGCCGACGTACTCGAGCTCATCCGAGATTTGGTACCTGAGGCTTTGCGCAGCGGCGTCGATCAAATCTTGATGGCGGTCAGTGTCGTTGGTAGGACACTTGACCACGGCTTCGACTTGGATCGAAAGGCGGCGAAGGAACGTTTCGTAGCGGTGGCAACGTAGAGCGAGCGATGAATGGTCAGGATAGAAGTCGAAGACGGTGGTGAGGTCCTTGGTGAAAGGCTTGACGTGGTGGTACGATCGTCGATGGCACTCGAAGTCGTGGATGAGTCGAGCGAGTTCCGGGACAGGGGGTGGAGTCTCGGAAACGACGGAATACGTATCGTCGTCGTCCATGTCCATGACTTGCAAGTCGATGATGCTGGCTTCGAGCTTGAAGGCATCTTCTTGTTCTTCCACTTTGACGTGCCATAGCTTGTCCTCGGGGTCCGCTGGGCTCGGTGCTTGAGAGCGGAGATCCTGATCATCTTGGTGATTCATGACGGCCCCATGAATGTGGGTCACCTCAACAGGAATCTGCAAAGGCGCGCGCTCGCTTGCCTCCCTCGCTTGCATTTTGGCGCGCAGAATAGGGTTGTAGACTTCGAAGTCGGTCGTGCGCTTCTTTTTGGCGCACTTCAACATGCGATCATTACGTTCGGCGGCGGATTCGCTTCGCTTGCGCTTGGTGGGCTTGGGAGGGGTAGAATTCGACTGCGGCGGGTCGAAGATCGGTGATTCCTCTTTATCAGTTCGATGGATCGGCTTTAAGGGGACGCAAGGTTTGGCAAAGGAACCTACTCGAGTCTTCTTGGATTGGAGCGCTCGCGCTTGTTTGGTAGGCTGTTGCTGTCGAGTGGCCCGAGTTTTCTTGTTGGCTTGAAATCGCTCCAGTGGGTTGGGTGACTCGGGTGATTGCGCCGGCGGCGAAAGAATGGTTCGCTGAGAGTCACGTGATTGGGCCGAGTCAGATACCGCAGGTGCAAGATTCGAACGGTCGAAGTTCGTAGTGGAGCTCACTTGTTGGACAGCCCTGTTCGTGAGCTTGTGCTTCTCCATCAAGGCTTGCGACTCGAGGCGTTTGATCGCGTCCGCGTGCTCCTTGGCTTCGATAGCTTCGCGCCGCTTGCGACGGAGCTCTCCGATCGCAGAAAATTGGCGAGTTTTGAGCGTTGACGAGTCTGAGGGAGAGACAGAAGGAATTGTTGGTTGCGAGGCGTTGAAAAAGTGTTGATGGGTGGTCGAGGGTGGCTTACCTCTCGACGTTGGCAAAGTTGAACCAAGCCCCTCTTCGCTCGCTTGCGAGCTTGACCAGGGCGGGGGCACTAATGTGGTGCCCCGCGCCTGATCGAAGCTCGACCGAGACCGAGAGGGGACATTTGATTGACTAGACATCATGGCACCGCCTATCTTTCTTTCCGTTTCTTCTTAGGTAGAAGAAGTTTGTCAAAACGAGGGAAAGTTGTACCAACAATGCTGTTGTGCTGCACTCGACCAATCGGCCTTATTACGCTCAGGAGATGATTGTCTCGAGAGTCGAGGAACAGCGGGTGGGCTGGGTATGTCTCAAGGTGCGGCACGATGCGGCGGTCGCCGAACGTGGGACTCTGCTACTACAGCGACCAGATGCAATCTACTCCTGTCTGACCCTAGCGATGTAGTAGCGCAGGTTAACCACTCGGTACAGCTATCAAGTGAAAGTGTTCGATAAGTACCTAGATTTGAGCTGGGTACACAAGAACAATGACACTTTACGGCCTTCACAAATTGGTTATTCGGCTTCGGCGAGGACCCCGGCCCCGGCGCTTCGACTCGAGAGCAGCGATTTGACCTTTGGCACTAGACTTTGCAGCAGTTTTGGCAATGTAAAGCACTTTGGGGAGTTTTGGACAGGGTTGACCGACTGAGGCTTGAACAGTTCCTGGAGGTTCCGTGTACACCACAACAACTTGCCTCACAAGATCGTCCACTTGCGGTGAGGCTCGTGAGAGGAGGCTTGATAGGCAAGCTGCAGTAACTGAGCAAGATCCAAACGACTCGCACGGGGTCGAGGACGAGTGGATGGGGAGAGGGAAAGAGGTGCCAGAGAGGGCAAGCCGCCATTGACTCAGTTTTTGAGCTCCCGTGGTGACCTGGAGCTAATTTGAGCGCTCGTGAGACAAAGGAACGGGGGCCTGATGTGCTGCTGGCCGTTGCCAAAAGCGGTGCCCAAAAGGCGAGCAACGGCCGCGCCGATCGAGTCGATAGACAAGTGCGATGTGAATCACTGCACTCCCCTCTGCTAGAGCCAACTGCTTTCCCTCGCAGCATCCCCTGTTGCTCGCTCGGAACTTCAGAATTTTCGCTTTCCCGCCCGCCTCCCAGGGCCGTGAGACGCCGTATCGTGGGAGAATTTGCGTCCTGAAGCCCAAACCAAAAATCGTTCCGATATACTCATCATCCAAATTCATCAGTAGGTACTGGCACAAACGTCGTGTAGTCGGAGACCGCTCGAAGTATTACTTGGCGGACAATAGGCGCTCGACGAGCGACAATAACGCCTAGAAGGCGGTCCTGCAATGGGGCGTTGTCGGCGGGTCCTCAGTGTGTAAAGGCGGACGCCGGAGGGCCAATGTGGCTACTGTTAGTTATCGTAACGCTTGCCACGTCAAGACGTAGCAAGCCTAAGCTGAGATTGAGTTCCGAAGATGAGGTAAGAAGACACTCTCGAGTGACGATCAGATTCGAGGGACCGCACGGCGACTCCGAGTCGCAAGCTTGCGGGAGCACACCCGGCCTCCTGGCAGCAGGCTGCAATCGAGCACTCGAGCAGGGGCCGGACTCGGGAAAAGCTCTCGTGAGAAATCAGGTGCGGGATTGAAGTAAGCTATGAGCTCCTAAAGAGGTCAAGGACCGCGCCTTCGCAGAGTGGGTGTGCGACCGGTGTGGCTTGCAAGAAGCACAGGAGCGTCAACCCCATCACAGGGCCGCCTTTCATAAGACCCTATGGTGGGGGTGAGGCCACAGGTTTTGAAGATTTGGTAGATTTGACGTTGAATTATGGAGGCAAATCATTCCGGACTCAAGGCGTGGATTGCAGAGCGGGTCGGACGAATGCATAAATGAGCTGAAAGTCGAAAATGCCAAAGGGGCCAGAGTGATGCGTGTCACCTCTAGCACAGTCCACGTCTATTCATCAAATCGAGAGCCTCATGATCGGGCGACAAGTTGTATGAATTCAGTGGGAATTTCAGTCAGAGGCTCGCTTAGCTTACGGTTGCGCCACCAAGAGTGAAGATATTTCTCAATAGAGTTTCGCCTCTGGCACACACTCGAGCGGACTCCGCCAGGCTTCCCGATCGGGATGAAAACTCGATTCTCCGGATGATGACAGATCGTTCCCGCATTGAGTCATCGCAAATGTGTTGCTAAAAGGACGGCTAATGGTATTTACCACGTTCTTCTACCGTGAAAGTGTCATGTGGCAAGCCAAACTCTTGCACATTGATGACATGGGCATTGGCGGCGATTCAAGAAACGATCTCCTGAGTCCTCGCGCAGAGCCTGGCGCCCATCCGGCATGTGGTACTTACCGGTATCCTAAGTCTTCGTCGAATTGACCACATCACATCGTGTCCAATTATAGAAATCCCAGCTTTCGAATTTGAAACCCTGAGCGCTGATCGTTGCCGGAGCCTGGCGGAGCTGGGGGCGGCGAGCTGTCAGAAAGGAAAAGACATGGCGAACGCGCGGGCGATTGTCCGCGGCAGCAAGGCGTGAAATGACTGGATTTCGCCCCAGTGAGAACCTTAAATTAGCATGTTGGGGATAAATGGAAGGTTGTGGGAGCCTGTGGCAGACGGTTGCGGAGTCTTTTTTCTTCACGCAAAGGTGCTGAGACGCCGGGTTGTGCGAGCTCAGGAGGGTTCAAGCGCAGCCCAAATTGTAAGGCGATTGAACTCTGCAACAAATGGCAAGTCTCGTAACATTCATGAAAAAGTGCGAGGTGCAAAATAACGGCAAACAAATGCGGATACAGGTGAAAGAGCGGTATAGCGAGGATCAAAACGGGTCAGAGTTGTATTATAGCTCACTGCGCGACATTCAACGGTCAGCTGGCGTTTATTGGACGACGTTGGTCGGGGGCGCATCATGCTTGGTCGAGCCGAGATGGAGCTTATCCTTGAGCGACTCGAGGGGTCCATCGGTCGTGCGCTTGCACGACTCGTCTTGGGTGTGGAGCACACCGGCGTTCTCGTGCGTAAGCTTGGACTTGATGTCACCGCCGCCAGCGACGAAGTCGGAAAGCTTCATGGGCTGGTGCTCGACCGACTGGTGAACGATCGGTGCCTCGTGGGTCTCGTGGTGGATGGGGACCTAAGAAGAAGCGTCAGAAGCGAAAGGGTCAGCATGTGTGCATTGGTAAGTGTGGTGCGTGAGCGTTCTGTCTGAGCGTGACATACCTTGGTGTGAATGACCTGATCGACGCGAGTGGCCCAGGAGAAGGAATAGGGGCGCGCGTCAGAGCGGATCAACATGAAAGCACAGATATTGGCTACTCACATGGTGCTCGTGGGTATCACGCTCTATGACGGGCTGAATGACGTGGTGAACGTGGTGGTGGGTCTCCTCGTTCACTGCGACGGGAGGTCAAGGTCAATTGTGTCAACAGGGGACACCGACCGTTCAATCGGCCGATGGAGACCCACCTTTTTCACCCCTGTCGACGACGACGCGGTCGATGGCAGCCTCCTTGTACTGGTCCTGGTGTTTGTTGAGAGCAGCGAACTGGGTCGCGTCGGCGTCCGTGTTGACGTGCTTCTCGTGAATCTTGGTCGTCGGGACGACATTTTCACGGTGGCGCTCAGACTCGTGCTTGGAGTCAACGACGGGCTGAACGTGGTGCTGGACATGGTGGAGGTGTCGGTCGACATGTCGCTCACGCTCAACCTCCTCAACTTCGTGCTTCTGATGGGTGTGGTCTGCGAGGAAGGTGGGACAGGCAACGAGGCCAAGCACAACGTCAACGATCCGATCCCGATCCTGAGATCCTCAGCCCGACGTGATGACGAGGACGAGACATCCGGACTACCATCCAGCTTGGACGGGCTTATGTTGGGCACAGGACTCGAGCAATTAAAATCAACTTACGAGTCACCGCAGCGAGGTGCTTGTGGTCATGGTCGGCGGCATGGGCATCTTGCTGAGCGAGGTGGGTGTCGCGCTGGGGGTGGACGTGGCCTGATGAAGGGGCCGGCGCGACCTCCTCGACGTGCTGATTCGGAATGGACGAAGCCGAACCAGAGGTAGCCGAACCAGTGGCAGCCGAACCAGTGGTAGCCGAACCAGCGTTACCCGAAGAACCAGAGGTGGTCGAGTTGTGGTGGGTCGAGGGCTTGTCGGAGCTAAAAATTTCCTTGACCTTGTTCATGGTGGAGATGGAGGATGGAGAAGTGTAGGATGAGAGCTGGGTTGGAGCAGTCGTGTGTGTGGTAGGTGGATTCTTAACAAGTCTTGAAAGTTTTCAAGGTGAGTGGAGTGTATGTAAAGAGAAGAGGGTGGAGGGGAGCGAGGTGCCCAGGGCAGCAACGAGAAAAATAAGCTCAGCGCATAATTCGGCGATCGATCGGAATGACGATGTGGGCAGCTTTCATTACTTGGGGCCACTTGTCGCGATCGGAAACACACAGGGGAGCACGCTTCACCTTCTTCAATCATGAGCCACTGCGTGCACCGAACGTTCGACTACACAGGAAAATCACCCTCGGTCACGCAGGCTCACACAAAATTGACGTCAGGGAGGCCTCGTCCCGCGGTCGGTATAGACAGTGGAGATGATGTAATGTGCAGCCGCTGCAACCGGCGACGTTTGACGCCCTCGACCGCGGTGACGGAATGAAATCGTTGAGCGCGCGACCCAGGCGACCTCGGGAGTTTGGGCGACTGACGCGCTGCAGCGCTCGAGCGAGTAATCGCCGATCGTCCGGCTGGGCGGCGCCACCAGATTAAAAAAACGTGCTGCGTCGTCAACCCAGCGTGGATTGCAACTAGAGCTCCCTGACAATGAAGTCACGTTTCTCACGACACTCGAACGCCAAAAGTCGATCGTCAAATTCCAAGCCTTTGCACCGAGCGAAGTTTCGCTCAGCCCGGCCGCGAATGGTCGTCATTTTGAGCCTTGGAAGTCGCTTAATTCTCTGGTCGGCCTTGAAAAGTCATGATGAGCTCGGTCCACCAATCAAGATCAATCGTCTTGTCTTGTTTGTAGGCGATGCCCAAGCCTGAGATGAGAAAAGGAAAGTGACGCTCTAATCTGACGGGGGAAGAGAACCAGCCTCCTCGGTTCAACTTTTAAGGATTTGCCGAGTCCGTCATGACGAGGAGCGCGCCGCTCGGGTCGCCCGAGTTTGCATGCTTATGGCTGAGCGATCTTAGCGAGGAAAGGGCCAGAATGGCGAAACTTTGTCGCTGTAGTCAGTCCCTTCATACTCTTCGCGATTGGAGCTTCTATCCCGCGCTTCCATCGTCAAACTTATGAGCGTGCCGACACTGCCGAGGAGAGCACCGACGGCAGCGACCGACCTCACAATTGTCGAATTACGGCTGTCTGAACCCCGCAACCCGCAAATATTTCGAGCGATCTTGTTTTATGATCATAATATTTGTACAACAATATCAGAACCAAGGGTTAAGCTCCTTCACGCCCTACAATCCATGGCTTTCTCACACAGCCCCTTTCGCGACCGGCTCAAAGATCCGGATCAATCCAACCCCAATCCTACCGCTTCTCTGTCCCCGACTGAGTCGCCTGTAGTCTCCGCACCTCTTCATCTAATTCCTTCCACCCTTGTTCATCAAGGTCCCCAGCTCCAGCGGCCGCGTTCCTCCGCTGTTTGATCTCGCCCATCTTCCATCGCAGTAAGGACGGCAACGAGTGTTCACTCGGTCGCTCAAGTCGACTTTCGTAAACGTAGTAGGCCCAAATGCCGGAGAAGATGCCCAGGAGTGGGTCCAAGGTTCTATTGAGGTGAGAATGAACGTGGTTAGGTAGTGAGGTGGGACAAGCTTTGGGAGAGTCCATGCGAGGGTGAGAGCGGAGAGAAGAGTCGAGTAGTACTGACTTGGAGACGAGGTAGATGCGTTTAGGCATCGACATGATAAGGACGGTCTGATCTAGTTCCTGGACGATGATTGAGGAGGGTCGCGGATTGATGTTCGATTTGGCTAATGCTGGGCACCAGAAGCTCAACGAGTCGTTCGGCGCGAAGCTGAGCCGCTGTCAAGTGGGGTAAAACGACTTGGTGGTAAATGTCGGCCAGACCGCAAGTCCGACGCAAGGGATGTATCACGTCGCGAATGAGTAAATCAAGATTCGAAATACAAAATCGACAACATAATAGTATCGGAGAAAACCTGCCCAAGAACGAGTTGTCCCAACGGGACCAAGCAGACAAGCGGATGCGGTATAAATCAAGACAGTGCGAAGAAAAACGAAGTGATAAAGACAAGAATGGTAGAAATCTGTGATAATCCCAATTGGTCCAGCAAGGTGAACAGTTGCCGACCCCGACTTCAAGTGGTGCCCGATGAGGGCTCAGACACGCATCGAGCGGACACCGCGGCTCAACTCATCCGAACCACCGGAGTCGAAGCGAGACTTGGTGTTACTCTTCGTAGGAAGAAGCGAGGTCGACGTCGCCACATCGTATGGTTTTGTCGCCTGCGCGCCCTTCTTGATAGGAGATAGCCGAGAGCGGATTGGCCGCGCATTGCCGAACGTGGTCGATAGCGGCGACGGGGAGGCAGGTCGGTCGGCAAAGGCGCGATTCGTGAAACGTCCAAGTCCAGTGAACGCCTCCGTGACCTGTCGAGAGCGCGGAAGGAGCGAGGTGTCAGCTCGATCGGCGATACTGCGACCGATGTGGAAGGAGCAAGGAGCTTACCTCGGCCAGCGGCGACTCGGTCAAAGCTCTGGCTCTTCGGTCAGAATCACTGATCTCACGTGAATGCTTGGATCTACCGTCGACCTCGCTTTCTGAGGTTGGGCTAGGTGCGTATCCCGAATCGTGCGCTGGACTGTGCTCGACGAAACCGCTGTCGGAATTGATTCGTTGTGATCGGGCGTCGTCGAAGCGCACAGGTCGATTGTTGCCAACTTTTGATGGTTTTGATCTTTGAGCTGCCGAGCTCTTCCTGACGACGGGTGGCGTGGACGAGTCTTGCTCGTCGTCGGTGGACGAGAAGCCAGGGATGACCCGAGTCCTCAACGTGCCTGTGCATTCCCCATTGAGTGACGGTTGGGGGAAAGCTTTGACGGTGGTGGGTGCATCCCGGAACACCTTGAGAGACCCTTTCGACGAAAAAGCGGCTGTTGTGGTCGTCGTCGGTTTCGACTCGAGCACGGCGAGCTTCTTGCCTGCGCCGAGCCTCGACTTGACCGCGTGAGGATGGACATTCTCCTTTCCGGGTCGATGAACCATGGCAGCCGACCCATTCTCGCCACACTTGATCAGGAAAGCTGAATTGGGCGGGTGAGATGACTTTGACAGGGTCGAGGACGATGCTGGGTCATGGTGCACTCGCTTGCGTTGAGCGATTGCGGCTGCTGCTGACGAGGAGGCGCTCCTCGAGGGGAGTGCTGACGTCGACGCGGCCGGAGTGGGAGCCGGAACGTCCTGGTACACCTGGAACAGACCTCTTGCCATCTGGACAAAGTTCGTCCAAGAGATCAAGTGAGACCTGGAAGGTGAGCTTGGAGACTACTAGGTGGCGGAGGTCGGGCCAGTTGGTTCGGTCGTGTTGAGTGAACCTCGAAACTGCTGTGTTGACTGAGGAGGAGACCAAGTTAAACGACCGTCGCAGCTTCGAGGGGATGACCAAGCTGATGTGGGGTGTATGCCCGGTAAATCTGAGGGTAGAGTGGAGCACAACAGAGCAGAGAAGGGTAGAATTGAGGGGTAGGTGATCGCGCTCGCTCCCACCGAAGACGAGGCGCCATCATGCCAAATCCTGCCAAATCGTCAATTGCGCGCGTGCATCGGTTCGATTTTGGACTGATACGGCTCAACGAGCCAAAGGCCTATAGGCTAGCTGAAATTTGAATCCGCATTCTCAGTCAAGCAGCCTCACGAACTCAAGTACTAGTAGATTCAAGTTGCCAGCTGGCCGCTCCACGCTAAGCACGCTTGACCACTGCAGTCGCGCCAACGCGCTCCTTGCCTTAAGTCACACAACTCACGAGACTGACAAATCCAAAGCCATGATGGTTGGCCTCAATCACTGGTCACTCTGATTTTCACATTCGGTCATATCGGTATTTTTCAACTTGATCCACCTTTTTTTTTACCGTCTGCGATCATATCGACCTTGTACATCGATCCATCGCCTCTCATTTTACGATTGTTCCCCGGCGTACTCCGGTCTATCGTCTCCCGTCTTCGGTCTTACCCAGCACCTTTCGCTTTGGTCCACCGTTCCTCATCTTTCAATCTCAAGTCAAGTTCAACCTCGTCTTCACCTCATCATTACTGTCACCCGTGTACCTAGTCACTTCATCTTTGGACCTTCCAACCGGGGGAGTGTCATTCGTACATGGTCATATGGGTTGTCCCGTCATCTGATTATTGTTCCTAGAGAAAAGGACAAAAATGCCCTCGAAAGATAGCGAAAGGACAAAAATGCCCTCGCTTCTTTTCATGAGGACAGAAATGCCCTTCTCAAAAGGACAAAAATGCCCTCGGATTCTAGACTTCTGTAATACTCGATATATCAGCTCAGAACCAAGAGGGTAGCTTCTTGTAGTGTTTGTGATCAGCGCCGTATACTCAGAATCTCCAGAGGTGCCGTGAGAAGTCAGTTATCACGGTCGAAAAGTCAGGGGCCTCATCGATCGTCGACGCGTCGAGGCGCGCGAGTTCGCGCATCGACGTTGGTCTCCTTCCGCATCTCGCCCCCGGCCCGGACGCCGAAGTCACCACCGACTTTCGACAATGGAACATTGTTTCAAGAAGGGGGAAAATCTCTACGAAAAGAAGGAGCTCACGGATGCAGGCTATCGATATGCGCTGATGACCAGAACCAGCTCGACGTTCCGTAAGTCTGACACGCGTCGTTGGCACGTCGTGTGCAAGACACGAGGTCACGGATGATGAGGACGATAGTGACTCGACTGGCGAAGAAGAAGGTGCCATTATCATTCCGCCACGATTCCCCAGACGTACAGGACGTCCAATCAAGCGCAGGGTCCGGGGTGCGGACGAGAGGGCCAAGCGTGATACGATCTGTGGCCTCTGCAAAAGGCCCGGACACAACCGAGTTACATGCGATAGCTAGATCGACCAGTTGAATCTGAGCATAAGGTGTCAAAGGTGTCAATATTACCTACAAGTCGAAGGCGTGCTGGTCTGTTTCATATGGTAATTCACTGCGGTCTATACTGATCGCTCGCTCTCGACTTGGACTCGATGCGGCCACTGACTTTGCGACCATAATAACTGACTTCTCACGGCACCTCTGGAGATTCTGAGTATACGGCGCTGATCACAAAGACTACAAGAAGCTACCCTCTTGATTCTGAGCTGATATATCGAGTATTACAGAAGTCTGGAATCCGAGGGCATTTTTGTCCTTTCGCTATCTTTCGAGGGCATTTTTGTCCTTTTCTCTTGTTCCTATTATGGTACTTGGGATTGAGCCTAGCGGTGTGTCATTCACTCGTCACTCAATCTCCCTACTTTACTAGTCTCTATTCTCTCTCCCTATTAGCTTTACGCTTCACTTTCTAGCCTTCCGCGAGTCTGTCTCTTAGTCTCTGGCCACTCTGTTCTCGTCCCTGTTCTCGTCCCTGTTCATTGGACTGAGTCGTGGTTATCATCAGTTTCCACTTGAGAACATTTCTGCGACAACCACATGCGAACACAAACTCGTCCAGACGCGGACTGTGACATGGGCGATGTCGAGTGATCTTAACTTTTGCATTTACACCCCGGCTCTGGCTCGATCTCGTTGTCTGCAATGTTCATTAACGTTTGGCCATTTACACGCCTCATTCATGTGAACCGAACTGACTCGGGAACTCGAGTCTCGGTGCTGCATACCCGATCCATGGCACGTTCTTAGTAAAACTAGCTGACACTGTCAGTCGGTGTTATGTACTCCGTCAGAGGTTCAGGGACCCGTCGCCCCGTCCGGGGGCGCGTTAATTTCGACCACACGATCACGTGTCATCGCCGATTGGCCACGGCGTACGAGACGAGCCGGCTTTCCAACGACGTCCCATCGTAGCCGTGATCGACAGTCGAGATGGGTATCCCCTTGCGTATGCTACTCGACAAGCGCGAGCCTTTCTTCCCCTACAGTCTCGCAACCTTTTTTTGGAGAGTGCCGCTTTGCAGCCTTGACAACGTAGTGGACTCGAGGCGCAAGGAGAGCTACGACCACACGGGCGGGATTGAGTACAGAGGGTGCCCACGAGCCGGGCTTAGCCTGGCTCAGCCGCATCATCTGGACCAGCAGTATCGGCCGATTTGGAGCGTCTCCTTTACCTCAGCTTCCACTGCCACTGCACAGCAGCCAGCAGGCACCAACCTCGTCATCGCTGTCGTTCTTCGCGAGTCCGCTGACCTCCAGCAATTAACACGAGGTATCTGGTCGTCGGATTTGTGAGTGACGACACATTCTTCTAGCGACATATCCTGTTCGGCGGTCACGGACAGGCGCCAGGCCGCGCGTTACGCGTCGTCCCGGCGCCGGCCGTGTCGTTGAAATGGACTCCGTTCGGCCACCCGGATAACATCGTGGTTGCCATACTCTACTGATACTGCGCTCTCCTTTTTTGAACCGAGCTGAAAGGTCTCCTCAATAAGGACCCACCCATTGGTCCTCTCGTCACCGGGTAGTACCTATAGCAGCTCGCTGACGGGCCAGCCATCACATCACGGTCGCTCGCTTGACCTTCTCGGAGACGGCTGGTCCGCCGACCGAGATCTAGTACTAACCGACGGTTGCGTGGATGCGTGGGTACAGGTCGAAAGGGTCTTACTCTTGTGGTGACCCCAGCGTGACGATCGACGATGTCGGTGGTGACGCGTTTGCAAGTGCACGAGCGTTGGCTCGCACCCGTGCTTGGGTTCTTCGTTGGTGCCTCCTGGACCGCAAATTTCATTGTACGTACACTACTTGAAACGCAAGAGCCCGGCTTGAGAACGTTCCGGCACCTGACACCGCGCTCCCTCCACCTCTGTAGCTTGCTTCAGACCGCCACTTCCGCGTGAGCGACGAACTGCGTCGCAAGAGATACGAGGTCAACACCAAGCGCATGATTGCGGAGAGGACGCGTGCTTTCAATCGCGAGCAGCAGGCTCGATGGGAAGAACAGCAGGAACGAATACTGCGATTCGCGCAGAGCAGGTAAATCATTCTAGAGGCCGCGATGATCACGGATCACTGCGGATGGGTGGGGAGGGGGGGTACATTATCGCGGGGCTCGAGCGCTTTAAACAGTGTGCCATCGAGAATTCCAGAATGCAATACAGTTCGACCGAGCTTTCGAGTCTTTGTTGTATTTTGTGGCTCGTCAATCGCACCAAGGACTATAGTAGTGTGGGCCTTACCGTCGAGTCTGGCATCTCTAGAAAAACGCCGTCTCGGTCTTTCGCATGACACTCCCTGCGTCGAAGTGATCCGAACGTCCGGGCGGTCTTGCTTAGACCCGTTTAGCATCACATCAAAGCAAGATCTGGCATAGAGGATCCGAACGCTGTCAAGAATCACGCCGCTCAGTGGCTGTAGGCTATTATCTCGGGGTTTATGTTTCAGAATGCAATCTTGTTCTAATCGAACCGAGAGCCTGTTTGCGGTCGAATGGCCTCGTTCGGCAGTCCTCGTCCAAGATGCGGCTTGTCGCTTGAAAGAGATCAAACTGTTGGCTTCAAGAAGTGTCGACGGAAGCGAGCGCCGCAAAGCGGGTCGTCACAACGTCTTGCTGATCGGATTTGTCTCAAGATTTCATCCCACATCCGTCCCCCCCCCCCCCCCCCCCCCCCCATCGTTCCAGATGTTTTGCTTCACTCTGCCTGTCCGTTACGGGTTGGCCTTGTCAGCTCCGGCAGCTAAGCGGAACGGCAAGCTCTACTACTCATAGCAGGCACTGATCAGGGTCAATGGGCAACAGGACCGACGTACAAAGGAAGCCAAGACTTTGAATTCGGCAGGACAGCGGCGTCAGAGTCTTGTGAATAGAGCATCGGGAGTCGAGGACGAAGCTCCAGTCAGGCGGGCGACTCTACAAGTCGCTCGATCACGTTCCGGTTTGACCGGCCCTGATTGGCTAGACTCGACTTGGGTTGAGATTCCATCTGGGTCCGGGCACTAGCCTTGTGAGTAGATCCTCCGAATCTCGAGTCTTCGCGGCCTGTACGCCCTCCTCGCGCACAATCTGGTTGGCTTTCTCCAGCTCGCTCAACTCATACTCGAGGAGACTGATTTCGGCCTTGCTCCATCGCTCCTTCTTCATCTGCTTGAGAAAATGGAATGACGCAGTACCCGCATCGTCAACTTCGTCGCAGTTCGCCCACAGGCTACAAAACTCAGTGACGTACGGCGAACACCGCAACCGAAACCGCGCCCGCGAATGCTCCGATCCAAGCGCTCCTCGCTAACGGGGAGATTCGGAGCGGCATTTTGAGTGCTATGAATGTCTTTTGCCCCCGGGGATGCAGTTGAGAGACGGTGTGGTGACGATGCTGTAGTGAGATAGAAGAGGGAAAGCACCCGCCCGTCGAGCCCACACTGTGTGGCGAGCAGCGACGCCGACTCGCCGAGGCTGCCACTTGTGGCAACAGCAAGCTCCAAGCTCCAATGCTTGATGGCCGCGAAAACAGACGACGGTTGATGGCGAGACTGGTCGTTGGCGTGACAAAAATTGAGCACGATACGACGTTCGCGGAATCGTTGGTAAGGCGACAGGTATGGACTTCAGGCTGCAGTGGGGTTCGAATCGACGAGCGTCGGACTCGCACGGGCCAGGTCAAGGACTGGTTAGGAACTGGTTAGGAACTGGTCAGGACAAGCCGAGGGGACGCGCAAGCGCGTCCTCGGGCAGACATAAAAAGTACGAAATTTAAATCCGCATTCTCAGTCAAGCAGCCTCACGAACTCAAGTACTAGTAGATTCAAGTTGCCAGCTGGCCGCTCCACGCTAAGCATGCTTGACCACTGCAGTCGCGCCAACGCGCCGCTCCTTGCCTTAAGTCACACAACTCACGAGACTCAGACTATCACCTGTCCTCCCTCCCAATTGAATTTCGCCCTAACCACGGTCCACCAGCACCTCGAACGCCTGCTCCTGCCTGTCTTCTTGCGTGATTGCGCACGTGACCGGCATTCCCGTGCGGCACAGACCTCCATCCCACACTTCCATCTCAGCCTCGCCGAAACACTCAGCTCGCTGAACGAGCTCGGTCGATCTTTCTGGACTCGAACTGTAAACGCTGACCAGCCGCGCCGGGAAGCAGAAATTTCGACCACGTGATCACGTGTCATCGCCGATTGGCCACGGCGTGCCGTGGCAGGTGGAGAGGGGTGCAGTGGGGGCGTCTTGGCTTTTTCGCTGTGAAACGCGGTCGATTGTCGATGATTCTCTTGAGCTCGTTTGGGCTGAATGCCAACAGTTTGATCTCTTTCAAGCGACAAGCCGCATCTTGGACGAGGACTGCCGAACGAGGCCATTCGACCGCAAACAGGCTCTCGGTTCGATTAGAACAAGATTGCATTCTGAAACATAAACCCCGAGATAATAGCCTACAGCCACTGAGCGGCGTGATTCTTGACAGCGTTCGGATCCTCTATGCCAGATCTTGCTTTGATGTGATGCTAAACGGGTCTAAGCAAGACCGCCCGGACGTTCGGATCACTTCGACGCAGGGCAAAACCGATCGGCGCCGATCAGCGCGCTGCATTGCGACGCTCTGGGCCTTCGAGTCCCAACTCCTCCCGTCGGATTTCACTTTGCTTGTTGACTCATACGCTCTCGACGTCTACGGACTCTGACCCCATCTCACCGTCTGACAAGTGGTCGTCCACACTACGGACCAGGACACGGACCCGGCTCCGCAGAGTGCTTGCAAGCTCAAGGTGTCGGCACTCGCTCTTGTACATCCGTGGCTTACGACGGCGCACCACTCCCGGCGAAGTCACGAGCTAGAGCCCAGATTGCACCGAGTCCCCAACCGGCCATGAGCTCTACAGAAGATGAAGGCGGGCGCAAGACCAAACGACGAAAGGTTGACATCACCATCGCACCCCTCCTTGCATCTGCATCATCGCGCACCGCTGCTTCAACCTTGTCCCTGTCCGGCCGGGACGATCGGAGCCCGGGAGCCGTCTCGACCTCGAGCGGTACGACATCGTCCTCGACTGGCGCAGGCAGTGGCAGCGGCGGTGCTCCAGGTTCGTCGAGTGTATCGACGGCAGGGACCGCGTTGAAGTCACCATTCCCCGGCTCCGTTGCAACTCCCCCCGCGAGCAGGGACCGGCACAACCCACTCCTGACCAGCGACGGTGCTCCCGTGGTCGTCACCTCGACGTTTCAGTCCATCTTCTCCCCGACCTCGACCTCGGTCCCCATCTCACCTTCGGGAACACCGACGGAGGCACATCAGGACCACTACTTTGTGCCGCCGCCGGCCATTCCTCACCACCATTCGCCGGTGCCCCACCACACTCCTCCCATCCACTTTTCGGATGACATGAGCAACTCGTCCGCGTCATCGTCAACGTCGGGCACCACAACTCGTACAATGCCGGCCCCATCGTCGCAAGGAACGTCCTATTCTCTGCCTCTCGCCTCCCCGACGTCGAGTTTGAGCACTCTTATCAGCCATGCCCCACGACCACGCCTCACGAGGACCGATTCAAGCGCGATGGCGAGGGGCGGTACATTACACATCGAGGGCTATCGTGACGGTAAGCAGTCTGGAACGATCTTATGATTGATTACTATACCGGAACTTGCCGCTAACCAGACTTGCCCTCCTCCCCAGTGCGCATCATAGGAACCCCGTACGACGATGCCGTCGCCTGCCGAGCCGTATCCATTAACCGCGGCGACCAACGCGTGCTACTTAAGCTGAGCTTGTCGGCAAGCGTGTTGGTGGCGGCTCATATTCGCGCAGAGATTGCAGTTTTGACCGAATTGTGGGAGGCGGGCATACACAATTGCACGAGGGTCATCGCTCGGGAAGTCAGTCGATTAGGAGTGAGTTCGTGGCCGGTGGGAACAGTGGCTCGTCGCAGGGTGAATGACTCTTTGATTGCTGATCGCTCCGTATCTCCACTGCTTCCACTTCCCTTTTTCCACAGACAATCATGGTCTGCGTCGACGATGGGCTCACTCGGTTCAGCGAGCGGTACGAGATGGCGCCTCAACCACGACGGAAACCATACTGGTCCGATCCGGCAGATCTGCTCGACGCGATCGATATCGCCATCAAGCTGATTCGTCTCGCTGCATCCGTGCATGGAAGACAAATCGTCCACGGTTCTCTGCGCCCCGATTGCGTTTCCATCTCGGTGCTCGGCGAGGTGCAAATGCACGATTTTTCTTGTTCGTTCCGCGCCAGCGCGGAAGGCGACACGAATCCAATCCGCGAGCGCGGCCTCCACGAGGACTCGTTGCCCTATATTGCGCCCGAATGCTCTGGGCGGGTCGGAAGGTCTGCAGACTACCGCAGCGACTACTATTCAATCGGTGCGATCTTGTACGAGGTTTTCGCAGGACGAGCACCTTTTGCCGACGCCATCGACCCACTCGACGTCGTCCACGCTCACATCACGAGGAAACCATCGTTGATGACCAGTCTCGACCCTTCCATTCCAATGAACCTCTCACTCGTCATTGCCAAACTGCTCGAGAAATCGCAGGACGCGAGGTACCAAACGAGCGAGGGCATCGTCGTCGACTTGAGCGAAATTTCCAGGCAGGTCCGCAAGCAAACCACCACGCCCGATCTGGCATTGCTCCTGTCTCCGATGACGGGCGAGAAAGATCCAGCTACGCCGGGAGAAATAAGTTCGAACGGGTCGGGGTCTGGGGAGTTCGTCGTCGGTGATGTCGACACGGCTGCCCATTTTCGCTTGCCGCCATCGAACAAGATGTATGGCCGAGATGAGAGTATTGAGCAGGTGACGAGGATGTATCGACACGTTAAGGAAACGGGCGAGCACCGCTTCGTCGTCGTCAAAGGGCCTTCTGGTGTGGGCAAGACGACTCTCGTCGAGTCTGTTCGGAGGCCAGCGATCCAGGCCAAAGGTTTCTACACGAGCGTCAAATTTGGTAAGCTGGGGATAGATCTGTAGCTGCATGCGGCCGTGCTGATACCAGGGCCATGATTGATCGAACGCATAGATCAATACAAATCTCCGGTGCCATTCTTCGCCATTGTCCAATCCTTGTCGGGTCTGCTTCGGCAGGTGCTCGCCGAGCCTGAAGCTTCCCTGCTGCGATGGCGGAAACGCATCCACGCCGCGCTGGGGAAGGATGGTCGAGCCCTCGCCGACTTACTCCCCGCACTCGAGCTCATCTTTGAACCTGGCTGGGTGGAGACTCTACCGCCGCTTGTGCCTCTCGGAGCCGCTGAGAGCGAGCAACGGTTCCAAAGTCTGGTGCGATCGGTCTTGCGCACGTTTGCGCGTCCCGGCAGGCCTCTGGTCATCGTGTTTGGTCAGTTTTTGATGTGCTGCCTCTTCTCTCTCCATGGTCGAACCTACCTAATTGTGGCTTCTCATTCACATTTCGTCACTCAGATGACCTCCAGTGGTGTACACTGTCGGATCTCGCGTTCATCCGCTCCTTGCTGCCGGAGGAGAATGACACGTCTTCTCGCTCGAGCTCGCACCAAACGCCCAAGATGCTCATCGCCCTGTGGCGCGACAATGAGGTTGACAGCGAGCACATTGTGTCGACGCAACTGCTGGCCCAGGTGCCTGAGGTTCACCTCACCCTGAGTCTCGAACCTCTCTCGTTGACGGACGTGATCGACTACGTCGGCGCTGCGCTGCAGACCCCGGCAACCAAGAAGCGCTCAAAGTCGACCGCTGCTCGCGAGGACCCAAACATTCGGACATTGAGTGAGCTGATTCTTGCGACCACAAAAGGTAGCCCCCTGTTCGTTGCCCAAGTAAGTGCGATCGGCGGTAGTACCGGGGCAGCTCTAGGCCATCTGCTTACGGTACTTTGATGCACCGCTCAGCTCCTGAAATCGTTCAACACCGACGGCTTCTTCAAGTTCGACTTTGACAACGGAAAATGGATTTATGACCTGCACCTCATCGCCAATAAGACAGTCACAACGGACGTCGTCGACTTGCTGATAGCCCAGATGCGCCGCCTTCCCGAGCCGACTCGATACGCGCTGATGGTTGCCGCCTGCCTTGGAAACGAAGAGCTCAAGTCGACCACACTCGCCAAGGCAACGGGCAGGTCGCTGGCAGAGCTATCAGTGGATCTGCATGACGCCACAGAGGAAGGGTTGCTCTTCCCCGTTGGCATGATATCGCCCGATGCCGACGTCGCCGCCGCCGATCGCCCGGCCGCGCACGCGAGCGCAAGCGACGAAGTCGATTCGAGCCAAGAAAAGGAGGCTGAAGGACGAGCGCAGATGCACCTTGGATCACTCCGAGCGCGCAAAGGGCCGAGTGTACCTCAAGCTTATCGTTTTTTCCACGACCGATGCCAGCAGGCAGCATACGCGCTCGTCACGGCCGACGAGCGCAGCCAGCTTCATCACAAGATTGGCCTTCGCCTCGTGGCATCGCTGACGGAGGACCAGCTGCAAGAGCAGATCTTCGACTTGGCAAACCAGCTCAATTTCGGCATCGACTTGCTGACGACCGACGAGGCTCGAGATCGACTGGCGCGGTTCAACTTTCTGGCAGGACAAAAAGCACAAAACTCGACGGCGTTCGAAGCGGCTCGCAAATACTTGCAGACCGCATGGGATTTACTCGGCGCGGACGGGTGGACTCGGCAATACCAGCTGATGAGCGACTTGGTCGAAGCGTTCATAGACGTCGAGTACTCACTGACGGACTATGCGGCGTCGCAGCAATTCATTCGCTTGTTCCTGTCCAATTCGAGCGATGTCGTCGCCAAGCTGAGGGTCTACGCTCGTTTCGTTCGGTGCGGATCGGCGATGGGCGATTCATCGACAGCGATCAAGGCGGCGCGGGAGGGATTGGCGCAGGTCAATATGCGACTGCCGGAGACAGGGTCGGAGGCAGATGCTCTGTTCGACGAGATTCACGATCAACTCAAACTCGGAGTCGAGGAAGTTCGCGCTCTATCCAACCTAGAACAAATGACGGACCCGATCGCTCTGGGGGTGCAGAACCTCCTCGGGGCCCTCATTCCCCCGGTCTACTTCTCTCAGATCGAATTGCTTGGAGGTTTGACGTCACTGGCCCTGCGCAATACAGTCCAACATGGTCTCAGCGATGCGGGGTCCCTGTTTTTGACCCTCGATGCCGTCTACGTTCGGGCTAAGTACGACGATCTGGGCTCTGCTCTGGCGTACGGAGACGTCGCCATCGGCTACTTCGAAAAATATGGGGGAACCGCTTACGCGTGCCCGACGTACAAGGTCGTCTCGAGCCACATCACCGCATGGGCTCGCCCCATCGCCGAGACGATCCCGAACTATCGCACCGCCATCGCATATGGTCTCGAGTACCGCGACGCCGAGTACGTCGGGTTTTCCTGCGCCGAGATCTGCTCTTACTTGCTACTCAGTGGAGCACCTTTGCCCGGAATAATGTCGAGTGTTGAAGGGTATGCCGTGCTGGTTCGCAAGTTCCGACACGAGCTCTCGACACTCTACATCGGCGTCATTCACCAGACCCTGCTGTGCCTGTCGGGTCGAAGCCCCAACCCGCTCGAGATCGAGGGCGAGGCGTTCTCCCACGCCGATTACCAGATCTGCGCCGATCGACCTTACGGCACCGACTTGCATACATTCCACATGCTGCGTCTCATGATTCTGGTCTTCTTCGACCGCACGACGTCACCCGCGGCGCTGGAATCGATCAGAATCGGCCGCGAGTTCATCTCGAGCGCCGACGGCTTGCTTTATCCGACTTACTTCCAGCTGTTTGAAGCGCTCTGCTTCTACGATCGCTTCGATGAGCTGACCAAGGTGGAGCTCGACACGCTTGCTGCGACGGTCGCCCACTTCGCCAAAGTCTCGGTCGACTCGGCAATGAACTTCTTGCCCCTCAAACTTTGGCTCGACGCCGAAGCCGCTCGTGCCAAGTCGCAGCGAGAGGAGGCTCTTTCGGCGTACGACTTAGCCATCGCGCTCGCGAGCGACTCGGGCTTCGTCCACATTGCTGCTTGCATGAACGAGCGATGCGCCAAAATGCTCCAATCGCCAAAACTTTCGGCGGGCTACATCATCGAGGCACATGCGATGTGGTCGACGTGGGGCTGCACGCCCAAAACGTCGAGCATGTTGTCCGAGCATCCTCTGCTGAACCACCCGACCGCCTCGCCTATGCCATCACCAGGTCTTGCGTACACGGGCTCGGTTGCATCGCCTGCCGCAACTGCGGATAGCTCAGATCGGCGGACGTCCGCCTACACGAGCGTGACACACTCCGGCGAGGATCTAGCGATGTCTGTGACGCACAGTGAAGGTTTTGAGAGCGTCAATGGGTCGACAAGTCGAGACGAACGGTCAACGGCGATTGCGATGACGGCGTCGAAGTCCATCCTCAGACGCCGCCGGTCCATCGACTCGCAGGACTCGATCTCTTCGCGAGAGGAAGCGGAGCACTCGTCAGAGGGACTGAAAGGAAAGAGTCAGTTCGAGCATCGCTCGCTGATTGCCACCGAATTGGACCTTCGCACGGTCGTCTCGGCCTCCTCTGTGCTTTCGCAAGAGCTGACAGTCGATGGCGTGGTTTCCAAGCTGCTGTCGCTGGCACTTCGAACGGCGGGGGCGGAGATGGGCTTGCTCGTGCTCGATAAAGGCGGCTCGCTGTGTGCGGAGGCGATCGTGCGATCCGAGCTGGGCGATGTGCAGCATCTGCGCCGCCTCGAACCCATCGATGCCCAGCCCGACCGATTCCCTTGCAGCGTCATCAACTATGTCGCTCGCACCAAGGCGATGGTGGTCAATGGCCTGGATTCGCTCGGCGATAGTATTACCGACCCTTACCTCAAGGCCAACAAACCGCTTTCGCTCTTGTGCATCGCTTTGGCGAGTCAGTCACGCGTGACTGGTGAGTTGCTATGAATCGCGGTGTCCTTCTGCCGAGTCGTATCAGGGCTAACTCTTCCTATTGGTACGTAATTCCTCTCGCAGGTGTACTCTACATGGAGAACTCGCAAACAGACAGTGCCTTTACGCCCGATCGCTTGGAGATCCTCTCCCTCATCTCGGGTCAAGCCGCGTCGACGATCGAGCGAGCCCGTTTGGTGCAAGACCTCAAGTTGGCTAACACGGACTTGAAGCGCTCGCAAGCCGCTCTCGAAGGCTACAATCGCAACCTGGAGGAAACCGTCGAGGATCGAACGCTCGAGTTGCGCCACAAGAACGACTTGCTCCAGGCCGAGATCGCCCAAAAAGAGCGAGCCCAAGCCGAGATGCGCAAAGCAAAGGAGATCGCCGAAAGCGCGACCGCGATGAAATCGCAGTTCTTAGCCAACATGTCTCACGAGCTTCGGACTCCGTTCAATGCCGTCGTGTCTCTGACGACGCTGCTGCTCGATACCACGCTGACGCCGGTCCAGACCGACTATGTCGAGACGATCAAGAATTCGAGTCAAGAGCTGCTCGTGGTTATCAACGATATCTTGGACTACAGCAAAATTGAGCTGGATCATCTGGAGCTCTCAAGCGAGCCGGTGCAGCTGCGCAGCGTGCTCGAGTCGTCGATGGACATGCTGGCCGAGAGGGCAGCGACCAAATCGGTGGAACTGGCGCTCGTGATCGAGGAAACAGATATTCGAATCTTGAGCGATCTGACTCGCCTGCGGCAGATCGTCGTCAACCTGCTCTCGAATGCTGTAAAGTTCACCTCGGAAGGAGAGATCATCGTCACAGCTTCGTCGAGGAGGGTCGAAACTAAGGGTCCCGGCGGAAAGCCGATGTGTCGCGTCACCATATCCGTCCAGGACACAGGCATCGGCATTGCCAAGGAGCACTACAATAAGCTCTTCCGTGTATTCTCGCAAGTCGAAGGTAGCGAGACAACGAAACACTTTGGCGGTACCGGTCTCGGTCTCGCTATCTCGCGCAAGCTCTCGCTTCTCATGGGAGGCGACGTCACTGTCGACTCGGAGGTCGGTAAGGGTTCGACTTTCACCGTCCACATAGTTGCACCCGTGCTCGAAACGACGGAGATCGATCTCTACTCACCTAGTCAGAATCCGGATCTGGTCGGTAAGCGATGCCTCGTCGTCGACGCGAACGCGACCAGTCGCAATGTCCTGCACCAGCTCGTCTCATCGTTTGGAATTAACACCGATGTACCCGACGATCCCATGTCGGCGTTTGCTCTCGCAAGTGACGCGCTTCGCGTCGGAAAGCCTTACGACGTCCTCATTTTGGACGCTTTCCTACCGGCGTTCGGCGCTCTCATCTTGCTGCGTCGATTACGACAAGCGAACATCAACGTGCCGGCGATAGCGCTCACGCGCATGGGCTCGCCGATCTACGAGGAGATGCGGCAGCTCGATTGCAAGTTCCTCATCAAGCCCATTAAACGCAATCGATTCCACCACACGCTGCGACAGATCTTCCCGATCGGTGCGATCAAGTTGACGAGCCCTCCTCCAGCGAGCTCGCCGTTCCCGACCGGTCTTGGGGTGCGCAACCCGCTCTCCATTCTCTGCGCTGAGGACAACCCGATCAACGTCAAGGTTATCACACATTTGCTTAAACGTATGGCATACACAACCGACATCGCCGAAGACGGAGCAATCGCGCTGGAGAAAGTACAGAAGAAGAAATACGACATTGTCTTGTGAGTTCGCTTCCCCTGCGAGGGCACACGCTTTCAAAACTCTGACCAGGGCTGACATGTTCGTGGCGTGGTCTCGCGCTTGCCTTCAGCATGGACGTCAACATGCCGAAGTAAGCACTATCCGGGCAATCCTCGCAACCGCTGTCGGCGCTAACCTGAGTCCCTTTTTGATGTACTTTCTCAGCATGGACGGGCTTGAAGCAACTCGCCGTATCATCGAGTTGATGCCCAACCCAGCGACTCGGTGAGTGTTTCGAATCGAGAGACTGAGATGTACTGTGCACGAAAGTTTTCACTGATCTAAACCTCTGCATCCATATTTAGCCCCATGATCGTCTGCCTCACAGCGAATGCGATGAGCGACGATCGAGAAAAGTGCTTGGCAGCCGGTGGAGAGTAAGTCGATCGGTTGAGGTCGGGTTGTTGAGGTCGGGTTTTGGATGTCGAGGGATCGTAGCTGATGCGAGTGTTTCCTTTCGTTTGCAGTGGCTATGTGTCCAAGCCCATCCTGGTGCCCGATCTTGTCGCAGCGTGAGTCTCCCCCCACTTCCTCTATTGCCTGCAGCGCGAATCGTTCAAGCACTGACCTCGCAGTTGTGGACTCTGACATAGCCTCAATGACGCAAGCGCGAGGGTGAACCGAAGACGACTGTCACTGGTGGGCACGAGCGGGCCAAGCGACGACGCCTCTAGCGGATCCAATTCACCGTTCCCCGTCGTCAACCCTTTCGACACCGCAGCGGCCGCCGAGCGTGTGGGTCGCCTCTCGGGTGCGTTGGCCTTGCCCACTACTCGCCAGAGCCTGTCCCCTGCCCACTCCCCCAGGTCCATCATGTCTCGTCGTAATCAGAGCCGAAAGGATCGCGAGGAGCAAGCCGGCGACAGCTCTCTATCAGACTCGTCACCCTCCCCACCGGTCCCGCACTATCGTTTAAGCCCCTCACCGTCGCCTAGTTGATACTCCGACGGCCTGGTCGGCCTTGGGTTCCCCCTATTCTTTTTTGGTTGCCTTTTTGAAGAGAAGTTGTTCATTGTATTCTGTGGACTGTCCTAAACAAGGTGTTGTACTTCTCTAGCTTGGTTGTAGTCTGGCCCCGTCTGCATTTCATACGAGCAGCAGGCTCGGGGTCTCTATCGACAATATTCTGGACCGGGCGCCCCGGAGTGAATAATTTTCCGAGCGATGCCATCGCGTCATTTGACGCTCGCAACCTACGGGCGCTGTATGTCGACAGAACAACAATGTTTGATGGAGCAGCATATTGATCATTAGGCCACCATTTCACGAGAAAGGGCATAGGGGTTTGAGGACAACATGTGTTTACGGCAAGCACGCGAGTGAGAGCGAAAGATCGAGAGTAAAAAAAGGTCATGGGTGAAGCATGAACCGGTGAGGGTAGAAAATCGAAGGGGAGAACGCTGGACGGAACATAAGCAGCCTTTGTCGAGACAGGGCCTGAGCCACCGTCGACACCACGAGATAGCAAGAGTCCGCAGAAATGTAAGGCGGGGGTTGACGTTTACTTGGATCCCGAGGAGAACTTGGTGACGGCCTTGGTTCCTTCCGAGATGGCGTGCTTGGACAACTCTCCGGGGAGGATGAGGCGGACCGAGGTCTGGATCTCTCGCGAAGAGATGGTCGACTTGCGGTTGTACGACGCGAGCTTGGAGGCCTCAGTGGCGATGCGCTCGAAGCTGGAAAAGATAATGGGAATTAGCCCCAGGTCTCACGTGACTTTGGAGGAGGATCGCGTCGAAGAGGGTCGGCGAGAAAGTAGTCGACTTACATATCGTTGACGAACGAGTTGAGGATGAGCATGGCCTTGTTGGAGATACCAGTGTCGGGGTGGACCTGCTTCAGCACCTTGCTATATGAACGGGCGAAACATCAGTGACGCGACGCGTGCATTGATCAGACGACGATCAGCTCTCGGCCCGATGAGCTCCCGAAACACCCCAGGTGAGGGTAACGCACTAGATGTACGAAGAGTAGGTCTCCTTTCGGACCTTGCGCTTCTTCTTCTTGTCACCATCGGCGGCGGGGGCCTTCTTGACGGCCTTCTTGGCGGGGGCTTTGCCAGCGGGCGCCTTGGACGCCGGTGCCTTGCCGGCGGTCGAGGCGGGCTTCTTCTCAGCAGCTTTGGGGGCCATTATGAATGATAGAGGTTGGGGTTGGAGGTTGGGTCGGGTTGGTAAAAGCGGGATGGGGAGGGAGGAAGACAAGAACCAGAAGCACTGAAGTGAGTGAGGCAACTCGCGAGCGCCGGCGTTTGTTTTGGTCGGTTGTTTGTGAAGCTCCTCGACTTTGGCGCGCGAGATGTCGCAACCTAGCCCGAGTCAGTTCCTCATTTCGTCACCCAAGGTGCAAATGTGCGCCTAGTGTGGCTCAGGCCCTATCCCGAGTCGCTGCTTACGTTCGCCACCAGTCATCAAAGGTCACCAAATTTCAATATAGTAATTTCGAGTGGCCCTCGCTCCTCGGCGCGTCTGCCTTTCTCTCTTCTTTTCTTCACCCCGCATTCATCCAACTCAACTTCAACCCACCCAAACTCTTCCACCCCAACCCACTTTACATCAACATGTCTTCAGGCGGCAAATCAGGTCAGTTATCAACGAGGCACGAACCTACATTGATGTGAATCACTGAACCCACGTCGTGCTCTCTTCTGGCAAACACAGGAGGCAAGGCCAAGGCCGGAGCTGACTCCAAGACTCAATCGCGCTCGTCCAAGGCCGGATTGCAGTTCCCCGTCGGTCGTATCCATCGTTTGTTGCGCCGAGGCAACTACGCCCAGCGTGTCGGTGAGTCTTTACAGGCAGAAGCTCTAGAGAGCCATCGCGTGATCCAAGGAAGTGAGATTGACCTCGCCTCACTTCTCTATCTCTTCCTCTCAGGTGCCGGTGCGCCCGTATACCTCGCCGCCGTCCTCGAATACCTGGCCGCCGAGATCCTCGAGTTGGCTGGTAACGCCGCCCGTGACAACAAGAAGTCGCGTATTATCCCCCGTCACTTGCAGCTCGCGATCCGCAACGACGAGGAGTTGAACCGCCTCCTCGGCGCCGTCGTCATCTCCCAGGGTGGTGTATTGCCCAACATCCACTCGGAGCTCTTGCCCACCAAGCCCAAGAAGCCCGAGAAGGCGGAGTAAACTGTCCTATGACCGTTACCCACCATCTCCTTCCACTCGACACTTTATTCGACTTTCATCTTGTGCTCGGGGCCCGACATTCGAATGCGAAGATCTTGGGTTTTCCTCCTCGCTTGGGAATCCCTATCTTCTCTTCGATCGCCAAACCCCAAAGACCGATCTTTTTTTCACCATCATCCCTTTCTTTGGACCCACGACGTGCGCTCGTGCTCGTTTGTTGCAGTTGGATCGGACTCTTTTTATGTTGCCAACATTTTTTCGGTATCAGACCTGTAACACTCGAGAAACGCGCTGTCCGCAGTTGTCCCCTTCACCCTGCATGAATTGTTTTCGAAGGCAGGCGAGCTGAGAGAAGACATCCGCGAACACTTTAGCCTTCAGTTTTGATCCAGCGCTAGCGAACAGCGCAGTTCGGTATTTCAGCATGAACTTTTCACACACAACGAAGACGCCTGCAAAAACCTCTTGTATATGGCATATCATCTACAGAGGCGGTCCTGCACCCATCTTTGCCATCTTCTTATCATTGCCTCTCTGCCTTCTGACGTGCGCCGCACGATTGCCATCGCCTCGTCCTCCTCGCCCACCGCCTCGTCCGCCTCTCGCGCCACCGCCACCGCCACCGCCACCTCGCCCTCGTCCCCTACCCCGACCAAGGCCCTGATCATGATTCCCTCCTCCTCTCCCTCCCGCATTCGGTCGTGCCTCTCCGTCCTCGTCTTCCTCGTCGCTGTCGTCCTCTTCCGACCCCGGACCAGCATGTCGTTCTTTGACATCCTCGACCATCCTACGCTCCAACACCTTCTCCTTCCTCTTCGGGTCCCTCTCCAGCATGATCCTCCACCCTTCCAGCTGTTCATCCCCGAGTCCAGTCTTCTGCTTCAACTCGGCCCTCATCTTGGATTTGCGCGTCGCTGACGACCGATCGAACAAAGCCGGATCGGAGAGGTAAGTTCGTTCAAGCAATTTAACGAGCGTCGCGTTATTGAACGCGTTCAAAGTCGACGTATCACTTGCAGCAACACTTCCCTTCAAAGGCGTGTTCGCCCCAGACGTCGTAGTAGCAAGGGGTGTTTCAATCCCTTCGTTACGGTCCCGAACTTCGAACGAGCGTTCAACCGCTCTGAACCGGTCCTCCTCATCATCATCAACAACTTCTTCATCATCGTCATTTTCCGAATCGGAAGATTCTCGTTCGGCTCGTTCGATGATGAGCGCTTTGAGTTGTTCGGTCATGAACGACTGATCGGCGAGGAACTGCTTCGATTCGTTTTGGTCGTGTACCGTGGATCGGTTCGTCTTGAGCAAGGTCGGGTTCAGCGACGCCGAGTCAAAGATGTTGGAGCGGATGATGGGTGCGTGCGCATCATTCGGCCGGGGAGGGACAGATTGGGTTGGAATCTTTGTCGGTTCTTCGATCTTAGTAGATGGGACGGGATTGCGAAGAAGTTCATCCAAATCCGAGGGTAAACTCTCCTCGAAGATGGAGGCGATGACGGCTTCGGAGGGGGCAGAGGTCGATGAGAACCTTGGGTGGAGCAAGCATGTGCGCAGAAAATTGGGCGATAGGTCGGGTAGCACGTCCAGGATTTGACTGATCTGCAAAGAGAGGAGATCCTGTGTTGTACAAGCTTGGGTTAGTGTGGGGGTACAGCCTTTGGAGCTGGATAGAGTCGACTCGCCTCTTGTTCTGGTGAAAGCACTTCTTGCTCCACGACCTTTCCTTTGCCTTTACCCGGCACGCTGTCGTGGGCTGGTCTCGACACGGGTCGGAGACTTTGCAGTCGTTTGAACCACTCGCCGACCTCTCGACTTTGCAGACCTCGTAATCCTTGAACCAGTCGATCGATCTTTGCTTTGATCTCGTTGGCTGAGGCCCTGCCGCTCGACCGTTGCAATGTCGCCGATGTGGAGAATAAGGTCTCGAGATCGGCCAAGAGAGGTGCATCGACACCCGCTTTCGGTATGGAGGACGAGGACGAGGACTCCTGGCTCGAATGTAGTACGGGCCGGAGGACGGTGTCGAGTTGGACGAGGAGGACGTGGACATCCTGATCGTTTTGAGCCGAACGAAGTGGGGTCCAGAACGCGGCTTCGAGCATCGCTTCGACAGTAGAAAGGATAAAGACCTTCTGATGCAGTTGCTGCTCGATTTGGCCACTGGAGATCGTAGATTGATAGAGCTTGTGGAACGCTTGCCATACCTCGGGATGACGTGCATATGCTCGAGCGATCGTCGAACTGACTCGGATCATCGCCATTGAAAGTTGGCAAAGTTGCCACTCGTCGTCTGTTTCGTTTGATGAATGGGACGCGAAGACTAGGGGCGCCGTGTTGAGAACTTGGTCGTGGATGGTCGAGTCGACTCGCAGCACTCGATCGAGGACTGACTCGACTCGCGCGCGGTCGGTCGGACCAAAGTGGAGCGCATACAGGCCACAGAGCGTGTAGGTGAACGTGCCAGAGAGGTGCGAGAGTCGATCCAAGAGCGCATGAAGGAGCGGTCGATGCGGGTCGCCGGGATGGCTCGTCGATAGGAGGTGGTACAAGGTCGTACGGAGCGAGGGCTGCGACAGGAGCGAGACGAGGTGCGGAGCAGCGACTTGGTGTACGAGCAGCGTCAGCAGTTGAGTTGCCTGCGACGAGGTGAGGGGGGATGTTGGCACCGTCATGGGTCGTAATCGAAACAGCTCCGATCGACAGGCTGAACGGTCACGCTGACACGGAGGAGAGGAGAGAGAGGAGGCCGTGCGACGTTTGCTCGTGTGGGGGACTCCGACTGGGCCGGCTCGATCCAGTATTTCACCGCTGACCTCAGAGTGTCGAATTTTGCCACAACATTGTCAACCTGCAACCTCGGTTTGCGAAGCCTGTTCTGTTTTGTATTTTGAGAATTTATCGATGGAGTGTAAGCACCTCGCTGGGCTGCTGCGACTGCCAGTGCAGACGATCCGGCGAGTGCAGTGTGACTCGACCGGCGCTTGAATTTCTAACCGCTGATCTACAATGACGCTGCGTGGCGAGTGTGCTCGTCGCGGAGGTGCGTCGCCGCCTGTCGCCGCGCTGCTCTTCCGGCCGACGTCCACTCAATCGTCATTGTCGGGTTCGGGCTTGGCAACGAGCTCATCTAGGCTCATCTCTCGTCCACCCCAGCATCGACTTGGCATTCGCCGACTCGTGTTGTGAACTCTTTCTTCTGCTACCTATCGCCCACTCGCCGACCTCCGACCTCCGAACATTGGCAGCCGAGACACCTCGTCCAAAACCGAGACCAGCTAGCTGGCTCGGGCTCGCGCTTCTCCTTATCACGCTTTCCCCATTAGGGTCCCTTCGGTGCCTCGCTCCGCCCCACCAGTGCCACCAGCGACCACCGTCCTGTCACGCTTCATCCGCTGCTGTGCTGCTGTACCTGACGAGCGCGTAGACAAGGGATGGTCTTCATCATCCGATCGTCGACGCTGGCCGAATTGGAGAATGCCCCGAACCCTCTGCCGGCGCTCGTCCTGGTCGTAGTCGAATCGCAAGTGCCTCCTCCCCTCCGCCCTTGCATTTGTTTCCTGGCCTGTCAGACGAAGGCGGTCCTGGTGTTGTTCGGAGCTGACGATCAGCCTTTGTCTTGTCTTTTCTTCTTCACACCATACTGCGTGGCATCACAGCATATTGGAAGTCTTTTTTCTCTGGTCAGTAGCTCATACTCCAGATGACATGTACCCCTGTTGGATCATCACCTCTTGGCACTGATTCGCTCGGCTTCCTCTCCCCCCCCCGCCCTTTCCCCCACTTGCGATCTCCGCGGCCTTCCGCCATGCCATCGGTGCCAATTCGACGCCATAGTCTCGTAGGATGGATCCTTGCCAAGAAAGGAATTGTCGATGACAAGGCCAAAAAGGTCGGTTCATCATCACCCACGCTTTGTCACCGAACAGAAGACTGATCTACATGCGAGTTTCATCTAACAGATCTTAAACAAACGTCAGTTCCTGATACCACCACTGTGGCGTCCCTCAAACCTCGGAAGGTCGCTAATCGCCAATTTTTCACAGTCAATGTTTCCCTCTTCACTCCTGCTCTCCTCTTCTCCAAAGTCGCCTTCTCCCTCACGCCGGACAAGCTCGCGGACCTCATCATCATTCCGATCGGGTTCGTCATCTGCACCGTTTTCTCCGCCGGCGTCGCGTTCGCCATCGCCAAGGTGTTTCGACTCAAAAAGGCGCAGAGGAACTTTGCGATCGCGTGTACCATGTTCCAAAATTCCAACTCGCTGCCCGTTAGTTTCCAGTTTCCGTCGCGCTGATCGGTGTGGGGCGCTTCCCGTGCCCTTGGAACGAGGTTCTGACCTGACTCGATTGTATCACACCAGATCGCTTTGATGCAGTCCCTGATTGGGGAAAAGATGCCTTTGAGATGGGGGCCCCACGACACCAAGGACCAGATGCTCGGTCGAGCCTTATCCTACCTCGTCCTGTTCTCAACCCTCGGCATCATCGTCCGATGGTCATTCGGAGTGCGGTTGTTGACCTCCGCGGAGACTGAGCAGGACGAGCTTGAATCGGTGGATGAGGAGGACGGTGAGGAAATCGATGACCTCGATGTTTCGCCCGACCTCGATGCGACATCGCCCTTGTTGGACTCGGACGAATACCGCTCCAAGCATCGCAGGAGAACGGCGAGTGGATTGTTGTCGAGCAACGGCAAGCACGCAGGCAACAAACCTTCCCATTTGGGCAACGGGATCGAAAATGGGATCGAAGGAGCTGGAGCATGGGCTCAGTCTCAGGCCGAAGGGAGGGGTCACGGATCGAGGACTTCGAGTGGGGATTCATTCGAGGGCGACGCTGGAGGATCGATCAAGTCCAAGAACGGCAACGGAGCTGCCAAGAACGGCATTTTGCTTGTTAAGGAGCCAGAAGAGCTGCCTTCCTCCGCGCCCCTCAAGGTAGATCCCAATGCTACGCCGCGACCGAACAAGAAGCGCACCGCCGATCGTATTTTTATGAGTTTCCCCAATACGCCGATCCCTTCGCAATACGGGAGTGAGGTCGACGACGAGGATCGGGAGTACTCGGATGATGATGAAGAGGACCAGGAGATGAGGGAGTGGGGACCCAGGAGTCCGGCTCCGGCTAGGGGAGATCGCGATGGGTGGTTCGAGGGAGAGCGGGCGCAAGCTGTTCGACGCACGTTTGCAAAGGTGTGGAGACCGATCAAGAGGTTTGGGATCAAGATTGGCGCATTCGTGAGTGCGCTTGGGGGGGGGGGGGGGGGGCTCTTGCTCGTGTACGTGTGCTGACTACTCGATCGAGGGTGTTTGCAGATGACTGTACCGTTGTGGGCCGCGTTGCTCTCGCTCGTCGTGGCCTGCATCCCTCCACTTCAGTGGGCTCTGAACGAAGCCAAGCCCTTGAAATCGTGAGCAGGGCACCTTGACATCTGGCCGACATGTCACGCCCAAACTGATGCCGATCATGTGGTGTGCAATAGAGCGATCAGAAACGCCGGCAATTGCTCCGTCCCGATCACGCTCGTCACCCTCGGCGCCTACTTCTACCGCCCCTCTGCACCCACCTCGCCTTCAGACCCCAAGCTAACTTTCTGGGAGCGCCTCAATCCATTCCGTAAATTGACCGCGGCCGAACGTCGTGAACGTCGAAGAACGTCAAGTCCCGGAGAAACGCGGACCGTGCTCGTTGCGGTCCTCAGTCGGATGATCATCGTCCCTGCCTTGCTGATCCCGATCTTTGGGTATTACGCGGCTATGACGGTCAACGTCGCGGACGATCCCATCTTTGTCGTTGTCGCTTGCCTTCTCATTGGGTTCGTCTACCGTTGTTTTGAGTTTTCGGCGAAGCACGAGGTTGCAGGCTGACGTTTGATTCGACATCTATACAGGAGTCCAACGGCCATCACCTTGGCGCAAATCACGTCCAGCGCTTCGGGCGAAACGTTCGAGAAACTCATTTCGAGAACCTTGTTCGTTTCATATGCCATCATGACGTGAGTGGTCTTTTTTCCGTAGAGGCCGATCTCGGCGAATCACGGGAGCTGATAGAGTCTTTTTTGCACTGTTCTGCCAGCCCTCCTTGTACGATCGCGTTGGTGCTCGCTGCGTTGCGCATTGATCAGAATCAGCAGTAAACGGAGGCCCTGCCTTCGTCTCCGCGACTCTCGAGTCGAGATGCCCGGAACGCGGTTGCAGGATCAGGTAAATGATCACTGCCTCGCTTGTGTATCTGTGAATTATCTTCTGGTGTGTATGTTTTTGTGAATACACGTGTAGCTCTTTCTCGACGGAGTGATTTGTTTGCGTACGATGGGCTTTGTGAGCGTCGGCGATCGTTTCGGTGTGATCGGCGGGCGTGACGGTGTTCTCTTCTGGCAAGACGTTGGCGTAGCGCTCTCCTTGCGCTCGCCGCTCGCACTCGCCACCGAGTCGTGCACCGCCCGCCAAGTTCAACAAAAGGTGATCAAAAACGCTTTGACTAGTCAATCGCGTCATGACTTCTGCAATCTTGCCTCACCTGCGTGCGCCGTTTCGTCTTCTGCGTAACTATCTGCCCACGACACGTCCATCGTCTCAGCCACGTCACGCCTTCTCAACTGGTTCCGGATCTTTGCTAGCCGGTCATACCTCAAGCATCACTTCACGAGCGATCGGATACGAGAAACATGGTGACCCATGTGAAGAGGGGACTCTGGATGTGCGCGAGTACGAACTACCTCGTTTGCAAAAGGGTCAACTGAGGCTTAGGTTCGAGATGAGTGCTTTGAGTGAGTGGTATGGCGCCTTTCGTGTCCGAGCTTGGGAAGGCGTGCATGCTTCGAAGATGCTGAGCAAACTTTTTGTTTTGTTTGGGGTTCGAATGCGGTTAGATCCGGCTGATATCGTTAGTCTGACTTGCTGCGGTGTTTAGGCTACTTTGTCTGATCAAAACTGCTTCACATACCCACCTTCACGTAGAACGTCATACAAGGGGTATACCCAACTAAACCTACCGCTCAAACAATCAATGGGAGCACGTTCACGGTCATGGGGAATGAAGGTACCGCTATCGTAGAAGGTTTCGAGGAGGACGGAAAAGTCGAACACGAATTCAACGTCGGAGATCGAGGTGAGCTTCAATTTTTTGGTGACGACCTTTGCTTGTTACAAGGCAGTTGGAAGGCTGACAGGATTAGGGTGTTGAATTGTTTCGATGTCAGTCGTTATGGCCAAGGCGCAGATGGGTACGTTTGGGCTGTCCGCTTTCGAGGGGGAAGAACTCTCTTTTTCATTTCCGCCTTCGTCGTTCGGGTTCCGATCCTGATCCTCATCCCCGCCGTTACCTATCATCTAATCACAAACGTCCAACACCCCCTGATCTCGTAAACAGGAACATGGCAAACCCACCTCAACGCCTTCCCCTCCGAGTTAATCCGACTGCCTTCTTCGAGCCATAACACGACCTCAGCGACTCGACTGACCGCGTCCCAAGCCGCAACGCTCTGCATCAACCCTCCGACGGCATTCCGGATCCTATCGGACAACTTGTCGATCAATCACGCCTCGTCCTCTGATCGATCACAATGGCTCATTCAGAACGGTGCCAATTCGGCGGTCGGGCAAAGTGTGATTCAATTGGCTCGAATTTGGGGAATCAACACGATCAACCTCGTTCGAGCGAGGAGTACGCAACACGAAACTGAGAGTTTGAAGAAGGACTTGAAATCGTTAGGCGCTGACGTCGTTTTGACGTACGATGAGTTTTTACGAAAAGGTGGACCGGAGGAAGTTAAGGTTCTGGTTGGGAAGGATGAAGGTGGTCGGCTCAAGTTGGCGTTGAATTGCGTGGGAGGGGACGAGATTAAAGGGATGTTGAAGGTGTTGGATCGGGGCGCCAATTTGGTCACGTATGGTGGGATGGCGAAGAAGGGGTTGACTTTGTCGCCGAGCATGTTCATCTTCAAGGATTTGACCGCGTACGTCCTCTTCTGCGTCCGTTTTTTTCGGATCGTGGCGTGGCGCTTACGATTAATGACTGAGACGGGGTCGTTTTTTGGGGGCTTTTTACAGTAAAGGGTTCTGGCTTTCTAACTGGGTCAAGCAACAAAACGACAATGGCCAAGCCCGTCTCGAGATGATGCACCAACTCGTCTCGTTCATCGAAGCCGGGCAATTCGTCACGCCCAAAGTCGAGATCGTCTCCTTGGGACCCAAAAGTGGGCTCAGTATCGAGGAAGCCAAGAGTCGGGTGAGGGAAGTCATGAAGCGGCAGATGGAGGGTAGGGCCAAGAAGGTTTTGTTCGAATTCGAGTGAGCCAATGATGTGGAGCCAGTTTGGGTTCAATGAATTAGGAATTGCAAGCGAATGTTGTTTTAAACAATGTAGAGTCTACAAAGCGAGCAGCGAGAGACGAGATGCTGCAAACGAGGAGCTTCAGATGCGAAGAAGCAGCGAACGAAAACAAACCCGAGTCGAAAGCTTAACGGAACCTTCCCAGCTCAGAACTCGTACCCATGATCGAAGCCGGCATCGACACCATGCGAGATCCACGACATCATATCACTGGCATACGAGTCGTCATTACCGTCCTTTGTTCCGCCCAAGAGGTCCTTCTTGACCTCGTCGGCTTCCTCTTCTTCATCCTCTTCCTCCTGAGCGTCATCGAGCTCGATCGCTTCCTCCTCGTGGGGATGCTCTTCGTCACCCGAACTAACATCCTCGTCGTCGTCCTCTTCGTCATCGTCTTCGTCTTCGTCATCCTCATCATGATCATCAGTCGAATCATCCAACTCGACCTCGAGTCGAACATAGTCCTGATTCTGCGCCAACTCGTTCCCTTCGAACGTCAAGCCAGCCTTGCGCCTCTTCTCCGCCCTACCCTCCCCCACCCCCTCTCCCCCTCCCTCCCCCTCATCAACTTTCCTCTTCTCACCCACGGTCCATTCCGGTCCCGCATTCCAATCGATCCCCAACTCCTCCCCACCCTCCTTCTTGTCCCCCTCACCACCACCACCACCACCACCCCCACCACCCCCACTCTTGACCTCATTCCTCCTCCTCAAAACATGAGGCAATCGACACCCCTTCTCCTCACAAACGCCCGTCTCACTGAACCGAGGACATTCGTTCGCATGCCTCGAACGACACTTTTCCCCCAATTCGCACCACCCGTATTCGACGAACGGTCGACAAATCGTCGATTCGGATAAAGCGGGCAGTCCGTCGATATGGGAGAAGGGGCAATTCGGTCGACGGGTACAATGAGGGTGGTGGATGCAATGAGGTGAACGGTGCGCGTTAGGTTCGTGCGAGAGCGTACAGGTCGAAGAATCGAAGGCGCATTTGGATCGTAGGAAGTTGGGACAGATCGAGACGCGGTGCGAATCGTGGATGTAGCGGCAGCGGAGACCGTTCGTGCATTGGCCTGGTGGGTTTTTAAAGAGCGCGAGTGGAAGTGAGGAACGAAGGGGACGTACCAGGTTAATGAAAGAGGTGATCGAAAGGGGTGCGGAACATGAAAGGTCAGAAAATGTAAGGATCGCAGCAAGCTCTTGAGTCGAGGGGGGTCGGATTCGATGCAAAGCAAGCCACGATCGACGGCGCGTGGGTTTGAGTGGGTTCTCACCGGTTTTCTGGAAGAAACGACACAGCTTCATCGACTTGGGTCGAGTTGAGGTGCTGCATGGAACAAAATCATGAGATCACAGAATCGAGTGCTCTGTGGCGATGTTAGCATTCATGACGAACCTCTTGGCACCCCCTCTACCACCCCGCTTGGACCCGCTCGTCCTCGTCGAACGAGCGCTATTCCTCGCATTCTGGACATCATGGACGATCCCGACCAGTCGATCGAGTCGAGCCTTCTTGGCTTCAAAGTGCTTCTTGTCGCTCAGTTCCTTTCTCTTGCGCGCGACGTCGAGGGAGATGAGGTTGCCGTTCTTGGTGCGGATGTAGGTCGTGCCCGAGACGGAGGCGCGACGCGGGGTCAATGCTTTGGTCGGGTCCGAGCTCGAGCTCGTTGATGCCATCGTTGGGGCTGGAGGGAGTGAAAGTGTCAGGTTTTGGGACAAGAGCGAGGGGGAGTGCGGAGCTGCGAACTTACCGGTGGTGGCCGAGGTCTTGCGAATGAGCTTGTGGGCCCTCGCGTCGGTGATGAACTTGACCCCGTCGATGAGAACCTCCTTCATGGGTGCATGTCGGGATGTGCTCGCTGATGGAGCGGTGCTTGACAAGGTGGTGGAAGTAGTGGTCGAGGGCGGGGATGTGGTCGAGGTTGATTCGGTGTTGATCGTCGTCGTCGAGGTCGACGTCGCTGCAGGGCTCTGGTCCTTGTTGAGCACGAGGACCTTGTTGCGGAAGCCTCCTACGGGAACAGGTGGTCTTGACGTGGTCGCAAAGGGGGTCGTCGCCACGGGGGTCGTCGATGACGATGCTGATGATGGTGTAGTGGCCGAGGAAGTGCGGGCTAGTGCCGGTGCGTGCCAGGTGGCGTTGCGATGAACGAACGCGCCTCCTCTACCTCCTCTACCTCCCCACCCTCTCACCCCTCTACCTCTCGACGCCCCTCTACCCCTGGAGTTTCCTCTGCCAGGGTTCCAAGTCGTGGGGTAAACGGGTGCTTCTCCCGTGGCGGCTACGTGGGCCTTGTGCTGCGCGATCGCATCTGTACGACCGCGCGGTCGGTCGGGTGGCGTCCGGCAGTCCAAGTCAGCGCACACGCAAGATCACTCGGGGCAGTGGGAACGAACGTACTGGACAGTCGAGCGATCTCGGCTTGAATTGCGTGCTCGTTCATCTTGTGTGCGGAGATGGGGCTGTGTCGCGTGCCGTGCCGTGCCGTGCCGTGCCGTGCCGTGCTCAGAGTGGAGAGCGAAAGGGGTGAGCGAAGCAGGCGCAGGAGGGGCTTTACCTCCGAGTGTACAAAGTCTGTGCAAGTTCCAAAGTGGTTCTAATGTCAAATTCACGCGCGCCTTACTAATTATTAGCAATCGCCGACGCGTCCGCGCGCTCCAAAAAGGAACGAGAGCCACCCGTTTCACTTTTGGGGCTCATTTCACTGGCATTTCACTGGGACTAATGGCCCACTTTGTCGCGTCGGGCGCGTCCAACCAACCTCAACCCCCTCCGAGGCACTCCTCGCTGCGCGCCGTCCCCACAGCGATGGCCGACCCAAGTCAAACACCCATTCCCGACGTCGTGGGTCATCAAGACGTCGACATGGTCGAGGCGCCTCGAACGGCCACTGAGCAAGGTCGCACCCACCATCTTTCACCTCGCGACTCGGAGGGTCATCTCACTTTGACCCAGCGCGTCTCCGAGCATCCCGACACCACCACCGATCAAACTGCATCTACCGACAACGGAGCATCGACCAGCAATCCTAGTGGGTTAGACTCCGCTCACCTTACTACGACCGCCCACGGCGATGCGAATGCGAATGCGAATGCGAATGCGAATGCGAATGGTGCGGTCGACGCGTCGCGCGGCGACCAGCAAACTTCGCCCGCCTCGAGCTCGCCCCCACCATCGGCGCTACGAACGAGCGAGGCACCCCTGTTCCGATCGCCCAGCACCGACAGGGAGGAGGACGACGATCACTCCTACAGCCAAAGCGAGGACCGAGCACCCCCCTCTCCCGTTCACGCTCACCGACCTTCCAACCGCGACGACAAGGAGAATGCTTCCCTTGCGGCCCGTCCTCCGAATAATGGTGTCCTCGGCGTCAGCACCCATAGCGGCGCCGTAGCAGGTCCATCCTCCCCGACCAACTCGTCGCCTCAGTCGAGCCTTACCCCTCCTCCTTCACCCGAACCGTCGGAGGCTCGGGAACGTCCCACGAAACGACCCAAGCATGCCACCTCGTCCCAACTCGAACTCGCGACTGCCGACGGCGCTCGACCCAAGACGACGATCCCTTCCCCACCCTATTACAGCGTCGTACGGTCCAAACCCAACTCTCCGGCGAACCCGCACGTCCTACGTATACACCCGGGCGTGACCGACGCCCCCAAGAGCCGCGTCAGTTGGCCCAAGAATGTGACACCGGGAGAACGCGTCGCCGGCAAAGTGAACTGGTACGAGCTGCAGTCCAAAGACTCCGGCACGCACAAGCTGTGGAGGATCAACTTGGGCCACTCGTTGGCTCGAGATCTCAACTTGGACGATGGAGGTACGTGAACGGCGCGAAAATCTTGCCTCTCGATCTTGGGAAGGACATAAGACCTGCCACTTACGCTCGTTGGTCACAAATATCCTTCTCTGCAGAGGGTGAGGCCTGGATACTTGATTCTTGGCCCGACGACTACGTCTTTACGATCCACCATTCATCGTCGACGTCTTCGCACAAGGATCGAACGGACCCTTACCTCTTTGGCTCACCCGCGACCAAAAAATTTCGCTCGGTCAACGAGTTTGCGCCTCACCTGTTCTGGCTCGCGCGTCGTTGGTCCGACGAGGGCATGAGATGTTATTGCAAATACTGCAACGGCAACAAACTACAACGCGTCGTGAATCATGATCTAGGTTTGAACCAATCACCGCTCTCTGGCGTTCGCTCTACCGGTGGCTCGATGCGCCCGGGAGGATCGAGACCGAGCTCGCCCGCTCGATCGATCGGATCCTCAGCGGGAGGCGCGCCTTCGTCGATCCAAAAGAAAAAGGTGAAACGAGTGCAGAGTAGCCTGATCCCAGAAGATCAGAAGGTATCGCATACGCCGAATGGCGCCAAATCATCCAAAGTCAATGGGGTGGCCATCGTCGGAACGAGCGAGCCCACCCCCGCGCAGTTCAAGACGCGTACCCTGGGCCCGACGTACAACGGCACGTACACGAACAAACAACGCGACATGGACCTCGGAGACGGTGCTCGGTACCGTTACTGCGAACTCGTGTGGGTCCGCCTACCCGAACCCCTGCGCGACCTTTCGGTTGCCGACTCCGAAGCGGAGGGTCACGTTCCCGACTTGACTTGTTGGCCCGCATTGATTTCGGATCGGTCGGTCAAGATCGAGTCGATCAAAGTCCCCTCCACGGTCCCTGGTGGCGCACCTACGATCCGTAACACGGAGACGTTCGTGTACTCGGCCAAACTCTTCGCCGCGTTCGACGAATTGACCCTGCTCAAGGAAACGTCCGTCATGCCTTGGAAGGGGTACGAAGCCGATCGGAACTTGACCCGACGGGATCTGATCCTCTCGCCCGAGGCGATTGCCCACGTTTGGGATGGCGTGGAATCGCATCGACCTCGATTGGACGACTTCAATGGCGACGTCAGAGCCGCGTCGACGAGCTTCTCCTTGGCGGCCCAAATCGCAGCGCATCTCGTCGTCACCTTTTCATTGATGGACAAGTACAAATTACTCGATGATCACATCAAGTTCGACCCCGAGGTCGTGCTCAGTCAGGAACAAAAGGCACGCGTCGAAGAACAACTTTCGGCGTCGCATTACCAACAAATGTGGTCCGGTCCAGAATTGATGTGGTCCGGCGAAATGGTGAGGTTGAAGCTCGACGTCGATGCGATCATTCACCCCTTCGCGGAAGGGTCGGAGCCTATCATTCGTGTGAATGGCAAGTTGGCCGAAGGGGCGAATTTGAGGAGTCTATTTTTCAAGACGACGGGTATTTACCGCACGGCGAAGAACTCGGGAATGCTCGCTGGCAAACTTTACGAACTGAGACCTATCGTCGAAGGGGACGATTCGAGTGCCGTCGCTGCAACGACTTTAGATTCGCCGACCAAGACGGGATCGATGTTTAAGAGCGCTTTGAGCAAGACCAAGTCCTTCTTTGGTGCATCTACAGCGACATCAGCATCGAACTCACCGAGCTCGCTTAACGGTTCTGGCGCAGGCCCTAGCAGCGCCGATCATCTCAACAAGCCTGTGGAGGAGCTGCGAGATCCTTACATCCCGTCCGCGCCCCCCGGCTACGAATTTCATTGCCTCACCCATCCGAACGAGAACATCCACCTCTCAACCGGCTACCTCGCCGGCCGCTACCACCCATTACCGAGCAACATGTTCCGCTCTCGCTCGGACGTTGAGAAGGCGATCGCGAGGGTTCCGGCGCTCAAGACTTTGGAAGCGGCGAGGGCGAGGGACCCGGTCAAGGATACGCTGACGATGCTCGAGAGGCAGTTGGCGATGGCGGGCTTGACTCCCGGTTTTTGGTCCCATTCAGAGGTGAGTTGTTAAGACCCGTTTTGGACCACCGTTGGTTCGGAGCTGATCGGGGGATTATCTCTCCTTGCTTGTGCAGGTGTACGTTTGGTGTCGCACTCGTCACGACGCCGTCATCGCTTCCGAAGAGAAGGGTCAGGTCAGTGTAATTTAGATCTTGCCCTTGCAAGTCCGTAAACGTCGCACGACTCATTCATGTTGTTCTGGCTTTTTCGATTTTTACAGAAAGAGATGTTTGAATTTTTCAAAACGAACTTGACATCAGAAGTGATCGAGCGCGTCGCTGCAATCAGCAAGGAGAAACGAGTCGCTCGCGTGCAGCTTTCACCTTCCCTGGGGTTGGAGACTGGGGAGGGGGGGAGCAAGGAAGAATGAGGGGTTTAATGCGGCACAAGATGCGGCACAGGATGAGGGCGGGCGGAAAACATGAAGGGCGTGACGAGTGGTCGAAATTCGGCTGTCGAGGTTTGAATTCGGTGACGCGAAGTATACGATGGCGCGGTCGTCCCGTTTTTTTTTTTTGGCGAGCCGAGGTGAACGATTTTTTAGTGCGGCTTGGCTTGAAA
This sequence comes from Microbotryum saponariae, assembly GCA_900102585.1. NCBI lineage: Eukaryota > Fungi > Basidiomycota > Microbotryomycetes > Microbotryales > Microbotryaceae > Microbotryum > Microbotryum saponariae. The sequence continues at coordinate 97,236 of FMWQ01000050.1, read as the reverse complement.
GGGCTGTCAGTGATGTTTCGAAGTTTTCTTCTGAATGATGTCAGGGGTGGTGTATTTCTGGGGTATCTTTAACTGCTTCGTCGGGTTCTTTTCTGCTTCTTCGCAATTCCCATAACCCATCATCTCAGTCTTTGAAGGCGCTTTTGACAATGCTTTTCATGTGGACAGTTCTAGGCTACCAGGGCGGAGCCTCCCCCTTCGAAAGAACCAGAAAACGCCCAAGAGATTTTTTTTCGGATAGTACAGGATTTGTTTTGAGCTAGAGTGCGGGGACGTGCTACGGGCCGCGGCGAAGCACTTTGGTGCGACTACTACGCCGTGAAGAACCTGTAGAAGACGAGGACCGGCCGCGTCGTCCCCGAGTCGAGATTCGACGGCTTCCTGATGGGCCCGTAGTAGTAGCCCCGCAATCGGGTGATTATCGATGCTTGATGATCATCAACAGTCAAAAAACAAGCGTGCGGCGAACTATCATTCTCTATTGCGCTGGTTGAGGATTCAAGTCAGGTGAATAGATGGCTGAATAGTAATGACAACAACGGATGATGGATGTGGGTACAGAAATCACTTCTACTCGCGGTCATCCTCGCTAGCTACCGTAACAAACCCCAGAGATCCGCTCCTTTTTACCGGGTATCCTCTCGGTCCCTTCCTGGGTACTCATAGCGGGTCAGCGAGCCCCAACCTCGCTCGAATCATCTGCGTTGTTTCGCCCTGAGTATTGACATAGTTGTCCACGCCTGGGACGCTGCCCCCCGCCTCGAGCAGTTTCCGCTCGTCCAATGTCAGGAACCGACCGCCTGGTCCTCGTGGTCTTCGCATCGCATGGGCGTGACGTGATTCGTGGATGTAGGGCTGGAAGGAAGGAAGGTAGCAAATACGCCAAATACCATAAGCCGCGGGTTCTCAGAAGACGGGAGGGAAAGGGAGGAGAGGAACTAACTTTACGCTGCCTCGACAATCGACCCATCTCTTCCAGCCTGGCCCTTGCTGCCCTCCGCTTGATGATCCGATGGTATTGCTTGGCGTTCACATACAATGGCTCGTCGGCCTGTTCCTCCTCTTCTCCGTCCCGACTTTCGAGCGGTGCCTCGCTCCCGTTGTCGTCCGCGGCGATAGAGGTGCCGGCGCCATCGTTGGGGTCCTCATGATTCGGCGTCGGGGCTGGCTCCGGGGCCCGTATTGCGGTTTGGAAAAAATCGTGCGTTGTTGATGAACTCGTTGAGCTAGCGGCATCGTTCGGATAGTTGTGATCGAACCCGTTTTGCGATGGTGGCCTCGATCTGTTCATCCCTGTAAGACTATTCGAGTATGCGTTCCCGGAGTGCATATGGTGGTGGGGTACATGGTGCGACTGTTGATGCGAGTGCTGGAGTTGAGGTGAGTGATGTTGTGGGTGTTGCATCTGTTGGTGCGGCGACGGCTGGTGGCTGTGATGACCGCCGTGACCGACCGCGACCGACGAGAGGGCATGCAGCGCCGAGTCGTTCATCGTGTCAGCCGAGAGCGAGCAGTACGTGGGATCGGGCGAGGGTGAACCCCGAGATCGGCCTTGCGAGGTCGACGTACTACAGTCGGGAGTTGGATCGTCTTGGCGCGACGGCCGATGACTGTCCTGCTCTGTGCGAGTCCGCTCTGGTAGCGGTGAGATACGGGCGGTAGAGTCTTGGCCCCTGTCCAGAGATAGTTCCGCTAGTCGCTCTAGAGACGACGAGCGATAAACAGATTAGAAAGGCTCAGGCGAACCAAGAACGGGAGATCAAACTCGTGGGGGGCACGGGCGAAAGCAGAGCGCGATTTGCGCCAGGCCCGTCCGAGACTCCGACCGCCAAGGCAACTAAGAATGACTAAAACTTACTATTAAGGCCAGCCGGATTGCGCCGCCGGCGGCCGGCTCCTTTCCCTGCCGAGCACGTGACCCTTCGCTACGCGCCGGGTGCAAAACCGCTTATAAGTGAGGTGAGGTGAGGTCATTTATTGCCAGTACATATCCGGGATCTTGCATAATTACAAATCAGTAGGCGAAATCATGGGCGCGTGATTTTATTTTTTTACGTCATGCCGGACTGCCTGTCGATTTGAGGTTGTTCGGTTGAGTCAAGTACGTCAAGCACGGGGATCTCAGGGGACCCGACGCCGGTTCCGAAGTTGCTCACAGGCTGCCGGGCGCTGCACTCACTCGGGCCGGTGCTCAAGATGATTAAGTTGTCAAGCTTGATGGCGATATAAGGTCGCTTCAGCGTTCCTCATTAGATAAGATACTCTCGCAGATATCCCTGAAGGTCTCTAGAGCTGAAGGCTTGTTCAAGGAACATCCCTGAAGTTCTTTTAGAGCTGAAGATATCTTCGCTCGGAGGCGGTCGCTTGGGACTTATTGGGAGTCTGTTGGACGGCAGTACCACAGTTCAAATATTGCAAAAACTGGATGAATTGGCAAAACGCTGGATTTTTGTTCATTTTTCCCTGGATTTCTTGTATTGGAGTTGTGTTGGTAAGTGCCGGGAAGACGAATCATGCCTGATCAAGCGGGAGAATGCTTTGCTGCCGATCGGTGTGCCTTTCCGTGTCGTCAGAGTCGTCCGAAATCTCCGCCTCCGCTGAGAACGACTGCCATGACGTCTTTGACACTTTGACTTCTTCGTGGCCGAACTAGTTTTAAGTTTATAAAAAGGGCGTTTTTGCGCCTCTGACGGGGCTTTCGGGGGTCCTCCGTTGGTCGCCTCTGGCAACCGGCCAGATGTGCGGTGCGCTCCCGTTCCCTTGACAACTTGTCAACACGACTGGGCACCAGCATCACGTACCTTGCACCTGAACAGCCTGAACACCCCCACCATGCCGACTCCATCGCCCTGTGACGCGCGGCAACAAGGGGGGCCTCACAGCTCGCTCAGCGACCCATTCGTGACTCCGATACGCCGACTGCCGACGGGCCAAGGTGGCAGCCCTTCATCAACTGTATCGCCACCCGGCTCAGACGGATCGAGCAGAGTATCAACTCAGACATCAACCGCGCCATCATCACCGCCGTTAACTTGTGGCCACCGCCGCGCCTCTCGCTCTTCGAGCGCCTCCGAGTGCGAGTCATCTGCAAGGTCGCACTCGGATGAAGAGAGTGAAGACGAAGGAGTCGACTGGCCACCCTTGAGGGACTATTTCATCAAGTCAATGGACGATTCGGAATCGGAGAGCAGCGGATCAGGGGCTTCAGGGATGCCAGAGATCACCTGGGAGTCGGGGAAGCCGACTTTGGTGAGTTGGCCTCGTTGATTCAGAACGCACTGCACTGAGCCAGCTTGGTTCAGGCAAGGGGTAAGAGGGTAAGGTTCTGATCGTTGACGAGTGCAATCGACCTGTGCAGAGAGCCCATGGACGTTACCTCACCTTCCGTGAACCAACAACTTTCGGCGACGTGGACTTTTCCGAGACCATGCCAGGTTCTGCCATCCTCACTCGCGAGGCCTATGAGGCCGATTGCGCCGACGCGATCGACGCCAACAAGAGCTCACACCACGTACAGCAAGCGACGCCCCGAGATTGGTCACGGGTCGCGGTAGTAGGTGATATCATGGTCAGGCGTCAGCAACTCTTTGGGGTGGCGACAAAGAAGCGCTCCACGAACGATTTGTGGGGTACATCCGTGCGCTCGCCTCCAACCCGATCCGCTTGCACGCCCTCGGCTTTATCCTCGTCGAATCGACCCTCGTCATCTTTCTTTGCACCCCTAGCGATCTACTGTTCAGCCCCGATATCGTATGCACGGAAGCGAATGGTTACCTCTCGACGTTCTTCGCCCGACTGCTCAACCTGACGGACTCGGAGCTTGGCATCGTCGCGAGCCTGTCTGCTTACCCGTTCGCCTTTGCCGCGTTGCCTCCACGGGTGCCTCGATATCGCGAGCATTTGGTGTCAGTCCCCACGTTCAGTCACGTCGAGGTTGTGGAACAGCTCTGCCGGAGCACCTTTGTGGATGGACGGTGCACGTCGGCCTATCGAGTCAGGGCGACTCGAGACGGCGGCGAGACGGAAGCGTCAACGTCTACCCAGGAATATGCCATGACGGTTTCTTTCGTAGCTGAGCCTCGAAGCGATGAACACGACCGCATCCGCCTCGCCATCGCTACAGCTTCACCCGAAGAGCGCGAAGGATTGACCAACATCGTCGATGTGTACCGCGAGAGCGAGTTCACCGTCGTGCCCAAGTTTCTCGGAGACGGCGACGGCTTACCCCGTCGATTCACGCCAAGGGCCTTGGAAGTCGCCTTTCATGAGCAATGCTTTGATCCAATCTGGGTCATCGATTCGACCGTCTCCCTTGCTCGAGTCATACTGGGCGTAGCCAAAGGTGAATGTCAGGCCTTGGCTATGAATGGGGCGTGCCAGCGCCATGTTCTCACGAGCCCCTGTCTTGTCTTCAGGTCTGCGTAATCTTTACCGGATGCACATCCTGCATCGTGACGTCTCGGCCGGGAACATTATGGTCGCTAAAGATGGGCAAGGTGTGCTCATCGATTACGACCTGGCCGTTTCCATCAAGGATGACGATCGAGCCTCGGCGAGCGAGCGAAGCCGCCTCGTGGTATGTCGTGACCGCACGACACAGTCACCGTTCGCCTAATCGATGCGTGAGCTGACAAGACCCAGTTGCTCGTTCTTATAGGGCAATTTTCACTTCATAGCTCGCCAAAGGTTCCCAGCCCGTGCTGGTGCGGGGAGGCTGGCTCTACCTCATCAGCCCTGGCATGACATCGAGCCGTTCGCGTACGTGATCCTCTTCCTCGTGTTCAGTCGACCTGAAGGACCGAATGGCCCGAAAGCCATGTCGGACCAGGCCAAAAAAATCTGGTCAGGTTGGGACAAGGGAGTCGGCGCCGTCTTGGCCAAGACTTCGCTCTTCCTCTGCCGACCCAGGCTGCAAAAGATACTCGATCGCTACGAAACGTTCTGGACCGGTGTTTCCGACCTGGTCGGGATCGTCGTCCGCTCTTGCGGATTGATGGACCCGCGTTCATGCAATCTGGTCATGGAAGAAGAAGCGCAGGTGGAAGACCAGTGGGAGCGGGGTCGAATCTCTCACAATCAATTCATTGCTGAGGTGTCCGCCTTCATCAACAAGCCTTCGACTGGGAGTGCCTGCATATGATTGCGTAGGATATTACTGTCTCCAGCAAGCAGCTGTCTGAGTGCCTGAGCCGGCACGAGTCCGTCTAGTGCTCCACCCGCTGCTCTCCATTCACGTGCTTTCGCCCGAAAGGGACTTGAAATGGACAACCTAACCCTCTCTGAGACATTCTTTGATGTTGGATCCGAGGACACGATGGCTGCTATAGCAAACAAGGTTAACTTCGTGGTAAGCCGTGCCCTTGGATCATGGTCCCTTCTCATTGACACCGTGCCGGTATGTACAACGTTGACCTGATTTGGGCCACGCAGATTGATCACAAAACACGGCGCAGGCTCGTCATGTGCGGTGCTTGCCCATCGGATGCCCTACCACCTTCAAGCGGAGATTACCCCAACACCGACAAGGCGTGTGATCTGATCGTATTCCTGGAAGCGTGCTATCGACCCGAGCTTGTCAAGCCGTGGACCCATTCGGCGGCCCATCCTGGCGAAGGTTGCAGATCGTCGAACGGCAAGGAGGATCAGGAGGATGGAACGAAGGACACCAGGTGTGTTAACCACGTTGTACGACTCGCTCCTCCGCTGAAGCTAAAACACCAACGTCGGAGCGTCGAGGTAGGCCGGAGCCGGCCGGTAGTGTCGCCGGCCGATTTGCCCTTTGGCCTTTGTGTTCGTAGTAACTGTGTCCCCTGTCTTGATCTCACCCAAAGCCGCAACGTGGTTTATACACCTGGTGTCCTTCGTTTCATCCTCCTGATCCTCCTTGCCGTTCGACGATCTGCAACCTTCGCCAGGATGGGCCGCCGAATGGGTCCACGGCTTGACAAGCTCGGGTTGATAGCACGCTTCCAGTTCCAAAGATATGATCAAATCACACGCCTTGTCGGTGTTGGGGTAATCTCCGCTTGAAGGTGGTAGGGCATCCGATGGGCAAGCACCGCACATGACGAGCCTGCGCCGTGTTTTGTGATCAATCTATTGTTACTGGTGGGTGAGACGCCAGTGTGAACCTCGCATGTAAACGACCTGAGCTATACTCCAGTCAGTCTTCATGCGAGAGCGAATGAAGAAGCAGAAAGGAAGAAGTGTAACTCAGGCGCAAGCTAATTTAACAAGCAGCCAGCCTCCCTACAGGTGGCTGGCATATGCCTCGCAGTCAGGGCAGAATTGAGATCCCACTGCAAGTGATGATAAAGACAATACTGCCATACTGCCGTTGAACCATATTGTCTGATCAAGTCCTCAGTCAACTCCTATCACCCTTCTCATCATCGGCCCCCTGTCCCAAGTCGGATCCTACTACAGAGACATGTCATGTCGTTGACAACTGAATGGGCCAGGAGGAGCGCCTCGGCGCGCGCCGCTTTCTTTTTGCCACATCAAGCTCATTTCGCCTCCTACGCCAGTTTGCACAACATCAAATACATCCCCAAAGTCCACAGATACCAACAAAAGAGTCAAAGTCCCTATAATCCAAAAACTCGAACCTCCCAAAAAAAAAACCTCCCAAAAATTTTTTTTTTTTGTAGAAAACGTTCATCATATTGCCCCCAATTCCTGTTCCCCCTGTTTCGGCCTACGGAAAAACTAGATGGAAGACTACGATGATAACACAAACCGCCCGCAAAAGTGCGAGAAACGAGCCAAGTCCACCAATCCGAGATTCGGATTCAAATGCCCTAGCCAAGCGGTTGCTCCCCCCAGGAGACGAATGAGAGAGAGAAAGAGAGATGAAGAGAAAGAGAAAGAGAAAGAGAAAGAAAAGAAATGTACTAACGACAGAAGGCCCACCCCACAGCCACTTCCCACTCGGTCGAGACGAAGACAAGAGCACGACTGCGCAACCACCACGACCCTCGACGCTCCAAGTCTCTGCTCAGTCACAACAAGACGCGGTGAAGGTCCCTCAAAACCTCCCCCTCGGCAGTCCCTGGCCCCTCAAAGCCGACTTTCTGCCTGTGTCCGCTGATCCCTCCCTTGACTCAGAACCCCGAAGCCGAAGAGCGCGAGCCACACCGAGTCGACGCCAAATCGCGAGATGGTCCATGATCCGCAACGGTGAACCTGTAACAAAAGAAAGAGGAAAGCGAGCTATTTAGTGTACAGTAGGAGAAAATGATGTCACGAGAATTTGGTGTGTGTGTGGTGGTGGGGGGAAAGTCGAACCCAGCCTCTACTGCCTTCTCCTCCCCCAAGCTCCTCCCGCCCTCAGCTTCAACCTCTCCTCCAAGATTATCCTCCTCCTCCCAACACCCTCCATCCTCGTCCCCCACTTCTGCATCCCCCACCTCCCGCTGCTGATCATCTCCAAGACCAGCCCGGTGAATATTTCGATCGTCCTCCCCGCTCCTTCTTGATCGCGCAGACTGGCCTTGAGCTTCGGAAGTCCGAACATGCGTTGAACGGCCGTGTAATGCGTGTTGTCGATCGTGTCGAGCCCCAGTGCGTCGCAGAGCACGCCCCTTGCCGCGATCCAAACGTTCCTAGAGTCAACGCAGTCGAAGAAGTAGTGCTCCCGATCGTCCTTGGGCGCTCCACAGACGAGGCACGCGGGCGAGTCGTCGTGCTTTTGATGAAACTGCAGACTCCGAGTCGGGGTGAAGTTCCTGACGAGCTTGAACCACACCTCGCGTTCCCTCGCCGTCAATGCCTTCGAGTTGACCCCCTTCCAGAATCCCTTGAGATCGTCGGGCTGCAGCGAGTCCCTGAAACCGATCGTGTCGGTGAAGGCCTTTGCATTCAAGACTCGGCGGACGCGACGGATGGTGTATGGCCGATCCATGCTGAGCAAGTTGTATTGTGTTGATTGGTCTGGGAGAGCCGGTCTCGGAAGGCGCTGCGGCGGGTCGATCGGATGGGGCAGGATCGACTCGAGCGGCGTGGTGGGGCGGACTCGGGGAGGCCCGTTGATTCGTACTGCCGCCACCGGTTGAGCTATTGGTGTGAACCTCAATCGATTGATCGCATGTCGGTACCATGCCACGATGTGCTCTCGTTGTGGGCGGCCCCGTTGATCGTATTCGCTGTTGCTGACGACCACATCCGTCGGCGGCGTCCAGAGATGAAAGCCCCCGCCCGGGTACAGCTCGCGTCGAAACAGGTCCGCTACCTTGGCGTAAATGGAAAACGCAGCATAGTCGGCGTCGTAGGGTGGTCGCGACACAGCTGGTGCTCCCGGTAGGTAGTGAAGGGTGTGCAACTTGATCGGAAGAGCGAGAAGGTTCGCGAGCGTCAACGTCCTCGGCTTGACTTGCGCATTGTGCGTCGATGGTACCTTCAGCACGGCCTGCCATCTTGGGTGTAGATCGGTTCGGATCGGAGTGTAGTCGCAAGGCCACGCATCGGTTGCCAAGTCAAAGTCGGGGGCGGGATGGGCTCGTACAATCGCCGCGCGCGCAAGTCCCTGCCAGATCGCATCCGAACCGCCAAGAAGCACGTCCCAGACGCGTGCCGCAACCGAGTCGACGACGTCCTGCATCCGCATGACCCCAAGACCCCCCTTGAACCTCGGTGTGAAGACGACGTCCTTGCCATAGCACGACCTCCTCTTGCCGCCGCGGACAAAGTCGGCGAGAATGCGATCAAGCTCCTTGACGACCTCGAGCGGTGGGATGTCGGCGGAGAGGATGTGCAGAATCTTGGGAATGGCGTATCGGTTGACGTAGAACGCTCGGGTGTGGTGTGTGAGCCCTCGGTCCCGTGCCGAATCGAGCACCGCTTCGAGCCGTGCGACGAGATTCACGTTGGCGAGTTCGGTGTTGCCGGTGGGGTCGAAAGATAGGCCGATCCACTCGAGCGACTCGCCCTCGGCCTTGACGACGAGCGGACGATCGCCAGCCTCCCAGCGACACCCGATGGGTAGTACGACGGTCTTGTCGGTGTTGAGCCGGCCATTGGTTGCGAGCCTCCAGTCGAGCGCCAGGTCGTCGAGCAAGTTGAGTGACTCCGAGCCCGCGACAGCGACGACGACGTCATCGGCAAACGCAAGGGATGTAATGGCGCGGCTCTGTGGGTAGGGGTGAATGGTAGGAAGCGAGAGGTTCAGCGCGATGCCTCGACGGTGCAGAGCATCCAGGAACGGCTGGAACACGACATCCCAGACCGACGACGACGCCGGGTCCCCTTGGCCGAGCCCACACGTCAGCCGCACCGGCGGAGTCAAGAAGCCGTTGATGATATATCGCGCCGTGGTTGAGTCACCCGAGTAGAGCATCCTCAGAACGCGTTGGAAGGCGGCAGGAGCGCCGAGAGCGTCGAAGATGGCGAAGATCCATTCGTGCTCGACGAGGTCGTAAGCCGACGATTGGTCAAGAGACAAGAGCGCCGCGTCAGGGAACTCGGTGCCGCGCGCGCCCAGCTCTTCGATCAAGAGTCGCCGGTGGAATGACGCGTCCGCCGATCGGCGGCCCTTGACGAAGCCGTGCTGTTGCGGTGGGAGCAGGTCCGGCAGCACGTGGTTGAGTCGCGCAACGTAGACCTTGGTGAAGAGCTTGTAGTCGCACTCGCGCAAGGTGATGGGCCGGTACGACGAGAGCTCGGCGCGATCGGCCCCGATCTTGTGGTGCTTGAAGAGCAGGCGAGCGAGTCCTTGCCCCTGCTTCGGTGAAAGCGAGCCGCGCTCGGTCATCGCGTTGAAGGCCCTGCTCAGCGCCTTGGCCCACGCCCGCGGCGCTGTGTGATAGAGCTCGTAGGGCACGCCAGATGGACCCGGCGATCGACCGGGGTGTGTTGTTGCGATTGCGGCTACGACCTCGTCCTCGGTGATGGGTTGCTGCAGCAGCTCGATGTGCGCTTCCGAGAGTCGTCGCAGAAAGAGCGGGTCCGAGCTCGGGTCATCGCAAGTGCGCGCCGACCTGATCGGCGCCAAGAAATCGTCCCTAAGTCGCTCGACGTGGTCCCGATCGCGCGGCTCGAGATCGTAGAGGCGCTGAAAGTGCGCCTGTGTGTGGTCAAGCGCGACGTCAATGTCATGTGTCAGCTCTCCGTTGGGCAATCGCAGTGCTGTGATCTTGGAATCCGAACTCCGTGCCGCGAGCTTGGCGTGGACCGGCCGCGACAGTCGTTCCTCGGTAGCGATTTCGGGTACGTGGGCTCGGATCCGAAGTTGGCGCGCGCGCTCGTTGACCGCTCGCCTAAGTTCCTCCGTCGTCCGCGTCCATTCGGCCGTCTCCTCGTCCCCCATCACCGGCAACGCCTCCAGATCCTGCACCCTTCCCACCAAGACCGCCATCCGCTCCACCCGCTCCCGATGCTCCCTCCTCGCCAGCTCCCGACCCTCCTTCGCGCAGTTCCCCAGCACCACCTCGAGCTCCCCCACCGGTTCCTCCCCACTCGCTCCTTCCAACCATCCTTCCAACATCCCCTGGAACTCCGCCGTCTTGAAGGTCGCCGCGTTGATACGATGTAATTGGTTTGATGTCGTTGGTAAACTATTGTTGGGTTGAGCCGCGTCTCCTCGCTCATCCGAGAGAACTAGGACGATCGAGACCGGTCGGTGATCCGAAAGGTCCTTGGGGTGGTCGTAGATCGTCGAGGCTTGGACGAGTCGCTTTTGGTGGGTGCGCTGCAGAAGGAAGTAGTCAAGTCGTGAAAAGGACTTTGGTCGCTTGCGGACGATGTTGGGTCGAGTGAAAGATGGTGTGAGCGGGTGTTTGAATCGTATGCAGTCGGTGTAGGGCGAGTCGAGCTTGCCGATCAGGATCGGCCAGTGATGGCCGTGCCGACCTTGGTTCCGCCGATCGATCGCCGGCAGCGGGCAGTCGTTGAGATCGCCGCCGAGGAGTCGAAGGTGGGTGCTCTGCGTCCTGTGGAAATGTAGTTTGTCAAAGAATGTGAGTCGTTGTTTTGTATCGACTGGTGCGTAAATGTTGTTGATCTCGAGTATCCGGATGTCGCCTCGAAGTCGAAAGGAGGTGACCAGGATTCGTCCGTCGAGTGCCGAGTGGGTGCGCAAAATCTCGGCGTCGATCAGGGGCGAGTCGGCGGGGATCAGAGTCAGACAGTGTTTGCTGATGAAGACCTTGCCCTCGTACTCGTCCTTGATACATTGCCAGAGTTCCGGTTTGATGAAGTGTTCTTGTAGTAGAATGGCGGATGCTTTGAATGTTGATAAATAGGTGTAAATGTTGCGTCGCTTTTCCGGGATCCCCATGCACCTCCTCACGTTCCAGCTGGTGATGGTGTGCTTGATCATTATTGGATAGACGATGTAGACGTGCTCTTGGCGGTAGTGTCGTCCTCAAAGAGTGGGAATTCGGGGAGAATGTCATCCTCGGGCTCGTGGTCGGACCAGCGCTTCTCCTCCTCCACCCCTTTACCCTTCTCCGCTTTCGCCTTGGCCCCCTCGACCTGCATCGCCGCCGCCGCCGACATCGACCTCGTCACCCTCTTCCCCTGACCCGCTACCTCCTTTCCTGCTCGACCTTTGACCCTGTTCAGAACGCGCTTGATATCGACCGGGTCGTCGCTCGGATCGCTGAGATCGGCCACCGTTTGCGACCTCTTCATCTTCTTGTTCGACCCGGAGCCGGTGCCACGAATGTTGATGAATCGCAGTTGTCCATCTTCCTGACCCCACTCTGCAAATTGGTGGCGAACGAGCGGTTCCTCCGCGTCGAGTTGGGCGTTGATGATCGCCTCCTTTTCTGCTTGGACACGTGCAGCAGCTTCGGCGTTAGCTCGGTCCCACTCCGCACCCTCGCGCAGCGACTTTGCCAACGTCTCAGGAGATAGTGGAGGCCACGAGGGACTCCGAGGAGTCGACTCGCGGGAAACCGTGGTGATCGTCGTTTGGTCGTCGTCGATGATCATGATGCTGTCGTCCTGTACCCCCTGTTCCTGCTCGACCTCTTCTTCCACCTCCGTCTCCGTCCCTTCGTCCTCCTCCTCTGCTCCATCTTTCATCACGTCATCCCCATCGTTTCCTTCGTCCTCCCTTTGTTCGCTTCCCTCCGAGCTGTCGTCCTGTTCGTCCTTGTCGTCGTCCTTGTCGTCGCCTCCCGCCTTGTCGATGCCCGCTCCGGCGTTCCCATCCGAGTCCGAATCCTCGTCGTCCGCCTTGGCGCCCGTATCCTCGTCTCCTTCTTCGACCTGCTCCTTTTCCTCGCCCTCCTTTCCTGCATCCTCCTCCTCGACGTCATCCTCCTGTCCTCCTTCGACCTCGAGCCCCGCAAATCGGTTCCGCGATTCGAGTTGGTCGGTTCCGAGGGCGCGGCTAGGGGCCACAACCTCGGAAGCGTCGTTGTCGGTGTTGTTGGTGTTGGTGGTGTCGTTGTTGTTGTTGTTGGTGTTGGTTGGGTTGTTGTGGTACTTGTTGTGCCTTCCGGTGTTGTTGTTCGCTTCCTTCTGCCTCCTCTCCTGTTCCAGCGCGCAGGTCTCCACATGCCCCACAAAGTGGCACCGAGCACAGGCCGCTTCTCGTTCGTAGTCGTGACGAACCGCCGTATGCATGTTGCCTCTAGTGGCTAGAGAGACCTTCGACGGTAGGAGCTCCTTCAGCGTGTTGTTAGGGGCTTTGAAAAGGGCGTCGTCGTCGAAGCGGATAAAGGCCGAAAACTCGCCGGCCAAGTGCGCATAGGCCGAGTCGTTATCGACGTGGATCACGCGCAAGACTTGTACCAGCTCGCAACGGTGTCCCTTGGCTGTGATTTTGGTGACAATTGATTTAAAAGAGTCAACAATGGCATCCCTGGATGGGACCGCTGCGACACCGACGTTGATACGCAGCTCGACCATGTTGTGGTAGAAGTGGTGGGCCTTTGCGAAGTGAGCCTTTGCAGAGTGCCAAGTAAGCGCCAGTGGGGCCGTAAGCGCCGAGTCACGTGCCTTCGCCGAAACGAATCCCACGGAGATACGGTGGTTGACCACACCGGCCCTGACGAAAGACGAGTGTTGGATACCCCTAATCTGGGGCGCAAACGCCGCAAGGTGCTCGGGAAGGGTGACCTCGGCGTCGAAGCACAGGGGCGATTGCGGGGAGAGCAGTCTCGTGACGCAACCGAGCAGATCGGCCTTGTCCGCGGGAGAGGCCTTCGAGGCGCCTTGGACGGTCAAAGTGACGTCGAGAGCAAAGTCGAAGATGTTTCGAATGGATCGATTGGCGTTGAGAGCCGAATACTTGAGCGATGTAGCGGTAGCGACAGGGTACTCGTCGGTGGCGAAGGTGGCTTGCAACCACCGGTCGGTGCGATTGCCCGGTACAGCACCCATGACTTCGAACATTTGGGTCAAAGCCTTGGCACGGTGTTGTTGTTGGGTCTGCTGCTCGGGAGTCTGCTTGGTCTTTTGAATCGCGGCGGTGGCGTAGGTCGCGGCGGCGATAGGGACTTGCGTCTCCTTTGTCCCAATCGGGACGCTCGTCGCCGCGGACGCCGATGGTGGGGGTGGGCCGGTCTCGCCGGTCTCCATGCTAATGTAGGCTGATGTATCACTTGTAGCTTCGAAGGTGGTGGGTGGCGCGATTTCGAAAGTGAAAGTGAAAGTGAAAGTGAAAGTGAAAGTGAAAGTGAAAGTGAAAGTGGAAAAACCTCCCAAAAAAATGCTGTTATATACGCCCAGCGTTTCGCAGCAGCTCTCGTTCATGCCCTTGTAGATCAGTGGTATAGATCGTTGTGCTTGTATGAACCAAAGCTTTTAAAGCTCGGCTTTCGTGCGCGACACAAAGGTCTGGTGTTCAAATCACCACTGGGGCTTGTACTTTTTTTTTTTGCGCAAGTGCTCGTGTGCGCGTTTGGGTCTTCGTGTGATTGGCGTCAGTTTTGATTTTTCTTTTTTGAGTACCAGTGGGATCCCGTTAAATTAACGGGATGATTCCAAAATAGTAGGAGAATCAAATGGTATTATGACGAAAGACAGCAGAGAGACTATTTTTCACTTAGGACTTGGCCCTCCCTGGCGACCTTAGGACCGGGGCATAGTGGAGAGGGTTTCTCCTTGAATGAATGTCACAAAATTCGATGAGAGTGGGAGAGGAAAAGAAAAAGTTAGAGGGATGTCGCGGGTTTGTTCACGGGGTGTGATTTGTTGTTCAGCCACTAATGCCGCTGGTCGGCCGCCGGAATGACACCGACACCGCCGGCGCGCCGCATCACGTGACAGACGCCAGCCGCCCTCGCCCCGCCCGTCAGGCGGAGCTCTGCTGTAAAAGCATTGTCATACAAAGCCACGCACTTGCCGTCCATTAAATACAATATAAGTGTTCTCACTGCTTTACCTCAACGAAAAAGTGAAAGAAATTACTGGGAACGCTGTAGCTTCGTTCGACCGGCGCGAAAAATACAAAAGGTGCCACAGACCTTGTACATGACTTCTGATCGGAACATGCACACCACAGGCAGGTGCGGCAGACACAACAGTATGCTGGTACATCCACCACAGGCGGCCCTCCGGGCCGCCACCTAGTTAAAAACAGTGATTTTAGGTACATTCCTTAACACACTTTTTTTTTACTAGTTAGAGTAAAAGGACAAAAATGCCCTCGGATTCTAGACTTCTGTAATACTCGATATATCAGCTCAGAATCAAGAGGGTAGCTTCTTGTAGTCTTTGTGATCAGCGCCGTATACTCAGAATCTCCAGAGGTGCCGTGAGAAGTCAGTTATTATGGTCGCAAAGTCAGTGGCCGCATCGAGTCCAAGTCGAGAGCGAGCGATCAGTATAGACCGCAGTGAATTACCATATGAAACAGACCAGCACGCCTTCGACTTGTAGGTAATATTGACACCTTTGACACCTTATGCTCAGATTCAACTGGTCGATCTAGCTATCGCATGTAACTCGGTTGTGTCCGGGCCTTTTGCAGAGGCCACAGATCGTATCACGCTTGGCCCTCTCGTCCGCACCCCGGACCCTGCGCTTGATTGGACGTCCTGTACGTCTGGGGAATCGTGGCGGAATGATAATGGCACCTTCTTCTTCGCCAGTCGAGTCACTATCGTCCCCATCATCCGTGACCTCGTGTCTTGCACACGACGTGCCAACGACGCGTGTCAGACTTACGGAACGTCGAGCTGGTTCTGGTCATCAGCGCATATCGATAGCCTGCATCCGTGAGCTCCTTCTTTTCGTAGAGATTTTCCCCCTTCTTGAAACAATGTTCCATTGTCGAAAGTCGGTGGTGACTTCGGCGTCCGGGCCGGGGGCGAGATGCGGAAGGAGACCAACGTCGATGCGCGAACTCGCGCGCCTCGACGCGTCGACGATCGATGAGGCCCCTGACTTTTCGACCGTGATAACTGACTTCTCACGGCACCTCTGGAGATTCTGAGTATACGGCGCTGATCACAAAGACTACAAGAAGCTACCCTCTTGGTTCTGAGCTGATATATCGAGTATTACAGAAGTCTAGAATCCGAGGGCATTTTTGTCCTTTTGAGAAGGGCATTTCTGTCCTCATGAAAAGAAGCGAGGGCATTTTTGTCCTTTTCTCTTCTTTTTTTTTGGGGGGTGGGGGTTTCTCCTAGCTATAACCTTTCTTTTCTTTCTTTTTGTTTTTCCAGCGGTCACGTTCAAGTCTGACCACGAACGTCGAAGATGTGGAAGCTCAGTGCCGAGCAGTGCCAGTTCATCTCGCTCGATCGCTCTAGGGATATATCCAAGTTCATTTCAAACACTGCTTTCAACACTTTTAAATCGAGAACAAATTACAAAAAAAAAAGCAAAAAAAAAAAAAAAAAGCAGAAGCAAAAATACCATGTATGGTTCATGCTTCAAGCTGCCACACCCAATCAAACGACGACCGTCTTCTGCAAACTCTTAAGATCCGCTCCCGCTCCCGCTCCCGCCGAAGGCGCATCATCCACGTCCATCGCCCCACCATTTTGACCGTGTTGTTCCCCAACGACGGCTTTCAATCCCGCGGCTATATAAGCTTGTTCTTCCGCGACGCTCAATTGTCGTTCTCGATCATCGCCTAAGAGTCCGTTACGCGCGTTCACGCGAGGTACTTTATCACCACTCATGAGACCGCCCAAGAGGAGCGCGAGAGGAGCGATACCTACTTCACCTACGACGCCTGTTCGAGCTGCCGATTCGGCGATTCGATTGACTAGCGTATCGTCGGCGTAAATGGAGGGGGAAACGGGGTAGTACCTCCCTGCGAGATCGGTCATCAGGAGATCGACTTCCCGACCTGGGGTGAGGCAACGCCAACGATGGGCGGGGAAAGGAGGTGCGGGCATCTTCTTCCGGTAGTGCAACGTGTTGGGAGTTAATGTCCCCGTTCCAACACCGTTGTTGTTGAGTGCTTTGGTAGAAGTGATTGGGTTCGATGAGGAGGAGGCTTTGAGCGCTTTCGAGGCGACGACTCGTTTGTTCGCTTTCATCTTCGTATCGCTCGATTCGGCCGCCTCATCCTCCGAAGACGATTCGTCCTCGCTCGACGAATCAAAAGCCAACCCATTCGATCGAACCCATTCGTTCTGATGGCCGTTCAACAACATGTTCGAAAAAGCCCCCGCAGCGGTCGTGTTCAAGCCATCGTTGCCGTTGATTTGGATCGGTAGTTCTTTACCATTGTTGTTGTTGTTGATCGCGTTCTCGAAATCCATCGTTGCGTCATCGTCACCAAAGATATCGTCATCCGAGACGTAGTCTGCCGGCATACCGTCGTCCGCAGCGAGGGTGATTTCGTTCATCTCGTACACCTTTCCTCGCACGAGTAAAGGGCAATCCCGTCCTCCGCGGGCGAATTTGGTGATGTGCAAGACGAGCGAAGTCGGCATTTGTAAAGGCGAATGATCGATGACTTGGGCTTCGACGGAAGAAGGCAGTTCGACGTTGGAGGCCAGTCGCACGACATCGCCGACATGGATGAGTTCGGGTCCGTAAAAGACGAAAGCGTGCGAGAGGAAACGTGTCGTCGGTCGAGCCATGAACATCGATCGTAATGCGCTCAGCGACGATTGGCCGCCGTTCGAGAGTGAAGGGTCCGGAAGGAGGTGGGACCCCGTTTCGATCGTCGGCAGGGAACGAGTTTGAATCGAGGCGAAGAACTGGCCCGTCATGTAAGCCGAGAGGAAAGCCGCTCGAGTGGCGTGAATGCCGTTCGCGAGCAGGTCGCGCGTCCATTGACGCGAATGAGCCACTTCGGAGCCTCCCAGTGCGATTGCGTTCGACATTTCCTCCGAGGTCAGACCGGCGGCGATGTAGCCCAGCCAGGGGACGACTTCGTTCGCGGCAAAGGTGCGCTCAGGCTGGTCGAGTAAAGCGAGAAACTCGATGCGGTACTCAACGAGAGGCGACAATTGCGATTTTGGATTGGGTTTGACAGTACGTCCTCGGATGATGGCCGGCCAATGGCTGAACCTCGGTGTCGCGGGGGCGTTGGATCGGCGTCGAGTCGCATCGGCAGGCGGTAACAGTTCGAGCTGGGCCAATTCTTCGTGTGTTTTGGCCCATACAAGCTCTCCCACTCGGCACCATGACGGATGATCAATATCGGCGGTCTTGTTCGCCAGCCAGGGTGAATGCACGACCGCGACTCGGTTCGGATCGGCGGCTCGCATCTCGTGGGCAAACTGGTCAGCTCGCGATTCGAGTTCGTTCGTCGCTACGAATGATGATCTTCGGCCACTAGAAGCTGCCGGGCCTTTCGCAGCGGTACCGTTCGATTTCGTCGGGACGCCTTTGGTCCTTGCTGCTGCTGCTGCTGCTGCTTTCGTCCCTGTCGGTGCGTGCGGTTCAGACCCTTCGTCCTCGTCCATCAAGGAGCTCGCATCATCCTCGTCCACAATTCGGGCTTTGCCTTTGGTCTTTTTGGTCGGTGGGGCAGACACTGCTGCTGCAGCTGCGGCTGCTGCGGCTGGTGGCGCGACAGGCCGTCTTTCGTCGCCACTGTTGTCGGAGGCAGTGACGTTGACCGTCCGCTTCTTCTTGTTCTTGATACTGTTGGAGCGAGCGGTCGAGGAGGAAGCAGCATTGGCCTCGGTCGTCGCTGTTGGGGTTGCTGCGGCTGATGTCGAGGCACCGGCATTGGCGTTTGCGGCAGCGGCGGCGGCGGCGGCGTTGGCGTTGGCGTTGGCGTTGGCGTTGGCGTTCTTGGAGACGACCTTGCAGCCATCGCAGGTGCATGTGCCGATACTACCGTGCAAGAGCCAACTGATATGCTTGCCCAGGGACAGTGCCGATCGAATCTTTCGACCGTTGTGGCCTGGATGAAGTGATGCGGACTAGAGTCAGCGCTAGACTGCCATAAGGTGGGGGGGGGGCATCAGATGGCGAGACTTGCCAAAGATGAATCGATCGAGTCGAAGCTTGTTGTTCTTTTGTTGTGCCTGTGTCGGCGGGGGTCCCGACTTGGAGACATCTTTGGGGTGGGTGATTTGCTCAAAGAGGCCGTACTGGCGAGGGAGGTTGCCGAGGATCCAATGCGCCGCGCCATGTTCTGTTATTGCAAGTCGGTTGCGTTGGTTTGGCAGAAATCATCCGGGTGAGGCAGGCGTCAGAAAGGTGGTTGATTTGCGATTTGTTGATCGGGAGTACCGGGGGCGGTGAGTGGCAGGCCCGTGAGTGGCAGGCCCGTGAGTGTATGCAGGATTTTTCAAGCACGGATTGCCAGAGGCGGGGGAGGAACATGAACAACGTCAGCGAATGTGATCAGTGAAATTGAGACGGTGTGGGACATGAAGGAGCTGCGACTGCACTGCTCGGAGCCCCATCCACGGTCATGGACCGCCGATCGGATCGTGGATTGCGAAAGCGGGCTGGCGCGGCGACGGGCGGGCGTCGTGTGCCCGGTGCGCGTGCCCGGTGCGCGTGCGCGAGCGCGGCGGTGACCGGCGGCGGTGACTCGGGCGGCGGCGACGGGCGGCGGTGACGGGTTGCGCGTCCCGAGTCCGGTCCGGTCCCGGGCAACGACCGAGCTCGCAAATTCCCAATTCCCAATTCCCAATTCCCAGCTCGTACCCCACACACGGGTCGGCAGCTCCGTCCAGCGACTGACCATCGTAGAGACCCATGTCCTTGGCCAACCAATCGCCGGCGGTCCTCCTCCACAGCACGTGCTTGTCGTTCTCCGGTGCGAGCAAGGTCATGTCCTCGTCCTGCTGCGGCCACCGCTTCGAATCGCCATCGCCAAACTCGCTATCGATGCTGATCGTGTTGGGCGTGTCCTTCGTCGAGTGGGCCACGGTCGTGATCGAGTACTTGTCCTTCAGGGGAGGGCCACGAGGTGGGAGGTGGATGTCGCGAGGCGCTCGTTCCGTCTTGGTCGGTGCGACGGGCGAGTCCATGTTGTTGGCTGGGCGACTACTACGACCCCGTCGAACGACGACACGAGAATGGGAAGAGGGGTAGGTGGTGTGCTGCTATTGTTGGGTGGATAGGGTGAAGTGGAGTGGAGATCAGCCCTCGAAGGGGGAGCGTCAGCCGCACACGCCCACGCCCTCGCCTGCCCTCGCCCGCCCCCAGCCGAGCCTCGCAGAGCCGCGCGTTGCCCTGCGTTGCCCTGCGTTGCCCCTGGCAGTGTGCCCAAGCTGGCTCAGGTTCCTCTCGGTGCCCTCACTTGTCACGGCGTGGCTGCGCAGGCGCAGGGCTCAGCTCGAATCTCGGCGTTCGAACCCCGGGGCCGCCGGCCTGCCGTCGATTCGACCGTGTGCACGAGACGTCTGGACTGATGTCACAGTATCTTGATCTTGGTCGTACACAACCAAAAAATCACGGATACTACCCCTCGGAGAAAGTCGAATTTCGTTCGAGAAAGTTGAGTCCGCCGAGTCGGATCCAGAATCGCCGATCGGCCATAGGATCGAGATCTGGGAGAGCTAATAGATTATAGGGGTCGTCATTGCCCTCGCCCAATTGGTTCGCTTCGTCGTCAGTCCAAGGGCCATTGGGAGCAAAAACATTGGACTGTTTTCAATTCGGTTTCGTAATTTTCCCAGGGGTCTACTCGCGAAGCAGTGCTCATGAGAATTACCATTTGATAATTCGCCGCTTGACCTAGATCGCAATAGGTAGCGGTACTAGTACCCGAGATTGACGCCGGCACCACTTGTTCGATACGACAAGACGTTTTTGGGAAAAAAGGCAAAGGGTAACATCAGCGAATGCGACAACTTTGCCGTCCTGAAAGCGCGATCCCACTACTACTGCAACATCAATCGATCCGACTTGAACGAAAACGCGCGCCGGGTTGCAGGGTCAAGCACGTGACGTTGCGCTGGACGGTAAACACCGCGCGAGGCGGCGCGAGGGCTCTTCGTACTCTCGCGCTCCGATTCAAACACGCCGATTTTCCACCGCCCGGTCGTTGTATCAGTCATACGAGTGGGTCCCAAACTGTAGCCTTGACTACGAACCTGTCCTCCGCACTGACCTCTTCTTCTCCCACGACTGTGCGCTCAAGTGTTTCCCGCGCTGGAAACGCCGTCGCGCGTGCTCCGTCGACTCGATGACCTCGAGCAAGAATCCTTACCGGACCTGCCCGACCTCCCTTCCATGCTCGATCAAGACGACGAAGATTCCACCCCCGAATCACCACCCCGTCTCATTGTAGCCGGTCGAGTGAACCCGTCTGAAGGGGAGGACGAATCGAGTTCGATGATCGAACCCCGTCAAAGGGACGACACGCCTTTCACTTCAACACCTTTACCTGCTTCGGCCATGACGGCCAAGACGTCTTCTTCGACGCAACACATCTTGAGATCGAAGGAATTGTTGATGACGAGTAAATCGACGACCTCGACGGCGACGACAGGCTCGAATCGGACGGTCGTGCCGCTGAACCCTTCGACGCGATTCAATCAACATCTAGAGTCCGACTCCGCAACTCAACACCAGACCATGTCCGACAAGCAGAAAGGGACCCAACCCTTGGTCGACGAAACGAGTGTGATCGAGTCGCGTCATTCGGGTGGCTTCGAAGGTCAGGGTTTCACGGATGAGGATGAGATGGTCGTGCTTAGTTCTGGGTCGGGAACGGAGAGCGATCGACCTTTTTTGGCGCGAGCGTCATCGTTCAATCGACCTTCGCAACTCCACGATGAGGATCACGACGATCAAGATCTGACCACTTCTTCTTCCGCTGCGTCTTCTTTCACCGCCGACAACGAGATCGATTCACCGGTCGCGACTCGCGCTCAACCCGAGGCTCGTCAACGCGCCGTAAGGATCGCCAACAACACCTCCCCTGAACGTGAACGCCGAGCGGTCCTGTCCTCCATCATCGATTCCCCCGAATTGGGTCGAAGAGGTTCCATGGATGCGCTTTCGAAAGATTCCTTCCCCTCCCTCTCGAACCTCTCGACACCACATGCGAACTATTCGCACAACGCTTACAGTAATGCGGCGAATGCCGATCCCCGAACCCCACTCGGTCGATTATACGCCACCCCTACCGGAAGCCCCGATTCGGTCGAAGGGTTCGTCAAAGCGATCTTACCACCTTCGTCTTCCCCTGCGGCGGTCAGGAGGGCTCAACACGTATTGACCACGCTCAAGTCAACCTCGAAACCGATCTTGAAGAAAGGGACACCTCATCCCCAAAGGTACAGGGGTCGTCAACTCGTTGATACGCCCTTATCCGTCGCTTTGCAAAAGAAGATGAACGACGTCTCACCGGGGGAGGAAAGAGCGGTCGAAGAAGAAGAAGAGGATAGTATCGAGGCACCTCATTTATTACAAGACGAATCGACCTCGTCGTCCAATGATCTGACGACTTTGCATAGGGGTAATACGTCGTTACCTTCAGGTGGAGCGACGGGCTTTGCTGTCGCCGGACCGGGAACGAGGGTCGATCGCTTCGATCATGTTAAACTCAATGCGTACCTTCATCAATTCAATGGCACCTTGACGGCGGAGAATGTACAGCTTACCAAGAACTTGGGCGACAAGACCAAGGAGAATGAGCAGTTGAGGAAGGAGGTAATGAGGTTGAGGGAGATTAGCAGTATGGTTGGTGGGTCGAGGGTCGGGGATGATACGCGGGAAGAGGAGGGAGAGGGCAATAGCTCGAGGGTGGAAGCGGTTTTGAATGGATTGGTGGAGGGGAGGAACGAGGGACCGTCGAGGCGCGTTCAAGAACTGGAGGAACTCGTCGATCGATTGCAGAACGAGCTCGAGGATAAGGACCGACAACTCGTCGAACGCGAGGACAGAACCCACGTCACCGACGCTGGTGACGAACGCCGTAACTTCAAGGTCGAACTCGAGGAAAAGGTGGCCGAGAACGAGCAATTGGCCTCGGCATTGGAGGATGCGCGATCGCGCGTCGACGAGCTCTTGACCGAGCTCGAGAACCAAGAGGCCGGATTCGCGCAGAAGAACTCGGAGCTGAACCAGGAGCTGTGTACGATCATGGAGAAGCAGGATAGCGATCTACAGGCCACGAGGGAGCAGTTGACGGATGCGAGGCAGGAGATCGAGAGGTTGCAGGTCAAGGCGGGCGATGATTCGGATCGGCATGTCGTGCTCGAACTCAAGGAGGAGATTCGGCGATTGCAACACCGCGTCGATGAGCTCGAGTCGACAGTCGAGCAGAAGGAGGTCGAGCTCGACGACCTGAAAAAGAAGCAAGAAAATCTGACCGAGTCCGAAAGCGAGCTCAAGCGCCAAGTCGCCGAACAACTCGAGAACGTGCAACAGATCGAAGAGGCGCTCAACGAATCGGCTCAGCAACTTGTGCAGCACGAGGACGAACTTGAGTCGCTCAAGGTGCAGCTGGCGGCCGAGAAGAACGTCAACTCGACGCTTTCGGCGCAGATCTCGCAACTCAAGTTGCCCAAGGCCAAGAGCCCTCTGGCAAACGAGGTCTACAACAGCAACAAGGACTCGATCATCGGCTCGCTCGAGGAAGAGCTCCAAGTCGCGCAGCAAGAGGTACGAGACCTCAAGCAGCGTCTGCAGCAGCGCGAATCGCGAGAAGAGGTCGAGGTGCAGCAGCTCAAGATTAGGACGCTCGAATCGCAAAAGCGTGAACTCGAGGATCGCGTCTCGTCGCTCAAGTCTCAGGTGACGATGACGTTCGGCTCGCCGAAGAGGAACGGCTCGACGCCTGATAGGTCCAACTTGTTCCGCTCCATCATCGGTCTCCAGACGCCCAAAACCCCTGGACAGATGCTCGGCAACGTAAATGCGCTCGCATGCACCCGGCTCTCTTGCAAAAGCTTTAACTGACTCTGAATCTATTGTGTCAAACTAGATCACCGCTTGGTCCCCCGGATCAGCGGCCGACGAGACTATTCAACCGCTCTATTCGCACATGCAAGAACTCGTCCAACTCGTTGACGACCTGCGCGAGCAACTCGCCGCCACCAACGAAGACGTCGACAAGAAACTGAACCAGCTCGAGATATCTGGCTCGGGGACGATCGCGCTGGCTCGGGACCTCGCACAGGCGAGGGCGAGGATCGTGCAGCTTGAAGCCGAGTTGGAACGTTTGCTTGGTGCGAATGGGTCGCTCGAGCGTGTGAGGACGAGATTGATGAGTTTGTCGTGCCCTGGTTGCGAGCACGTGTTCGATGCGACCAAGATTGTACGGTTGCGCGTCGACAAATCGGGCCTGACTTTTGAAGAGTGAGTGATGGTTCATATTGTGGCTTTCTTACTGGGTACTGTGGCTGACCAGTCATCTGCATTCAGATCCGAGACGTCACCCAAAGTCAGCGAATCGCTCCGTTCGGCGCTCGCCGGTGTGAACGTCAAGCTTTCGCAACTCGAATCAGAAAACGCCGTCCTCGTCGAATCTTCATCCCGGGCACGTGACCTCGCAGCCGACAAATCCGCCCTCGCCAAACAACTTTCCGCACTGCAGAAGGACTTTGCTCAAGCGCGATCCGAGATCGTGGGGCTGGAAGTCGACTTGCAAACGGAGAGAAATAGGTTGAAAGGGATGGCGGACGAGCAGGCTTCGTTGCGCACGGCCAAAGGTGCGCTTGAAGCGCGCTTGAACACGACAGAAACCGTGAGCACCTTTATCCCCACCTCCCCACCCCCAGACAGCAGTAACAAGTGCTGATGTGGTGTTTCTCATTCAGGAGCTTCGCGCCCTCAAATCTTCTTCTCGAGCCGACCCCAGCGAGCTCGCCCAACTCCGCGCAGACAAGTCCAGCCTCCTGGACGAGCGCGCCGCTCTCGTCGCCCAGCTCGGCTCGATCGACTCGCAGACCCATCGTGTCGCGACTTCGTTGAACGCTAAATCCTCCGCGCAGGCTTCGATTCCATCCCAGCTTGATCAGTTCATCGCCGAGATCGCCCGACTCAAGAACTCGTTGAATGAGAAGGAGACGGCTTCACGCTCTTGGAGGGACGAGCGCAGTGACATCTTGAGGAACGTGGCTGGATTACAGATGGACCTGGTGAAGGTTCGCGAAGACGCGGTCAGCTTGGGTATGGATTTGGCGAATGTGAGACGGGAGAGAGATGCCTTGGGTGGCGGGGAACTTGCGCAAGCCCTCTTGAGGATCGAGTCATTGGAGAAGAGGATCAGGGATCACACCTGCGCTTCTAGGTGAGCATTCACTCCAAATTGCCAGCTTCGATTTTCGGAGACACTTACTCTATGCCCTGCTTTGATACCACGATAGCACCACCGCCACTAGCCAAGAACTCAAAGCGCGTCACGCCAAGGAAGCAAAGGGTCTGCTCGTCATGATCCGCTACCTCAAGCTTCGGGTGTCGAGAGAGTTGGCATTCCGGAACGATTTGACGTATCAGAAGGAGTACCTTCAAGCAATGGTCAAGGACAAGCAAGCTACGTGAGTCAGATTAGTGAAGTTCAGGATTTCCCACGGACTGAAGGCTCTTCGCTGATGGGCAATGGCTTTCTATGGCAGTATCGATCTCGTCATGTCCCAACTCAGCCTACCGCCATCCTCCCCACCTTCGGATCACCGGCCGTGGGGAAGCAAACCGACACTCAAAGCCGCCGTTCTCGCAGTAATCTCGCTTCGGAGAATGAGGTAATATTTACGGGCTTGTGCGACCGTTCCCACACATACTGACATGTGAACGATAATGCCCTTCCCAGCCGTGCAAGTCAGCAATGGCGCGAAGCGAGTCGAGGCAAGGACAAGCTCCGAAACGAGGCGTACCCCGCCGTTCGAGGCAAGGCGTTCGTTCCCTCGACCACGGCATGAGCTTGAGCGGCTCGAATTTGGCCACATTGTTCTCCCCGCTGTGTTGTACTTGTCTTGTGAAGTTTTTGCTGCCTTCTCCCTTCGTCTATTCTGCACGTCTTGTTTTACGATCCTCTTTCCATGAGTAATGCAGATTTTACAATACCCAACTTTCTCATACCGAGGACTTTCAGCCACTCACATGTTGAAAGTATCTTCTCTCTTTTTCACTCTCACTGTCTTTCCCAATCGCTTTCCTTGTATCCGCACATGTGCGGACATGTGTCGCGGCCGACTTTGCCGGCTTTCCTTCCTGTCTCTTCTTCGTCTTCTTGACGGCAGTCTCGTAGAGAGCTGCGGAGATTTCACAGGCCTCGCTTCTCTCTCCTTCTCTTGGCTTGTGAAAAGTACCGCTGGTGCGATGCTCATGACGTATCGTACCGAACAGGACTCAAGACGCCAACACACCGGTTTCCGGGCATTTTGTTGGAGGACGAAAGGAGTGCAGTGCATAAGAAGATGCGAAGCGAACTGAGAAACCGGGAAAATTGAGAGCGAAATCTGAGGTGCTATGCCTCCAGGCGATGATTTATATCTTTGATGTCGAGGCCCATTCGGTGTCAAGCGTGAAGCAGCTTCTTCATCTTCTTGCGCAGCGTGCCACTGCCCTGACTGCGTGACAAGGCGGCGTGCTCGTAAACATCTGCTAGAACACTTTTTGCACGGCACCTTTAGCTGGAATGCTGCAGATGTTGACCGACCAAGAGGTATCACTCGCCTTCATGCTCCGCCGTGCTCGAAGTTCCGCGTGATTCGGAGCGGGCGAGATCGACGGGGGCCGCTTGCTCGAATTGCTTGTGATCCGCGGCCAAATCGACAGAGCCAGCGGGTCCAGGGAGCGCAGATGGGATAGCAGGAGGTGGGTGGCGATGCTGTAATCCAGAATTGAAGTCAAAGGAGTATTGATAACACCCATCTCCAGAATAAGTCTGCTTACAACCAAAGTTTGCTGCGGCTGCTGGACGAGCGCGAGGCTGACTCCCGTAGACTCCTGTTCCGAAGCCTCGGTCGTAGGAAACTTTGCGAAACGGTCCTGTGAGGTTCAGAAGCTCATCATCGGAACGCCACCATTCGGCTCGGAGAGGACTGCAACCCACCCTGAGATCATCAAAGGAGCTCCTAGCCGGCGTCGATTGTTCCTCACGCTCGTGATAAGGTTCGTGATGGGGTTTGTACCCGACAGACGATTGGAGATGTTCGGGAAGCGCAGGAGCAACCGACCTCGAAGGAGAGAGTCCACCTGATTGTTGATCAGGCTGAACAAAATTCCCTTGGGCGTTGTGTTGTACTTCTTGTGGGCGAGCAATCTTATCGAGTGTAGAGCGCGCCGCATGTGAGTGTTGCGTCGAGGCCGGGATCGAGCTGGCATCGTCCTGTGTCTCCCAAGAATCACGAATGACGTGTAATAAGTTTGGTGTAGGGTGAAACATAAATACCTAATACCTACCTGGGACTGAACGTTGGCAATTTGGTCAAAGTCTTGCAAGGGTTTCGCGTCTCCTAGCTGACCTGCACTGCGAGCTTGGGTTGGCGACGAGCGGTGGCCGTCTCCGCGATGGCGCTTTTTGTTGACCGCATGTGATGAATTATTCTCTGGTCAGTAGCTGATATGCCAAAAGTCAACGACTACGTCGTACCTGTTCATCTCGACCTTTTGCCTTGCGAGAAACCTCACCCGAACCAGACTTCTCCGATGCATGCTTCGACCCTTGTGCGCGTTGGGCATGTTGCGGAGACGGACGGCGAACCTCATCTGCGTGCGCGGCCTCAATCGGCTTGACTGATTCTCCCGACAGAGTAGAGTCCTCTACCACGTCCGTACTGCGGCCCTTCCTGTCTGATCTCTCGCCGCGCGACGAAGAATCACGACCGTCGAGGTTGGAAGACTTGCTCCTTGCGGGTTGCGCATCACCCCCTTCGTCATTAGAACCGACATTGCTTGGCGTCTGTGGCATTGGCCCCCCTCATTTGAGCGCATGATAGTGTAAGAAGCGGTACACCTTCTCACCTTTGTTTGAGGCACCGAGATCTTTTCATCCTTTGAGCCCGAGAAAGAACGATCGATCTCCTGCTCGAGTTGAGCCCTGAGGGTTTCGGACTCATCCATCATGGCCGTCGCATCTTGTTCATTCACCTTGGGAGAAGACCAGTTGAACCAATCGCTCAATCTATGTCCAAGCGTCGTTCTCGTCGTAGCTGAGTTGGTGGCCTCCTCGACGGCACCAACGGTTTGGTCCTTGACGTTCGAGGCAGTGTTCATCGCCGTATCCACACCCTCACGCACCGCACTCATACTCGATTCGGCGAGCTTCTGCACGGTCGTCTGGGACGCAGCTTGAACGACGGTCGGAGCGGCGTCGAACGAAGCCGAAGTGGCGTTGGTCAAGGTTTCGACGAGCAGACTTGGCAAGGTGATGACCATCCCTGCAAAGCCTTGGATCAAATTGGACATATGCGAAGGACCGAATTCGTCATCGTCATCACTCGGTTCATTTGATTGGTGGCCGCGTGAGTCCAAGTTGGGGGTCGCGCTGCCACTGCCACTGCCACTACCACTGCCGCTGCCACTGACAGGGTGGGAGCTGGAGCGCGAGCTGGTGACGCTCTCGCCTGAGCCTGCATGCGTTGTTCCAGGGGCTTTGGCGGCAAATTCACGACGATGGATGGAACTGGGGCCAGGCAGAGAACGATTTGAACGTGGGAGATCACTGGAGCGAACATTTCTTGCAGTTCGCTGAGGAGGGTCGTCTCCACTTGAGCTGGAAAAGGCCGAGACTGGGGGCGTCAGAGCAGCCTCAGTGCTAGAGGGCTGAGAGGGGCCAGCGGCAGGGTGATCGGTCGGCGACTGGCTCGTAGGGGAGTGTGACGCCGATTCGGTCATGGCAGAGGCACAGGGGAGGAACGGGTCACGTCTCGTGACGTGTGACGACACGTTGAAAGCGAGAAGGAGATGCAGGGTGCAATGCAGTGGCACGAGTATAGGTCGAGGACATCCTCAAGTCACACCATGGCGACCCCCTCTCCCTCCCCTCAGGCAGCCGGGCTTGCTGTGCATCACGTGCAACTTCGACAAACAGGAAAGGAGGTCCGTTCGGTGATCGAATTCAAGCCCAATGGCTCCTGATCAGGAGCAGAATAAACCCGCTCCTGCGGGGGTAGACTCGTGATAACACATTATACCATGCCAAATGCTCTATAAACTGATCCGAGCGCAAAACTATTGGCAATACCGATCGTCAAACACACTAAGAACTTGAAAGGGGTCGTAATAAATAATAAAGTCGTAAAGCGAGTGTGGGAAAGAAGTGGTGCGATGGACGGTGCACATATAATAAGCCTGTGAGACGGTCTCAGCGAGACCTTTCTTCAGGACCTTCAGGCCACGCAGATTGGTAAACACTCGGGTCACTCGACGTTCGTTCATGCTTCCACGAACTTCGGCGGGATGAGAACTGCGTCGAACTCGCTCGGCTCTCGTCAGGGATAGGAGCGGCGCCCGATGAGGTAGCACCGTCGTCGTTGGTTGAAGTGAATAATGATCTGATGGCCGGTCCAAGCGACCAGACGCGACGACGAGCTTGGAGACGTTCTGAGAGGATCGCCGGCTCAACGCACCGCGCGGCGACGATGGGGGCATCGGGAAGTTCTTCCACCGCAGCTGGACCACTCATAACGCGTCGAAGTCGTCCAAGATCGTCGTCTGAGCTCTGATTGGCTTCTTCGGATGATCGAGCGCGAATCGTCGATGCGGCGACGGTCCATTCATCCGTATCAATGGTGAGCGAGGATCGACTGCCCACGTTCGGTGCGGAGCGATTGCGACGCAGCGTCGCCATAGATGACACCGAGTGGATCGTCTGCGAGTCCGAGTTGGCATCATTGACTTGAAGGAGAGAGCCGACCGAAGTATTCGCAAGTGACGATGCCGGAAGAGGTGAGTGGGGTCGAGGCGTCTCATCTAGCACGTCCGCTGACGGATCATCAGCCTCGACTTGGACAGACTCCTCCACTTCGACCGAAGGCGGCAAAGGAAATTTGCTGACCGCCGACCAGGCCGAAAGACCACTTCCACGAGATGGATGAACCGAAAGTATCCCATTTGAGCTCGCGGTTGACGTTGCGATCGAAGCTGCATCATCGGCAATAAAGTCTCGGAAGCGAGGAGGAAGCAGTTGGTTTGGTGCGAACGTAGTTCGAGGTGAAGGCACGGCCGAAGGGGACACGTCCGTTGGGAAGGGCGACGCCATTGCGAGCTCTTCTTCGTCATCGCCCATGTCGAGATTCGAAAGCGACGGCTCGCGAGAAAGCGCCAAAGCGACTTCAATGAACATCGAGGAGGTGCTCGTGACCGAGTCTGGGTGCAAATCGCCCATCATCGTCGCGCGCGGCGAAGAGATGGGCGAGAATGAGGGTAGGACGGATTCATCATTCGGCACTTGCGACATCCGCGGAGCTCGGCGAGAAGGGATGATCGTAGAGCTGTCGCCGCTCGAGTCGAAAAACAGAAACGAAGCATCGGTGCGCTCCAGAGATGCGGCGCCATGTGATGCGCTCAGGTCGAGGAAGGACGGCGGCGGAGGTGACGAGCGCGAAGACGGCGTCGCTGGACGCACAGACCCAGATGCCATGTCTTGAACATGTATAAGTGTGGGAGCAGCCCCAAGGAGAGTTGAAATCGACGATAGACGTGGTTCGTCGGCCGACGGAGGACGAGACGAGGTATAACCATGCTCCAGGGGTTCAGTTCCAAACGGTGATTCCTCCCGCACCGAAGCCGGACTACCAGACCCTTCTTCGGCCGTTGCGAATGAGTCGCTCGTCTCTGATTCGTACGTGCGAGATGTGGCCGTTTGCTTGAGAGGTGGCGCGCTCATCCGAGTCGAGAAGGCGGAAGGCACTGCAGGCATGCCGCAACTCTGTGCGCCGCTCGGTTCATAGAGCACCGGCGAGATCTGAGCATCGAGATCGGGAAAGAATGAGGTCGTCACTGTCACAGGGTACTGATCCTCGTTGAACGCATCCGAATTGCGGCGCGTCGGCGGTGGTCGGAAGAACTGTCGAGTTATCGGATGAGTGTTGTGAGCAAGCCGATTCCGTCAGAATTCAGAGTAGCAGGACTACTCACAAGATCTTCAAAAGTGTGCCCTTCTTCATCCAGGTTCAGCGAGCCCTCTGCCGTGCTCGGTGGTCTAGAATGGCTGCTATTCCTCGAAGCCGATGCCGCGTGCCCGATCGACATCTGCGAATGAGGACTCGAAGAAGCCGCCGTGGG
The DNA here is from genome assembly GCA_900102585.1 of Microbotryum saponariae. Lineage (NCBI taxonomy): Eukaryota > Fungi > Basidiomycota > Microbotryomycetes > Microbotryales > Microbotryaceae > Microbotryum > Microbotryum saponariae. The sequence goes on along the minus strand of FMWQ01000050.1, from coordinate 66,732 downwards.
TGCCCTCTCAATTGGTGGCGACTGTGGCAAAGCGAAAGTGGACGAGTCGCGCAGACTGCCAAAGTAGTCCGAGATCGGAGAGGGGAGGACGTCACCCAGAGTCGGGGGATCGGAGTCGACGGAATAGAATGATTCGGTCGCTGTCGAGTAACCCCGCCTAGTGACGCCGAAGGTGTCGTCCCCAGAGTTGGGAGGGTTAGAGTCCGAACCTTTGACTCGACGCAGCGAAGCCAACGAGGGCCGACCCAACGGCGAATCGGTCGTGTCGGACGCAGGTAGACTGTTCCCAGCGTTGAGGCTCAAGTACGGCGCATCAGAAGTCGCTCTGCTGCGGGGCGATGGCAATCGTATCTCTGAGCGCGGTAAGGCTCCAGCGCTGGCCGCCGACGTCGATACAGTCGGCTCGTTCCACGGCAGAACATTGCAGGAGTACGCAGTAGCATGCGCAAAGTCGGTCTGGAGCCTTGGAAGCTGGTGTTCGTGCTTCTTTCTGTCGTGAGGCGAGAACGCAGTCACCCCTGACGGAATCGGTGGTGGCGGGCGAGTAGGACGGAGCGATGCAGCATCCTCAATCGGACTCTTCGCGGGTGACTCGACCGGTCTCGATGGTACCAACTTTTTTCTGTGGCTTGGCGAGTTCAAGCGATAGAGGCCGCGTACATTGGGCGAGAGTATGGCAGGCTTGTCGAAGGGCTCCTTCGTACGGGAGGCGTCTTGCTTCGGATGGCTTCGTTGATCTTCCAACAATGTCACCGCCGAGGATCCCAAGCTGCCTTGGGCTCGAGACTTTTGCCCAAGGCTGTCAAGCCGTGGCGGTGGGATGAGAGGACCTTGGGCAGCTTGGGAACCGCTCGAAGAGTCCCGCCCTTGCGAATGCTTGCGCTGCCCGTAGAGCGCTAGTCCCCGAAGCGCAGGCGCCGAGTCGCTAGGTCGAAGCGTGCGCCTCACGCCGATATCCGACCCTGAACCACTGCCGTGACGGTGATGACGACGTTGTCTTTGACGGCGGGCACCGTTCCACTTGGCTCCGATCGCACTCGCCGAGGCGTCGCTCCATTCGTCTCGTTCTTTTTGAAATTCTTCCTGCTCGTGCAACACTCGTCGAACGCTGCCACAGTCTATCGAAGATGAGGAACGCAGAGTCTCGACGGGTCCAACGTCGAGGTCGGCTTCAAGTTCGAAAGCATGAAGACGAGGGTGCGGGTAGGTGAACGCTTCGGTCGACGAGCTTGGGGTGTGCGTGAGATGTGGGCCAGCAGGAAACGTCATCTCGATCTTAGCGACAGGTATCGAGGCATGCCGAGTTCGGCCGGAGCGAGAAATGTGCAGAGGGGCGATTTTTTGGTCCTCGACGTCCGAAGTCGCGGCCGAGGTCGGTTTCGTTCTAACTCTGCTGTGGGGTCGATGAACGGAAGACCCGTGCGTGTGGCCACTTGTTTCGTTCGAAGCGCATTTGATGATTGTCTTGGTGTTTTTGAAACTCCGAGTAACGGATCGGATCGGCGGAGGAAGCGGCGTATGTGAGGAGCTGGGCTCCGGCTCGGCGCTTGGGAGTGAAGGCCGACGAAGAGATGGGGCGACAGCATTACCCGAGGCTGCAAGATCAAAGCAGCTCGAAAGATCATTTGAAGATCGGACGGATCGAATTTTGCTGCTGCGTCGCTTGGGGGAATGGCTGTCGGCGATTAGGGGCGTCAATCCTCTGCGAAGAGAAGGTAAAATCGAAAAGAACGAAAAAGGTCAGAACCGCCGATTGTCATGTGTCGCAGAATGCGACAGTGCTCACAAGCTTGCAACATAGGATTTCTGAGTGCCCCTGTTTCCACTGAGGCCGTTGGATCGTGTCATAGGTGCTGAAGATGGTTTGGCTCCATTCTTACGCAAGGGGAAAGAAAACCTTGGGTCCAGAATGGCGGGTCCGGGGCCGGCCGATCCTCGCTTCTTCGCCGAGACGGACGCAACGTCTTCAGGAGGTGAAGACAAGGAGGCAGAAAGAGGTATGACGGTCTTCGGCGTCCATCCGACCTCTGAAGCGGTTCTATCTCGTGATCGTGGCTCCTCTTGAGACTGCTTCATGACCGGACTATAGGCGTAGGCGGATGTCGCCGGTGTCGAAAGTCCATCATCGTGAGAAGACGAGGACGACGAAGCTGTTCGGACGAGCGAGTTCGACTGCGTGTGATTCCTCGTGGTTTGACCAGAAGAGTACGTGCCGTAATCCTCGGTGCTCCGATTGGATTGGTTTTGCGTTCGCCGAGTCGGGGAGGAGAGCAAGGGCTTGTCGTTTCCAGGTACGGGCGGCACAATGACCCGGGTATGTAGGTTGTTCGATCCATTCCCTTGAGTCGAATGGTCGCACGGAAAAGGTACAGTAGCATCTGTTATTCAAGTTGGTCATCGGCAATAGACATGCAGTCACATGATGTCAGCTCCTTTCGCAGCCTTCCCGGTCTCTGACTGTTGACTGACCTCGCATCCCACCCGAGCCACCTTGTGGCAACGCCCTCACAAGTCGAGCATCTCTACCATCCGTATCAGCAGTCCCAGTCCTCCGTCTGGAGTTGCTCGTGTCGGGATTGAGCACCTTGTCCAGGTCGACGACAAGGTCTCCTTTCACCTTCGTGGTGAACGCCGGGTTCGTCGCACTAGCGGACGATGACAGGTCCACGTCCACGTCGGTTCCCCTTCTTGACATGTCCACGGCTTCGGGGAGCGCGATCACGCCCGAACACCAAGCCGCGATGGAAGCTGTCGAAGGTGAGAAGGAGGTGCACGTGAATGACGAAGAGGAAGTGGCCTGATGACGACGACGGCGCCGATCGTGGGCGATCGCCTTTGCGCGCGCCTCGGGACGTACGAACGCCAGGGGCTCGAGCGTCGGCATTCCAGTCGAAAGCACGGGCGCAAGCAAGAACTGCTGCTGCTGCTGCCGCCGGGACACCGCTCGACTCGACTCGGGCGTGGCCAAGAGTGTCAACGACGAAGAAGACGACGATACCGAGGGTGAAGGTATATCTTTGAGTGGACTCGAATCAGCGAGGGCAGGAAGAGGTAGTCGGCCGGAGGTGAACATGTCTTGTGTAGGTAAATGCCCGGTCTAAGAGTCAAGCTCCGGCCGAGGAGAAAGTGGCCGATATCCGCCCAGCCTCCGGCTGAGCTCCTCTTTAGTTGGCGTCACCGACGACCGGTGTCGAGGAGATTTCGGTTTGAAAGCTGACCAAAAAATCACCAAGGGCCCTTCAGTATTGCCATGTTCGGTCTGTAAAACGTTGTTTATGCCCACGAGATAATCACAGCACGGGGAACTCGGGCCTGTTCGTACCTTGAAGCGCTCGCTAGCTCGGATGAGGTGATGAGCGGGCGATCGGTCGCGCTTTCGGAAGTGCAAGTGCGCGCTGCAGCTGGCTCAGCGACCCGTCGCTCGTTCGAGTCGAGTCGAGTCGGTCCCGGCCTGCGGTCTCCGGCAGGATGAAGACAGCGGGACACAGATTACCCTTGCGAGCTATCCTTTAGCGAAGGAATCGTGTGGAATTGAAGTTGTTGACCAACGTCCCAGTGCTGGAAGAGAAGACCGGCGTCGACGAGCATGGAGAAGGGACGTCCAAACGTCGCGACGACGGCTCGAATGGAAGAAGGCAAAGATCTGAGAGATAGCCATCATTACCCCCGTCAAAAAGCCACGGTAAATAAAACCTGGTTTTCAGACGAAGTAACTAAGTTAGCCCTCCCTTCTATTAATGACTCACAATGAAATGAGAAGCTTTTCCAGCCGTTGCGAGGTCACAGCTTTTGTCAATTTGTGATCGCCCGCCCGCCCACGTACGCACGCGTGCCACGCAGCACACCTTTGCCGGTGACGACAATTCGCCGAGTGCGCATGGCACTCGGGCTAGGATTTGGCTTTCCTTCTTCCACGTTCGAGAGCATTATCATAATCGACACTTTGGACGGGTAGAGGGCGACCTAAGTTCTTACAATGGGTGAGTCGTAGGAAACAGCAATCTGCTTACAAAACGCTTGCGACTGTCTTCGTCGCTACCCCTGTACCTTATTCGACGTTCGGTGATCATCATCAGCACTTTACCGCGACGCGCTGGGGTGTGTGTGATATATGGCCGTTCGAAACTCAAAAGGAGATGAGCACCAGACAGTTAATTAAATGACTCTAATTCAACAAGCACTGGGGAAAGCGAAGCGGGAATCTAACTCTACAAGAGAGGGGCTTCCACGAGCGAATACACAAAGAGGATGACACAGAAATGGGCCCGCACGTATCCAATGCCGATCGAGGTCGGATCAGTCCGAGTATTGGGTAAGCTGCACGAAAATGGGTGAAATGGAAACGATCAGCTCGATGGCTAAACAGAAAGATAAAAAGTAGGAGAGAATGTTTGAAGCACGTACATCAAGTGTAAGGTTCTTGGATCCACCTCCTTGTCGGTACACACCCACGAGCGCCGCGGCTTGTTCGAAGAACTGCGATCATGACGCACGGCCAGCCATGCGTCGATCAGTGACAACCCTAAAAGTCTAATTTTTTTTGGCGGTCCGTCGACTCACTGCGGGCTTCAAGCTGATGACGATGAACTGGAAATCGGGCGAAGCGATGCTTTGCACGTAGCGAGCGACCCGTTGTACGTTGGTGTTGTCCAAAGCAGCGTCGACCTCGTCCAGAACAAAAAATGGCGATGGGTGGAAGCTGAAGCCAAAGAAGAGAAGTAGCGAATCAGCGTCAAAATCTTCGAATTGTGAATGATACATGGAGTATCACTCACGAGTGGATAGCAAACAAGAGCGCCAGAGCAGCCATCGTCTTTTCGCCTCCCGAGAGCTGGTCCATGTCTCGGAACCGCTTCATCGGCGGCATCGCATGGTACTTGATACCATGCAGATATGGCTCCTGTGCAGTCAAAACATTGATCTTTAATCAGCACCCACGCAAGAACACGATGTGGATATCTGCTCGCGACACACCTCGGAATCCTCGAGCGAGAGATAAGCGACACCCCCCATAGGTGCCGCTCGTCCCTTGGTCAAGTCCTTGTACACCTTATCGATCGATCCCGAGATGTGCTCGTACGCCGCGTTGAACAACTTGCACCTCTTCTTCTTCAGGTCCGAGAACGCCTCTTTGGCCTTCCTCGCTTCCTCGCGAGCTTGGTCGAACTCGGCGTCGATCTGACGGAAACGCGCTTCGGAATCACCAAGCTTCTCGATCGCTTTGAGGTTGGGTGACATCTTATCCATCTCCGTTTCGAGGTCGACGATCGCTTGAGAAAGCGCTTCGCCCATCTCGTTCGAGCCGTCTTCTCTTTCGTCATCTTCGAGTTCGTCGTAGTCGGGTACGATGCCGTAGTCGTTCGTCGTGACGACGGCTTGTGTCTCGTCTTCATCACCCTCGATATCCATCGGTGCGGCAGGAGGAAGAGCCTGCACCATGCACAAGAGGTCGTCAGCAGATATAATTGACTGATGAGACGTCAGGACGGCTTACCTCGTCGATAGGCACGGCGTTGAGCTTGCCCTTGACCAACGGCAAGTCGATCTCCTCGAGCTTGCACTTGCGGTAGATTGCAAACCGTTCCGATGACAGCCGTTCGATCTCGTCGTTCTATATGGGCCCGACAAGGAACTCACTCGTCAGTTTACGCCCAAATACACAGAGAACGAGAGACGTCGCACTCTGAACTCACGCAGTTCGCAATTTCTTTGAGCGTCTTCTCGACAACTTTGTAGCTCTTATTCCCTTCCCTGCGCACTTCATCCAACCGCTCACTCTTCTCCCTCAACACCGCCTCCAGCGCGCTCAACGTCTCCCTCAAACCTTCATTCCCTTTCTCCAGCGTCTTGAGCTCGTTCTCCAGCGCCTCCTTCTCCTCTTGCAAAGTCCCCAACGACGTTCTCGATTGAACGGCCATATTCCTCAAACTATCCAGCCTCTTCCTCGTCGTCTCGACGCGTTCCTTCTCGAATTTGATCGCGTTGTTCAACCGAGCGATCTGGGTCTTGAATTTGAGGTTCGCTTCGTTCGCGGCCTGCGCGACGCCGAGCTGTTGTTCTTCGTAATCGCGAATGGAGGAGACGCCGATACGACGACAAAAAGCGCGAAAGATCCCTTCTTCGGCGGAAGCGATCGTCGCTTCCAAGTCCTTGGCTTTCGAACTGAGCGAATCGATGTCCCGTTCGAGTTGGCTGACTTTGCCGTTCAGATCCTTGAGCGTGGTTTTGATCACTTTCAACTCGGAAGAGGTGTCCTTCAGTCGGGCGTTGATGGAGGAAAGGTCGTCGCGTAGGTTCGCGAGTTCGGAGGTGTAGATTTGGGTTTGCGAAATGAGCTCTTCCTCGACGTTGGCGCGGGGCTTGTTCTTGAGAATCTCGCTGAGCTTGCCGCGCAGTTCTGCTTCCTTGCGGCGGAGGGCTGTAAGGAAGGTTAGGAGGGAATGCAGGGTCAGAAGGGGGAAAAAGATCTTGAACGGAGGTGTTCAATAGGCACGCTCACCTTCAATCTCGCGATCCTCAAAGTGCCGGCCATTGCTGTTACTCGAAGCACCACCCGTGATCAAACCACTTCGATGAATGACGGTACCATCAAGCGAGACGGCCTTGACCTCTTGCCCCATCTCATAAACGACATGCTTCGCCACATTAATCGTATCGCACACCAACGCGTTCCCACACGCAAACTGCATCGCCCTTTCGACGCTCGTATCGAAGGTGATGACATCGATCGCGAGGCGGGCACCGCGAGCAAAGTTGCGATACTTGTCGTTCGCGGGTTTGGCGGTGATGGTTTCGAGGGGGATGAATGTCGCTTGACCCGCGCGTTGAACGCGCATGTACTGCATTGAGAAAGAGCGTTGCTTGAGATCAGATCCTCTTCAAAGTCCACTCCACCGCTACGAAAGGAAGAGCCCACCTCGATGCACTGAATCGCCGTCCTCTCGCTATCCACGACAATGGAATCGATGTTCCTTCCCAGGATGGTCGTCACCGCCAACGAATACTTGTTCTGCGTCGGCTTGCACAGATCAATCACCCTCCCCTTGATCCCGGGGAAAGTCCTCTTGAGTGCCGAGAGCGTTTCCTTGAACTTGGCGTCGCGTTCGGATTCTTGCTTCTCCGCGCCGGCTTGTTGCAGCTTGTTGAGTGCGTCGAGCAGCTTCTCGTTCAGCTCGGTTTCGGTTTGCCTATGACCCAATTCACGCCCCGTAGTCAGTAAGGAGCCGTTTCCCGCCTTGCAGCTAGCATTCACTTACGTCGTCTGCCTCTTGCGAGCCCTCAGCTCCTCGAGGTCGTTGTTGGCTCGGTTCAAGTTGGCCTGCGCCTCCTTGACCTTGGCATCAATCTGCTCCGGCGTACGTTCACATCAGTATCGATCACAGAAGGCCGTCGTATCAAGCCCAGCTCACCGCCGCCTTCTTCGCATTCAATCCCTCCTGCTCGGTCTCCAACTTGTCCCTCTTCCTCTGCGCCACCTCCACACTGTCCCTCTGCACGACCAAATTCGCATTCCTGCCCTTCAAATCCCTCTGCACACCCACCAACGCCTCTCTCTCCGCCACGGCCAAAACGGCCGCTTGGTTCTTGAGCCGATGGTAATCGTCGATATCGGCTTGGGACAAATCGATCCCTCTCGCTCGAGCTTGTTGAGCTTGTTCTTGCGCCGCTCGATCAGCGGCGCTCTGTACGAGTTGAAGATCCTCCTCCAAACTCGCGAGTTTGACCTCCCCCGCCCTCAAATCAACTTGAACTTTTTCAGCGTTCGTTTCCGCCGCGATCAATTTCTTTCGCGCATGAGCGATCCTCGCCTCGATAGCGACCAATTCGGGCCGACGTTCTTCCAATTCCTTCGAAGCGCGAAGGACTTGTTTCTCCTGTTTGGAGAACTCCTTTTGCGCCTTCGAGTGGTCCTTCTTGGCCAGTTTTTGTTGCTCTTCGAATTCGGCGTGGTCGGCGCGTAAAGTCGAAAGACGGGCATTCTTTTCGTCGATTTCCGAGGTGTTGGTTTTGATGCCTTCGGCGATATGGAACAACTTCCAAAGCAAGTGATGAACGACGGCGTCATCCTGGTAGAGAGAGGGGGGGCAAAGCCAAAGTATGACAATCAGTTTACGCGCATTTGACCCTCACGCTTCGAGAAGAAGAAAAAAAAAATCGTACCTTTTTCTGCATCAACGACTTCCACCTCTCGGCCTCTTTTTTCATCTCCTTGTACTGCTTGATCTCTCCGTTCACGCCCTTCCTCCTAGCGTGTTGTGCAACGGACGTTTCGGTCGCTCGTTCGAGATCCTTCGCCGCGGCTTCGTAAGCTTCTTTGTAATCGCCCGAACCGGAAATACGATCGATCAAGACGGCTAGATCTTTGGGTGATTGAGAGGCGACTTGTTCGACGTCACCCTAATTTTGACGGGATGATTGTTGCGACTTCAGTACCGTCGTAACCGCGAGGGGGAAAAATCTTAAGGTGAGAATAAAAACAAAAGCTGGGCACTGACTTGGAAGACGAGAAAGTTCTTGGCCTTGACGAGGATGTTGAAAGACTCGAGCGTGTCGTTGTATTGATCGTACTTGACTTTCTTGCCATTGAGGTGGTATTCCGAGATGCCGGAGCGGGCGATACTGCCGGGGGGGGGGGGGGGGTTGGGGGACGTTGGATCGACGCGTCGAGCGTAGGGGGCGGGAATGTCAAAAAAATGGAACATGTCACAAGAGGTCAGTCCCTTGCGCGTAGATCTGCATCCAGCGTACTGGATACCACTCACGTTCTTTTGAACTTCCATTCCTTGCCCTTGGTATCGATATATACCGCTTGAACCCACGCCTTCCTCTCCCCATCAACGCGTCCTTCATCATCCTCCCCCGCCCCACCTTCTTCACCTTCTTCCTCTTCCTCTTCTTCACCATCCTCATCGTCAACCTCCCCACGTTCCTTCCCTTTCCTTGACCCACCCGAGCGATAGATGAGGTCCTTGAGTGCAGAGGAACGGAGGGAAGAGGATCGTACGCCGAGGACGAAGGAGATCGCGTCCATTAGATTAGATTTACCCGCTCCATTCGGTCCTATAACGGCCGTGAACGAATGAAAAGGACCTCTGGTAGACGACACACGACGACCGTTCAGATCAGAATGAGATCGTAGGTAGCCTGCAAGGCGTATAACCGGTACTCCCGCTTCGCGTCGCGGTACTCACAGAATCACTCGTCCTTTGTAGGATTTGAAATTGTATAATTCGAGTCGATTCAAAGGTGGGGATCGATCATCGTGGTGATGTTGATGATGGTGATTATTGTTCGTGCCATTGGTGTGAGGATTCGTTTGAGCACTCGCTTGCGTAGAGGGAGGAGCCATCCCTTTCTCACCGCTTCACGCGTTCGACCAGCGCGGGGGATGAAGGAAAAGAGGTTGAGGGGGAAGGGGATGGGGTCGCCGAGGGCGTGTTGGTTTGTGAATGGGGTTGATTTGGAACTGACGAGTGTGTGTTCGTGTGTGTGTCGGGAGCGCAAGGAGTGGAAACGCGCGCGCACGACGCGTCGGTTGTCAAATCGCGTCTCCAACAGGCGCGCGCTTGGCTCGAGTCTTACTAGTATAGGAAGGAGGGCCAGCGATGAGCCACGGTACTGTCGCGGTGAGGGGCCCAGCCCACCTTGGCTTGAAATGCGAGGCCTGGGTTATACAACACCATAATACTAAAAAATCTCGACCAGACTCTCCCACCACTAAAATCTCCCCAGCCCCACTGCTGCAGTCGGGGAAAAACCCCGGTCAAATCTTCACCTCCGGCTCCGGTACGCTCTCATGCGTCTCCCCATCATGACCATGAACATCAAATACCTCTTTGGCCTTCAACAATTCCCCCACTGAATCAGTGGTGTAATGCGGGAGTTCGTCGACGCTCAAAGAGGTTAGGTGGGACGGTTTGGAGAATCCTGCGTCGGGATCGAGAAGGGAGCGTAGACGAGTCGGGATCCTGGACCGGTATTGAAAGAAAGCTGTGCATTTTTTTGGGACTTACCGGTCCATACGAGTAAGGTCGTAAGACCTCCCCTTCGACCGAACAAGACGTCGGTTTCGAGTCGATCGCCGACAAAGATCGTCTTCTCGGGGTCGTATTCAAGACTGTGCGGCGACGAACGAAGCACGTCAGGAAGTTTTCATCTCGAAGTTGTTGAGGTAGGATACGTGCTACTCACGTCCTTTGAACGACGTCCAGAAGCGGTTTGTAAGGTTTGCCGACCACCAAAGGTTTTAGATCCTTCCTCGCTCCATAAAGAACCGAAGCGATGGCACCCTGCGCGATCACAAAAGCATGTGTCTCAGCGTCGTCGCGAATCCTTTTGAGAAAAGAGGAGGAAGCTGATAGGATCAAGTTACCTCTCCGGGCAAGATTCCACCACCTTTGGCCGTCATCGAATGATCGTCGTTCGTCAAAATCAATCGACACCCGGAGTTGGAGCCGAGGTAGTTGAACGCTTTCGCCAGCTGTTTATCTGTACAGTCATCCATCCACCGGTGCACACCGTAACTTTTTAATACGTGAGCTTTGAGCAACGGATCGATTGGAGGAGACGTACAGTTGATCCTCATTTGAAAGGAATAGACGACCATCCCTATCTCGGGGTCCGGAGTGATGGACGAAAAATCTTGATCGGCCAAGAGGACGTCATCCTCGGGGTCCTATGCAAAATGATAAGGAGCTTTGTCGAATACGCTCCACACCAAAGCTTGATCGACCTGACTCACCGTTCCGCCGGTCCATTGCAACCCTTCGCGCCTCAACTCTTGCTCCATACTCTCCTGCCCAATCAAATAAATACCCTCCTTACCCCCCTTCTCCTTGATCTCCGGCAAGACCACCTCCTTGACGTAACTCGCCGTCGCACTCCCACACGTAAAGATATCGTCCAGTTGAACGTCGACGAGCCCCAAGCGGTGAAATTTGCGATGGTAGTCTTGGCGCGAACGGGTGGCGTTGTTGGTGACGAAGCAACAACGTTTTTGTAGGGAACGGAGGTAGTGCAGGGTTGGGATGATGTGCGGGGTTACTGCGTTGGGATGGAGGATGGAAGGGGTTAGATGAGCGTGCTTCCCTTTAGGGTTGAGGCTCGAGCAAGTGGGGGGCGGCACGGTTACTGACAGACGTCGCCGGCCGGTCCGCTCCAGATCACGCCGTCACAATCAAAGAGGAACTGTGGTCAGAGTAAAGGGATGTTTCAATGACAACTCCATCCGCTGGAAAGAGCCCAAGGCGGTAGACTGACGGTGTCGTGGCGCCGGACGAGCTCGGCCAAGTCGTGCGCTGTCGACAACGCCTTGGGACCGGATGTGGAGGTCGTGGTAGCCATGGCTCGGGAAGGGGTTTGGAACGTAGGACGGAGTCCGATGAGACTATGGCGTAAACCCGATGACGCGGTCCAACGGAACAGTAGGGACTGAATGATGGGAGTGGGGTAGAGAAAACACGATCACGTCGGTGTACGGCGCGCAAGTCGGTCAATCCTCAGGCTGGGGCTCCAAGACGGGGTATGAGAATAACGACGCGGCGAATGGAACCGAGCGAAGAGGAGTCCGAGTCGGGTATGTACAGATTAAACGGGACGAGGTTTGCGGCAGAGGCGAAGGTCGACTCGCGAGCGGCTGTAAGGGAAAGCTCGGCCAAACGAGCCCTTACGAGCACCTCGTACGGCCTCGCAAATCGCCCCCGCCGACTCGGAGCTCCCAGAGCTGCAACGCCTATTGTGGTCCGGGATTTTGGGCCTCGTCGAGACCGTGTTCTCCATCACCGATATAACCAAGAACTGTCTTAAAATTAACTGAAACTTCTCCCAAGAGCATTGTAATATAGTTCCGAGCCGAGAGGAGGGTGGCTCTCACTTTCTCATCATTTTCAAAACACCGCCCTAGCAGCTGCAGTGAGGCACGTCTTTGTGAATCCTCGCTGTGGCTGCACAACCTCCGTTGCTTGTGGAGGTCTTCGGCAATGCTTGATTATGGTCAGTTTTAAATTAGGGGAACATCGTGAAACAAAACTGTGCGTGTTGTGAAGCTCCGAGCAGCGCGCGACCGGCGAGGATAAGGGACCATCTTGAGAACTTAAACACCCGAACATCCACCGAACGCTTTTGGCGCAGATAGTGAACGATCACTTCACAATCGAATCAGGTGGTCGTCTCGCACAACCTGTACGACTGCTTCGTGACCACCCCTTTCTCTTCTCGTCTCTATCACCCAGAAACCGGCGTCCACCACTCCCTTCACCGCCTATAGAAAACCTTGCTTCTTCGTCGTCTTTGGCCGGCGCTCCGAGTCGGCTTCGGGTACGAACCGTGACCCGATCCGAGGCCGTCGCCGAGCGCGCAAGTTCGCCCGGCGATCTGCGTGTCAAATCACTCTCTCCTCTTTTCTGCTTCTGTCTCGCAGAGCACGCTCCCCTCTCCTCTCCCTCCCTCCCTCCCTCCCTCCCTTCCACGTCTCTGGTCCTCTTGCCCCCGTTCATCATCCCTTCGCTTCGACCTCCTCACCCAACCCATGCCAACGCTCTCAACCGTCTCTCGTTTCCTTCCCTCGTGGTCGACCGTCCTCGTCGGCTTGATCCTCAACTACGCGCTCAAGACGTCTAGCACGACCGTACGCTCGCAATGGCTTCGTAGAACGTTCTTCACTTTACTCTGGCTCAACTGGAGGTCATTACCTTTCATTTGGCACCTCCGTACGTCCGCTCCGCATCATACCTCGGTCAGCAAAGTGAATCGATTAAGACTGAACCCCGCCCGTCCTAGCAGACCTCTTTGGCCAAGTTCCTCTCCTGCATCTCCGACTTCGTCTTTACGGCCTAGACAAGGTATTCGCCATCGCCAAAGACCCCTTCGATACCAAAGTCATCACCAGGGGAACCGCCACTTGGGACGCGTCCGATTGGAACATGCATCTCAGCAATTCGTCCTATGCTAAAGCATGCGACGTAGCGAGGTTCAAGTGGTTGTGTAACGTCGTAGGTTGTTTCGTCGCTCAGCCGTTCGGAAGGATGGATGAGCATGTTCCTGATGTTGTTGATTTGGATGGTCTTGGGTCTTGCGGGGGGGGGGGGGGGAATCAGGTTGGCCCCGCATTCGGTAGAGAGGATATTTGGTCCCCTCTTGCTCAAACGGCTTTCTATTTTCATCGCGAGATCCCGATCTTCGCTTCGTACGAGATCGATGTACACGTCGTCGCATGGGATGATAAATGGGTACGGTTCCCATCTGCATCTTTCTAGCCGCGATTCGGAACCGATCGCCCCAAAACTGATCTTACTTTTCATTCACTTTTCCTCCCCACGATAGCTCTACTACGTCTGCCGTTTCACCACACCTCCGAATAAGAAAACCTCCTCTTCCGAACGAACGCTGAATTGCGTCTCCCTTTGTCGATCATGTTTCAAGATGAAAGGATCGAGACTTTCTATACCCCCTTCGCGCGTCTTGTCCATCTCTGGTGTGGGTCCTGATCGATCCAATTGGGATCGAGCGATGGGTTTTAGAGCCGAGGGGAAAGGGAAGGCTTGGTTGAAGTATGGTGGGGAATTGGCGGCGAAGAAGGCGGGCAAGTTGGGTACGGATCATGTTTTGGTTGGGGAGGAAGGCTGGGACGAGGATGGGATGCGAGATTATGAAGAGAGGAGGATCGAAGGGTTGAAAATCGTGGGAAGGTTTGGGGATGTGAGAGGGTGGGAGAACCTTTAGAGAATGAGATTAGGGAATGGGAACTTCGTGTGGGAGGGATGGGGGAAGTTGAGTGGGAGTATAATAGACTTATATGATAGTTAGAGTGCGCATATATGTAATTCATTGCAGGATTCGTCTTCCTGGGATGCATACGGCCGATCTCAGGGTAGTACCGGTTTCGTACCGGTTACAGTAACTCACTTGCTTGATCCTTATCAAAACGACCCCTGTGTCGCGATGGAGAGCAAAGCGGTACTGGGAAACTATGCACATGATCTTCCATCATCTTCTTATACGAAAGTAAGTCCAGAAGCGAAAGAGGAGATCTCATAGATTCCGAAAGGTCGTGGACATGACGTGCCGAGCACGGAACCATACTATTAGCGCACAGAAACCCCTTGACTGCGTGATACCTGGGGCAACCGATCATGGTCGGACCAGGCCGAGCGTGTGAAGTGAGGATTCAGTTATTATCGTGTCGCGTCGATTGCGTTGACAGAGGTAGAAAGGTCAAGATTATATGCAAGTTGATTCGACGTACCGGGTTCCTACTTCTCAATGAGGGTTTTCAAGTTGGCTATGAACGAGAGCTAGGTAAAAATAAAATAGAATCGACCGTGCGATTTTCGAGCCAAACTATCTTGGAACCAAAGACACCAGCCAATTGTCAATGATCCGGATCACAGAGAGAGTTTGATCAGGTATCGCTCAGGCTCATTCAGTGATCCGGACGGGGTTGACGTAGGAATGAGGTGAATTAACGTAGGGATGAGGTGAAGCCTCTTCCATCCCGGCCCGTCGACTCGATCCGGACCGACTTGCCAGAAGCGCGCGCAGGAAGAGCTCGCACCGGCGAGGACGCGCTTGTTCAGCCGCGATTTCTAAAACTTGGCTCGTCCATATAAAGATTATTTCTCTTGTTCGGGTATGATGAGGTCAAGCTCACTTCGACCTCGTGCCAATCGAGGGAGGTCATCTCGAGTCGTGAAGACTTTTTTCCCTCCAGAGAGGTGCACCGTGCCGGGGTGGGCGAGGAGGGGGCCAGCAATGGTATACCATCCCTCTACCAGGCTTTTCCCGGGCCAAAAAAAAACAGAAAAGCTGCCTTATCGCGCGTGCACGCACGAGTTCATTTGGCTGGATTAATCGATTTGCCGATCTGCTCAGAGGCATTTCCCAGCGCGAGAATCCGCGCTCACTCGAACTATCTCTCGGCTTTCGGCGTTCTCAACTGCTCAGTGCTCACGATGGTCCGCAAAAGCGCTATTCAACGGCAACGTGATGATGTTCGCGTCGAGATCGAAGAAACGGAGAGGGATATTCAAGAACTTTTATCGCTCAACCAATCCATTCTGCTGGAGATTGATACGGAGATGGAGTCCGACTTGTTGACGTCGGACGCGATGGAGACGGACTCCGACGCGTCGTTGCCTCCAGCCTCTTTCTCACCTTCGGAAGACCCAGTGCCATCCGCCAATGTTACCAAAGGCACAGCTAATCGATCCTCTATCCCGGAAACTCCACTCGTTGATTCTTGGCTTTCCCAATTCTGGCCCGAATCGTCCGAAGTGTCCGACGACCGGTCTGACGTTCTTGACAGGCTGAGGACGCTCCGCACCGATCACTTTCACATGAACTACCGCTTAATACAGGCTCTTGGGGACCACCTAGAGATGTTGCTCCGCAAAGAAGAAGAACTCGCGGGACAACGCTACGCGAATCGGGCAAAGAAATACGCCGGCAGAGGACCCGGCCACGGGCTGATGAGGTGTTTGGACAGTGTGGATCGCAATCGCGACCAAGACCTTTTCTTGACCGATATTCGCATGAGCAAGAAGGCATTCGACGAGTTGCACAAAGCTGTGAGTTCATTATGACCGTGTGGCATCGCGCAGGTGCCTTAGTCTGTGGTGGCCTGAACATCTTCTTGCCCATGCGCCGTCAGGTGAAAGGACACGACGTGTTCAAGTCTCGAGGCAAAAAACCTCAGACGTCGCCAAGAATCCAACTCGCCGTCGCGTTGTGGCGCTTTGGTGGCTACGGGAACCGGGCCTCGGCAAAGGAGGCCGTCCAGTGGTCCGGTTACAGCATTGGATCAGTGCTAAAATTTACCGATCGTGTCATCGTAGCGCTCAACGAGCCGATTGGGGGGCCCATGCGTACTAGGCGCGGGACTACTAAGCGTGCTCGAGATGATGACTACTCGGACCTACGACCTCGGCACTCTCAACAAACGCCAGCCACCCAATCTCGCTCCCAGTGGAGTGAACCCGTTCAAATTCAAGGCGATTATATGCTTGCGAAATCTCGCATCGCCGAAGCGCGGGCTGCTCGCGACGCCGAACGGAGGGCGATTCGGGACCGCGCCCAAGCAGCAAAGGACGAAGAGGCCAGGCGATCGGCTCGCGATAAGCGGCACATCACACGGACCACGTTCTATTTCGAAAACGTGTGTAACTGGCCCGAGGAACGGCAGGCACAGTTCCGCTTATATACGGACGTTGACCGGTTCTTAGGCGGTGAGGAGGATTATCAAATTGCAAGAGCACAGGAGTGATCAAGATGGCGGGCCGGGGGTACATCATGTAGTAGACACGAAACTATCCGGAACTATTTATGGGGAATGGGAAATCGGGCTCTGCTTGGTATGAACATGCTGTTGCGGATCTAAGACTATGTCAAGCTCACCGTCTTCCCAGAGGAAAATGTCTCAGTATCTCAGTGCGAGGGGGCGATCGCGAATCGAGAAATGCAGGCTTACCCGGTCCGGCCCCCCACGCGCCGTGTTCGGCTCCACCTTGGCACCCCGCCGACCTCCGCCGACCTCCACGACCTCCTCCCCTCCCCGTCGCTCCCTTGTTGTACCACCCTTCACCTCCACGCGCAACCAATCCTCATCAAAAACATGGTCAGTCAACCCCTGCCCTCCAATCGACGTTGCAGATTCATATCACCAACACTGAAATTCGACTTCCCCCCTCCCCTCCCCTCTACACCTCCACCTCTCCACAGGCCGACGTCTCTTCACCTGATATCGCCGCGGCTTATGAGGACGTTCGAAATGGTACGCTGACTTTGAGTTGGACTAGTTCAACAACGTCTTTGAGGGTCCGGTTCTGTTGCGCACACGAGCAGAACCATAGGCACGTTTGACGGATGGGCGATTTCCCTCTACCGCGAGACCCGGGACCGCTCGAAAGTTCGAAATGGGTCAACTACTTCCTAGAAACTGATCACTGGGTTTTCTAATGAGAACAAACATTAGATAAATCGGAAACGAATTGGTTGCTCCTGGATTACGAAGGCGACAAATCGGACAAGTTGAACTTGACCGCTACAGGAACCGGCGTCCGTTTTTTTTATTCTAAAATCAAGCAAGGTCGGTGGAACGTGGGAGATCGAGTGCTGATGCTGTGTTTTGTTTTTCTTTGAAACAGGGTTTGGACGAACTCAAGACCAAGTTCGCGGATGAGAGGGCTAGCTTCGCCTATGCGAGGATCGTCAGTTTAACCCCGCCCCCCCACCACACACTTGTGCTGCGTTTTGGAGATTGGGAGTACTTGCTGATACGAATCAAGGTTTTGGTGTTGGGGTTGATTTTAGACTTACTCGAACGACAAGGAATCAACGAGGGACAAGTTCATCTTCATCACCTATAGTACGTCCCTCCCTCTAGTCGCAGTACGAAACCGAAACTTTTTCGATCCAAAGATCGAAGCGACTGATTTCCCCCCCTCCCGCCCCCTCGCTTGACTTTTTGCTGCACCATTTCGTTTTCGTTTTCCAGTCGGTTCGGGCGTACGGGTCATGCGTAAAGCCAAAATTTCGGTACATAAATCCGAGGTACAGAAGGTCTTGCGCGCTTTCAGTATCGAAGTACCAGCGGAGAACGCAGACGATTTGGCAGAGGTCAGTTTCGAGGTTCGATTGCGTTTGTTTTTTTTGCTTTTCGCTTTTCGCTTTTCGCTTTTCGGTCGTTTTGAGATTGGTTGAGTGGTTGCTGATGCCGGGTTTTTTTTTTCCTTTCCTTTTGGGGGTGGGCTTAGGCGCCTATTGTGACGAGACTTAGGAAAGCGGGTGGAGCGTCTTATGATCGGGCTTAGATGGAGGCTAAACGAACGTGGTGGGGCGAAGGGGACCTTACATATATCAAAAAGGTTCGAGGGACGTCTCTGCTTTCCTGCGCTTCGGAACGTGCTTCGATGAGGGTCCTAGGAAGGATAGAGGAAGGACGGAACCTAGATGGGTCGATGGGGGGGGGGGGTTTGCAATATTATGCGATGGTCGAGGGTTTTCTGAAACCTTTCTCTGACAAGACAGAAGCAAGGGATAACAGACAATCCACGAGTTGCGAATTTAAAAAAAACGGGAAGAACAACTGAAATTGTGCGGTCGGGGGGGTTACAACTAGTAGAAACGGAGGAATTGAATGACTTTTCAGTTCTTCTTGAAGCGAACGAACGAGAGCTCACGAACGGGCCTGCCTACGCGGTCGAGATTTTAGCACCAACCAATCTCGTACAATCGATAACTTTCCTCATCCGCCCTTCCGACACCTTTCACCCTTTGCAACTCTGTCATTCTCTTGATGGCTACGCGGTAAGGATCATCGGGGGAGGTGCGAGGTGGGAGGGAAGAGGCGAGAGGGAATACGGTCGCTATGGAGGAGATGGCTTTGGCGTGATGGGGACGGAGGGGGACGATCAGGTGGAAGGCTGGGGAGGGGATAGAGGTGGACGAAAATTGAGGGTCCGAAGTTGGGGTGGGTACGGTCGTTCGTACACTGTCGAGCTCGACGTCGACGAGGGCCTCTTTGACGCTATCGAGACTGAAGGGAGTTGGAGTCTGCACGACCCTTCTTTTCCTCGGTTTCGGCGTATACTGATTCGGTCGAATGAGGAATTGTTGTACGCAAGACTTGAGCCACAGCGCATGCTCGGGTCCGTAAATCACGTCCGCTGCTAGAAGGGTGTGGAATGGTCGGTCGAAGGGTGGGGGGAGGTGCAGGGGGGAATTGGTGGTGGAGGAGAACAGCAGGGACGAGTGTACGGCGGACCAGTCGAGTTTGTAGGCTGTTACGACGGGGACGGTGGAAGGGAAATTTGGTGTGGGGGATAGGAGGGGCGATCCGGGGTGCGAGTCCGAGGGTCGAACAAGGGGGGAGTTGAGAGGGGAACTTGAAGGGGAGATGGCGGCGGTGTTGGAGGCGACGTTCCTGAGGCGAGGGATCGAAAAAGAGGATGTTAGATAGTTTTCCCCTCGAAAATGACGATCATGCCCGTCACTCACCTCCTCAAATTCTCCAAAACCGCCTCATGATAATCCGTCGCAATCACCTCCTCCCCAACGACATCCAATCGCTCACTCATACCTTTCCAAACCAGCGAGAGTAAACCCGTGCCCGCGCCGAGTTCGAGCGTACGTTCGTTTTCGCCTCGGGCGATACCGAAGGACGTTGGGTTCAACGCTATCATTCGGGCTAGGAGTATGGAGGAGCCCCAGGATTGGAGGCCTACCGAAGTGGGGTCGAGGGAGGAGGGGAGGGCGTCGTTGAGGGTTATTGTTAGGGGCTCATAGGGGGAAGGGGAGTCGGGGGCGCTCGTCGGGAGTAGAACGGCTCGGAGGATCGAGCCCGAAGCTGTTGGGTGGGCCATAGGGTCAGCATTCGAACGAATTTCCACGCGATCGAGTTCCCACTAACATACGAACCTGACGTCTCGGCAAGGTAAGCGACCAAAGCGGCGGCCTCATCAATGACTTTGCATCTCGCCGATTTTTCCTCCTCGTCACCTTGGACTGCGGCCTCGCGAATCCAGTCGTCGCTCTTCTTGATCAAGCTCGAAAGGAACGAGCGCGCGTACCCGCGTTCAAGTTGATCATCTTTGCCTAGATCATCGACGTCTTCGTCGTCCGAGAGGTCCGAGTCGCAGGCGTGGGCGGCGTGGGCGGCGTGGGCGGCGTGGGCGGCGTGGGCGTGAGCATGCGAGTGCGAGTGCGAGTGTTCGGACGAAGCGGTGGTGGGTGAGGCCGGTGAGGCATAGCCTGAATCGGTCGTCGTTCGAGCTGAGCGAGTGATCGGAGGCGGAGGTGTAGCGTACAACAGTCGGAGGTGCGCGACGAGCGATAGCAGCTTGGAAGCGGGGAACGACTCGGAGTGGCCTACGAGGGAACGTGGGAGCGTGGGCAGCATCGAGGTGGGCAAGGAAGGTCGTCGGGATAAGGTCGAGCGACGAGCAATCAAGGGCGGCATCGGCGCAGCAGCGGGCGGAAGGACAGAAGTTGACGCTGACATTGTGGAGGCGGAGGACATGGCCGGGGCGAAAGGGAGGAGGTTAGACGGGCGGTGCTGAACCCACTCCAGAATTCCACAATACGAGCAATGACAGGACAAGGGGCGAGTTGAGGAAGGCGCCGACGGACAGTCAGAAGGGAATGGTGAGTCAACGCGCACGTTTCGTCGTTGCGAAACGCAGATCGTCAATCTCAGCCGTTCGGCCGCTCTCAAGCCGTTCCATTCGGCCGAGCCGCCGATCGCCAATCGGCTTGAGAGCACCGAGTACGATGCATGCAGATCGTCAATCAAGACTCGGTATAAAATAAAGCTCAATCTAATATACAAAATATTAATAACATCTGTGCCTCATCTCTCGCATCTTCCGTCTCCTAGACTGGCTCGGAAGTGCTGCCAAAGGCGCGCCGGCTCCCGAAAAAGATCTAATCACGTGACCACGTGATCTGCAGCCTCGCCCGCGCCGACTCTCAACACGTTGAAGCCCTCTGATTCAGGCGCTTTAACGTCCAAGTCCTTCTCGTCAGCGCAGGTCAGAGAGCGATGCGACGTACTCTGATTCTATCAAGCTGTGCAGGGCAGGTAGTGCTTGCCGGCCGGGGCTCTTGCACTCATTTACTATTGTCGCCGAACGCTCTGGCAAGCTTTCGCGATCCGATCGATGGAAGCTTTCAAGTTCCCTTATCCATCGTGTGGTCGACTGTCACAAGTCTTACACAACGATCACCCATTACGACTCAAGAGTTACAGAGAACCAACATGCCCTCGATACGGAGGTATAGCAGATCGTTATTGCCGCTTGCACACTGCGCTTGTGAATGTGAAATAGTTGAGATGCGCGATCCGATCCGGCGGGCGCATCACGTGATGTTCGCTTCGGCGCGGACTAGTCTTATTTCGTAGCGTAGCGAAATTGGAAAGCGAGAGAGTAGCGAGACGCTGCGAGAGGTGAGCCACTACTGGTGACCGGTGAGCTCTGGTAGGCTCTGGTGAGCCGACGCGCGTCACTTTCAAGTTGTACTCACGAGAGCTTCTTTGACTTTCGACCTGCACCACCACCCCTCGCGTCGACCCGTCTCTAACAAGCGAAATACGTCCTCATCCTTCACCCCATCCCACCTTCCTCGTCCCTCCCCCTCTTTCTCCCACCACGACGTCCCCCACCCCCCATGCACTCGCAACCACATCAACCGCACTCGCTCACGTCGCCCAACTCGCCGCCGCCGCCGCCGCCGCCCAAACCTTCTCCTCCTCCGCCTCCGCCTCCGCCGCTGCCGCTCATCGAACCTCGACCGTCTTGAACCATACGATCCCACCTTTTTACGCATGTTACCTATTGAGGTCATTGAAGCAACCTAATAGAACTTATATAGGTTCAACACCGGACCCGAAGAGGAGGTTGAAGCAACATAATGGGCTCGTTAAAGGTGTGAGTTTCAATCTTTGGGGCGGAAACGGTGGCTGTGTTTTTTGTTTTTTTGTTTGGTGTTTGGTTCGATTGATTGATGAGTCTGTTTTTTTTTTTTGGTTTTTTTGTTTGGATTGGGATTTGGGGTGGGGTGGGGATGGACATTGTAGGGTGCGTTCAAGACGAAGAGGGCTAGACCTTGGACGATGTCGTTGTTGGTTCATGGGTTCCCGAGCAAGTTACAGGCTTTGCAGTTCGAATGGGCTTGGCAGAACCCTCATCTTTCAAGACACCTACACGAACAAAACCTTCCAATTCCTTCTTCTTCTTCTTCTTCTTCTGAGGTCAAAGTCGTCGTTGATGAGGATCAGGGACAAGTGGAAGAGGTACCCAAGTTGAACCCGAAGAAGAAGAAGAAGGATCGAACTCGTTCAAAAAACGGTTCTACCGAACCTCTTACGACGGTCCCTCAATTCCCTAAAACGACGCTCTCGAATCGAGGCTTGACCAAAATTCAAGTACTCATGTTCATGTTGACGAGTCGACCTTGGAAAGCGTTCGATTTGAGCGTCGTTTGTTTTGAGCAACTTTCGAAAACTTGGTGGCAACGCGCGATGGGGTTGGGAGTCGTCGTTAGGACTGAGGCTGCGATCAAGAAGTTCGAGAAGGAACGAAGGGGGGTTCAGAGTCCGTGGGGTGAGCAGAGGGGGAGGTTTTTGGAGCGGGTCAAGGTGATGGATTGGTTCGAGGGTGTGCATGGGCAAAAGGATGGGGGGAAGACGTTTAGGACCGATGATGGTACGTGCTACGAGGGAGGTCCGATCTGAGAGCGCAAGTCTTCATTAGGGGGGGGGACTGAGTTGGGGATCCTTTTTTGCGCAGGTGCGATGATCGATGTCCATTGGGCTAAATGGATCGAGCGCGTCGGATCGGCATCGAATAATGATTGTGCGATCTGTCATCGACCCGTCAACGTCGAGGTGGGTCCGACCTTCCCATCTCCCGGGGGGTAGGGGGGGGGCAATAAGCTCGTTACTAACCCGTTCATCGGGATTTTCGCAAGGATCATCTCGAATTCATATTGTGCACTTCAGAAAACCCCACTACTTCCACTTCAAAGATGGTCACTTCCAAACCCTGTACCGCACTCTACCACCTCCCCTGTCTCGCGCACCACTTCACCCACACCACCTTCCAACGATCCGGCTTTGTAGAAAAGGAAGAAGATCAACCCCCCCTTCTTCCGCGAAAAGGGACTTGCCCTTCGTGTTTGGCGGAATTGCATTGGAGCGAATTGGTTAGGGGTTGTTATAGGCGTTCGGATGAGGAATCGGGCAAGAGGGAGAAGATGAAGAGGGCGGAGGAGAGGAGGAGGAAGAAAGAAGAGAGGGAGAGGGAGAGGATGGTGTTGGAGGGGGGCAGGAAAGGGAGGAAGAAAGTGGGGAGGGGGAAGGGCAAGGCGGTGGTGGAGCATAGTGGGAGTGAGGATGGGGTTGGGGCTGAGGAAAGGGTCGAGTTTGTGAGTGGGAGTGAGAGTGAGGAGGTAGGGGATGAGGATGAGGAGGATGAGGTGGAGAGAAGCTTGGCGATTTCGGTGGAGGCGGATGGGGAGTTGGAAGGGCAGAGTGGTGAAAGTGCGAGTGAGGAGGAGGGGGAGGAATTGCTAGTGGGAGTAAAGAAGGGGAGGGGAAAGGGGAAGGGAAAAGAGGGGCCAACGAAGAAGGTGACAAAGGCGAAAGTGACGAAGGAACCGAGCGCGTCGACGCCGAAAAAGAGGGGACGACCGAAGAAGGTCGTCGAGGCGTATGTCGAATTGTCGTCTTGATTCTCTAGCGCGTATACATGATCTGCAAAACAATGTTGTTACATCACCACTGCCCAACAATCTACTGTGAGGGTCCCTTTCGAAACAAGGAATATCCGAACCTGCTTCAAGGCTCGGCCTCAAACAAACATAATTCTGTCATCATCCCTCTCAACGCCATACCCTCTTGAACGACTCCGCCCCCTCGCTCCTCCGTACACCAAACCCTTTTCAAACGACAATTCGCGTGGATCTCGATACTTTGTAGCGCTTTGTAGCGCGGGGGTGGGGAGGGTCCTCCGAGGTCAGGGAGCGAATTTAGGTGGTCGGGAAGGGGAAGAGAGAGGAGGAGCCAGGGGGTTAGGGAGTGGGGTGTTGGAGGGGGGAAGGAGAGGGGGAGGTGCAGAAGGGAAGGGTAGGGTTGCGTTGGAGAGGAGGGGGTGTAGGTTGGTGTCGTCTGCGGAAGGGAGGGTTTTTTTTTTTTAGGCGGGCGTTTGTGCGGGAGGAGTTTTCAAGGTGAGGGACTTACTTGGAACGTCGATGCGCGAATCACGTATGTCTTCCCTCGTTCGTCCGTGACCAAAACGTCGAGGTAAAAGTTCATCCCTTGGCCTAGAGGCTTGAGAAACAGGTGCAGATAGGGGGCGTTGATGGCCAAGCCGGAGGAGGAGGAGGAGGAGGGTCCTGTGTTTGAGGGGGCGTCGCCGAAGCGTATAAAGGTGGTCTTGATATCGGGTGATTGGAGGTGCAGGACGGGGCCGGAGATGGACCCTTTTGAGGAGCTTGTAGTGGCGGAAGGGGAGGTAGAGGTGGGTGACGGCGTGGTGGAGCCGACTTTCATGGTGGATTGCGAGGGGGTGCCGAGTGTGGTTGTGGTTGTGGTTGTGGTTGCAGAAGAGGAAGATGGAGGAGGTTGGGAGGGTATGAGCTCATCGGTCGCATCGTCCACGAGAGAGATCCACGAGTCCTCGGCAAAGGACGCCGAGGTTGAGGCTGCGGACGAGAGCAGGAGAGGGTGCGATGACGACGAGGAGAAGAGCGAGATTACGGGGGGCTGCGAGAGAAGCGGGACGGGTCAGAGAGAATGATCTCATAGAGGTTCGAGATGCTATACCTACTTGCAGGGTATGCTTGAACATGCTGCGCCGTGCGGAGTCGGCCAAAGTGGGGGTTGAACGTTGAACGTGGAGCAAAGATGAGAGAACGGCTCGAGCGATCGGCAGCAGGTGCGAACCGGGTCACGTGACATGCCCGAGTGGAGCTCGACTCGCATCACCGAGCTTGCAGACACAATCCGTCTCGGTCCATACGAGCACATTCTACAACAACCAAGTCGACACTAGACACACGACGTTCATTCCCAGTTCTGACCTCGCCCAGTGCTCACTCGAACCCAAGCTTGGGCGTCCTTCTGCCCCCCTTGACATCCTTCCTCTGCTTCTTCACCTTGAGCATCTTGCTCCTCTCCCTCCTCTCCAAAGCCTTGACCCTCTCCTGCTGTTCCTCGGACGTGTCCCCCTTCAAACCGACTCGCGCAGCTTCTAGAATCAATTCCTTGATCCTCTTGATCCCCAATTCGACGTTCTGCGCTTGGGAACGCGTATTCGAACTGGAGAGCAAGAGGCCCGAGGGGGAGGTGGACACGTAAGAGGGGGAATCGAGTAGGGTAGGTAGGAGGTAAGGGGGTAGCCAAGGTGGGGGAGGGGAGAGGCAGAGGCGGAGATGCGCTTTCGTGGAGAGCTTGTTGACGTTCTGCCCGCCCGGGCCGGACGAACGTGAGAAGCTGATCAGGAGGGAGTCTGTGTGGGGGCGAGGGGTGCGGCGACGTAGGGTGAGTAAAGAGAGGGGGGGAACGGTGGGGCACAGATTGAAGTTACCTTTGGGGAAGGCGGAGATTGGCGCGGAGGAGAAACGGGCGATCCATTCTCGTGCGTGGGTCATGTCTTGTGGGGTCGAGAGGGAGGAGGGGAGCGCCCCAAGTGAGCTCCGGGCGCTGCTGCTGTTACGCCGAGCTGAGGAGGTCGACACCGGCCGGGATCGGGTCGAGCGGGCGAGAGCACCGAGGAGCCATGAGCTCGAGCTGGGGAAGTTGAGAGCGTGGGGACGTTGGCGGGTGCAGAGGCGAGGTGCGAGCTTGAGTGACATCGCTGGCGGAGGGACGAGGGAGCGAGGACGAACCCCTGGAGCTGGACCCGGCGACGCCGACGTAAGGGGCCAAGAAAGACTTGCGACAGGCTGCGACGGGCTGCGAGTGCGACAGCCGGCGACGCGCGTCAAAGCAGCGCAGGCGACCTCAGTGGCAGGCAACTCGCGGCCGGGCGACAACGACCAGCGAGGACCAGCGAGGACCAGCGAGGCACCTCAGCTCTGGCAGGCGCGCCTCCACTTCACCGCGTTGGTCTTTTTCCCCCACTCAACGACCCCGCACACCATGTCCCAAGGCAGGCCAAACACCTCCACCTCTCACCTCTCTCCAGCGCTGACCTTGTCTATTTCCTCTGTACGCTCGCAGAAATCCTACTGCCGCCTTACGCGGACTCTGTATCGTCACTCGCGTTCCACCCGACCGACTCGAACTTGCTCATCGCCGGTTCCTGGGATGCCGTACGTTCCTTTTATATCTTTGACCGACTTGACACTCCCTCATGTCCTGACTGACTCCCTCCCTCGCGCAACGTGTCCGGTTCAGCGAGTACACTTACACGACCTCACCAACCCTACCGTACCCAAATCACTCCCTACCCAAGGCGCGATCCTCGACGTAACTTGGGCACCCGATTCCAATACCAAGATTTATTATGCCGGACTCGCGGGTCAAGTCAGATCGTGAGTCTCGGGTCGTGAGCGAGTGGGAGCGTGGGAGAGGGGAGAGGGTTAGGGCGGTGCTGGGTGCTGATCGAGCGGGGTTGAGGGGTGCGATTGGATTAGGGTCGATTTCGAAACGGGCTTGGATCAATTCGTGTGCGCTCATCAAGAACCCGTGAAATGCGTCGAGTATTCGGATCAATTGAGTCAGTTGGGGAGCGTATCGCTCACACAGGGAATGAATTTCCGGAATTGGAGAATTGATAAAAAAAAGTCATTCTCTCTCTCTCTCTCTCTTCAGACGCCGTCATCTCCGCTTCGTGGGACAAGACACTTCGCATCACTTCCCCGACCTCTTCGATCGTTCTCCCCATCGCCGATAAAGCCTATTGTCTGGCCCTTTCCCCGACCAAACTCGTCATCGCCATGGCCGGAAGGCGCGTGTGGATTTACGAATTGAATACGTTGAAAGAGGCCTTGCTCAAAGGGACCCAAGGGGAACAAGTCGAGGTTTGGCAAAAGAGGGAGAGCAGTCTCAAGTTCATGACGAGGGCTTTGAAATGCATGCCTAATGATGAAGGTCAGTCCAAATTCTCCTCCTAATCGGATCATGGTATGCGGACCACATCTGATGTGGTGTGTTGTACACACACACCCAGGTTACGTCACCACTTCGATCGAAGGTCGAGTAGCAGTAGAATTCTTCGACCCTTCCCCCTCCGTGCAAGCCAAAAAATACGCGTTCAAATGCCATCGTCAAGTCATAGACGGCGTCGATACCGTGTACCCCGTGCAAGGTCTCGCGTTCAATTCGCTGCACGGAACTTTCGTCACCGGCGGAGGGGACGCGACCGTTTCGATTTGGGACCCCGTCGCGAAGAAGAGGTTGAAGCAATGGCCCAAGTTCAGGGCAGCAGTCGTAGCGTGCGAGTTCAATAGGGACGGGAAAAAGTTGGCCGTCGGTTGGAGCTCGGACGATTTGGCTGATGCTGCGGTTGGCGTTCATGGGCTTAGTGTGAGGGACGTCGGGGACGATGCGAGGGGGAAGGGAACGAAGTAAGCCGGATTTGGGATTGTAATATAGTTCCTGTATGCACAGTTGAACGGTATGTTTTTTCTTTTTCTTTTTTTTGAGAGAGGGGGTAACACAGTCCTCTCAAACGATACAAAAGGTCACCCCTCGGGTAGCCCAGGATACCGATCTCGAAACAAAAAAAAAGAAAAGGTAAATTTCCGTAGCCCCGGCCAAAGGGGGAAAGGGGGGTATATGACACCACGAATCCAGAAAGCAGAGAGACCTCATACCACCGACCCCACCCCAACTTGAGGTGTGCGATCCTCATCCCGTCCTCATCCCGTCCTCATCCCTTGCAAAAACACTTCCCTCCCACACGCTCGGAACAACCTCTCCGCCTTACTCAACGTCTTGCCCGAAACACCGGTATTGTACAACTTTTGATAAGCGGCCCAGGAAAGTTTGTAGAAACTCGTTGAGCTCGAGGGGAGTTGGACTTGGGTTCGAGGGGAAAGGCAAGCTAGAGAAGAGAGCGTCGGTGGAGAGGATGGAGGTTCGTGCAGTAGTCGTCCGGCGCGGTGGGGGTTCGAAAGGGGGTAGTGGGAGTGGTGAAGGAGATGATGGAGTAGATGGAGACGTCTTTGATGAGTCCAGGTCGTGCGCAGATGCGCGAGTTGGGAATGAAGGATTTGAGTCGTCCTTGATGCGCATGGACGAGGGTTGATTTGAGCGGTATCGGGTTGGGGAACGGGGTTGGATGAGAGCTCGGGCGGCGCGGAAGAGCGGGAGGGAATAGGAGGTCGTGTTGGTGCTAGTTCGGCGCGCGCGAGGTGGGAACGGTTCGAGTCGAAGAACGAAGAGACGTGGGAGGTGGGGGGAACGGGTCGAAGAGCGACTTTAGGGAGTACAGTAGTTCGGGTAGCTGCTGGGGAGGATTGCTTCGCCGTGGTTGTCACCTTCGCAGCTCGTATCGTCCGCACCTGGTACGTGGTCGATTCGTGCTCGGCAGCGGTAAGAGATTTCGACAAAGCGGGCCGCATCGGATCGGCACCTTTTGGAACGGCCTCGATCAAGTTTCTCGAAGGCCTAATCACCCCTTTTGGAGGAGGTGTAGACTCATTTCGAGTAGGCGATTGAGTTGTAGTGGAAGGGGTAGACTTGCGTCGAGAACGAGACCTCGCGCGACGGCGGCGTCTCGCGGCGGTGATGGCGTGTTGGGAACGCGGATTAGAGCGAGCACACTCGGTTCGAGGTGCTGGTGCCCGAGGGGTAGGTGGAGTGAATTTGGACGTGTTGATAGTCGATGATAATGTCCTGGCTTTCGGAGCCAATGTTGCGCTGCCTTCGAGCACCTGCGAAGAACCCATTGAAGAAACCTAGTCAGCTTGCCCGCCTCCCGAGTTCCAGACATCGAGGCGAAAAGAAGTTCACTCACCCGCTTCTTGAACACCCACCTCCCGTTCGCCCATACCAGCCTTGCATCGCGATCGATCCTTTCCTCGATCCTTTGACGCTGTTGAGGCTCCAGAATGGAAGATCGGGGGTGCATGGGTGGGCGTGCGTAGAGTGGGGAGGGGGAGGTGTGGAAATGTCGGCGTGGGTGGAATGGACGGGAGAGGGGGTTGAAGAAGGGGAGGGGCTTGAGAGGAGTAGTGCGGTTCGGTGTAAAATAGGTGCTGCGAGACACGAGAAGGGATGGGAGGGGCAGCTTGAAGGGGTTTGATCGAATCTCTGGGGTTGTAGGGACGAGGGCGCGGAGAAGGGTACGCAGGAGGGGGAGCGACATGATAATATGCTTGGGAGGTGGTGTTGATTTGATGAGAAGTGATGTGGGTGTCGTTGTTGGAGTGGGATATACCGACCAGCGATTGGGAGAGCACTATAGAAGAGATGAGCAAAGATCAGGTCAGTGGGTGAAGACGAGTGAAGACCATTGCCGAACCCCCTTTCAAGGGGAAGGGGGACGTTTCATCTTCGTGCACGCGCCGCCTGCTGCTGTGCCGCCGCGCTCGGAGCGACCGGCGAGGATCACGTCAATCACGCTTGAGCGCTCCCTTTCTTCTTCCCTGGAGCTCAAGTCGGAACTAACGCGAGACGTCGTTGTTAACCCCCTCGAGTGGACCGTGCGCGGTTATGGCTGCGCCTGGGTGTTGGAGGATGAAACAAGGGGAACAGGGGGCTTGAGCGCGCGCGGGTTTGGCAGGTTTGACGGTGTGGACAGAGAGGTAGCCGAGTCGAGTACACCGACCCGATGTTAGGAACACGTCGTGAGAGTATCCGCAGTTACCTTCTTTTCTCCGATGTGACGAGGAAATGTTGAATCTCGTCTCCGAATGCTCGTCGTCTCCTCATCGCGCTCTACGGGACCCCTTTGTCAACCTCACCCAGGTGCTCCGCGCACCGATCCGCTCTCCGACGCTCGATCCTTATCGTCCAGTCACTCGAACTTGCTCCCAGAACGTTGACATAGACATGGAATTAAGCTATTGAATTGATTGGGTTCCAATTTGCGTAGAATACAACAATATGCGAGGAAAGGGAATGAAGAGCAAAGTTGAAAAAAATGGGTGAAGGCGACGAGGCGCGCGATCGAGCAGCAGCGACTGGGGACCCTTTTTTCCGCCAAAACCGATAACGAAAGTCTGCTGAAGCCTCGATCCGAGGGGTGTGGGCTCAGAGAAATGATATGATGAAGAGCAGTATCGAAAGGATGATGATGAGGCCAAAGACGGCCCAGGAGGAGGGGGAACCTGAACGTGCGGAGTTCAGAAAGAAGGCGATTAGTCTACTCCCATCCACTGAGTTTTGCTCATGACATTCGTCCTTGGACCTACTCTTATTCGCCTTGATGAACCGGTCCATCTTCCTCTGCGCCCTTTCAAGCCTCGTCCCTGTCGCGTCGACCTGTCGATCCAATTCGTCCAACATGCTATGTAAGGTCCCCTAGCGTAGTTCCGTCAGTTTCCGAGCATGTGAGCTAGGTATGAGGTAGTCCGCTTACGCGTTTTGGTCATAGACTTCTTGCCCCATCGTCCAAGCTTGGGCACGCAATTGTTCGACGGTGCCCGAGATCGAAGTCAGGGTTTGGTCTTGTTGTTCGATGAGAAGCTGGAACGTAGGTTCGATCAGTACGGCGATAGAAGTGATCCCCACCTGACCGTTATGGATTCCACTCACGGATTGATGCTGCATCTCGAAATCGGCGTTAGGGTCCGAATCTTGGTGCGTTTCCCCATTTGGAGCTGCGTCGTAGGGCGTGTCACGGTAAGGTGTGCCTGTGCCCTGTCTTGTGGAGGACGATAAGGGATTGGGTATTGTGGTGTGAGGCTTTTGGGATCGGGATCGGAATCGGGATCGGGAGGATTGCTGTGGGTGAGAGAACGTTAGGGACTCGGATGGTCGAGAACTCGGAGAGAGAGCGAGTGTTAAATCAGGACGCACGTTCGAGGATGCTCCGTTCGATGTGGCGAGTTGTTTCCTTGCGGTCTGAATTCGAAAATGTTGCGCCAGACTCAGTTCTGTGCATCATCGGCTGTATCGATAGCGTATCAGCAGAACTCAGAACTGACCTTCATCTCCTCCTTGACCCTCTCCACGAACCTCTTCCTCTGAGCCAACACCGCTGCACTCAACCCCAACCGACTACTGATCACTGGATCCCGCTCGACCAGATCGAGCGCCTCTTGCAACTCTTGGACGTCGTTGTCGAGCGCGGAGAGGAGCGCCAGCAGTTCCGAGTGCGCGTACGAGACGTCCTCCGCAGTCGATGACGGCGCACGCAACAGGCGCGCGTAGGACGATAGTAGGTTCGAGAGCTGTTGCAGCGAGTATTCGACTTCGCTGTTGATGGCGGACGGGAGAGTGGGGGGGTTTCAGTTTGGGAAAAAGGGAGGAGCAGGCGGCGTGGATGGGGGAAAGGTGGGGGGGAGAGGAAGCGGAAGACGGGTATGGGGCGCACTGGGCCGTGTACTTACGACTTTACTTCATCGTACGGATCGTCCATCGTGGCAGGTTGGTGAGGCGAGACCCGATCGCCGCTAGTTGGATGAGAAGGGACTCGCTCGGGTTGAGGTGCCAGTCGACGATGCGCCCCCAGCTGACAGAGCCAGACAGAGCCACCACCTGCCTGCCACCTGCCTGCCACCACACTGCCACCACTGAGCCGCACCGAGAGCCTGGCACTTAGTCTACCGAGCCGGTTGGTTGACGAGGCCCGAGCGCATGCATTTCCCTTCTTTTCACGTGAGCGTCTTGGCGAGATTTCTGACAAGAAAAAATAAAACTAGAATAAAAAACTCTCAAAGTCACAGAATACGGTTCTCGATTGCATAAGTCAGCAACGAGTCCGGTCTCACCGTGACTAAAGCCCGAATTGGAGACCACGAGGTACTTTTTGGGGGGCCGAGCCCTCAACGCGCGCGCGCGTGCTCGCTCCTCTTTCTCCCGCCCTCCCCACACAACCTCCCACAAGCCACCCGTGCATGTGGCGTCGCTTCACCTCTTTACGCCCCATCTCCACTTCCCCCATAACCCTTCCCCACTTTACTCGCAACAGAATGGCTTCGACCACCACGGCCTCGTCAGCGCACGGCGATGCGCGCTTTCTTGCAGACCAGAAACCACCAGTGTGTTCGTTGGGTATCGGGAACGCCTTTGAGGCTTTGACCAAACAAGAGAGTGAGTAGTGAATGCGTTGGTGTGATTGTGCGACGAGAAGGGCCGTGGCGCCTAAGGAGGTGACGCAGAGGCGAACAGAAGCCATGTGGGGTAACCACGGCGAGTCCAGAGCCGAGACTGAACCATTCCATTACACTCACTCCCACAGAACTCTACTCGCACCACCTCTCCCTCGCCTCGTGGGCAGGTGCAAGGATCATCATGGCCCAAACCTCCCCTCATGCCGAATCCATCTTTGATCTTCTCATCGCGATGTTCTCCAGTCGCGAGGATCATGCCAACTTGGCCGATTTGAACGCGATGAAGGACAAGAGTCAAGTCGGGGACCAGGAATGGGAGGACGTATTGGCCTATTCGGCGCAGGTCAGTTTTAGAGCTGAGCAGCGGAGAGTGTGCGTTCGAAAAAGAGCTGACCCTCGAGTGGCCCTCGAGAGCAGGTCCTCAGCAACTTGGCCCACTTCAAGAGCTTTGGTGGTACAAAGTTCGTCCCTCGCGTCGACGTCGAAGCGTTCGAAAAGGTCGTCGCTGCCGCCGAGAGGAAGGAAGATGTTCAAGCTCTGTGGGAAAAGGTAAGCTGCAACGCAACGCTTCCCAAAGAGGTGCGACCGTTGAGGAATCTTGCCTTTTTTTGAACTTTACAGACCAAGCAAGAGATCTACGCCCTCTCGCCCGTCTCCCAACTCGTCATCGGTAAACCCAGTGCGGGCCACCTGTCCAACTACTACCCCTCCGACCCGGCCCCTTCGGACGAACACGTCGACGAGGTGCAAAACTTGTGCGACCAAAACGGCATCTCGACGCTCAACACGAGATTGATCAAGGTCTCGGACCAGGAGCTCGTCTTGAAGCTTGCGTCGACGACGAAGGACGTACCGAGTTCGTACCCTGCCGAATTGGAGAGTTCCAAGTTCGGCTTCAAGGTCCGCATCGAAGGCGGCGACTACGCCAGCTCCCTCGCCAAGGTCAACCAAGGCCTTCTCGACGCCGCCAAGTATGCCGGCGACGACAACAGGAGCAAGATGTTGCACGACTACGAGAACAGTTTCAGGACCGGCGATTTGGAGAAGCACAAGGATGGCTCGAGGAAGTGGGTCAAGGATCAGGGACCGGTCGTCGAGAGTTATATTGGGTTCATTGAGAGCTACGTCGATCCTTTTGGCGCGAGGGCCGAATTTGAGGGCTTTGTCGCCGTCGTCAACAAGGAGGTGAGTCGTCGTGGACGCTAAAGGATACGTCGAATACCTCCCAAACTGATCGAACTCTGCTCTACTTGCGCCTCCTTGCCGACAGCAAAGCAAAAAGTTTGCCATCCTCGTCGACAAGGCGCCTCATCTGATCCAAGACCTCCCCTGGGGCAAGTCGTTCGAAGTCGATACCTTCCAAAGGCCCGACTTCACCGCCCTCGAGATCCTCTCCTTCGCGACCGGTGGTATCCCCGCCGGTATCAATATCCCGAATTATCATGATGTGAGGGAACAGGATGGCTTCAAGAACGTGTCGTTGGTCAACATCTTGGCGGCCAAAGCCGCGGGCGAGGTGTTGACGTTCATTGCGCCCGAGGAGAGGGAGGGGTACGAAAAGTGGGTCGATCGCTGCTTTGAAGTGCAAGTTTGCAATCACGAGGTGAGTGTACGAGTGTGTGCGTGCTCGGTCAAAGGGTTATATTACTAGCTATAGGGAAAAGCTGACGGATCTGCTTCATCGTCTTGACGAACCCAGCTCCTCGGTCACGGTACCGGTAAACTCTTGCAAGCCCGTCCCGACGGTTCGCTCAACTTTGATCGCTCAACCGTCCTGAACCCTTTGACGAACCAACCCATCGAATCATGGTACCAACCCGGCGAGACGTACGGATCACGTATCGGGCCTGTCTCGAGCGCGATGGAAGAATGTCGTGCCGAGGCCGTGGCCCTGTACCTCGCGAGTCATCGGGAGATTCAAGAGATCTTTGAGATTACCGAACAAGTGGATAGGGAGGATTTGGTGTACTATACGTTCTTGAGCATGGCTAGGGCCGGCGTCAAGGCGCTTGAATGGTATGATCCACTGACGGGCAGACATGGGCAGGCGCATATGGAGTGAGTTTTGGGGGGTGCGGGATGTTGGCTTGAGCAGGAGACTGATCGGTGTTCTTTGTGCTTGTGCAGGGCTCGTCATGGGATCACCAATTGGTTGATCGAGCACGGTATCGTCTCCCTCGAGACGAAACTCGACGCACAGGGTAAACTCGTCGATGCGTACGCCAGGGTCGATCGTCAGGCGTGTCTCGAGAAGGGCAAGAAGGTCATGGGAGGTGGGTTTGAAGAGTCCTTCTCAAGCCGTAATCGTGTGACGATACTGAATTGTTTTGGGATTCGTCCTTAGATCTGTTGCTTCACCTCCAAATCCTTAAATCGACAGGCGACGGACCCGGTGCGACCGCCTTCTTCAAGAAACTGACGACCCCTTCAAAAGAATGGGTCGACGAACTGAGGCCGTTGGTGTTGAGCAGCAAGTTGCCGAGGAAGATCTTCGTGCAGCCCAATACGGTCGTGACGGCGGAGAGCGGGGAGGTCGAGCTGAGGGAGTACGAGGTTAGTTTGGAAGGCGTTATCAGGAGTTTTGTGGAGAGGCGACTTTGAAAAAGAGTTGATTGGGGTTGGGAGGTTTGCGAGCGAGGTAACTTTCGAGTGAAATTGGTGAAGTAAAGAGATGTGGATTTCAAGAGATTGCAATCGGGCGATGAAGAGGGAGCCACGGATCATATATAAAAACTCGATGCAGAGCATGGACAACGAGGAAGGGAAGGCGTCACCAAGAACAACCGACTTGACGAGGCGATTGGTTGAGAGCCGGGGGGAGAGAATGTCGTCAACGACGAGTGTCGAGAGATAGTTTTAAGTGCTCTTAGTATTCTTCAGAGTTTGCAGCAGCTTTCCTCGATGCTGAGAGAAGGTTAAACACATATAATATGTTAGCTCGTCCACTCGGGACGTTTTGCGACGCAGTGCGGAGAAAGGAGTAATTCTTACGTCGCAGGATTGGCGGCGACGCACGCGGAGAACGCGCTCATGCGGGCTTTGTAGGTCTTGCAGGGGTTCTTTGTGAAGCTGGGTGACATCAAAGAAGATGGAAGTCATCGCGCTTCTTGGTGGTTAGCGAAACGCATGACGAGTTGGAGCACCGCTCCACCCAGTTGGGACGTACGAGGTGCAAGCCCTGAAAGAGGAAGGGGTCGGCCGGGCGTGATAACGTGCGTGCAGCAGACGGCGGTGCGAGGCGGTGAGTACGAGCTGCAGTTACGGATATACGCGATGGCCTTACCTGAACGCATTCTTGAAAGCAGTGCATCGTGGGGTGGGGCTTGGGTCTCCCTTGGAGTCGCTGACAAATGGGAATTCAGGGGTCAGTCACGGAACGACCGGCGGGCTCGGGGGCGAGTTTTGCCAAGACCAACTGCGTCGCTTCGTCGTCCCCGGGGTTGGAAGCGGCTACGACGTTCACGACGAAAAAGATGAGACCGATTTTGAAGAAGGCGATGTGCATGATGGGCTTCGAGAGAGATGTGTTCAGGACGCGTTTCGAGGGAGTGAGAATTGAGAGTGAAAGAGGGTAAAGACCCTGGTGCCAGTTTCGTCCCTTTCGGCTTTCTCAAATATGCTCAAGTCTGAAACATCGGGTGTTGAACGATTTATTAAAAGAGGACCCAAGTGGTCTGGCCACATAGGCCCGCTTTTCGTTGCTAGCCTCGATCGTTCTGGAAGGCCACGCTAGATGGGCCGTCGTCGCAAGGCTAATGGCGGTGAGGCTTTACCCCTGACGGACTGTCTTTGTTCCGTTTGAGTTACAACACCGAGTAGTACTCGTCCTTCGCTTACGCAAAGCGTAAAGTGCTGACATATTTCAAGAACGGTCATAATTCATTTCGTTTCGACCAATTCGGGGTCCTGGCCTCGTGGCTATTGCAGCCGCACAGGAGAGCCCGGTTTACGATGTCGAATCGGCCTAGCACCGAGGTTTTACCCCACGCTCAGCAAAAGACAGTGGTGGTGCCTAGTGACCTGTCGGCTACAAAAAAGGAACTGACATTGGGGTGATGACATGAAATCTTTGTACGCGTGCACAGGGGGCTCCCGCTTCGGTGATGCTTCCTTACTGTTTTGAGAATGCAACGAGCTACGCCATGGCTTTCGAATACTTAAGCTACCCTTCGCTCAAGTTGTCAAGCTCCGGAAGACGGCCCCGAAGGTTGTAAGACCCGCTTCCGGGGCGCTTTAATTCGCCAGTTGCTCGTACCACCAGGTTCAGGCACGGATAAGCGAGCAGCGGGAAATGGTCGAGCTCTCCTGCAACTGCCCGAGACGGATGCGGGCCGGCGAAGCGATGCAGTGCCTGCAACTTCTCCGAGTCGCCCGAGGCGGTGTGTGTCTCGACCAGGATCGATAAGAGGCTAATAATTTTGCTAGCCCTTGATGCAACATGGGTGACCTGACTCTTCTCAGCGCCTCTCTTTCCCGCGCAGGTCGCGATGCGCCCCGAGAGCCGAGCAAGTCAACTAACGAAAGGAGGTCGAGGTTCAACGTTCAAAAGTGACCGGCGGCGCCGGCCTCGGGCCGTCGCAGGCGAAGGTCTGAGGTAAGGTAGGGATAAAGAGCAAGCGGTGAATTAATCATGATGTTGGCCCGACTTGCTGGTTGATTACCTCGCCGGTTTTCAACATCTCCGTGATCAGTCGGCAACTCGGCCATTCCGAAGGACACCAGACCGAGCGACACGTAGTAACGCTTCGACCGTTGCGTCAAATGTTCGGCGTTGCGAAAATACAACAACTAGAGGTTCAGGGGTTAAGGATTTCCTGAATCTCTTGGAGCTGAAGGGTTTGTTCTGAAATATGAAAGATCATGCTATTCTGAAATAGATGTGCTTCTTGAGGAGTGGCGCAGACGGCAGGTGGTGGGGAGGAGGGGAAAAAGGACCAGCTATACAGGCGCCTTTTCGGATCAAACTTTTCTTATTCATCGTGAGTGAGAATTGTGGTCACTCGTCGTCTGGCTGGGTTCGCCTCAGGCGACTGAGACCATTTCCGACGTCTTCGTCGGTTCGTTTCAGCAACGCGACGGGTCGGGGATCTCCCGGCTCAAATGGCAGCGAGGGTGCAAGTTGTGGC
Source organism: Microbotryum saponariae (assembly GCA_900102585.1). Classification (NCBI taxonomy): domain Eukaryota; kingdom Fungi; phylum Basidiomycota; class Microbotryomycetes; order Microbotryales; family Microbotryaceae; genus Microbotryum; species Microbotryum saponariae. The sequence goes on along the minus strand of FMWQ01000050.1, from coordinate 29,887 downwards.
ACGCGATCAGAGTCTCGTAGTGCACGACACCAGGACACTGAACATGATCTAAAGGCGCTGTGTTGATGCCAGTGATAGCAAAAGTATGGGACACTATCGATTGTCGAGCAAGGCAAAGTGATTCAGCGCGAGCGCTCCAATTTCTGCAGGGGCCGCTTGCAGTGCTTGGCTCTTTCAAAGGAACAGCGCCGGTCCGCCGCGTTCACACCGAGTTCACTGTCGGATGGTGCACCGCATGAACTCGGTTTCATTTCTAAAACCAACACAGTCTCCTGACTCATACGACGTATGGTACGACTTCTCTGAATCCGACCCCACATCTGCCGTTCGGCGGTACTCTATAACGATCGATTCGTGCGAGCTTTGAAACCACTCACGAGGATCGTGTCTCGGTGAGAAATCGAGCAACCCCTCTGCGCGTGCGCGCGTCGCGTTATCTCCGCCGGTCATTTCCAGGAAACATCATGGCGAGGGTGACCCAGGAAACATGGCGAGGGTGACTCAGCGTCTATAGGCGAAAAAGGATGAATCGTCACGAGAGTCGGTGAGGTTGTGTTGAGGATGACGGTGCATTTCGTTCAGAAAGTCGTACCAGCATATCAATAATTGTGTCCTTCCGCTATTAGTCCAACTTAGAACGTCGAGTCTGGGCCCCACATGGAGCTGACTCGGACCACCCGACGAGTCGTGCTGGGTCGGGCTAGAGACCGCCGCGGCCCTGATAACTCAAATCGGTGATATCTAGCAGTGAACTCATGCACCGTGTTTCTATGCCAAAGAAACGAGTTTACGTCAAGAGAAGTTCAAGTCTTGTCTACAGCACTGCCGAGTCACGTGCTCCTTGTTCGCTGCGGAGATGACGGCGGGCGATTTCGCGATGCTCAAATGCTCTCAAGTTGCCGCCCGCTCACGCCGAGTTACCGGGTGCGAAGCGCGGGCTTTCCTCGTGCTTATACTCCGTCGCCGTCTTCCCCGCTTTCCTCCTTGCACAGCACACCGCGTCCCACACATCAAAAGGAGCACGTGCATACAATGTGGCCATTCTCCTCGTCCTCGTCCTCCTCAACATCCACTGCAACCACCTCCACCTCCGCGCTCCCCGCCGGTGGTTCACCCTCCTCGATCCCGGATCGCTCAGCCCGTCAAGCCTGCTGGGATCATCGTGATGGCTATTTCGGATGTTTAGAGAAGAACGCGGTGATCGTTCCTGGAGCTGAAAAGGAAAAGGGACTTTGTCAAAGCGAGAGAGAGGGGTACGAAGCGCGGTGTGCGCAGAGTTGGGTAAGGTTCCCTGCGATTGCGACTCGGAAGCCTTGGGGGAGGGGTTGCTGATCGGGGTTTTTTCTTTTTTCTTTTCTTTTTCTTCCCCCTTTCTTCTTTTGACTGTTTGGTGATACAGGTCGATTATTTCAATAGTACGTTCATGGCAGTCTTTTCTTGAGATGACGTAGAGTACCGCGATCACTGACTCGATCAACTCGTACGGTTGTGCTCTTTACTTCTCCAGAACGAAGGATCCTGCAACTCCGACAAGATCGTATGAACGCACAACAAGCCGAACAACTAAAGGCACAAGGTGGTACAGCGACAAGAGCATGATAGAAAGATCGGTGCAGCAGATGGGCGAGAGAAGGAGAAGGAGTTGAGGAAAGGTACGTTCGACGCTCCTTGGTGCACAGCCCATTTACGGTCTGCTGATCGGTGCTGAGAATGTTCGTAAAGGATGTTTCGAGCTCGGATGCAATGTCATGTATCATTCACCTCTTGTCCGAGGCATCGTCCTCATCACGGCCCAAGTCTCTCGCGACGGCGCTCACGATATTCAGAGAGTACCAGAACAGGGGTATCCAACTCGAACCAAGATGCATCATCACACCAATACCCTTCACCTACAAGAAATAGCGCAAGGTCGAACAACCCCCCCCCCCCCCCCCCCGGGGAGAATATGCACAGGCTTTAGGAAGAAGAGGGTCGTAAAAGCGCGGTCAACTAAAAAAGCGGAATGGTCGAAAAAAAAGCACGAATCGTGTCGAGGGTCGTAGAGGCATCGCGGAATGGACACGTGAGGAATCAAAAACGGTTTACGAGAGGAGAGAAAAGCTTTTATAAGAGGGGGGTCAATTAAAATTCGTTCGCACAGTCGAGGTAGGGAGGTAAAACTTTGCGGAAGCACGAGTCGTCGACAAGCGACATGTTTTCACCATCCTCGTCTCGCGGCATTCGGAGCCGGGCTCAGTCGATCCCATTCGCCATTCTTGTTGCCATGATCGGGATCAGGACTCGTGCCCTCGGCAGTGTTGGGAGAGACCGAACGCGTCGCGGTACGATCGTCGACGTTCAATGCTCCGTCGCCGGGGAGGGCCATGTTCGTCTTCAGGCGCACGGTCTCGAAGACCCTGAGAGCAAAAAAAATCGGAGATAGGTATCAGCGCGCTGCTCGAGCTAGCGAAAAGACCCCGTCGACACTCACTTGAGCAACTTCCTCCTCGCGCCCAACGCGGCGACGCCCTTCTTCTCCAACCCCTCATCATCCAGCATGACCATCTCCTTCCAATTCGAATCCTCGAACGTCGAAGTATACTTGTGCAAACGCAACGAACGGAGCCAAAGGGGTACATCAGAAAGGAGGGCCATGTCGAGGGGCTCATCGGGGTTCGCTCCGGAGCCGGCGACGGTGGCGGAAGCGCCGGGGTTCGGAGTGGAGGTTTTTGAAGGGGGGTAGCCGGGCGTTCCCGGAGAACGGTCGATGCGGGGTGAACGACGAGCTTGGTTGATACCATCTGAAGATCAACAAAGTGGGGTTACCGATCAGCATCCTTCGCGCGTTGCTCGGTCGGTACCCATGCACGGTCGACTCACTCATTCCCAAACCGGCGTTGCCGAAACCCATCGGACTCGTCGGGACGTAGTTGCGACCACCAGGGGAGAGAAGCGCTTGTTGTTGCTGCTGAAAATGCATCATTTGCACGGGCGAGAGACCCATACCTGTGCGTACAAGGTTCAGAGCGAGTCTAGTGAGCATGAGCCAACCACAATTTGAATGGAAGATTACAACTCACCACCTGCGGCCAAGTTGCTCAACACCTGCATTTGCTGCTGTTGCTGAATCATCTGCTGCTGCAACGCCAACAGATTCGCCAACTGTGCATTCGTCGACGCTTGACCTGCTCCTCCGCCGCCCATCCCGAATTCCGTCGAGCCGAGCGAAGGTGAGAAACCCGTATCGGCGCCAACTCCTAATCCGGCATTCGTGACGCCCAACCCATTGCGCCAGTTTTGTTGCGCCGCGACGGCGGCTTGTTGTGCCGCGATCAGACCGGGGGAGTTGAGTGCGCCGGATGAGTTGAGACGCGACGAACCGAGACCGGGTGACGAGTGGTGTTGTTGTTGTTGTTGCTGGGCTTGTTGGAGACCGGCGAGACCGAGGTTGATGGCGTTTTGTTGCATCGAGCTGAATTGACTCGCGCCTGTACCTGCTGGGCTGCGAGGTCCGGCTCGGTCGTCGTACATCCCCGACAAGGCTCCCTCCGAAATTGCGGCACCCGAAGGGGATCCACCGACACCGCCACCACCGAGACGGGCCGAGCGACGGAACTTGCGCACGTCGTTGTCGACCAGCACGGGGGAGACGGAACCGTTGTGGACGCCGCCGCTCGACCACGTGTTGTTGCCGATACTAGGCGAATTGCCGCCATAATTGCCCGGTTCCATCTGCGAGCCCGGTTCAACACCCGCTTTACCGAACATCGGAACCAGGGGCGTGTTGACCATGCTGGCCCACGAACCACCGACCATGGGTGAAAGTTGAGGGATGTCGGAATCGACGCCGGAGGAGCGAGGGAACGAAGCCGTCGTTGGCGGGCCGGTCGAATGGGAGAGATGCAAGCCGCTGTGAGCACCATTCGGATGCGCAACGTTGGCACTGAGATGATCGGACCCGGTCGAACGAGGACGGTCACCGGGGGACGGCGATCGACGTTCGAGCAGCGTCTCCTTCTCGGACCAGAGCGACGAGGTCGACTTGTTGGCATCGTGACCGGCGCTCAACAGCAGATTCGCAGGAGCCGAGGTACGAGCAGTGGCCTTGAGTTTGGCGCGTTGGTTCGCCAACGTCGCTGCGGCGGTCGGGTCGTCCGAATTTGCAGCCGTTGGAGACGGAGGTCCAGGGACGGAAGCGGAGGGGTTCGATGCCGAATGAGGCGAGAGGTAGGAATCGCCGAGGGATTGACGCGCAAACTGACGCACGACCGGCGAGGTCGATCCTTTGAGACTTAGCGATGCAACTTTAGCTTCCATTTGGTTCTCCATCGATTCTACGAGCACGAGAGGGGTTTGGACGATCAGCAACAGGTATCGAGGACCGGGAAGATGAACATCGCTGACTGACGTTGATTCGGGTTGGCCGGACTGAGAAGCGACGTGACTGGGTCGGCCCTGGCCATCTGCTGCAACACGGTGATGAAGAAGCGCATCTGCACCTGCGTCGACGACTGCAGCAGCGAGTAGAGCGCTGCGGTGCGTTCAGCCTCGGACAGGACTCTGAACCATTGCTCGATCGCGGAGAGTTCTTCCTTGAAGTTGGAATCGAGGGAGGCCGCGGCCATTTCTTCGAGTGTCGTTTCGTAGTGCTGTAGGTCTTCGAACCAGCGGTCGATCGCTGTGTGAGACAGATGGTGGAGTGTCTCGGTGTCAGCTGATCCGGACTCGGACGATGCAACAGGAGGCAAGACGGGGGGGTGTCGTCCGACATGTATCTGAAGGGCTCACCCTCCGCTACGTGGGGAGATCAGACATCACACATCAGCTTTCGTATTTTGATTGATCACAATGGCCAGGAGAGCCTCGAACGCACATTCGACGTTGGACAAGTTGGGAGGCTGATGCATCGACGCAGCATGACTGGCCGAGAGGAAATCGCTCGCTGGGCGCGCCCTGTTCCAATTGCCTCCACCGGCCGAGTTGGGCGTTGAGCTACTGACGAGACTGGCATGGGAATGGGGACCACCGGACGTTTGGGACGAGAAACCAGCGCGCATGCCTACGGCGTCGATGCTGCCCCGTGCGCGCGCTGCGTCGGCTGAAGGGGGTGGGCGCGAAGGGAGTGAGGACAGACCGGAGGTGTGTTGTTGCTGCTGTTGCTGTTGCGGTTGCTGAGCCTGTTGTTGGGACTGCTGGATCGCGCCAGACATGGTCGCGGAGAGCGAGTGGTGGCGAGGCGCACCGCCATGGCCGGCAGCAGCGACGCGTTCAGAGGCACCTGCGGACATCGTTCGACGCGTTCGTAATCGGTGTCGGTCTTACTGGGCTGCGTCCGGAGAGGTGAGAGAGAGAGACCGGCTCGGATGGAGTCTGGGCGTGAATTGAGCAGAGGCGGGCTGGTGGCTGCCCGTGCAGTTCGTTGCCAAGTTGGGGGCGGCGCGCGTCGGAACGTTGTTCGGGTCGACGCGAGGGGGAGGTGACACGCGCGCAGCTGACACAGGGTGAGACAGCGTCGGTGGAGGTGGAGGGGAGCGCGAGCGAGACGAGCCGATGGAAGAGAGAGAGAGAGAGAGAGAGAGAGAGAGAGAGTAGTGACCACTTCTGAACCTGGCGAGTCAACGCACTAGCAGAATCACACGACGACGCTGACACGAACAGGAGGAGAGGGGCGAGGCGTGGCTGCGAACAAAGCCGGCTGCGACTGACGCGCTGACGACAGCTGACGACTAGGACGACTTGCGCGTGTTGACTTGGCTTGGCCAGCTTGCAGGCCTGGCCAGGCTCCGGCTGGCCGAATACGAAGAAGGGGGGGGGGGGGGGCATTAGCAATTTGTAATCAAACGAATGCGCGCGCGCGCGCTTGCACCGCGCCCGCCTGGCTGCCGAACGGGGGTAAAGTTGAGGCACCATTCAACTCGGAAGCATGTTGTAGTCTGTTGTAGTACGCTTCGAGCTGCTTCGAGGTCACGCGAGTCGAGATCGAGATCCCGCGCCGATCGAGTCCCCTCTCATCCTCCGCCCATCCTCTCCGTGGTCTCCATTTCATCCGTCTCCGCTCAACTCGATCTCGGCTGGTCGCCCAGGCTCGTTCGTGTACATAGTTTCCGAACATGCTACGGCGGTTGTCGAATTTCGCCACGTCGAGGCGCCGTCGTGGCGCCGACAGTTATGGCGGCAGTCCTGCGCTCCCTTCCAGTCGAGACAATTCCCCTCAAGCCTTCCGCAACGAGTTCGAACCTTACGTCTACAACAACAGCTCGGCCAAGAATAAGAAAAAACGTCCTCCGCTCGTTCGGATCGTCGCGGCAGTGGCGGTCGTCGTGTTGGTGATCTTGGTTTGGTGGATGAGGAAGGATGGGCCGGATCGACAGAGGGAGCTCGGCGGAAGGAAGGTCATGTCGAGGGATTGGAGGGGGGATAAGATCAAAGTCAACTTTGCCAACGTCAAGGCGAGCTCGACCGAGAGGGTGCCGACGGTCATGGTCAGTCGGTTCGGATTCCTTCAACATTTCGCCTTCTTCGCCGCGGAGTCCGCGCGCAGGAGAAACAAATCATCGTGTGCTAATCGAACCGTTCTTAAGCGTCATCAGATCATGTGCACGATGAAGGACTCGCTCGAACACATATGGCACTTTTTCCAACTCGTCGACACGCTCGACTACCCTCGCTCAAAGTTGCAAATCGCGATCCTCGTTTCAGACACCCAAGACCGCACCTACGAACGAGCGCTCGAGCTCGCCGACGAGAGGCAGTACAAACGACCCAAGAAGCAACAGTACGGTCGTATTGTCGTGTTGAGGAAGGACTTTGCGATGGAGGACCCTTCGGCCTTTGCGGCGATGGGGGGCATCATCCCTGCTCCCGCGAGGATGCCTTCTTCATCCGAGAAACTCGAGGCCGTGTCGGCGGATACAATCGTCGGTGCGGGGAAAGCGAGACATGCATTCGGGGGTCAGATCCACAGAAGGAAGATGCTGGGTGTGTCGAGGACGTGGTTGTTGACGTCGGCGATGACGCCTGATATCGACTACGCGCTCTGGATCGACGTCGACGTCGTCGATTATGACAAGCGGCTCGTGCAAACGTTGTTGGAGCATAGTGTCAACGAGAAGGCCGATGTTGTTGTGCCGAACTGCGTGTGGAAGACGTATAATGAACTCGGGTGAGTTTGAAACCCGGTGTCTCTCGGCGATTTGCGATCGTCGGAGCTGAGGCTGTTCGCTTCTGCTCACAGCTCTTACGATCGAAACAACTGGCAAGAGACGCGCGAGTCTACCGCTCTCAAGCAGACGCTGCAGGAGGAGGAAGTATTGATCGAAGGTGAGCACAAACTCCGTGAATTCGAGAAATTTTCAGCTCCCTCATTCGCTTCGACCTCGCTCCACTTCGCAGGCTACGAAGACTACATCAAGACCAAGCGTCTCAACATGGCCGACATGGTACCCTTCACACCCCAAACGCCGAGCGTTCTCCCCCTCGACGGCGTAGGAGGCTGCACGGCGCTCATTGTTGCCGGTCTGCATCGCAAGGGCGCTATCTTCCCCGCTTGGCCGGTGGATCATCAGCTGGAGACGGAGGGGTTCGCGCAGTTGGCGAAAAAGTTTGGGGGGAGGATGGTGGGGTTGCCAAAGTACTACGTGTTCCATGGTGAGTGACGGGACCTTTTTTTCTGGGAGAGATGAATGGTAGCTGATCCGGTCGATCTTTCCGCGTACAGGCCTGTATGGCTAGGCTGGCTCAAGCGAAGGGACGATCTTGTATCCGAAAAGTGAGAATGTGTTTTTCGGTTTATGATGTTGTAGAGGCTTGTAGCGAAAGAAGAAGAATTGTCATTCCAAGCGTTGACTCAGAATTTGACGTGCATCGTGCGACTCGATGCCCTCGGAAACCTCGTACAAGGAGCCGGCCCGGAGCGATCGGCGGACGGCCCCGTTCCGTCGAGAAGATCGAACTGCGGACTCGGGGGAAGAAGTTCAAAGAGTCGGTCATGAACCTTTCAATCACCTGCAAGTTCATTTTGTACCATGCCAGGTGTGCGAGCTTAAGACAGTTTCGAACCTTGCCCTCGATTCGACCGTTCTCCCTCGTGAATAATCGAACGGGAGGACTTTTGAACGAGCCTGAACTCGGAGACAGAAGCGGTGTGGAATCGGTTCTTAAACGATTGCCACCTGCAGCAGATAAGAAGATCCAGAATAAGTAAGATTCGCCCACATGGCGAGAATACGTAACGGTCACAGGCCAAGCAAGGCTGAACGTGACGGTCTGCCGTCCCCATCTTTCGACTTGAAAACCCTTTCGTCCAATTTGGAAAGTCGAACCAGACGTGCTCGCACGCGAAGACAAACCGAAAGCACTGCTACCACAGGAAAAAAAAAAGTGGCTATGAAAAACACTCGGATAGTCGACGGGTGGACAGTGGGTTATCGTCCGGCACGATGAGCCGCGAGTGCCGTCGACGTCGTACCGAAGGCAAGGCGTCGAACGTGCGCTCGTCCGCGGTCCAAACTCCTGATTAGACCTGCTCCGAAAATTCCGGTGCGAGAAATGAATGAAAGATGAAAGTGGAAGTGAGGGATTTGAGGCCACTCGTCGGCTGTGTGTGAGACATCGAGTGTGATCGCTCGGCGTCGGTCAATTTGTCACAAGGTGCGATCGAAGAACTGGAGAGCGCGCGTGGAAGGAATTTCGGTCCGAGATGCGCTCGGGTCGCGATATGGACGACTGCGCGACTGGTTTCGTGGCATGGGGTCTTTTTTTAGACTGTGCTGAGCAAATTATCAGCAGTGTGCCTACGTGCCCAGTAGGTAGGCACCTGTTACCCCGCCAGATTGTCAATCGGCGCTTTTTCCCGACGTCGAGCGTGCGCGAGGGGACGATGGGCTCACTCCGAGTCGTGCGCACGTTCTCCTTTCGGCCGCCTCCAAGCTCTCAACGTGTTCGGCTGCTGAGCACAGCTTCGACCTGATCGGCTTGCGTAAAGGACCGAGCGAGCGAACGGGCGGCCATTGGGTGTCGATCACATTGCGTTTCAGTGGGTCAGGAAGGATGGGATCGAATGCAAGATGCAGTTGCCCCTCTTCTTCTCCTTCTCCCTCTCCACCCTCCATCCTCCGATTACCCCCACATCGCCTCCAGCGACACCATGGTCTTCCAATTCATCAAGACGGTCGGCACCCTCTCGTCCCTGGTCGCCCTCGCCCAGGCCGGTCCTTCCTATTCGGCACCTTACTTCCTCCCTTGTCAGTACCCAGCTGCCATCCCGTATTGAAGAGTGCCCCCCCGTGCTGCCCCCCCGTGCTCATCACGCGCGCTTCTCCGCTCGCAGCGATCGACTCGAACGCCAACTTGACCACCGTCTTCTCTGCAACCGGCGCGCCGGGCATCTTCAACTCTTCCACGACCCCTGACAACATCTATGGCACCTACAACTGTAGATCGAGCTCCGGGAACTTGACTTTATGACCTCAGAACACTGACCTTCCCAACTCGCTCCATGTGCAGGGTGCAACATGCCTCGTCAGTACTCGACCTCGTCGCGTCACCGTGGAGCTGCGAAGCTGACCCGGCACCCCCCCTTACTCTCCTGTAGACGCTCGCAAGACCGAGTACGTGAAGCCTGGAAACGGTTGGAGCTTGCAATACGTCGAAGTCGTCCAGAGGCACCACAAGCGTACCCCTTGTAAGTGTCTTGTCCTCAGCCGAGCCTCCGTGGCCCCCACATGCGGGCACCCCACTTACACTCTCCGCCTACGCCCCTTCGCAGACTCGTCCAACCTTTGGCCCGTCGAGAACGGAAACTGGACCTGCCCCGGCAACCACCTCGCCATGGGTCTCGCCCCAACTTCCGCTGCTCAGCCCAACGCTCCCGTTTCGTGGAACGTCTACCAAGACTCCAACAACCCCTTCACCACCCCGACCGGCGCCACCTCGGGCTTCGTCGGCAGCGACTGCCAGTTTCCTCAGATCACCGACCAAGGTTTGACCGACTCGTTCACCCACGGCTCCGATCTCGCTGGTGTCTACCGCGACATGCTCGGGTTCTTGCCCAAGCAGCTTGATCCGACCAAGCACACCTTCAGGGTCAGTCTCTAGCAGATTCGTTCGACGATCCGCGATCGGCCATGCGGTCTTCGAGCGCAGCAGTATGCCGACTGCATCGCCTTCGCCTTCCCTTCTTATCTGCAGGTCACGAACAACGTCATCACTTCTGAGGTCCTCGGTGGCTTGGTCATGGGTCTCTTCCCCACCACCCCCGCCTCGGGCATCGCCGCCGCGGTCCAGAACTCGGCCTCCGATTCGCTCGAGCCGACCATCTCGTGCCCTTACGCCAACACGATTCTCGCAACTTATCTCTCATCGTCCAACTCGACCTGGACCAACCATCTTCAAAAAGCGAGCAGCTTGTACTCGAGGTTGGACGCCGTCTCTGGCGTAGACCCCAACAACGGCGGATGGCACCAAAGCTTCGACCACTACTACGACAACTTGTCGGCCAAGCTTTGCCACGGCAAGCCTATGGGCTGCAAGGTCGGCGACCCTTCGACCTGCGTCAACTCTGCTGATGTGAGTTCTTCTTCTGTTGCTCGATGACCCATCTCGAGGCTGATACTTCCTTGGGCTTCTTGCGATCTCCCAGGCCGAGACCGTCTTCCGCATCGGTCAATACGAATACTTCTACAAGTTCCGCTCCGCGCCTCAGTCTGCGACCTACTCAACGCTCCTCATCGCCGCCTTCTTGCAAGAGCTTCGCAGCCATCTCCAGGCCGGTGTCCAAGGTGGCTACCGCCACAACGTCGCGCACGACGGCTCCATGTCGTTGTTGTTGGGCGCGTTTCAGGTCGACAAGATGGTTTGGCCCGGCATGGGAAGTGGTGAGTGATTGCCATCTCGATGATCTCGATTATCACACTTTGGTTTGCACCTTCGTTCACTCGCTGATAATGCATTCGTCCGCACATCTTCCTTCTTCAGAACTCATCTTCGAGCTCTATAACAACAAGTACGATCGCCAGGCGATCCGTATCCTTTGGGGTGGCAAGCCCCTTGTCACGAGCGGTCCATTGGGCACGATCGACATGGTCGACGTGCGCAGGTTCTACCAGGTTCGTCGGACTTGCTCATTCGCCACTGATGACTAAATTGCTCTTGTGTACTGACCTTCGTTCCATGCTATTCTTGTCAACAGTATCTCAGCGACCAGTTGCCCACCAACTTGGTCACCGCTTGCGCCAACTAGAAATAGAAAAAGGATCCGAAGGGAGGTTTCGTGATCGAGTTGTAGAGAAAGGGGCCATTGTGGACGAAAGGGGCTCATGGGTTTTCGATATTCACTTGCGCTTCTCATAGCGGTTATCTTATTGGGGGATGCACTGTTTATATGGGCACTTCTGAAATATCAAATGCCAAATCATTAGTCTATAGGTAAATCACCCCCCCCCCCCCCCCCCCCTAAAAAAGGTTAGCTCTTGGAGTTAGGTGGTGGCCCCAGAGGCAAAAAAGTCACGTGATGTTGTGTTTTTGATCTTCATTGCATTGACTCAACATCAGCACGACCCAGTGTAGCTCGAACTTTTCGTGGCCATGCAGAGAGATTGCGCTCATTTGCTGTTCCCGCACCGTCCGGTGCCGATTCCAGTTCTCGCACCGTCCGGTGCCGATTCCTGTTCCCGCACCGGCCGGTGCCGATTCAGATTCCAGTTCTCGCACCGGCCGGTGCCGATTCAGATTCCAGTTCTCGCACCGGCCGGTGCCGATTCCTGTTCTCGCACCGGCCGGTGCCGATTCCAGTTCCCGCACCGGCCGGTGCCGATTCAGATTCTTGTTCTCGCACCGGCCGGTGCCGATTCCTGTTCCCGCACCGGCCGGTGCCGATTCCAGTTCTCGCACCGTCCGGTGCCGACTCAGATTCCAGTTCTCGCACCGGCCGGTGCCGATTCCTGTTCCCGCACCGGCCGGTGCCGAAACAGATCTCACTATTTGGGCACTTTCCATACCAGGGCAAATGCCTCCCACCAGCGCACTTGAGGCCGGCCCTCGCAGCCTTCGGCCACCGGCGCTCGCGATCTCCGAAATGGGAAACCCATTTCGGGCTTCGGTGTATCGCTGGAGCGGAGGCACGGCAGACTTGAGGACTTGTAGACGTAGATAAGTTTATTTTAAATCTGTACCGATCCCAACTGGTGTGTACATGCTTAATTTGTGCTATTATGCATTGTGCTTTGAGTGTATTCAATTACACTAGTCGTTTTGGCCTTGACGACTTTGCCGCGCGCGGTCCACTGCCTCTTGTCGTCGGGCCAGAACAAATGTACGGACATGTCCGTCCCCTTGATTTAGGGGACGGACATGAGGGGACGGACATGTCCGTCCCTTGATTTTAGGTCCATAATATCAGATAATACTGATGCTGTTGAGCAATTATATGAGTAGAATCACTTTGAGTCTGCAAGGAGAACATGATAGCATGGGTATTTTAGTACTCATGATGAATCGAAATTGTCATGTCTGTACCGCAGATCTCGTGTCCGTACCGCAACCCCACCGCATGTCCGTCCACTTGTCGGTCGCGCGGTCTGCGGTACGGACATGGCTAGGAGATGTTGGCACACATCCGACCAATTGCAACGCCGCGGCTTCGCTCGCTCCGAAGTGGTCAGTGTGACAGAAGACATGTGGCTGTATAGATTAAACCTTGTTAATACCTCATTACATCAACGAATACCTAGGAATCATCTTCGAGTGGTGATTTTGCCCGTCAAAGGCCATGTATAGTGCAAGTCATGAACGCCGGACGATCGAGCCCCTTTTCGCCGACAGTGCTAAGTGGACGATCTTCTCCGCGCCATCATCATTTCCCTGTACTTTTGCAAACGAATCCCTTTTCACGGAAGGAAAAGGCGTCAGATCGACCTCACAGAGCATTGCGATCATCGTCGAAGGCGGGTGACCGAACTTGTGCGCAAACGAAGTGCCGACCTTTTCACCGACGTTCTATTAAAGAAAGCCCAATCTCAGGCTCTGTTCACGCTACCAGGTATAATTATCTCTTCATTCATATCACAGCAGTGCGGTCTGCGGGAGACTGCCTGTGAGACATGCTTCCAGGGACACGCCCGGCGGCTGACTCTGACTCGGAGTCTCGTCAACCATCGCGCGATGATCTCGCCCGTACTCGGATCAAAAATGTGCTCCCGAATACGATGTCTTTTCCTCAAATCTTCCGACATAGCTCGTCTACATGCGAAGAACAGCCCTTCAGTAAAGGAATGTCAATTGTACAAGCATGCTCAGTGACCTGGACGAATCGACCAAGTTTTCGCCGCGGACGCCGGCCGACTCACTCGTTCACTGCAACGACTCCCGCCGCCAAGCGCTGAACTCGGAATTACTCGCTCTCTCTAGCCTTAAGCTTTCTCGCACCCCTTTTCGAGTTTCAAACAGATATACGCCTTTGAAGGTTGACTGGACCTGAGCCAATCGCAGACCGATCTCACGGCCGAGTGCGCCGAGCTTCGGAATCTCGCGCGGTTAGCTGATTGGCTTGACTTCACGCGCGCCGACGCTCCTTTCCCTCTCCCCACTCACTCGCACCACTCGCACCACTCGCACCACTGGCCTCGACTCGGACTCGGCACTGATCGCACCACGCCACACCTCGACTTCACATGCTTTCACATCGTCACATGCGCCATTCAATCCGCAAGATGCAATTCGATCTCTCTCAACTACAGCTCAACGTGTCACTTCAAGCCGGCTGATGCGGGCACGGTGCGACGTCGCACGACAAGACTATCAACACCTCCAACCTCGTCATTTTCGGCACGATACGATGGGCAATCCTATCTGAGAGGGAGTGGTCACTTTCAGCAGCGTGCTAGCTTGCCTCGATGCATCGCTCGAGCGTTTTCGGTCGGACACGTGCTCGGTCACCCCGATCGCGCCCTCGACATTGGCCGACTCGCTGCCATCCGAGCCTCGCACCACACCGCTCTGACTGGTATGGTCATACTCTGCGCATCAGCACCATCGACAAGACGCTCAACTATCCCGAGGTCATGAATCGATGCAAACATTACTCGATCCTCGTCGCCCCACCCCCGAACACCACTGTCGACCAGTGACGATCTCCTCCGCCACCCCCACATCGTGCACCCGCGTCGTCAACGTCAACCAATCGCACGAATGCATTCCCTCACATCTCTTTCTTGATCGAGTCGAAGAGTCTCATCGACGTGGCTAGCTTGGGGTTTGTTGGAACATCTGTTGCACGACTCGACTGATTTCGTCAATGTCAAGATCGGAGACGTTCATCGGCACAAGCACTTTCACCCCGTCTCGACTGCGCCGCGAATCACTCAACCTCCCGCGCTCGTCGTCCAGCTCGTCGAATCATCCATCCAAAGCCACTAAGTCTCATCTCGTGCTAAACATCCCACGTTCCTGCTCGCCCTCCTCGCCATTCGAATCGATCGGACTTGCACGCTGGCTTTCAACCTCGTCGATCGCACCATCTGATCGACTTTCCGGCAAAACTCTCGACATTTGCCACCGAACACCTCCTCATCGCTTCACATCTTACTCAAAGTCCATCGTCCGTTGCGCACGTTGAACCGTACAATCACGACTGGCTTCTCCGGACCTCTCGGCGCTCGGTTTCGGCGTTGGATCGTGACGATCCTGCGACAATCGATCTTGGCGATTCGCTCGACCAGCTTGATACGTGCGATCACTGTCCCACCTCGGCGACTTGCGCGTTTGTACAATCTTTGGCAACCCTGGACATGCGGTCATGAACTGCGATCGGCGTTGCATGGCGCTCCATCTCCTCTCGTTTCGCTTGCACTCACCTCGCTGGGTGTCGACGAACTCGTTTGGCAGTCACAAAGCGAGCAAACATCCGAAAGGTCAGTGCGGCCCTTCAACCTGACGTCCTTAACTCTCTTCACACCGCGTGTTGCAAGTCTGTGCCCTCTTGCTTATGTTTGACTCTTCTTTCGCTCCACCAGGTCTCATTCCGGCCTGCGCCTAACTCGACTCTTTAAACTTTGACTCGCTCGAAACCGTTTCTAGCTCTCATGGATAAATGATCGTCGACTCTTCCAATTGAGGATTCAGACTTCTTCGGGGGGACTTGCTCTGCTCGACTTTGATCTCCTCTCAATCGGCCCTGACCTCAAACTCAGTGCGATAGATCGCTCGTCGAGGATGGTGGAAGCTCGTATCTTTGCCGTTGCTGCCTCCGCCACCCAAGACTCGATAAAGACTCGATATTCGCCGATCCCTCGCACCACTCGACTCGACTCGTCTTTTCTCTCACTGCACGAAGTCACGACGACGCAACACCTCTTCGCCATGGTGAAACACGACTTGGCCGGTACATGCGGCTCGACCTTACTCGACCCGGCACTTGAAGTGTGAACCCGAGCCGGCTGAGGCAAGCGCGGAACCCATTCAGCAACTGCAGCACCCTCAACATCGCCAATCGGCTTTCAACGACTCGATAACGAGCTCGAAGGTACGTACAGTTGCGTCCGGGCTATGTCACTTGCTCACTTGAGCCATCGCGACCGGAACTGCTCGACCTCGGACGACTCGCTCAGACCGCCCACAGTGAGCTGTTTCGATCTGAGTTCTCGCTTGCGATTTGCACCCCTATATATATGGGCAATTCCCACATACCACATACCACAGACTCCCGAGAGACCCTTGCAAAGAAGCTCGCACGAGCACCCTGTGCTATTTGACAAGCCCGCGCCTAGCCTGCAAAGAAGCTCGCGCGAGCATCTTGTGGTATTCGACAGCCGCGCGCCCAGCGTGTCAGATACCAGACTCCGGCGCCTGCCTTGCAAAGATGCTCGCGCGAGCATCTTGTGTTATGTGACATCCGCGCGCCCAGCCTGTCAGATACCACAAGAAGCTCACGCGAGCATCTTGTGCTATTCGACATCCACGCGCCCAGCCTGTCAGATACCACAAGTATATAGGTATCATAGGTGGGGTACAGCCCAATTCCGGTTTACGTTTTGGATTAGAACCCCAAATCCCCAGTGAAAATGAAAAGTGGCAGTGCAGGGGGAATTGCTCGTGCACTGCTGAAATCCGGTTGCTCGAGGATGGAAGGCGACCCGGGGTCAAAATCGCCAAATCGCAGTGCAGGGGAAATTGCTCGTGCACTGATGAAATCCGGTTGTTCGACGCTGGAGGGCGACACACCGAGTAACCCTGCCAAGCCCAGAGCGCTGAACCGAGATGGGATCCGAAACGAGATTCCCATTCGGAAATCGTCGGAGATCGTCGGAGATCGTCGGGCTGGCGGCGTCGCGTGGGGCGGTAGACTTGCAGTGCTTTGTGTGCAGGTCAGATGGAAGCGGTCTCTTCTTGCCGGCTCTGTAGAAGAAATGTCTCGCCCACTCGTCTGTGAATACTACACAAACCGCTCAGCATCTCGGAGAAACTCGACAAAAATCGTACTCGGACTGTAGCACGGTTTTAATGGTCCAGAAAATGCAGAAATGTTCGTACATGACGTCTGATCGGAACGACGTTGATACGACAGGCCCCTGCGGCAGACTCAACAGTATTCTGGTACATCCACTACAGGGCCGCAATGCAGCCAAAAACAGCCGTTTTAGGTACATGGGTTGCGGGTCGACGGGTTCAACCTTGGGACTTCGCGCGCTTGGTGAGCTGATTGGCTTGACTTCACGTTCGCGCGCGCCAACGCCCCTTTCCCTCTCCCCACTCACTTCTCACTCGCACCCCTTGACTCGGCACCGCACTGACCGCACCACGCCACAACTCGACGTCACATGCTTTCGCATCGTTTACATGTTCCATGCAATCTGCAAGATGCACCTCGATCCAACTACAGCTCGACGTGTCACCTCAACCCGACTGATTCGGGCACGGTGCGACGTCGCACAAAATGGTTAACAGCAAGTCCAACGCTGCCATCTTCAACACGATACAACTAAAACTGCGACCTAAGAGGGCGCGGCCACTTTCAGCAGCGTGCTAGCTTACGTCGATGCATCGCTCGAGCGTACTCGGTCGGACACGTGCTCGGTCAGCGCATCGCCTCGATCACCCCGGTCGCCCTCTCGCCACTTGACCGATGAGTGTGGGTGAGCTCTTCATTCAGATAGTACCAAGCTCTCACTTCATTCGCTCACCTCGTGATCGTCTTTGCTGCTCATCACTCTAGTTCAGATCGCGCGTTGGCCGACCCGCTGGCAACCGAGCTTCGCACCGAACCGCTCTGTGACTTGTAGGACCATACTCTGCGCATCCCTCATCAGCACCATCGAAGAGGCGCTCAACTTTGCTGAGGTCTCGAATTGATTTTCGTCGCTCCACTCCGAACGCACTGCGACCTACGCCAATCTCCTCCGCCACCCCCACATCGTAACGTCAACCCATCACACGAATGCAATCCCTCGCATCTTCTTCTTGATCGAAGCGAAGAGAGTCATCGACGCGGCAAGCTCGGGGCTTGTCGGAACATCTGTTGCACAATTCGACTGATTTCGTCGATGTCCAGACCGACACCTTCATTGGCTCAAGCACTTGCACCCCGTCTCGACCGCGCCGCGATTCACGCAACCTCCCGCGCCCTCATCCTCCTCGTCGAGTCATCCACCCAAAACCACAGACTGTCTATGTCCCGACTCGTCGTTGCAAACATCTCGACCGTCCTTGCACACTGGCTTTCAACCTCGTCGATCACTCCTACCGATCAACTTCCCAGCAAAACTCTCGAGATGTTCCACGGCACACTCCTCATTGCTTTGCAACTTACTCGAACTCCATCCTACGTTGCGCACGTTGAAACATAAAGTCCCGAGTCGCCGCTCGATTTTGGCCTCGGACCGTGACGGTCCTTCGCATTCTCAATCCAACTCGGCGACTCGCTCGACTAGCTTTATTCGTGCGATCATCATCCCACCTCTGCAAGATGCGCGTTCGTACCCGCTTCAGCAGCCCTGGTCATGCGGTCATGGACCGCGATCAGCATCGCACGGTGCTCCATCCCTTCTCGCTTCGCTTGTCACCTCGCTTGGGACGAACTCGTTTGGCAGTCACAACACGAGCAACGTCCGAAAGGTCAGTGAGTGCCTTTAACCTGAAGGCTTTCCCTTCCTCCACACCGCGTGTGGCAAATCTGTGCCCTCTTGCTTATGTTTGACTTTTCTTTCGCTCCACCAGGTCATGGATTTCGGCCTGCGCTTAACTCGACTCTTTAAACTCCGACTCGCTCGAAACCGTTTCTAGCTCATGGATGAATGATCGTCGACCCTTTCCGATTGAGAATTGAGGCCCTTCTGGCGAAACTTGCTTTGCTCGACCTCGATCTCCTCTCGATCGGCCCTGACCTCAAAACTCAACTCGGTGCGACAGATTCGAGGAGCGTGCAAGCTCTCAACTTTGCCGCTGCTGCATCCGCCACCCAAGACTCGATATCCGCCGATCCCTCGCACCATTCGACTCGGCTCGACTTTTCCTCTCACTGCACGAAGACACGGCGACGCAACGCCTTGCTGCCATGGTGAAACGTCACTTGCCCGGTACATGCGGCTCGACCCTACTCGACCCGGCACTTGGCGTGTCACCTGGAGCCGGCTAAGGCAAGCATGACACCGTTTAGCAACTGCAACACCCTCACCCTCCCCAATTGGAACGACTCGATAACAAGCTCCAAGATACCCACAGTTGCGTCCGGGCTATGTCGATTGCTCACTTGAGCCATCGCGACCGGAACTGCTCCACCTCCGATGACTCGCTCAGACCGCCCCCAGTGAGCTGTTTCGATCTTAGCTCTCACTTGCGACTCGCACTCCTTGCTGATGAGACGAAGATATGCTGTGTCACCGCGTACTGCAGATCGTTGATCACGGAAGACCTGCAAGGGGAGCGCTCAGTCGAATGGAGCTTCCCTCGCACGCCCTACATTCGAGTTGCAAATCACCCTTCCTCGATACATCCCATGACGAGTCTCAAGCACGATTGCGTCGAGATGGGAGATCCGCATTGCGCCTCAAGCAGTATCACCCCATGTCGGCTGCCCCGCGAATCACTCACCTGCCCGCCCTCGTGATCCAGCTCGTCGAGTCATCCGTCCGAAATCACAGAGCGTCTACGTTTCACCCATTGCACCTCAACATCCCACATTCCCGCTCGTCTCCTTGCCGTTCAAGTTGACCGGACTTGGACACGGGGTTTTCCACCTCGTCGATCGCACCGACCAATCGACTTTCCGGCAAAGCCCTCGAGATTTGCCACAGCATGCCACAGCATGCCACCTCGTTCCTCCACCTCTTCCTCGAAGACCATCCTCCGTTGTGCACGGTGAGCCATACAGTCAGGACTGGGGCTTCTCCGGACCACTCGGCGCTCGAATCAGGCTTCGCGCCATGACGATCCTTCGCACTCTCAATCGACCTCGGCAATTCGCTAGGCCAGCTGGATATGTGCGATCGCCATCCCACCTCTGCGACATGCACGTTCGTACAGACTCTGGTGATTCGGTCGTGGACAGCGCTCAGCGACGCACAGTTCTCCATCCTCTCTCGCCTCGCCTGTTCATGCACTCACCTCGCATGTGTCGACGAACTCGTTTGGGAGTCACTAAGCGCGCAAACGTCCGAAAGGTCAGTGCATGCCCTCAACCTGAAGTCCTCTCCCTCCACATCTCGTGTTGCAAGTGTGTGCACTATCGCTCATGTTTGACGATTGAATTGCTCCACCAGGCCTTAGTTTCCCAACTGCGCTCAACTCGACTCTTTGGACTCCGAACTGCTCGCAACTGTTTTTAGTCCGTCTCCCGGAAGAATGGTCGTCGCCTCTCCACTTGAGGATCCAGACTTTTTCGGCAGGACTTGCTCTGCTCGACGCTGATCTCCTCTCCATCGGCCCCGACCTCAAAACTCAGCTTGGTGCGACAGATCGCACGTCGACGAGTATGCAGGCTCTCATCTTTGCCGCTGCTGTCTCCGCCACCCAAGACTCGATATTTGCCGATGTCCTGTGCGAGGAGGCTTCTCCAACCATCCGAACTCTTGTGGGTGACCTAGCGCCCGGCCGGCTCGCCTCGAAATTGAGAACGACGGACCACCTCGACTCTTTGCCCAACTGCTCGAGCGACGTTTCTTCCCTGCATTTTCGATGTGCAAATATCTCCGTATGTGCGCCTTGATGCAATACCATGTGGTCTTTGAGCTCATATGTGCGTGTCTGAGAACCGTCGGATCTTCCTGCCGGATTTTCCTGCGGCCTCCGATGTGGTCCTTCCGGGAAGGACCCAAATGGAATGTTCTTGTATCTAATCCAGCACCAGAACTGGACATCTGAGTATATTGCAGTGATCTCTGCGAAGTCACTGGATCGATTGTCCTCCTCGCTTACGCCGACCGAGCTGATGGCATCCCGCCGTGGTCCATTCGGAGTTGGCTTCCACCCTGTGATTGCATCCCTAGCCATCTTATATAGGCTCTTTCCGTCTGTAGCAACTGAATCGTGTGTGTACGGGAGCTGCTTGCGGGCGTATGCCGTGATTCGACACCGAAACGTTCCTCGGTTTTCACGCAAAGTCGAACCTGTGCGACCCGTATGCCTCACCGGCGATCACGACTGAAAGTCTGCTCTGGGACCGCAAAGCACCCCATGGAATCATCCGTCAAGGTTGAGAAATTGAATTCAGAAGGTCCTTGCCTCGAGCGTCGGAGGATCATTGACCGATCGACTCGCGAAAAGTAAAGGAGCCGAGTTTGCGCGATCGAGAGGACCCTCGAGTCCTCACGCGACTTTTCAAGTCCTGATCAGAAGTCGAAATTGACTTCAACGCAGTGGTCATCTCGTGATAGACCTTTCGATCGTAGTGATGCAAATTCAATTATGGCATGCTTCAAGACATTTGGCCTGCAGCAGTGACCCGTTCGAAAGGACCAGATCGAACTAGATCATGTGCTGCGGCATAACTTTCGCTCATTGATCTTGGAGAACGCTCCCGATGAAAATACGGCATCAACACCGCAATCCAGCGCTGAACACTTATCGACAAGTTTTGTTTTGAGATTAGAGTGTTTTGAGATTGAGCAGGATGGAGCAGCGAGAATGAGTCGATCCTTAGTTGGTTCTCGGGTCGGCGACGATCGACTCGGAGCCTTTTCACTGACGATGCTAAGTGGATCGTTCTCTGCGTACGACCACATATCCCTGCATTATTCCAGGCGAGAAAGTTTACACCGAAAGGAAATCGTCAGATCGAACGATGCCCGTCCGAAGGTTCGCACCCATCATCGACCTTTGATCCGACTATCGACCGACTGAATGACGGAACAGACCAACCTCTCGAGCTCGATCTCGCCCCCAACCGTGCTCATCCCCTTGCCACCACGTGCGAAGTAGGAATCTGCTCGGACCTCGCAATGACGGCCTGACTATATAGTAGACACTAATCAAATACCGAATGCCAAATCCTCCCGCCAGCTGCCCGCCAGCTCTCCGCGCACTTGAGGCTGACCCTGGCAAAGATGCCCTTGATATTTTGAGGCGCGCAACTCTGTGGGCTACCCCTGAGCCCAGAGCGCTGAACCGAGATGGGATCCGAAACGAGATTCCCATTCGGAAATCGTCGTCGGAAATCGTCGGGCTGGCGGCGCTGCCTCGCGCGGTAGACTTAGTTTGTGTGCAGGTCAGATCGAAGCGGTCTGTTCTTGCCGGCTCTGTAGAAGAAGTGTCATGCTCGCCCACTCGTTTTTAAATACTACATGAACCGCTCAGCATCACGGAGAAACTCGACAAAAATCGTACTCGGGCTGTAGCTCGATTTTGATGGTCCAGCAAATGCAGAAATGTTCGTACATGACGTCTGATCGGGACGACGATACTACAGGCGGCTTGGATAGACTCAACAGTGTACTGGTACATTCACCACATGGCGGCAATACAGTCAAAAACTGCGGTTTTAGATACATGGCTTTGAAATCTCGCGCGCTTGATCAACTGATTAATTGGCTCAACTTCATTCGCGCGCGCCAACGCTCCTTTCCCTCTCCCCACTCACTCGCACCACTTGACTCGACTTGGACTCGGCACTGATCGCACCACGCCACAACTCGACGTCACATGCGCCAGTCAATCCGCAAGATGCAACTCGATCTCTCTCAACTACAGCTCGACGTGTCACCTCAACCCGACTGAGGTGGGCACGGTGCGACGTCGCACAAAACGGTTAACAGCATGTCCAACGCTGCCATCTTCAACACGATACAACTAAAACTGCGACCTAAGAGGGCGCGGCCACTTTCAGCAGCGTGCTAGCTTACGTCGATGCATCGCTCGAGCGTACTCGGTCGGACACGTGCTCGGTCAGCGCATCGCCTCGATCACCCCGGTCGCCCTCTCGCCACTTGACCGATGAGTGTGGGTGAGCTCTTCATTCAGATAGTACCAAGCTCTCACTTCATTCGCTCACCTCGTGATCGTCTTTGCTGCTCATCACTCTAGTTCAGATCGCGCGTTGGCCGACCCGCTGGCAACCGAGCTTCGCACCGAACCGCTCTGTGACTTGTAGGACCATACTCTGCGCATCCCTCATCAGCACCATCGAAGAGGCGCTCAACTTTGCTGAGGTCTCGAATTGATTCTCGTCGCTCCACTCCGAACGCACTGCGACCTACGCCAATCTCCTCCGCCACCCCCACATCGTAACGTCAACCCATCACACGAATGCAATCCCTCACGTCTCTTTCTTGATCGAATCAACGGGTCTCATTGACGCGGCAAGCTCGGGAGCTGTCGGAACATCTCATGACTCGACTGATTTCGTCGATGTCCAGACCGAGACCTTCATCGGCTCAAGCACTTTCACCCGTCTCGACCCCGCCGCGAATCAGTCAAACTCCCGCGCTCGTTATCCAGCTCGTCGAGTCATCCGTCCAAAGCCACTACGTCTCGCTATAATCATCCCCCGAACTCGTTTGGCAGTCACAAAGCCAACCAACGTCCGAAAGGTCCGAGAGTGCCTTTAACCTGAGGGCTTTCCCTTCCTCCGCACCGCGTGATGCCAGTATGTGCACTCTTGCTTATGTTTGACCTTCCTTTCGCTCCACCAGGTCATGGATTTTCGCCGGCGCTTAACTCGACTCTTTAAACTCCGACTCGTTCGAAACCGTTTCTAGCTCTCATGGATGGACCTCGATCTGCGAATCGACGATGGTGCAAGCTCGTATCTTTGCCACTGCTGCCTCGGCCACCCAAGACTCGACATTCGCCGATTCTCGTGGCAATCGACTCGACTCGTCTTTCTCTCATTGCACGAAGACACGACGACGCAACGCTTTGCCTTCACGGTGAGACGTCACTTGCTCGGTACATGCGGCTCGAGTTGCTC
The DNA here is from genome assembly GCA_900102585.1 of Microbotryum saponariae. Lineage (NCBI taxonomy): Eukaryota > Fungi > Basidiomycota > Microbotryomycetes > Microbotryales > Microbotryaceae > Microbotryum > Microbotryum saponariae. Next base: position 6,516 of record FMWQ01000050.1, on the reverse strand, counting down.
GACCCGGCACTTGATGTGTCACCCGGAACCGGCTGAGGCAAGCGGAACCCATTCAGCAACTGCAACACCCTCACCATCACCCATCGGAACGACTCGACGACGAACTCGAAAGTGTCTACATATAAGTCCGGGCTATGTCGATTGCTCACTTGAGCCATCGCGACCGGAATTGCTCGACCTCGGACGACTCGCTCAGACCGCCCACCGTGAGCTGTTTCGATCTTAGCTCTCACTTGCGACTTTCACTCCTTGCTGATGAGACGAAGATCTGCCGTGTCACCGCGTACTGCAGATCGTTGGTCTCGGAAGACCCGGAAAGGAAGCGCTCCCTCGAAGGAGCTTCGCACCGATTCGCTCACACGCTCGCATAGCCCACATCCGAGTTCGCGCATTGCCACCCCCCGGTTTATCTTGCGACAAGCTTCCAGCACACAGACTAGTGTCGGCCTTCTTGCCACTGGAGATCCGCCAGGAACGCTTGCTCGCCCAGCAGCTTTGGACCCGCTGCGAGCGAATTGCTCAATCGCCCGCCCTCGTCATCCAGCTTGTCAGAGCAACACAGATCGTCTACGTTTCAACTCATAGATTCAAACATCTTGGTTTCCGCCTGCGTCGCCCGTCAATTGGACCGGAGTTGCACGCTGATTTTCAACCTCGTCGATCGCTCCGACCGATCGACTTCATGGCAAAGCTCCCGAGATGTGCCACGGAACACCTCCTCACTGCTTCACACCTTTATGGATCAACGTGCGCAACGTAATATGGAGTCCAATTAAGATGTGAAGCAATGAGGAGGTGTTCCGTGGCACATCTCGGGAGCTTCGCGACTCGGGCTTCTCCACACCACTCGGCGCTCGCTTTCGGCGGTGGACCGTGACGATCCTTCGCACTCTCAATCAACCTCGGCGATTCGACCAGCTTGTTACGTGGGATCACCCTCCCACCTCTCCGACTTGCACGATCGTACACGTTTCATCAACCCTGGACATGCGTTCATGAACTGCGCTCAGCGACGCACGGTGTTCCATCTCCCCTCGCTTCGCTTCTTCATGCATTCACCTCGCTTGGTGTCGACAAACTCGTTTGGCATTTACTAAGCGAGCACACGTCCGAAAGGTCAGTGCGTGCCATCAACTTAAGGGCCTTCCCTTCCTCCACACCTTGTTTAGCAAGTAGGTGCACTCTTGCTTATGTTTGACTTTTCTTTCGCTCTCAGATTCCAGCCTGCGCCTAGCTCGACTCTTCAGACTCCAAATCGCTCGAAACCGTTTCTCGCTCTCATGGATGAATGATCGCCGACTCTTTCCAATTGAGGATCCAGACTTTTTCGGCGAGACCTGCTTTGCTCGACTTCGATCTCCTCTCAATCGCCCCCGACCTCACAACTCAACTCGGTGGGACAGATCCCTTGTCGAGGAGCATGCAAGCTCTCGTCTTTGCCGCTGCTGCTTCCGCCACCCAACACTCGACAATCGCCGATCACTTGTGTGAGGAGGCTTCGTCAACCATGCGAACTCTTCTGGGCGACCTAGCGCCCTGCCCGCTCGCCTTAACATTGAGAACGAACGACCACCTTGACTCTTTGGCCAACTGCTCGAGCGACGTTTGCTCCTTTCACTTCTTTCCCTGCATTTCTGGGGTACGAATAATTGAGGATGTGCTCTTTGATGCAATACCAGGTGGTCTTTGAGCTCATGTGTGCGTGTCTGAGAACCTTTGGATCTTCTTGACCCATTCTTGCCGGGTTTTCCTGCGGCCTCGGACATGGTTCTGCCGCAAACGACCTCTATGGGATGTTCTTGTATCGAATCCGACATAAACTCTGGCCTACCAACTGCTGAACGCAAGCAAAACTGTGTCGGAGTATGTCAAAGTGACACACTGGATCGATCGTATTTGTCGCTCATGCGTATGCGTCGCCCATGCCGACCAAGCTGCAGTGACATGCCGCGGTCCGTTTAGAGTGGGCGTTGTGGTACTCGGGATCCCGTCAGAAGCAGCGGATGTAGCCGGCCCGGTTCAGGAGTCATTTCGGTTGTGGCGGGACCGAGTTCCGGAGTCGTTTCAAATTGTCAAGGTCAACACCGGTTCGGGCAGGATCAAACACCGGTTTCGGCAGATTTCTCAGCGATAAAGCGGTCCCGAGTAAACTCAGCACTTCGATGACTCAAGGATTGACCGTCAGCAACAAATCATGTGGCAGGATTTGAGTGGAAGACCGGGCCGGATGCGCGGATGAAGGAGTGAAGGGGAATGAAAGGAGCGCAGCGGCCTGAATGATCGGAACGTTTGAGGAGAGTTTGCTTCTTGTTCTTAGGCAGACCACTTCTAGGATCCTATACAGCATCTTAGCTGGTTCTCACTTTCTGCGTGATTCAAGTCTCGTCTCTCGTCTCCAGTCTCCGGTCTCAGCGTTTCGTTCTCATACTCGGTCTCGTTTCTCGGTTTGGGCTCCTTTCTCGTCTCTCGTCTCTCGGCCGTTCCGGTCGCTCTCTCGTATCTCGTCTCCCTCGTCTTCGGTCTCGGTTCCATCGTTTCCCCTTATCTTTACATTTCATCTTTGATCGACCGCTTTGCTATACCATAGCGTCAACCTTGCACTCGCATCCCTAGCCTTTTACTATAGCCTCTTTCCGGCTTTAGCAAGTAATCAAGTGTGAAGAACAGCTGCTTGCAGAGGTAGGTCGTGATTCAACAGGGAGGGGCTTCCTCGACTTTCACGCAAAGTCGAACTTCCGTGACCCGCATCCCTCACCGACGATCATGACTGAAAGTATGCTTTGACACCGCAAAGCACCCCATGGATTCTTCCGTCAAGATTGAAAAAATTCATTGAGAAAGTCCTCCTTCGAGTGTCGAAGATCACTATCCGATCGACCCGCGAAAACTAAAGGGGCCGAGTTTGCGCGATCGAGAGCCGACCTCCTTGCGCGACTTTTCAACTCCAAATCAGCACTCGAAAGTGACTCCAACACAGTGACCACCATGTGATAGATCTCTCAAAAGTATTCATGTAGCTTGCAACATGCTTCGATGCGAGGTATATGGATTGCAGCAATGACCTGTAGGAAAGGGCCACATCGACCTAGATCATGTGTGCTGCGGATCACTTGGCTTTGTGATCTCGAAGACCGGTCCCGATGAAAATACTGCCTCAACAGGACCGCAATCTAGCACTGCACGCGTATGGGCAACTATATTCGAGTGTTCTGAGAATGAGAAACATCTATCTGCCGGATGGGGCTGCGAGAACGAGTCAATTACTCCTTACTAGTCTCTCGGCTCGGCGACCATCGAGCCTTTTTGCCGACAGTGCTAACTGGACGATCTTCTCCGCGCCATCACCATATCCCTTGACTATTTCAAACGAATGGTTCTGTACCGAGAAAAAGTCGTCAGATCGACCTAACAGAGCATTGCGATCATCGTCGAAAGTGACCGAACTTGTCCGCAAACGAAGTGCCGGCCGCAGTGAGTTTTCACCGACGATCTGTTGGAGAAAGCCAGCTCTCAAACTGTATCCAGGCCGCCAGATACCACTTGAGAGCTCATCTCATCTCGACTCCGAGTAATCGGACCAACGATCTGCTCCCAGATCAGATGTGTTTGCCCTCAAACATTCCGACGCACCTCGTACATATTTTGGGAATAGCCTTTGAGTAAAAGATTGATGAGGGTACGAGTGTGCTCAGTGACCTGGACGAGTCGACCTTTTTGCCGCGGACGCCGGCCGACTCGCCCGGGCCCTCGCACCGAGTTCGGAGGTACTCGCTCTCTCTAGCTCTGAAGTTCCCTCGGATCCCTGTTCGATCTTCGAGTCTTGAAGTGCAACAGGTCGACTGGACTCGAGCAAATCGGAGACCGTCGGATCTCTCGGCCGAGCGCGCCTAATAAGCTTTCCGTCGCCGAGTTCTGCCTGAGTTCAGCCGAGTTCAGCCGAGTTCGGTCAGCCAACGACTCAACTTCAGAGTCGCGCGCGCCAACGCTCCTTTCCTTCTCCCCACTCACTCGCACCACTTGACTCGACTTGGACTCGGCACTGATCGCACCACGCCACAACTCGACGTCACATGCGCCAGTCAATCCGCAAGATGCAACTCGATCTCTCTCAACTTCGGCGCAACGTGTCACCTCAAGCCGACTGAGGTGGGCCCCGCGCTACGTCGCACAGCACGGTCAACATGAAGTCCAACACTGCCATCTTCAACACGATACGATGACCAGATCGATCCGAGAGGGCGTGGACCCTTTCAGCAGTGTCCTACCTTACGTCGATGCATCACTCGAGCGTACTCGGTCAGACACGTGCTCAGTCACCGCATCGCCTCGATCACCCCGATCGCCGACTTGCTACTCGACCGATGAGTGTGGGTGAGCTCTTCATTCACATAGTACCAAGCTCTCACTTCATTCGCTCACCTCGTGATCGTCTTTGCTGCTCATCACTCTAGTTCAGATCGCGCGTTGGCCGACTCGCTGGCATCCGAGCTTCGCACCGAACCGCTCTGTGACTTGTAGGACCATACTCTGCGATCACAATGCGACTTCCTCGTCAACACCATCGAGGAGTCGCTCACCCTTGCCCAGGTCTCGAATCGATGCAAATGTCACTCGACCAATATCGCCGCACCTCGAACATCACTGTCGACCGGTGGCGATCTCCCCCGCCAACTCCACATCGTTCACTCTCGTCGTCAACATTGACCGATCACTCGAGTGCAATCACTCGCTGTCACATATCTTTCTTTGAATCGAAGAGTCTCATCGACGCGGGAAGCTCTCGGAATCTGTTGGAACATGTATTGCACGACTCGGCAAGCATTCGCTCGATGCCCGTTCGAAGCTTCGCACCCATCATCGACCTTCGGTCCGATTGATCGATCAACCGACCGAACTGGCAAACTTCTCCAGCTCGATCTCGCCCCCTGTCCGTGCTCACCCCATCACCAAGACGTGCGAAGTAACAACCCGCTCGCCCATCGCGATGGCGACCGCCTCAACCGTCGACCTTCAACTCGATCGACATGGACTCACGGTCATCAACTGACCTGACCTACTCATCATGAGCGCCGACCCCACGATCGCCCCATTCTCGAATCCTATGGCAATTCACCTATCGATACGATTCACCTCACCTCATCTTGTTCTGTGTCGCCGTACCCAGCTCGACACTATCCCGTGATCTTCGCATCCACACCGGCGGGTCAGCTCGATCAATCAGGACCCCAGTCTGGTATGCTCTCCTCTCCAACCCGGGTCTCCATCGTCTCGAGTCCCTTCAATACTGACGCGTTTACAAACACTCATCTGTGTTTCACAGCATTGCCCCGACATTTTTGGCGCGCTAGATCCGACTCGCACGTCGCCCATCCTCAGCTTCGCACCGACTTGCTCAAACATCGCCCCCACCCCATGCCACGAGCTTGTGATTCAATACTACGATCGCCAATACGACTTCGCTCGACCCGAGTTCTGTCATTTTCTTGGGATCAGCTTGACTCTTCGGCGCTCTTTTTGGCTGGCTCGGCACTCGAGCCATTTCATCGAGCAGCTTTGTCTCGGCTCGACCGTTCGGCACTCGATGATCAGCTGGACCCGTCCATCTCTCAGGCAACTTGCTTCAGTTCTATCAAAGCGACGATCAAGCACTATTCGATGGACGATCAAGCACCAACTGACATGGGTCCGCCTCGATGTGCCCACCCTGCCCGAATCGCCACTCCAACTCGCTCGGTCAACTCGAGCTCTAACTCAACCATACTTCGAACGTCGACAGCCCTTCCTTTCTGACAGCCGTCGCGACGGGACCACGTGCTCGACCACCGACGACGGGCTCAGACCGCCCACAGTGCACAGTGTAGATTGATGGTCACGAACGACCCGGACTAGGAGCGCTCCTTCGAACGGAACTTCGCAGCGATGCTTACAAGCTCGCACGCCCAGCATTTGAGCCCGCAGATCACCATCCCTCGGTACCTCTCGCCACCAGTTTGAAGCACGAGTGCGTCGATGTCGAGATGGGAGACCCGCATTGCCTCAAGCACTATCACCCCGTCTCGACCCCGCCGCGACTCACTCCATCGCCGGCCCTCGTGATCCGGCTCGTCGAGTCATCCGTCCACACCACTAAGCGCTACGTTTCACCTCATGGCACTCAACATCTCACATTCCCGCTCGTCTTCCTTGCCGGTCAATTCGACCGGACTTGCACGCTGACTCTCAACCTCGTCGATCGCTCGACCGATCGACTTCACGGCAAAGCTCCTGAGATGTGCCACGGAACACCTCCTCATTGCTTCACATCTTACTCGAACTCTTTATTACGTTGTGCACGTCGAGCATAAAGTCCCGACTCGGGCTTCTCCGGACCACTCGGCGCTCGATTTCAGCGTCGGATCGTGACGATCCTTCGTACTCTCAATCGACCTCGGCGATTCGCTCGACCAGCCTGATACGTACCATCCCACCTCGGCGACTTGCATGTTTGTACATGCTTCACCAACTCTGGACATGCGG